>JAWPNB010000010.1:45735000-47209166 GCA_033996785.1 Trichosanthes truncata
AGCATGTTTGGGTGCGTGTGTATAGCATGTTGTTTGCTGTTTGATGTTTGGTGGCTCACCATGTGTGAGCAACTTACTGAGTACTTTTGTACTGACTCCCCCCAACCAAAAGATTTTGTAGGTGAGGAGGAGCTCTACGAAACTGGTGATGTAAACTATGAGACCTGATGAGAGGATACCATTAATATTACGTTTTTTTTTTAGTATTGATTTTCTTTGAATTTCATAGATAAGATTCTTGTCATTTTGTATAAGTGCTTGGTATAGGTCTTCCCATTCTTTATTGTTTATGAAGAATAAATAGGTTCTTTTGGTAGAACTAGATTACGAACTGAAAGTCCTAGTTGTTAAAATTTCCTTTTGTTCTTGTTAATCTATTTGAATTAATTATGTTTTGAGTTGATGAAATTTTGTTTATTTTGGGAGTTTGGGTGTGCTGAACTGTAGCCAGGAGATGTGGAGGTTGTGCTTAGTTACTTTGGTTTGTTGGAGTGTGTTTTCTTGTCTAACAGGTGCTAGGAAAATTTTGATTATCTTGTAGTTGCGCTGTCGAAATTTTTGGGCATATTGGTTGTAAGTTTAGTAATGTCCTTAAGTTAGGTTAAAATTTGGGGGCGTTACATCTCACTTTGAGAGTTTTTAGAGGAAAGTTAATGAACTTGAAGGATCAAATTGTTCACAAAGAAATAATTGGAAAAGTTGCAGCTTTTGTGTATGTGATTGAATTTTAAAAACTAGGTCTTCCACATATGCACATGTTGGTCATATTGAAAAAATATTTCAAGATCACCAATGTTGGCTAGTATGACAAGTATGTTAGAGCAGAAATTCCAAATAGTGAAACAAATCCTGCCCCGCACAATGTTGTTGTGAAGCACATGCTACATGGCCCATGCGGAGAAGATTACAAAAATTATCCTTGCATGATCAATGGAAAATGTAAATTTCATTATCCACGACAATTTTCGTTAAAAACAATGCAAGGAAAAAAAGCATACCCAATATACATGATGAGGGACGATGGAAAACATGTATTTATAACGATATCAACTATCTATTGTTTTGTATTTAAATTTCATAATAGTGATTAAGTAACTAAATTTATTATTTCAAAAATATTTTTCTAATTATATTAAAATTTTAAACATTTGAAGGTAACAGTAAGAAAGAAGACTTTTGATAATCAATGGGTTGTCCCTTATAATCCATATCTACTTTTAAGATACAACTACCTATTAATGTTGAAATATGTTCTGGATTGAAAGCAGTTAAATATTTATACAAGTATATTTATAAGGGGCATGATAGAGCAGCAATTTATATATCACATGATAGTGATGTTGGGATTATTGGGAGTACAACCAAAGTCCCACATTGGCTAGATAAGGGAAGATCATGAGTTTATAAGTGAAGTACACTATCTCCATTAGTATGAGGCCTTTTGGGTAAAACCAAAAACAAAGTCATAAAGGCTTATGTCTAAAGTGGACAATATCATACCAATGTGGAGATTTGTCAAGGGTCGTTGTCCCTATCAATTGGTATCAGAGCAGTCTTTGAATTTTATTTAGAATTAAGGTTTTGTATGGTGGGTATTTTAATTTCATATATGTGATATATGTGATTTGCAAACTGATTGTTTAGGCTATTTGACATTAATTTTATTGCTTTGATTAGATCAATTGTAAAACCCAAAAGGGTTAGGATTTGTTGTCATTGTTGAAAAGAAAACCCAAAAGGGTTAGAATTTGTTGTAATTGTTGAAAATATCCTTCAATTCAAATGTGTTTCTTGAAGCCAGTCTCCATCATTAATTCACAACATGAGATCCATGTGGGGCCTCGCAGCGGCTTTTGGACTGCCTCCCTATGGAAGGTGTTTGCATGGGTCAATATCAGGGTGAACTCCTGAGAATGATAGGATTGTAGTTTTGTTTCCAATACTTGACCTACTCTACAACAGAGCTTGTTGGGATAAAACTATGGGATCTAAAATTATGGATCACATTTACAAAGGGCTTATTAAGATTGTTAATAATGTTCTTGACGAAACTAATTGTAACTAAAAATTATAGGAATAAGAGTTATTCTAGTATAATACTTGGTTGAGATTGTCTCAGTTTAGTAAATGAGCACTTGACCTACCCTACGGGGGCACTTGATCTAACTCACTATAGTACCATAACATTAGAAATGATTTATAGGGTTCATTTTTAAATTGTTTGATTTCTATGCTAAAATTTAATGGATAATTGTTTGCATGATATTAAATAATATATTTTATATATTTCAATATTATGTTGATTTCTCTCATAATTTTAATTTTGAATACTGATTTGTCAAGTTGAGAAAATTTTATTACTTAAAAAAGTAACGTTAACACTATAATGACAGAGTAAAATTTTGAATTTGTCTTTATTGAGAAATGTTCTCAAAATCCGTTGCTAATGCTAATCGAATTATTCGAGAACCACATGATTAATGAATCAAAAGTAAACAAGATAGCTTGTATGTATCTCCTAGTTGACATGTTAGATGTCAAGCATAGAAGATAAAGAAACTGATAATAACATATGAGATGTTGAAGTCAATAGAAACTAAATTTAGATAATTGTCTAAATGATCTCGAAATTAAGCATTACAAAAATCCAAGAAAAGAAACCAAATGACTGAAGTTATATATAAGGAAATAGTTCCTAAATTAGCAAAGACAGTCATAATGCGAGGAATTTTTGAAATGACTCAATGGGAAGAAAAATATAAATGAAAGTAAATTTGATTTACTAGATATTTGGTAGAGAATAAATAATGACATCTGGATAGTTGATACAAGATTCACTATCAAGATTTATTTTTTTATTACATTTAATATGTAATTTTTGGAAAATATTTAATATGTATAATAGTTTCTACAGGTTGGCACCATGAAGCCCATCTCAGATAGTGTAGTGGGAGACATTAAGATGTCATTAAGTAAAAATTGTTACTTAATGCTGAATATGGTGTTTTTTGTAACCATAAGAGAAATTCAATTTCTCGAACTTTTTACTAAAATGTTCATATAGTATGAATTACTTTGAAGTATGAAAGTTTATATTTTCAAATTTATTTAAAAATACATTCAACTAAAAATAAGAACAATTTGTATGTGTTAAAATTCTTGACATATACTATACTACAAAATACTGAGATATTCAGGATTATAGAATCCAGAATAAAAAGACATTGTTTTCTCCTAAAAGATGATACTTGACTTTGGCTGTTAAGGTTGATTAGGTAATTCTTTAAAAAGTTAGTTAATTACTTTACATGTCTGTATATCTTGTCTTTCATGCAAGATAATCATTGGGTCTTTATTAGATAAGGCTAGAACTCCAAAGAATACTTTGGGCTTACACATTCTGACCCAAGTGGTCTGGTGAATGTAAAGGCTAAATAAAGTCATGAATATTTTGTCGCTCTAGTTGACGATCATTCAAGGTACAAGTATATTTACCTAATACAACATAAGTCTAAATTTTTGAAAAGTTCAAGAAAATTAAGACGAAAGTTAAAAATCAATTATGTAATTAAATCTATCAAGACATTATGATCAGATCATAATAGAAAGTACAGGAAACTAGTTGATATAAAATGAGTTTTTATCCCAATTATCTTAATACCAAGTACAATTTTGTGAAATTGTGCTACAAGAAAAGAAATAGGACCTTGTTAGATATGGTCACATTAGTAATGAGTTACACACCATTACCAAACTCCAGTTAGGAAATGCAATAGAGACTGCATGGTGAACATGATTCCCTCCAAAAGTGTCTACAAGACAATTTTAAGATTATAGAAGAGTAGTAAAGCTGGTTTACAACACTTCACCATTTGGGAATGTTAAGCTCACGTGCTAAAACAAGCCTAAAAAGCTTGTATATGTTCAAAGATAAGCCTAATTGTATGCCACCCCTAAGGAGTACAAAATGGTCTTTTATGTAGTCCTAAAACGAATAAGGTATTTGTATAACAAATATCATTTTTATAAGTTAACAAAAGTTAATAAATTGGTTCCAAGTGAAGCCACTAAATAGTTAACAAAAGTTGTTGATACTTAAATTACATTTGAAAGTCAAATGGATCCTAGTCATGAATTGGATAAACCTCATTGTAGTGAGAGAGTTATGAGATGACTCAACCTTTACATGGACTTAATTAAAGCCCAAATTGTCATGTTAGATGACAAATTTGAAGGCTTATTGCCCGCAAAGTGAGACTAATGGCAAAGGGTTAAACTAATAGGAGAAAGTAGAATGCGAGTAAATTTTTTCACTTGTTGTCATACTGAAGTCTATAAGTATTATTTAATTCATTGTTGCATATGTGATATAAAAAATGAATGTTTAGAATTCTTTTATGAAAAGAAATCTTAAATAATGCATTTACACGAATCAATCAGATATGCTTATTTTCAAAGATCAAAAGCAAAATGTTTGCAAAATAGTAAAGGTTTATTTATGAAATGAATTTTACTATTAGATCTGTGAATATAAGGTTTGATAAAAGTATCAAAACTTATGACTTTGGATAAATATTAATGAAACTTATATAGACAAGAAAATCATTAATTGTCTAGTAGATTTTTCTCATGTTTTATGTTGATGATATTTTATTTATTATGAATGATATAAGATGTCTATCTAACATAAAAAGTTGACTAAGTAACAAATTCCAAATGAGTGATTTGGAATGACTCGGTATATTTACATGTCCAAAATGGAGATTTTAAGGACAAAATGTTAACTTTGTCTCAAACATCTTATATTGACAAAACTGTTGTCAAATATTTTATATTTATGTCTAAGGAAGTGTATCCTAAGACATCACAAATGTTGAGAGCATATGTATATGATATGCATAAATGAGACTGAACATTTAATATACAATTGGTTAACATATATTAGTTAAATGAATGATATGACCATTGAGTAGCAAATTAAATACTTTCTCAAATTATCTATGGATGATGAGAAATTTTTTTGTATGGAGTTAAAGATTTGATCTTTACAAGATACAATAGTTCTTACAAAGATTTAGGAAATTTATGTAAAGATAAATTTTGCCCTAGGTGGTGGAGTATGATATACAAGTTAAATTGTTTTGCTTGTGAAGCAACAAAAGAACATGTATGACTCAAATAGTTCCTTAAAGATCTAAAAGGTGTTTTAGATATGATTTAGTCTATCTTCTTTACTATGATAATAGTGGTGTAAATACTAATATTAAGAAAATTAGAAAACACCAATGTATAGAGAATCATATCGAGAGAGAGAAAGCATCATGGTAATGACCAAGATGACTTTTAACGGCAATCATTTGGATCTATATAAAGAGACTCTCCAGGATAAAATGTTTGAGGGTCACCTAGAATGTCTAGGATTACAAGACATGTCTCATCTTTGCTAGGGCAAGTGGGAGAACATGTTGGGTATAGAGTATGTCCTAGGATACATGTCTCACCGGCTTTAGTGCAAGTGGGAGATTATTGGAACTTATGCCCTAAAGCCTCGTAATTAATAATTTATTTAATAATTAATAATAATTTTAATTATTTTATTTGCAATATAATATTATCCATTATATGAAAAATCCAAGGTTATTAGTGTAATCTTGAACAATATGTGGTTGATATACGAGAGGATCATGTTTAAGAAATAACCTAAAGAGTCATATTATACTGATAAAGTTGGGTGCCTTATCCTGTCAACGCTATTGATACAACCCATTTTGTAATAGTTACAAATGATTTGATCCAAATCGTTCATGTGGAGACATGTGAGTGAATGTATCTTATACAATGAGTTTATATAAGAATGGACCACGAAATATTTAATATTTCTTTATAAATCCCTTAATTGAGAAGATTAATATTTCATCAGGATGATCATATGTGACTCGATTTTAATCCTGAGTGAGTTATGAATTCCTGCATGTGAGGGTTTGTCATTTGATTTGCATGGGTGAAAGTGGCTTTTATAGCCGATTCAATATGTGTACCATTTTAGAGACTTGACCAAATAGGGAGTTGGAAACATAATCTCATAAGATGGAATTCACTCATTCTCATATAGGGTAAGTAGATGAGTAGTTCCCCTAAGTGCTACTTTCGGGACTTGAACAATGGGGCCACACTCACACTGGCTTGAGAGGGACTTAGTTTATGGTTGGATCATAAACAAATTATTCATTAGTGGATCAGTGGTACTTAAGGTGCAAGATGTAATTATATGGGTAAAACGGACTTTTGACCCAGCTGTAATTACGAACAACTCGTGAATGATCGACTTGCATGTAGTGATTATATCTATAGACACAACTTGTCCTACAATGCATAAGAGTGCAACTCTAGGTTTTTAGTGGAGGGACCCTAGAGTTAATAAATGAAAATTGATTAATTAAAGAGTTTAATTAATTAATTTTGTATCATTGGACTGTAGGTCCATAAGGTTCCATTGCTAGCTCATAGTAACACTAAAAGATCAATATATTTATTGTATTTGATACATTAAATAAAATATATTTATAAAATTTGAATAAGATTCAAATAAATAAATATCGTAGGAGATTTGAATGAGCCATTATACATAACACACATCTCCTTAATAGAGAATTAAAAAATTATCTCTAGACCTCTTCATCTCCAATCCCTTATGGATTTTCTTTCAAGAGACTCCCATAAGTCCTAGTCCTGTGTTCGAGTCATAGCTAGGAAGACTTTGTGGAGGAGAGAAAGACCCGCAAAAAATATCTTCATATTTACTCCAAGTAAGTTTGCCTAATCTTATTTTTTTTAGTTTAATTAAAAAAAAAATCAAAGACGATCCAATGCTTCCGTTGCAGAGTGAAACGTTCATTCTTTCAAGTGATAATAAAAGTATTGATGAAATAAGAGATTATCAAGATGCAAGATGGGTATCAGCTCAAGAAGTTTTATAGAGAATTTATGATTTTAGACTGAATGAAAAAAAGGAGTTGTTGTATCACGTATTGTAGGAGCAAATCCAAGAGAAGGAGAAATATATTATTTGCGTTTGTTATAAAACCATGTTAGGGGACCAACGTCATTTGAATCCTTATTGATGGTCAATGGAAAAAGAGTACCAACATTTAAAGATTCAGCACAAGAAAGAGGACTCTTGGATTCTGATCATAGTGTAATAGAATGTTTGGATGAATCAGTGACGTTGAGATGCCATATGCTTTTCGAAGAGGACGAATTGCTCATTTAAGATTTAATATACCACTATAGGCAATTGAGTCATATGTATGTAATATTTCTTAGCAAAGTAATATGGCATAATTTATTAGGCAAGCAAAAGTAATTATTTGGGATGAGGCACTAATGGCAAAAAATGCTACAATAGAAGTAGTTGACAAAACTTTCAGAGATATAATGGATAGTTCATAACCATTTTGGTGGAAAAAGGTTGTTGTATTTCGAGGAGATTTTCAACAAGTGTTACCAATTGTCCCACAAGCTATAAGACAACAAACTATTAATGAAAGTATGGTAAAGTCATATCTTTGGAAGCAAATAGAGAAAATACGACTAACCAAAAACATGAGAGCTCAAAATGACAACCAATTTGTATAATATCTATTAAATATTGGAAATGGAACTGAACCATTAGTAGAAGGTGATTATATTTTCCTTCCAGACAATATTACTGTTACAGATGAAAATGACGAAAATGCAGTATTGAATATTGTTTATCATGATCTTAGAAAGAATGTAACTTCAGTAGGATACATGACAAACATGACAATTCTATCAACTACAAATGAGTATGTTGACCAGATCAATGAGAAAATGATTGAATTATTTCCTGGAAAAATTGAAGAATTCATGAGTTTTGATGAGGCCATTGACGACACGCATAATTATTATCAAGAAGAATTCCTCAATTCATTATTGCCTAATGGTGTTCCTCTACACAAATTAATTCTCAAAAAAGATTGTCCAGTTATATTGTTGAGGAACTTAGACCCAAGTAATGGTCTATGTAATGGAATTAGAATGGTTTGTCGTGAGTTTTGCAAAAACATCATTTATGCAAAAATCGCAGCTGGATAAAATGCAGGAAAAAAGGTTTTTCTTCTATGCATATAAAAAATAGCATTTTACTATTATGTCAATAAGTTTGCATGAAATTATATGAATAATAAAAAAATATTTTAGTATCAAATAATAGTACTAATTACATATAATTTTTAAAACATATTATTTAATAAAAACAAATCGAATTAATAAATTAAAAATTACAAATGTCATTAGTAATTTTTTTTTTTGAAAAAAAAACTTGTAAACATTTTAATTCAAATAATAAAAAAAAAGGATTAAAATCAAGTGAATGAACCTATATATTAAAATACAACCTATATTATATTTTTTCTTTAAAAGAGAAAAAAAAACCCTACATTAGAAGCATGGTAGTAAATTTCCATCAACATGTCAACATTTTCATCGACATTTTCACACGTTCATGAGTTCAATATCGACATAAGGGGTGAATCGACATTTCTATTTTATTGTATAAAATTGATGAAATATTAAAAAAATAGCAACAAAATGTGTCTTATTATGATTATAATATTATAAACAGTATTTTAACTAGGGATGGCAAAATTAAAATTTTTTGCAGGGTTGGGTCCCCACGGGTCTTCAACCCGATTAGATCGAAGAATCTCTAATTTGATCGGGGACGGGGTCAAACTGGGGATTAAAATCGAGACCCTAGTAGGGTACAAGACGGGATCCCCACCCTGTCTCCAACCTTGAACCCATCCCAATTTAATTTGTTTATATATATTTTTAAAAATCTATTATTTATATTATAATAATATTAACAATGTATTATATTATATCATTAATAATATTTCTACACATTAAAACATATAAATTTCAAAAGAAAAGAAATGTTGAAACACAAATATACTGTTCTCTGTGCGTGTATTTTTTTTTTTTTATAATTATTATTATAGGTTCCCGTGGGGACCCGTTTCCTAGTCGGAGAATCTCCGCCCCGTCCATGCTCCCATCTAGCAGGATGGAGGCTGAAATGGGGACTAAATGTCTCCGTAGGAGATGCTCTGTTCTCGCCCCGCTCTGTTACCATTCCTGATTTTAACTCATTTAAAATGTATAAAATATTTATTTATTAATTTAAATATATTTTTTGAATTCTCTTATAAGATAAAGATATCTTTACATTTTATAGTTATTTTGACATTTCTACGAAGACGTCGACATTTTAAATGAAGAGAACATAGTCTCTAAACCCTATTTCACAGCCATATCCTCCTTCCATTACCAGCCACTGCACCCCGCCACGCCGCACGTCGCCGGTCGCCGCATCCCGACACCCGTTCCTTCCCGACGCCGTCTCAGCGGGTGCCAAAGTCTCAACCTTCCGTTCCGACGAAATCGGCGCCGCCCCTCGCTCTCCCACTCTCTGGCCTATCAATTAGAAAGCAAGTACTTTTGAATGGGCCGTTTGTTTGGACCAAGAAACAAAGAATAGGTCCATTAGCCCAATTGGCTGAACATTGGAAGCCAGTTTGTTCGTTGAACAGCGACAGGCGTGGAAAACTGACCGCTCTGCGTTGTTGCCCTAGTGTTTTTGCTGCTGCTGGTGTAGCCTCGTTCCTTCAGAACAAGAGTCAACCATGCCGACCGTCAGCGTCGGAAGAGATCGCCTATTTGCTGCCCTCGGAAGAACTTATTGTGAGCTTGCAGTTTCCCATATGTCACGTCTGTTCAATTATGGAATTGCATTCTGTTAATTTAATTAATTTTGTTTCATTTTCATTTCTTAGCGCAGGAAGAGTTTGAAGAGCTGTGCTTTAGGTTTGGAATTGAGCTTGATGACGTTGTAAGTATTTTTTTTTCTCGATTACAACCATGATTTGGATTGTGAATTTTCTTTTTACTTTGGCTTGTTGACTATATAGACGACGGAGAAGGCGATCATTAGGAAAGAGAAGCATTTGGAAGAAGAAGCGGATGATGATGAAGAAGTCATCTACAAGATTGAAGTCCCCGCAAACAGGTACATTTCTTCGTAATTTTACGGAGATGGGCCGATTGTTTTCCCTTTTTCTTCTCTGTGTGCTTGCGTGTCCTAGGCTAGGCACAGTTCTTTGGTTATTCTTGTATTGTAAATTTGTAACACATCCAATTGATGTTATTTTCTTCTAAAAGAAAAGATGTTATCTATTTGTAAATGTCCCTGCATTGGCTTCTTTTTAAGCTTTTTGATTTTTTTCCAAAAGAATAGAAGACCGTTGTAAATTTCGTTGGAGATTATAAAACTATTTTAATGTCGTAGTTGTAGTCATCTGGGATACAACTGGTAAATATACTTTATGGTTTTGTAGATACGATTTGCTCTGTCTTGAAGGGCTTGCTCAAGCACTGCGCATTTTTAATAAGCAGGAGGAGACACCCAGATATAAATTAACCAATATCACCAAGGAATCTATGCACAAAATGCATGTAAAACCAGAGGTATAGTTTCCATTTGAATATGTAATTTATGTTATTACAGATGATTTCAACTTGTTTCTATCGGTCTGAAACTTTCAACTTCACAGACTTCCTTGATTCGTCCGTACGTGGTTTGTGCTGTTTTGAGAGACATAACTTTTGATGAAGCAAGTTATAATAGTTTTATTGATCTGCAAGACAAACTTCATCAGAACATATGTCGGTAAGTTTGGATTGTAGTTATTGGTATCATATGCAGGGTGATCTTCTCCTATTTTGTGCATCGTTCTGATTTCCATCCAGCCACTCAAGTTGTAAAGCTACTGAGTCGAAACTTATAAGTTGGATTGTTTTATTTTAGCGATTCCAATAGGATATAGGATATGGAGTCCAAGTATGTAGCAATGAAGTAATTGTGTGATCAAGTCATAGTTACTTTTGGTGAACGAGCAATTCCTTTGTTGATTATATTGTTTTTGCTATGTCTGGTTTTTAGCTTTTACTTTCTATTCTTCCTCTTTTTCTTGTTTGATTTTCATTTGCACTGTAAGTGTTCTCTCTAGAATTTTGTTTAATTTGTTTTAGACGGAGAACTCTTGTTGCCATTGGAACTCATGATCTGGATAAACTTGAAGGCCCTTTCACCTATGAGGTGCGCTTTCCTTGTGCTCATATTCTTGGGAGAATATATATTCTGTTTCTATTAGTGTGTCCAGTAGAATGTGCTGTGCAGCATTAGATGGATGGTGAAGACATTGTCTGTGTCATTCACAACTGATCCTTAGTTTCTGTAACATGTCTGGAAAATTAATCTGTGATGTTGGTCCTTTCATCTTTGAAGTGTTTGTTTTGGGACAATAATGAAAAAACTAAAATAGGCTGCTGCTGTAGTGCAATACTATAGATTATGCTCTCTGACAATTGTTTATTGTTGCGGTTTCATCTTTGAAGTGTTAGTTGTGGTTTATTCTCTCTTTCTCTCTCTTGCTTTTGTTAGATTCTGATGGATGCTTATTTGTTTCAGTGAATACAGTGTCCTAATGTTGCCATTCTCACTTTCATCTTCTTTTTTCAGGCTTTGTCACCATCAGCTATAAACTTTGTGCCACTGAAACAGGTAAAATATATAATGCACCGCGAACAAGTTTTTCCCTCTTTTTATCCGTTGTTGAGATTGAACAAAATGAGTATTTCAGATTTCATTTTTTCCTTTTTCATAGGTCTTACCTCCGTGATTGAAATGAATAGAATATGTACTTGCTGTGCGTTGATATGTTGTCCTGTTTGGGATTTCTTCTAGACCTTTTTAGAAGTGGTTCTGAAATAACCTTAGTTGACTTCACTTGGGTGTTTGGAGGAATTGATTTTCAGTTGTCTGTTCCTAAATTTGGTTCTTTCATAAGCACTTATCATTCAGTATTTGCTGATTTTTTATTGAGGGAAACAACCCCATGATTTCTTCTTCTAGCAAACTTTTGAAATGTCAATTTCTTTGTTAGTGGAGCTCTCCTTGAACCATTTCATTATGGGTGTTATGAGAATGAGATATACTGTCTCAACCATTGACCTAGTTTAGAATATAGTCTGTCTTTTATTGTGGTTTGGAACTAACTTTTCTTATTTTTATGTGATGCAGACGAAGAGTTTCAGAGCTGATGAGCTAATGGAGTACTACAAAGTAATTGCCTTAATAAAAATTTATCTATTTTCTGTCTGATATTCAGTCCCTCTAGTATGTATGTTGTTATGATGTTTATTAGCTTCCCTGTTTCTGAAATTGATGTTGAAATATTTTGATCCGTGTTTTTCCATGCTCATTTGCAGTCAGATTTGAAGCTGAAGAAGTTCTTGCACATAATAGAAAAATCACCTGTATTCCCCGTTTTGTTTGATCGCAACAGGTATACTACCACTACATTTTCTTATGTTTGAACCAGTTATAGATCTTCTAGAACTAATTGGTTGGTTTACTTGTTCTTACCAGCAAACACGTGCATTTTATAGTTTTCATTAGCTTTTTGAAAACATTTGTAGTTAATTCTCTTTCTTTTGTTGACAAATGTTATAGTTTTAAGTTATTTTTACATCAATTTACTTTGGGCCTTTTGGAGTAAACAATTTCCCATGATTATTATATTTTATTATTTCTACATTTTGGTTGGTGTAGGGTGTGAACAATATTTAAAGAATTCACGTTATTCAAACTTTGATACTCTGGGTATCTGGGTATGACTTTTGAAGAATCAGAAAAAGGTTCTCATTGTTATTTTTTTTTTTTTGGGGGGGGGGGGGGTTAATGAACGGCGATCAAATAATCCTTTCTAGAACATCCTTGTGACACAAGAACCAGTAAAGGTTCTCATTTCTTATTTTCGGTTTCCCATTTCTCCGCATTGTATGCAACACTGTAATTGGTGATTTTAATTACAAATTGTTGCCGATGTGTGGTAGGATTCTAGTATGATGGCTTTACAAGCTGAAAACTCATTATAATTTTCTGAATTTTTTCGAAGAAAAGAAGTTGTCTGATTTTTTGTAATTATTGAGAACTGGTCTAAACATAAAAAATACCACGTTTTGAAATTAGTTGTGCTCCTTGCTGCAGAACTGTTTTGTCTTTACCACCAATTATCAATGGTGCACATTCGGCTATTACTTTGAAGACAAAGAATGTGTTTATTGAATGCACTGCAACTGATCTGACAAAGGCAAATATTGTCTTGAATACTATGGTAAGAATTTTTTTGTTGTGGAAGAATTTATTTGGTGATGTAAAGTAATCCCTGATTTTTGGAATTTTCTTTTAATCTTCTTAGGTAACTATATTTTCAGCGCTGTGCAAACAGAAGTTTGAAATTGAACCAGTTGAAGTGATATATTCTGATGGGAAGTCAAGTATTTATCCAGAGTTATCTCTCTACAATATGGAAGTTTCTCTGTCATATATCACTAATTGTATTGGAGTCTCGTTGGAGGCAGAAGAGGTAGTTGTATAAGCTCATTAAATGTTTAGATCTTCTGTCAATTACTACTAATTTTTCGTATGAGTTTCTCAAACTTTATTTTTAGCCATACGGTTGCCTTAACTATGCTTCAGTATCCTCCTATATCATAATGGGAACTTGTGTAGGAATCAATAATTTATGATGACTTTTGGCATTCATCATTTTTCTTTTGTGCTGAACTTTTCCTCCGGTCTTGAGTTTAACATTTTACGTTGGCTTGCTGCGAATGCAAACTATAAAATCTTATAAGATAATGTTAGGTTGTTCAACGTAGTCATGATAGTTCAATTTTCTTTGTTCTTTACCCAAAGAAGAAAAGGATTAATTTCAACTATGGGAATGCCTTCAATTGGAAGTCCGTGTAAGTTCCAATTCTAAGCACTTGCAAAATGAGGGGAATTGATAAGTAGGTATATAGGTTCGATGGAATGAATACGATGTGGCTTGTGATATTTTACAATATTCCAGGTTACCAGTTTGCTAAATAGGATGCAATTACACGCTGAGCAGTCAATGTCTGGTGACAACTCTAGTATAACTATATCCGTGCCCCCAACAAGGAGTGATGTGCTTCACGCATGTGATGTCATGGAGGTAAAAATAGTAAATAGGAGAGATAATCTTGTGAATACATGTGTATACATACTTCCTATGCATCTTGCAAACAGCTATTGATCATACAAATTTATTCTTTTCTAGGATGTTGCTATTGCTTATGGGTTCAATAACATCCCAAAGAGTAAACCAGCATCTTTGCAGCCTCTACCATTAAATGAGTTCAGTGACCTTATCAGAGCAGAGGTACATATTAGTAATCGTTGATTTTGCTGTATGCTCTGGTTATGTAACTTTTCTTTCTTAACATTTTTTTATATTAACTCGTTTCTGTTTAGATTGCAATGAGTGGGTTCACGGAGGTGCTTACGTGGATCCTATGTTCTTATAAAGAGAATTTTGCCATGTTAAAGCGTGAAGATGATCAATCTACCGCTGTTATCATTGGAAATCCCCGTTCAGCAGATTTTGAGGTTTGTAAACCTCATCTGGTTTGTTTGATCAACTTGGGTAAACCTATCTAAATATCCCACATGCTAGAAATCACTTGAATTATTTATGCTTTCACTAAACATTTGGAATTATGCTTTACCTTCGTAATTATATAAAATTTTTCACTTTCTCAACATTGCCAGGTTGTACGAACCAGTCTTATGCCTGGTCTTTTGAAAACTGTTGGACATAATAAGGATCATCCAAAGCCCATAAAGGTACATGTGTCAATTCTCTTTGACTATTCATTTTTCTTACAACATGAAGGTGCGAATCTCTGAAACTGTGGTCATTTGTGATAAAAATATTGGTAGACATGTGGCCTTAATACACACATGCATGTCTGTATGGATGTATGTTGGTGGTAAGTGTATACGTATTCTGAAGTTTACAAGTGGCAATTGTACTAGGTTATAGAAAATTGTATTCTGTCACAGTGGCAAACATGCAATTGTACTAGGTTATAAGTGTATGAAGTTTACGGGATAGTTATTGCATTTTGATGTTGCCTGTGGATTAGTGTCATGATGTGGACGCAATAGTAGGTCAAGTGCTATGAAACATGCTAATACTACTTTGTTCTTGGGGAAGAATTATAGAGTTCAATTGTTAATTATGGTGAGGTGAGTTGTGATTGTTAGGTTGGTTTAACCTCTAAATGACAATTAGGACTTGAAAGAGTAGAATTGGAGTCCGTTTCTGTAGTTAGTTCTTGGACTCCCTTTCATTTTTCTCAATGAAAGCTTGGTTTCTTTAAAAAAAAAAAAAACTAGGACCTGAAGGAGTAGGAAAATTTACATTTTGTATTTCCCAGTCGAGAAGGTCAACTCTCGAGGAAGAAAAGATAAGAAGTCTGTACAGTTGTTTTTAGTAGGTCTTGGAGTTCTGAATTACTTGATTGAATGGGTCTCTGAGTCTTCATTGTTCCAGTATGCTCGATTCATTGGTTATTGATTTCTGAAGTATACTGGTAAGTAGTAGACATTTTAAATAGATTCTTAGGAAGAGGAGGTTTATCTTTTCCTTGTTTTCGTGCTTCTTGTACTCATTTGTACTTTTATGCTTATTGAGTTTATTTTCTGAAGATAAAGAGGGTTTAGGAGTTTCCCCAGTTGGATAGGCATTCTTTAATATCTCGTGACAATTTCTAGTGTAGTCCATTTTTGCAATTATTCGTACTCTATATGTTATCTTATGACGACTTGTTTCATGAGATCATTCAATATACAGGTAAGCCGGGAAGGCACTCATGGCTGTTGTTTGAAAAACAATGATGTTATCTATCGTCTGAATATATTTTTTGAAGGCTTGTTTGTTTTAAAGTTAGCTTTAAAAAAGCTTAGAAAGTTAAATTATCTGTCAACTTTTTTTGTTATAGATATTTGAAGTTGGTGATGTATCATTACTGGATAATGCAAAAGATGTTGGAGCAAGAAATCATCGTCACCTTGCTGCTTTATATTGCAGTGCCAATTCTGGATTTGAGGTAAGAATCTAAATAAAAGTCCAGATCTGCCCTTTACCATTGATTGTTTTTAAATTTACTATTTATTTACTGTTGTTATATAACATTTAGGCATGTATTATTTTATGTCAGTGCAAAAAAGTTGGTGAATATATTAGAAAACGAATAGAACTTTACAAGAATAATTCGTTAAATAAAAAAACAGCGAAGTTTTGATGAATTAGACTGAATTACAATTTCTGAAGATAATTTTTAGAAAATATACCGAAAAATCCCTTATCTTTTAAAGTTAGTGTTTGATGAGAGTTTACTTTTTCGTATGCTCGAATATAATGCATTTCTATGTGATACATAATACATTGCTTTCTAAAGAAACAAATTTTCTTATAGATTGCCTTCTTTTCTTTTGTTTTATGTTTCTTTTTTTCTGTGGTCAATGTTTTCAAGTGGTAATTCATGGTACTGTTTGTATTTTTAATCATTTTACTTTTTAATGTTTCAGTTGATCCATGGTTTGGTCGACAGAATTATGGAAGTCATAGGGGCTCCTTTTGTTTCAGTTGGCGATGAAACTGGGTATTACATAAAATGTTCAGATGTAAGTGGATTATTCCGTGCATATGCTTTATTGCACGGAAGGTTACAAATTAGAAACTTAGAATTGACTTTGTTTCTTGGCATACTTCCCATGTTTTGTTTATATGTCCTGCAGAATCCGGAGTTTCTTACTGGTAGACAAGCTCACATAATTTATAAAGGAAGGAAAATTGGCACTTTCGGCATTGTTCATCCCGAGGTAGTGACACCTCTTCAGAATTGTGCTTGAAACCCCACCAACATAATATATATATCTTGCCTGTGTAATATAGGGTGTCACTCTCTGTTTCCTCCCTCCCTCCCTTTCTTTTGTGCATTGATTGTGAGTTTGTGAGCTTCTTTGAGTTAATAAAGTTGATACCATTGCAAGATTCTTAGTCATTTGGCTTTATCTGAGGTGTTGGTTCATGCTTGCAATCTTCTTGTGATAAGTAATCAAGGTTCAGTATGTAAAAGTCATGAGATGTATGTTTGTATATAAATTTTGGTAATAAATTCATCCTTTATTGCCGTTGTATATTTTCCATTTTTTGTTTTTATTGAGATTGGTTTTTGGTAGGATGAACATTGAGCGATGTCAATGTTTCTCCCATGTTACTGTTGGTTTTACTTATTTATTTGGTTACAATATTTTGTGTAATTTGTACAATTCAGAATTTAGTGGTTCCGTATTCTACTCATCAAGTTAGGTTTGGAAATAGTTTAAGCTAGAAAAAAGCAGTAGTATCATGTAGTTCATTAAGCCATCAGTGCGTAACTCAATTCTTGCTTCCAATATTATTATCCATGCCCTAGCTTGTTCCAGCTCTAGCTCTGACGGGGACATGCAAGCTTCATCCTATGATTTATCTATATCTTCTGCATTTCAAGATGAATTCTTGTTTCTGGACTTTGAAAGAAGAAAGTGACATATGGTCTTTAAAATGAAATATAGTTGTTATTTATATGGTTTTACTAATGATATATCTCTCGTTTGACCTCAGGTTTTGAATAACTTTGACATTCCCGATCCATGTTCCTTTGTCGAACTTAGCATCGAGAGCTTTTTATAGTATTCATCCTACAGTTGAGTAAGTAAACCTTGCATCTCTTTTTTATTTTTCAAGTTGTCTTTTGTTTTCTCCTTCAATTTTATGGGGATATATAGCAATATAAGACTTGAGGCTTTTCGTCGTATCCGTGGTGTTTATCTCTGACCTGCTAGATTGAAAGCCTTTGTCCTAATCTTTTTAAGTTTTAGCAATACCTTCCTCTGGGGTCCCGTTCCCTCTGGTGGAAGTTATCTATTTCTCATGTTGTAAACGACATTGAACGATTCTTATAAAGTTTGTTGCCACAGATGAAGTAAACTGTGCATCTTTTGCTTTATTAAAGCACTGAAGTCAGTTTTGGTTTGGCTGATGTGGGTATGTTTTTTTGGTTACTGTAGGTTTCTTTCTGGGTTCACCTCAGCTAAGTCTCTCAGGATACTCCTCCAAACACCATATGCATATGCATGCCAGGTTTTGAAAATTTGAAGGCCTTTTTTGTTTCAAGCTCTCATCTAAAGGACCACACTTGAAACTTTGGCATTTGTGGTGCATTTGTATGCCAAACCGTCAGTTCAACCAATTGAGATCTTTTAGTATTTATTGGCATGATTACAGCCAGAGTCATTTTTGGTATTTAATATACAACGGTTTATATCTCTTCTGTCTTTTTCATCCAATCGTTCCTGTTGAATAGTTCTCATAAGCAAATGGCATAACTTATTTCTGAGTTGGTTCTGGAGTCCTATCTACATCATGCTCGTCTCTTTTTATTCAGGTAAATTAAAGACCATCTGAATTTTTAAAGGCTAAATTCACTTGTGATCCCCTCGTAAGAGTTAGTTATTATTACTATTTTTTTTAGTTCAACAATATGTTTACAGGGTGGGAGGATTCGAACCTCCGACTCCTTGATTGAGGTGAGGGCATATGGCTTATGCTAGTTGAGTTATGCTCAGGTTGGCCTCTCATAAGAGTTAGGTAAGTGGGTTTCTTGTGAAAATATGTAATTTCAGTATAACATTATCGTTTGGTCACCTTCTCACAAGTCACAACCATCTTGCACCTTTCTCTGTAAAATTTATTTCATCTCCCAACTTGCAGTTATTTTGAATTTCATAGGTACATTTACAGCCACTTTTTGTATTGTGGAGTATCTTACAATCTGTTTTGCAGCTCATGTAGCTTCTCATGTGTGTTTTTGAGAATGAATGTCTGTTTCTCTTCAAGAAGAATATCCTTCTACAAGTGAAATAACCTAGAAATTCTCATTTTAGTTGAAGAAAGTACTTTCATACAAAAAGCGAGAAACAGATCATAGAATGTTTTTAACAGAGTGCTTTGCCTCCAAGAATGAAAAAAACCACTAAAGATTCTAATAGCGAGTCTTACATGTAATATTACTACATAAGACTTTGATAGTCTCAACATCCTACAAATCAGTTATCAACTATATATCTCTGCAAAGTATACATTTGCTGGACTTTTCAGGATTAATGATCAGAGGTGAAATGAAACACTGCTTTAGGATTTTGGTGACTTGGCTTGCTGCTGAGTGCTGCTGATTCTTCAATTGAGCTGAACCTTTCTCATTCTCATTCTCAGCCTCCTTTACAATTGCATGAAACTTCATTGGCTCACCAGATGGGACTCTATGAATTCTCAGAGGGTGTAATCCACCTTTCCTCTAGTCATTGACTTTGGTAGAGTTCGAGCCTGTTTGGAATGATTTTTTAAGTGCTAAAAACACTTTTTTTACACTTAAAAGAATCATTTTTGAAGCAGTTGGATAGTTATTCCAAACAGGCAATTCTTCTAATATAGTTCTCCATGCTTTGCTTTGAGGCTTTTGCAGGCTTCTATGTGAGGCCAAGTTTTTGCCTTATTGAGAGGTGCTTGACTTTAAACTGCTTCGCTATTGTTCGAGCTTGGTCTGTCCTTGTCTTTGTGTGTTTTCCTCTTGTTTTGGCCGTGGTCGGGTGATTCAATTTGAATCTTCAAGTGGCACTGCAAGAGAAATCATAGAAGTTTTTGTTTTCTCAAAGAAAATGAGAATGAGTAGTTACTAGTAGGTAGTTATTTGGAATCTCATTATAAAGTTGTTTGGAGAAAGCCATGGAACGTATGAAATAAGCACCTCTTGATTAATTATTCGTAAGAGTTTAAAATTTTGATATAATTTTTAAAATTAAATACTTGGTGCTTAACATAACAAGCGATCTCAAAACAGTTCTTTTTTCTTTTTTCTCCAGTCGACTTAGATTTGGAAAGAGACTTCAGTTATTTTAAATTATATTATTCATAATATCAATAATATAGCAAGGAAAAACAAGAAAAAAAGAACTTTTAAGTCGTATTTTCACTGGATATTTGTACTGAAACAGAGCCTCTTGGAAATGGTTCTTAAACCTTTCTTTTTTTCCTCCGTATACCTTTGTTGCTAATTGGTCAACTGGACTAATTTATAATTGTGGTCTATATAAGCACTCAGTTTGCTGTAAACAATGACATGTTTGAAAGTAATTTTGAAATTGTTAAAATTACTTTTTTCGTATTTAAAATCACTTTGAAACATGTTTTTAATTATTCAAAATCATTTTTTGTGGTATGAAAATCGTCTTTGAAGTGTAAAATCAAACATTAAATTGATTTTGAATGATTAAATGCATGTTTTGGAGTAATTTTAAACATGACAAAAGTGATGAAAATCACTTTCAAACATACTCTTAGAAAACAAAGTCTGTTAGGTGTTTGTTATTATGATTGTTATATTATTGGGCATGGGGCAAAGCCATTGACTTGGAAACAAGCCCATTGGAGCAAAGAAGTAAAACTACTGAAAATTTTTTGGTATCACAGTAGTACAAAAAAATTTCTATACTATTTCTATTAATTGTTTGCCATTAAAGAAGCATTTAAGAATGATAACGTAGTACTAAAAAGTTTTTCAGTACTCGCTGTCATTTGAAAGTTGAAACTACCTTATATATTTTAAGGTAGAGAAAAGTCATAGCATGAAAATCAGCTGAATTTGAATTTAAGTGCCAATTGCCAAACCTTTCTGAAACTATGAGGCTATCCTGATGATTCAAATGAGTTAAAATTGTTGAATGTCATGGAGCTTAGCATGAGAGAAACCTGCAGAACAGAAACGAAGCATCAAGGAGCATGTGAGATGAAATATTCAACTTCCACAATGCTAAGATTAAAATTAAAACCAAAACCAAAACCAGTTTGATTGATCATGAAGAAGTAGCTTGAAAATCATATCCTTGTGTTGGTGAGAGATGTCTCCGTTTATATCAACCTTCTCTACTTTAGTCTTTTAAGTTTTCCTATTTTCGATCGTAGCTCTGATGCAGTTCCATCATTTATGTAATAGTTTGAGCATGGTTGGGAGTGATTTTGAAATGACCTAAACTATTTTTGTCGTGTTAATTTTCAGTTAAAAAAGACATGACAAAAGTGATTTTGGCCATTCCAAAATCACTTCCAAACCTGCCTTTAATTCTGCTTCTTAAAATCACGTACCAACTTTTATCTACCAACAGTTAAAATTTGGGTACAATGAAATTTGATTCAAATGAATAAAATTTTAAAGCATATTTGAAAGCTACGTTACCTCTACCTTACCAATAGGAGTTGAGAATTTTGATTGAAACTTGATGGAACTGAAACAACTTGAACCATTTTTTATGGGTTGGTCTGGTTGAATTCATTAACCTAATAAGAGTTATTTGGGTTACATGAATCTACTATATCTTAACGATTTGATATTGGGTTCAAAATGTCAGAAAATCCAACCTACCCAAATCCATGGACACCCCTACATATAAGCAATATTTTGAAAAAATGTTAAATTACAAGTTTAGTTCATAAACTTTTAAGATTGTGTCTAATAGGTTTATAAACTTTAAAAACTGTCTAATAAGTCTTTAAACCTTTTATTTTGTTTCTAATAGATGTTGAATTTTCAATTTTGTATCTAGTAAGTCCCTAACCTATTCAACATTCTTAAAATTTATGGACATATTAGGCACCAAAGTGAGAATTTTATACTTAATAGGATTCCAACCTTTCAATTTGTGTTTAACAGTGTGAAATTTAAAAAATGTTTAATAGGTCAGGATCTTATTAGGCACAAATTTGATAGCTCAGGAGCTTTTTAGTCATTTTTAAACTTCAAGGACCTATTAGACAATAAAATTAAGAGTTCAATGACCTATCAAACACTTAAACTTCAAAGATTTCTTATATACAAAATAAAAAGTTTATAGATCTATTAGACACTTTTTAAAGATCGAACACCTATTAAAAACAACCTTAATTTAAAATTTAGGTATTAAACTTATAATTCAACCCTTCAAATAAAAAATTTATATAATGGTCATGATTCCAAAGATCAACTTAGCAATTTGGTGCAAGCTTGAGTATATAGCTCAACTAATTAAGTCATTATATATATGTCCTAAAGGTCATATGTTCAAATCTGTACCCTTGCATTGTTGAATTAAAAAAAATGAGCAATTTCTTAAGTCTAGAATATTTAAATATAACACTTTAAAATTTAGTGATAAAAATGAAACGTTACAAAACAAATAAACGTATACTTAGTATGAGAAAGCTATAAATTTATGATTAAAAAGTTCTAAAGATATGTCAAAGTAAAAATAGTTCAGTAGTAATTAGAATGTACTCCTCTTAAAGTTGGAGATTCAAACCTTCATACCCCACATTTATTGTACTAAAAAAACAAAGGTCCTACACATATAATTTCATTTTACCACACGAGTCATGATTAATTCTTCAGGTTAATATGAAATTGTTCACAGTCCAAACTATCAAGAACATCTCAATTCTTCAACTACCTCTCCTAAAATCACGAGTTTGGTATCTGATTTATCTAAATTTGACAATAAAGTTCAATTTAGTTTAATCTATTTAAGCTAAGCAGTTTCAAGAATTTATATGATATAATTCTTATTTCTTTTAACTCAAAAAAAAAAAAAAAGAAAGAAAGAAAGAAAAAGAAAAAGAAAAAGAAAAAGAAAAAAAAAGAATTCTTCTTTCTTTGTTGTGGTTTTAGGGACCGTTTGTTTTTAGGGAATCAGGATGTCCGAAATTTTAGATGTCCGACATCTTTAGATTATCATGTTTGTTTTGCAGGAAAATTTATAAGGATATCATGGAATATTTAGATAGTCATGTTTGTTTTGCAAGATTTCTATATGGAAATGTTTTTAAATGATGTGTTGTTTCAAAAATGCCCTTACCTATTTTTAGATCATTTATATATTAATTTAATGTAATTTGAGTGTATATAACATTTTTGTCTTAAATTATTTAATCTTTTATTTTTATCCATTCAATTTATATTAATTTTTTTTTATATTATTTTGTAAAACAAGTTAATTTATATTGATTTAAGATTTTTATAAAAAATTTAGAATGAAATATTAATTTCGAATTTAACTTGAAATATTTGAACTTATTTTGAGAAGATAATTGTATAGTTAATAGTGTTTTTTAGTGAATTATATTTATACATGATCAAAATACAGAAAATTTTGAGAGAAATAATATCAATTTGTGATATATATTTTTATAAAAAATATTGGATGATCATCATTGGAAATGTAAAATAAATAAAAAATTTCACTTTAGATTTTAATTGAAAATAAATTGATCTATATATTATATAATTTAAATGGAATTTATTCTATATGCAAATAAAATATATAAATATAGTTAATTTCATAGAGTTATTTATTAGTGAACGAATTCACAAATTTATTCTAATTAAAAAATTAAAAAAATTGATAAATATAGAAAATTGATAGAAAATATACGTAAAAGAAAAACGAAGGGCAAAAACGTCAATAGGTGATTCCCTCAACATGGAAATCTTAGAAATCCATGTATCAGGAAGGCATTAAAATCTTCTCGAATGCCTCTCGTATGGGCATCCTAGGATGTCCATGTAACTCAAAATACATGGCCATCATTACTACAAAACAAATAGTGTAATCTAAATGCCCATCCCATGAGAATTTTGGATTACCACGAAATGAATGACACCTTAAGGTCATCATCTTGGATACAAGATCTAAAAACGAAGATATCATCGATTCTATGACCAATAACAAGTTAGAAACTCTAAACACAAATGCAAATAATAAAATAGATATAAACAAAATTGCATTATTCATCATCATAAATCTCAAAACGTTTCACAATCTTAAAAAGAGAGAATTTCCAAAATTCATTGAACACAAGAAAGAACTATATCTAAATATATATGAAGATCATAACCACCAAAAAAAAGCAAGGGAAATGTAAGAAAAGAGAAAAGAAAACAAGTTCGGAAGAGATATAATAGCAAATTCAACCTTGAATAATGACATTATTGTTGCCATAGATGCATGTATGGGAGAGATTTTTCTCCACGTTGAAAGAAGAACAAGTGCAGCCAATCCGACCATAATTCAATGGATATATAAGACACCAAATACCATTTTAAAGGTTGATAATTCGATCTCCACCCTGCAATCGTTGAACTCAAAAAAAAGAGAAAGAGAAAAAAGAAAGAAGAATGAGCGCACATAAGGAGAAAGAGATCCCAAAAAATTAGGAGAAACAAGGACAGTGGAGGTTGAATATATGCTGCATAAGCATAAAACAACCAAAAAATAATTGTTAATCTAAATTATATATCCATTTTTACAAAATAAATAAATAAATAAATAAATAAATAAATATAAATATAAATATAAATATAAATGTATATATATATATATATATATATATATATAACATCTTCATTAATTTTTTTTTGGGGGTTAAAATCATGACCTATGAAAGTAAGGGTGTGTTTGAATTTTTCATGTTTTTAAATGTGTCAGGGACTTACTAGTCACAAAATTAAAATTTTAAACTTAAGGAAACTACTACTAGACACAAAATTGAAAGTTCATGGACCAATTAACCAATTTTAAAGTTCAAGACCTTTTAAACACAAATTTAAAAGTCAGAAAAAAAAATTATAAAAATAGTTGTAATTGAATTTGAAAACATAAAACATAATTCAACTTGTATATATCAAATAGGCCTAAGGTATTTTCCAAACTACACAAGTTAAGGCCCCTTTTGATAACCATTTGATTTTTAAAAATTGTGCTGGTTTTCTCACAATTTCTCTACAATGCTTTTAATCTTCTCTACAATTATTTACATCTTTCTCTTTCTTAAGGAAACAATTGAGTTTCTAGCCAAATTCTAAAAACAAAAACAAGTTTTTGAAAACTATTTTTTTTTTTTAGTTTTCAAAACTTGGATTGGTTTTTGAAAATATATGTAAAAAATAGATAATAAAACATTAAAACTCATTTTTGAAAGTAATATTTATAGGTTTAATTTTTAAAAACTAAAAACAAAAAATTAAATGGTTATCAAATGGGGACTAAATTAATCGTTTTCAAATTATATAACTATTAGGAGGTGTACTTTGCACTTTTCAATTTTTTTTAACTAAAAAATTTATTTATTTATTGGAAAATTTCACTAATATTTCCAATTTATCTTTTCAAAAAATTATGTTCAAGCAACTCCATTTTATAAAAACTTGAAACTCAAACATGTTCCACATCATTACCGAAAAGGAAACTTAAATTACAAGTTCAGTCCCTGAACTTTCGAATTTGTGTTAAATAGGTCCCTGAACTTTAAACTAATAAGTCATTGACCTATTCAACAATTTTTTAAAATTCATAAACCCATTGGATACAAAATTGAAAGTTTAACGTACTAGTAAATACATAATTCAATTTTATGTCTAATGGATTCGTTAATTTTAAAAAAAATGTTGAATATGATAAGAAAATATTAGCCACAAATTTGAAAATTCATAGACTTATTTGACAATTTTAAAGTTCAGAGATGTAGTAGACAAAAAATAATTAAAAGTTAATGACCCGTTAATTAATTAGATATATTTTAAAATTTAGAAATCGATTAAATAAGAACATAAAAGTTCAAGACCAAACTTATAATTTAATATTATTTCGGATAAATAATAAAATAGAAAGATAAGAGGTAACATCAATGCATGGTGATATAGGTTTCGATTAGACAACCCAACTGAAATTGCTTTCCCATTGCTTTCACTCTACGTTGGCTTCCCTTTTCCTTCTATCATAATAATATACAATGATTGTTTCAAAAAAAAAAAAAAAACAAATAATAATAATAATACCCACCCTCTTATTTCTATGCAATAGCTGTCCTCACCTCACACTTTATTTTTTCTTTTTCTCCCTTCCATTTTTGGATCTCAATTTCAATCATTTCATCATTTTTAATTCTTTTCCATTTGCATCTTTCATGATTTCTTTTTTCACAAAATCTTGTTTGATAATATTTCATTTTTATGTAAATAATGACTCTCATCAAAGTTGTAACTTTATTGTATATTTACGTACGGTAAAATTTAAATAAAGAGTATAGTTGCATAATTAAGATAAATTCTTCATGTAATAAATTTTTATATTCTCTTTTTAAAGTAATTATAGATAACTATTTTCTAGTAGATTGTGACACTATTCCATTCCTTTATTTATTTATTCGCTTATCATATTAAACTAACCATCATTTATTTGTAGCCATGTCATTTTTAGTTAGTTAACAAGTGTTTATGAAAAGAGTTACATATATGATCACAATTCAAAAATTAGAGACTTTGTTAAAACTTATTTGAATTTGGGAACTAAATATAGAGAGAGTCGTCCCATTTCAGATACTAAAAGTATTAATTTAGCCAATTCTAAAATCACATACCCAAAATTTCATAACTCATTCTTTTGTTCAATTCAAACATGCATGGTTCGCATAAACTCAAACTTTTGAATCTTATGTCTAACAAAGCCGAACTTATATATGAGTCAAATGGCCCTTCAAAATTTTATTGATATGGTTTTAAGTCGGAAATATATATCGATAATGCATAAATGTAGTTCCATTACTATTATGCTTTTTTAAGCTTAGCCCAATGTGAGCAATATCATGAGGTATGTTGTGTTAAGAATATAACCATACTATTATTTTTTAGGATAACAAAGTTTAAGTTATATCATATAAAAAAAAAAATCTAAATTGCATTATCTTTATATCAGTAATAATGTTGTCTATTTTAAGTTTAAGTTTACCAAAAACGTCCAATTTTACTTAAACATGTTTTCCTTGTTTTAAAAAAGACTAATGATAGACTTTAATTTAATTTACAATAACCTTTACTAAGCTAAAATATAAATGATTCAATAACAAAAATGTATCAATTTTTTTAAGAAGGGAAAAAGGTATCATTTATTGAAAATTAATTTGCTATGCTGATTTAAAAGAAAGTGTCACTCTTTCACTGGCATTATCCAAAACAGACAATTGGTTGGTTTATTACGTCATAACAATATTAAAGCAAGGGGAAAAGGCAGGAAATAAATAATTGTACTTTTATTGGCCTTTATATTTTTCATGCCAAAAATTTTGACGAACTTTTTAACAATTACTTTCGTTCCGTTTGAATAACGATTTCATTTTAGTTTTATGTTTTTAAAAACTATACTTGTTTTCTTATCATTTATTTTTTATGATTTCTACCTTTCTAAAGAAACCATTATTATTCTTAACCAAATTTCAAAAACAAACATAACATTTTTTAGGCTCCGTTTGGTAACCATTTAGTTTTTAGTTTTTGAATATTAAGCCTATAAATACTACTTTCAACCTATGGATATCTTTGCTTTGTTATCTACTTTTTACCTATGTTTTTAAAAACCAATCCAAGTTTTGAAAACTAAAAAAACTCGTTTTTGTTTTTGAAAATCGGTTAAGAATTCAAATGTCTCCTTAAGAAAGATGAAACCAATTATAGAGAATTTGGGAGAAAACAAGCTTAATTTTCAAAAACCAAAAACTAAAAACCAAATGGTAATCAAAACGTGGCTTAAAAAAGTAGTTTTTGAAAATTTGTTTTTGTTTTTGAAAATTGGCTAAGAATTCAAATATTTTCTTAAAAAAGATGAAACCAATTAAAGAGAATTTGAGAGAAAACAAGCTTAATTTTCAAAAACCAAATGGTTATCAAACGGGGCCTTAGTTTTCAAAATTTGGCTTGGATTTTGAAAACATGTTTTAAAAAGTATATAACATAATAAAGAAATTCATCGTGGAAATAGTGTTTGTAGGCTTAATTTTCACAAACAAAAAACTAAAAAACCAAATGGTAGGGCCTTAGGCACGTTTGATAACCATTTGGTTTTTGGTTGTTTGTTTTTAGAAAATTAAGCCTATAAATACTACTTCCATTTATGGGTTTTCATGTTTGCTCATCTACTTTTTACACATGTTTTCAAAAACCAAACCAAGTTTTGAAAACTAAAAAAAGTAGTTTTCAAAAACTTGTTTTTGTTTTTGGAATTTGGCTAGAAACTCAAATGTTTCCTTAAGAAAGATGGAAACTGTTGTTGCTAAATTTTGGACAAGAGAAATCTCACATGATCTCCACGTGTCAACAACAATGAATTTTTATTCTTGGGGGAAGAAAGCGGCCTGCAAGACAAGAAAAACCTGGACACCGGTGTGATGTAGGCCACACAGGCTCTGATACTTAAGTCAGAGAGAGTTCTTTGGAGTTCTTTGGGAGTTTTAGGAGAGTATTGAAGGCTGGAATGAACTTAGCTGAAAAAGCCCTTTACCCTTTGAATAATAATAAGGTCAGCTTTATAGTTCCATCCTAGATAAGGTTTTTTTATGTCTTTTTTAGGTTGGGTTGCTGGATACGGGATCCTCGTAGTAGGCTGGACCAACATCCAGCTGAGAGAGGGCAGCCTTTAGAAGCAAGAGGTTGGGAAACCAAGACAACGCTTCGCGTTTTCTTGCTCTCCCCTCAAGAGAGAGCTTAAACACCTTCTTTCCTAGGGTTTTCGTGGGTTTTCGTCTTCGATTGGGAACGAAAGAACCGAATGGGGCTAGACCGGGGGTACATGGACCATGAGGGACCAAGGCAAGGCATAATGAAGGGCCTTGTCATGTGGTTGGACCACGGGATTGGGCTTCAACCCAAGTCCGTTTCTTCGTCATTTCTCGTCCTGGGCCGGCTTCCTCTCGATTTTGGTATATTTTGACTTCGTATTGGGCTTCTTTTCTTCATTTGGCCCTTTACAGTAGCCTATCGCTCAGCTCGTTCTTATTGGTCCAATTTCACCCATAACATTAGCCCCCACTCCCTAGTTAGGATTCAAGATTAGGAACATGTGAAATAATTGCATGGAGCCTGACTTGGAAGTAGCCTATTAAATTTTGGAGTCATTTGTGACATTTCGAGGTCTGCCTCGAATTCTCTCTAATTATTGTTGTCTATCCTCGTGAGGATATTTTAGTCTCCTAGAGTGTCAGTTTCTCCATTTTCCCATAGGAATTTTAGGGTTCCATGACTCTTAATTTGCGCCTCAGATCATCCCTAGGATTGCCATCTAACCCTGTAGGTTGGTCTTTCATGGTGGGTAAGATTCTCTTATGGATAGTGTATTCGTCCACATTCTAGAGGAAATTTAGGGCTCCAAGGTTCGCCTTGGATCTCTCCAAGATTGTTGTCCGACCCCATAGGGAACATTTTGATCTTTCTTGGAGGGCTACTATTTTCTGGATTTGCGATCTATTCCGTTTTCCTGGAGATAATATGTAAATCTGAGGGCATCTTCAAATTTAAGTGGGATTTCCATCAAACCCCGTAGGGACTATTTTGGACTTTCTAACCTCCCGTAGGAGGGAATTTTGACCATCTAGTAGCTGTGTAGCTTTAAGATTTCTCGTAGGAGGGAATTCTTGGATATCTAGTAGCCTCGTAGCTTCCTACTTTTCGTAAGCGTTTTTTGAATAACTGTAGCTTCATTTCAGGCAGATACCATGAGTGGAGAAGAGGAACTTAGCTACGGAGTGAAGGTTGGGGGAGAAAAAGGCATCTGAACACGTTTTACACGTGTCCGGGTCGACCATGACGAGACCGAGGCCTGCCTACCAACCCTGGCACGGGACAGGCGCAGGCCTATGGCCTTTGGCGTGCGCAGGTGGGCATGTTGTGCGCAGGCCCTCCTCGGCCTCAGTGCCCAATTAGAATTTTTCTTTTTCATTTGATTTTTTAATTTGAATTCAAAATTTGAATTTGAAATAAAAAATTCCCTCCAATTTCTCCTCATCCTTCTCCTATAAATAGGAGCTCATTTCTTCACATCCTCACACCATTCTCATATTCTTCTCCTCTCTTTAAGGTAGTTTGTTGTTCTTCTATTCTTCTATTTTCTTTTTCTTTTTTTGCTTGTTGAGATGGCTGTTGAATGCTCTGCAACTTCTCCTGAGGTTGAAGGATCTTCTTTTGGTGATGAGTCTCTTAATACAAGTTATTATGAGGCTTACTCATATTCTGATCATCTTTTCAGCGAGCCTTTTGTATATTTTGAGGCTATATCATCCTTGGTGACCGAGACTTATCTTGAGCAACTGGGTACAAGTATGATATTCCCTTCGATGTACAATTGAGGATTCCTGGATCTGATGATCGCATCGATGACCCTTCTCTTGGAGAAGTTGCCTTTTATTCTGCTATGTTTAAATTTGGAGTTCGTTTTCCCTTGCCTTTAGTTTTGCAAAGTTTCTTGATGTTAATTGGGTTGGCTCTGCTCAGCTTGTCCCAAACAGCTGGAGTTATCTCATAGGCTGTTATGTATTATGGACAACATATGACAATGGTAGTCCACTCACACTACATGTTTTTATGTCTCTATACATTTTAAGCCATAACCCCTATTTTGGTTCGCTTCTTTTATTATATGAGTTCCTCTTGTGGTAAATTGATTGATGAACCAAGTTCGGTTCATGGATGGAAAAATAAATGGTTTTTTTGTGAGTGGAAATTGAAGGAATGAACGTTTCACTCCGCAGCGGAAGTATTGGATCGTTTTTTATTTTATTTAAAATTAAACTAAAAAATAAGATTAAGTAAGCTTACTTGGAGTAAATATGGAGATATTTCTAACATGTCTTTATCTCCTCCACAAAGTCTTCCTAGCTATGACTCGAACACAAGACCAAGGCTTGTGTGAGCCTTTTGAAAGAAAATCCACTTGGAGAGGAAGATGTTTAGAGATAATTCTCTAATTCTTTTTTGAGGAGATATGTGTTATATTTAATGGCTCAACCCAATAGTTCTATTTATAGAGACCAAGGGAAAATCTTTGTCATAATTAAAATATTATATTTTAATATCTAATATATTAAAATATATATTATATTTATTTGAATCTCATTCAAATCTCCTACGATATTTATTTATCCTATTCAAATTCTATAAATATCTTTTAAATCTAATATAGATTAATTATTTTAATATTTAATGTATCAAATACAATAAATATATTTTCCTCTTATATATTTAATATATCTAATATATTAAATATTAATTTGAACATTTCAAATTTTTCTTTCAACTAAATTGATCTTTTAGTATTACTATGAGCTAGCAAGGGGACCTTATGGACCTACAGATTATAAGCTCCAATGATACATAATCAATAATTAAACTCTTTAATTAATTAATTTTCATTCATTAATTATAGGTCACTCCACTATAGACCTAAAGTTGTATTTTTATGCACTGTAGGACAAGTTGTGTCCATAGATATAATAATTACATTCAAGTTGATCCTTCACGAGTTGTTCATAATTACAATTGGGTAAAAAGTCCATTTTAACCCTATAATTACATTTTGCACCTTAAGTACCACTGATCCTTTAATGAACAATTTGTTTATAATCTAATTATAAACTAAGTCCCTCTCAGGCCAGTGAGAGGGTGGGGCCCATTGTTCAAGTCCCGAAATCAGCACTTAAGGGAACTACTCATCTACTTACCTATATGGGAAAGAGTGAATTCCATCTTGTGAGATTATGTTCCCAGCTCCCTATTTGGTCAAGTTCTCAAAATGGTAGGCATATTGAATCGGCTACAAAAGCCACTCTCACCTATGCAAATCAAAGGACAAGCTCTCACAAGCAGGAGTTCATAACTCACTCAAGATTAAGATCGAGTCTCATATAATCATCCTGATGAAATATTAATCTTCTTAATTAACGAATTTATAAAGAGATATTAAATATTTCGTGGTCCAGTCTTACACTAACTCATTGTATAAGATACCCCCAGTCACATGTCTCCACATGAACGATTTGGATCAAATCATTTGTAACTATTATAAAGTGGACCGTATCAATAGTGCTACCAGATTAAGACACCTAACTTTATCTATATATTATGACCCTTTAGGTTATTTCTTGAACATGATCCTCCCGTATGCCAACCACATACTGTTCAAGATTACACTAATAACCTCGAATTTTTCATATAATGGATAATATTATATTGCAAATAAAATAATCAAAATTATTAATAATAAATTATTAATTACGAGGCTTTAGGGCATAAATGCCAACAGAAATTGATTAGCTCATGGGCCCCAAAATTCCACCTACGCAGTTTCCAATTATAAACCTTTATCTAACCATACTATATTTTATCCTTTTCAGTTCCCACCGAGTTTCGTCATCCTGCTGTTGCTCGAGCATTTGTGAGAGTTGTGAGGAGTTTAGAAGCTCTAGCTCGTCTTGGTCTTTCCCTGTGAGTTAAGATAACATAGTTGGAATCGATTTTGCTTCACTCCCTCTTCCTGAAGGTTGGATGATATGAACCAAGGCGCTTCAATCATGCAATATAAACTTCAAGGAAGATGTGAAGAATGCTATCCAAATTTACAACAAGATGAAGTTGCATTAAATGTACTCATGCTTCATTTATGACGAACTCAAGATAAAGTAAAGTTTCATTAAAGTCGAAATCAAGTTGCATTTAATCAACTCAAGTGCAACTCATCCTTCATTAAAGAAAAATCAAGCTTTATTTATGGAACAAAAGCTTCAAGATACCTCAAGGAAAATAAGAACTGGATTACCTTGTTGATCAAATATCTCAAGGCAAGAAAACTTGTTTGAGATTCGAATCACTCCATAAGCAAGATAGATCAAGTCAAGCTTGAATGACTCTAAGCATGCAACCTAAACTACATAGAATTGCAAAGAAACATAGCTCTAGACTATAAGAAACCTCAAAGGCTCATTTTTACTACATTTTCCAAGTCTCTTTCTCTGTCCTATAAATACAACTTACATGGCTTTATATAGCCTCAAAATCAACCCTGGAGTAACCTATGGTCCATTAAAGAGTTGTAACTCTCATGCCCATCAATACCATAATGTCCACTAGCTAAAATGTAACTTAAAACATTGAAAACAAAACTTTAAAACTGAAATTACATTGAAAACTCCATAAATTTGAGAATTAAACTAATAAGTCAATCAATAGTTTGTAACTATCCAAGAAAAAATGAAGCCCCACTTGAAGTATCTTGAAGCTCTTGTTCCATAAATAAAGCTTGATTGTTCTTTAATGAAGGATGAGTTGCACTTGAGTTGATTAAATGCAACTTGATTTCGACTTTAATAAAACTTTACTTTATCTTGAGTTCGTCATAAATGAAGCATGAGTGCATTTAATGCAACTCCATCTTGTTGTAAATTTGGATAGCATTCTTCACATATTTGTTGAAGTTTATATTGCATGATTGAAGCGCATTGGTTCATATCATTGGATTTAAACTTAGATTCGTCTTTTGTTTCTGTGTTGGAAAGAGCTTGGCCTCAACCAAGGTGGTCGGCCACCCTAGTTGGCCTTGATCACTCAGCTTCAGCTTATGCCTCGTGTGTTTTCTATAACTCACGATTTTGTTGCTTTTATTTTTTAGATATGCCTTCACGATCCACTTCCTTGTTCGAAGTTCAAAAACAAAGAAGAAAAAGAAAGCCACTGAGGGAGCTGACCCTGGAAGGCTATCAGATCTAGTTCAGATGTGGGAGGTGTTCCTGCCTTCGAGACTTCAAACCTTCCTCCTCAACCTTCTAGTGTCAGTACTCGTCGTACCAGAAGAAGCATTCCTTCCTCTCTTGAGGAAAAGATTCCTTCTGAGCTTCCCACTTTCACTCTTCCTGAGGATTATTCTATAGTAAGTAATGAGATCGACATTTTGGGGCAGAGTTTCGAACTCTGGAGAGGTGTTGGTCATGATCATCCTACAGGTTTCAGAATGGAAGACCCTACGAGAGGCTGTTGTTCAAGGAGTTCGTGAGTTACGCCATGTAAATCTTTCATTCGTCACCTGTCTTCTTTTTATTTTGTGCTTGATTCTATACAACTAGTTTTCTCATTGTTTTTTCTTTAGGCTTTTGGTCGGCTCACTATGTTTTCCATGACCATGGTTGAGAAGATCTCATCTCTTCAATAGACAAATTTTCACAAGACGAAGCTAGTTCAGGCTCAAGCTAGCTTGACTCAGGCCAACTGTCTCTTAGCGGAGGTTAGAATTGAGCTTGATTCTATGAGGGTTGAGCTCTAATCAGTTTGTACCCAGTTGGATGAAGCCAAGGCTCACCTGACCAATGTTGAATATTTAGCTAAAGAATTTAAGAAGGCATAAGAATATACTGCCGATGCAGGATGAGATCTCTGACCGTGGATTTAACTAGGCTGTTAAGTGCTTTGCCAAGCATCACAAAAATACAAATTGTGAGATCTTTCAAGAGGACTTGTCTTCCTTTAAGAAAAATCCATATGCTTTTCCAGATTCAGATGACTCTAATGGTAGTGGAGGAGTGGACATGAATGAGGGCTAGTCTTCTTACATAATTTCTATTTTGTATTTTGTTTATCCCTTTTATCTTTTTAATTTCAATGTAAGACTTTTCTTTGCTATTCAATGAAAGTTTAATTTCTATTTATCGTCCTTGTTTCTCTTTAATGAATTTTACTTCAAAGAGATGAACTCTGACAAATAGAATTACTTAAGTCTTACTAAACAAGATAAATTGATAAAAAGGGTTCCTCATTCATGAACTCAAACCACAAAACCAAAAGAAATCACTTACTTGCAACTTGCTCGGCCTTGACTTATGAGGGTCAACCTTGGCCTATGAAGGTCGGCCTTGGCGTATATGGGATTTTTGGCTTTTTTTACTCGTTCTATGTAGCTTCTGTTTTTTTTTCAACAGAGAGACATATCTCCTATGTAGCTTCTTTGCCTTTTGTTTAATAGAGAGACATATCTCCTATGTAGCCCCTACTTAAGTAGGAGTTTTAGCTGTAGAAATCATGCTTGAGTCTGATGGAGTTAATATTAAGAAAGCGGAAGCAATTTCGGATCTCGAGCACTCAAAGTACATCAATTTAACCAAACAAAAACATGCTCTAAACTGGAAAAAACCAGAAAGTATGAACACATACCTTTGTAGCTCAAATTCTCCAAATTCTTTGCAAATCTTGGATCACCAACAATACTTGGACCACCACTAGAGTCTTCCCTACTATTCTCAGCCATTGGAATGGATTGTGGGATCCTTTGTTAAGAGAATTTTTAGAGAGAAAGGAAGAGAGCTCAAGATAGTTTTAAAAAAAAAACTATCAAAGAAAATTCACACCATCCTTTTGGGTTTCATCCCATTTATAGGCACTAATGAAACCTCATTAGGCTTCCCATGGAAGACAACACTTGTCTTCCCATGGAAGACAACACTAGGTTGGATATATAGGATTAGTCAAGTTTCATTTAAATCAAAATTAATTTAAAAACTTGATTAATTAATTAAACCATTTAATTAATTTAATTATTTAATTTAATATCAAATATTAATTAAATAATTAGACCAATCCCTCTCTTTTATGACCAATCGTTTGTACATGAATCCCTATTCACGTATTAAACCGAACAAATATTTAAATCACATTTAAATATGTTCCTCTCTCTTTCTTGTGGTTTTAATTCATAATTAAATTATAGTACGTTAAGTATATCGCATATAATTAACGTTTACTCCCAAAACCGAATTTGAACAATTCAAATTCTTTTCTCTCAAATTATTCCAAGGCTTAGTCTGAGCTAGTAAGGGGACCTAATGGACCTACAGATCATGAGCTCCAACGATACGAGATTTAACCGGCCAAACTCTTTAGCCTAGCTAATCAACATTCGTTAACCACTGGGACACTCCACTAAAGCCCAGTGGCTGCACTCTTCTCACTGTAGATATATTTCTGTCCACTCGATATAACCATGATTAGTAAGTCGATCCTTCACAGGTCGTTCGTAATTACAGCTGGGTCAAATAAACCGTTTTACCCCTGTAATTACTTCTTGTTCCTTAAGTCCCACTGATCCTCTAATGAACAATTGGTTTGTGGTCCAACCAACAAACCGAATCCCTCTCGGGCCAATGAGAGGGTGGGCCCATTGTTCAAGACCCGGAGTCAACACTTAAGGGAACAACCTCTCTACTAATCCTTAAAGCAGGTAAGAGTGAATTCCATCTCGCATTACTATGTTCCCAACTATCTATCCGATCTTATCCCCAAAATGGGAGGCTTATTGAGTCGGCGATCTCGGGCCACTCTCACCCATGCAAATCTAAGGATAATCCCGAATAAACAGGAGTTCATAGCACGCTCAGGATTAAGATCGAGTTACCTAGGTCATCGTATGAATATAGTCAGTTAAAACAGTAAACGGAGTTATAAAGTCTAAGTGACTATTTCGCGGTCCGGTCTTATGCAAACTCATTGCATAGGACGCCCCCACTCGCATGTCTCCACATGAACGATTCAGGATCACATCGTTAGTACTATACAAAGTGGGCAGCGTCCATAGTGTCCCCAGAATAAGGTACCCAGCCTTATCCTTATACTATAGATCATTTTGGCTATTACTCGAACTTGATCCACTTTTATGTCATACATAAAGTTCAAGTATACATACTATAGCCAAGGGTTCTTTGTTCATTGGATTTGGGTTATAGAATACACAATTCACTTTATTCAATAACACATTTACTGAATAAACCTCAATAACATCTTTATAGTAAAATAGAATATATATTCAGTTTACAAAACCACGAGTTTTAGGACACAAAACCCAACAGAGTCGACATAGCTTTGTAGCTTGAAAAAGAGATAACTTTATTGATGATAAAATTTGAATCTTACATGATTTTGAAGAATTTTAATCAAAAGAAAACATAATTAAAGAAGAGAAATAAAAGGGAGCCCCTAGTGATCCATAGGGGTGTGGTCGGCCTCGGCCTTGCAGAGGTGTGCCTCTTGCTCGTCTCTTGATCTTTTCACTTCTCTAAGTGTTGTGAAGTAACACTCCATTGAAGCTTTCTACTCCCCTTTTACTATTCCCACTCCATGCAAAGTAGGGAATTTCAGTAGCTGATGATAGGTGGAAGCGACAACCTTCAGTTGATGGAGTGTTGGTCTTCCTAATATGGCATTGTAAGCTGATGTGCACTCCACTACCAAGAAGTTAATCATCTTAGTAGCTGCATTTAGTCCATCCCCAAAGGTACTGTCCTCAGGAGTTACTCTTTCTGCCCCAAATCCAACTAAGGGAGTCAAGTTCTCCTTCAGTAGCCCTCTCTTTAACCTCATTACTTTAAAGGTAGTCAGAGAAAGAGCATCAGCTGAACTTCCTCCATATATGAGGACTTTGTGAATCTTCACATTGGCTATAGTTAGGGTAGCTACTAGAGCATCATTATGGGGCTGATGGATGACCCTAGCTTCAGTCTTTGAGAATTCTAAAGTTTGGTTCACAGTTTCAGAATGGACTGAATACATACCTTGGAAATTTGGATCGTGTATGGCCTCATGAGCAATTGCCTTCCTTTTTCTGTTTGATTCTCCGCCTGTTGGTCCCCTAGATATGGTTATGATTTCTTGTGGGGGTTCCTCATCTGGTCGACCTCGACCTTCCCTGGTCGGCCTCGGATCACCTTGGACATACTCTTTCAAATACTCTTCTCTAATCAGGGGTTCGATCTCGTCTTTCAGCTGATAGCAATTATGAGTTGCATAACCGTGATCTCGGTGAAAGAAACAATATTTATCTTTGTCTATTTTTTCAGTGGAGTTCGCATCTTGCCTAGAAATTTTACCAAATTTAAGTGGCGAATTTTCATCAAGATCTTCTCGGGAGAGAGAGTTGTGAAAGTATATCTCTCAAACGATTGACCAGGGACGACCTTAGGGTCTGATCGGCTTCAGCCTCTCTCCTTGGCCCCCATCAACTTCAAGTTGGAAAAATTGTTGTCCTGAGCTCTATCTTGCTCTCCGTGTCTATTGCTTCTTTCATGATAAAATGTAGCTTTCTTTGATCGTAGCAGCTCTTCAGTGCTCATATACTTTTTAGCCATTGTTATGAACTCAACATAGGACGTTGGTTCTCTCTTGCCAATCGATCTAAGCAAACCCTTATCCTACAAACCTGCAACAATGGAAATTAGGGCAATAGTGTCGGTAAATTCCTCCAACTTGTAACGCCTCCTTGTTGAAGGGAGAAACATAATCGTGCAAGCTCTCATTTGGCCCTTTCTTTATGGTGAGAAAGTGTATTTGGGGATTACGTTGGTCTTGACTTCCCAAGAATTGCATTACAAATGCCCTTGCTAGCTCCTTGAAGGAGCCAATGTATTTCCTCTTCAATTTTCTATACCATTCTCTAGCCGATCCTGTGAGGGTAGATGAGAATGCCCTGCATTTGATTACTTCTGAAACTCCATGAAGTTCCATCTACGCTCGGTATGTATCTAGGTGTTCAACATGATCAGTATTGCCATCGTATGGGGTGATGGCTAGCACTTTGAACTTCTTAGGAACTTTATCTTTCACGATCTCGTTAGTGAAAGGAGGATTGACTTGCTCTAAGAGAGCCTCGAGATCCCATCTCTTGATCTCACGACTTTTGAGAACGTTCCTTTAAAAGTCCCCAAACTCCTTTTGGATTTTTAGAATGCCAGCTTTCCATGGAGGACTTTGGGTTTGTGCTTCGTACCTGAGTTTTACCTCATTGGCCTCGGTGTTCTTTTGGTCGGCCTCGACCTGCATCTTCTACTTCAGGTTGATAAGACTTCGCAAGTCTAATGTCACTTCAGTATTCTTCGTGATCGTCGCTTCAATGTCATCTGGTCAGCCTCAGTCATAAGTCTTCAAGACGGACTGCACCATAGATTTTAACTTACCAGTCTTGCTCATCTTGCTTTTGACCGAGGGATGACATGACTTGTCGTTTCCTCCAACGATCAACTGCTCGGCTGATTTTTAGGTATGGAATTTAGACTCTCCAATCCCCTCAACCACCATCGTTTCTCCTTTCTTAAATCTCGAACGAGAGGTGGTTCCTTCTCACGTTTTTCTTCCTTCTGACAATCCTGCTTCTCAAGTTTCTCCAGGATTTTCATAAGGTACTTATCCATGTTGCTAACCTTTTTCTTCAATTCGACTATCTCCTCTTCTAGTCGCCTTATGTCAATACGAGGTCGAGGAGGAGAAACCTCTCTCATGCGTCTCGGGTGATGATCCTGATGGGAATCGTCTCCATCCTCATTCCAATGCTTGTTTCTTATCACTCCGCTCATCTTTTTCATAGGATTGATCTCAAGCATCAGTTTTTCGAACAAGCTTTATCGTTCTCCATAGACGGTGCCAATTGTTATTGCCGAATTTTGGACATGAGAAATCTCACATGACTTCCATGTGACAACGACGGTAAATTTGTATTCTTGGGGGAAAAATGTGGCCTGCAAGACAAGAAAAACCTAGACACTGATGTGGTGTAGACCACACAAACTCCGATGCTTAAGTCAGAAGGAGTTCTTTGGAGAGAATTTGGGAGTTCTAAGAGAGTATTGGAAGTTGGAATGAACTTATCTTATTCTCCCCTTAAGATAGAGCTTAAATATCTTCCTTCTTAGAGTTTTCGTGGGTTTTCGTCTTCAATTGGGAATGAAATGACCAAACGGGGCTGAACCAGGGGTACACGAGCCATGAGGGACCAAGGAAAGGCCCAAGGAGGGGCATTGCCATGTGGTCAACCTTGACCAAGCCGAGGCCGACCACGGGCTTGGGCTTCAGCCCAAGCCCGTTTCTTCGTCCTGAGCTGGCTTCCTCTCGATTTTGGTCCATTTTGATTTCATATTGGGCTTCTTTTCCTCATTTGGCCCTTTGCAGTAGCCTTTTGCTCAACCTATTCTTGTCGGTCCAATTTCACCCATGACAGAAACTATTGTAGAGAAGATGAAAACTATTGTAGAGAAATTGTGAGAAAACATGCACAATTTTCAAAAACGAAAAATCAAATGATTATCAAACGAGGTCTTAATTTTTTTTTTAATATTTGTTGTTTCCAAACCTATAAATTTAGATCTCATTTAATGATTTTGGTTTTTTATTTTAGAAAAAATACGCTTGTCCACAAAACAGTTTTCTTCATTTTGTTTTCATATATTTTAAAAGTAGTCTTGAAATAATGACGAAAAATCAAATTCCTTTTTTTTCCTTTTGGAAAAATGAATTACAAAAAAGAGTTAGTGAGTAAATATAGTTTTTTAAACATATGAGAAAAAAAGTTCACTATCAAATGAGCTACTTAGTTATTGTCGATATTTATTTATTTTTTAAAATAATAAAAAATTAAATTTATAAAAAGTTCTGCTGATGATTGCTAAAAGATAATTATCAGAAAAAAGTAACTTAAAAAAAGTTTAATTTCATAATAAAATTTTTTAGCATTAAAAAAACAATAATTTGTTATTATGAAATTAAACTTTTTTTTTTTAAAATTTTTAATTTCAACTATCTGAAGATCGAATATTTTGAAATTAATCTTTTAACTTAAATATATGGGGAGAAGGAGAACTAATCAATACTTTCAATTTGTCGGGTCTTCTTTTCTTTTTAGTTCCCGGCTATTATGAGTATTTTTTTTACTAGACGAGACTATTTTTCTGGCAGTCATTCTTTTAAGAGGTCAGCTTTATTTAAATTTTAAAATGCTACCTTTTTTCACGATTTAAAATTATAATAGATAATTCACTTGATAAAGATGACCCTCAACATATCTCCACAATAGTATGATATTATCTACTTTATATATAAACCGTCAGGGTTTTGCTTTTAGTTCCCCAAAAGATTTCATACCAATGGAGATAATCGTCCTCACTTATATATCTATGATCACTCTCTTCCCTAGCCAATATAGGACATTTGATTGCACTTGTAACATCACTAACAACTAATCAAAATAGCTAACATGAACTTCAACCCATATAAGGCATGTACCATTGACCAAATGATCAAATGTTCGAATCCCCCACTTGACATATTGTGGAACTCAAAAAAAAAAAAAAAAAATCAATGTAACTATATTCCAAGTTCAGATTCAAATCACTAATAATTAGTCACCGACTTGAGAATTAACTTTTTTTTTTTAGTACAATAGAGGTTGGAAGAATTCGAACCATAGACCTCGTAGTTGTTAACATATACAATATGCCAGTTGAGCTATCATATCTTTAGCAACTTGAGTATTAACTTATATGTTTAGATGTTTAATTAAATCCTCATTCTTACCTCATTGAACTTAAATTAAAAAAATATATGTTACATATAATACATATATATATATATATCAAATCTCTGTCTCTATCTGTCTCTTTTGGACATAAAAACTAGTTATCACTTATCAATCAAATCTTACTTTGACCAAATTGAGACCCAAAGCATCATTTTCCTCATTTTGATTAATTACCATACCATCAAACTTTAGATCTCCATCATTTTCACAACTAAAAATAAAATGACCATCGTGGGCCCCACGGTAATTAATTAGCAATCCTAATCAAATGTGTTTGGTTTTGGTTTGAGGGCAAATCATTACCGTAACCAAGGCTTTAATTATACACTTTGAATTTTGCATGTCTTTCACCCGTCACCGTCACCGACATCCAGCCAATCACGGCATGACACCACCGTTGGACTCACCAAACTCTCCGTCCTACTTTGCGTATGATTCAAATTTGCCTCCAAGGGGTTTTGCCAATTTGGCCTACTCATGATAGTAATAATTATAACTGAGATTGTACTAAAAGTAAAGTTTCCTTTTCCTAGTTCTCAAAAAAAAAAAAAAAAAAATCATTTTCTTAAGAAAAAAAAAATTGCAAAAGAGACTATATGAATTATAGGAGATGCTACCCATCACTTTTTTTTTTTTTTAAAGTTTAATAATTATGGGTGGAGGATTGAACCATCAACTTCTAATTATGTTCAGATTGAAATATTACAATCACATTTACAACCTTGTAATTTGATCAATTATTCACCTAACCTAAACTAACAGACTTTTAAATTATTGCAAAATGCACAAACCACTCATGAATGGTAATGATTATTACAATCAAACCTTCAAACAGTAGAATTGTTACAATTTAATAATTTTTTTTAACTTAATAAAACTTAACAACTATAATATTTAACATTTAAAAAAATATATGATTTTCATATGGATGTTGAACTGCCATCTTGATTTAAGGAAACAAAACATTGAGGTAAAGAATTTGAATTTGATTGTAATAAAATTATATTTCAACAGTCTGATTGAAACAATACTTATGGTTCGAGAGTAATTTGTGCATTTTTCAATGCGTGTAGGATTAATTGAAGTAATTTTATTAACTTAGGAAGGTGATTGATCAAATTAATGTTTGCAGGTGTGATTGTAATAGCCCTTATTGCATATCATTGCAAATCTTCACCAACATGACTCACCTGATTAAGACATATATCTTCTACCATAAGATAAAATGTTCGAATTCCAATCCATGTTATTTAACTTGAAGAAAAGAAAAAAAGAAAAAACTTACCGTTCATCAATAGTTTTTGCAAATTTCTAAACAAATAAAAAATGATATTGAGATGGTTTATTTATTATTATTATAATTTTGACATCAATGACCTTGTACGACGACACTGCTTAAACTTGGTTCGGTGTCCGACTGTGACCCCCATTGACTCCGAAATTTTCTAACATTAATTCTGATTGCTGTGTTTATTTTATTTTCATTTAATGTGTAAAATATTCTTTCTGTTGTAAAATGAGAGGCGAAATCGGGCACCAAAACTTTACCAAAATATATAATAATAATAATAATAATAATAATAATAATACAAGTGTTAAAATATAAATGGATTATATATAGATAATATAAATAAAAGAAAATGGAGATTTATGGCAAATTAAATAAACAAATAAATTAGAGAAAGTGGAAGAGAAAAGAGAGGATTGGAGAGTTTTTTTACCAAAAATGCATATCTCATTTATCCAAAATGAATCACTATTTATAGGCAATTTGGAGAGCATGATGTGGTCCATTTGGACACCAATCTATGGCCTTTGTTGGACACATGGTGGACACTTTGGCTATGGAGAAAAAGCCACTTGGCATGGATATAAATGGGCATGTGGAATGGGCATTTACTTGTCATATTTACAATACTCCCCCTTAAATGCCCATTTATATAAAATATGCCTCGTTAAAACCTTACTAGGGAAAAACCCAATGGGAAGAAAAACCCTAGTGAAGGAAAAAGAGTACATATTTTATATAGTTTACTATAATACATTCACTCTCCCTCATGGAGATATCACTTAAAGTCTTTGAATCGCCGCATTCCAATGCTATATACTAATTTATCGAAGGTTGCAGTTGGTAATGCCTTCGTAAATAAGTCAGCCAAGTTATCTTTCGAACAAATTTGTTGTACAGTGATATCGCCATTTTCTTCAAGATCATGAGTATAGAAGAGTTTTGGTGAGATATGCTTTGTTCTATCTCCTTTGATATATCCTCCCTTGTTTTGAGCTATACATGCTGTGTTATCTTCGTATAACATCGTTGGAAGAGGTTTACTTGAAGATAAGCCACATGTCTCATGAATGTGTTGTGTCATCGATCTTAGCCATACACATTCTCGACTTGCTTCATGAATAGCGAGGATTTCAGCATGATTTGAAGAAGTGGCCGTTATAGTCTGTTTCACTGATCGCCACGATATAGCAGTTCCTCCACATGTGAATAGATAACCTGTCTGAGATCTAGCTTTGTGTGGATCAGATAGATAACCAGAATCTGCATAACCAACTAGATCATATTTTGATTTGTTAGAATAAAATAAACCCATATCAATTGTCCCTCGAAGATATCGGAGTACATGCTTAACTCCGTTCCAATGTCTTTTTGTAGGATATGAACTATATCTAGCTAATAAATTTACTGAAAATGCAATATCTGGTCATGTGTTATTAGCCAAATACATAAGTGCACCAATTGCACTAAGATATGGTACTTCAGGACCAAGTAGTTCTTCACTGTCATCTCGAGGTCGAAATATATCTTTCTTTACATCCAGTGAACGAACTTCCATTGGAATGTTCAATGGATGTGTTTTATCCATATAGAATCTTTTTAAGATTTTCTCTGTATAAGTTGATTGATGAACAAATATCCCATATGCTAAATGTTCAATTTGCAAACCAAGGCAAAATTTTGTTTTTCCAAGATCTTTCATCTCGAATTCTTTCTTAAGATATTCTATTGCCTTGGATAACTCTTCAGGAGTTCCGATTATATTTAAGTCATCAACATATACAGTTATAATAGCAAATCCTGACTGAGATTTCTTTATAAAAACGCACGGACATATTGGATTATTTTGGTATCCTTCTTTCAACAGATATTCACTCAGGCGATTATACCACATTCGTCCTGATTGTTTTAATCCATATAATGATCTCTGTAACTTTATTGAATACAATTCCCAAGAACTTGATTCATATGTTTCTGGTATTTTAAATCCTTCCGGAATTTTCATATAAATGTCATTATCCAGAAATCCATATAAATACGCCGTAACTACATCCATTAGATGCATATCAAGCTTTTCATATACAGTCAGACCAATCAAATATCTTAGCGTTATTGCATCCACCACAGGAGAATATGTCTCCTCATAATCAATACCAGGCCTTTGCGAGAATCCTTGTGCAACAAGTCTCGCTTTATATCTTGTGACTTCATTCTTTTCATTTCTTTTCCTTACAAATACCCATTTATATCCCACAGGTTTGACGTTTTCCGGTGTTGGGACTACTGGTCCAAAAACCTCACGTTTTGAAAGTGAGTTCAACTCTGTTTGGATTGCTTCTTTCCATTTCGGCCAATCCTTTCTACGTTGACATTCTTTGATAGATTTTGGGTCAAAATCATCACTTTCATGAATAATATCGTGAGCAACATTATAAGAAAAAATGTTGTCAATAATGATATCATTTCGGTTCCATCTCTTTCTTGTTGTAACATAGTTTATAGAAATTTCATTATTATCCTCAAGCGTTTGATTTTCACCAATACTCTTTTGAGTAGTTGTATTCTGGATTTCTTCTGGAACATCCATACCTTTTATTGAATCATTTTGATTCTCAACTACTTTTCTTTTCCGAGGATTTTTATCTTTAGAACCTATTGGTCTACCACGCTTCTGGCGTGCTCCAGACTCATTATTGACAACTTGTTCCTTTGGGATATCAATTTTTGATGGAGCATTTGCAGCTGGTATATATGATTTAGTCACACTTTTAGTATCTGTGAATGCATCTGGTAGTTGATTTGCTATATTTTGCAAATGAATTATCTTTTGAACTTCAAGTTCACATTGATCTCTACGAGAATCTAAATGAGATAATAACGATGCATTCCATGTAATTTCTTTTTCCAACTTCTTAATTCCTCCCCCTAATGTTGGAAAATTTGTCTCATTAAAATGACAATCAGCAAATCGTGCAGTAAATACATCACCCGTCAGGGGTTCAAGATATTTAATAATTGATGGGGAATCAAAACCAACATATATTCCTAACCTCCTTTGAGGACCCATCTTAGTACGTTGTGGTGGAGCAATTGGTACATATACTGCACATCCAAAAATTCTTAGATGGGAAATATTTGGCTGCTGGCCATAAGCTAATTGCATTGGGGAGTATTTATTATAAGCTACTGGCCTAATACGTGCCAGTGATGCAGCATGCAAAATAGCATGACCCCATACTGATGTAGGAAGTTTAGCTCTCATAAGCATGTTGGGATTTATGCCCTAAAGCCTCGTAATTAATAATTTATTTAATAATAAATAATAATTTTGATTATTTTATTTGTAATATAATATTATCCATTATATGAAAAATCCAAGGTTATTAGTGTAATCTTGAACAGTATGTGGTTGACATACGAGAGGATCATGTTCAAGAAATAACCTAAAGGGTCATAGTATATGGATAAGGTTGGGTGCCTTATCCTGGTAACACTATTGATACGGCCCACTTTGTAATAGTTACAAATGATTTGATCCAAATCATTCATGTGGAGACATGTGAGTGGGGGTATCTTATACAATGAGTTTGTATAAGACTGGACCACGAAATATTTAATCTCTCTTTATAAATCCGTTAATTGAGAAGATTAATATTTCATCAGGATGATCATATGCGACTCGATCTTAATCCTGAGTGAGTTATGAACTCCTGCCTGTGAGGGTTTGTCCTTTGATTTGCATGGGTGAGAGTGGCTTTTGTAGCCGATTCAATATGCCTACCATTTTGGGGACTTGACCAAATAGGGAGCTGGGAACATAATCTCACAAGATGGAATTCACTCCTTCCTATATAGGGTAAGCAGATGAGTAGTTCCCTTAAGTGCTGATTTCGGGACTTGAACAATGGGGCCCCACCCTCTCATTGGCTTGAGAGGGACTTAGTTTATAATTAGATTATAAACATATTGTTCATTAGAGGATCAGTGGTACTTAAGGTGCAAGATGTAATTACAAGGGTAAAACGGACTTTTGACCCAGCTGTAATTACGAACAACTTGTGAAGGATCGACTTGCATGTAATGATTATATCTATGGACACAACTTGTCCTACAGTGCATAAGAGTGCAACTCTAGGTCTATAGTGGAGTGACCTATAGTTAATGAATGAAAATTAATTAATTAAAGAGTTTAATTAATTAATTTTGTATCATTGGAGCTTATAATCTGTAGGTCCATAAGGTCCCCTTGCTAGCTCATAGTAACACTAAAAGGTCAATTTAGTTGAAAGAAAAATTTGAAATGTTTAAATTAATATTTAATTTGAAGTGTTCAAATTAATATTTAATATATTAGATATATTAAATATAAAAGAGGAAAATATATTTATTGTATTTGATACATTAAATATTAAAATTTGAAATGTTCAAATTTAATATTTAATTTGAAGTGTTCAAATTAATATTTAATATATTAGATATATTAAATATAAAAGAGGAAAATATATTTATTGTATTTGATACATTAAATATTAAAATAATTAATATATATTTGATATATTAAATAAAAGATATTTATAGAATTTGAATAAGATTCAAATAAATAAATATCGTAGGAGACTTGAATGAGATTCAAATAAATAAAAGATATATTTTAATATATTAGATATTAAAATATAATATTTTAATAATGGCAAAGATCTTCCCTTGGTCTCTATAAATAGAACCCTTGGGTTGAAGCATTCTTGACAACACACATCTCCTAAATAGAGAGAATTAGAGAATTCTCTCTAAACCTCTTCCTTTTTAATCCCTTGAGGATTTTCTTTCAAGAGGCTCCCACAAGCCTTGATCTTTTGTTAGAGTCATAGCAAGGAAGATTTTGTGGAGGAGATAAAGACCCGCCAGAAGAATCTCCATGTTTATTTCAATGTAAGTTTTTGCTTAACCTTATATATTTTGTGTTTAATTCTAAATAAATCAAAGACGATCCAATGCTTCCGCTGCGGGATGAAAAGTTCATTCCTTCAAAGCAATGGTCTTGCAATTAGTTGCAGACGTTTTATAAATGATTCTGCTAGACCATTTTGTGTATGAACGTGAGCTACAGGATGTTCAACACTTATCCCAATTGACATACAATAATTATTAAAAGTTTGGGATGTAAATTCACCAGCATTATCAAGTCGAATGGTCTTAATTGTATTATCAGGAAATTGTGCTTTTAACTTAATTATTTGAGCAAGTAATCTTGCAAATGCAAGATTTCGACTTGATAATAAGCATACATGTGACCATCTGCTGGATGCGTCAATTAATACCATAAAATATCTAAATGGACCACTTGGTGGGTTAATAGGTCCACAAATATCACCTTGAATTCGCTCTAAAAATGCAGGTGATTCAATCCCCACTTTAGCTGGTGATGGTCTAATAATTAATTTTCCTTGAGAACAAGCATCACATGACAACTCATTGGATTGAAGAATCTTCTGGCTCTTTAAAGGATGTCCATGTGAATTCTCAATAATTTTCCTCATCATTATCGACCCTGGATGACCCAATCGATCATGCCAAACACTGAATATTTCTGGATTCATGAACTTCGGGTTCATTATTGCATAACTTTCGATTACTCGTATATGAGTATAGTATAATCCAGAAGAAAAAGCAGGCAGTGTTTCTAATATACGTTTTTCATGTGAAACAATAGATGTTATATAGAGACACTCTATATTATTTTTACAATCAGTTTCAACATGATAATTATTTTCACGTATATCTTTAAAACTTAATAAGTTTCTTTTCGATTTGCTAGAGAACAAAGCATTATTAATTGTAAATCTTGTTCCTCTAGGCAAAATAAAGCTTGCTTTTCCAAAACCCTCAATTAGATTTGCAGAACCTGATATAGTATTGACTTTTGCTTCCAGCATTGTCAGTCTAGTAAAATATTTTCTATTTATGAGTATCGTGTGCGTAGTTGCGCAGTCTGCCAGACATAAATCCTCATTGCTCATTTTCGAGTTACTCAACATATTGAAATTGTTCATATTTCTTCATTGAAAAGAAAAGAAAAACGATTACAAAGAGTCTTAAATATATATACCAACAAAACAACAACAAAAACATACTAAACAGTACTTAATTATATATTTTCATACAAATCATCCTCTACTTGTTTGATTGCATCAATTCTCTCTCCAGGAGATTCAAAGTAATCAGCTACATCAAGATGCATCATATTGGAGGGGTCAAACACATCATCTTCTTGAATGGCAAGATTTACCTCCACATTCTTTCCTTTTCCTTTTTCCTTCAGGGAAGCTTGATAGAGATCAACAAGGTGTTTTGACGTACGACAGGTACGTGACCAGTGCCCAGTCATTCCGCACCGGAAACATTTATGTTCATCACCTTTCGAACTTCTATCTTGTAGAGTCTTTCCTTTATGATCATCACTTCGTGTGGGTTTCTTAAAATTATAATGCCCACCACGAAAATAGGTATTTCTTCCTCTACCGTGGTCCCGACCTCGACCACGACCACGACCTCGACCACGGTTATTAAAATTTACAGCATTCATTTCAGGGAATGGTGTTGCTCCAGTTGGTCGGGATTCGTGATTTTTCATCAATAACTCGTTATTTTGTTCAGCAACGAGAAGACATGAGATAAGTTCAGAATATTTTGCAAAACCCTTCTCTCGATATTGCTGCTGCAGGAGCATATTCGAGACATGAAAAGTGGAAAATGTCTTCTCTAGCATATCAACATCAGTAATCTTTTCTCCGCATAATTTTAATTTTGAACTAATTCTGAAAAGTGCGGAATTATACTCACTTACTGATTTAAAGTCTTGCAACCTCAGGTGCATCCAATCATAACGAGCTTTTGGAAGAATAACTGTTTTTTGATGATCGTACCTTTCTTTCAAACCTTGCCATAGAACGTAGGGATTTTTTATTGTAAGATATTCCATTTTCAATCCCTCGTGAAGATGATGGCGAAGGAAGATCAGGGCTTTTGCTTTTTCTTGATTTGATGCATCATTTCCTTCTTTAATTGTTTCTCCAAGATTCATAGAATCTAAATGGATTTCAGCGTCAAGGACCCATGACAAGTAGTTATTTCCATTAATATCCAGGGCCGCAAATTCTAGCTTTGTAAGGTTTGCCATAATAACACTATTAAAATAATAATATATATTTATATTACAAATTTAACATAAACCAAATGTGTAAAAAAAAACTTACCCATAAGACTTACCTTTAGCGGGAAAAATGATAGAGTCTCGTGCTGATAACGTGTTTTAAAATGAGAGGTGAAATCGGGCACCAAAACTTTACCAAAATATATAATAATAATAATAATAATAATAATAATAATAATAATAATAATAATACAAGTGTTAAAATATAAATGGATTATATATAGATAATATAAATAAAAGAAAATGGAGATTTATGGCAAATTAAATAAACAAATAAATTAGAGAAAGTGGAAGAGAAAAGAGAGGATTGGAGAGTTTTTTTACCAAAAATGCATATCTCATTTATCCAAAATGAATCACTATTTATAGGCAATTTGGAGAGCATGATGTGGTCCATTTGGACACCAATCTATGGCCTTTGTTGGACACATGGTGGACACTTTGGCTATGGAGAAAAAGCCACTTGGCATGGATATAAATGGGCATGTGGAATGGGCATTTACTTGTCATATTTACAATACTTTTGTATTTTTTTTAAAGTTCTTTTTTATATATTTTTTAAAATTCAACGAGACGTAGAATGAAAGATTCGAACCTTCGATCTCATGATCGATGATACATATTTTATGTAAGTTGAATTATATTCATGTTGATTTTTTTTTTAATCTTTTTTCTTACTCTTTACTCTTTAGTCTTTTTTTACATCATGTCATTTTCCCCTACAATTTATGGAAAATTATTAACTTTTTTTTAATAGAAAAAACTAAACTATGCAAACCTAATTACTTCCATTGTTTTGGTTGGTACGTTAGGCATGTTAATCAATATCAATGGTTGGATTTACTTTTAATCTCTCGAAATTTTGATTTTGGAGAAATTGGTTAAAAAACTACACTAGTTTGCTACTTAGTATATGTTAATTAAAATTTGAAGAGTTGTCTGATAATCACCTATTGTATGGCCAAGGCATAAGTGAACCTAAATATATATGGATATTAAGAGATTTTATTATTCACATACCTAACAAATTCCTCTTGATATGTCCTAATTAATGAGATCTTAATCTTGTGAGAGAGATTTGAAAATAAAAATTCAATTAAAAAAAACATGTTTCCATGATTAATTATTTTTTAAAAAGTTTCTTTTATTCTTATTAAATCATTCTTGCTAATGATTTATTTGTTTGTTTGTTTTGAGTAGTTGAAGTTATATTACCTTCTAACATCACAAGCCTTAGAATAGTAATTTCAAGCATAGAGTAATTTTAACATTTACTATTGTTGCCAAATTCCGAACAAGGTAACGTACTCGATCTTCACATGACAACAACCATAAATTTGTAGTTTAGAAGAAGAGCGTGACCTGCAAAACAAGTGAAATTTGGATACCGGTGTGGTACTCGACACACTAGCTTCGATGCTTAAGTTAGCTAAGAGTGTTTTTAGTGTAGCAAGAGTTTTAAGGATTAGAAAGAGCTTACCTCCTTCAAGGTTGAAGAAGCATATTTATATCACCTTTTTAGGATTTCGATAGCATGTAATTATGCTATCTTATTTCGTATTATTTTGCTAGTTTTGTGATTATTTTGTGAGCTTTTATGCTTATTTATCTTAATTTCGTAGAAATCGAGTTTGAAGAGCAAAACCGAGTGTTTGAGAGTATTTTGGTGGATATTGGAGCCTTTTGAAGCTTAATTGAAGATTAAAGAAGAGTAAATATGTTATTTGAGCATAAGGCACATTTTGAGAGATTCTACGTAAAATCACAGTTCCAACGCATCAAACCAGAAGTCATTCGGACACCTGAGCGAAAAGATATAGCAAAAATGGCTAGTGCTGTTTGTAGGGTAGCGTCGAGACGCTGTCTAGAGCGTTTCGACTATACAAAAAATGCAAAAATGTTATTTTTCGTTGGGAAACACCCACATGCCACTGGTCTTGTAGTGTCGAGACACTGCTTACAGCGTCTCAACGCTGCCTCGAGATTTCCTATATAAACATCAATTTGGGGCAACGTTTTGGGGAGGCCAATCTGAGAGTTTCAGCCCTAATCTCGATTCCAAGCTAAAATTGAGGGTTTAGGGAGCAATTGAGATTGTTTGTCTAGCATTTTTTAAGATCTAGAGCTCGAGGGATGTGGAGATCACGACGGGAACGCGGAATCGACCATTGTTTGCTAATTTCCTCATTTTTCTTTAGTTTTAGTTTATGTTTTGTGGCTGTAAATAAGGAAATTAGAGGTTTAATTGTATGAATTTAAGTATCTTTGTTTCTAATACTTGAGATTTTTATATTAATTGAATTAATTGCTTAATTGTTGGAAACTTTGGATTAAAATCTTTTTATCTTAGGGTTTTGATGTAGCTATTAGACTTGAGGTTTTAATTGATTAAATATCTTGATTGAATGCTTTTGTTTCATTCATGTTTTTATGTATTTAATGCTTATAATCTCTTGATCACGGATTATTTGTTTTATTGGTTTGAATTTGTGCTTGAAAAAGTCTGGTTTAGGCTAGAACTTAATTGCATGACTATTTGTAAATTCTTGTATGAAAGTGGATAATTATCTTAGAAGCCCTTAAAAGAAGTTGCTTAATGCCTTGTATGTTATTAAAATCTAGATAGAGATACAAGATTTATAACATTTCATGAAAGTTAATTATGCTTGAAAGAGTCAGTTAATACCCTCACTTCTTGACTTATGGAATATTTGCATGACAAATCTTGGTAGCTTTGGCTGTAAGTTTAATTGGTGAAATTCATTCCCTAGGATATTTCTCTCCTATTGTGTTTCCATTTATCTTTTACTTTCTAGGTTAGCTCTTTAGTTTCGCTAGTTTGCATTTCATTTCTTTCTTTAAATAAAGTTAAATGAGAGTATTTGCGGTACTTAAATGAATTAAAACCAATCATTGTGAAGACAATACTTGATACTCGAAATCACTATATTAAAACTTGACCCGTACACTTGCGGTATTGCATTTTACGCAACAGATTTTTTTTTTCTGTTCCTTGGCAAATTAGGAGAAAAGGTGGACCAAGATCAGGTGAGCCAGAACAATTCGAATGGGAGAGATATGGGCTGAGAGGACGTTTGGCACATGCCCCCTATGGCCGACCAGGTGGGTTTTAGGCTTCGGCCAAATCCACCATTCCTCTTATTTGGTGATCTAGTTTAATTTTCATTCATATCCGGTTTGCCTCTCGTTGGACCTTTTGCTATTGATCTTTCTTGTAATTTGAGTTTGTCCTCACGATCCAATTTTACCCATAACATTTATAAATCACGCTATTATAATTTTTTAAAACAAAAGCAGCTGCTTGATTTGTAAATAGTCTTCCAAACAAACCAAAAACCTCATCTTCTAGAAAATTCCTTCCATTGCATCACCCAATAGTCTTCCAAACAAACCAAAAACCTCATCTTCCAGAAAATTCCTTCCATTGTATCACCCAACGATATATTGACACGTGTATTCAATATTGTTATGGCATATGCATATCACATAAAACAGAAAATAGTATTGTAAATAATAGATTATAAACAAGAGAAAATTTGAACCCAATGAAATCACATTGTCTCTTTAAAACAATTTTACTCTCTCTAGTACCTGAGTTTAATGAGTAATTGTCTTCCAAGATAGATTAGATTACCTTCTTATGGATGCAACACCTCATTCCATAAATTACAGCGAACATTACTTTGTGGAGCGGCCTTTATGTTTAAGTAATAGAATGAGCTGCAAATCAAAGAAAAATGGAACCTGGTCATCCTCGGCTTCATAGGCTATGGTTTAAGCTCCCTTTTCGGAGTGCAGAACAGTTCCTATGCTTTAATAATAGAAGGAGATCCTAATTAATGGAAATGAATTTTGTCGGCCTCGGCCTTCACAAGCTATGATCGGCCTTGGTCTCGATTATTTTTTGCCTCCAAAATCCATTTGTTAGCTTCCTCTATGATCTAGAACTCTACATTGCTTTTGTTTTATTGCTTTTTGTTTAATAGGGAAACATACCCCATCTTCTTGTTTTTGTTTAATCGGGAAACATACCCTTTGTAGTCCTTTATCCTGAGCGTTATCTTTTAGTTTTTCTGAAAAATCTCCCTGTATAAAGGCAACACATTTCTCATACTTTAACCATGGAAAGAAAAACTGCACATTAGGAGAAAGGACCTGGTCGACCTCGGCTTCATAGGCTATGGTCGACCTCGACCTAAGTCCTTTCTAGCTTCCAGAAACTTTTCCTTTGGTCATCTTCGTGATTTGGAACTTGAGTTGTTTCCTTTTTTCTTGCTTCTTGTTTGATAGGGAGGCATATCACATTTTTCTTGCTTCTTGTTTAATAGGGAGACATATGCCTTTTTTGTTGTTTATTTTTTGTTTAATAAGGAGGCATATCCCTTTTTTGTTGTTTGCTTTTATTTAATAGGGAAACATACCCCTTGTCTAGCCCCTACTCAAGAATGATTTTGCTTGTAGGAATATCTTTGCTTGAGTACTAATTGATTTTCAAAACATAACTTGTATTGACCAATTATAATGAGTAATAACATTTGTGACTATTCTCAGACAAGAAAAGAAAATCTATCATACTACATGAGACTTTCTAATTGATCAATTGGAATCTGATGGATCCAATTAACATAAATTGAGCAAAAATAAAAACTAAACTAACTTTTTGTGAAGAAAATTTGGGGTCGGCCTCAGCCTCTTTCCTGCATGTACATCGGTGTATTCCTTCAAGAAGCCATTTCGGATTAGAGCTTTAATGTCATCCTTTAGCTGGAAGTAGTCTCGGGTCATATGCCCGTGATCTTCATGGTAGAGGCAATATTTTTGTCTATCCCTATTGTTTGATCCCTATTGTTTGGGTCATAAGTTTGAATGACGTACCTCAACTAAAATCTGTTAAAGAGGAATTGATGTTGGATTGTACTTCTTGAACTTGCCGGATGGGTGGCCGAACCAATGTGGCTTATAATCATCCATCTTTTGTCTCTTGGTCTCCTGATGCAATATCTTACTCATTCTTTTTCTGTCATGTGTTCGATTTGATCTACCTTCAAGTTCATCAGTGACCCTCTTTGTATGAAGTAATTTTTCTGCGCTCATGTACATTTGAGCTCGAGTGATAAGCTCTACATATGATACAGGTTCTTTCTTTCCTAAAGACCGTATCAATCCTCGATAAGTCCATTGACTATAGCCATCAGAGTAGCTCCATCAATGTATCCTTTTACTTTTAATGCCTCACTATTAAAATGGGCTATGTACTCTCGTAGAGTCTCTTTAGATCATTGTTTAATAGAGAGCAAGTGTGTTGTTTGCTTGCACTAGTCTCTTCCTCTCAGGAATTGTGTTACGAATGCTCGAGCTAATTCCTTAACGGAGCTTATTGATCTTCTCTTTATCTTGCAGAACAATTCTCTTGCTGGTCCCACTAGAATGAACGAGAAAGCTTTGCATCTAATTGCATCCTGTACTCCATGAAGTTCCATCCACGATCTGTATGTGTCTAGATGCTTCACATGATCTTTCTATCTATCATAGGGTTTAATCGTTGGAACTTTGAATTTGAGAGGCAGTTCTACTTTAATGATGTCGTCAGTGAAAGGTGGATTTACCTGTTCTATTAAACATCGAGATCAAATATTGTGTCTTTTTCCTTGGATGTGACCTAAGTCATTTTGTATCTTGAGTAATTCAACTCTCCATGGAGGACTGTTCGTTTTAGCTTTAGCCTCTGACTCTGCCTTGGCCTCAAATTTTGTCTTGGCCTTGGACTTTGCCTCGACCACGAACTCTATCTCGACTTCAACCATGGTTAGAGTTCGTTGTAGCTTTTTCCATTCGATGACACTTCTTTGATCTGTCGCTTCAGTACCTAGAAGATTGTTCTCCTCGTCCTCTGCCAAGACTCTTTGGAGATCATTTTCCTAGATTAGGCTTTTTAAATCTGCCTCTTTGGTGTGTTGATCCATGACTAGGGTTTTATTCTTGCTTCGGCCTCGACTTCAACTCACTTTACCGTGGTGTGGTTCTTTGTGTTTAAGCTATCTTGCAGCTAAAATAACCTGGTCGATCTCGACCAACAAGTGTTGGGTGACCTTGATTTGGTTTTCAACGCTAATCTTTTGTTCTAATTGCTTTCATCCAGGATGTTTAGGATGCAGGCGAGGTTGTGGTTTATGTCGCTCACCCAATTTTTCAGGGCTTTAAGTTGAGCCTTTGGTCGTCTTTTGTCAAGATGAGGCTGAAGAGGTATGGTTGGCCTTGTCCTCATTGGATGATGGTTATGGTGATTCATGTTGACTTGTTTGCTCATCCTTGCAGATCTTTGACATATACATTTCACAAGCAAATTTTTTTCTTCCCCAGAAATGATGCCAACTGTTGTTGCCAAAATCTTGACATGGTAATGCATCTGACCTTCACGTGATAACAATCATAAATTTGTAGTTCAGGGGAAGAGTGCGACCTGTAAAACAAGTGAAACTTTACCGATACTTGCCGCACTAGCTCTAATGCTTAAGTTAGTTAGGAATGTTTTTAGTGTAGCAAAAGCTTTAGGGATTAGGAAGTGCTTACTTCCCTCAAGGTTGAAGAAGAATATTTATATCACCTTTTTAGGATTTTTTCCGTTCCTTGGCAAATTAGGAGAAAAAGTGGATTGAGACCAAGTGGACCAGAGCAAGCAAGATCAGAGAGATATGGGCTGAGGGACGTTTGGCACACACCCCCTATGGCCGACTAGGTGGGTTTGGACCGACCCAAACCCACCTCTTCCTCTTACTCAGTGTTTTGGACCTGTTTCCGTTCGAGTCTATTTTTCCACTCGTTGGATCTTTTTCTCTTGATCTTTCTTGTAATTTGGGTTTGTCCTTATGGTCCAATTTTACCCATAACATTTATAAATCACGCTATTATAATATTTCAAAAAAAAAAAACTATTTGATTTGTAAATAGTCTTCCAAACAAACCGAAAACCTCATCTTCCAGAAAATTCCTTCCATTGCATCACCCAACGATACATCGACACATGTATTTAATATTGTTATGGCATATGCATATCACATAAAACAAAAATAGTATTGTAAATAATAAATTGTAAACAAGAGAAAATCTGAACCCAACGAATTGACGTTGTCTCCTTAAGACAATTTCTCTCTCTAGTGCTTGAGTTTAATGAGTAATTGTCTTCCAGGATAGATCAGATTACCTTCTTATAGATGCAACACCTCATTCTAAAATATACAACAAACATTACTTTGTGGAGAAAACCGAACTTAAACAAAATTTTGATGGGAGAAAAAATGTATCTTTCAATTTTGAGAAGAGGCATTTTTATAGACTAATTCGCGACCATTTGGATAGTTATGACTCTTCTAAAAATTGGTTATCAATTTAAAAAAGTGAAAAAACTTAACCATTGGATGAAGGAACACAACCCTTGGATGTGAAAAAATGCAACTCATGAAAGAGTCACATACCATTTATTGTAACAATCCCCCACATAAATAGTAGGCTGATCTTTTGAGATCAATATTGAAAAATAAATAAAATAAAAGTTTGATTTTTTTTCCAATGAAGAACCTGTATCAGGATAAGTAGTAAAAACTTTGAAATTTCCTTAGTGAACATCAATTGCGTTTACTTGATTAAGCAGTGGATTTGATGCTTTGAACTGTCAATTGTTCTAGTAAACTAAGTCAATAGAAGTCACACAGTTTCTCATTTTAACAAAGTTTGTTCTCATGATTGTGTTCATTTTAGCCTTGAACACTACCTGGTGTCATGAATGTTTTTGAGAATTTTCCTTTTAAAATTCTCATAGAAGCAGCCCCTTCACACTCGCATAGGTGATTCCTATAAACAACATCATATATGTTCTTTTCACAAATAATTTAACCATATATAGAAATCATTAAAAGTATAGTGCTTACCCTAACACCTACATTTGCATTGTCTCATCCTTAGAATGGGGAAGAGAAAATTTCAACGGAGTGCTCATCAAGTTATCCAGAGTTTGGTTTGCCAATTGAACCTAGATCTTGGGATCTCCAGTCAACTAAGTTGGGTTACCTCTCTGATCAACTTTTAGATTATAGGCTTTAATTTAATCCCATTCTTCTTGATGAACTTTCAACCAACTCTCTAGTTAGGCATTTTGTAAACGGATTTGCAATATTACATTTTGACCTTACAAAGTCAATTGTGATAATTCCCGCTAAAAAGTAGTTGTCTGATTGTATTATGTCTTCTTTGTATATGTCGAGATTTACCATTATACATAATATTTTGTGCCCTTCCAATAGCTGTTTGGCTATCACTATGTATGCATATTGTAGGCACTGGGGGTTAGACCAATTTGAAATATCTTTCAATTTTTTTTTGAAGTCATTCAACTTCTTCTCTAGCTTATTACTCTAAAGCTATAAATTCAAATTCCATTGTGGATCGTGATTTATACGTTTGTTTAGAAGATTTTCAAGACACAACTCTACCTTTAAGAGTGAAAATGTATCCACTCGTGGATTTTACGTCTTTTGTACTAGATATCCAGTTTGCATCACAATAACCTTCAAACACAACAGGATATCTAATATAGTGTAGTCCATAATTTCTTGTGTGCTTTAGGTATCCTAAAATTCTCAGTATAGCTTTCTAATGATCTTGACTTGGATTGCTCGTATAAAGACTTAGCTTGCTTATAACATATGTTATATTTGGACGTGTACAACTCATGATGTACATTAAACTCCCAATTATGTGAGAATATTCTAGTTGTGTTCTACTATCTCCATTATTTTTAACTAAATAGAGACTGGTATCTATTGGAGTTTTTGTTATCCCAATGTCATGCTTTTTAAAATTTTCAAGTATTTAATCAATATAATGTGATTGAGACAATACTAATCCTTGTGGTGGGTTCTAGAAATTGTAATTCCTAGAGTGACATCTGCAACATCCATATCTTTCATCTCAAATTTATTGGCCAACATTTGTTTAGTAGCCTTAATATTGATGTTGCTACCTATAATTAGCATATCATCAACATACAAACACACAATGACATGGTTATTCTGATCATTTTTGACGTATTCACATTTGTAGCATTCATTCATTTTAAACCCATTGACCAACATTACATTGTCAAAAATTTCATCTTTCATGTTGTTCTCTTCAATCCCAAGACAAACTACAAGTTCTTCAAGTTTTATCTCCTTGCGCTTATGCTTGAGATAGTTTTTGAAATCTCTCCATGAGAATGGAAAATTTTCAATTATTGCTGCTACCTGAAATGATTCACTAAAATACATATTCTCAACATGTATATCATGAAGAATTACTTGAGTTTCTTGAACATGACTGATCACCATTTTGGAATCCACCATTTTGTAGTCTAGAAATTTGCCAACTATGAATGTCTTCAAACCAACCACTTCTGTTTTATATTTTTTCTCTAGTGAATTCCAAAGATTCTTTGCTAAATCAACACTACTATACACAATGTAAAGTATGTTTGTTCAGCCATTCAAGATATAATTCTTGCAAAGGTATTATGCATGCTTCCATGTATCAAATCCAAGTTGTTTTTATGTGTTAGTCTCTCCCTCAGATAAGACAGGAGCATCTTCTTTGAGAAATTTTACCATATTTAAAGTGGTGAGATAAAACAACATTTTCTGTTGCCATTGTTTGAAATCAATATTATCAAACTTTTCAGGTTTCTCTCCATGGTTAACGCACTACAAGAATTTTTAGATTTGCCGAAGAAGTTTTTCCCGACGCAAGTATTTTCGTTGGGAAAAACATACTTTTCCCGACAAAAATGGCAAACGTCGAGAAATCTACGCATTTTTCCCGACGTGTTCCATTTTTGTCTGGACTTTTCCCGACGCATGCAAATTTCATTGGCATAGTCAACTTTTTCCGATGAAATTTGCATGCGTCGGGAGAAATAAATTAAGTGAAACGCACGTTTCACTTCTCCCGACGTTTTTTAGACTTATGCCGACGCTTTTTTGCATCGGGAAAAGTCACGAAAAATAAAACCCTAGCCCTCTCTTTTTCTTCTTCTCCTCTCATTCTTCTCTTCTTTTTCTATCTTCTTCTTCATTTTCTCTCCGCCGTTTACAGCCAAAACCCCATACCATCACCTCATATTTTCTTCTTATTCTCCATTTTCTCCCCTATTCCTTCACTCATGCCTTCTCTCTTCCATTTTTTGTATTTTTCTTGTAGGTTGCGGTCTGATTTTGGGCATTTTGAGGGGAAATTTTTTTGAAGTTCGCTACTTTTTGTGCTTCTCATCATCTAGTTCCATTTTAAGCTTGTGGGTTTTATTTCCAAAGGTATTTATTTAATTTTAATTTATATTTGTCTAGTTATTTTTAGGTTTTCTCTATTTCTCAAATATTTTGTTTTCTTTGTTCACAAATTTCGTTAGTAGCTTGAATTTTCTTCTTGGTTAAGAATTTGGAGGTATATAGAATTTCTTACATTGTGTTTTTGTTAGTTTATTTAAGATTTAAACTTGGTTATTGAGCCTTTTGAAGTTAAAAAAGTTATTTGAGTGTATTATGTGTTCAAAGTGTAATTTGGAGAATATTTGTGTAATTTGGAGAATATTTGTGTGATTTGGAGGCTATTTATGTGATTGATGTTTGATTTGGAGCTTATTGTTTGATTAAAGTATGATTAAATCGTGATTTTGAATTTATTGTGTGTTCAAAATGTGATTTGAAGCTTAATTATTTGATTAAATGGTGATTTGTAGGCTCTTTATGTGATTAAAGTTTGATTTGGAACTTAATTTGTGATTAGAAGTGTGATTTTGAGCCTATATTTGTGTGAATAAATTCTGACATCGAGTCCAAGTGTGTGATTAGTTTGATTTTGAGCCTCTTGTGTAATTTGATTTATAGCCTATTTTGTGATTTTTATCCTAAAGAGCCTATTGAACATTAAAATGTAAGGTTATATGTTGAGCTAGAGTGCTATATTTTGAGCTTAGTGAAAATTCTATTGTGATTTTGTTCCCTAAGTGCCTTGTATATGTACGTACTTGGAATTAGCTTGGTGCACAAAATGCTATACTCAACACGTTTCTTTAATATATCCTTGGAGGTTGGTGCACAAAATGCTATACTCAACACGTTTCTTTAATATATCCTTGGAGGGTTAGAATGATATTTATTTAAAATTAAGTACTTTTGAATGTTTGGGGGTTAGTTTAAGATATTTGGAGAGAAGTTAGACACTTTCGGAAGAGTTTGAAGTGACTTCGAGATGAGTTAATCATCTAAAATTTGTACCTTAGACACTTTGGAGTAAATTAGGCACTAAACTTTCATTAAACTTTATCTATAATTAGTAATAGTTTCAACTTTTGATTTTTAACTTCAATAATAGAATTTTGCTTCATAATTTTTATCTATAATTAGTAATAGTTTGTCCATTTTTTGAAGCAGATTTATTTTTATCGTACAATGACAAGCACACAATAGGGTCTCTTCTAACTAGGTATGAATGATTTCTTTGATGTTATAAAATCATTATGAAACTTATTGTCTTTTATATGTTTGGTTGTATGTTATATTGTATTTTATGTTTAATTATTAGCATATATGGTTATTTAGAAGTTATTGTACCCATAATTGGGTGTAGAAATCGATTTGGGTGAATTAAAATTCTTCATTTAATGTCAAAATTTTTGCTTGGTTGTATGGCTATCCTGCAGTTATGGTAGCCATTCAAATAGAGAGTTCGTTTTAGTGAGTTAGACACATTTTTTTAAGGATTAGATATTGGATAAGTTAGTGGGATTTTAAGTAAGAATAGATAAATTAGACACTTTTTTTAGGGTTAGTTTGGGTGAGTTAGTGGGATGTGTGTGGAGTGTGTTTGAGTGAGTTTGTGATAATTTGAAATAAGAGTTTCAATGAGTTGGGAATGTTTGTTGGCTTTTAAACTACGCTTAGGTACGTTTAAGATACTTTTGTAGCATTAGTTGCCTCAAAGTACGCTTAGGTACCTTTAAAGATACTTTTGTAGTATTAGGAGGTGAGTTGTGTGCTTTAGGTTCACTTTAGGCACTTTAATTTCTAAGTTTTTTTTAGAGTCAAAATGACACTTAGACTATTTTTAAGCACTTTTTGGTCACTTTCTAAGTTCCAAGGAGTAGAGTAGACACTTTTAGGTCGTTTTGAGTTAGTTTTTAGCCTCAAAGTATACTTAAGGCACCTTTAAGACACTTTGGTAGCATCGATGAGTTGGTTGTGTGATTTAGTTTCACTTTAAGCACTTTCTAAACTTCTTTGAGAATCAAAATGACACTTAGACTATTTTTAAGCATTTTTTGGCCATTTTGTAGGTTTCAAGTGGCAAAGTAGACACTTTTATGTTTTGAGTTAGTTTTTGGCCTCAAAGTATGCTTAAACACTTTTAAGACACTTTTGTAGCATCATATAGTTGGTTGTGTGCTCACTTTAGGCACTTTCTAAGTTTCCTTGAGAGTCAAAATGACACTAAAACTCTTTTTAGCCACTTGTTGGCTACTTTGTAGGTTCTAATGGGCGAAGTAGACACTTTTACATTTTGAGTTAGTTTTTGACCTCAAAGTATGCTTAAGCACCTTTAAGATACTTTTGTAGCATCGGGGGTTGGTTGTATGCATAAGTTTCGCTTTAGACACTTTCTAAGATTTTTTTAGAGTCAAAATGACACTTATATTCTTTTGTGCTTTAGTTTCACTTTAGGAATCTTCTTTTATTTTTTGTTTTGTATTTAAAATTTTTCATATTTTTTTTTTTCAGATTTGCAGTTGCGTAATCTTGAAGACCTATTTTCCAAAAATACAGACGAAGACGAAGATTGAAGCCTTCAAGATTAATTGTTTTCTTTCTGATGTATTTGTTTTCTTCTTTCGAACTCTAGTTCGTATAGAGATTGAACATTTTGTAATCAAATTATTGAATTTCAATACTATTGCTTTTTTATGATATTATTTTTTGTTTTAAAATGATACTATAATGAACTATCAAGTAGTATATAAATAAATAAACAAAAAAAATAAAAATCTATAATGAACTAAGAGTAGACACTTTTAGTCGTCGGAAGAAAGTTTTTCCCAACGCAATGAATTACGTCGGGAGAAGTCCATGTTTCCCGACGCAATGCCATTTTCATCAGGAAGCAGCTTTCCCGACGACTCTATGCCGACGAAATATTTTTGTTGGCCAAGACTTTTCCCGACGCAATATAGACTTTTCCCGACGCTTTGTTGCATCGGAAAAAATGAAAAATCTTGTAGTGACGCCAACAACAGGGATATCATTAAAGTTATTTGATGAAGTCATTTTTTCTAAAAATAAAAATAAAAAAATAAACCACTAATTAAAAGAGAGATAATTATATGAAAAAATCAATTGAACAAAACCTAACAATAAAGTTGGTTAAGAGGGCATGACAAAACTTTGAATGCTAGTTATCAACATATAAACCAGAGTCACAAAGCAGTATTGAAGTAAGCTCATACTAAAAATTATCTTTAAGATTGTTATGGCATATGCATATCCATGAAACAGAAAATAGTATTGCGAATAATAAATTGTAAACAAGTGAAAATCTAAACCCAACGAATTCACATTGTCTCCTTAAGACAATTTTACTCTCCCTAGTGCATGAGTTTAACGAGTAATTGTCTCTCAGGATAGATTAGATTATCTTCTTATGGATGTAGCACCTCATTCCACAAGTTACAACGAACATTATTTTGTGGAGCAAACCAAACTTAAACAAAATTTCGATGGGAGAAAAAATATGGCTTTTAATTTAGGGAAGAGACATATTTATAGACTAGTTTGTGGCTATTCGAATAGTCATGACTCCTTCTACAAATTGGTTATCAATTTGAAAAAGTGAAAAGACTTAACCATTGGATATGAAGGAACACAACCCTTCGATGTGAAAGGATGCAACTTATGAAAGAGTCACAACCCATTAGATTCACGGATGCAACTCATGGAAAGAGTCACATACCATTTATTCCAACAAATATTCATTTAGTTGAAAATGATTATTATTCATGAACAATAATTTACCATTTAAGAATAATAATACACATTTTCAACTTCAACATAATTTAATCGAATAAGGTATTATACAATTATATTAGAAATCAAATGTTCAAATCCTCAACCTCACATTGTTAGACTCAAATAATATATATATAGCATAAAAGAAAACTAATTAAAAGTTATATAGAATGGAGGAACCATAAATACTCACGAGATTGCACAAATTATGTGGAGAAAATTAGATCATGTTTGATAACTATTTGGTTTTTGGGTTTTAAAAATTAAGTTTATAAATATTTACCTACGAGTTCTTTGTTTTGTTACTACTTTCTAAAAATGTTTTTGAAATCTATGCCAAAGTTTTAAAAACTAAAAAAGGTAATTTTTAAAAACTTATTTTGTCTTTGAAATTTAACTAAAGAATTCAAATGTTCCCTTAGGAGATGTGAAAGCTATAGTATAGAAATTATAAGGAAATAAACATGATGCACCTTGTATTTGAGTGGAGCAATTCTTTCTTTTTGATAAGATTGAGAGTCACAAATACAGATAAATAGCATACTAATATTTACTCAATGAGTTACATTTTTTAAGAAAAAAGTCTGTGAACAAATAATCAAAATTGCTAGACATGTTTATGTACCAAATGACCTAGATATAATAATTATTGATCAAATTGTTACACACTTATAGATGGGTTAATAAATTAACTGCAATCTGCAACAATACACTTACACTTACACACATATATATTATATATTGAAAGAAGATGATTTAAAAGAAGAGAAAAGAAAAGAAAAAGAAAAAGAAAGGGAAATTTGGTGATTGCAATAATTTAACTTTAAACATGAATGGTTCTAATCATGGATCAGCACGTGGAAGGTCCCATCCCCAATCGACATTATGCAAATGCACTGCTCATTCTCTCTCTATTTTTTTCTTTCTTAACGGCGTGACCGGCAAACTCAGTTCACAACAAGAGGCTTAGGAAAATTTTTAGTACTCCTTTTCTTCGTACTATATTTTTACTTTTATAAATATTTTTTTAATTAAATTATAAGTTTAGTCTTTAAAAGTTGAAGGTTGTTTATTTTAGTCTTTAAATTTTAAAAAGTGTTTAATAAATCAGTTAATTTTAAAAAAATTTAAATATGTCACAAACTTATTAGACATAAAATTAAAAATTTAAAGATCTATTAAACATTTTTTTTAATGTTCAGAGATTTATTAGATACAAAATTGAAATTTCAAAGATCTATTAGACATTTTTTTAAGTTTAGGTACCAAATAGACACAAATCTAAATGTTTATAGATTAAACTTGTAATTTAACCTATTTTTTTAAAATTGATTGATGTCACATCATTTATAAAAATATGTTGACAAAGTAAACAATAAATGGAAGGAGTATATCCATACTCTTGTAATACCTAAAATTTGTACTCCTTTCATTTATATATCATCGATTATGTTAGTAATATTATTTTGAAAATGATGTGGAGACTACCAACATTAAAAAATATTTATAAAGACAAAAATATTAGGTAAAACAAAGGAATATGAATACTTTGGAGTAGTAGAAAATTTTCTACAACAAAGCATGTCGCATAGTAACAATTAAGGCTGCCACGTGGCGCTCCCACAATCCATCTTAGTCCAAATTTCATTGTCTGTGGCCCCTACCGACAATCGGGATTCCTCAGATCTGTTTGGTGGCGGGTGGCGGTTGGCCATGTGGCTGGCTCCATCAAATTCAAAATTCTTTCTTCGTTACGTTTTATGTGAAATTACCTAAAATGTCCTCCGTTTCCTAAATCGTCTATTTATTCTTTCGTTCTTTTCATTTCCCCTCTCAAAACTCAAACTCTCTTCTCTTCTCTTCTCTTCTCGAGATCTTCAGAAGAGAAGAATGATGGATCGTCAAGCTTTGTTGTGTTTCAGTTTGATCTGCATTGCCTTAGCCGGCGCCGGAGCTCAGTCCCCCTCCAGTCCTCCCACCGCCACCCCTCCTCCCGCCACTCCTCCTCCTGTTTCCGCTCCCCCTCCGGCCACTCCTCCTCCGGCCACTCCTCCTCCAGCCACTCCTCCTCCAGCCACTCCCCCTCCGGCCACCCCTCCTCCCGCATCCCCACCTCCAGCTACCCCTCCTCCGGCCTCTCCTCCCCCAGCCACCCCACCTCCGGCTTCTCCTCCACCTGCAACCCCACCTCCGGCGACTCCTCCACCGGCAACCCCACCACCTGCGCCACTGGCATCCCCACCGGCGGCTGTTCCTGCTCCTGCACCCAGTAAGAAGAAGTCGAAGGCGGCTCCGGCACCGTCGCCACTGTCGAGCCCACCGTCGCCGTCAGCCGAGGCTCCAGGACCCGCCGGCTCTGATTCTCCTACCCCATCTCAGAACGACAATGTAAGTTTCTCCGTCACCTTTTCCAACATTATGGATGCACATGTTATAAAAACCAATTGTGTATTGAAAAATACTTATACCCGATGTAGCTATTTTTCTATATACCACCACCAAATATTTGACAACAGGGAAAGGTGAAAAATAAGAAATTAGAATTTTTTTTTACTATCTTTCTCTTATGTCAAAAATTTAATTTAAAAAATTTAAGAAATATACTTGGGTGCAGCCCACTTTACAACTACAATTTTTTTTTAAATTTCTTTTTAATCTTGTGGTTGTAAAGTGGGCTGCACAATATTTGGGTGCAACTTATGCTACACTTAAGTTGTGCTCAAAATTTAATAGTGGTTCGCAAGAAAATACCGAAACATGTAGCCCAATATTGTTTGTCATCACTAAGTCATGTACAGTTGGAGTACACATGTACTATAAACTTAAATTTAATTAAAATAATTGAGTGGATAGAGGATAGAATGTTTAAATTTAATTAAAGGGCAAGACTGGTGGATCCATCTTGGTGCAGCTCCCACCCCAAGCACTAAGCATAAAAAATTCTGAAATATTAAAAAAAGATAGGTGCAGTCTTGGATACACCCACAATTTTTCCTAAAATTATAAAAACTAATTATGTATTTAATAATTAAAAAAAAGGAGGTTTAGGAGAAGCATAGGATATATGGATACACCCAAAATTTTTCCTAAAATTATAAAAACTAATTATGTATTTAATAATTAAAAAAAAGGAGGTTTAGGAAAAGCATAGGATATATGAACTTGTCGTTTTAGTAAGTCGAGCCCGCGTGGATTAGATAGTAACGAACACATCTAATTACTTTTCTTTAACCAGCTTCCTTGCACCCATGTTTCTTCTTTCTGTCTAGTTTTTTAGGAACACTATCGATTCAAAACATCATAGAAGTAAGAATCGGTTTGAAATAATTTTTCAAGTAAAATTTTTTAAATGTTAATATAATGTTTAATGTATAAAATACTTATAAAATCATTCTAAATAGACCATAATACTCCATTTTTAGGTATATAAATATGTGCTTCTTGGCTATTCTCAAACACCCCAACGTACATAATTTGAATTATTCAAACTAATTTCTTCTCTTTTACCTCCATATATTATTCCTTTTTAAATGTTTATTAAATATTAGTGGTTTGTTTGACCATTACTTTAACTCTAGTTTTCTTTTTAGGTAGTTCACTTATATATTATTTTATGTTTGGGTAACCCTTTTCTAAAACATTTTCTAGAATGTTACTCAAGTAATACTTTGAGTCTTGTATTTATTTAATTTTTTAACTTGTAAAAGAAACCTAACCAAAAAAGAGGAAAGCTGCCCCTTTGTCTTAGATTATAAAAACAAAAAATCATAACTTTCTTTCTAAGTTACTCCTTTACTAATTGCTTTCATAGGATCATTTGTATCCATATGTATCAAGATCTCGATTCAGATTATATTTCTAAAAAGCTATAACAATTTCTAGCTCCACTTCTATACATTACAAGATTTTAGATTGTGTTTTTAAGTTAGTTATTATCATTTAACATTATTTACGAAATGCTGACATGACATATCGATCGATTATTGCAGAGCGGAGCGGAGAAACTGTGGAGAAAGGAGATGATGGTGGGGAGCATGTTGATTGGAATGAGCTATATATTTATGATGCTTTAGGAGGAAGGGTGGACATAGTTGATGTGTCTTTTTCCTTCTGCAGTGCCCCCTTTTTTGCTGTCTGTGTTGGCTTTTTTCATTATTCTTCTATATATCTATAACCCCTTATTGTTCTTTTAATTGGCTGCTCTATATTTCATTTCATTTTCATTATTATTAGTCCCCATGTCTTGTTTGGGACTTTTTGATTTATTAGCCTTTGGACTCTCTCTTTATATATAAATACCCCATTTGCTTGGATTCTTTTGAGGCAAAAAGCTCTTTGTATCTACCTATTAAGAGGGACTTGTTTATGTTTTTTTTGTTTTTTTATCTCATTATTTTTTACTTACTAGCTTTCTCTCTCACTCTGTCTCTGTCCTCCTCTAAATTGCAAATTAGAAAATGTCGAGATGTCTATAAAGTCGTGAGTTTGAATTATAGAAGTGCATGTTTGGGAGTGATTTTGAAATTGTTAAAATCAGTTTTGTGATTGAAAATCATTCTGAAACATACCTTTAATAATTTAAATCAATTTAATATCTAGTTTTACACTTTAATTTAAATGCGATTTTCATATAATTAAAATTTATTTTGAATGATTAAAACATCTTTTGGAGTGATTTTGAAAATAACAAAAGTTATTTTTCACAATTTCAAAATAATTCTCAAACATGCTTGAAATCAAGTGCCTTTAGATTGTGTTAAAAGGTGTGTTTAATTAAAAGTAAGAACTTTAGTTTAGAAAAAATATTTTAAAAACTATCACCTAACAAAATAATTATGAATATAGCAAAATAAAAATACATGACAGTAAAATGTTGAGGAAAATGTTAAAAAAAAAAAAAAGAAATTGCAAAAACTACGACTTAACTATAGGGATTGTTATAATTACACACTCAAACTTTCAATTTAATCAATCATCCTTCTAAACTCTTGAAATTTTATAACTAAGTCTTTAAATATTGTCTAATGCACAAACCACCCTAAGAACTAGAACAGTTACAATTTAATCTTTGTTGAAATTGTTGGGAGTGCAACCAAAGTCTCACATTGGCTAGATAAGAGGAAGGTCATAAGTTTATAAGTGAGGAACACTATCTCCATTAGTATGAAGACTTTTGGGTAAAACCAAAAGCAAAGTCACGAGGATTTATGTCCAAAGTGAAAAATATCATATAATTGTGGAGATATGTTGAGGGTCGTTATCTTTAACAAATCTATTTTTTTTAGCTCTATAAAATTTAAAAACTATAATATTAACTATTAAAAATTTTGGGATTTTAAATCCATGTTGAGTTCCTATATTGATTTAAGAAAACAAAAAATTGATGTAAAGACTTTGAGTGTGATTTCAACAATCTTATAATTTAAAATTTTGATTGTAACAATATAGAGGTAGGGCTAGCTGTTCTATGTTTAGGGGCATGGGTTTAGGAAGCATGCAACGAGCAATCCCAAAATTTATGTTTTTCTTTTTCTTTTGTTAAAATTTTCTTGTAATTGAACTATTTAAATTTTTTTTACTTACTCCTTCACTTTCTTCGTTTTTCTTCATCCTTCCTCTTTCTCCTTCTATTTCTTCCTTTTCTTATCTGGCTAGACATAATGACTCCCCCAACGCCCTCAAATGTGCCATTTATAGCTGCCACAGAAAAAATTGATGGACGATGTATTAAGAGCATATTTTCTCACTTTATATTTGCCTTAATTTAAGCATTTGATTGTAAATATTTAGTTGTATGTTCACATGTGATTTCAACAAAGAAAGAGAAATGAGACACGTGTAAATAAATTTAATATTTGTATTAATCTTGTGGGTGTGGTACAATTTCTAATTTGTTCCTCTGATTCTTTCTCTCTCATGTACAAATGTCTCGAGAACTTTGTAGCTTGTCTCGAACATAGACTTGTCTCGAGGGCTTCGCAACTTGTTCTCGAATGTAGATTTATCTCGAGGGCTATGCAGCTTGTTCTCGAGATTGAAACTTCAATCAATTTTTAGGGTCTTGAAATCTTCAAGTCTTGAAGAGTCTTTGGTCTTCAAGGAGTGTTCAGCACTTAAGAACTTCAAGGAGTGTTTGGCACCTAAGGACTTTAGGGAGTGTTTAGCACCTAAGGACCTCAAGGATTATCTCTGAATTCTCTGGAGAATAAAATTTCTGAACCATTCAAATGAAGAAGAGCTCTTCTATTTATAGAGCTTTCTATGGTATGTGGGATTGGGCTTTAATGGCCTTTGGGCCCAATCATGGACTTGGGCTTTGGTTGGCTTTGGGCTTAACCACTTGGATTTGGATCTTATTTAACTTTGACCCAAAATCCATATAACCAATTTGACCAAATTAACTTTAATTATTTGGTCAAATGAAGGCATGTGACACTTTAATTTAGAATTTGTCAATTTTTGTCTTCAAATTAAATTTTGGACACGTGTCAATTTATAATTGGCCATAAATTTAATTATTTGTAGTTTTGTCATTAATTTGGAATAATGACATAGCAATTGAAGATTGGCCAAAACTGTATATTTCCTTTTATATTTTACCTAATTGTGTATAAAAGGGTATGAGCTTGTAATGAAATAAAACAAGGGCAATTTACAATAATTTGTCAATCTCCTTATTCTCTATTTCTTCATGGTATCAAAGGATTAAACTCTGTTTTTTGTCAATTTTTTTTCCTTCACAGCATCCACGATAATGGCATCAACAACAACTTCTACAACTATGTGCTCCTCAACTTCTGCAACATCCCCACCTCTGTTTCTCTTATCCAATATTTGCAATCTCGTGCCGCTTCGTCTGGATTCAACAAACTATATATTATAGAAATTTCAAATGTCTTCCACTTTGAAGGCCCACTCTCTCTTTGGACATATTGACGATTCTTTTCTCCAACCCAAACAATTTGTTCGTTCATCTACAGGCACAACAACCACAAAGGTTAGTACTAATTATGCTCAATCGATTTCTCGTGATCAAGCGTTAATAACCTTAATCAACGCCACTTTGTCTTCTTTGGAAAAACGATACTCCTCCAATACTAGATCTAACATTCTTGATTTGCGATCTGCTCTATACACAATCAAGAATCTTTCTTCTGAATCCATTGATAAATATACTTGTCGAATTAAAGAAATTGTTGACAAGTTTGTTGCAGCTTTGATTTCCATTAATGATGAAGAAATTTTGGTTCATACCTTAAATGGACTGCAGACGGAATTCAACACTTTTCAAACCTCCATACAAACACGCAGTAGGTCTCTGTCCTTGGAAGAACTTCATGTATTGCTCGACGCTGAAGAAAAAACGATCCAACGACTGAATCAAACAACCGATCGAACACCTATTGCCATGGCCGCCGTTCGAACTTCGTTCAAGAACCCTAATACCTAGAGAGGACGAGGAAGACGTCCCTTCTTTTCACGCAGTCGAGGTCAATTCTTTAATCAACGGGGCCCAGGCCCATTCGACCTTCCAAACCAACAAAATAATGCCCCGGTTCCTTACTCCTCAGCCCGTGATTATTTTCAGAATGGACTTTTGGGTACTGGTCCGGTTCAAAGCTTGGGCTATGGGTCTGCTGGTTCAAATCAAAATTCTGGGCCTACAAACATTAATTTCGACTATGCTTCTTCAAATCAGAATTCTAGATTTTTTGGAGGTTGGATATTTTGTCAAATTTGCTCCAAACCTGGCCATGGAGCACTTGATTGTTACAATAAGATGAATTTCTCTTACTAGGGTCATCAGCCTCCTACTCAATTGGTTGCAATGGCAGTAAACTCTATGAATTCTCAATCCTCTAATGATAATTCTAACACTTTTTGGTTATTTGATAGTGGCTGCAATGTTCATATGACTAATGATCTGGCAAATCTAAATCTATCCCACAATTACAATGGAGAATAATCAGTCACAGTGGGTAATGGTCAACCTTTAAATATCCAAAATACAGGCAGTGGTACACTTTCTACCTCCTCTCACACTTTTAATCTCTCTAAAATTCTTCATGCTCCTGACCTTGCTGCTAATCTTTTATCAATTCATAAAATTTTCCTTGACAATAATTGTATTTTTATATTTGATACTGACTGGTTCCTAATTTAGGATAAATTCTCTGGAAAAACTTTAAACACTGGTGCAAGCATCAATGGCCTCTATCCAATTATGAGCCCATCTTATCTTCATTTGGTATGCACCCCAAAAACTACATTTTTCATGCAAAACAAAAGTGTTCTCTATGGCATCTTCGGTTTGGACATCCTGCTCCCAAAATTTTACGTTAAAGTTTATCTCGTTTAGGTCTTTCCTTATCGTCTTTTATTTCTACTTGCGAATGTGTTAGTTGTTTAAAAGGTAAGATGTCTACGCTTTCATTTCCAATGTCTCTTTCAACTTCTATTACACCACTAGAACTTATTCATAGCGATGTATGGGGACCTTTCCCTATCACTTCTCTAAATGGATATTGTTATTATGTCAATTTTATCGATGATTTTAGCAAATTCACTTGCCTTTTTCCTATTGCTCATAAATCTGATGTCAATTCTATTCTCTAGAAATTCATGCCTTTTGTTGAAAATCTCTTGTCTAGAAAGATAAAAATATTTCGCTCTAATGGTGGTGGTGAATTTTGCAATACCTCTAATATCTCTCTTTTTAGTTCTAAAGGAGTTTTGCATCAAAAGTCATGTCCTCACACAGCTGAACAAAATGGTATAGCTAAGTGTAAACATCGTCACATAGTTGAAACTGTTATGTCTTTACTGTTTCACTCTTACGTTCCCTTAGAATTTTGGCCCTATACCTTTTCTATTGCTGTCTTTTTAATAAATTGTATGCCTTCCACTTCACTTAATATGCTATTTCCTTTTGAGAAATTTTTTGTTACACTCATGATTTGCATCATTTAAAAGTTTTTGGGTGTGCGTGTTATCCCTTGTTAAAACCTTACACCAAACATAAACTTCAACCTAAAACCTCTCAACACATATTCCTTGGATATACTCTTGAATTTAATGGATATATCTGTTATAATCTTGCCACCAAAAAATCCATTATCTCTCGCCATGTCATTTTTCATGAAACTATTTTTCCTTTTGGAAAGCCAATAGACTCTTCCACTCCTACTTCATCTTCTCCTAATGATCTAACCCCTTTAATCACTATTCTCCATATGACTCAATCTTCACCTTCCTATCATATTCCCACTCAATTACCCACTGATGACACTAACTCTTATCCTTGTGATATTTTGCATGCTACAAATTCTATTATTGTAGACTCTCCATCTCAGAACACAGTGACAACTAATGACCAGTTTACGGAGAGTTCAATGCCTCATGATGCTTCAAATAGTATCTCCCAAAGTACTATCAACATTCATCCCATGCAAACACGTGCTACGTCTAGTATTTTCAAGCCAAAGGTCTATCTTTCCACTATGGCCACTCAAGTTCCAACAGATCCAACTTCGTACAATGAGGCTTCAAAATATCCCGAATGGAGATCGGCCATGTATGAGGAGTTCAATGCTCTTCAGGAACAAGGTATGTGGTCTTTAGTACCTTGTCTATCTTCAATGAATGTTGTGGGTTGTAAATAGGTCTTTAGGACAAAATATCACACTAACAGCTCCATTGCAAGATATAAGGCCTGATTGGTTTCCAAGGGATATCATATTGGGATTTATGCCCTAAAGCCTCGTAATTATTGATTTATTTAATAATTAATAATAATTTTGATATTTTATTTGCAATATAATATTATCTATTATATGAAAAATCCAATGTTATTAGTGTAATCTTGAACAATATGTGGTTTACATACGAGAGGATCATGTTCAAGAAATAACCTAAAGGGTAATAGTATATGGATAAGGTTGGGTGCCTTATCCTGGTAATATTATTAATACGACCCACTATGTAATAGTTACAAATGATTTGGTCAAAATCATTTATGTGGAGACATGTGAGTGAGGGTATCTTATACAATGAGTTTGTATAAGACTGGACCACGAAATATTTAATCTCTCTTTATAAATCCGTTAATTGAGAAGATTAATATTTCATTTGGATGATCATATGTGACTCGATCTTAATATTGAGTGAGTTATGAACTCCTGCCTGTGAGGGTTGTCCTTTGATTTACATGGGTGAGAGTGACTTTTATAACCGATTCAATATGCCTACCATTTTGGGGACTTGACCAAATAGAGAGTTGGGAACATAATCTCACAAGATGGAATTCACTTCTTCCCATATAGGATAAGTAGATGAGTAGTTTCCTTAATTGCTGATTTCGGGACTTGAACAATGGGCCCCACCCTCTCACTGGCCCGAGAGAGACTTAGTTTATAATTAGATTATAAACAGATTGTTCATTAGAGGATCAGTGGTACTTAAGGTACAAAATGTAATTATAGGGGTAAAACGAACTTTTGACCCAACTGTAATTACGAACAGCTCGTGAAGAATTAACTTGCATGTAATGATTATATCTATAGACACAACTTGTCCTACAGTGCATAAGAGTGCAACTCTAGGTCTATAGTGGAGTGACCTATAGTTAATGAATGGAAATTAATTAATTTTGTATCATTGGAACTTATAATCTGTAGGTCCATAAGGTTTCCTTGCTAGCTCATAGTAACACTAAAAGATCAATTTAGTTGAAAGAAAATTTTGAAATGTTCAAATTAATATTAATTTGAAGTGTTCAAATTAATATTTAATAAATTAGATATATTAAATATAAAAGAGGAAAATATGTTTATTATATTTGATACATTAAATATTAAAATTTGAAATGTTCAAATTTAATATTTAATTTGAAGTGTTCAAATTAATATTTAATATATTAAATATATTAAATATAAAAGAGGAAAATATGTTTATTGTATTTGATACATTAAATATTAAAATTTGAAATATTCAAATTTAATATTTAATTTGAAGTGTTCAAATTAATATTTAATATATTAGATATATTAAATATAACAGAGGAAAATATATTTATTGTATTTGATACATTAAATATTAAAATAATTAATGTATATTTGATACATTAAAATAAAAGATATTTATAAAATTTGAATAAGATCCAAACAAATGAATATTGTAGGAGATTTGAATGAGATTCAAATAAATATAAGATATATTTTTATATATTAGATATTAAAATATAATATTTTAATTATGGCAAAGATTTACCCTTGGTCTCTATAAATAAGACCCTTGGGTTGAGCCATTAGACATAACACACATCTCCTCAATAGGGAATTAGAGAATTCTCTAGACCTCTTCCTCTCTAATCCCTTGTGGATTTTCTTTCAAGAGGCCCCCACAAGCCTTGATCTTGTGTTCGAGTCATAGTTAGGAAGACTTTGTGGAAGAGATATAGACATGCTGGAATATTCTCCATAATATTATTTTCAAGGTATGTTTTGCTTAACCTTAATTTTTATTGTTTAATTCTAAATAAAATCAAATACGATCCAATACTTTCACTGTGGAGTGAAATGTTCATTCCTTTCATATCATCAGGTTGAAGGATTTGATTTTACAGAAACTTCAGTCCAGTTGTCAACAATTCAAAGTTATATTGGCTCTTGCTGCTCATTATAAGTGGTCATTAAATCAACTGGATGTCAAAAATGTCTTTCTACATGGGCAATTACAAGAGGAAGTCTATATGTCTAAACCTCCTGGTTTCCTTGACAAATCTTGCCCAACTCATGTTTGTGTGCTCCATAAAAGCCTATATGGTCTTAAATAGGCTATTCGGGCATGGTTTGATCATTTTACCTCCTATTTGTTCACTTTGGGATTTATTGCTTCTGTTGCAGGCTCTTTATTATTTATACGATTTGTTGGATCTTCCTTGACCTACTTGTTGCTTTATGTGGATGATATTATAATCATTGGACCAGATTTCTCTTATATCGAAGCAGTTGACAAATGAATTTCAGATATCAGATCTTGGGGCACTTAAATATCCTTGGCTTGGAAATTCATAAGACCTCTATTGGCATCTTTGTCAATCAAGCTAAGTATCTTACTGACCTACTTCAAACTGCAGGAATGTCCTCTGCCAAGTCATGTTTAACACCCATGTCTACATTTGTTGATCTTTATGCCTCTACACCATTATTTAACGATACAACACTTTATAGATAGTAGGTTGGATCACTTTAGTATCTCACTTTTATAAGACCGGACATTTCCATTGCAGTAAATTGAGTAAGCCAATTCATGCATTGTCCCACAACTATACACTTTTCTGCAGTAAAACGTATTCTACGCCATCTCTTTGGCCAAAAATCTTGGCATTATCTTTCGTCTTGGAGATCTTTCCCTAACTACATTTTGTGACTCTGATTGGGCCGGTGACACCTTTGATCAATGATCAACCTCTGACTTCATTGCTTTTCTTGGCTCCAGCCCTATTTTCTAGTTTGCCAAAAAGCAACCTACGGTGTCACGCTCTTCCACAGAAGCCGAATACCACTCATTAGCTACTACAACCACATATCTTTATTGGCTACGACTGCTTTTTCATGATCTTCATATCGTCTTAATTGATCCTCCAACATTGTAGTGTGATAACATTTCAGCCATCTCGCTTGCAAACAATCCTGTTTTCCACGCTCGCATGAAACATATTGAGATTGACTATCACTTCGTTGTGTGAAAGTAGCTTGAAAGGATATTTATGTTCAGTTCATATCTTCTAAAGATCAATTGGCTGACTTGTTCACAAAATCGTTATCATCTCAAACTTTTGTGACATTCTGAGACAAACTTCTGACTTCATTCCAGTTATCAGTTTGCGAGGGCATATTAAGAGCATATTTTCTCACTTTATATTTGCCTTAATTTAAGCCTTTGATTGTAAATATTTAGCTGTATATTTCCTTTTATATTTCACCTAGTTGTGTATAAAGGGTATGAACTTGTAATGAAATAAAACAAGGGCAATTTACAATAATTTGTCAATCTCCTTCTTCTCTGTTTCTTCACGATGAAGGATAACCACCATTTTATACTGTGCATGCTCTGGCGGGATACCTCCATGTGGCGATGATTATCCGATACCTTGGTGACGATGTTATATAATTTTTTGTTTTGGGAAAAAATCATTTTTGACTCATAAACTTGTCAACTTGTATCAAATTTAACTCTAAACTTTCACTTTCATCAAATTGCACTTCAAACTTAGATAAGTGTTGCATTTTTTAACCTCAAACTGTAAAAAGTGTTGCAATTTTAACCTTCTAATAAGTTCTTTTTCGAAATATCGTTAAAAGAAGTTCTCTTATGCGTTCAATAAATTAAAAAACATATGTACGATATAAAATTGATAAAATTTTTAGAGAAAATGATGTTAGAGCTAATTTTTTTTTGTTGAAATTTATGAATTTTGGCAAAGTTATTTAATGGTTAATTTGTGCATTAGTCAAACTTATTTTTGTGCAAAATTTTATTTTATTGAAATTAATGAGTTTATGAAGATTTTTACCTTTTTTTTTTTTTGTTAAAAATAGTGTGGAAATTAGCAGAATTTGAACCAAGGGTAAAAATTGCAACATTTATTTAAGTTTAGGGTCCAATTTGATAAAATTAAAAGTTTATGGTCTAAATTAATACAACCTCACAAGTTTGTGATCAAATTTGATTTTTTTTCCTTTTGTTTTTGGTTAATTTATTTAGATATGAAGCATTTTGTTTATGATATGGAGTTGCGACGTCAAATGACGTTGAGTTACATCGTCAAATTTCTCTCCTTAAAAGAAATTCTTTCTAAATTTTTTTATCTCTTTATTACTTTTTTTTTTCACTTTCTCTTCTAACATGTCTTTTTCACTTTTGACTCCCTAAAATTTAATAATTTTCTCAAAATTTTCTTTCTAAAAATTTCTCTAACATATCTCTCTCTAATTAAATTTGTCCCTCTATAACTTAAATTTCTCTTTCTATTTGGTGTCATCTCTTACTCTCTAACTTTACTATATGTAAATTTTCTCTCTCAAAATTTCTCATTTTCTCTCTAAAACTTATTTCTTTCTATCTAACTTATTTCTTTCTAACATTTCTTTCTCTATAATTTTCCTTTCTATCTCTCTAACTAATGTTCTCTAACATATCTCTCGCTCTTTAACGCTTCTCTCTTTATAATTTTTCTTTCTCTTCCTCTAACTAATATTCTCTCTAATATAGCTTTCACTCTTTTAACTTTTTTTTCCTTTCTAAATCTTTTTGTCTATCTCGTAGTTACTCTCTCTAACTTTTCTCTTTAAAAAGTTCATCTCTTCTCTACCTTCACATATTTTGCTCTCACTAACATTTCTCCGTCCTCATTCCCGCCATTTAATCCTCATCCCCACGAAATTCTCCGTTTAGTTTTTTTTTTCTTTTTTTTTAATCTCAATTGAATCAAATATTTTTTTTTGATAAATTTTCAAATAGTTAACTTTCCATGGAAAATATCTATTAATTTTCAATTAGATTGTTAATTATTCACAAAAAATATTCATTTAAGTAGTTAATTTTCTATTAAAATTTTTTTTATTTAAAGATAAAATTCTTAAACCTCGTAATAGAAACAAAACAATATTTCAAATCAAATTATCTAATTAATCCATACATATAATTCAAACATATCCAATTATCTAAATCATTAATAATAAAACTTTAAATGACATGTATATAGCCATATACACATATATATAATTAAAAAAAAAAATAAAAATAGAAAGAAAATTCTTGTTTAGCTCGAGGAAATTTTTTTTCTCCAGTCCCTCCCCGCCTAAACAAGAATTCTCCGCTATGTTAAGGCGGGTCTCCCTGCAACGAAAATGGACATATCTAGCGAACAAGAAGTCCCATGGCCTGGCCTGGTGACCTTGCCCAAAGTGGCGGAGCCTACGTCATTAATTATTTGTGGTAGCGGGGGCCTGCGTTCGCGCGGCCCCTTCTAAGGCTCAGTCAAAATATTTTCGGCTATATTTTATGTAATCCCCAAGGACTAGTCTGAAGTCGTCAATGGCACTGACTAGTTTTAGGAGCTGGAGCTATGTATCAAAAGTGAATAGGCTTCTTCTTTCTTTCTTTCTTTATTATTAGTTTTTTTAATAAATGTTAATAATTTGGAACAAAAAATTATTACAGGACTTTTTTTTAATGTAATTATAGGACAATATTGACAACTACACATATGGTAAAATATTTAATTTTTAAATGAATTAAGGGTTCCGATCGGGTCTTTGGACCATCAATTTTCATTGATGTAGGATGTAGTGTACTCATGAGGGAAAATGAAATATCAAACTTAACAAGAAGCGACATTTTCCTTATTAGATTTTCAAAGGGTAAATTATAGGTATCTCAACTTTGAAAGTGTTTTTCTATTTCGAATGTTGCGTTTATTCAGTATCTATATTTTAAAAGGATTCTAACAAGTCATTCAACTTTCAATTTTATATATAATAGGTTGAAGTACATATATCTCACTCTCTTTCAACTTCAGGGTGGTAGGTTTTCTCTGCCTGTCCCATCCAAGATAAAATTATCCCTTCAGAATACAACTTTCAATTTTATATATAATAGGTTGAAGCACATATATCTCACTCTCTTTCAACCACATGGTAGTAAGTCTTCTCTGCTCCATCCAAGATAAAATTACCCCTTCATGATACAACTATCCAATTAATTAAAATGTTGTATAGCTCAAACTACTATGTATAAATTAAGAGGTTGAGCTCAAAGCTTCATTAAAAAAAAAAAAAACTCTCTTTTGGGCAATTAAAACAAGAAGGGACGAAGAAACGGGCTTGGGCCGAAGCCCAAGCCTGTGGTCGGCCTCGGCCGACCACATGGCAAGGCCCCATTTTGGGCCTTGCCATGGTCCAACGTCAAAGGGGAGAAGACCGGGGCTTGGGCTTGGCCTAAGCTCGTCGGCCGAGGCCGACCAGTTTGGTAAGGCCTAGTTTTGGACCTTGCCTCGGTCTCTCATGGCCCCTGTACCCTCGGTTCAGCCCAATTCAACCTTTCCTTTCCCCATTTAAAGACGGAAACCCACGAAAAACCCTAGGAAGTAAGCTATTTAAGCTCTCCCTCAAAGGGAGAGTAAGGTAAGTCCATTCCAGCTAACAACACTCTCCTAGAATTCCTAAATTCTCTCAAAACCCTCTCTGACTTAAGCATCGGAGCCTGTGTGGCCTACACCACACTGGTGTCCAGGTTTTTCTTGTCTTGCAGGCCATGTTCTTCCCCTAAGAATACAAATTCACCGTGGTTGTCACGTGGAGGTCAGGTGAGATTTCTCCTGTCCAAAATTTGGCAACAACACCTAGTGTGGAACTCAGAATGATGAATCCAACGCATCTTGAATCTCGAATAAGAGTTTCAAACAAAAAAGTTATGCCCAAAATAAATTTGATAGAAAATCATACATGTGGCGAGCTGATGAATCAGGTGACAACACGTGGTGGACGATCAAGGACTGGATCAAATAGTTCTAACCAATGAGAGCGCGACACCTGACGTTGGTTTGAAAAATAAAAAAAAGGAAGAAAATTTCAAATGGTCAAATTTGAATATTTTATTATTTTTTTTTTCAACCAATCAAAAGCGACATGTGCCAGTTAATGACTAGTTTTGCTCTTCCTCCTATTTAAAGTTAAAAAAATGAGGAAAAATTATGAAAAATTCTATTAATCTTTGAGAGCTTATTTCAAATTTTTTATCAAAATTTGAGCTTCAATTCTTTTTATTTTTCTCAGCCGTTTAAGGGTTTTTACTTTTACGAAATTTTTTCTTACAAAGTTTTTTATTTTCTTTTGGGAAACTGGAACAATAACTACCATCCAACCACCCCAACCTCCTCACAGGTCAAGGAGGATAACCAAGGGAAAAACCCCCATTACACAAAAGAGAACCATTCTCCAAAGAGGCAAATCAGGCAATCTCATGTGCAATCCCTTTACACGATCTAGGAATATGATGGAAAAGCATTACTCCAAACTCTTTAGCAAGCTGATTGGTCTCTTCAATGAACTCCTTGACTTCTGTTAAGTCTTAATCCTCGCCATTGAGTAGCCGTACAACTTCCGTGGAATCCGATTCCACTTCAAAAGTTAAGCTTTCTCCAAACTAGCCTTTCAAAATTGCTTCCAAGCCATTCAAGAATTGTAACCGACCACTTCTTCCTGATGGGGCGATAACCATCACCAACCAAGCTCCCTCTCTAGTTGTGAATCACCTATCCAATCCCACATTTGCTTTCCTCTTCAATCCAGGATGCATCCGAATTGATTTTCCAAACAGAGAACCAATGGGGCTTTTCAAGGGGACGATCTGCTACTGGAAGGGGCATGACTTTGGTATGCACTTGAACCTTCAAAACCTTCTTGGGACATACTCTCAATTAGTTTGCTGACTGCTTGAGCATCTGGTTTAATATTTCCAAATAGAACTTGATTTCTGTGTGTCTAGATGCTCCCACATTATGAGCCATGCTTTGTTGATCTCCTCCTTTGTGAGCTTAGCCTTTTATCGCACTCCATTCTAGCTCGATTTTCTACAAATCTCTACCCATATAATGACAAAACGGACCAGTAAGTATTTGAGACTTCTAAATATCTTTTGAAAACTCGCACCCCCCACATAATATGACTTGCAATTTCCTTCCACTCCCTAGAAAACAAACATAAAGGATTAGTAAAGATTCCTAATGTACTCAACCCTACCAAAAGTGGCTTAGGCAACCCTTGTATGAACAAGCACCTCCTAAACACACAAGGTAACACCTAGTACACACATAAAGAATCACTCAAGGGAAAGAATAAAGGACTAACCTTGATAGTCAAGCTTTTGGAATTGAAAACTCGTTCTCAATCCAAAGTCGAAACCCTCCACAAGTTTGAGGACCAATCAAGCTTGAAGGTTTCTAGAGCGTGCAAGATCTAATGCAAGAAACTGCACAAAACATGTGCTCGTGTTTGGAGCAAAGAAACATGGTTCAATGGCTCTTTAATTCATCCATGTAGATCCTCCCCCCTCAAATGTATAAGCCTTGGAAAGTAAAGCCAACTAAAAGTAAAAGACAACCCTAAACTAACTTAGACAACCCTAAAATAACTTAATTAGAATAGTATTTAAAACAAGCTAAGTTAAGTTACAACTAACACTCTAACCAATGGGTATGGCCTTTCAACATGGGCCTTGGACTTATAAATATGTTTTACAATTAAAGTCCAAAGGAAGTTTGCAATAAAAATTGCATAAAAACACTACTTTAAGGATCAAGCCCTAAATAACCCTCAAATTAATGCCCTTGAGTTTGGTGTTTTCATGATGCTTTGAAGCTTGTTTCTCCACTACTTATTCTCTTTCCTCATGAAGCTTGATACTCTAATATGGAAGTGGAGATCCCCATCATCATCAGTTGGCTCTCGTGGCATGATTTGGCTTGCTTGAAGCATATCAATTCCTTTTTTTGACTAAGTTTGAAGTAGTAGGATAAGATCTTGTAAGATTCTCCAACATAAAATTTTTAACTTTAGGGGGCACATAAGAATTTCAAAGCGACTTCTAGAACCCTTGATCATGAAAGGAAGTACAAGGATTTATGCTAGAATTCTTAAAGCTTTTGACACTAAGATGATAGGCGATTTTAACAGAAAACCTCTCTTTCCTGTCAAGGTTCTAGATGATCTCATCTCTGAAATTTCTACCCTTATAGGTATATTAAGGATGTCCTCAACCTCGGTTGAGTGAAATATCTGTCGAATCCTTTCTTCATTCCACGTGCCATCTTATCTGATACGGAAACTCACTTGCTTGTCTCTAGCATATTCCTTAACAAATAAAGGCTTGCAAGCACCTTCTCTAGGGATTTAAGGATCATTTTCTATGCTTATGGAGCACCTGTTATCTTCTAACGAAAGTCTTTAGAAAACAAATCCCTTCCCCACAAGATGCTCTTCTAGGTACACGATGAGTTGTGACATGGCTTTGCCTTGAGGGAATTGTAGTCCTTAAAATACCTCCTTTTAATAACTTTGGATAGAAGGCTAGTGGATTCTCTGGTAACTCTCAAGCTAAATTTCCCTAACATTGCCTAATTAAACACTCTTAGCTCTCTAAACTCGAAGCCCCCTCGATCTTTACTAATGCACATCTGATCCCACTTTCTCCAGTGGATACTCCTCCTATTTTCCGTCGAACCCTGCCAAAGGTGGGAACAAATGGAATCAATCTCGTCGCATAGCTTGTTGGACAACTTGAAGAAACGTTTGACATAATTACGTATGACTTACAACTTTGATTAGGATCTCTTTTCCTATAGCCGAAAAGAACTTATCTTTCCGTCCTTGCATGTCCTTCCGAACCCTTTCCTTGATCAATCTAAACATTTGACACTTATTTCTTTAGCCTTGGGAGGCAATGAACTATAATTATCACAATTATTTGACCCTAAATTCTAGCATATTTCTTGGTAAAATGTGTTTATTTTCACTTATATATGTGTTTATTTGGTCCTAAGCATGTGTAAATAAGAAAGTTATATAAGTTTAGCCATTTTATGATAACTAAGAGAGTTTTGTTGCTAGAGTTTGCAACTGTACGAATCGCTAGAAGTAATATAGTAGTGGAGTACCAATATCGTTCTCCATAGGGAATGAATGCTTACTAATTACCAAATTCGTTAGCCTCAATTTTATCTCAACACCGATCATCAATTAAAAAAGATGAAATTTAAACTTGATTTGAATTAAACTATTTAAAGGTCTAAAACTAACAATAGCAAAAGGACAAATTCAATTGCTAAATAATTGAGTGAAACTTGTGGGTTAAAAATAAAAGAAAGAATTTAGCATAGTACAAGTACACATTGTTGATGCAAGTAATATAAAATTGAAAGTACTCCAAAGTATCGATTCCACAGGGAACAGATACAACAAAATTTTAAGATAGCACAAAGATGTTTAGAAATTGCAACGAGAGTAACCAAAGTAAAATATAATCTGGGATGGTTGGTTTGTGTTGCCTAGTAGAGTGAGTGAAATTTTCAATAAAAAACACTCATAATGTGCAAGTATACACAATCTAATGCAACAAATGATAAGTATTTTTCAATCGTTTTCCATAGGGATTAGTTAAAAGAGTTTCACAATACTTAAGTTGAAATTAGTGAGGTGACAGGTAACCAACATAAATTTGTGCAACTAAACTTAAATAGCATAAAGTAAACAAAATGCTCAAAAGTATGCTTGAATAGTTAAAGAGACAACAAAGGCAGTAACACAAGTTTTAAACTAAAGCAGTAAAAAGGAGATTGAATTAAGGGTGAAATTATGCTTCATCAAACTTAATGCTGGAGCTCTAAACTTGCTTCAACACCCAAAACAACTAAACTCACGGAATCTTCCCAGATTTCCTTGCAAATGGATGATTAATTTTCATTAAACATCCAAAATCAACTCTTAGCTATAAACACTAGGTGAGTGACTATCCCTAATTTCATCAATCACCTAAGAGTAAGCTCTTAATAAAAACTAGTATTATGCTTTGAAATCGGTTTACTCTTCCCTTTCCCAAGTTGGAATAAACAATGCTAAGATGAGGTGACCAAATAAATCTCAAGTAAACAATAAAAGCCTAAAGCATAAGAGTGAAGAAATTGCAAGAAATTACTCCTTTGTTAAACTTGAATCAACATAACATCTCCTAATTCTCACCCTAAGGGTTCATACTAAAGATATAGGAAAGCAATAAAACAGTGATTACAACTTCCAACATAATTAAAAAAAACCTAGTTACAATGTAAAAACAATACAATAACAAGGAAAAGGGAGAAATAACATATGGAAAAAACTGCAACAGCTCTTTCTTGATGTTTCCCAGCTCCCTTCCAGAAGAGGAACACCTCCCAATATGGATCTTCTTTTCATTTCTCGAAATTATCCCCAAAGTTGTTTCTCACGTTACCTTAAACGACAAAGCAAGCTTTTATATTCATTCCTTATTGAAGTTAGGGCTGATAGACAAGGTAAAGAGGTCTGACAGCTTCTCATTTGTTCTCAGTAGCTCACAAAAATTGTTCAGCTCAATTAATGAACCATCTCACACGTGCCTAATATGCAATCTGCTATTAGAAAATGCTCCAACTAGCTTGATCCTTCAACATTTATACAGCTTCAGTACTCCAAAGCTTATCTTTCCACACGTAGCTATTTTCAACCTACCAAAAGCTCCTATTAAGGTCAAAAGTAGTATAATTCAACGAGAAAATACACTTCAATGACCTAAAAGTATTTCATAATTACTTTGTGACAATTATCACATAAAAACACGAAATCATGGGGTTTCTTATTCTAAGAGCTAAAAACCCTTAAACTTAGATCATAAGATACCAAGGGATAATCATATTAAAAGCTCAATAATAGCTCTTATTCTAAGAGCTAAAAACCCTTAAACTTAGATCATTACTCATCCTTGAGTAATGCTTAATCAACCTAATCCGACATTGAAACAACAACCACCAACTATATACAAGAAAGAATGGTTATGCACTCAAATGGCAAAAATAGCAGTCCACTTTTTTCAAGTTTGTCATCAAAGTTCAGCTTCCACAAAGCTCACCACAATCCTTTCCTTTTCAAACCAAAGGTAGTAGCCTTCACTCCTAACACAACTCCACACCTCAAATACTACCTAATCCATCTTTGAATTCACTATGCACTCCTTAAACTCATAAAAAGGAGAATGAGTTCTACTGTTTTCAGCTTCTTCAGTTTTTTTTTTTTTTTTTTTTTTTTAAAACACCTTATTCAAGAGTTACCATTCCTAAGAATCCTACAAGGGTAACCTTGTGATATAGTAGGCAAACATTCATGCCTCTAAGTTTCTCATAGCTCTTTAACCTTGTGTAGATTTCTCCTTAGTTCTTAGAGTGGCCACATTGGTGATGCAACTCACCTAAGCATCGAGAAACCTAATACACTAGGCTTTAACTCTCCAATTTCTTAAGATAAAGACTTATTTCACTAAAAAAATAATAATAAAAAGAACTCTTTTTGTAATCAACACCTTTAATTTAAGCACCAACATTTGAGATGAAAGTTTCCTAACAACGAGTTCTACTACTAAATTGGGCCACCAAAGCATATTCATACCCATTTACTACTGTTCAACTCAAAGATAAACATGGATATTATGTCCAGCTCTGATTTAATAGGCAGCTTGGCCGGGTAGAGGAATAACTCCTATACTTTATTCTCTTTTTTTTTTTCGTTTTTTTTACTAGATAGGAGGAGGCATGGGTCCTAAAGAGAAGAGGAATGCTCCTAGGAGTGATAACTCTTAATACTATTTTTTTTACCAAGGATACCTTACCCCTAAACTTGAATTGCTCATTGTCCCCAATGAGTGAAGAAGCAAGGTAAGACATCCCCAAACTTATTTTAAAAACAGAAGCTAAAGACAATGAGCATCCAAACTCCTTAATCTAAGTTTAATGGAGCAAATTCTCAAGAGTTGGTAGCTAGCAAGCTAAGGGCACAAAGATTTTCTATAACCATTGGCTTAGAATTAAAGGATTATGACAAAGGCTTTAAGCATAGCTGAGGTCATCATAACAATGAAGAAAAAAAAAATAGAGCACATCAAACAGAACTATTGATTTCATCCAACTAAGGTGGCAACAAAAGACTTACAACCTCATTTTCTTTTTCTCTCTTTCAAATTCACTATTCAAACAACTATAAGAAAGGATTCAGATTACAAAAGCAGCCCAACCAAAAATAAAACACAGCAAACTAACCTAACCACTAACTACTTAAACTAAAATAACAGAAAACAAGCATTAACATGATAAGTTAACAAGAACAGACATTAGCAATTGTTTCACAGCCAACTAAAGAAAAGAACGCAAACTCCCCTTTCTTTTCAATCTTCATCTCCAGGCACATGCTCTTCTTCATCCTCTTCTCCATCTTCATCTAGTGATGGTGGATTCCATGGATACAACACAGAATCAAGGAAGGCAAGGAAGGCAACATAGGGCTTGGAAAAGTTGGCTTGCATGGCCTTTTTGATAGAGATATCCCTGCTTTTAGCATAGTTCCAATATGCATTCTTTGTTGATTGTTAGAATATTTCCATCTCTTCATCAACTAATCTTGCTGCTCAACATTCTGTTTATTCCCATAACTAAACCTCATTTTCCTTTATTTTCACCTATGTTTAACCTCTCAATAGTGGTTGTGTCAAACGTGTCTTGATCACTTAGCATCTCCTCAGATGGTTGGAAAGGAACTCCTAGCTTTAAGTAAAGTATTGTGATAGTATTTGGGAAAAACAACTTCCCAGCAGCTTTCTTAGCACTACTTTTAATCTCCCTTGCTATAATCCTTCTAACATCCTTAGCACTTTAAGGATAGAAAAAGTGAGCAAAATTCTATCCCTATATACAGTAGTGCCATGAAATATAGGGATTAACCTGTTCTTAATAAAGGCCAACCAAACATTTGCCTCATTATTTAAGTATGAAGCCTGAAATGACCTTGAACCAGTGTGAGACACCATCCATTGTGCACCTTTAACAACTACCACCTTCACAGTTGCATTCAAATAAGCTTTAAATGGCTCCACCTCAATTTCGTTATAAAATGCATGAGGAATGTCTAGGTGGTTGAACAGATTGATGATGGCAGTTGGGGACGAATCACCATTTTTCCTCTAACTTTGACTTGGAAGCGTGATTTTTCATCAATGTTGGAGTAGAACTCCCTCACTAATGGCACAATTATTGGCTCTAGTTGTTGGCAAAATAACTTCCACTCGTGGTTAATCATGTTGGCTTTGATGAATAGAGGAAGTTGATCTAAAGGTGCAGCAAAGCCTCTCTTAGGAAAAAGCTCTCTTGCTTTCAACTCTTCATACCTCAAACGTGCTTTTTCATTGACAAATCATTCCTTTTAAGGATTTTTTCGACTTTGATATGACTCTTTTCCTTTTCTCCTTGAGATCCAGCTGCTAGGTGATGAGGCATTAAGTGGCTCTTGATTTAACTCTTCATTTTCTTCAGCTTGTTCTTTATGTGATTTAGCCAGTTCTTCCTTAACCACCTTCTTTTTGCCTTTAGATTTGGAGGCTTTAGATGACTTAGACTGTGAGTGGGAAGACAATGGAACTTCAATATTCTCTACATTATCATGATCCTCTAAAGCTGTAGCAACCTCAACTTCCCTAGCTTTCTTTCCCCCTTATTTTGACTGGTGCCATTTTTTTTTTCACAAAGTTTTTGGCTTCAACATTTTTTTCTTTTCAATTTTTGGATGAAGAAGCAGTTTGTATGGCTCCCAATTTAAGAATAAGAGTTTTCAAAGAGTATCATTAATGGTAGGTACGTTCAAATCAGCCCAAATCCTCTATGTTGTCGTTTAGCAGCTTGTTTTTTTCTTTTTTTTAAAGGAGACTGACAAGAGTACAACCCCTTTCTTTTCAGACCTTTGCATCTGCTTAAAAAGCTCCAGCAACCATCTTGCACGCAACTCTCGAGCTGTGCAATACAACTTTATGTCATAACCTTTCTTTTCTTTCCTAAAATGTTCTATCTTTGACTGAAAAATCCTGCTCTTTCTGATTTAATGTTCTGAAATTCTACTGCTCCTAGACTTACCTACAAAAAAAAACTTAGAACTTGGAACTTTAGCAAACAAAAGATAAAGCAAACGCGAGAAATCTAAACAAAAATGAATTGGGAATGATTATAATGCAACAATTAAGCACAACTCCTTTTTTTTTTTTCAACTTAGCTCAACTGTCCAGTAGCGTCCTTGAGGCTATACTCCTTTGAAATTCTTCCCCCAATAGTGCTTCAACATTTGACCATTGACTTTAAATTACCTTCCTTTTTTCTCATTTCTAATTATTATAGCACCATGAGGAAAAAATTCCATAACTGTAAAGGGGCCAAACCACTTGGATTATAATTTTCCAGGGAAAAATTTTAACCTTGAATTATACAACAAAAACCTTTACCATCTTTCAAATTGTTTAGACACTATTTTCCTATCATGCCAAGCCTTGGTTTTCTCTTTATACATTTTGGCATTTTCATAGGAAAACTGTCTAAACTCATTGATAAGCCTTAGAATTAAGGCTTATTTAAGTCCCAATTGCTTAAAATATTTTTGTTTGTCCTAAGATTAATTGAAAATAGTGGAAGATTGCTTGAATTTAAGGAAGAATTTAATGTGATAGCATTTGGAATAGAATTCTAAATAAATTGATTCTTTTTGCAGAAATTATGGAAATTGCTAAATCAGATTGCCAAATCTGATTTTGCAATTGTTTCTGGAGCAGGGAATGTGAAGATTGCTAAATCAGATTGCTAAACCCGATTTGGCAATCCTGGGCAGAGAATATATCCGCGTGAATGACGAAACCCATATATGGGAAGAACAATTTCCGCACGATTCGAGAGAATTTGAGCATGATTTTTGGGCAATCTTCAACCCTAATGAAGGCCTATAGATGGGGAGGAAGAAGAGGAGCTATTAATCGGATTTTGAGGGCGATTTGAAGGATCAATTTCGTGGGTTTTTGGGTTTTAAAAAAGGAAAAAAAATCTGCATTAAACCCATTCCGAAAATCTTCAATTACAGCCCGATTTGGAGGAATTTAAGCACGAAATTTGGGCATTCTTCAACCCTAATGAAGGCCTATAAATGGGGAAGAAGAATTGGAGCTAAAGGAGACGATTTTCGGGGGTCAATTTGAAGAATCAGTTTTTGGGTTTTCGAAATTTCATCCAGCCCCTGTTTCGTATTTTTGCTGCTGTTTTTGGTCAATTTATTCAATTTCCATCTCGATTTCTTTCAGTTTGTATCACAGGAGCAGTGTTTAATTTACTTCTTTTCTCGATTGATGTATTTTGGTCAAAGTTTGAGTTACTTTCAATTACATTAGTGGTGATTCTTCTCAAGAACATCATCTGTTTTTTCTGTTTTTATTTGTTCTTCTTCACCAAGAAATCATTCACAGTGTATCAATTTTTCTTTCTTATATGATGAATGGTTATGGGAATTACCCCTTTGCTCTCAATTGGATGCAAGCATGTATTACTTTGTAGGGAATTCCAAGTTTATTCGAATTATTTCTTCCAAATCGAATCCTTGCTTTCATCCTCTGTTTTTTTTTTTTTTTCTCTTCGTTTTAGCTTCTGTAAACATTTCAACTTAAGTTTGCAGAAAGTCATGGTAGGAGGGAGGAGATAAGAAAATTACGTAGTTGCCCTTGTCACCTTGACTTAATTTCTATTATTTGTCTTTGCTTGAATTTCTAGTAATAGCCAAATTTCATTTTATAAGTTAGTGTTTTATTTAATTGATTTACACCATTTTACTATGAACTTTCTCTTTAAAATTAGTTTTAGGATTTTTATTGAAAATATGAGCTAAAACTTCTTAGGGGGTTCAAGGATGTGAATTCCCTAAGAAGTAAATGTAGCCAAAATTCCAATAAAAACCAAGCCTACATTTCAATTGTTTGCTTGTGTTGATTAAATTTCCGTTGAGATCCTAGAGTGATCAACTAGGGTTTCAACTCAAGCTTAGATCTAATACCGACAGGGTTAGTGATAAGCGGATTTCACATAAGTAATGGAGTAAAAGAGCTTAGACATAAGCCATTCCTTACCCTAGACATAGGGATTAAGGACTCCAAGACCCATAAAATTGTGAGCTAAAAATTATCTAAGATAGAGGGACTATAGACATATAAGTCTCTCACTTAGCCTCCTAAAAAACCCAATTTCGAGGTAAATAGGAGATGCAATTTTGGTTTACAATTGAGTGTGGAGTAGATTGGAATTGCAATTTTGGTTGCAATTACGACTTAGGGCAATGACATTCTTGAGCCCCATCCTTTATCATTTCATTATCTAAGTTCCTCCAAATTGCTATTTCATATTGCCAATTTAGATTCAGCAATTTAATTTTGCAATTTTTAGTCATTTCGCTCATTGCCAAATTAGAATCTGCAATTCAATTCTGCAATTTCTGTTATTTCCAACATTGCCATTTCTAGATTTAGCAATTGGATTTAGCAATTTCTGTTTTTCACCAACAACCTATCCCAACTTTATTTTTGCATTTTTACTTTTCAAACTTGCAATTTTCCTTTCACTTTTGCAAAACAAAACTTTTGTTACTCCGTTCCCTGTGGGATTCGATACTTGGTACTCAGATACCATTTTATATTACTTCGATCGCGTGCGCTTGCGTGACCACCGATCACTCATCCATTTCATTAAGCTGTAGAATTCTGAGAGCTTTAGCTGCTGAACATGTGAGCATCTTTAAAGATTGAAGGTCAATAATATCCAGATTGGAACACTCTGGCTGCTGTCCTTTGGCCACCAAAATGGCCTCCATAAGGTGAATCATGTCAATGTTTCAAAATGGAATGAATTTCACTTTCAGCAGCACATCTCCTCAAATGCCCATCAGGACATTGCTTATAAAGGTATGGATCATCCCAAAAATAAGCTTTTGAGTCATGAATAATTTTTTTCATCTGCTGCCCTGTCAAATCCGAATGTAGAATACCACTGGTTGCATAGTTTGCAAAGTCTGCATACCAAGAGGTTTCAATTTCCTGAACTTGAGCTACTGTAAGTAGTTGCTTATCAGGAAATGCATCTATGATCTCAAGTTGCTGGGGCATTTTTTATGTTGGTTCAAGTCTAGAGAGATGGTCTGTTACCTGATTTTCAGAACCTTTCCTATCCTTAATTTTCACATCAAACTCTTGCAAGAGCAGCACCCACCTAATCAACCTAAGCTTTGCATCTTTTTTAGCCAAAAGGTATTTGATAGCAGCATGATTAGTGAAAATCGTGACTCTAGTTCCAACCAAATACGCTCTAAATTTCTCAAAGGAAAAAACTATGGATAGCAACTCCTTTTCTGTAGTTGTGTAATTCAACTGAACATCATTTATAGTTATGCAAGCATAATATAGGATGAATCAATTTCCCATGTCTTTGACCTAACATGGCTCGAACTGCATAATCACTTGCATCAGTCATAACCTCAAAAGGCAACGCCAATTAGGTCCTTACATGATAGGAGCTGTGATTAACCAGTGTTCAATGTTTTAAAGGTAACTAGACACTCAAAACTGAATTCAAATGGCATGTTTTCTTCCAAAAGAGTAGACAAGGGCTTAGATATCTTAGAAAAATCATTGATAAACCTTCTATAAAATCCAGCATGCCCTAAAAAATGCCTTATGCCCTTAACTGATGTTGGTGGCTCAAGTTTTTCAATAACTTCCACTTTTGCTCTATCCATTTCAATACCATTTTCTGAAATCCTATGACCTAGAACAATACCCTATTTCACCATAAATTGAATTTTTTCTCAATTTAGGACCAAATTATGCAGTTGCAGTGAACTATGCAATTGCACTTTCACAACAAATGACATCCAAAGTGCTCCCGATACTAGAATGCCCTAATTTGACTTATTGCAGCTTGCAGGAAATGCTAAATGAAGAAGAATGAAAAAAGGAGAGCATGAAGGATGGCAATTTGCAGTATGCAATCACAATTTCTACTTTCAAAGGCACATGCAAATCTCTTGAGCATGTAAGACCCGTTGTGATCACAGCACCTCAACTAAGACTGAAATCTCGTCCATGCAAATCTCTTGAGCATGTAAGACCTGTTGCGGTCTACCTATTGGAATATGATAAGTTTATCTTTTTGTTCATTTTCTTTTTTTTACAAAAAAAAAAACAAAATAAAAACAAAATAAAAATTAAAAAAAAAAGAGAGAAATTTTCAACTTATGGAATTCCAATCGGAATGAAGAAGCTTGATTTAGAGAGTCTCTGTCTAAGGAGAATCCTGTCAAGGCTAAGGTATTTAAGTTGACAGTTAAGGGAACACCTCTACTTGGGGATTCACCTGGGAGTTCAATAAATCAACTTTAAGTTCGAAATGAGCGTTATCACACCCCCAAATTTAGCTTATGCTTGTCCTCAAGCAATTTTAAGCAAAAACAAACAAGCAACAACATGTATTCTAAGGAAGTTTTGAAAAATTTGTGCCTTTCAAGAGAGATCTCAACTCTTAGTACTTACACAACCTCAAAGTTTCAACCCACGAGACCCTACTTTTTCCTTTTCAAGACAAACCATTTGCATGCAAATCCCACCTAAGGCTTAGTCATAAAGTCTAGGGTGATTTCTTTGTCTAGCAAGCTAAGTCTAATTCTAAGTACAAAAAGACTATAACTTCCCCCAACTTATTCAATACTACTGCTAGGCTCTTTTCCTTTCTTTTCCTTCTCTCATTTTTTATTCTAAGGAGAATCTTTCTGTCACACTGTACCTTCGCTCCAACTTATTAACACTTTGTGGTGAAAGTAGCAGACTACGAGCACAAGTCATTGCTAAGACTGTTTCCACATACTCACTTCCTAAGTCAACCTTTCATGCAAAGAAAATCAAGGGTGTCATGACCACCCCTGGTTACTTGGTTAACTCTGGAAGGAGGAGTATCTCATTTTCTTTCTCTCTCTCTCTCTTTCTTTTTGTTAGATGAGTCCCTAGCAGTAGTGTAGTACATGATACATCAACATTTTGGCATTACAACTCAATACTACAATACAACTCACCCCCCCAAACTTAGATGGGTCAATGTCCCCATTGACTAGAAACATAATGCATAAGAGTGGTTGGGGTACAAATTTTCTTGTGACTAGATTTGCTAAGCATCGAACTAAACTCTCCTAAATACACTAAGTAGTATAAACACAAGGAGAATTTAGATTTGAATGGTTTATGAAGAAAAGTGATTGATAAGGTACATGAAACGTAAACCCAAGTTCGCATAAAATATGTGGAAGTTGAGAGAGCTATAAGTATCATCATAGAGGACTTTTTAACTCAACAACCAAAGAAAACAAATTGAAAACTTTTTTTTTTTAAAATTTGATCTTTATTCATTCATGTGCAAGGTGTAAGGAAAATCATTTAAGCAAAAGGTGTTTTTAACCAAAAAAAAAAAAATTCAACCTACACTAGAAAGCATCAATTCTATCCTATGAAAGTAAGTAAACTAACCCTAGAAGAAAAGTAAGTAAATTAAATATGAAAGTAATAAAGATAGAATAGAGAAACAATACTCCCCTAAGAGGTAAAGGATAAGTCATCTCTCTACTGGTCCACATGCTCTAGGAGAATGGTAGGGAAGTCAGGAAGTGTAGGGGCCTTACCTTTGGTCAGCTTTACGAGGGCCTTTCGAATGGTCTCGTCCCTTTCTCATGCATAGGCCCAATAAGCCATACTATGCTCTTGCAATATGTGTATCTGAGCCTGAATGTCTTCATGTGGTGGCTCTGATTTTCCTGGAGTGGGTTGTTGAGGAGGAGATGCGGCCGCATAGTGTGGGGCGAAAAGAGTAATAGGCTGCTTTTTAGGAGAAGTGAGCTTCTGTGTATGCAAGGCCTTCAATTTTTTGATAGCCATTAGATCCATAGTGGGCTTGCACCAATCAATCTCTTCTCCTTCTTCAGGTTCTAACCCCGCCCTCCTGCAAAGTTTAGTAATCAGGGCGGGGAAGAAAAGGCATCCCATGTTTCGTTGAGCGCAAGCCATTATCTTTTCCCTCAAGATCCTGCATAGGTTGATGTCTAGGCCTTTGTAAATGTTGTACAACAACATGACCCTCTTCTGTGAGATAGTGGTGTCATGTGTTGTGGGCAGAATCCTATTCTTCATGAAGTGGAGCCATACATATGACTATATCTTGATGTCTGAAGGCACCAAAGTTCACACTCCAGTTTGCGAAACTCTTCATTCAATGCCCTCATGTGCAATGAACTTTAAGGCCTCCTGCAACTGCTCCTCAGTTAAATTGTCAATGGTATAATTACCTGCAGGGTCCCCGTAGGAGAATAACATGTAGATTCGGTTGATGTCGAGTGCAAAGTACCGCACTGTCCTCCCTCTGAGTTCAAGCTCGTTCCTTGTTTCATCCCCCAAGTGGGCATAAAATTCCCGAACTAGTTGCACAGCCACTTTCTTGGGCTGCTCACAAAATCACTCCCATCCCAACCTACGAATAATATCTATAATGAACACTGCGATGCAGCTCGTTTTGTTGGTGAAGCCTTTCTCGCACATGAGCGCTCTGTCCCCCATGATGGTTTTTCATTTGTTCAGGTCGAATAGGGTAGAGCGTTCAACCACAGGACTATCTGCAGTGGCATGACGAGTCCTTGGCCTAAGAGTAGTTTGAGGCCTACTCCTTTTCTTATTCTCAGTCCTTCTCTTGGAGGATCTAAGTATCTTGCTCTCTGAGATTTCCTACAAATCATCCTCAGAGAGGGGAGCTTCATATTGCTCCCATCCTTCTTCTTCTTCATCTCTTTCGGGGCTCTATCAAGAGTGAGCCCCCTCGTCTCATACTCAAATAAGTTGTCAAATTCAGCTTCTCTTTGCCCCTATTCATTAGGATGCGTCGTGGATGTGGTCGCATATGTGGCATTGCCTTCAAATGGCCTTTGCTGGTGTCTTGGTGATGGTGGTGGTGTCTGGTTTAAATGCGGTCTGGATGTGTCCACATTTGCTTCATACACAAAACTTTGGTTTGCAGCTGCAATCTTGGCTGCATTTTCTTCTTCTTCTTTTTCTTTTTTTCTTCTCTCAGCCTCTTCTCGAAGCTTCTCAGCAAGCTACGCATCCTTGGCCTTTCTAACAATGACCATGGCTGCCCACTCAGGTGTGAGGATGTCCTCTTGAGCCATCTGTTCGCCAGTTGATGGTGATTGGATTGGATCTGCAGTTTCCTCTACTTCCTTAGTTGGTGAGATGTCCCACCTTGACTTCCTTTGTGCGTGGAGAGCATTTTGACCCTGCATTTTCGAGGTGAAAGGCTTGAAGTTGATACCTGAGTAGTGGTAGAGGTGATTGACTTGGTTGGAGTGGCGTGAGTTGCCACTGGCGTCTCCGAATGTGCCACAGATGTAGTCGCATTTCCTCCTATAGTAGCTAGAGGATTTTCAATTCTCTGAGCCAAATACGCCGCAAATGCGAGCGCATTTAACCTTTCTTCTACAGGGCTGGCTTTGTGTGGATGCACTAAGGTTGCGGCCACATCTTCCTTCCTTGCCTTAGGCTTGGCAGGCTCCTGAGGCTGGACCAATTGCGCCGCAGACGCGGTCGCAACTAGGCCTTTTTTCTTCTCTTCGCCACTTGGCGCGAACTTCTTCTCCGTCTTCTTCTTCTTTGTGTAAACACCCATGCATTGGATGGGGCCCTTTAAACCTGCATTACCAGCTCTTCGTATGCCCTCTAGCCGTTTTACAGCCCTTCGCACAAGCGGGGTTAGTTCATCTTCCTCTTCCTTGGAGTTTAGCCCCAAGCCTTCGATGGCTTCCTTGCTGATTTGGGCTATCTTTCTCAAGTCTTCTTCCCACTTCTTTGAACGCTTAGGCAATGGTGAACCCGTGGGAAGAGTACTCGAGGTTGATTGGCTCTTCTTTCTTTTTTTCCCTATCTTTTGCTTAGGGCTTGCTCGAGCAGTGGACTTATCCGCCATGGCTAGCGAAGCTTGTTCTCGGGTGAGCTTTCGGCATTTGTAGGTAACCTTGCTTTGCTCCATTGCACTTGAGAATATTGGCAAACAAAAAGGAAGTGATTTTTGACCTTCTCTATGAAGAAAAAAGGCAAATTTGTCGGTGGGTTTGGTCAGAGAAAATGATCGGAGGACTCGTCAGAATATGGTTAGAAGTGGTGCTTGAGGCGTAAGAAACAGCAAAGGACTTTATGTGTTTTGAAAATTTGAATAAGTTGATCTAGGTCAATGGTGGGCCTAATTTATAAGTTTCGAAATTTCCAAAAACAACCCATTTTCCTTTTTTAATTTGTGTCACCACTTTCTTATCCGGTTCATGGTCCACATGTGGCCGCAAACCTGGCCAAAATTCGTTCTCCATGTGTGGTCCCTAGAAAATTAAGATTTAGGGCCAAATGCGCCTGCAATTAGGCAACATTTGCCCTATGTGCAGTTCTCAAAATACAACCGTAATTCCAAAAGCATTTCTCCTGATTGAAACCTACAATAAATATTATGCATTCAGAATGCGATCATATTTGGACCTTTACTTATAATTTCACCTTAAGCCTTGAAATTTCACAAGTCCTTCAAAACTCCTTACACACTAACTCAGAATATCAAAAAGTTCACACACTTAAACATTAAAAAAAAAAAAAAAAAATCGAATTAGATATAAGGTGATAATGACTTAGACATAAAAGTTTGATTAATTCAACTCCTAGGTAGGTTCATAGGTAGAAGTATTCCCTTACGGTCAGCTTAAATACCTCAACCTAGACAGGACTCTCCTAAGACAGAGTTCCCTCTTAACCAAAACTTATAGTTTTAATGCATTAAGTCACATGTGCACCACTTACACGAAATTTATTTTTAAAGTTTTTGATTTTTTTTAATAAAAACAAAAGCAATATATACATATTTACAACACATCACCAGATGTTCTTAATCTGGCTCCACTAGGGAGACCGAGGCATTGTTCCTGCTTAGGCCTTCTCAGCAATATGGTTTTACTCTTTATCCATTTACTTTAAAAATGGTCCCCTTGCTATCCTGCAAATAAATTACTTCGTATGGATATACTTTAGCAATCATGAATGGTCTGGACTATTTGGATCTCAACTTCCCTGGAAAAAGTTTTAGTCTTGAATTGAACAGCAACATCCGTTGTCCTTCATGCAGTCGTTTGTCATAGATCTTCTTGTCACGCCATTTCTTTACCTTTTTCTTATAAACTTTAGTATTTTTGTAGGAGAAGTGTCGTAGTTCTTCGATCTCGTTCAACTGCATTTGCCTTAATACACCTGCATCATTCAAATTAAAATTCAACCTTTTCAGAGCCCAATAGGCTTTGTGCTCCAATTCTAAGGGTAAGTAACAAGCTTTCTCAAAGACAATTCTGTATGGAGACATTCCCAATGGAGACTTAAAAGTTGTCTTGTGTGCCCATAATGCATCATCAAGCCTTAGAGGCCAATCCCTTCGCGATGGATTAACTGTCTTTTCTAGAATTGTCTTGATCTCTCTGTTCGATAATTCTGCTTGTCCATTCGTTTGTAGTGATATGCAGTCGCAATTCTATGCCTTATGTTGTACCTTGCAAGCAAATTTCCTATGACTCTGTTCACAAAATGAGTTTCCTCGTCACTAATCAACACCCTTGGTGTACCAAAACGAGTAAAGATGTTCCTATGAAGAAACTTCTTCACTGTCTTAGCATCATTGGCATGTGTTGCCACAACCTCGATCCATTTAGACACATAGTCTACGGCAAGTAAGATATACACATTCTCAAAGGATGGCGGGAAAGGTCCCATGAAATCTATGCCCCACACGTCAAAGATTTCCACCTCTAACATGTATTACATTGGCATTTCATGTCTCACTGTTAAGTTTCCTATTCTTCTAAGGATGAAATATGCTTTTTGCCTTCGTTTTCCTCCATTTTATTGCCTTCAAGCATCTAGGTTTTCTTCATACTCTATATACAGCTTGATGTATGAAATCGTTGCTTGATTTAAGGAGAAATAAATGCTGAAATTTTCTAAATTTGGTCAATCTCAAAAATTATATTTTTCTACCTTCTAGGGTGCAATTGCAACTACAATTGTGCTGCAATTCTCTCTTTTTGCTAAAACTGCACAATAACCAACTAAATCAAACAAATTTCAATATTTTTATCTATTTCTTCTAATCTTAAAGATTCTCATCATGCTCAAGGATTCCTTCACAATTTTCTCAAATTCAAGAGATTTTTGGGGTTCAACAAGATAGAAAATGCAAGGATAACCTTCCTCTGTGAGCTAAATAATTCTAAAAAATGAGAATTACCACACTTCTAAACTAAGTTATTGCTTGTCCTCAAGCAATTAAAATCAACAACAACAAGCAAACCCCTCACAAAATGCTTTCTAAAGGGTATTTTGAAAAAAAAATGTTACCTTTCAAGAGAGATCTCAAACTCTTAGTACTTTAAACAACTCCAAGATTTTCTCACATAAAACCTTTACTTTTCTTTTTCAAGACAAAACATTCGTATGCAAACCTACCTATTATGCTCATATTACCTACGTCTTAGTCATAGAATCTAGGGTGATCTTCTTTGTTCAATGATGAACTGGCTATGCAAAAGCACAAGTGCACGCTGTCAAATAAGTAATATATGGAGTATTTCAAGTATCGAACCCAACGGCATGGTTAACAAACCTGTTACAGTTAAATCAATAAAGACTTCTCAAAACTTGCAATCGAAAGTAACCAAACACAATAATTTTATGAGGTGAGTGAAAAAGTAAAAGCAATGAATTGATAAAAAGATAGTGAAAACACTAATGAGAAATGATGGATTCAATTATGGTTCAACTCCAAGGAATATGCGCCTACCATGTGCCCGCAACTTGCCCAACTAGGTTTCGGCTTGTCCAGAGATTGCTGACTATATGCGCTCGCATCAATCTCTTTTGAGCTCAGTATGGTTAAGACAGAATGTTACTGAATTACGTCCGCAACCTATCCTAGTCGACACTTAGCATAGTGAATCAAGTTTAACACCTATTTGGCACATTTTCCAAGAGCTTTTAGGAGACTATGTAACTCAAACACATATGTCTATGGCCGAATTGAATTAGGTGGATCATGAATACAACTTTAAGACTCTAAAGGATTTTTCTCTATGTCTAGGTACAAAAGGCAAAGTTCTATTTCTAGACTATTTTCCTAGATTATTTTTATGAAAATGCGTGTTTAATTTAACCTTTTTAGTATTGAACCTCACACAACTTTTGCTAACTCAAAAGATCAATTTAAGCTAACAATGAAACTTAAACTTCAATAAAAGTAAATTATGCTAAATGTTGAGCAAAACTACTTTAGCTTACTATGGGGCTTTCATCCTTTTAGGGTATCCACATCATTGAATCCCTTCCAAGGAGTTTAGCTCATAGTGATAGAGAAACTTAAAGTAGAAAAGAAAGAAACGGAACTTGAAAGTAAATGACAACATTTCATTGAATTTAAAGAATGGGAGTACAACTTAATATTTGTAAATGAAACATAAAACTCTATTGGATAATAAAAGCAAAACTACAACTTAACCTTGAATTCAAAGGCTTAAAACAGAAATTAGAACTTGAATAAAAACTAGCAACTAAAAGCTATAACAAAACAGAAAATACAAAAATTGAAAGGTAAAGAATGCTAGGCTTGTTCCTCTTTTCTATCTTGTTAGACCTTTTTCAAGGAGAACAAGACTTTACACCTCCTTCTTTTGAATTTAGTGTCCAAATGGATTATGAACAAGACCTAGGAGGAACTCAGAGTGGCGACTGTAAAATAAAATAAAGAGGTGGCAGGATGTTAGGAGTATAGGGATCTGAGCTCCCTCGAAAATGAAGCTTGAGCTGCCTTTTAAAGACTTCAAGGTCTAGGGTTTGCTATTGAGATCAGTGTGATAAGGCTTGGATGACAAGATTCCTTGATTTGAGGAGATTTGATTGAAGATCTTCTGAAAATCTGTCATTCTCGCAAATTTGGGAGATTCTGTCGAGTTAGGTTCAGTTGTGCCCACAAGACTAGTGCAATCTTGTTGCTTCAACACTTAGAAAGATTTCTACACTTGTTTTCAAATTGCGATCGCAAGCCAGAAGCAATTTTTCCCATTTCCAGCCTCTACACAAAAGCAACAAAAATTAACACTTTCTTAACAAAATTTATTCTGTTTACACCTAATTATTTATACTTCACAAATCATGGCTTCAAATTCATGCAAAGCTTGTTTTTACTCAAAATCACTCTAATTCACATCAAATATAACAATAACCACTTGCTTTCTTAACAATAAGTTTAGTTTTTAAAGCTAAATAACACACATAAATGAGTGTTATCATTCAACAACCTAAACTTACAAGCATTACAGGCATTCTTCTTTCCCCCCAAACTTATTCAAAGCTGCTGCTAGGCTTCTTTTTCTTTTTTTCTTCTTTTTTTTAGAGAGAGTCTCACTGTCACTTTTACCTTCGTTCCAACGTATTAACACTTTGTGGTGAAAGTAGCTGACTACGAGTACAAGTCACTGCTAAGACCGTTTTCACATACTCACTTCCTAAGTTAACATTTCATGCAAAGGAAATCATATGTGTCATGACTGCCACTGCTAAGACCATTTTCACATACTCACTTCTTATGTTAACATTTCACGCAAAGGAAATCATGGGTGTCATGACAACGAGTATCCTTTTTTTTTAGTCCTAGTAGCTGTTACAACAATATACTATTACAACAAAAGTATTACAACACTCACCTTCCCCCCCCCCCCCCCCCCCAAAAAAAAAAAAAAAAAAAACTTAAGGAGATCAATGTCCTCATTGAATAAGAACTAGAAAGAAAATGGGTTAAGGTACATAGTTGGGTCACTCAAGTTGTTATGCATCAAAGCTAAACTCTCCTAAGTGCATTAGATGAGATAAACGCAAGGGGAGTTTGGTTCGAATGTTTTATGGAGAAAAAGAATAACTCAAATTTGTGTGTAAAAGCACTTAGAAGTTGAGAAAACTCTAGTTATCATCATCAAGGGCTTTTTACATAACACCAAGGAAAACAATCAAGAAAAGAGAAGAAAAAAGGGAAAAGAAACAAATTCCAGCAATTCCACGAGTTTCCAAGCGTCGCTCTCTGTCCGTTTGGTTGTTTAGGTTCTCCAAAAGAGTGCCCAGTTATCTTCCCCTCCTTCTACCTCCAAAATCCCCCTCAAATTTGACAAAAAGATGTATTTATAGGCCAAAAAACCTAGGAGCGCGTCCCATATTCATGTTTCAAAGTTCGTAGTGTTGAGATTTATCCCCTAAAGTCTCGTAATTAATGATTTATTTAATAATTAATAATAATTTTGATTATTTTATTTGCAATATAATATTATCCATTATATGAAAAATCCAAGGTTATTAATGTAATCTTGAATAGTATGTGGTTGACATACGGGAGGAGGATCTTGTTCAAGAAATAACCTAAAGGGTCATAGTATATGGATAAGGTTGGGTGCCTTATCTTGGTAACACTATTGATACGACCCACTTTGTAATAGTTACAAATGATTTGATCCAAATCGTTCATGTGGAGACATGTGAGTGGGGTATCTTATACAATGAGTTTGTATAAGACTAGACTACGAAATATTTAATCTCTCTTTATAAATCCATTAATTGAGAAGTTAATATTTCATCAGGATGATCATATGCGACTCGATCTTAATCCTAAGTGAGTTATGAACTCCTGCCTGTGAGGGCTTGTCCTTTGATTTGCATGGGTGAGAGTGACTTTTGTAATAGATTCAATATGCCTATCATTTTGGAAACTTGACCAAATAGGGAGCTGGGAACATAATCTTACAAGATGGAATTCATTTCTTCTCATATAAGATAAGTAGATGAGTAGTTCTCTTAAGTGCTGATTTTGGGATTTGAACAATGGGACCCCACCCTCTCACTGGCCCAAGAGAGACTTAGTTTATGGTTAGATCATAAACAAATTGTTCATTAGAGGATCAGTGATACTTAAGGTATAAGATGTAATTACAGAAGTAAAACAGACTTTTGACCCAACTGTAATTCCGAACAACTCGTGAAGGATCGACTTGCATGTAGTGATTATATCCATAGACATAACTTGTCCTACAGTGCATAAGAGTGGAACTCTAAGTCTATAGTGGAGTGACCCTAGAGTTAATGAATGAAAATTGATTAATTGAATAGTTTAATTAATTAATTTTGTGTCATTAGAGCTTATAATCTGTAGGTCCATAAGGTCTTCTTACTAGCTCATATGAACAAATATAGATCAATTTCGTTGAGAGAAAATTTTGAAACGTTCAATTTAAAATTTAATATATTTGATATATTAAATGAGGAAAACATATTTAATGTATATGATACATTAAATATCAAAGAAATTATTAATCTATTAAGATACATTAAAGAAAATATATTTATTAAATTTGAATTAGATTCAAATTAGGAAATAGATGTCGTAGGAGAATTTTAAAAGGTTTGAATAAGATTCAAATTGGTTAGATAAATATATTTTAATATATTAGATATTAACATATATTATTTAATTATTTTTCCTAGGTCACTATAAATAGGACCCTAGGGGTGAGCAATCGGGTGTATTCTTCATAAGAAATACATATCTTCTACAGAGAATTGTAGAATTCTCTCTGAACTTCTCCTCTCTCTTTTTCTTTCAAGAGGCTCTCATAATTCTTGATTCTGTGTTTGAGTCATAGCAAGTAGGCTTTATGGAATTGGAGTTTCAACCTTGTTGTAGTTGGAGCAAGAAGATTAAAGACCTGCCTGAAATATCTACATATTTATCTCAAATGTATGTTTTGCATAACCTTAATTTTTATTGTTTAGTTCTAAATAAAATCAAAGTCGATTCCAACGCTTCCGCTTCAAGTTTAATTCGATTATTCCCTTCACGTAGTGCCTAGGCAATAGCATTTTGTGTTCTTGCAGTGTCTATGGTGTAAGCCGATGCTTAGGCATTGTAATTTATATATTTATTTATTTTTATTTTAATCTTCAACTTGAAAATCCTTTGATTTTGGCCTTCAAAATGCAATTTTTATTCATCTATAAAAATAAATGAAATTCATGAATTAAAGCCCAAAAACTATAGGAAAACTAACTAAAAACAACCTAAACAAGATAAAATAAATAAATATATAATGAACTTATCAAGTTTAGGGATAAAAGAGTCGTTTTTGGTAAGGAAAAACTTTTTTGGTTGATTTTACAGAAAACTGTCAAATGCCTCAGAATGCACCCGCATTATTTCCCAGGCCAATTTGCTATGCGACAACAATCAACCTTAAACACTGTGTCAACGGGGGGTTTTGCAAGTAAATTCTGTTCAAGCTAATTTCGTAACCTCTGCCTTATTTTGACTCTGGTAGTTCACATTCAAGCCTTAGAGCACAAAAATAAAAAACAACCAAGCCTCTAAGAGTCTATATAAGGCACAACGTTCTGCAAATGAAGAAAACGAATCCGTTGGGAAGAAATCGATCACCATACCCACGAGGAGTTCGTAGTCCATCTGAGAGTCTCACCTTCTAGCCCTTGCCCGAGAGTTAGTTTGTACAACTTAATTCACCTTGAAGAAGAACTGAATTAAGTTAGTGAAAGAATTCCCTCAAATGTGTGTTGGTTTCGGCCAAGGAGAGATTGCCACTCTTTATACATTGTTTTTGTTATTTCATTTTATACTTATTAATTCTGATTCAATGAAGTGTTTTGTATTTATTCATCCCACTATGTCAACGAGGGTTTCACAAGTAAATTTTGTTCGAGCTAATTTAGTAACCTTTGCCCTATTTTGACTCTAGGAGTTCAAAATCAAGCCTTGGAACACAAAAATCGGCAACAACAAACCCTCTAAGAGTCTATATAAGGCACGACATTCTGCAAATGAAGAAAACGAATCTTCTAGGAAGAAATTGATCACCATACCCACGATGAGTCCTTAGTCCATCTGAGAGTCTCACCTTCTATCCCTTGCCTGAGAGTTAGTTTATACAACTTAATTCACCTTGAAAAAGGACTAAATTAAGCTAGTGAGAGAATTCCCTCGAGTGTGTATTGGTTTCGGCCAAGGAGAGATTGCCACTCTTTATACATTGTTTTCGTTATTTCATTTTGTACATATGAATTATGATTCAATGAATTTTTTTGTATTTATTCATCTCATTATGAACTAAGTTTTTTAATAGGATTTGATTTGATGGATGCTCTTAAGGAATGATTTAGCCTAATAAATTGTTCTTTCTTGTTTGCCCATTGCCTTGTGTTATTCTTCTTTTACTAAATTTAGAGTTTAAATGTTAAATTAAACTGGCCACTTAAGTTAGCATGCAAAGTTGAGTCCAAAACTGAAAGGGTTGGGCAATAAATGATTTTCATAAAAGAAATATAGGAGAAGAGTTTAGACATAGGACTTCATTGATAACTTTAGATATAAGGCACACCTATAGAATTAAAAGAGATAGTAATCTTAAATTATCTAAGATAAATTACCCATAAACATATAGGAATAATTACGTAGACTTCTAAGGGTATTGAAAATCAATACTGAATAGGAGGCGAATCCAATTCATGACACAAGGTATAATGCAGTGAACTATGCAGGCGCAATTTGTTAGTAATTTTACTTAGGGCTGAAATTAAACTGGATCTTATGTTTTCTATTTTTGATTTCTACTTCATTACCATTCACATTCTTCAAACTATTTTTCTGGGTACCTTTTAGTTGCATTTGTGAATACTTTTTATTTAACTTTGAGTTTTGCAAATAGTCTCTGTGGGATCGATACTTGAAAATACTTCCATTTTATTACTTGATTGACAGTGTGCACTCGCACTTGGCTAAAAATACTTCCAAAATATTTTTCCAAAAAGCTCACACGCATTTCAATCTTATTAGGAGGGAAAGCCTAAGTAATGGCGTAGAGAACTCGTAGGCTTCAACCCGAGATCTGCACTAAGCTTCAACGCAAGTTCTTCTCCAATGTTCTTTGCGGCCATTATCATCGACATTTCTAGGTTTACGCTTTGACCAGAAGCTTCCTCATACGTCCTCATCACTTTTTTCATTGCTTTGCACTCCTTTCTAGGGCTCTTGAAGAATAGCAAGCTATCATATGCATAGAAAATATGTGTTATAGCTTGACAATATTTATTTATTCGTAAACCAATAAAGTTAGTTAAAGATTCTTCCCTTTTGATGAGTGTTGAAAGACCTTCTACACACAGAAGAAAGAGATAATGAGACAAAGGGTCCCCTTGTCTCAGACCTCCGTGTAGGAAAAAATACTCTCTAGGAACTCCGTTGAGAACCACAACAAAAGAGACAGCTTCCACACATCTCATCACTAACTCATCACAAAGGGTCCCCTTGTCTCAAATCTCCTTTCTTACAAAGTTGTGATCTTAGGTTTGTCTATCAACTATTTGAAAGAGTTTTTCCATCTTGTTCTTAAATTTTCAAATCTCTGAAGGGTTGCTCTTAAATCCATACAAAGAGCGTTGTAACGATTTGATCCTGAACTGTGGAAAAGATTGAGTTTGTTCTTACTCCCAAAAAAGGAACATTGTAACGATTGGACTCTAAGTCGTAAAAGGAGTTGTTTTAGTGAAATACCCAAAAAGAGCTTGAGGAGTGGAGTAGGTCGGATTTGACCGAACCACTATAAATTTTCAATGTCGATTTCTCTATCATTATCCTATTTTATGTTTGCAATTAATTTGTCGTTATAATTTATTGCATGAAATTAAATGCTATAATTTATTCTTGTTGTTAATTATTACTTTTAACTTTAGCAATTACTTTTTGTTTATTATTTTCTTTAATTATTGCTAGAATATTGTGTTGAAATTAATGGTCTATATTTGATTATTTTGGTTAGTATAGTTGCTCTTTGCATATCAAAAATGGAATTTTTTTTTTCCAATTTAGTTTTGAGAATGGGGTCCTACTCTAACCCTATTCTTGTCCCCATTTCCTAAAATTTTCAATTATATTTATTAACTTTCTCAATGAAAGTTACAAAACAGTCGTATAGAATAAATGATGTAAAATAATAACTTTAGCGAATATGATCTCTAAATAGAAAATTAACCTGTCTCGGTTCTTCAAAATCGAGGATGAAGATTAAATTTTCCAATAAAGAAAGAATCTTCGTCCCTACTTCACTCTTTCAATTTCCATTCCTAACTACAAAACTCAAATTATATATACTAATAAATCAGCCTTGAGAGTTAAAGGTTGGTGTCAAAAAGGAAAAATATTTGTTGAGGGCAAGCTTTTGGACTTTAATTTCTTTGCTGAGGCCAAGCTTGGCAACATTTCCCAACATTTACAGTCCTACTTTAAATGTTTTTTCACATTGCTCTTTTCCCTTTATTTTATATTGTGTGTGTGTGTGTTTTTTTTCTGAGTTCAACCTTAGTAGACAGAGAATCTTCATATAGACAGTCCATATCTCAATGAAAATGAAATTAATAAATAAATGCAAGCATCCAGACAATAGTACAATAATCCACCTTGGCACCATGCCCTTCTTAATTAATTCTTTTCCAATATTGCAGGCAATCAAATTCAAACTCACAAGTTGTTTTTTTTTTTTTTGTATTTAAAAAAAATGATACTAATTACAAGGTTTAAAAGCTTCTCAGGTGATTAAGCAGTACGAGTTGTAAATTTGAATCTTTTCCTCTATATTTATAATGTAATATTCTATAAAAAAAAAATTGTTTAAAAAAGTGTACTGACTTTACAACGTACAATATTTAAATAGTTTGGTATTAATATATGTTCATATTAGTTGTACCCATAAATCTAAATTCATTCTCTCCTTCAAGAATTGTACATTCAATTGTCAAAATCACATCAAATGGTAACATAACTAACAAAGTTCAATTATTTAAAATAAATGTATATGTGTCTTTTTTACATGTATACGAATAGAATAGAAGGGGAATGTTTAGGAATAGTTTTGAATTTGTTTTTTAGGTTTTCTTAATCTTTTAAAATAAGAATTTAGTAAAAAAATATTTGGTTAAATGTAGTTTCAAAGCTATTTCCGTTAATTGTGCTATTAGGGGTGGGTATTCTTGCCATTCCTTGAGGCTATAATGGTGTGGCTATTGTTTTGTTTGACTATGTTGGCATTACTTTTAGCATTTTTTATATCGCGTAGCCAATCTCATGTAACAATTGTTTGACTCTATAACATTTAATTTTAATTTGGTTAAATTATATAAAATATCCTTGGAACTTTAGGGACATTTCAATTATGCCCTTGAATTTTTAAAATTTTTATTTTTACCCCTGAACTTTAAAATTGTTTTACAACATCAAATTTGTCAACTTTTCTATTAAAATAAAGACGGACGTGTGTTGGGGGATAATTGTAAAAATAGAGGTACACATGGATACAAGTGGCACGTTTCAAAATTATGCCCCTGAACTTTGGGGTATATGTTTCAATTTACCCCCCACCGTTTTAAAAGTTCTATTTTGGGCCTTAACCTTGAACTTCATTCAAAGCATGCAACTACTTTGTTAGTGTTCTTGTTAAAATGAATATGGAAATGTGAAATCGTGGTGAGATGTCCAAAAAAAAAAAAAAACAAAGAGTTTTAGTCACATTCAAAATGACGTTGTTAAATTTGGAGGAGGGGTAAAAGAATTTAGGGATTAGGGTAAAATATTGTTGTCTTCCTCTCACAATTAAAAGATTTTAGGGGCAACAACATTTTTTAAGGGGTAACTAGTAAACCACGAAGGATGGATGAAATTCAGGAGAATCTATCTTACATTTAATTAATGAAAAATTAGGGTTGTTGATGCAGAAATCTAGCCCAGGGAAATCGCACATGACCTACACATGTTTCAACAGTGAATTTGATGTTTCGAAGAAAGATGTGGCCTGCAAAATAGAGAAAGTTGTACACCAGTGTGTGCTTCCACACATACTTTGATGCCTAAGTTAGAGAACATAAAAGAATGGTGTAGCAAGCTTATTTAGGATAAGAGGACTCAGTTGGACTTACCTCCTTTGAGTTATAATGATATATTTATATGAGGGTTAGCCTAGGATTTTTTCAAACCTTGACCAACTTAGCCTTTGGGTTGTTGGGCTTAAGAGCTGGTTAGCCTAAGTGTAGTTGATTTTGGTCTTATTTTGTTAGCTCCAATTTTACTCATAACAAAGGTGAAGGCACGAATGAGGAAGAGAAAAAGACATACCAAAAACCAAAAGAAACTCAAGACAATCTAAGCTAGGGACCATCATTATTTGGTAAATTTTTTACCTTTAAGGAAGAAAGTTGTCTTTGATAGCATACAAAAGTGAGCTACTTCTAGAGCTTATTTAATGCTAGTTTTGATGCTTAATTGACTATTTTACGTACATATTCATTTGTTTTGTAGATTAACCCAACCTAACATCGAGTCAACAATTTAACTAGCCCCAATTAGCTGGGCACAATAGCGTGCTAGCCGTTTTAAGTTCTAAGGATTGATTAAGACAAACTAATTAGACTAGGCATGCATTCCTAATTTAACTAATCTGTTCTCTTGATTCTTAGGTCCTATCGTGCAAACTACACGGGGAGATAACTCTCTACTATGCAAACATGAGCCGGTCCTATTGATACCTTAAACTAGCGATTACAAACACATTTGATATGAATAGGTTGTCAGGCTATCTACGAACATGCTCATCTCATAATTGTTAAAGCAAGAATCATGGGATAATAAACATGTTAATTGATATTCGAGCCACTCGTTACTTTAAACTAGCCTAAAGCACATACTCGATGCGTATAGAGCATCAATCTAACTACGAGCATGCAAATTATTAAACTAAGATAACGAAAGAACAAGCTACTATAAAGCATAAAGAATTTAAGCATAAATCTCACAAAATTACAATGTACCGTTGTTTACAACCTGAATCAGCGTCGAAAACCTAGCTGAACATCGAAACAATGTATATCGACACCAAGGTTTGATGAAAAACTCTTAATCTATCCTAAACTACTGAAAAATAGAGGGGAGAAAGTTTAAAATGGTTTCATGATGGCTAAAATCAAAGACAAATGACCTAGAGGACAAAAAAAATCTATTTTATAGAAATCGATGAAGCGTCTAGATGCTTCCTAGCATCACAGGGACTCACCGCGGTGTCGAGGGAGGCTTTGGGGGACACTCTAAACAACGTCTAGACGCTCTGGACAACGTCTAGACACTACCCAACGTGCAACACTGGTCATTTTTTCTCTAACTCTTTGTTCGGATGTTCGAATGACCTCTAGTTTGATGCGTTGGAACCGTGATTGACGTAGAATCTCTCAAAACGTGCTTTATGCTCAAATCCTTTCAAAATAGTCAACTAATTACATAAAAACCTCCAAACTAAGATGATTTAGGCATAAAAATATAGGACTATTTTGGTCCTATCATACCACAACGCTACCCCAGTTTACCTTATATAATTCATCATTTTGATACTAATTTGATGGGAGAATCACTTTGGAATTTTGACCTAAACACACAATTATGACTTAGGAGGCTTAGGAGACGATTTTGGAGCATAGAAGAGAGATCTTTGAAGCTCAAGATCGAGGAGATTATACTGGAGATGGGATATCGCCACATCGGACATGATTTGTCTTCTTAGCCTTACTTTTGTAGATTTGTTATGGATTTTATCCTAGGATTTTGTTATTATTTTATGAACATGAGTGGCTAGACCCTGTTGTCTTATGGATTGATGTAGCCATTTGAATTTTTTATTTAATTTACTAAATGCTTTATTAATGCTTGCTTTCCATTCATGCTATTACTTGCTTAATCTTTTAATCTATTAGTCATAGATTGATTGTTGTTTGTCTTTGAATTTTACGCTATTGAGAGAGTAGACTTTAATTGCATGATTAAGTGAAACTAAAATTTATAGCTATATAGGATCACTTTAGAAGTTTTCAAAAGACTTAAACTTAAGACCTTGCATGTTAGTAAACTAAATAAACAATATTGGTTTCCAATTGTGCTTGTGAGAGTCAATTATGACCTTAGTGTTCTTGACTTATGGAATATTGCATGTTTGTTGTTGCATTCAGTGTAATTAAATCATGAATCCAATTGGTGAAATCAACTCCCTAAGATCAGTTTCCTATTGATTTTCCTCATTACTTTAGTTTTTGTTATTTTAATTTCATTCTCATCACATATTTATATTTAAATAAAATCGTATCTATGATACTTAAATGAGCTAGAACCCCAATCCTGATAAGGATACTCATAGTTTACTTACACTATATTAAAACTTGACCCGTACACTTGCGCTCAGTCAATCATTTTCGTTTTGTTGTTATCCTAATGTTTTCCATAGATTCTACTTTTTCACAATTTTCTCTCATACACATATTCCTCTAGTGAAGATTTCTCTTTTGAAATCCACTATCCTTTGACATTTCTAGTTTTTGGCTTTTTATAGTTGAAGAGGCAATTGTTAATTTTTACCTATGCATGTCTTTTCTCACGATGTGTGTTTTGGCTAAAAATTTAGCTCCTAAATCTGTTTTTCCTTATAATTGACATCATTTCGAATGTGGCTAAACCCAAAGATTTTTTTTAGCTTACTGCCATGGGTGTCCATATGTAACTTCCATTTTTATAACTTATCACCACATTTTATTTTGGTCTTTATTTTATGGGGGAAGCTAACCGAATGATCGTTTTGAAACAATTTTAAAAATGGTTAAAATAAAACTTTTAAAACAATGAAGCATAATTGAAAACTATCATAAAGTTCAGAGGCATGATTGAGATTTGTCATTTACGTCTTGTGTACCTCTATTTTTAAAACTTACCGCCACGTCACATTTTCGTTTTCATTTTAATAGAAAAGTTGTTGGAAGTGTTATTCCGATACAATTTTAAAGTTTAAAGATAAAAAAGAACCTTTTGAAAGCTCAATGGAATAATTGAAAAAAATATAAAATTTAGGAGGATTTTGTATAACTTAAGGGTCGATAACCATTTCGTTTTCTTTTTTTTTTTTTTCATTTTTAAAAAATAGAGTTGTTTGATAATACTATAAGAATTTTGGGTTATATCGACATTATTTTCCCCGACGCTTTAAAATGGTATGACAAAATAGGAATTCTCCATGGTAAACTTAACCGTTGACAAAAACTAAGAGAAATGCCGATGGTTTAGTCAACCATCGGCATATCGTACTTAATGTCGATGGTTTTGCCTAAGCTGTCAGTAAATAAGGTATCAACGCCGACAATTTTCATAAAATCGTCGGCAATACTAAAGGAATCCCCGAAAATTCGTAAATCGTCGTCAAGAACCTCCGATGGTTCATGAAACTGCCAGCAGTTCTTAACCCAAAAGTCGACAGTTTGCTGAACCGTCGACGTTAACCATCGGCGGTTCCCCAAAAAGGCCGATGATTTTTCGAACCGTTGAAACCATTTATGTTTCCCTTATGAAGGGGGATCGAAAATGAGCAGCCTTTCCCTATCATTTCCCCATATTTTTCCTCTTCCTTCCCTCTTCTCCTCTCCCATCCACCCACCCACCCCACCGCCGCCCACCTAGCCGACCTACAGCTTGCAGCCCGATGCCGCCCTGCCTCTCGCTGCCTGACGTTGTCGCCCGCCTTCCTCTCCCTTTCCTTCTCTCCCTTCCCTTCTCCTTTCTCCCTTTCCTTCGCTCCCACCCACTCGCCACCCTCCACCCACCGCCCGCCCCTTCCCTTCTCTCCCACCCACGCCCATCTTGTCGACCAAACCAATGCCAACAGCCCAGTCCGCCGACACGCCGTAACTCGCCGAATCACCGCCACAAACTATTTTATGTTGGTAATATTGTAAATTTTTTGATTTCTTGAGTAGTTAATATACTTAGATTCAAGATTATTTTCCAAATCTATTTAATTTTATTGTGTTTTGGTTTGTGTAATCTCATATTTGCGAGTTCGAACACTTTGGAAGTCAAACCAACAAAGTTTATAGCTTCTTTGGTGAAAAAAGTATGTAGAAATAAACCTTTTCGAACTCAAACAAAGTATGTTAGGTCATTTTCTAACATTTGAAAAGTCTCTTTTTTGTAGTGTCGAACTCATTCGAACACTTTCGCTAATATTTCGAACACTTTTAAGCAAAGATTAAGTATGTTTCGGTAAATTTTAGATGATAAATCTATGTTTAGGCTTTTTCGAACATAGCTAAAATAGTTTAAATTGGTATCTAACCTTTGAATTCGTTTTAGGATTTGGTTCCGTCACGGATTGTTGAAACAAATTTTGAGGTAGGTTTTTGTTGATTTCGAACAAAATTAGAATAGTTTAGATTGACATCTAATCTTTGGAACTCTTCATTTTTTTTTTCTTTATTTTGAATTTGTATTTTATAGTTTATTGTAAATAAGTATTTCTACATGTATTTAGTTTATTTGTACTTTAAAATTTATTTTTAGTTATGTTGTAATGTTAATTATTCTTATTCATGGATATGGAGTTGAACATTACATATGGTTGGTTGCACTTTTAAGTACTAATTAGGTTAGTTGGGTTGTGTAGAGAACATAAATTGGTTAGATTTTTTATGTTGTAAATATGTTAGATTTTTTATGTTGTAAATGAGCTATATAATTATGTTGGTTGTATATTTACGTTGGTTATCAAGTAAATAACATGAGTTAGTAGATGTGTTGGTTATTATGACTTATGTTGGTTAGACTTTTTTATGTTTGTTATCAAATAAACAAGATAAATTCTAGATGAGTTATATAATTATGTTGGTTATATAATTATGACTTAGGTTGGTTATACCTTTTATGTTGTTTATTTAAGTTTGGAAGATGAGTAAAAATTCAAATAAGTTATATTCACTTGACAATGGAAAAAAAAAAGAGTTAAATTGTAATAATCTTGTAGTTTGAGTGTATGATTGTACCAATCCTCACAATTAAGGATTGATTTGTGCAATTTTCAATTTGTCACTACCAAATTAGCAATGGTTATAATACTAGAGTTTAATTGTACCCATTGTATAATGACCAAATTATATATGCTTTAAAACAACGCATTTCTATTAAAGGATTAAAACAAAATCTTCAAACGAACTATATACTCAAGGTCAATTCTCATCCTCTCAAGCTGGCTTTTACCTAGCCTATACTTTTCCTACTTTTTTGAGTTTAATTGTAACCATTTTATGTTGTTTACATTTACCTAGCCTATACTTTTTGATAATTCTCAGTTATGAGAATTATTCAACTCTAAAACCAAGTTGTTCTTGCTAATTTTGAGGATTTTTGTTGACCAACAAGCAAGATAAAAGTAACATTTTGTATAAATTCATGCAAGCTTGTTGAAACTTGATGATTACAAGAATTTTGAGAAAAGATAAAGAAAGTAGCTTAAGTTGTTGTCTTTTGTGCAGAATTGAAGACTTTGCAAAAGGAATGCAATTGCATTCCATTTGCAATGTAACCAGAAGAACAGAGGAAGGGAGAATGCGATTGCAAACCAATTGCATTCTATGGAACAACAAGTCAAGCTCGAAATTCGCGGGAATCACCAAGATTTGCGTGATTTGCACAGTTTATGGAGAATTTGGATTTGAAGAAATGAAGACTTTGCAAAAGGGAATGCAATTGCAATCCATTTGCAATGTAACGTGAAGAACAGAGGAAGGAGAATGCAATTGCAATCTAATTGCATTCTCTGGAATTACAGACCAAGTCCGAAAATCACGCAAATCACGCCAATCATGGATTTTGTGCACGATTTTGGAAGATTTTCATCCCGATTTGATTCCTAGAAGTTAGCCCATGGATTGAGGATGATTTATATGGAAACCCTAGCCTTCAACGCCTATAAAAATGGTGGAAAACGAAGCAAATGGTGGCTGGGTTTTCTGCTGCTCGCCCACAGTTAGAAGTTCGATTTTGGGTTTTTAGTCTCTGTTTTTCTTTTACCCGAGAGCAGTTTTTCTTGGGATTCCTTTATGTTCTTCTCTTTTAAGCAATTGTTCTGTTAATTCTCTTCGTAGACAGCGGATATTTCAATTCCATGTTGTTTTAGATCAGTTTCATTTCAATTTGGTGTTTAATTGTTACATTGTACTCACGGAGATCATCCGATTTTCAGCTTCAATCGACAAGAAGGAGAATTTTCTGCATTGTTACTGGTTTTTCCATTATTTTTGACATTGTTCTCTGTTTCTATCATTCTCAGATCTGTCCTTAGTATTTCTTTTGCATTTGAATAACATTTGCCACTCTTCGAATTTCTAGCAGGTTTTCGTTGAAATAGAAATTTAATTTCAGTTTTTCTCGCCTCTGTTCTCCCGTGGGTTTTCATTTTTCTTTTAAAACAGAATTTTATTTCCAGTATTTTTTGGTTTTCTCCCGTGGGTTTCTAGTTTTTCTTTTTAGAAATTGAATTATAAAGTTTTTCTTATTTTACCCATATGCTTCCCTTTTTCTTTTGAAAATAAGGTTTGTTTCCAGTAGCTAATTTTAGAGAATTTGATATTTTCCTTGTGGTAATTTAATTAGGTTTCTTGAAATTATTTATCTCCTCTTTAAAACTATGAATTTTTCAACAAATTATTTTGGGATTTTTACTTTTTCTACAATGAGCTAAATTTCCTCTAGGGGTTCAAGTTGGTGAATGCCCTAAGGAAAAATGTAGAGCTCTAAAGCATAAACAATCTAGTTAGCATGTGCACTTTGTTTGTTTTTGTTGAATTTAATTTTGGGTAAACCTAGCCGGCCAACTAGTGCTTGCTCATCTAGCTCGAACTTAATATCGAAAGAGTTAAGGGAAAGCTGATGTCACAAAAGCAATGGAGGAAAAGGCTTAGAAATAAGTCCTGAACATCGACCCTAGACATAGGGCAAGACTCCAAGACCACTAGGGTTGTGTGCGAAGTATCTAAGTTAGATTAGCCATAGACGTATAGGTTTAATCACTTAGTCTCCTAAAGGTTTTGAATCAAAATCGAATAGGAGTTGAACCCGGTTTACTTAGTCTCACATGTTAACTATGATTGCAATTGCAAAGTGAGTCGCATTCTTCCAAAGGTGCTTGCATCACTTGAATCCCTATTTTATTCTTTGAATTTTCACTCACTTGTTAAAACCAAACTCTCGCATTTTGAACTTTCGATTACCCCCATTGCGATTTGCAAACATACTTTGTGGCGTTCAAAATAGATTTTGTTAAAACCGTTCCCTTTGGTACGATACTCTGGAATACTTCCAGTTTCTTTATTACTTCGATCACGTGCACTTGCGTGTCGTCCGATCACTTTTCATACTTTTTTTTTCATACATATACTTTTCATACTTAAGTTTTGCTTTTGATAAGTAGAAATTGAAATGAGAATTTTAATAGGTAGTGACTTGATAAGTAGACTTGTGTTGCTTTTTTCTTTTTCTCTTTAATACATTATGCAATAGTCAATGATTGGCATAAATCAATAACTGACCTATATTGATGGATTACCATGGTGGATCATAATAAATCATTTGATGTACCCATTGTTAGGATTTATGTCATAAAGCCTCGTAATTAATAATTTATTTAATAATTAATAATATTTTTTATTATTATATTTACAATATAATATTATCCATTATATAAAAAATTCAAGGTTATTAGTGTAATCTTGAATAGTATGTGGTTGACATATAAGAGGATCATGTTCAAGAAATAACCTAAAGGGTCATAGTATATAGATAAGGTTGGGTACCTTATCTTGGTAACACTATTGATACGACCCACTTTGTAATAGTTACAAACAATTTGATCCAAATCGTTCATGTGGAGACATGTGAGTGGGGGTATCTTATACAATGAGTTTGTATAAGACTGGACAACGAAATATTTAATCTCTCTTTATAAATCCGTTAATTGAGAAGATTAATATTTCATCAGGATGATCATATGCAACTCAATCTTAATCTTGAGTGAGTTATGAACTCCTACCTGTGAGGATTTGTCCTTTAATTTGCATGGGTGAGAGTGGCTTTTGTAGCTAATTCAATAAGCCTACCATTTTGAGAACTTGACCAAATAGGGAATTGGGAACATAATCTCACAAGATGGAATTCACTCATTCCCATTAGGGTAAGTACATGAGTAGTTCCCTTAAGTTCTAATTTCGAGATTTGAACAATGGGGCCCACCCTCTCACTAGCTTGAGAGGGACTTAATTTATAGTTGGATCATAAACAAATTGTTCATTAGAGGATCAATGGTACTTGAGGTGCAAGATGTAATTATAAGAGTACAACAGACTTTTGACCCAGCTATAATTACGAACAACTTGTGAAGGATTGCTTGCATGAAGTGATTATATCTATAGACACGACTTGTCCTATAGTGCATAGGAGTGCAACTCTAGGTCTATAGTGAAGTGACCTATAGTTAATTAATGAAAATTAAATAATTAAACAGTTTAATTAATTGATTTTGTATCATTTGAGCTTATAATCAGTAGGTCCATAAGGTCCCCTTGCTAGCTCACAGTAACACTAAAAGATCAATTTAGTTGAAAGAAGAATTTGAAATGTTCAAATTAATATTTAATATATTAGATATATTAAATATAAGAGAGGAAAATATATTTATTGTATTTGATACATTAAATATTAAAATTTGAAATGTTCAAATTAATATTTAATATATTAGATATATTAAATATAAAAGAGAAAAATATATTTATTGTATTTGATACATTAAATATTAAAATAATTAATGTATATTAGATACATCAAATAAAAGATATTTATAAAATTTGAATAAGATTCAAATAAATAAATATTGTAGGAGATTTGAATGAGATTCAAATAAGTATAAGATATATTTTAATATATTAGATATTAAAATATAATATTTTAATTATGACAAAGATTTGCCCTTGGTCTCTATAAATAGGACCTTTGGGTTGAGCAATTAGATATAACACACATCTCCTCAATAGAGAATTAGATAATTCTCTCTAAAGCTCTTCCTCTTTAATCTCTTGTGGATTTTGTTTCAAGAGGCTCCCACAAGCCTTGGTCCTGTGTTCGAGTCATAGTTAGGAGACTTTGTGGAGAAGATAAAGACCCGCCAGAAATATCTCCATATTTATCTCAAAGGTATGTTTTGCTTAGCCTAAAATGTTTTTTGTTTAATTCTAAAATAAAATCAAAGTCGATTCCAACACTTCCGCTGTGGGTTTAATTCGATTATTCTCTTCACCTATATATTAACTCATGTTTTTACTTTGAACTTCATTTCTATGTATTTGTAATTGTATTTTTACTTGCTAGCTTTTAATACATTATTAAACTATATGCATTTGTTTGTTTGTTTTGGTTTTTAGCTTATTAAGATTGAAATTTTAGCTTATTAAGATATTCAATTTAATTTAGCTTATTAAGATATTGTGAAAACTTAAGTATCCAAATTTAATACTAAAAAACCCCTTATTATTATAATCAAATTAATTAATATGGTAATTTTACTATAAAACTCACAATCAATGTACACGTATTATTATAGAATTGATGTTGATTGAACATTTTAATTTGTTAATCCTCTCTTTAAAATACATAATTACCAACCCCTCTCAATTAGTCATAAGGCCAAATAACACAATGGTTTATGTAAAACAAATCAAAACTAGTGAATGTGCTTTGTAATTAATGAATGTTCTTGAGTATATGTGGCTTTAATAAAAAATTAATCAGTGTGCAATTGTAACTAATTTATTAATTAAACTATCCACTTACCTTAAATCTTATTGGAAAAACACCAGTACCCTCCACATTCTTAAATTTTAAATCTTATCTATCAAAGTTGGATTATTAATTTCATATTACACACACCATCAAACCCACTTCTATAATTGGTAACTTTTAAAATTATTTTAGCTCCTTTTGTAATCCATGAATATAATTAAACTTTCTTTGCATAATTTCAATAAAATTTTGAGATAATAACTATGTTTTTAGTTCATATATACTTTGATCTTGGTAATATTAAAGTTTTTAATATGTAATTAGTTTTTCAAGAGTTAAGACATATATTGTTTTCCATAAGGTTTCGTTCATATCCTCACTCCTAACATAATTCTACTTAAACACAATTGAAAAGACACCTACTACTTCAACTCAATTTCAAAATAATTGAATGCTTATAACTTATCTTTAACAATCTCATTAGGCCTCTGTATGAATAATTGTGGCTTGTTTATCCCAAAAACTAAAAACATTTCTAAATACAAAAACTATAAACATCATTCAAAATGGTTACGAAATGGGGCTTAAGATATTTAATTTAATTTGTAGCTCAACTTGCTAGCCAAAAAATTTATACATTAAGGGTTTGGGACAAAGTTAAATCTATATATTTTTTTTTTTGGTCTAAATCTTACAAGATTGAACTTCTCACAAACTAGAATTGGACTTGAAAGGTGTATAATTAAGGATAAGGATGAATAGATATTGGATTGAAATTAGAGACAAGTTGTCAACCGAGTATATAGAAGGAGTAACCCAATTTTTAACAAAGGCAAAGTTTCATGTTAATGACTCAGAGAAAACAAGATGCTCATGTAAAAATTGTATGAATGCAATGTGGCAATCTTTAGACGGAGTAGAGCGACATCTATTCATGTATAGAATATCTCCCTCTTATATTCAATGGGTATATCATGGAGAACCTACCAATTTACCTAGGTTCGAAAGTTATACAACTGGGTTAGTATACAATGATAGAACAAGTACTATAGAGTCTAATGATTTCAATGAAGAGAATGAGATGTTCAACCTTTTAAATGACCTTTAAGTCCCAATTGTCGAAGCAGATATAGAGGACAACAATAATTTTGAAAATGAGATTCCCCCTAATGTCCATGAAAATGATACTTCAACCGTATTTGAGGATTTAATGACCGAAGCATGTAATCAAATGTATCCTGGTTGTACGCGATTCTCGTCATTAAACTTTTTGGTGAGATTGATGCATATTAGGGTTCTTAACAATTGGAGTAATAAATCATTTGATATGTTACTACAATTATTAAAGGAAGCATTTCCAATCGATACATGTATAGCTATTTCATTCTATGTAGCTAAAAGGAAGTTGCGTGACTTAGGGCTTAGCTATGAGTTAATTCATGCTTGCAAGTATGATTGTATATTATATTGGAAAGAATTTGTTGATTGTCAATAGTGTCCAACATATGGTAAGTCTCCGTATAAAGTGAATGATGGAAAAGGGAAAAAGATTTCGCACAAAGTTTTGCGTCACTTTCTGAAGGAGCTTGTCAAAGGATCAATCAAATACAATTTATAATATCGATCTAAAATTAACTACTTGTAGTAATTAATAGTGGACTAGATCGAACCACAGGGAACCAAATAAATTGATTTCAATTAATTGATTTTCTTAATGACACGAACTGAGGGGAAGTTAAGCATAAAATAGATACATAAAGACTAAACAGAGAGCGGTAAAAATAAAGATCTCACCTTGGTCACCGAATCATCTCACCTTGGCCACCAAATCATCTCACCTTGGCCACAGAATCAGGGGTAAATAGGTAGTTATGAAAATTATCAATTATTGAAACTAACCTAACAGGAAATTTCCTATGTTTTAAAACCGACTGAACTCCTCGGGACACCGTAGGAGCCTCCCATAATTAAACCAATTTAGAAACGCCTAATTGGTTCTAATTTAATTAACTAATTTGGCACAACCAATATCAAACGAATTAATTAAATGCATTAAACACAGAGGATAAGTCGAAACGAGTTAATTAATTAAGACTTGGTCGATCTAAATTAACTAAACCTGCGCTAACAATTCTAAGGCCTACCATGTACTCTTGATTATGCAAGTTACTTAATCTAACCGACGTGGCAACCAACCTATTTACTACTCAAATTAAGGTAGAGACCGAGGACACCTATGAGTATATCTAGCATAGCTAAGCAAAACTCTAAATTAATACGAGTTGTTAGTTCCATTAAAGAAGAGCAAGCTAGGATTAATCACAAAAATTGCAAGCCATAAAACATGCTGGAAAATAAAATTAATAACAAAATGCATAATTACCAAGTTTACATCCTGAATCGACGTTGAAAGCCTAGCAATCCATCAAACTGATGTTGCCCGACACCGAGATTTGATCTAAACTACCTAGTCTATCCTATACTACTGAAAATAGAGAGGAAAAAGCTTAAAAAAGGTCTCATGACAGCTGCAAATTGGAGACAAATGACCTAGAGGACGAAAAAATCTATTTATAGGAATTGACGGAGCGTCTAGACGCATAGGACAACACTCTGGATAGTGTCTAGACACTCCCAATGTCACAGGGGCTCTCTGCAGCATCGAGGGAGGCTTTAGAGGATTGCTGATAACGTCAACGTCTAGAAGCTACGCAGCATGCAACACTAGTTATTTTTGCTCTAACTCTTTACTCGGGTGTCCAAATGACCTTTGGTTTGATGTGTTGAAATCGTGATTTGACGTAGAATCTCCCGGAACATGCCTTATGCTAAAATCCTTACAAAATGATAAATTATTATATTAAAACCTCTAAACTAACATGATTTAGGCATAAAAATATAGGACTATGTTGGTTCTATCACTTTCCATTAATACCAAGATTGAAACGAATGTTTTCATCAAAAAAATTTGCTTCTTAAATGAGATGGCATAAAGATAAGCGTATTGAGGAAGTTGGTGTGTTACGATATCCAGCTAATGGTGAAGGGTGGCAGTATTTTGATCTGGAATTCTCTCAGTTTTCTTTAGAACCACGGAATGTTCATTTGGGATTAACATCATATGGATTTAATCTATTTGGAAATATGAGCACTTCATACAGTATGTGGCCGGTGGTGCTAGTTCCATACAATTTTCCACCTTGGAAATGCATGAAAGAAACCAACTTCTTCATGTCTTTACTTATTCCCAAGCCAAAATCTCCTGGTAAAGAAATTGATGTTTACTTGCAACCATTGATTGAAGAGTTGAAAGAGTTATGGAATAATGATGTGCGCACTTATGACTCAGTTAGTGGTGAGTACTTTCAACTACACACAAGTTTGTTGTGCACTATTAATGACTTTCTTGCGTACAACGACTTATCTGGGTGGAGTACAAAGGGTTACCAAGCATGTCCTATTTGTAAAGAAGATACATCATCCTTTAGGATAAGAGGTAAAATTTCTTACATGGGACAACGTTATCTTTCAAAGAGTCACAATTGACGTAAGAGTAAGCAATTTGACGGAAAGATTAAGTCTAGACCTCCTCCAGTCGTACTAAATAGAGATGAGATCTTTCAAGAAGTCTGTATGCTAAACTTTTATATGCTGAGTAAACATCCAGCAAAGCAAGATAAGAAACGAAAACGAACTGATTTTAATTGGAAGAAAAAGAGTATTTTCTTTAAACTCCCTTATTGGTCAAAACTTATGTTAAGACATAAATTGGATGTAATGCACATTGAAAAAATATATATGTGACAACTTGGTTTGCACATTGTTAAATATTGAGAGAAAAACCAAGGACACGACAATCGCTTGATTGGATCTAGAGGATTTGAATATACGGAAAGATCTACACTTGAAGAATATAGGCAACAGGGTTGTAAAGCCACATGCTGCATGCACGCTGACTACCCAAGAAAGGGTTGATTTCTGTAAGTTTCTAAAATCAGTGAAGTTTCCAGATGAATTTGTATCGAATATATCACGATGTGTGTGTGTGAACGATGGAAAACTATAGTGGTTGAAAACTCTTCCTATTGGTGTTCGAGGATATTTACCTAAGGATGTATCCACTACTGCTGTTGAGCTATGTATATTCTTTCGTGATCTATGAGCGAAAACAATAAGCACAAGTGATTTGGATCGATTGCAATCAGATATTATAATCATACTTTGTAAGCTGGAAAAAATATTCCCACCAACATTTTTCGATATAATGGTACATCTTGCAGTTCACTTGCCATATGAAACCAGAGTTATGGGTCCTGTTAGCTATAATTGGATGTACCATATTAAGAGAAGTTTACAAACATTTAAACAATACTTGCGAAATAAAGCACATCCTAAGGGTTCCATAGCATAAGCATTTGTAATGAATGAATCATTGAATTTTTGTTCCTTGTATCTATCTGGGATTGAAACGAGATTCAGTAGAGACGAACAAAATGATGATCAAATTTCCGTGAACGAGATTTGTGGTGACTTTGAAGTGTTTACACATAGTGCAAGACTATTGGGGGGCTCAACTCTAAAGACCTTATCCACTGAGGAGAAACAGATAGTACATTGGTATATTTTGAATAATTGTGATGAAATAAAATCTTATCTTATGTACGTCTCGAACACTCTAATTCTCACTCTCAATCTCAATATGAATTTGAAATAAATCTGAGCCTTAACTTTTGATTTCTTGTCTTAATAGACAACATTTGCGACTAATTCATCCTAAAGCACATACTGCCAAAGATTGATATAAAAGACATCAACTCTAATTTCCTAATTGGTTTAAAGCTCATGTAAGTTGAGAGTTATGAGAGTTTATAAATGTAATTTAAATCATGAGTAAGATTTGTAACGTATATTAATGAATTGGTAGGTTCTCTCATTGCATAAAAGTGGAAATATGTTTGATGATTTGTACTCAATGGCGATGGGACCAAGTATTCAAGTGTGCTCTTATAGTGGATGCATTGTTAATAGAGTACACTTTCACACTATAACGTGTGATAATCGTCGGGCTACATAGAATAGTGGAGTCCTGGTGCCTAGAGAAAGTGAAAGTCAAGGCGATGAATTGAATTTCTATGGTGTATTGACTGAGGTGTTAGACATAGAATATGTGAAGAGAAGACGTGTTATGATATTTAAATGTAAATGGTTCGACACAGACAGTAAAAAGAATAGATCACACTTTCATTTAGGGTTGAGATCAATCAATACATCTCACTACTGGTATGTGGATGACCCTTTCATCCTTGCTACTCAAGCACAACATGTATTTTACTTCGACAATTCGAAATATGGCAATAATTGGAAGGTGGTGCAAATGGTTCAAAACAAATGCTTGTGGGATGTTCCAGAGGTAGAAAATCTTGGATATAACCAACTTGAGTTGATAGAAGTTGAGGATGGAATCAGAGTTAATGAATCAATTCAAGAGAATGCATTATACAGGGATGATGTTGATCCCACCATTGTGGAAGAACACCTGAGTAGAAGGGTATCATCAAATAATGATGATGATTTCATAAACGATGAAGAATATGAAGTAGAAGTTTCTCCTGAGATTACTTCCAACCCCGATGAGAATTTTGATCCAGATCATGATAACGATTAACAATTGGAGTAACTATGTATTTCATTACTTATTTTAGAAGTTTTTTTCCCTTATTATTTTGTTTGTATCATTCATATTTTTCATGTGTGCTTTTAGAGAGACAATGGTGTGTCATATGCAACTAGAGAACGAGGCGACTAATCATTTTGCAGATGACGACTCTAGCACAAACCTTGGAAATGTTGCGGTGTCTTCTACAGGCGAGACTTCAGGTCAATCCTCTTATAAACTTTTGTACATAATTTTGTATTTACATACTAGCTTAATTATTTTTGTTTTAGATAAGTTTGCACGTAGAGTAAGGGATATTCGAGAGGCATAGAGTTGGATAAATATGTTCACCTACATGGGAGAATTCTAATACAAATAACTGATGAGTTGAAGAAGGCTGTGTGTAATTTTGCTACCAAATTTAGCAACCAGATTGGCACAATTGTAAGAGAATCATTTTCAGTGCGTCTATCAAAGTGGAAAGATGTGTCCACAGATCTAAAAGACCACATACAAAACAAACTCCTGGTAAGTTTATCGTTTAGTTGTTTGTGTTTATGATGTCTAATTTTATCTAAAACTAATATTATATAATTTTATGCATACCATTTCGAGTTAGATTTGTCTAAGTATGTCGTCCACGAGTTTATTGAACGTGAGATGCAGACTACATGCAAGGAGTATAGGGCGGATTTGGTCAAACATTACAGAAAATATTCTCCTGATGAGGGACGTGCACACCCACATCCTAGGGTGGTTGATATAGTCGATTGGTATATGCTATGCGAAAAGTGGGATACTCCTAAATGGAAGGTACGTTAATTACATTTCTTAATTAATATGTCGTTTACATGCACAATTCTAGATTCATTTACTAATATTTTATTTTGTTAGCAAACTACGGAGACAAATAAAAATAACCGATCAAAGCTACCTTTCAACCATCGTGCTGGGTCTAAGACGTTCATGCATATACGAGAAGCACATGTAGGGTTGAAAAATGTTTCTTCTATTGTTTTCTTATTTTCCAATATTACTAATATATTAAAAACATTGAGTTACAGAAAATAAAAGACGGTGTTGAACTTGACCAATTGAGTTATTCGAAAAAACAAGATACAAAGAAGGAAAAGGGTGGGTGAATCCGACAGCTAGTGTTGCTCATGTAAGTTTCATACTCTTAAAGTTTATTTGTAATCTTATTAATCGAATAATACTTATTTTAATTTTTCTCCTATAGTCAAATGATAGAGTTGCAAGAGGCACCCAATTCAGAAGGGTCCCAACCACTCACCCAAACCGAGATCGTCAAAACTATTTTGCACCATCGATCGGGCCACTTTAAAGGCATGGGTTGGGGACCAAAGCCAAAACAGAGGAAGTATAGTAGCTCAACATCTAGCAGGGAAACACAACGAGAGCATGAGTTGAGCGTGGAATTGGCTCAGCTATGGTTAGAAAATACACATCGAGTAGAATAACTGACGAGACTAAAGAAGAATTGAATCGTGCCAGAGCCAAAATTGTGAGCAAGAGAGAAGAGTTGACTCAGACTAGACATAGATTGGAAGAAGTTGAGAATTGAACTTCAGATGAGTTGGCTAGCCTCCGAGCAAGGCTTACACAATTCATACACTCACAAGGATCATCTTAATAGGTATGATCTCTCTACAACTACTTTGTGTATGGCTATCCTGCAGTAAAGGTAGCCAATGATTTGAGCATTGGAGGGAGGGGGTAGTACGCTTTGAGATTGAATTGAGATGTTTATACATAGTAAGACAAATTGTGTATGGCTATCCTGCAGTAAAGGTAGTCAATAATTTAAGTTTATTTGGTTTGTATGTATGTTCATGATATAGTTGAGTTTTAGATGCTATGCATATATGATACTAAATTTTGAAACGTTTTAGGTAAAACTACTATGTGATCTACACTAAAGTTTTAGTTAAATTGTGAGTTTAAGTTCTTAAGTTTTGAGTTTATTTGGTTTGTTTGAGTTTATGTTCATGGTAGGTGGTTTTCGAAATAGTAAATTATTATGTTTAGTAACTTTTGGTTTACTTGGTAAAGTTAGTTTATTTGGTAAACTTTTGATTGTTTGAGTTCGTTATACAACGAAAGGGTTGATTATTTGGTTTCTTTGAGCTTATGTTCATAATTGTTGAGTTTTAGATGCTATGTCTATAGAAAAATTTTAGGTAATACTCATATTTTTTGATCAATCTAAGTTAAGTTTTAAGCTTGTTTGTAATTTTTGTTTTGAAAAAAGTTACTTGTAATTTTGTAACTTTGGTTTACTTGGGAGAATGTAGATTTGGTTGTGTATTGTTAAATTTGGTATTATACTTATAGAGTTTTCATTCTCTTAGTTGGTTATAAATTTGATGTGTTGATTATTTGGTTTCTTTGAGCTTATGTTCATGATGGTTGAGTTTTAGATGCTATGCTTGTCTATTGAAAAGTTTTAGGTAATACTCATATATGTTTTGTAACCTTTTTTTTGAAAAGTCTAAGTTAAGTTTTAGGTAAATATGTTTTGAAAAGTTACTTACGTAGTTTTATAACTTTTGTTTACTTGGTAAAGCTAGATTAATTTGGTTGGTTTTGTTAAATTTGGTGTTATACTTATAAAGATTTGTTTGTTATAGTTTGATGAGTTTATTATTTGTTTACTTAGTAAAGTTAGATTAATTTAGTTGTTTTGATTGTTTTAGTTCGGTATAATAATTTGATGAGTTTATTATTAGTATACTTAGTAAGTTAGATTAATTTAGTTTGTTTTGATAGTTTTACTTCGTTATATTCATGGGTTTTGTAACTTTGGAAGTTAGTAGAAAATTTTGATTGTTTTTGTTAAATTTAATTCTTTTTAGTTCCTTATAATTTGTTATAAGTTAGATGATTTTGTTGGTATATATATATATATATACTTCATTAGTTTTAGGTCTATATGTTAAATTATATGTAAATGTACATGTTTGTGCTTTTGGTTTAGAAAAAGTTACTTATATAGTTATGTAATTTGGTTTAGAAAAAGTTACTTATAACTTGTCTATTTCTGAAATTTCTCCATAGCTTTTCTTTCTCTCTAATAAATATGTCTCTAACTTTTCTCTCACTATAACTTTTTTTTTCTCATTTATCTTGATTTCTCTAACATATCCTTTACTTTTAAGTATACTCTCTCTTTCAAATTTTTCTTTTTATTTAACATTTTTTCCCGTCTAAAATTTGTCTCTTTCCCTCTAACATTTCCTTATTGTTCTCTAACTAATATTTTTTATGAAGTCTAACTAATTTATCTCTCTAATGCCAACATGAACATAACTCAACTGACACAAAGCATGTACTCTTGACCAAGAGGTTAGAGATTCAAATCTCCTACTCCACATATTGTTAAAAGCATATATCTTTCTATTTTTTCTCTCTCTAAATTAAATATTTTTCTTTTATGGCTCTACCTTTACTTTGTTTAAATTTTCTCTCTAAAACATGTATCTCTATGTCTCTAAATTTTTGTTTTCATGTCTTCACATATTTTTCTCTCTCTAAAACATCTCTTCATCCCTCTAATTTTATAAAAACTAAAAACCAAAAACAATTATCAAACAAGTTTGGTTTTCTATTTTTTAAAAACAACCAACAAGAAACAATTATCAAACATGTATAGCTTTTGTTTTTTTTTTTTTTTTTAAAAAAAAAAAAAAACCAAAAAATGAAATGGTTATCAAATGGGACCTTAACCTTTCGTTTTTCTTATGTAGCATTACAATATTCTTAGTAATTTTTAGCTCATGACAAACCATATAGATATGACTACATAACTCTAACATTAGTATCTTTTCAACTTCCTCATGATCACTAAGCCAATCTTAGGTAGTTGATTTGAACATATAAGTTATTAGACTACATTTGCATGTCAAAGGCATCTTTGCCAAAATTGAAATCGTTCTCTCTCAAAATCATCATGTTCACTAATAATTTCTTTCTTTCTTTCGTCCTAAAATGGACACAAAAGGAGTTGTAAGACACAGGTCACAAAAAAGAAATAGATTTCTCACTAAATCACAAATTCAACAAGTTTTCCTTTAATAGCTTAACACTATAAGAAAAGAATATTACCTAAGAAAAGAGAGAGAGAAAAAAAAAAAGGTTGAGAGTTCTTACCGACAAAGGGCCTCGATCCCTCTGTTCTCACCCACCTAATACAGCTGTTCTCTCTGTCTTTGCATTCATTTTTCTTACCCCACCCACATTTTTTTAAATTTTTTTCAACAAATAAATATTATTTTATTTTGGGATTTGTTTGATAAATAATTAAGGTAGCTTAAAAACTTATTATAAAATGTATGCTAGTGGTGCTTAATAAAATGTAGTAGATTAAAATAAGAGGTGTTCTTGAATGTCAATACCTTCAAGTTATGTTTTCTCTTCATAGGGATCTCAAATTTTAATATCATCAACATTATATTAAGTCTAACAATGATTTAATAACAAATATTTTTTTTATTTGCTAAAGTGAGCACTCAATAATAATTGACATGTATTCTTGATCAAAAGGTCAAAGGTTTGAATCCCTCCGCCCTAACTATTGTTGAACTAAAAAAACAAAAGTTTTTTTATTCCATTTACTAAAATCTTCTCTCTTTTCATTCAAAATTATCATAAACTTGAAAAGATGGTTTGGAAACTGTTATCGAAACTTTTTTGGAATAGAAAATTATATACAAATTATGAAAATGTGTGTGGACTACGTGTTTCTTTTTAGAAATTATTATTTTCTAAAATAAAAATTGGGGTGATTATTCATTTGAAACCAGGAGTTATGTTAGTAGTGATTCCAATGTACATGATAAAAAAATTTTGGTTAAATTATAAATTAGATATGCAAACTTTATGTCTATTTAGTCATTATACTTTAAAAAGATTTTAATAGGTGTATAAAAGTGTCTATTTAACTCCTATACTTTAAAATAGTTTAATTTTAATTAGCTTATGAACTTTTAATTTTGTGTTTAGTAAGTTCAATTAACAATTATGCCAACAAACGTCTAAACCTACTCAAAATTAGTTGGCCATGTAATTCTAAAATAACACAATCTACCTAACACGTAAGGTTAACTAATGGTGTTAACAACAGTGATCTATTAGATACAAAATTGAACTCACGTATCTATTAAGAACTTTTTACTATCTAAGTTCAGTAACCTTGAAAGTATAATAACAAAAATATAAAGACTAAATAGACACAACTTTGAAAGCTCAAAGAATAAACTTGTAATTTAACCAACATTATTCAATCAAAATATTAAAAATAATACTAATATGAGCATTACTTAGCGATTAATGCATCATTTCCTTCCATTCAGGTCAAATGTTTGAATCGTTACCCTCATTTAGTTTTAACTAAGAAAAAATCTTCAAAATAATTTTGGAAAAAAAAATACAAAAACATTTTTCAATTTTCATTCTACATTATCCTAAATAAAAATTTACCTAATATAATTTTTACAAAAAAGGTTGGTTAAATTATAAATTTGGTCTATATAGTTTGGGCAAAGTTTCAAAATGGTCCCTATGGGTTTAAAATTTTCAATTTAGCCCCCACAGTTTGAGCTTAGCTTAAATTTGGTCCTTATAGTTTTAGAAGTTTTAATTTGATCCCTATAGTTTTAAAACTTAATTTAATCCATATATAATTTGTTTAAATATGACAAATCGTTCATAAATTGTATTTTACCCATTTGAAAAACCCACCTATTTTCTTTTATTTTGTACATGGCTCTCAACCTTAATATAGTCAATTAATATTGTTATCCAAATAGAAAAATGCAACGTGGAAAAAAAAATTGTCAACATGAGAACAACATATAGACTATTTGTGAAGTTTGATTAAACTATATGGACCAAATTGAAGCTTTTGAAACTAAATCTAAATCATGGAGATCTAATTGAAACTAAGTTGTTATAGGGACTAAATCGAAACTTTCAAAATCACAATAACCAAATTAAAAATTCATTCCGATCATATGAACCAAATTAACAAATTTAAAAAAATATATAAATTTTTTTAATTTTTTTTAAAACAACAAATCCACGCACTTGCCATATGACTTGGATTTCAGTACTCTCACACACTCTGTTTCTTCTTTAAAAACACAAACTCTCAAAACTCCTTGCGCTCTGTTCAGAAGAAGAATCTGAGATTTCATTGCTGATCTGAAAAGGCAAAGATGAGAACACAGATCTTCGTTCTCGGTTTGTTCTTCTGTTTTCTTCTCTTAAGTGCTTCTTTCATGGAAACCGCCATGGCCGACTCAGGTAAACTCTCTTTCAAACTCTTCATGTTTTTCAGATATCTTTCATTTTCTCTGTTAAAATCTTGGTCTAAAAACATTCAAATTCATGGCAGTCGTTGGTAAAATGTGTGTTATTTACCTCAATATAATGCACGCAGATCTGCCAAAAAAAAAAAAAAAACTTGTTATCTTTCCACCACACAAACAAATCCTTGCAAACTTTTTTTTAAAAAATCAATTCTACTACCATGGTGAAGTATCATGAGTTGTTTTCTATTTGGTCCTTTGGGATATGAAAGTTTTGCAATGATATCCTTCTACTTTCATGATTTGAACTTCCTACAAAAATGATTGGAAATGGACGACATTGTGTATTTTTTGTTACTAGATATTAATTATTTTCTTATTTGACATGTTTTCTTTAAATGTGATAGAGAGATGTTGAACTGATCTTTAGTTCAACTCTAAAGAAAGACGTTAGTATCTAGTAACAATTTAGATATAATTTGGGAGCACTCAAAAAGAGCTACAAAAATTCAACAATTAGCTCTAGTCCACTTGCAACTCTTCAAACAAAATATTTTTCTTTAAAATATAACCAAAAATCACTCACATGACTTGCCTAATCTCATAATTTAAGAAAGAAATAAAATTCTCAATATCATGGAGCTTATTTATCATATAAAAAATAACTTTACCACATTAAACTTCTATCACTCCTTGCCTTGATAATGACAAGAACATCCTATAAACTTTAGTCAAAACATAAAAATGATAACAAATTTAGTAAAAGCATGATAAACAAATTAAAATGAAGCAACTACCATTAATAGATTTAGTGGTCATCATGACTTATGAAAGAAAAAAAAAAGTAAATAATAAGTTCAAACTATGGTAGTCACTTAAAATGAAATAAATATGAAAGTTGAATTGCAAAAGTAAAATTGACTTGAGTGACAATATGTGAAATGCGTTCGGATCGGGGGAAGATGTGTGCACGAGACCATGCAGGAAGAGGTGCTCGCACGCGAAGCTGAAGCGTCGGTGCATGAAGTATTGCAGAATATGTTGCAGTAGATGCAAGTGTGTGCCCGGGGCTTATGGCAAGCACCACTGCCCTTGCTATAGCCATGTTCACACCGTCAGGGGCAGGGCCAAGTGCCCTTAATTTTAAGACCATTGTCCCTTAAACCAACCACCCAAATTCTAGAAAGAGACCAATAATTTTGTGTTTGAATTGAATATTACAGCTTGAGAGTTTGAGGGTCTGGTTTGGTTTGGTGTGCTTTAATATAATAAACAGTGTGTATTTATGATCTACCTTATTTCTATTATTTAAGGCCCTCTTCTATTTTATTCTATGTACCTAAAAGATCTAATGGTTGTTGGGTTTTCATTCAATAAGAAGTATAAAACTGCAATTTTTCACTCCTTAAATTGCTTGGGTGCCTTTCAAGTTTCCTTCTCTTTACCTACTTCATTATTTATTATTTACATTTGGATTAGGATTATACAAATTCTTTTATAAGCACTAGTTTTGTGATCATTGGCATTGGCTAAGTTTTTCTATTAATATTGCTATATAGTTACATGATTATGCAAAACTCATTTATATATGAGTGAAGGACATGTCAATCTTAGCAATTGTGACAACTATATCTTTATCAGACATAATTTCGAACCTAAATTATACTTTACAGACTACTTGTTAACATCACATCACATGATTTTTACTAATTAATTTATCAATGACATTATATTACATTGAAGAATATAGAGTTCAAACTCTTTAATTGGAGTAACGGATGTGGGGCTTATTAAAAAAAACTCTTTTTAAAACATAGCAAAAAATCAAAAAGAAACTTATAAAAACAACCGTTGTTCACAAATGTATAACATAAAAGAACTTCTATTGATAAATTGATTAGCAAAAATCTAACTCTATAAACATTCAATTTTTCTCTTCACCTAACAATCCTTTCTAAAAAACAATGCCATAGATTCTTTCGAAGACACATAACTAACACGCGTAGTGAGGGGAAAGAGAGTTTTATTAATATCGAATAAACTCTACATAAAATAATGCATTCCTCAAGAGCCCAAACATAACAAATATAACTGCAGCTTTAACAAACTCTAACCAACCTATATAGAATGTAACTAATTTTACATTAATTATCTAATACTCCAACTTGCTCATCAACGAACACCCAGCTTGCTCATCAACGAAGTCAAAACAAGTGCAGGTAGAGCTTTTATAAACATGTCTGCAAGCTGTTATTGTGAACGTATGGGAAGAATCAATTATCTTGTCCCAAACAAAATGACAGTCAATCTCAATGTGCTTAGTCTGTTCATGGAACGTAGGATTAGATGCAATGGAGATAGCAGCTTGATTATCATAGTACACAACAGTGGGCAAAGAACAAGAGATATATAAGCCCACAAGCAGCTGATTGATCCAAATTAATTCACCAGTGACGGAAGCAAGGTCCCTATATTCTGCCTCAACAGATGATCGAGATACTGTCGGCTGCTTTTTAGACTTCCATGAAACCAAGGATTCACTCATAAAGACACAAAATCCAGTAACTAATCACCTTGTGTCTAAACAAGCTCCCCAATCTGCATCTATAAAGGCCTTAAGCAAAAAAATTGCAATTGGACGTAACAAAATACCATCCTAGTGCTCGCTTAGGGTAACAAAGAAGATGATACATAACATTTAAATGGACATTAGTGGGCTGTTGTAAAAACTCACTCAACCAATGCACAGAAAAATAGATATCAGGACGAGATATTTGCAAATAAAGCAATCTTCCAATCAACCTTCGATAACGAGTGATATCATCAGCAGATAAAGATGTACCACCATCCTTCGAAAGCAAAATGTTTGAATCCATAGGCAAAGAAGCTGGTTTAGCATCTAAATACCCAGTATCTTCAAGAATCTAAAGACTATTTCCGTTGAGAGAGAAAGAGACCACACTTAGAACGAGATTGTTTAAGACCAAGGAAATATTTAGGAACTCCTATTTCTTTAAGCATGAAATGGGAGCTTAGAAAACTTGGTAATAATCGAATTTGGGCTGGATAAAACCATGTCCTAACAAAGCACTAGAAAACTTGGTAAACCATTGACGAGAGGCTTGTTTTAGGCCATAGATGGACTTGTTCACCGACAAACAAATTTCTCCCCCTTAGTAGAGAAACATTGTATCCCAAATACAGACATGTAGACTTTCTCAAATAAGTCACCATTCAAAAATGCATTGTTTATATCCATTTGAGCAAGAGGCCAATTAAAAGATGTAGCTAAAAAGATGTAGCTAAAGGAGCACTTTAACAGTCACAATCTTAGCTACTGGAGAGAAAGTATCAAGAAAATCAACCCCTTCTTACATATTATATCCTTTAGCCACAAGTCTAGCATTATCATCTGGTTTTATTTAACTCTATAAACCCACTTGCAACTTATAGTATAACGACCAATTGGTATGTGTTAGTCTTCTCTATAGCATTTAGTTCATCAATCATTTCTTGCTGCCAATGTGAAAACTTCACAGCTTGATGATAATAAAAGGGTTCATATTCTATGGACACATTCAAGAGAAACAATCTGTGATCGGGCAAATAAGCATCATAAGAAAGATACTTCCTAATAAAGAAAGGAGCAGAGGATTGAGTATGAACTTGAGTCAAAAGGTTGCAGTGAAAGTCTTTAAGGTATGTTGGTGGATAACGCTGTCTAGTAGATCTTCTTGGGACAATGGTGGAAGAAGCTGGTAAATCAGCATTTAAAACAGAGTTTAAGGCATCACCATTTGAAGAAGATGTAATAGAAGCATCACCATGAGGAAGAGAACCAGCAATCAAAGAATCCTCATGTAAACCAGTAGGTGCAACAACATCAGAAACACCATCAACAAGTTAGTATATTATCATGTACACCAGATGTAGATGGAGAAGACTGAACAAAATCTTCAGAGATCAAACAAGGCAAAACAAACTGATTTAAAAAAAGAAGGTACTGAATGCACAGATCCTTGCGTGACAGAATGAAAGGGAAATAGATCTTCAAAGAAAAGCACATCTCTGGATATAAAGAAATGTTGTTGGACAATATCATATAACCTATATCCCTTTATACCAGCTGGATAACCAACAAAGACACTTGAACGAGCTCGAGGATCGAATTTCTTCCAATGGACAGATAAGGTTGATGGATATGTTAAACAACCAAATACACGCAAATAAGAATAATCAAACTCCTTGGCAAACAACACAATATATGGAGCCTCGTTAGACAATAAAGGCATAGGTGTCCTATTAATCAAACAAATGGCTGTAAGAACACATTCACCCAAGAAGGAAAGAGGAACAATGACTGAAACATAAGTGCACGAACAACATTTAAAAGATGTTGATGTTTTCACTCAACAACTGAATTCTGTTGTGGAGCAGCAACACGAGAATATTGATGCAATGTTTCAATAGAAGCAAAAAATTCATGAAAAGATAGTTCAGGGTCATTATCCGAGCGAAAAACCTTAATCACTTTGAAAAACTGAGTCTCAATCATCTTGAAGAATCGAGGAATAACATGCAAAACATCACTCTTATTCTTCAACAAATACACCCAGATACATCTAGAACAATCATCCACCAAAGCCAAAAAATATGAATGACCAGCATAAGTTTGAGTACTAAATGGACCCCAAATGTCACAATGAAGCAAATCAAATACATTCTCAGCCACATGGTTATTAGCAGGAAAGGAAAGACGCCTTTGTTTAGCCAAAGAACAGATACGACAAACATCAGGTTTAGAAACAGAATCAGAAAAATGTAAATTACTCTTCAAAATATTGAGTTTTGCAAACGAAAGATGTCCCAGTGGTTGATGCCCAGTAGCTGAAGATGTTTTACGTACCAGGGCTGTAGCATTTACAACATTAGGAGGTAAAACAGCATGCATACCAAGCAGATAAAGGCCACCAACACACTCAACTTTTCCAATCCTCTTCAATTGTAACTTGTCCTAAATAAAACATGTGTTGCCACAAAAATTAATAGTGTATCGAGAATCTTTAAGCAATGAACTGATCGACAACAGATTATAAGAGAAATGTGAAATGTACAGAACGTCAAGTAGAACATATCATCTCCCAATTTGATATCTCCAATATAATTGACAGAAAATCAGGTCTGATTAGGCAAAATAACCGATGTATGTCAGCAAGCTGCATATTAACAAAGAGAGATTGATTATATAACCTATATGAGCAAAAGCTCTTGCAATCACCCAAGTCTTAAGAAGTTGATTCTGAGAAGTCGAAATAACAGATAAACAAGTACCTGCTACATGATTCAACACAGATTTAGTTCCAGCATCAGATTTGACCACTGTCAAATGATTCTGCAACAGTCATTAACTGTGTGTATTGATCGGTGCTTAAACTGGCAAAAAAGGCCGATGATTGTTCTTGACACCATCGGAAGATTTATCTGTGTCGGTTGTATTAGAAGAGGAATTATAGGCAGATTTCTAATTTTGAGAAGAATTGTTGTTCCCTAACTTATATCCACGTGGATATCCATGTAACTTGTAGCAACAGTCAACCACATGACCTTTGATACCGCAATGAGAGCAGATAGGTCGTTGTCCTTCCTTTTTCTTGGACCGATCACCATTTCCTCGTTTATAAGCATCAGTCGTAGCCAATAAATTGACTGGTTCAAAGGACTGAGATGATCAACCAGCAGTGCACTGATGTTCTTCTTGGATTACTAAGTAAAATACCTTGTTGATTGGAGGCAAAGGATTGATCAACAGGCGCGAAGTGTGGCATACGACTCATTGAGTCCCATCAAGAAAATCATCACGAATTCGAAATTCAAATAATCGAGTAAAGCCTTTGAACCTCCATATGTACAATCTTCAGTCAATTCTTGCCAAAGAGTAGTAAGTTTCACATAATATGCCTCAACTGATGACAGACCTTGAGAAGTAGTAAAAAGATCTTTCTGCAATTGATAAATGTGAGGTCCATGGATTTGGCGATAGTGCTCCTTCAATTCATTCCAAATGTCTTTGGCGCAACCGGTATATACGAGGCTTGCTGCAACATCAAGCGAAACAGAATTGATAATCCAAGAAGTGATGATGTCGTTGTTACACTGCCAAGCAGACGTCAGATTTGCATGATTTCCTTCCAGTTTCTTAATCGAACCATTTACAAATCCAATTTTGTTCTTTCCAGACAAAGCGAGTAGCATCGCTTTGCTCCAAGAGATATAATTGATGGCACCAACATAACCAACATTCTAGTCAGTGCAATTGAATGATACAAGAGATACGAATTCAATTGCATTTCAAGATTAGTCTAATCCAAACCTGAATTTCTTGCAGATGCAGTCGTCTCATCCATGAAAAAAATTGAAAAGGAGAAATTTCGTTCTTAGAGAATAGAGAGAATAAATTTTCTTGAGAAAGTCCCATGTAAATCACGCAAAAATTCTCTCTGATACCATAACACGTGTAGTGTAGTGAGGGGAAAGAGATTTTTATTAATATCGAATAAACTCTACATAAAATGATAAAATAATACATCCCTCAAGAATATATATAACCCAAAAATAACAAATACAACTGCAGCTCTAACAAACTCTAACCAATGTATATAAAATGTAACTGATTTGACATTAATTATCTAATAATAACCAACCATATTCTCGTATTCAAAGAAACAATAAAAAAAAATGCTTGTTAATCCAAACGGAGTGAATGTAAAGAATTTGGGAGACAAAAAGAAAAGGGCATTCAACATAACAGAAAGCTGAGGCCAAGTATACTATTAAAGAGTCGTAGAGTACCACATGTTACACTGCTATTGGAGGGAGAAATAACCGAATATAAAAATAAAATGCAAATAATAAACAAACAATAAATTAAGCAAATTAACAGTGCTAAAATAATAGCTAAATGTATTGTTACATCCCCTGCAATCAAACAAGGCTTTTTAACAACTGTGAGCTTGGTACGTAATCCAACAAACCGTGGTGAAGCCAAATCTTTTGATCTAGTAATGGCCAATTGATCTTCGGAGGAGACAAACTTGACAAGTAATCACTTATGAGCCACTTGTTCCCAAATAAAATGATGATCAACTTCGATATGTTTTGTCCAGTTGTGCATCACCAAATTGGCTGCAAATATGTGGCGTAGAGGTGGGTTAGTTGTCAATAAACCAAGTTCATGGAGAATAGATTGAACCCATATAATTCCAGCCATAGCATTTGACATGCCACGATATTTACATTCTATACTTGATCGAGAGACAACTTTCCGTTCAGAGGAACTCCAAGAAACAAGGTTCGTTCCAAAGAAGGTGCAAAACCCACTAGTACTCCATCAATCATCCAAGCAACTAGCCTAATCAGTGTCCATATAGCAAGTGATCAAAAACAATGTAGACTTGGCAAAGGAAATGCCTTACTCTTGATATACAGGAGAAGTCGCTTGGCAGCCTGCATATGAGAGGTTGTAGAGGCGTGCAGAAATCAGCACAATTTGTTCACTGTATAGCTTATATCCGGGCGCATAAGTATACAATATTGCAATGCCCAACGAGACTGCGATATTTGTTGGATTTTCCAGTTGCTGTCCATCTTAGATAGAATAGACAGAGGAGGGCCCCTGGCCATGGGGGTGGGAATTGGTTTGCAGTCCACCATTCCTGCTCTATTTAATAGATCAAATATATATTTACTCTGAGAAAGATGATTAGTGTCCTGCCGAACCAATTGAATCCCAAGAAAGTGTGTGAAATGTTGCCAAAATCCTTGAGAGAGAAGTGAGTATTCAAAGATGTTAGTTACCGGTAACAAGTATGTCATCGACGTAAATTAGAAAGATGATAACATCCTTGCCCTCTCTGTAAATAAACATGGTATACATAAGGCTTTGACGCTTTAAATCAACGCATCAAACAAGAACTCAGCTTAGAAAACCAAGCATGAGTGAATGCTCTGTTTAAAATCTTACAATTCTTTGTTGAGTTTCAGAACATGGTCAGGGTGTTCCTCACTAATAGAACCAGGAGGCTGCCGCATAAACACCTTGTACTTGGGATTGGGATTAAACTTAGGGAATCATCCATCATCATCTTGTAGCATGTATTTCTCCTTTTCTTATTTTTTGATATCTGAGAGTGTTCAAGTGCACCTCAAATATCATTTGACCCTACTATATTTAGTTGCAAAGAAAACTAGTAAGATATTAAATTCTAAGTAGGTGGCTATGTGGTTTATAGTGTTGGAAAAATCAACACACCTTTTCTAGCTGTAGCGATCCCAAATGGTCCAACAGATCATTCTTCTACTCACCAACAAACTGTTGCATCTGAAGAGCTGCACCTTTCCTCTTGACCTCATGGAGGTCCTTCAACAAATTTGTTAAATTTAATCTAGACATTTTCAAATCCATGAATAGTTGGATACATGAATTATATTTAATTATATACATGAATAATTGAATACATGAATCATTAAGTACATTAATGAATGTTCATGTACTGGTATTTAATATTGATGTCTTTTGATGTACTTTCCTACTAGTATAAATATGTGTAGGATTTGTCATTTGAAATCAAGAAAGCAGAAGTGAAGTTATTTATCAAAAATACAAGTTCTTGTTTCTCCAAAATTATGTGAGTAAGAGAACAATTTTTTCTCGTCTCTTGAGTTGTGTTGTGAGTGTCTACTACGTTTCCAATAAAATTAATACAACATATGAAAGTATATTAGAAATGGAACATGGAAAGTTCCAAGGTGTACAAATGGGATATTGACCGCAAGTTAGTTAAAAGAAAAGACCAAAGAGAGCAGACGTTAGAACAAGAACCATAGTTGAAAAATATAATATCTCCGATGAAAAGATTCTTCCATTTTCTCAACATAGAAGCCAACTACTGGAATGAGTTTTACACTATAAGCCAAACAGGCTTCACTCATTTTAATAGCATAATTGGATGTGCCAGTTGCAAATGCCAAATAAGAATTCAGCCATGGCCATGCCTCATGGATAATATGATAAATTTGCCCAAAAACATCATCTAACAAAATCTTGTGATTCTAATTAACATATTTGGGGCTTGGTTGTTAAACTAAGTAGAGAGAGAGACACTAAACTTACAAAGGACATATACCTTTTTAATTGAAGATAACTGAAACTGTGAATAAAGAATATGCTTGTTGAACTTCAGGAGAAGTTTCACCATTCACCAATGTGTTGAATATGAACATTTTCAGATAGTTCTTCCAAAGATTCCTCGCATTTGGAAGAAAACCTATTTTCATCTGAAATGATCACTAAATTTGCACTGTCAAACAACATTCAGGTAGTGTAGATCAATCCTACAATTATCATTTGTTTGTTTGTCAACATTTCCATCATCAAAGTCAAGTTTTCTTTCAAGGCTGAGTATATATTCAACATTTCACAATGTGTACCTGAAAATACAATCAGTGATAAAAATTGACCCTTCTCTGTCTTCTCTTCTCTAGGAATCTCAGAAAGCCTAAAGACACAAATTAGGGTAGTCAACTTACCCAATCATTACTGAAGAAGAAACTGGTTCCAATAAAGCCTCAACTGAAAGTTGCAACTGGTCAGATGGAAGAAAGCCCAGCATGCCCGAGATACTCCTTTCCATAGCACCCACCGTGGTAGGTGGAACATCTTTCAGAATTATGCTTACATATACTGGTTCTATCTCTTGGATCAAAGATGAGAGAACTGATTTCTGAAAAATTAATGTAACACACATCAACAAAATATTTTCAGGCTAAAACCATATCAAAATTCATCACGTGCTTAGAAAAATAAATCTAAAACATAACAATAGAGTGGAAAAATATTTGTTTACACAACAGCCGATAAAAGACTTTCTAATGTGGTGTATTTTCGGTTGCTAAAAAGTTTTAGTGGGATCCACTAACTTATGCGAAGGAATGGTTAATTCCGTTTAAATTGCAACCAACAAGATCAAATTATTCATTTTTACTCTATTACTGAGGTGGTAAAATTCAGCTCTACAAGTAGCTAATTCATTACAAAGAAAAATTATGAGAGTTGTAATTGAGAGTCTGTAAAAAAATACCTTTGAAAGTTGTAATAAAATTCCTCTGCCCCTCTTTGCACAGTGGACGTAAGCTACGGCTGAATCACTTAATTTTCTCGTGTGATCTCTTCCCTATCTTATGTGTTTTCGTCTTCGTCTTCACGCATGGCTCCAATTTCTTCATTCCAAACAAATTCTTTTCTCCTCTATTTGTAAATGTTTCTTCAATTGGAAGATTGATTTTGTTGCATGTAATTTTGCCTTCTTCCTAGTAAGTGGAAACAAGTGTTAAGCATTGGTGGACACATGTATTACACTAACAGATTGGTACCGTATCAGAGCCAGCAAATATATCAAGAACCCATTTCTCGAATTCAAGATGTCAATCGCAAGATTTGATATAGAGAAATTTGATGGAACAAACGATTTTGAAATATGGAAGGAGAAAATTAAAGCCATTCTTGGACAGCAAAAGGCGATTAAAGCAATCTCAGAGCCATCAAAATTACCAACCATTATGACTCAAGAAGAAAAAGAAAATATGGATCTAGCTGCTCGTGGAACAATTGTTCTGAATTTAACCGACATTGTGCTAAGGCAAGTCATAAAGCAAGATACAGCATTCAAGATGTGGAGTAAACTCAACGAGATATATCTCAATAAAGATCTTCCAAATAAAGCTTTCATAAGAGAAAGATATTTCACCTATCGGATGGATGCTTCAAAATCTTTGATAGATAATCTTGATGATTTCAAGAGATTATCTTCAAAATTTAAGTCACTAGGAGATAATATAGGTGAAGAGAATGAGGCATTTATCTTGTTAAACTCCCTACTAGATGCCTATAAAGAAGTGAAAATGGCTAGGAAATATGGAAGAGAAAAAATAACTACGGATGCTATCATGTCAACAATCAAAGTTAGAGAACTTGAATTGCAAATGTCCAAGAAGGATCAACATGGTGCAGAAGGCTTATTTTCAAAGGGGAAGACAAGAATTAATAAGCACCAAACTGAGGACAAGAACAAGTCAAAGGTAAAATGCAACTACTGTCATAGAGATGGCCATTTAAAAAATGATGGCTTCTTTCTGAAAAGAAAGCAAAACAAGAAAAATAAGAAAAACAAACAAGCTGAGGCGTCCATGGGAGAAATTCCCTTACTCTGATGCACTAGCAACTTCGAATGAACATGCAACCCAAGAGGGTTCTTTAGAAACCCAATATTGGGTTCTTGATTCGGGATGCTCTTTCCACATGACCCCATCCAAAGCTTGGTTCAGTACCTATAAAGAGTGGGATGGAGGGGTTGTCTACATGGGCAACAATGATGTTTGTAAAGTCATTGGAATTGGATCCGTTTCTCTTAAACTTAAAGACGGATCAGTAAAGCTCCTTACAAATGCGAGACACATTCCCAATCTTAAGAGGAATTTGATATCCTTAGGGATGCTTGATTCCATTGGATGTGAATACAGAGGACATGGAGGAACATTTGAAGTCACGAAAGATTCTAAAACAGTGCTTGTTGGTGTAAAGATAAATGGCTTGTATGTAATAAAAGATGTACAAATGGTACATACAGCTCTTGTGACAACAGATCAAAGGCAAACAGAAGGTGACCTTTGGCACAAACACCTATCACATATCAACTCTAAAGGCTTGCAAGTTCTGTCACAACAGAGGATACTTCCTAATGGAGTAAGTGAAAATTTGAGTTTTTGTGAACATTGTATAATTGGGAAGTCATCTAGGCAAAATTTCCCAAAAGGACAACATACTTCAAAGGAGATCTTGGAGTATATACACTCAGACCTTTGGGGACCAGCACCTACACCATCTCTAAGTGGATCGAGGTACTTTCTATCACTTATAGATGACTTTTCTAGGAAAAGTTGGGAGTATTTTTTGAAGACAAAAGACCAAGCACTAGAAAAATTTAAAGAATGGAAATATTTGATTGAAAAGCAGACTTCTAAGCAAATAAAATGTCTAAGGACAGATAATGGCTTAGAGTTTTGTAGTGAAGATTTCAATCAGTTTTGTAGATCTCATGGTATAAATCGTCACAGAACAGTTAGACACACACCTCAACAAAATGGGGTAGTTGAAAGGTTGAATAGAACTGTTTTGGAGAGAGTGCTTTGTTAGTTGTCTGATGCTTTATTACCTGAGAAATTTTGGGCAGAGGTTGTTTCATATACTATATACACCTTAAATAGGTGTCCTCATACTTCAATAAAATTTCTAACCCCTGAAGAAAAATGGTTCAAACGGCCTCCTAAACTAGAACACCTAAGAGTTTTTGGGTGTGTTGGATATGTGCATCAAAATGAAGGGAAATTGAAGCCTAGAGCAGTCAAATGCATGTTTGTTGGGTTTACCCCAGGAGTTAAAGGGTTTAGAATGTGGCATCCAGTTGAAAAACGTTGCGTTAACAGTAGAGATGTCATACGTGAACAAGAGATGTCTATGATGGAAGAAAGGCAAACAGAAAGTGTTCCACAGAATATGAACACTAGAATTAAGGTGGAGCAAATTACAAATCCTAATGCCTCTACTTCTCGAATAAACCCAAACATTGAAGGTGAAGAACCTGTGGAAACTGAAGAAGAGGAAATGACAGAGGAACAAACTGATCTTCAAAACTATTCACTTGCTAGAGATCGTCAAAGAAGAAATATAGTTCCCCCTGTCAGGTATGCAGAAGCTGATTGCATAAATCTAGCTTTAAGTGTTGTTGTTTCCTTAATAAACAATGAACCAGCCAGCTTTGATGAAGCAGTAAATGGTCCAGATGCAAGAGATGAATTATCTTCAATTGAATGAAACTTGGACCTTGGTGCCACTACCTAAAGGCTACAAACCTATTTCTTCTGTGGATATATAAAATCAAAGAAGGAATTCCAAAGGTTCAGAAGCCAAGGTTTAAAGCACGACTTGTGGCAAAGGGGTTTACTCAAAAAGAAGGCATAGACTACACTGAAGTGTTCTCTCCAGTGGTAAAACAAACTTCAATTAGAATGCTTTTATCTCTAGTTGTCCAACATGATTTGGAACTTGATCAACTAGATGTAAAAACAGCATTCTTACATGGTTTTTTATCTGAAACCATTTACATGAAACAGCCACAAGGCTATATCAAGAAGGGAGATGAAGATCTAGTTTGTTTGCTAAATAAATCTTTCTATGGCTTGTAGCAGTCTTCAAGATGTTGGTACCAAAGATTTGATGAAGTTGTGGCAAAACTTGGCTGCCAAAGGAGTTCATATGATAGTTGCGTTTATATAAACTCCAAGACATTTGAGAATCATGTGTATCTCCTACTATATGTAGATGATATGCTACTAGCTGGAAGTTCTAAAGAAAATCTCAGGGAAGTGAAATCTCTTTTAAAGGAGTTTGACATGAAAGACTTGGGTGAATCTAGAAGAATCCTTGGGGTTGAAATCACTAGAAAAAGGGAAGAGTCAAGACTATATATCAGTCAAAGTGCCTACTGTAGTAAGGTAATTCGAAGGTTTAAAATGGATGAAGCTAAATCAGTTTCTAATCCAATTGCTCATCATTTTAAACTATTTGCTGCTAACTCTCCTAACGAGGATGATCTGGAACATCAAAAGCATATGGCCAAGGTGCCTTACTCTCAAGCAGTTGGAAGCCTCATGTATTTGATGGTCTTTTCTAGACCAGATTTGTCATATGCCACAAGCTTAGTTAGCAGATGTATGGCTAACCCTGGAAAACGTCACTGGGAAGCAACTAAATGGATACTAAGGTATCTCAAAACATCTAGAGAAGGAAGACTTTTGTATCAAAGGAATACCCCATCCAATGATGAAATCTTTGGATACATTGACTCAGACTATGCAGGGGATTTAGACAAGAGGAGATCTCTTTCAGGTTATTTGTTTCCCTATGGTGAGAACCTATTGAGCTGGAAAGCTACTTTACAACCTGTTGTAGCTTTATCTACCACCGAAGAAGAGTTGATAGCTCTTTCAGAAGCTATTAAAGAAGGCTTATGGCTTAAGGGATTACTAAATGACTTTGGGGCAAACCAATCTACTGCCATAATTTTTTGTGACAACCAAAGTACTATATACTTGTCTAAGAATCATCAATTTCACAACCGAACTAAACATATAAACATAAAGTATCACTTTGTTCGTGAACAAATTGAAAAAGGCGAAGTAGAAGTTGTGAAGATTCATACGTCTGATAATGCTGCTGACATGCTCACTAAACCAGTCACTCAACAAAAATTCATTCGTTGTCTTGAGTTGCTTGGATTTGAATTACCTGAAAAAGGTTGAACAGAGGTTTAAAAGGGGGGCTATGTCTTGTTGATTTCAAAGGTGGAGATTGAAGGAATGGTTAATTCCGTTTAAATTGCAACCAACAAGATCAAATTATTCATTTTTACTCTATTACTGAGGGTGGTAAAATTCAACTCTACAAGTAGTTGATTCATTACAAAGAAAAATTATGAGAGTTGTAATTGAGAGTCTGTAAAAAAAAAAACTTTGAAAGTTGTAATAAAATTCCTCTGCCCCTCTTTGCACAGTGGACGTAGGCTACGGATAAACCACTTAATTTTCTAGTGTGATCTCTTCCCTGTCTTCTATGTTTTCATCTTCGTCTTCACGCATGGCTCCAATTTCTTCATCCCAAACACATTCTTTTCTCTTCTATTTGTAAATGTTTCTTCAATTGAAAGATTGATTTTGTTGCATGTAATTTTGTCTTCTTCCTGATAAGTGGAAACAAGTGTTAAGCATTGGTGGACACGTGTATTACACTAACATTATGGAATGCAATAAAAATATAACAATAGAAGTACACCAGATCAGAAAGTACTCCTTCTGACTGGTGTGTAAGCTAGAGTTGCACCCACAAAACCACGTGACTAGGCAGAATTGAAGCCTAGTTACGTAAAGTGGACATCAAAAAGAAAATGATTGACATGGCGATTCAAATCTATAGTACAAAATATTAACCAAGGAAACTTTACCTATACCCTTAGCTACGAGTACCAACATAGTTAATTATTCACGATACATATTTATATTGTGATATTAATGTAAATGTCTCTTTTTCTATGATATTAATGTAAACGTCTCTTTTTCTTTTTTAGTTCAAAACCATGTGGGGTGGAGATTTAAACATCTGACTTTTAGAGGAATCGAGATAATCCACAGTGATGGCTAGTCCACCAACAGGTTCTATGTTTTCCTTTGGGCATCAGTTTTTAAGGTCTTTTGTAATTATTTGCTTGGCCTTATTTTACTTGATTGGAATCCCTTTCTTTAGTTGGGTTCCTTTTGTGGGTTTGGTTTTTTGGATGCCCTTGTATTCTTTCATATTTTCTCAATGAAAGCACGATTTCTTATAAGAAAAAAAAAATAAATATCTAACTTTTAAGACAAAGGTATAATGTCTTAACTAACATAAAAAATTAAAAAATTAAAAAAATTAAAAAAATTAAAAAAATTAAAAAAAAAAAAAAAAAAACTAAGAATTAGGGGTGAAAAGATGGTTAGATTAACGCAGTCTAGACCTTGTGAGGTTTTTTCTATGGGATTACTAGCTTCATTTGCTTTTCTAGCTCATTCAACGTATTATACAATACATTGACACAAGGATGTGATCGGGTTGCTGAGAAAAATTCGTGTACAATTCCATCTATACTAATCCAACTCTGGCCTGGCTGCTTATGGACACCCTTTTCTCTCATAAACCATCTAAGAGCCGAGACATCATCCCATTGAAGATCAGTAGCAAATGAATTAGCTTGCATTACATAGCCCGCAGAGTTTTCAGGATCCACTTCAACAAGCTTTTTGGAAACATATTGTGCCAACTCAAATCTAGAATGGAGTAGGCAGCCTCTCAGCAGAGAACTCCAAACAAAATTATTAGGTTCAAAAGGCATGGTTGAAACAACTTCAAGAGCATCTTCGAAGAGGCCCGCCCGAGCAAGGAGATCAATGTAACAAGCATAGTGTTCTAGACTAGGCAATATTAAATAGTGGGTAGTCATTTCAATGAAAATTTGACGCCCTTGTTCTAGAAACCCCGAATGGCTACAAGCAGATAATAAGCCGATAAATGTTCCAGTTGTCGGTCTTATATCAAACTCTTGCATTTGGGCAAAAAGCTTCAATGCCTTGTCGCCTTCACCGTTAACTGCAAGGCCCATGATCATGGCATTGAAGGAAATTACATCTTTGAAGATTAGTTGATGAAAAACTTCTTTTGCCCTCTCGAAGCTCCCACTTTTACAATACATATCAATCAACGCAGTGGCTAACATTTTGTTTGATGCAATGATACCTCTACGTCCACCATGTTCAAGAACTTCATGAACCCAACATCCGAGCTGCAAATCTCCAATTTGAGCACAAGCTGAAAGAACCGTAACCATTGTGACATGGTTGGGTTTGCAATGGGAATTTTCAACCATCAGACGAAAAAGGGTCAAGGCTTCCGCAGGGCAACCGTTCTGAAAGTATGCATTTATCATTGAATTCCAAACAAGCACACTTCTCTTATCAACAATTTCATGAAACTTTTCTTTACTCTTCTCAATCCTGCCCAACTTCCCAAATAGATAAACAAGAACAATATTGATTGAATCACGACAAGAGCTCTTTGAATCAAATTTATTGACCAATTGTCTTAATTCTGCAACCCATTTCTCAATTTCAGCAATTTGAAACTTGGAGCAAGCAGACAGAACACTAACCATGGTGTCATCCTCCGGCTGCATATTCTCTTTGATCATCATCACAAAAAGTAGCAGAACCTTTTCAGCAAGACCCATCTGGGCATAGCCAGCAATCAAATAAGTCCAACAACAAGCCAACTCTCTATCAGACATTTCATCGAACACCTTATGTGCAGAATCCATATCCTTCAAGCCTCTCGCGTAGACCCCAAGAAGAGCATTGGAGATAAAAGAATCACCCAAATAACCCATTTTCAGGACCTGGGTGTGAACTTGTTTCACATTTGGAGCATGGCTGGAACGGTGAAACGCTTTGAGAAGGAAAGAAAAAGTGAAGTCATTAGGGGAAAGCGAAAGCTGCTTCAAAGATTTGAAGATGGAAAAAGCATGGAACGAACAGTTCTCTTCAGCAAGTACTCTGATAATGGCGTTGCAAGGAAATATGTTCGGCCGTAGAAGCTGATTGAAAACTCTGACTCCAACAGAATGTGGGTAGTGGCCGATAAGTCGAGTCGCAATTAGATTGTCTTGATGCTTCAGCAGACGAAAGACTCGGGCGTGGATTTGACGGAGATGGGAATTGGAAATGCGGCCCTGGAGGAGGTCGGAGAGATTGATGGACTCAGGATTGATGCATAGAGAGCGCATAGCATAAGATTTGCCATTAACCATTTGCCCTTTGGCTTCTGAGACATATCATCGAACATTTGACGAGCATAAACTTCATCCACTAAACAAAGAGCAGAAGGAGAAGCACACTCAGACCTTTACTAAAAGAAACCCAGAATCCCGGCGAGATCGAAGCCGGCCGAAGAACGATTCTCTACCGCCGGCGGGAGGGAAATCCGTTGGGACGTTAATCACGCTCACGCACTAGCCACAAGGCACTGATTATACCTGCTCATGCTTCTGTTTAAACATTGGTCTTGCCAATTTAGGCGATGATTATTGGGAAATGTTTATAAATACCTGTTGATTTCAATTATTTCCCATTATTTCGAACCCTCGGATTTTATCCTTCAACTAAATAAATTTATGGACAAAATTCATATACCCCAATTTGGAGTTTGAATCAATTAAAACTCTAACCTAATAATTGTATCAATTTAAACTCTAAATTTTTATCAATTGACACCCTCTATTAATTTTGTTTGAAAAACGTTAATTCGTGTAGACTTATATCTACAATGATAGGAATAACTTTATTCGTAAGGGCAGAATTTCAAAGATTCGTAGTAAGTGAATGGATTCTTAATTTTATTAAGAATTTCAGGAGGCAAATGGGGCAATTACTATTTTTCATAATCGAGCTGTTGTTAATAATGTGAGTGAAAGGTTAACAGGCCCTTTTTCTCTTTTTGTGGATGCTCCTTGGATTGAGGATACTAAAATGATGGGATTTGGTACATTAATTAGAAATTTGGATGGTAGTCTTTTGGCCGCAATGTATGGATTTATTCCACATATTTCATTGCCATTACGTGCAGAAGTGAGAGTAATTTTTGAAACAATAAGACTTGTCCTATAGTTGGGGTTGAGTCACATTTCTATATGAAATGATCTAATTATCTGCTAAAATGTTAAATTAAGTTTTATAAACTTAATTAATGAATATTTAAATTATTTATCGAATACAACGATGAAATGAAAAAAGTAAAATAATTCAAGAGATACGAAACAAGACATTTTTAACATGGTTCGATTTTCCAACATACTCCACGAGGCCACACCCAAAGAATAAGATTAATCAATCAAAGTTTTGTACAATTTACAATCAATATTAACTTATGCATAAAAAGAACTCCCTTCTTAAATCATGCCACAATAGTTGATCGACTCCTCCTTGGATTGAATCTTTTCAAACACAAGCTCCACTTGTGTTGTGGACCACCATTTGAACTCACTTCAATGGTGGATACGTCTTCTCCCAAGACTTGAAAATATTTCTCACAAATATAAAAAGATTCGCACTTTTACAATTTCACATAAAAATATTCTCTCAACTAGATATTACAACTTTAGCACAATTGAGAGTGAATAAACAAATTTGCTCCCACCAATCTTCTTGCCTAGCAATGCTCCAATGTCCCATATATATATAGAAAAGGAATTGATAGAATAAAGAATGTTAAAATCAATTAAACCACAATTACCTCAAATAAAATCATAGATCAATCAATTAAGAAGAAATGTCAAAATAAGAATATAGTTATTAGACACTTACACAAGGAAAAATGAAATTCAAATTCAAACATGCTATAATTAAAGAAAAATTAATAAATAGACATTAAGAGTTTTTGTCAAAAATGCCAATAGATAAAATTCCTTTCACTATATTATCTAATTCTCTGTACTGTATCAATACGCCTAATGAAGTTGAAGATGTGCAGGAGGAGGTACATAATGTGCTTCATGATACTTTGGTTGCAAAAGAGAATTTTCAAAACTTGTTAGTTTCCTCATGTTCCTATAAATTTAAATGTAATTTCACATGAATTAGCTAGATTAGGCATTCAGAGTTAATCAGCTTTATGGTTTAAAAGTTTTCCTGATTGGTTATTGAATCTTGAGTCCCGTGTTGGGAGCTCTTCTTTTGTAGCCAATGGCAACTGAATTTAATTAATATATGCTTATTTTGTAATTTAAAAAAATTGAGACTTTCATAAGTGAATTAATTAGACCCTCCATTTCAAATGCATAGACGATTTTCAAATTGAAGGTCTAAATTTTTTAAGAAGTCTACACAGTGTAAGAACTGATGCATGGATGATTTTCCAATGGATGGCCTAAATTGATACAATTATAAATTTGCACATGTGTGAACTACCCTTTTTCGAACGGATGTATAAATTGAAATTTAGAAACTCTACTACATCTTCTTTCTTTAACATTCACTACAGTTTCAATAACATAATCTTTTCAAACTTCCCTTATTTTTCTATTCATCCACTTTCAGGAAAAATATCTCATAGTCTACACATTTTACTAGTCTTCTCAACCTTCTCTTATTTTCTCTTCATCCACTTTTGGAAAAAGGTTTCATGGTCTACACATTTTACAAGTTGGTCCTATAATATATTTCTTCTCCATTTGTTTTTATTTTTCATGTTAGGTACATCCAAACTTTCAAATTTAGTACTAACTTCATTCATAAATCTTTAAAAAAAAATTCCTCACAAATCATTAATATACAAAATCCTTCCAAATTCTAAATTTAGAGAGGAGTGACACTCAACAAATGGAAATGTAGCACAGTTTGTCCAAATATATATGAATTTAATATTTCAAATATATCTATTATTAGTAGATAATATAACATAAAAATTTCAAATTTTCAAATTTTCAAATATATCTATCATCGATAGATAATAGCACATAAAAATTTAGGATAACTACATTTGATAGCCTTTAAATTATGCCTAAATTTTATTTATATCCAAACCCACCTTTTTTACACAAATAGACAACTGCCTAGAGATTTTTAATGAAAGCTGTAGTAATCCAATTACTGTTAAGCCCTCAACGACCATCAGATATAATAAAATTTAAAAAGAAAAAGTAAGAAGAAAATCATTTAAGGAAAATTGATCATTTTCCATTCTCTTTTTTTTTTTTTTTACAAAAAGCAACTAGTGCATATGGAGGGAAACTAAAAAAAGAAAAAACATTTCAATAGGAAAGATTGCGTGAGTTTTGGTCGAAGGAAGAAAACCCTCTCCAAAAACCCAATCGACGGAAAACTACAGTGCAAGTGTCAAAAGAAAAGTCTCTTCATAAACCCAATCGAAAGAAGAAGTAGAAACCTACCATTGTTCATTGTCAAATAGACCTCTAGTTTACCCAAATTTTTTCTGTTAAATTATATATGGAGTATATATTAGTTCTGCCCTCTATTTTTTTTGTTCATTTTTACTTTTTGCTATGCTCTCTTTAGTTAAGTTATATATGGAGTATATGTTAGTTCTACCCTCTATTTGAATTCGATATTCCATTAGATTTTTCATATATACATTACTGTGTACATAGCTATTTGGTTGTAATACCCCCTATGTGGCAATACATGTTTACTATGTTTCCATATGTTTCATATATATACATGATATATATGGCTATTATCTCGAATACTTATGTCTTCATTCTTTGTGCCATTGCATGTTTATTATATTATGTTGTATATGTATATAGTAGTTATATGTTCATATGTATATAACAAATATAAGTAGGTATATGTTTATGTGTATTTATCTCTATATGTTCCATATATGTTCATGATATATATAGCTAATATTATGAATATTGCTCATATGCCTTTAATCTATGTGTCATTGTATGATTTATATATTACGTTGTATATGTATAAATTAAAGTAGTTATATATTTGTGTTTATATAACAACTATAATAGATAATGGCTAGAGTTAAATACACTAAAAACAATGAAAATAGACACATAAGTCAAAAGATTTTGAGTAGTTCTAGCTATCAAAAAAGCAACAAAAAAGGAAATTAAAATTAAGTTGTTACAATGAAGAGGGCTAGTGATAAAGAGCTTGTCAAAGGCTCTATCAAATATATTTTGTAACGACCGACACTTTCAGGTCTTAATTAAAGTTTCAATTTTGAAATTTAAATTAATTGAAGGGTCAATTTTATGTTTAAGGTGTGTTTTGATGTTTAATTTGAAGTTTTGCATTTTTGGAATTTGAGAATTGAGGGTATATTGGGAAGAAAGAAGGAAAAATGGGATTTAATTGATGTTTGGGGTATATTGGTTATTTATTTGAATTTTAGCCAAGCCAAGCCCAAGAGAAGCGAAGCCCACAAATATCTCTCTCTAATATTATATTTTTGCACGTAGCCCTAGGTGAGTTTCAAGCCAAATCAAGTCAAGCCAAGCTACCTCATTCTTCATCTTCTTCTTCTTCCCTTTGTATTTTCGACAAGCACCCCATTGAAGCAAGAAGCTTTGGTTTTTTTTTTGTTTTCCCAGCAGGTCCGACCGCCACGCACCGCCGCCTGCACCCCGAACCGCCGCTCGCCGCCTGTCACACCAGATCTGCTACAGACAGTCGCGCCTCAAACCGAACCGTCGCGCAGACCACCCCCAAACGCCAGATTCGTGAACCACCGCAAGAACCGCTCGTCGCCGCACGCCCACGCCGCACAAACCGCCCCGCCGTCGCGCAACCCCCCACGGACCCAGACCGACCGCCGCTCGCCGTCACTGAGGACCGCTGCCAAACTCCACGAACCGCCGCCCCATCTGCTGCAGTTTGATTTTCTGGTGAATTTTCGATACTGCATAGCATCGTTTCGTCTCCTTTTGTACGTGGGTAGACTTATTTTTGCTATAATCTTACAGTTTTCAAATAATAGGGCATTGATATGGAAGTTTGGAGATTTACCCATTAATTTTGGGCTCTATTTTGGAATACCCATTGTAGGTGGAGGTTGGTGTGACAAGATCGAATCAAACCACCATTTATTTGGTAAAGCTTGGGTCTGTTTGGAGAAAGAACGGAGGTAAATTCTCCATCCTAAAATCAAGCAAATCCTTGGAGTTTTGGATTTTTGGTAGATTAAATTTGAGAGTTCAATTAAATCAAGAACCTTGTGTTTTGAATTTAGTTTAACCATCAATTTGAGATTAAGTTAAATGTTAAGGAATTTATTCTAAATTTTGGAACTTTAGTTTGGTGGAAGGAACTTTGGGATTTAATTATGGATTTTAGGAATTGTTTCTAACCTTAGGGATGGTTTGAATTAGGCTCCAAATTGTTTGGCTGAGGTTCAAGGCGAAGGAATTTTTGGTGAGCAATTGAGTGATTGGATTCTTGAGCTTAGCCAAGGTAAGGGATCTTACGCCGGTATGCTTAAATGCAAGTTAGGAACTGAATTGAAAAAAAAAATTAAATTATTTCAATGAAAAGTTTTATAAATGTTTTTAGTTGTGATTTATGATGAATTTTAAAATACTTTATTTTATATGAAAATGGAGTTGCACATGTATGATTGCCATATGTTCTTATGAATGTGATGCATGTTATATGATTTATGATATGAGGAATGACATGAGAACTTTGTTTTATGTTGCATCATGAAATGAAAATTTTAAAATGCTTTGGGACCTCATGCATACATTATGTTTTCATGATAAAAATGATTTTGAAGGCTGTGGCAATTACCCCCTAAAATTATTGATATACATCTATATGAAGAGGAGCCTTACGAGGCTATATGAAAATGAGCCTTACAAGACTATATGAAAAGGAGCCTTACGAGGCTATATGAAAAGGAACCTGAAAATGTTAGATGAAAAGGAACCTTAAAAGGTTAAATGAAAAGGAAATGTTAGGTTGGGTTAATTGTCCACATTAAGCCGAAGAGAAAAGTTGAAAGAGAAACGTTTCAGCTATGAAAGGAATTTAGGTCCCACCAAAGGAAAGAAAGAAAATGTTTTCGAAAACTCATTATGTGTGTGTATGCATATCCTGACCCGGTAGTGAAGTCACTTACTAAGTATTGTAAAATACTCACCCTTTTCAAAAAAATATTTTTTCTTTTCAGGTAAAGGCAAGGGCATCATGGGCGAATAACTTGGTAGTTGCTGCAGAGGCCATGGGTGACATAGAAAAGTTTTACTTCCGCAAAACTCTTATATGCTAGCATTTTAATTATTTATTTTTTTATGACCTTTTAACTGTCGAGTTCTACAAATTATTTTTGATTTTAAATGTTTTGGTTTATTCTTATGTTTTGAAATAAAGGGATCCCGAGCTAAAGTTTTTGATTGTTTTAGTAAATGATTGGATCTTTTTGTGTCTTTATTAAAGATTTCTAAATTTATAGTAGAATGTATGTGGTAGCGTCTCTAGGAAGTCTAATTTGATAAGTAGGGTCGTTACATATTTATATACCTAAACCTCTAAAATTTGCAATAATAGTGGCCAGGGTCGATCACATGGATTGTATTTCTTAATTAATTTAAGTATCGTAATTACTCTTATTTAACTTTATTTAGAGAAAGAAATAAATGCAAACAAGCTAAACCAAAGTGTTAATCTAGAAAGAAAAATATAAATGGAGACACAATATGAGAGAAATATCCTAGGGAATCAATTTCACCAATTAGACTTATAGCGAAAACTATCAAGATTTGTCATGCAAATATTCCATAAGCCAAGAAGTGAGGGTATTAACTAACTCTTTCAAGCATAATTAACTCTTATGCAATGTTATAAATCTAATATCTCTATCTAGATTTTAATAGCATGCAAGGCATTAAGCAACTTCTTTTAAGGGCTTCTAAGAGAATTCTCCACTTTTATGCAAGAATTTACAAATAGTCATACAATTAAGTTCTAGCCTAAACCAAACTTTTCCAAGCACAAATTCAGACCAATAAAACAAATAATCTGTGATCAAGAGATTATAAGCATTAAATACATAAAAGCATGAATGAAACAAAAGCATTCAATCAAAGTATTTAATCAACTAAAACCTCAAGTCTAATGGCTACATCAAAACCCCAAGTATTAAGAACAAAGATACTTATATTCATACAATTAAACCTCTAAGTTCCTAATTTACAACCACAAAACAGAAACTAAAGCTAAAGGAAAAGGAAGAAATTAGCAAACGATGGTCAATCCCGCATTCCCGTCATGATCTCCATGTCCCTCGAGCTTTGGATCTTCAAAAATGCTCCACAAACGCTCCCAATTGCTCCCTAAACCCTCAATTTTAGCTTGGAATCGAGATTAGGACTACAACTCTCGAATTGTCCTCCAAAACGGCGCCCCAAAAACTTGTTTATATAGAACATCACGAGGCAGCGTTGAGACGCTGCCTACAGCATCTCAATGCTACAAGAAAAGTGGTTTACGAGCATTTATGGGCGAAAAACAACGTTTTTGAGTTTTTCGTAGCGTCGAGACGCTATGGATAGCTTTTCAACGCAACCTTGTAGATAACACTAGTCATTTTTGCTACATCTCTTCGCTCGGGTGTCCGAATGACCTTGGTTCAATGCGTTGGAATCGTGATTCGATGTAGAATCTCCCGGAATGTGTCTTATGCTCAAATAACATCTTTAATCTTCTTGAATTTTCAATTAAGCTTCAAAAGGCTCCAATATCCACCAAAGTACTCCCAAAGCTTCAAAAGGCTCTATCAAATACAATTATTAACCAGACCTTTACAATTTGCAGTAGTAATGGCCAGGATTGATCTCAGGGATTGGATTCTTAGATTAACTGAGTATTGCAATTACTCACACCCAATTTTATATAGAGAACCTAAAATCAAGAGGAATAACGAAAGTCACTAAGCTATGTATTTACAACTTTGGAGACACTTAGAGAGAACCATTTTTTAACCTTGATTTTAGCAAAGGAACTCAAAGCAAATCGAATTAAGAGATTGCTCATATGTTCGACTATTATAAGCTAAGAAGTTACAAGTACATTCAATTGGCTTTCTCAAGCCCAGCTAAATTTCATGCTTAATTATTAAATTAACTTTCCAGTCTAAATTTCATAGTTAAACATGGTATTGTAAGACTTCTTTAACAACTTCTATTAGCAAACAATTCATTCTCATGCTCAAGCTTACTAATAGTTATGCATGCCAATCTAGATTCAAATTTTACTCTCCCAAGCTATAATTCACACAATTAACTCTTGGCCACAAAATTAATCAAAACAACGAGCATGCATGAATAAGAGTTGAACTTTATAAATCTCAAAAGAAAACTAACTATCTATTACAATCAAGTTAAAAACATGAGTTCAATCCTTAGAATCCACAATTACAATGCTAAATTCATACAAAAGTCTAAAAGCGAAAACTACAAATTAAATAGGAAAGAAAGGAAAAACTCTCTGACGCGTGCCACATTCGTTCCCGTCGTGATATGTCGCGATCCCGAGCTGTGAATGTCTTCCTTGACTCTCAAGAATACTCCCTTAGTGTCAAATATGAAGTAGAAATCGACTTTGGATTGGTCCCTCTCCAAATGGTCTCCCCAAAATCGTAACCAAAATGTTATATTTATAATCCTCGGAACAACATCGAGACGCTGTGACCTAATTTGCATAATAAAGACAGAAAGTTGGGGTAGCGTTGAGACGCTGTAGACGGAAATAGTTTGGCGCGCTTGTTTCTGGCATCAAGACGCTATAAAGTAGTGTCTCAACGCTACTTCTGAGGGAAGCTGAGTTTGGATAGCTACATCTATAGTGTTGAGACGCTAAGGACAGTGTCTCAACACTATCCTCTCGGGTCATGAAGCTTTAACTTGTTCTCATTTCAATTCCAAGCCTCCAAATCATGCCTTTAAGCTCCCAAAAACACCAATATCTTCCTCACAAGCTCTATTTCACCATGTTTGCTTGAATCCTACAAAATGAATAGATTAAGGAGATGAAAGTACACTTTAACACCTCAAACTAGCAAGAATATAAGCCTAGGGATAGTACATTTTTGTATACTATCATTGACATACGGGAGGATCATGTTCAAGAAATAACCTAAAGAGTCATAATATATGAATAAGGTTGGGTGCTTTGTCCCGTTAACACTATTGATACGGCCCACTTTGTAATAGTTACAAATGATTTGATCCAAATTGTTTATGTGGAGACATGTGAGTGGGAGTATCTTATACAATGAGTTTGTATAAGACTGGACCACGAAATATTTAATCTCTCTTTATAAATCCGTTAATTGAGAAGATTAATATTTCATCAAGATGATCATATGCGAATCGATATTAATCCTGAGTGAGTTATGAACTCCTACCTGTAAGGGCTTGTACTTTGATTTGCATGGGTGAGAGTGGCTTTTGTAGCCGATTCAATAAGCCTACCATTTTGGGGATTTGACCAAATAAGGAGTGATAGCATGTATTTATGCTATCTTATTTCCTATTATTTATGCTAGTTTTGTGATTATTTTGTGAGCTTTTATGCCTATTTCTCTTAATTTTGTAGAAACTGAGCTTGAGGAGCAAAACCAAGTAATTAAGAATATTTTGGTGGATATTGGAGCCTTTTGAAGCTTAATTGAAAATTCAAGAAGATTAAAGATATTATTTGCGCATAATTAAGGCACATTTTGGAAGATTCTACATTGAATCACGATTCCAACGCATCGAATCGGAGGTCATTCGGATACCCGAGCAAAGAGATATGGCAAAAATGGTAAGTGTTGTCTGCATGGTAGTGTCGAGACGCTGTCTATAGCGTCGTGACGCTACGAAAACGCAAAAATCGCAGTTTACTATATAATCATCATTTTGGGGTGCCATTTTGGAGGCCAATCCAAGAGTTGGAGCCCTAATCTCGATTCCAAGCTAAAATTGAAAGTTTATGGAGCAATTGGGAACGTTTGTGGAGAATTTTTGAAGATCCAAAGCTCGAGGGACGTGGGGATCACAACGAGAACACGGGATCAACCATTGTTTGCTAATTTCTTCCTTTTCCTTTAGTTTTAGTTTCTGTTTTGTGTCTATAAATTAGGAACTTAGAGGTTTAATTGTATGAATATTATTAGTATCTTTGTTCTTAATACTTGGAGTTTTGATGTAGCCATTAGACTTGAGTTTTTTAATTGATTAAATACATTGAATGAATGCTTTTTGTTTCATTCATGCTTTTATGTATTTAATGCTTATAATCTCTTGATCAAAGATTATTTGCTTTATTGGTTTGAATTTGTGCTTGAAAAAGTATGGTTTAGGCTAGAACTTAATTGCATGACTATTTGTAAATTCCTGCATGAAAGTGGAGAATTCTCTTAGAAGCCCTTAAAAGAAGTTGCTTAAAGCCTTACATGTTATTAAAATCTAGATAGAGATATTAGGTTTATAACATTGCATGAGAGTTAATTGTACTTGAAAGAGTCAGTTAACACCCTCACTTCTTGGCTTATGGAATATTTGCATGACAAATCTTGGTAGTTTTCGCTGTAAGTCTAATTGGTGAAATTGATTCCCTAGGATATCTCTCTTCTATTGTGTCTCCATTTATCTTTTGCTTTCTAGGTTAGCTCTTTAGTTTAGCTTGTTTTCATTTGATTTCTTTCTCTAAATAAAGTTAAGTGAGAGTAATTACGGTACTTAAATGAACTAAGAAATCCAATCCCTGTGATCGACTCTGGCCACTATTATTGCAAATTTTAGAGGTTTAGGTTTATAAATGTTGGGATTTATGCCCTAAAGCCTCGTAATTAATAATTTATTTAATAATTAATAATTATTTTAATTATTTTATTTGCAATATAATATTATCCATTATATGAAAAATTCAAGGTTATTATTGTAATCTTGAACAGCATGTGGTTGACATACGAGAGGATCATGTTCAAGAAATAACCTAAAGGGTCATAGTATATGGATAAGGTTGAGTGCCTTATCCTGGTAACACTATTGATACGGCCCACTTTGTAATAGTTACAAATGATTTGATCCAAATCATTCATGTGGAGACATGTGAGTGGGGGTATCTTATACAATGAGTTTGTATAAGACTGGACCACGAAATATTTAATCTCTCTTTATAAATCCGTTAATTGAGAAGATTAATATTTCATCAGGATGATCATATGCGACTCGATCTTAATCCTGAGTGAGTTATGAACTCCTGTCTGTGAGGGCTTGTCCTTTGATTTACATGGGTGAGAGTGGCTTTTGTAGCCGATTCAATATGCCTACCATTTTGGGGACTTGACCAAATAGGGAGCTGGGAACATAATCTCACAAGATGGAATTCACTCCTTCCCATATAGGGTAAGTAGATGAGTAGTTCCCTTAAGTGCTGATTTCGGGACTTGAACAATGGCGCCCCACCCTCTCACTGGTCCGAGAGGGACTTAGTTTATAATTAGATTATAAATAGATTGTTCATTAGAGGATCAGTGGTACTTAAGGTGCAAGATATAATTATAGGGGTAAAACGGACTTTTTGACCCAGCTGTAATTACGAACAACTCGTGAAGGATCGACTTGCATGTAGTGATTATATCTATGGACACAACTTGTCCTACAGTGCATAAGAGTGCAACTCTAGGTCTATAGTGGAGTGACCTATAGTTAATGAATGAAAATTAATTAATTAAAGAGTTTAATTAATTGATTTTGTATCATTGGAGCTTATAATCTGTAGGTCCATAAGGTCCCCTTGCTAGCTCATAGTGACACTAAAAGATCAATTTAGTTGAAAGAAAATTTTGAAATGTTCAAATTAATATTAATTTGAAGTGTTCAAATTAATATTTAATATAAAAGAGGAAAATATATTTATTGTATTTGATACATTAAATATTAAAAGTTGAAATGTTCAAATTTAATATTTAATTTGAAGTGTTCAAATTAATATTTAATATATTAGATATATTAAATATAAAAGAGGAAAATATATTTATTGTATTTGATACATTAAATATTAAAATAATTAATGTATATTTGATATATTAAATAAAAGATATTTATAGAATTTGAATAAGATTCAAATAAATAAATATCGTAGGAGATTTGAATGAGATTCAAATAAATACAAGATATATTTTAATATATTAGATATTAAAATATAATATTTTAATTATGGCAAAGATTTTCTCTTGGCCACTATAAATAGGACCCTTGGGTTGAGCCATTCTGTACAACAGACATCTCCTCAATAGAGAGAATTAGAGAATTCTTTGTAGACCTCTTTCTTTCCAATCCCTTGGGGATTTTCTTTCAAGAGGCTCCCATAAGCCTTGGTCCTGTGTTTGAGTCATAGCCAGGAAGACTTTGTGGAAAAGATAAAGACCCGCCAGAATATTCTCCATAATATTATTTTCAAGGTATTTATTGCTTAACCTTTGTATTTTAGTTTAATTCTAAATAAATCAAAGACGATTCCTATGCTTCCGCTGTGGGTTTAATTCGATTATTCCCTTCAATAAATATATTTGATAGAGCCTTTGACAAGCTCTTTATCAGGGAGTTGGGAACATAATCTCAGAAGATGGAATTCACTCATTCCCATATAGGGTAAGTAGATGAGTAGTTCCCTTAAGTGCTAATTTTGGGACTTGAACAATGGGGCTTCACTGTTTCACTAGACTGAGAATGACTTAGTTTATAGTTGGATCATAAATAAATTGTTCATTAGAGAATCAGTGGCATTTAATGTGCAAGATGTAATTACAGGAGTAAAACAGACTTTTGACCCAGCTGTAATTACGAACAACTTGTAAAGAATCGACTTGCATGTAGTGGTTATATTCATGGACATAACTTGTCCTACAATGCATAAAAGTACTCCAGGTCTATAGTGGAATTATCTATAGTTAATGAATGAAAATTAATTAATTAAAGAGTTTAATTAATTAATTTTGTATCATTGGAGTTTATAATCTGTAGGTCCATAAGGTCCCTTTCCTAGCTTATAGTAACACTAAAAGATCAATTTAGTTGAAAGGAAATTTTGAAATGTTCAAATTAATATTTAATTTGAAGTGTTCAAATTAATATTTAATATATTAGATATATTAAATATCAAAGAGGAAAATATATATTATTGTATTTGATACATTAAATATTCAAATAATTAATGTATATTAGATACATTAAAGAAAATATATTTATAAAATTTGAATAAGATTCAAATAAATAAATATCGTAGGAGATTTGAATGATATTCAAATAAGTATAAGATATATTTTAATTATGGCAAAGATTTGTCTTTGGTCCCTATAAATAGGACCATTGGGTTGAGCCATTAGACATAACACACATCTCCTCAATAGAGAATTAGAGAATTCTCTCTAGACCTCTTCCTCTCCAATCCCTTGTGAATTTTTTTTCAAGAGGCTGCCACAAGTGATGACTTGCTAGAATGATGTGAATAATTATGCAATATTATGTTGTCTATGCGCAAGTGTACACATACTTTTGTAGCAAGCGGTAAGTAAATTATCGAATCCACATGGACTATTAATTCTTTTATTTACTAAATCAATTCCTAGTAACTCAAATTGTAACCATTCAAATTTGTCAAGGAAATGAAATAAAATAAGTCACTATTGCTGGAACAAAATTAATGCTAAAGTAGGGAAAACAAAGGAATCGTAAAAGAACAAATGAAAACTGGGTTAGGTGCTTTTAACTAAAATAAAGGCTCGGATTAGAGGTAAATCATGCTTTAATTAAGTTACGAATTGAGTACATATTTATTCCATTCGACCCACTACAAATTTCATGGTATTCTCTCGAATCACCTAAGTATACTATTTCATTTACATTACTTCAGCACATTGAACCCTCTGTATTTTGTGTGCGTTAGGTGAATGATTATCCCTAACCTACTCACTTAGCTAGCTACTAACCCTAACAAGGGGCTAACGTGGTTTTTAAGCGAAGCCCCTCCTATTCTTCCCAGAAATCAAAGGGACACTGCTCACATCGGCTGGCCAAACGGACATGAACTAATGAATAAGCCCTCTTAAAAACCAAATCGATGGAAATGAAATATACTCCTCTATAACATTAATTAAAAGCAATCATCCTCACCTTATGGTGATTAGTTCATTTTACAGGAAAAACAGAAAAGAAATCGAAATGCAGACATAATGGAAATGATGCAGAAAATAAACTAAATAAAAACAGAAAACGTAACAGAAGAAATTGGAAAGCTGCCCCAAAACATTTGACTCAGCATCGGCATTAATCCCCTGGAGAAACCTTCCTTTTATGAAAATCTTCCGTCCATGGCCTCCCAATCGGAGCTCTCCGCCTCCTTCTCTCTCTCTCTCTGTTATTTCGGGATTTCCAACCTCTTATTCCCCAAGAAAACGGCTGCCTACACATATATTCCCTTCTTTATGAAAACAAGGGCTGATTAGACAAGACTGGCGACGTGGAAGACTCCTAATGGCTAAAAACACGTTGATTAGACTGACAGCTGCCAACTCAATTAATGAATCAAAATTCCCACGTGCGAAATTCGTATAAGCCTGAATCGCAAAGTTTGCTCCAGCAAACTGTTATAAAACTGCTGCTCAAAATCTTCAAAAGTCATTATTAAATTAAACCCTAAATAAATCACATAAAACTCGTTAATTATGATAATCTTGCTCTAATAAGAATTTTACTACTTCAAAATTAATCATAGAGCAAAATGACTCAAAGTTAGGGAATTTCCAGGATATAGTTAGATAAAATATGACAATTCAATCCTAAAATGATACTCTATAACTCTTATTTTAAGAGTTATCAACAAGCCTTGGTCCTATGTTCGAGTCATAGCCAAGAAGACTTTATGGATGAGATAAAGACCAGCCAAAAATATCTCCATATTTACTCCAAGTAAGTTTGCTTAATCTTATTTTTTAGTTTAATTTTAAATAAAATCAAAGACGATTTAATGTTTACCGGAGTGAAATGTTCATTCCTTCATGCCACACGTTGTTGACCACCCTTATACAGGCAAGAGTCCCCAAGCTTATAACTTCACCAAAGAGTGGAAGCAAACCTCAGAAGTAGCACGTGCTTACATAGAGAAGGCATCGAGATGAATGAAAAAGTGGGTCGATCAGAAGTGGCGACCACTTGAGTTCCAAGCAGGGGACCAAGTTTTGATAAAGTTACACCCAGAGCAATTTCACTTTCTAGGCAACCAAGACCAACGCCTAGTGAGAAAGTACGAGGGGCCAGTTGAAGTTATACAAAAAATCAGGAAGACATCGTATAGGGTTCAATTGCATGCATGGATGAAGATTCACCTTGTCATTCATGTGAGTAACTTGAAGCCTTACCATCCCGACCCAGACGACACAAAATGCAACAGCGTGACAAGACCCCCAGTCACGATGAAAGACACTGTCGAGAAAGAAGTTGAAGTGATTTTAGCTTAAAGAACACATCGATTGGGAAGGCCATGACAAGACGTATAAGAGTTTTTAGTCAAGTGGAAAAGACTCTCAAACGTTGAGATTAGTTGGGAGCGGATAGAAGAACTGAAGACAACTGCAGAATGTATCATTGAGTTCAAGCAGAGTCGGTTGACAGGGGCGTCAACCATTTAAGTGGGGGAGAATGTCACGGTCATGCTTGTCTAAGATGTGTTACCCGTGGCTGTCTGCCCATTTCAACCCCTTTTAGCCTTACTTTCATTATATGTATTTCATTTAGCATTGTAATTTACTTTCCTTATATTTTTTGTTGGCGTATGACTCCTCACCATTTTCATGTTCATGCTTGTCATAGAATGTACTATAGGGGGATGCAAAGAGTTGTCAATTTTTCCTACCCGAAGTTATATATTATCTAAGTTGTTGTCTTTTACTTGCTTACTAGCCTATACAAATACAAATGCTTTCTAAAACATTTTCCAAAAGCTTTCTCTAACCCTATTTTCTAAAATATTTTCTCTATAGCCGTTGGGCCATTGGCGACCTTTTTCGAATTGGCTTACATGTTCGAGGACGAGAACAAGTGTTGCACAATCGCTTCGTGACCCTTAGAGACATAGACATGTGATCGTGATACCTAGCGTCACTCAATTTTAACTATTGACTTTACTATACTATAGTACATGAGTTTGTAAACTCATTTATACGTCTTTTTTTAAACAAAAATTCATTTATATGTAATTGAAGGAAATATGTTTTTGTTTTTTTGAGTTCAAGTGAAGGAAATGTTAATCTTAGCAATCATGTTAATATGGATCATAGTATAAAATATCGAATGACATGTAGACTGAAATGTCAACATGTCATTCTGTCGACTACTAGAGATATCGAGCTAGGGGAAAAGTCGATTTTCCCCCAATGTCGCCAATATTTTCGAAATTCACAATAATGAAATTTCTTTTACTTGCACAGGCCGCAGGCCAATAATTGAAGGCCCAACACAATAGTATGGCTTTCTTGTACACAACGTTTAAAAATACGGTGGGAAGATGTGCAAATATATAGGAAAAGTTTCTTGCAGCCGCTTCACCTCACCGATGTGGGACAAAAATATATGAATCATTTTCCTCTATTCCACTCTCTTCTCTCTCTCCCTCCACCTCTTCTCACACAACACGTTCTGTTTTGGCTTTTCATTATTTATTTTATTTTATTTATCTAATTTAGTTAAAAGTTATGCTTTTATTATTATTATTATTATTCTCTTTTTGTCCTATTTCATTGTTTAATTATTTTTTATGTTAAATTTTATGTTTTAATTAAGTAACAATATGAGCCTATTTAGATGGAGTAATTATAAATGATATAATTAAACTACAAGGAAATTCTTATTAAAAATGGTTAATTATAATTTAATTAAGTTATCATTTAATAATTCAAACAATTTTCATAATTTTTTCAAATTTTTTGGTGACATCGACATTTCAATATAAATCTTATATCTTTTAGATATGATTGTTAAAAATGATCAAATATAGTATAATTAAGTCACAATTAAAGTTTCATTTAATAATTTAAACAATTTTAATCAATTTCCATATTTTTTAAACTTCCTACTCGTATTAACATTTCCATCGACATTTACATCTAAATATTGTCTTAGTTTTTAGATATGATGATTAAAAAGGTCAATTATAATCTAATTAAGTCACACTTAAATTTTCATTGACTAATTCACACAATTTCCATCAATTTCCACGATTTCCATAAAAGTTTCTCGAAATTTCTATCGACATTTCCGTAAAATTTAGACCTTGACATTTCCATCGATATCGAAATTTCGAATATTGATATGAACATAATTTTTGCTAATTAATTCATCAATGTTATTATATTACATTGAAGAATATAGTTTTTTTTTTTAGTTTAACAATTGTGGAGGTGGAAGATCGAATCATCAACCTATAAGATGGTAATTGGTGTCTTTTCACTGATCTATGCTCGAATTTGCTGAAGAATAGAGCTCAAAACTTCAAACCCTTAATTACATCAAAGAATATGACTTATTAGAAAAGTATCTTGCATAATATATCCAAAAATCATGAATTCCCAAGAGTAATAAAGCTGCCATTAGAATTTTATACTGAAGGACACAAATTCATATAAGGTTACATAAGTTTAGTCTATGAACTTTTAGATTTGTGTCTATATGGTCTTTGAACTTTAAAAAGTGTCTAATAAGTTTCTGAATTTTTTGTTTTGTGCTTAATAGATCCATGAAATTTCAATTTTGTAACCAATAGATCTCTTACATATTTAAAAAATTTAAAGTTAAATTTTATATAAAATTAATTGTTATATTAGACATAAATTTTAATTTTGTGTCTAATAGATCCCATTGGACATTTTTTAAAATTAATGTATCTATTAGTTCCAAAATTAAAAAGTTGAACGGTTCAATAACGTAAAAAATTTAATTTTGTCTAATGAAATAGTTAATTTTTAAAAAATTTGAATATGTCTAAGACCTGTTAGATTCAAAATTGAAAGTTCATAGGTATATTAAGTGAATAACTTATTAGACACAAAATTGAAAGTTTAGAGACCTATTAAATATAAATTTAAAAATTTAGGGACAAACTTATAATTTAACTTTCATATAAATATAATTTTAAATTTATTTATATATAATATTTAGATTGAGTACAAAATTATAATAACTCATTATAGAATTATCCATAATAAAATAATGAAACTTTAAATATTTATCAAAAAAATTTAAAATAGAATTAAATTTTTTTATGCAATTAATTTTTCTAAAATAACTTACTAAAGATTAAAAAAATATTTATATATTTGTATATGCATACATATGTGAGAATTTTTTTTAAATAAACTAAAATTTAACCAGTTCTAAGTATACTAAAAATTCCTCCTCAAAGGATTGATGGACCGGTGTTTAATTCTCCTGCATCGTGCTTTCAAAGGTTTTTCATCTTTACGGAAAAAAAAAGTATACTAAGAATTAAAATGATATATATATATATATATATATATATATATATTTTTAGTATAGAATTAAAATAATATATATATTACAAAATTAAAAATTAAATTATATTTGTCGATATATATATATATCTTAGAAAAATGAAATTAAAAGATAATTTTAATCGTTGAAGAAAAAAAGTGTACTCAAAATTGAAAATTGTAATATATATTATTTTAATTCTCAGTACACGTATACATGCACAGACATATTGAAAATTGAAATTAAAAGACAATTTGCGGTGGACTTTTAATCATATATATATATATATATATATATATATATATGATAGGTTAAATTACAAGTTTGGTCTGAAACTTTTAGGTTTGTGTCTATTTTATCACTGAACTTTAAAAAATATCTAATAGGTCTCTGAACTTTCAACTTTATGTCTAATAAGCCTTTGAACTTTAAAAATGTCTAATATGTTCTCGAACTTTTAACTTTGTGTCTAATAGGTCATTGACTCCATAGTATATTCTAATTTTTTTTCAAAAGAACTGACCTATTAAATATAAAGTTTATATTTATATTTTATAGAACCTAAACTTTTGATTTTGTATCTAGTAGATTCGTGAATTTTAAAAATATTGGATAGGTCAAGGACCTATTAGACACAAAATTGAAAATTCAAGAACTTATTTGACATAAAATTAAAAGTTTAAGGACCTATTAGACACTTTTTAAAGTTTAGAGATCAAATGTAACACCCGATTTAAAATTATTAGTATTAAAATATATATATATATATAATATATTTTTAATATTTTATCTTTTATTTTATTATTATTATTAATTTATTATTTATTATTATTATTATTATTATTATTATTATTATTTATTAACTTTTTTTCTTTCAACCTTATCTCCCCGAAAACCTCTCCCCAGCCCCCATTTCCCTCGGCTCTCTCCCCCAACTTCCCCTCTCGTCCCCTCTGTTTTTCCCCCTCCCATTCCCCTCTGACTCTCCCCAACTCCCCCTCCCGTCCCCTCTGTTTTTTCCCCCCGTTTCCCTCTGCCCCTCCCCCAGCCCCCGTTCCCTTCTGTCTTTCCCCCCAACCCCGTCCCCTCTTCCCTTCCCGACCCCTCTCTCTCTTTTCGTCTATCTCTCTTTCTCTCTCATTTTTTTTCTTTCCATCTCCCCCACCCATTCTATATATCTCTCTTCCCCTCTTTCAAACCACATACCGTCTCTCTTTTTTAGTCCGTTTTTCTCTCTATCGCTCTCTTTCTCCCTCTCACTAATTTGATGGGGTTTGAATCATTTTCCGGCGAATACTTGCGTGGACAGCGGCTTTGAAGTTTGTCTTTGAGCATTTTAGAGTTCGTTTTGGTGTAGACTTGGCTTGTTGACAGTGGGTAAGCGTTTCAGATGTGGGATTAAGAAATTTAGCTAGTTAATAGCTTATTTTAGGATTATTTGAGTAGTTTGGATTAACATTTGGTTTATGGAACTCACTTTAGGATTAACCATCGTGGTTGAAGGCTAAATTATCCAACTTAGGTCGTACTAAGCTTTAATCCAACAGATTTTAGTTACGATGGTTGAAGTTTGGCATTGGAGGTGGTTTATACTGGGACGGTCATCCTCAATTGTTGGGGGGTTAGCTAACGCTGTTTTAAGAAGGCGAAATAATCATTTTTGAGTTGGTCTAAAAATGGCTAAGTAGCCATTTGAACTTATTTGTTAAGGTTTTGAACATAAAAACCGTGGGTAAGGCAAGTATAGTATATTTGTAGAGACACATTTACTTGCTTATTGATGAATTGTGCTTTATTTGGTTGTGCATGAAAACTTTGGTGGAATGAGAATCATTTGACTCTATACTGGAATTGCAACTATTTAAAAATGTATGATGTTGAGCTAATTTCATTTTGATTGACGTTGCGAACTTCGGTTCAATAAATGGGGGTAGATCAGACTTGGTGACTGGTTTGACATGTGAGGTTTTTCTTGGAAATTCTCAGGAGTATAGTGAATGAACAAAAGCTGAGCGATGGTGAGATGATGAGGATGCTAGCATAGGGGCGATGTGCCCAGAGTGATGATGAGATGATGAGGATGCTAGCATAGGGGCGACATCCCTAGAGTGATGAGCATGAGAGAGAGTGGTTTACCTTCTTTGCATCAGACCAGCTTAGAATATATGACTCGCAGGTATAACACGTGGTATTACAAAAAGGGAGTGAGCTTGAGGTAAGGTAAGTGGGCACATAGTATATGGAGGTGAATGTTTTGAGACTGAACTAAAGTTTGTAGTTTAGAGTAATGTTTTCCTTTGTATGATTTTAAGCTTGGACTCTTAAGAGGGCTGCTTACTGAGTATATTTATACTCACTCGTGCTACTTTGCGTATATCCTTTTAGGTGGTACTTAACAGCGAGGTGGATGACGAGACGACGACCTGACGAGGTTATGGAGGCCACTAGTTTTCTTCTAGGCTCCCTTTATTGTATATTCTTTTGATAGGTGGTTTGCATGTTAGGTTGTATACTCGATTTGTAAAGTGTACCTCTGTCTTCCTTATATTTCTGGTTATGAGATATCTGTTGCTTTTGTATTAGGGTTAGTGAACTCAGCTTTATGTGTAGTTTGGTGGGTGCTGAGTGTTTCTTTGAAATCTCAGAAGTGTGTTCTGCTCCTTCACAGGTTCTTGATATTAGGTTTTCTCGTAGTTATGTTATCATGCTGCCGAAATTTCAGGCATGGGCTAGCTAACTCAGTCTTGATTCCGCATTTAGTATGTTCAGTGTTTAGGATCGTTACACCAAATACACACAAATTTAAAAGTTCTTGGACTCATTAGACACCTTTTAAAGTTCATGAACCAAATTGACACAAACCTAAAAGTTCAGGGACTATACTTGTAATTTAACATATAAATATATAAAAATTACAAATGGACAACAATTTGCATTATCCACCGCTCGAAACAAAACCTGAAGGGGAAAAAAAGGTAGTTGGTGCCCTGACCAATTAATCGAGGGAGTATTTTGCTATAATGAAAGAAAAAACATATACAAATATATAAAATCAATAACTTGAGGGGGCACGTGCCCCTCCATGTCCAACGTGGATCCGCCCTTGCATCATTGTCTCTTATCCTTTTCAACCATTATGTTAAAGTCTAAATTTGGAAATTTATTGTTTTTATGGTTATTTTTTCTTATTTAGTTATTTTTTAAATAAAAATGAAAGGTAAGACACTTTTGGCCATTGAGTTTGAAGATAAATTTATTTGATCTTTAAATTTCAAAAACTAGCTGTTTAGTCTCTGACCTTTAGCAAATTGTGTTTATAAGATCGTTGGACAGTTAGTTGAGTAACAATGATTTGAATTTAAGTTAATGAGTTGGACAATTATTCTAATTTTTTTTTAGGGGGCATTTCTCTCTTTTTCTTCTCCTACCCCTTCTTCTTCCTCTTTTTAAATGTATCTTGAAACAAATGAAATTATTAAAAAACTACATATTTATGCTTGAGATGATCAAACAGTAAATCAATCCAGTTATTAACCATTGGATTCCAAAATAAACAACAACTTAGAAGTTAGAATGGACATTCAAGGACGAAAAATCACACTGAAAAGAAAACTTAGAACAACTTTATACAATTAACGATAAAAGGTTAGGTTTAACTGCTAAGGGCATTTTTGTTTGCTAACATGGACATATCGCATCTTAAAATTCAGAAAATCCAGAAGAAGATTCCACAGTTTCAGTAACACACAGTACACTAGAAACATTAATAAACCCATAACTTCATTCCAATCTTAATTTATCTAACTATTCAATTCATATATATATCCATCCTCCACGTCATAAAAAATTATTCAATGAGGCCAGATCCCTTAAACATACCCGTGGTTGTTTGATCCACCTGCCACGTCTTAAAAAATATAGTTTTTTTCTTTTTCATTCCTCTATTTTCCAGCTTTTTTTAAGGCTGCTAAGAGCAGGCTGCAGGCTGACCCGAGGAGAAGATCATAGAGAAAAGGGAAAGAAAAAAGGGAGATGGTTTTCAACTCATTATATATGATTGCCATATCATCTTTCCAACCAAAACGGTCAATTATCAATTTTGAAAATTTAGAGACCAAATAAAAGTTTATCTTCAAATTCAAGGACAAAAATGTATTTTTATTCCAAAAAAAAAATGAAACTAAAACCTCATTCAAATGAGGGATACAAAAAACACAGTAAAGATAGAATAGTTATAACTAACTAAACACAAAGAAATTTATAAAAACAAATGTTTCCCTACAAATTTGTAACATAAAACAACTATTGTACGGACTTTTCAAAAAAACAACATATTTCTTCTAACATTAAAATTAAATTATGTAAACATTTTGTTCTTATTTTCACACACAATTCACAACTCAAACAAAATGAAAAATCCTTAACAATTCTAGGTAACATATACAGTTCACCTATTCATCTATACAAACTTGAACCCACTATAAGACAATGCATTTTTCACCACATTGCTCCTAAATTTGATCAAATCCTACAAACTTGTTCCAAACAAATTTTGTTGCAGACAAACCACTTTAAAACACTTATGATTTGGACTTCTTCAAAATAAGTTTCACTGCATCAGTCACATTTTTTCCATACTGATGGAATTGAAGAACAAGCCAGTGGTTCTTAATGACCTCTATAAGAAAATTATAAGCTTCTCCCTGCAATGTCAAAATTCATTTTTTAATTGAGTTAGAAATATCAAATGTTTAAATTTAATATAAAATAGACATGTTTACTCATAAAATCAAAACTACCCACTTCACATATACTTCAAACGTAGTAACTTATCTAGCTTAGCCCAAAATGGCTTGATGTTATAGAAAATAAATTCACTAAAATTCTATTACAATTTTATTAAAAGAGAAAAAAGAAACTATTTTTTTCAAATTCACACAATATCATTCTTTTCATATAAGTCTTAAGAACTTTTAATTATAAAAAGAATCAATACATAAAAGATAAGTAAAGGTTAAATTACAAGTTTAATCTTTGAACTTTCAAAAGTGTCTAATAGATTCTCGACATATTCAAAAGTTTTAAAAATTAACTAATCTATTAGATATAAATTGAATTTTATGTCTAATAAGATTGTAAACTTTCAATTTTGTGTCTAGTAAATTTGTGAATTTTAAAAAATGTCGAATAGATCAATGACTTATTAGACACAAAATTGAAAATTCAAGAACTTATTGGACACAAAAGCAAAAGTTGAAGGACCTATTAGACACATTTCAAAATTTAAGAACTTATTCACACACAAAATTGAAAGTTCATGAACCTATTAGACGCATTTTAAAGTTTAGGGACCAAAATAACACAAATCTAAAAGTTGAGGAACTAAACTTATAATTTATTATAAAGAACAAATATGCAAGTTTTCAAAATTATAGAAAGTGAAAGCGAATTACCTTAGCAAAAGATATGGCTTTCTGGATAACATAATTCCCATATTCATTTGAACAAACTAGAACTTGATTTTCATTATTCTCCATAATTTCAAATATAATCTCATCAGCAGAACCTTCACAACAAGACAGGCATTTTTCCACCACATTGCTTCCATACTTGTTCATAGAAAGCTCAACAAAGTTGTTCCGCAGCACTTTTATTATCCTTGGTCCTATGTTTGCTCCATCCAATTTAATCATAAATTGTATTACATAGTTCCTGTCAAAAATTAAAAACAATAATGACAATCCAAACCTTAATTGCCCATTGATTTTATTTAGGCTAAATATATATATATATATATATATATATATATATATATATGCAATTTGTTTCTCCTTTTTTCATGCTTTGTGTATACAATCGAGTATTTACTAGTACTAAAGATTAAATTTTATTGACAAATTAATGATAATGTGACATATAATAAGATTTTATGAGAATGTTGCATCCCATGTAAAAAGGTAGAGATTCCAACCAATAATTTTTTAGGGAAAGGATTTCTTAACAGATAAGTCAGTTCCTAAGAAATATTTCATTAACTAGATTGGTAATACTCTATATTTTGATTAATGAAATAAAAATACTCTATTAAAAAAAGGTTAAATTACAAATTTGGTCCAAAATTTAATCTCTATGGTTTTAAAAATTAAAATTTATCCGATAAAACTTCATAAATAGTTTCTATAGTTTGATAAAGCCCTCATAAATAGTCTCTACTTCATTTGAAGTACTTAACTCAATTAACTTAAAATTACCTCTAGTCGTTATATAAAATATATCTATAGATTAAAAGAAGTATAATTATACTAAAAGTTCATGATTCAATCTCATCACCTGACCTAGCTAAATCCAACCTAAAGTCAATATTCGATCACACCTACTTAGCTTGATGCATTTATATATAATTAGATTATTGAATACGGATCTTTATATAGAGAAAGATCAAAATGAAGCAAGTGAGTATCGGTAATTGACACATACTCCTTCCCTTGAGGTCGGAAAGTTCAAATCCCGATACCCCACATATGTTATACTAAAAGAATAGGAAAAGAAATGAAGGGTAGAAGAGAAGTAACCCGTAAGCATGTATTGAAAGATCCTCTGCATCTTGTATTAATGGAGATACTAGGGCTTCTCGAACTTCTTCTATGGCATATTCAATACAAACTTGGAGTATACAACAACCAGCTTGATCTCTCGCGAGCTCTAAGCAACTTTGTGCTATTCTAAGGAGGATCAACTGTAACAATTTGAAAGTTCTCAAACTTTTTATGTTTATATGCACTAATTAGCTAGTTTCGAGTTAAATTACAAGTTTAATATCCTTGAACTTTCATATTTGTGTCTATTTAGTCGTTGAACTTTAGAAAATGTCTAATTGGTCTCTAAACTTTCAATTTTATGTCCAATAGATCCCTAAACATTAAAAAATATATATATCCAATAGATCTTTAAACTTTCAATTTGGTGTCTAATTGATCATTGACCATTTCAACATTTTTAAAGATTCACGAATCTACTAGACACAAAATTGAAAGTTTAGGGTCATACTAGACATAAAATTTAATTTTATATCTAATAGATCAGTTAATTTTAAAAAAATTTGTATACAACATAGACCTATATATTAGACACAAAATTAAAAAAAAATTTAAAGACTTATCAAACACTTTTTAAAATCTAAAGATCAAATAAATACAAACTTAAAAGTTCACGAACTAAACTTTAACGTCGAAAATTAAGGCTTGATTTTCTTACCTCATTATCTCGTGGAGAAAAATTTCGGAAGCAGCGCTTAAGCACTTCATGGCCACCACGAGCGCTTTTAGCCAAAGTGACAGCATGGCAGCTGATCGACAATGCAATCAGGGATTGTTGATGAGGGTATCTCAAATGATCCATCAATTTCACCACCATTCGATGTCTGTATAACAAAATATATCAAAGATTACATATATATTTTAATCTCTAAATTTTCAAATTTATTAGTTTTTGTTTCTGAGCTTTTAAAAAAAAAATATTTTAGTAATTATTATTATTTTGTCACCTAATATCTATCTTCGCAATACTCACCTCGAATAATCAATGTAGCTCTAATACATTCTCACACTAGAACGTTTAGTACAGATTTTGAAGTTGCATTATTCATCTATTAAAAAAATAACAGAGAAAATAACAGTGAGAACTAAAATAATTAATTTTTGTAAGTTCAAGAATTAAAATAGATATTCTGAAGGTTCATATGACAAAATAGAATAATCTGAAAGTAAGGAACTAAAATAGACTTTTTTTTAAGAAAGCGATGACTAAATGGAATAAGTCTTAAAGTGCAAAAGACTAGAACAAGATTTAAACTAAGATTTTATACCAATTTTAATATAATTAATTTATTTTAATGATTAAATTATATGTATTTTTTTTTCACTATCTATTACTTTATCTAAGTGGATACATTAAAAAAATTGATTTTAATTTTGAAAAAAAAACAAAAATCTTTATCTAATTAATTTTTTTTTTCCGAGATGGTGTAGGATTACAAAATATCTCGGAAATTAATTTTAGAAATTATATTTCCTGAGTATTTACGGGTGTCCACTTTGACTTATTCTATAAGTTTCATGTATACCAAAATTTAGTCAATATATTACCAATAACTTTTAGTTTGATAGGCCAAAATAGAACTTCTAAAAGTATCGGGCAACGTTAATTCTAACATAATTTATGTGAAGAAAAAACAATAAAATTATAACCTAAAGTAATATTTGCAAATATAACAAAAATTGAAATAAATGTATACATTGTTGATAATAGTTAATTAGAATAATTACAATTAATAAATATATCACTGACTATAGTTAATCAATAATGTATACTATTGGTTGCGATTGTTATAGTTAATCAATATATAAATATAGGCATGTCATTTTTTTTTTTTAAATACTTTATTTACAAGTAATTTTATAAAAAAAAAATGTTATACTTTCATTGCAATTACTTCATAAATTAGAAAAGTTATACCATCCAAAAAAGATTAAAATTAAAATTAGCTTAAGTAACTATTTTAGAGTATATTTTTCAAAAGTTTGGGATAAGATTTGATAATCATTTGATTTTTGGTTTTTAGTTTGAAAATTAAAGTTATAAATACTACCCCACATTCTTTGTTTCGTTATCTCATTTTTCAAATATTTTCAAAACCCAAGCCAAGTTTTAAAAGTTAAAAAAAAAATTGTTTCCGTTTTTGAAATTTGGCTAGGAATTCAAATGTTTCAAAGATGAAAACCATTATAAAAAAATTGAGAAAACAAGCACAATTCAAAAAAAAAAAGACCAAAAATAGAAAATAAAATAATTTTCAAACAATACCTAAATTAATAATTCTGAGCAAATGAAAGAAACTAGAAGAAAGAAGGTGATTTACATACCCGAGATTATCAAGGCACACAGCTAAGAAGAGATCCTCTGATCTTCTAGTTAGGATGAGAAGAAGATGATTAATAAAATTTACATTGTTGCAAAGTCCAAGTAGACTTTGAACAAAGCTGTTTCCATCTCGATCAACCACTAGTTCATGAAGACGATCCTTTATTACTTCAATAATCTGAGTTTCACTCAATTTCCCACCTACAAACAACCTCAACAATTCATTGAAATCAAGTTCATTACCCATCCTTATGCTCCCTATTCCTCTCCCATGCCGATAACCATGGCCGTTCCTTGGCCCGACTGGTCTATAACCTACCCCGGTACCCATCGTCGACGCTCGAAACCTCGAGCTTTGGGCATGGATGTTTGGTACACCTGCAAAACATTAAGGTATACGCAAGTGAAACATTAGGTTGAGGCGTGGTTCTAGTTTTAAGAGTTCGAAAACTTTACTCCAAACAATGAGAAAAAGGGCAAAAAAAAGAAAACCATTATTAAGGAGTGGATAGTCAATTATTGTGCGGTGATCAAAGAAGTTGTGGCCATGAGGGGCATGGCCATTGTTACTGTTGTTAGCTGGTGACGACAATCTTAGGCTGAGTATTTCATCTTCCAAAGCTTGAATGGAAAGGGCTGAAGAATAACGATCATAATTTCGTTCATTGCCATTGAGAATAAAGTAGTTTCGATGAGGAAGGTTTTGATGATTTGTAACTATGGAGTTTGGAAGACTTCTTCTTGCTTGATCTTCCAATGGCCTGATATTGGAGGGGTTGTACCATATTGAAAGAGGGTCGTTTTGTTCCATTGGTGAAAAGCAAGAATTGAAGAAGATCAAGATAGAAGAATGATTTGAGAGAAAGAGACAGAGAGGCTTTTTTGTTTCTTTTGTTTTGTTGAGAATGAATTGAATTTGAAAGAGAGGCTTTGTGTTATTTATACACATTTGCGAGTATAAATTGCTCTGTTGCAGAATAGGAAAAGGAAACATAAAATTCTCATATGCTGTACTTTTTAATCCAATTCGGATTCCAATTAGGATTATTGGAAGTTTTAAATTTCTTTTCGAACGTGTTATTTGTGATTATCTTAAACTAGGATGTGACGTTTTTAAATGGTTTGGCTAAGAAAAAGATTGATTTTGAATTTGCTTTTATCCGATGTGTGGCTCTCCCCTTTCCACAAATTATTCTAATTAATAACCGTCAGATATGTAGATTGAAAAATATATCTGTCTCTTAATAACGATTGGATACAAAAGTGAAATCCTTTTAAAATTTTTCTCACACACAATTCTACAATACAAAATTATCGGCCACATTATGGCATATTTCCTTTCTCCTCTCTCGGTTCCCTTGTCCTTCTCTCCTTCTTTATCATCCTTATCTGGGGTGGCTCAACATACATAATACTTGACTTTAGGCTAAATGTTTTATAAAGGGTCTTATATGTAGTAAAAATAAAATTACAAAAACATCATTAGGTTTCAACATAGTTTCAATTGGTATCTATTGTTTTAATTAGAAGTTTCAATTTAATTTTTATAATTTGAGCTTAATTAGTTTGACTTTTATGATTTTAATTAAAACTTTCAATTTGGCACTTATAATTTGTTTAAATTTCACAAATTGTCTCTAAATTATCCACCCTAAAACTCACATATTTCTTTTTTTTTTTTTACTGAAATTAACACACAATTAGGTCAAATAGAAAACATTAACGTAGGACTATGTTAAAAAAAAAAAGTGTCAATATAGTAACAACAAGGATAATGTATAATGTATGATGTTCAACTAAATCATTAGATCAAATTGAAAATTTTAAAACTATGTGAAAAGCTTACAAAAAAAAATGTGAAAAAACCAGCTTAATTTTTAAAAATCGAAAACCAAAATCGGTTCCGTTTTTATTTCACATCTACCATTTGTTTCATCTCAGAACAGAATCAAATCTGGCAGTTAAATGAGACCCTCTCCGGCCGCCGCTACCGCGTTAAATTTTCCTGTAATGGAGATGCCAGAGCCCGACGGCGAGCTTTCTTGCCTGAAATTGAACTCGGCCATGACCTCGAGATCCATGCCGGCGTCCTCCAACTTCCACCGCGACAAAGGAGTCATCGGAAGCCTGAAGTTGGGCCGCCGGCCGCCGGAACTGAGTGGAAATTTGGAAGGCCGGGGACGAGGCGGTGCCGGAGAGGTTTTGATCGGAGATAAGATTCATTGCATAAAGGAAGTTTTGGTGGCCTTTCAGAAAGAGCTCACAAAAATAAAAGCTATGGGATAGAAGAAAATGTCATTGTTTATTATCATTATTTCTTTTTTTTGTTTTGAGTTCACCAAACGTGCGGGTTGGGGAACAAGAACGGCTCGAGATAATGTGAAGTCTAAGGCCAAATTCCCTGGTAGGAGCTTAATATGCAAAATTATATATATTCAATTTTGATAATCTAATGTTACTAAAATATATGTTTTTGTGATATAATTGACTTAATACTTTTTAATTAATTTTAGTTTTGAAAATATTTTTTCAAATATTGTTAATTTTAATAATATTTTGTAAGTAATATGTGTGTTATTTTTAACAATATTTCATAAATTAGAAAGAAAAAGTCTATATATGTATAGGCTGATATATAAGATAAATAGATGAAGGTTGAATATATTGAAAACGATCCTAGCAAACAACTTAAGGTGGAGGTAAAAACTCATATTTTTGTTTAATTTTTTAAACAAAATTTATATTTACTACTTTAAGTTTATATCTTATTCATGTCATCTCTATATATTTATCTATAGTTATTTTGGATGCAATTATGAAATTTTTTTTCCATCTTTATTATGTATAGGATCAGCGTAAGGTAATTTTTGAAATTGAGAGAAAATTGGGCCTTTTAGAATTATGAGACCTTAGACAGTCGCCTCATTGCATATGAAAAATTGTGACAGGTAGCTAAAAAAATAGCTGAAATGAAAAATAGCTAAAAAGTTGCAATATTTGACATCATGGATACCAATTTATTACGGAAGGAGAGCGAATAATTATTTTTTCATTTTATGCTCTGGATATATACAGATATTTATGGTTAGTCTTCCAACTGTAAGTAGATTTAAAAAAAAAAAAAAAAAAAACTTAGCCCACCCTAACTGAATTTTGACTTATCTTTTCCTAGAGTTTTGACAAATTTAATCTGCATAATTTTATTTCTAATTATTTGCAAATTTATTAATCTTATTTTAATTCAAGATTTTTTTTCCTAAATTTTCAATCCCAAAATCTTTGACAATTTAAATCTGAAGAAATTTATTTCTAATTATTTACAAATCTATTAATTTTACCTTAATTCAATATATCAATCACTATTTTATATATATATATATATATATATATATATATATATATATATATATATATATATATATTGTCATTTATATTTGAATCCTCTATCAACACAAACTCCAATAATTAAACTTGATTTTTCACTTTTTCGAACCATCCTAATTACATAAATTTATTAATACATGAGTCATTTTCAAAAATACCGACATTCCAAAAAATCCCTAAACATATCCCAAAATACCTATTTTTAAATCGAATTATCAAATGACTAAACATATCACAATCTTAAGATTCAAAGAACAAGAACACAACACAATTATTGGTGAATGTACATATGCACACAAGAGGTGTAAGGAGATAGATGGAGATCGTTCAAGTCGAAGAGAAACCATAAGAAATACCTTCTTTGGTTAATGGAAGGAAAAAAATGTAGACGTGAAGCTTCTGGAGAGTGCAACACAAATGGTGGCAAGAGCAATGATCATTGGCAGAAGTCGTGACCATTCAGTAACACAAGAGGTTGAGGAACACAAAGAGAGAGTTTTTGAGTGAGTGTTTCAAAGTTTTTAGGCGTTTTTTAAATTGCCCCATTTATTCAAATTCACCTTATTTGACCTATTCCCTCCCCTCGATGAATGCAACAAGCGTCACAATTAGTGTTCTTCAAATTTTTTAATGTCAATCGCCTCACGCTTACAGGTACGGGTTTCTGGTTTCACATGGTAAATGAGGGTATATATATTTATACACCCATATTTAAACTTAGCTACATGTAATCGCAAATGTAATTATGAATATATGCACACACTGAAAGTTATCTAGGTCATAATTTTTAAAGCTTTATTTTTTTTAAACTACTGCCATATCAAATTTGAAACTATCATTTTTATCAGTGGTTAATACGTAGAATTAAGCTAGCAATCAATTTGAAATTGTTAGAGGTTTCATTTGGGCTTGTTTGTTACTTTTGATTTTGTCAACTCTATCTCTCCTTCGAATATTTTTCTAGACTAGGAGGTTGAGGGAGACAAAGAGGGAATTTTTGGGTGGGTGTTTCAGAATTTTCGGGTGTTTTTCAAATTGTCCCATTAATTTGGCCATCCCCTCCCCCTTGATGAATGCAACAGCTGTCACAATTAGTGTTCTTCAAATTCTTTAATGTCAATCGCCTCACTCTTACAAGTAAGGGTTTCTGATTTGAGGGTATATATATTTATACACCTATATTTAAACTTCCCTATATGTAATTCCAAATTTAATTATGAATATATACACACTGAAAGTTATCTAGGGCACCATTTTTACTGCTTTATTTTTCTGAAACTATCATTTTTATCAATGTCAATATGTATAATTAAGTTAGCAATCAATTTGAAATTGTTAGAGATTTCATTTAGGCTTGTTTGGTACTTTTGATTTTGCAAGCTCTACCTCTTTCCTATCCTATAGGCTACATTCTTCTAGGCTTTATTTTAGTTGATTTAAATTTGTAAAATCTATATCAAGGCTATTTTCATCCTAGACAATTTTGAAGATTATATAAAAAAAAAAACATGTTTAGCTATAATTCAAAATCTATTACATTTAGGGCATGTTTACCTACCTATAATCGTAATTAATCAAACGGAATTTGACATTGTGGGTCCCACATGATTATGATTGATGGTGCTTACCATATTCTGCAATGATATTCAATTGTGGGCCTCACGTTATTCTATCCGTAATCTTGTTACATCTAAAAGGGTATGTTATCTGATTAACATTGAATATTACGTGGGATCCACTTTATTAAAAAATTTCTTATCTATTTTCTGGACCATCGTTTTGTCCATAGTCTCACATTTTTAGTTGTATGAAACGCAGATAAAATATTTTTATGTAAATGTGAGTTTTGACCAGGCTGCAAGACTTGTGTTTTATCGAGATCGGGATTGATATTTTTTTATGCGTGAGTTTTGGCCAGACATATTTTGATCATATCGATATTTAGATGAGATCAATAACCGATATTTTTTTATACGTGAGTTTTTACCAGACATATTTTGATCATATCCATATTTAGATGAGATCTGATAATCGATATTTTTTTATGGCGTGAATTTTGGCCAGTCATATTCTAGATCATTTTTTTATATGTTATATTTTTTTTTTGTTTGATTTATTGCAAAAAAAAAATCGTTTTAGAAAATTTGAAAAATCATTTTAGAAATTTTGAATAAGTAAATAAAATTGAGGAAATATATATTAATTCTGATAGCATAGTTACTGCATTTTAATTAATTATAAATATAAAAGAGCATCATGGTAATCATATCTATTTCATTCCAATTTCGGAGGTAGGTAAAGTAAACACAATCAATCATAATTCTATTGCGTTATATCCCAATTACGTTTGTGCCACAATATCATTACAATTGCACCCAAATTCATTACAGTTTAGTATACGCACCATTTGTCATTTTTCAAATTGCCCCTTTGCCTATACCTTAAGTCAGTACTAGTTGGGCTATGTTCAAATTGGCAAAAAAATAGTGTCATCTCAATAAAAATAAAATTATGATTTTTAGTTAATTCATTAAAAAAAATTGAACTTAGTTATTGTCACAACATCTTTTCTAACAATCAAAAGAGCTCATGACCATCTAGAACTATTTTTCAAATTTCAAAAACATAAAAATGTCTTTTTCAAGACTTCAGGACGAAATAGATACTAATCTCAAACTTCCTAGACTAAAATAATTGAAGTAAATAAGATTAAAATAATACTTCATTCGATTAAATTCATATATAAGCTAATTTGGTTAAGTTGACGCATCATTTAGAGTTTAATCTTCTTGTAAAATATTAAATCAACATATAGTAGTTTAACATATAAAAAAATTTCACATAAAAAGTTCAATATCTAAAGTTAAAATAAAATTTAAGTGCAATATCTATCTAGCTATAGTATATATAAAAACACAATGAGGAGAAAGTTTTTGTGTCCATTTTGCCCTTTTATTTTTAAAATAGGTTAAATTATCAAAAATACCCCTGAACTATGGAGTTAGTTTCAATTATACCATTGAACTTTGAAAATTTTCATTTTAAACCTTGAACTTTGAAGTTTGTTTCAAAACAACCTTTGAAGGCTTTTTTTCATTAAATTCATGGACGAAAAATGACGTATTTGCATATGTTTTGATTTTTTTTCAACGTATATGTTCAAATATGTTCACATAAGGAACAATATAAATACAAAAACATCATTTTCCGTCCATAAATTTAACGAAAAAAAGCCTTCAAGAGTTGTTTTGAAACAAACTTCAAAGTTCAAGGGTTAAAATGAAACTTTTCAAAGTTCATAGGTATAATTGAAACCAACCCCATAGTTCAAGGGTATTTTTTATAATTTAACCTTTAAAATATGTACCATTTTAACCCTTCAATCTTTTCTCTTTCCTCTATTACTCGTTAATCATTCCTCATTTTTCATTCCTCCTTCCTCCTTGATGTTGCCTTTTCATCTTTCCTACTCTTTAATTTTTATTCTTCCTCTTTGGTTGCTAATGGTTCATCTTCCTCTTTTAATAAACCATACTCAGAAGTCAGAATCCAACGTATCATTTATATTATTAATAATAAATAATATATAAAGTTTATCAAAAAAATCTTAGCATCAAGGTAGAATAGGAAGATTCTCCCTCATGAAGGTAGTGTGGCAAAGGGATAAATGATCGGTAAAAAGTGGCGATTGTATAGTTTTATAAAAAATATAAAGCAGTAACTTAAAGGACCATGACAGATAAATCTACTGTAGCAATGAAATTGAATCCAACGTTGTAAGTTACTCTTCTTTTTTTTTCCTGTGTTCGTGGTTGGGGGCAGAGAGTACAAAGGGAGGAGCAAATATGAAGGGAACAAAAAAATGTACGAGACATCCAGGCAGGAGAGGGGAAAGGAGATAATTTTTAGAAGATAATTTTATTGGGTCTTATGTAGGCTTGGAGATTTTTTTTTTTTTTTTTTTTTTTAAGAGTACTAAACATAAAACAACCATAAGCAATAAAAGTATCCTTGGTCGCCATTTTTTTTTGCAAAATGTGATACGCCAACAAAGGACAATCCTCTAACCGAACTCCATAATGACTAGCTCATCGTGCATGAGATACCATTGCATGCGCCACTTCATTTCCTTCCCTTGGAGTGAAAAGAAAACCCAAAATATGATATATTCTGAAGAGCAATTTGAAGTGGTCGATAAGTAGTTCAATCTCATTATAGTGATGATCTCCGATCTATTACAAGATTCCAAACAATGTTAGAATCAACTTCAGTCCAAATTGGAGTTAAGGCTTGGAGATAAGTTAAACATGGAGTATTATGGGCCAGAAATTGTAATGCATATGGGTTGGAAATAAGAAAATAACACATTTTTTTCAAGTAGAAATATTTTCATCTATTTTTCTCCTTTTTTTTTTATAATTTATTTATTATATTTAGGCACGTTTGGTTCATGATCTTGATCTGTTTTATTTTTTATATTTTGGAAAATAAAAAAATAAAATATGTTTGATATACTTGAAATTCCCTTTCAATTTTGGAAATTTGTTATCATATTCATTCTTTAAATTTTAGGTATTTTAATCATTTATATAATGATTTTTTCCTTACAATTTTAAAAAATAATATATTGTATTTTATTATTACTGCAATTTTATAACTATGTTTATTTTTATTTTTACATTTGAGTAAATAATGTTATTAATAGTATTTCCTCAAAATTCATCACCCGTTAGTTAATTAATTAGTGTATTACACATTTGTTTTAAATATTGTAAAATAATCTTTAACAATAAGAATTTAAAATTGTAAAAACACTATTATTATTCACTTTAAATTAAAACTATAAAATTTCACGTGCATCACACGTATTATTTACTAGTAGATAACCTATCATACAGTCTTACAGAACTCTTGCAAAACAAATACCTATATAGTAATATTCTAAGAATGCTCATAATTTTTTCTCCAAACAAACAATAGTAAGAGTCTTGAATTTTCTGAATTCTCCAACTTTTGGCTCTAGATTATGATTGAATGCCTAAAATAAAGGGTAACATCCTCTATTTATAAAGTTTGATGGATCCTACCAAAGCCCTTATTTGATCGATGAGTTAGTAGATTAATAACAAAGCATTTTGAATGGAATAGACCACTACTGGTAGATATTTTTAGGAAGGAGACGAGGCAACACTTATATCCTCACTATTCTAATAGGGGGGATAGATGCAAGTGACAAGTTCTCCTAGCATTATGATAAACGGGGTAGATAATTTTAGGAAGGACGAGGCAACACTTATATCGTCACTATTCTAATAGGGAGGATAGATGCAAGTGACAAGTTCTTCTAGCATTATGATAAACGGGGTGTGTATTTAGCAAAGAGTAGATACAAGGTGGCTAGAGCTTGAGATCATAAAGCATCATCATCTTCATGGCCAACTATTTCCTCACATTAGTGAAAAATTCTTTGAGATCTCTTTATCCTCGATAAGTTCAAGATCTTCATGTGGCGAGTTTGCACAAACTTACTTCCCACTAGAGCCAATCTTTTCTAAAAAAGAGTAGTTGAGGACCGCAAATGTTAACTATGTGGGAAGAACGCAAAAATTGTGGTTCATGGCGATGATTTTAGCCTGTCTGAATTAAATCTGAAAGAACGACGTTCTGCCACATCGACTTTTTGTCCGACATTCTAACGGATTTTCTACTTCAAGAGTAGTTTTGAAATGTTTATGAAAGGCCAAGGATAATATTACAACTTTTGAAAGAATAGAGGCATTTTTTAAACAAAGGGCAAAGTTCAAAGGTATTTTTTATAATTTAGCCTTTAATATATGAAGCCTAGGATTAAGAAAGTGTATATAATATGTGTTTAGATTGGGTATTTAGGATCGGTTTGTTGTATATCATATAAAACATTAATTTCATAAGCCAAGGTTCATGTATAGTTTATGAGATTAAGAAACTCATGGCAAGTAAATTTTATAGTATACATAAATTCAACTTCTTTAACGTTGGGTTCAAGTCTAACCCAGGACCAAACAACCCTAAAAAATCATATAAGTTTGAGACATAATAACAAGTGAATTAAGTGAAGGTAGGAAGATTCAACTTAAATAGAAACCTTTAATCACATAGACTTCTACTGAGTCGACAATATAAATATTTGTTCTTGTAAAATATTTTGGTGTGGTGCCAAACAAAACGAAAGAAAAGCAAAACAAAATCTATCTTCACTAGGTAAAATAACCAACAACAAAAAAAAAAAAGCAAAAAGAATAATCACCTTTACTTGAAAGCTGTATATATACTTCCAGAAGAAATGAAACCTCCCCACTTTAAAAACTGTCACTGTCACCCTCTACATGTTGAAGAAAAGTCATCATTCAAAGACGATCATTGGTCACCACCCGTTGCATTTTCAACATTGCTTGAAAGGGAAAGAAGATTCATCAGCTCCATTCTGTATTCCAGGCCTCTCAAGTAATGCCCCAACAGCATGCACCTTAAACATAATTAGTGCAATATTAAGTTACAGCAAATAGCAGAACCTAAAGCTTGTTCTGAGCACACAAACTCAATCTAGTTGTATTTCATGTAAATATTTAGTCCAAGATAATTAGGCATAATAAATAAATCAGTAGGGGCCAACATAAGCATAGCTTAACTGACATAAAGTATGTCGCATCGACCAAGAGGTTAGAGATTCGAATCTCCCACCCCATATATTCTTGAACTAAAAATAAATCAGCGGGGAATTCTCGATAACTAGGTACAAAAAAACTGTTCTGGGCCAATTCTATTCAACCCCAACAACGCAGGCAGGTGGTTTCTGGGGTCTATTGAAAAAGATGACGACCACAAAAGATCAGCATTTTCAAAATTTGTCACCATTTTGGCTTTAAGGATAAACAACTTTCTAATGAAAACAAACTGCATGCTCAGATTTTCTGTTCCAGCTAAATATCTTAAACATGCAATTAATGAAACTAGTCAAATTAAGTGGCACAGTGCATTACTGGTACGTAACATGCACGCAATGAAAAAGGAGAAAATGAGAAGTTGCTAACCAGAAAAGTAGACGAGCCAGATAGTCTCGAGTTAATGTTAAGAGGGGCTGGAATTGGAGAGAAGTATTCTCAACAAGTTCTGCACAATCTTCATTACCAATATTTGTTGTGCCCGTTCCAATATTTTCTGATTGAGAAGGAACTTTGGAATGAATCTTTGGGGAAAGGGTTGCAAGAAGTCCATGGACAACAGAATGTATGGCTTCTTTTAAATCAGGGGATGTAGGTTCAGACAGCTCAGCCACCTGTTTACCATAAATAATTGAAGTAAGCCAAGAAAAAAATCATAATGAAGCAAAACATAAACATGATCCACAATCCCATGCATGCTCATCACCCCCTCCCAACAACGTTGAACAAATCAATAAATTGAACTCGTTCCCTGTAGAAGAGTTGCATAAGTTGCATCCACGTATTCACAAACTTTTTGTGTGTGTGTATGAGTGTGAGAGAGACTGGGGCCCGAGGTCTGCAGAACCAGCATACATAAAATACAAAGGCATATAACCTTATAGAATGAAAATAAAGAAAATAACAAATTGATAAACAGTATATGCTTCAAAAATGTAAAAGGAGCAACAAAAATCATGTTGTGTTATTGTAACCTGATAAGTTGCACTACCGAATCCAACAGTTTAACCAAAAGCCAAACCTCTTACCTATACACCCATGACACAAGTTAGAAGAAAAATGATAAGCATGGAAGGGAATGCAAACATTTCATACTTGTTCAAGTCAACCAAGGAAGGAGCTCAAGGTTGGTAAAAAGCTTGGAATAGTTTGAACTTCTACATGATTTATCCATTGATAAAATTTCAAGATTATAATGACCAATGGCCATGCTACATGTAAAGAGATTATCAATAGAAGTAGCAGTATTTCTTACTGTAGAACAAGTTGAGGAAATAGGATGATTAGATACCATAATAACTATCACTTATGGTGGAAGACACCACATTAATTTATCATGTCAGTAGTCAGGTCGTACTAGACGACAGACATAATTTTTTTTCCATTTCTTTTTTTTTTCAATACTTTTCAACCTTTCTATATTTGAGAGGTAAATAAAAAAACAATCTAACATTTGCTCAGTCATGCCATGCATTGCCTTGTATCAACCGTTGTAAAAATGCAGAGTAATGTAACGTTTTCTTGCACATTCCTTAATCCTTAACAAAATACAAGGAGGATACAGAAAACTTCATATGAATAACCTAACGCAAAATTTCAATAAACAAGCAAATAGCAAGCTACTTTAACAAAGATGAAGGTGAACCTATATTACAACTTTCAGTAAATGTCTTCACAGTAGATATGTGTGCACTGCACACGTCATCTAGAAGATCTTAAATTGACAATCAGAGTTTGATTGTTCTGGAGAAATCAACACACCTTTTCTGGCTGTAATGATCTCAGATAGTCCAACAGATCATTTTTCTCCTCGCCAACAAACTGTTGCATCTGAAGCGCTGCACTTTTCCTCTTGACCTCATGGAGTTCCTTCAACAAATTAACACAGGAACGTAAGAAAGTATATTAGAAATGGAACACAGAAAGTTCCAAGATGTACTAATGGGATATAAGTTAGTTAAAAAAAAAAAACATATCAAAGAGAACAGAAGTTAGAACAAGAAGTTAAGAACCATAGTTGAAAAATATAATATCTCTGATGAAAAGATCCTTGCATTCTCTCAACAAAGAAGTCAATTACTGGAATGAGTTTTACATTTTATAAGCCAAGCAGGGTCCACTAGTTTTAACAGAGTGCCTGTTGCAAATAGGCAAATAAATTTTCAGCTGTCACCATACCTGATGGATATAACATGATAAATTCGCCTAAAATCATGATCTAACAACATCTCGTGATTATAATTAACACATTTGGGGCTGGGTTTGTTAAATAAAGTAGAGAGAGGGTCGCCAAACTTACAAGGACACATACCTTTTTAATTGAAGATAATTGAAACTGTAAATGAAGAATATGTTGTTGAACTTCAGGAGAAGTTTCACCAATGCCTTGAATATTAACGTTTTCAGATGGTTCATCCAAAGATTCCTCGCATTTGGAAGAAGACTCATTTTCATCTGAAATGTTTGCTAAATTTGCACGGTCAAGCAACATTTCATGTAGATCAACTCTACAGTTATCATTTGTTTGTTTGTCATTATTTCCATCATCAAAGTCAAGATTTCTTTCAAGGCAGAGTCTATATTCAGCATTACGCAATGTGTACCTGAAATACCATCAGAAGAACAAAGAGAAATACCATCAAGAAGTGCTAATATGTAGTGGGAATTAAAAAGGAGAAAGTAAATATCACATTCTTCACGGATGAATTGATATCAGAAATGAGGACACTGATGACTGAACTAAACCAACCTTATCAGTAGCCATCATGTGTTAAAAAGTTTTTAAAAAAAACAATACATATTAAGATGCAATTATATGAAGAACGGTTAAAGACGGTTAAAGATAAAACAAAAACATACAAATTTTCCCATGAAAAATGTTGGCCCTTCTCTGTCTTTCTCAAGGAATTGTAAAGCCACAAATTAGGGTAGTCAACTTACCCAGTCATTATTGAAGAAACTAATAACTTAGAGACTGGTTCCCATAAAGCCTCAACTAAAACTTGAAACTGGTCAGATGGAAGTAAGCCCAGCATGCCCGAGATAGTCCTTTTCATAGCATCCACAGTGGTAGGTGGAACATCTTTTTGAATTATGCTTACATCTAACGGCTCTATCTCTTGTATTAAAGATGAGAGAACTGATTTCTGAAAAATAAAAATATAGCATGTCAACAAAAGAATTTTATGCTGAAAACATATCAATATTCATCACATGCCTAAAAATTTAGATCTAAAACATAGTAGGAAAAAAAAATACTTGCCTACACACCAACCAGTAGGAGCTCCAACTGACTTTCTACCACGTAGTTTTAGTGGCTTAAAAATTTTAGTGGAATCTACTAATTTATTAAACAATACATCACATAAGAAAGTAAGAAAATAAGTAAGAGCTCACGCTAACTGGTGTGTAGGGCAAGAGTTGAATTGCACCCACACAACAGCAAAATTGAAGCCTAGTTACATGAACTGGCCATCAAGAAGCAAAAGCTTGATTTGGTGATTCACATGACTACTATCAAATATTAGCCACTGAGGAAGCTAATGCTCTTACAACGAAGTACCAGCACAGTTAATCATTCCCAAATGCATTTAACCAACACGAAACTAAAACTGCTCCACTTTAAACCAAATTTTGGTAGGTTTGCTTGGAGTCTAACAACAAATACACAACACACGCACATCTATCAGCACGCAAAAACTTATCCTGTTCTTCGGTCCAATACTACGATCTTCCACAAACTACCGGTACGCAAAGAATGAATCCATTTTCCAATTAAACGCTCTGTATTCAATGTTTTCCGATGGAATAAAACTAAATACAAGCTAATTCCATAGGCAAGCGAATGAATAGAATGTTAGAAAAAGCAATCTGACCTTGGATGAGAAAGACGGCTGCGAGTGGTTCAGATGATCAAAGTCGTCGGAGGAGGAGTCCAAGGAGGAGGAGATGGTTAGGGCTGAGAAACGGAAGGAGAATTTGGTGGAGGGACGAAGAAGGGGGAAGGAAAGAGAGGCTGGCGGAGAAGAAAATTGGCGGCGAGAGCGGGATAAGGGTTGAAGTTGCAGAGGGAGCGAGAGAGAAGAAGTGAAGGTTGCCATTGGCAAAGAGAACCACAACCTGAACCACTTCTCTCTCTGCCTCTTCTTCAACCTTCTGGCTACTGCCGCCTGTACACCATTTAACTGCAACCACAATTAAGAGAGAGAGAGATTTGATCAACGATGATGACGAAGCTTGCGAGTGCGACAAACTGTCTCTTCGGCTCGGCTCGCGTCTCCACCGTTGAAATTAATCATTTTTTTAATGGGAGAATTTGACAAATAATTTAAAGTAGATTACATTTATGTATTAAATTTCTGTCAACATGTCGATATTTTTATTAACGTTTCTATATCTATGGATTCGATATCGACATAAAGAAAAATTGACATTTCTACTATTTCGTACAAAATTGATTAAATATTAAGAAAATGTAACTTAAATATGAATATAATATTGTAATAAGTATTTTAACTCATTTAAAAAGTGTAAAATGTTTATTTATTAATTTAAATATTTTTTTAAATTTTTTGTTTTTAAAATTTTTCTAGAAATATACATCGACATCAACATTTTATCGATATTTCCATCGACATTTATATAAAATTGAGACTTCGACATTTCCGTCGACATCGATATTTTAAACCTTGATTACATTACAAATTTGGTTAATTTAGTCTCTTTGAGTTGGAATTTGTCGCATCATAAATAGTCAATTGAAATAAAAATTTATTCTTTTGTCGTTGTTTACTAGAGATGTTGAGAATTAGAATAGAAAGCATATATATTATCATTAATAAAATACATCTTTTATATTTTTAACCAATTAAATTCCATTACTAAATAATATTTCAATATAACTTTTAATTAAAATAATAATAATAATCAACAATAAATTTTAATTTATTTTATTTCTATTTTAATTGATAGTAGTGTTATTTATTTTAATAATTATTTAATATAAGAAAAATAATAACTAATTAAAACAAAATCAACTAAAAAAGATTAAAACAATTTTCTATTAAAAGAATATATGCTAATACAAATATTCTATTTTAACAAAATTTTTAATAATTAAACATTTAACAAATTAAAAAGAAAATTTTAGATCTCGTTTGATAACCATTTGATTTTTTATTTTTGGTTTTTAAAATTTATGTTTGTTGTTTCATCATTTCTATACAATGAGTTTCATCTTTCTCAATAAAACATTTGAATTCTTAGTCAAAATTCAAAAACAAAAACAAGTTTTTGAAAATTACTTTTTTAGTTTTCAAAACTTGACTTGGTTTTTGAAAACATATGTAAAAAGTATATTAACAAAACAAGGAAACTCATTGGTGGAAGTAGCATATATATGCTTAATTTTCAAAAACAAAAAATAAAAAATCAAATAGTTATCCAACTAGGCCTTAATTTTACAAAAATGTTAGATGTAATAAAAGAATGAATAAGTATGTTTTCTTATTACTGGAAGAAAAATTATTAGTAGTGTAAATAAGAAAGAAAGATTTAAAAATAATAATAGTAAAATAATTAATAAAAAAAATTTTAGTATAACAAATGTGGAGGTGGGGGGATTTAAACCTCCAACCTCAAAGGAATGAGTACATGTCAATTACCGTTGAGCTATACTTACCAATAATAAAATAGTTGTGGATCTCATTTATAAATAAGAAAGAAATTATAAGAATGCAAAGTAATTAACGAAAATATTGTGGGGCCCAAGGAATAAATAATGAGAATGGGATAGACTAGGGTATAGGAGAGGAATGTGATTACCCAAATTAGTGGTGAGTCTCACCAATTGATTATATTCCGACATTTTGGTAAACAGTGCTGAAAAAATTTATAGTACTACAGGAGTACCATACTTCTTTTGTTCACATTATAATTTTACCATCATAAATATTGTTTAATATTAGTGGACCACACATCATTTTTAAAAGGATGCTGACATGGCAAACAATAGATGGAAGGAGTGTGCTATATGAGTATAAAAAATGAATATTGATTGACACATGCTCTCTCTTATGTGATCTCTCTCATTTCTATTTGCTCTATATAGAATTAGGTTCTAATGTGATCATGATGGTGTTCTTTTGTTATTTAGTGATCTCTCTCATTTCTATTTGCTCTATGTAGAATTAGGTTCTAATGTGATCATGATGGTGTTCTCTTGTTATTTAGTTTATCGATGTAATAAATATAGGAATTTAGGCCTACGACCTTTTAGAGAAAGTAGAGATAGGTATGATTGTGTTAACAGTGTATTATTGTTACTAACATAATATTTATATATTAAGAGATTGAGACAAACATGAATAATCTTAATAATCAAAAGCAAATACATTTCTAGCTGCTGTGAAGTTCAACTCGTTTATTATTTTTTTTTTTTCAGTTTTCAACCTATTTTAACTATATCATAGCACTAAGACATTCTTAAAAATTTAGCCAAACAATACATTTTAAAAAAATAGTATATATATATATATATTAATTTAGTTGAGATTTCAAACTATTTAGAAACTGAACAGACATTTGAAGTAAACCAACTCAATCCTTTGCACAAAAACAAAAACACTATCTGAATCTTAAAAGTTATTATTATTATTATTATTATTATTATTTTGAACTTGGAACTTCATTAAAACAGCCAACTAAAAATAAGGAACGCCCTCACTTAAAATCGAGGACACCCAGCTCAGTAAGACTGAACCCCCAAAAAACGCCTCGTTGGAAGAAGAAGAAGAGCTACAAAGAAACTGAGACGATACATACAATCTATGCATTAGCAAGAACATGAGCAACTTTGTTGCAGGTTCTTAAACAAAAATTGAAAGAAACGACTCGTGCCTGAGGGGCAAGCTCCAATATATCTTCAGCGATATTTTTCGTCTTCGCGAGGTCCAGACTCTCCTTGTTAAGGACAGAGGTGATGTCCATCGAATCATATTCAACAAAGATTGGAAGAGAAGAACTATTGAGCCTTTCGATAATGCATTTCAGCCTTTCCAAAATTACAAGGCCTTCGAGAACTTTGATTGGCCATCTACGGTTGATTGCCCGACGTCCCGCACAAATTGGAGACCAATCCAACTTAAATTTGGTTAAGATTGTCAAAATACTAGGTGTAGACCCCATATTTGACTTGGGTAAAGTTGTTTGAGAGAATTTGAACCCAAGACATGTAAGTACAAAACTAACATACATGTTGTTAGGCGTAAATTTGGACCATGACAACAATTTTGAAATATAAAGGAAGTGGACAGACAAATATGCAAAGAAGAACTCAATACGGGATAAGACGAGTCAAAATGGACCAAAGGGCAAAAGGAACGAGGCCTCTAAGGCAATTAGAATGAGGAAACTTGGGCCCAAGGCCCAAGTTCTCGGGTTGGCCTCGACCTAGGCCTAGGCCGACCCCATCAAGGGGTCGAGCCCAACTCCCTTGTGATCCCTCGTCCTCGTTCAACATGCTTCAACCTTTCTCCTTCTCATAATTTGCCACTGATTCATCATTATGCATAGAAAGGCTCTATCATAGAAATTAAAGACAAAACATGGCTAAAAAGCCCAATACGGATCACAACAAGCTGAAACCAAGTCAAAAATTGGGTCAACGCAAGAAATAAATGAGGAGGCTACTTGGGCAGGAGCCCAAGTACCTGGCTGAGGCCGACCTCACTACAATGCCTTCTTTTGAGCCTTGTCTCTTCAGCTCTTGGCCCAAGCAACCTTCATTCAGTCCGATCCGATCCTTTTCCGTCCTATTCATATGAGAAATCCCCTAAAAATCCTAAAAGATGAGTATTTAAGCTTTCTTCTCAAGAGGAGAGAGGTAAGTTCACTCATTCTCCATATCTCTTGCTACACTCTCTAAAAACTCCTAGCTAACTTAAGCATTGGAGCTTGTGTGGCAAGTACCACATCGGTACCCAGGTTTCACTTGTTTTGCAGGTCATGTTCTTTCTCTAAACTACAAATTTATCGTCGTTGTCATGTGAAGGCCAGGTGATTTTTCATGTCTAGATTTTGGCAACAATAGTTCGTGCCATCTGTGTGGAAGACAAAAAATGCTTTGCTTGTAAAATCTGCATACGAGATCCAGGACAATGAGCAATCAAGTCAATGGAAACCATCGAAACATCGATGGAGAAGATTCGGATGATGACCATCATCCATGGAGGACAAGGCCGATCTTTCTCTCCTCGATGGCCGCCAATTCAAGGCTTTAGAAAAGTGAGTGGACAGCATGGACCGAAATCTCGCTCAAATTCTAGACATTCTAGACAAATAGAATCCAATAATGAAGCTCAAGAAGATATACTGGTGAGAGAACCTGCCAAAAGAAAAACTCCAATAGTATGAGGAAGTGGGTGAAACAAATTCCCCTATCCTAAAGCCAAAGGATAAGCTAATCCTCAACGAGAACCAATCAAGAAAATCACAACATGATGAGCACACTAGGACAAGCAAGGTGAGCGAATTAAAATATGTGATTCAGGTCGTCACAGGAAGTGTCAGCCGAGGCCGACCACATAGGGTGGGCCATCCAAGGGAAAATATGGGACAACAAGCTCTTATCTACGGAGCTTAATCGAAGAAAAATAGAGGTTGAAGGACAAGGTCGAGGACGAGGCCAAGGCCGAGGCTAGGGTTGAGACTCCACTGTGGAAAGCCAAACTTCTGAAGATTCAAAAAGAGTTGGGGGCTATCCAAGAAAACATTCAAAAACCTCAAGAAGTTTAGGGTTTCGACCTAGAAGACTTAATCAAACAAATAGATCCACCATTCACTAACAGGATCATGGAGTACAAGGTACCTGAGAAATTCAAGGTACCTACTATGAAGCTTTATGATGGTAAGATTGATCCAGTAGAACACCTAGAAAATTATCGATCATGGATGGAACTCCATGGAGTTTCAGATGCAATTCGATGTCGTGCTTTATCTTTCACCCTTACTGGACCAGCAAAAGAATGGTTTAGAAAATTGAAAAGGAAGTCACAATTGCCTCTTTAAAAGATCTTGCTTGAGCCTTTGTTACACAATTTCTGGGGGCTCGAGATCAACACAAGCTACATATGTTGGGATTTATGCCCTAAAGCCTCGTAATTAATAATTTATTTAATAATTAATAATAATTTTGATTATTTTATTTTCAATATAATATTATCCATTATATGAAAAATCCAAGGTTATTAGTGTAATCTTGAACAATATGTGGTTGACATACGAGAGGATCATGTTCAAGAAATAACCTAAAGGGTCATAGTATATGGATAAGGTTGGGTGCCTTATCCTGGTAACACTATTGATACGGCCCACTTTGTAATAGTTACAAATGATTTGATCCAAATCATTCATGTGGAGACATGTGAGTGGGGGTATCTTATACAATGAGTTTGTATAAGACTGGACCACGAAATATTTAATCTCTCTTTATAAATCCGTTAATTGAGAAGATTAATATTTCATCAGGATGATCATATGCGACTCGATCTTAATCCTGAGTGAGTTATGAACTCCTGCCTGTGAGGGCTTGTCCTTTGATTTGCATGGGTGAAAGTGGCTTTTGTAGCCGATTCAATATGCCTACCATTTTGGGGACTTGACCAAATAGGGAGCTGGGAACATAATCTCACAAGATGGAATTCACTCCTTCCCATATAGGGTAAGTAGATGAGTAGTTCCCTTAAATGCTGATTTCGGGACTTGAACAATGGGGCCCCACCCTCTCATTGGCCCGAGAGGGACTTAGTTTATAATTAGATTATAAACATATTGTTCATTAGAGAATCAGTGGTACTTAAGGTGCAAGATGTAATTATAGGGGTAAAACGGACTTTTGACCCAGCTGTAATTACGAACAACTCGTGAAGGATCGACTTGCATGTAATGATTATATCTATGGACACAACTTGTCCTACAGTGCATAAGAGTGCAACTCTAGATCTATAGTAGAGTGACCTATAGTTAATGAATGAAAATTAATTAATTAAAGAGTTTAATTAATTAATTTTGTATCATTGGAGCTTATAATCTGTAGGTCCATAAGGTCCCCTTGCTAGCTCATAGTAACACTAAAAAATCAATTTAGTTGAAAGAAAAATTTGAAATGTTCAAATTAATATTTAATTTGAAGTGTTCAAATTAATATTTAATATATTAGATATATTAAATATAAAAGAGGAAAATATATTTATTGTATTTGATACATTAAATATTAAAATTTGAAATGTTCAAATTTAATATTTAATTTGAAGTGTTCAAATTAATATTTAATATATTAGATATATTAAATATAAAAGAGGAAAATATATTTATTGTATTTGATACATAAAATATTAAAATAATTAATAAATATTTGATATATTAAATAAAAGATATTTATAGAATTTGAATAAAATTCAAATAAATAAATATCGTAGGAGATTTGAATGAGATTCAAATAAATAAAAGATATATTTTAATATATTAGATATAAAAATATAATATTTTAATAATGGCAAAGATCTTCCCTTGGTCTCTATAAATAGAACCCTTGGGTTGAAGCATTCTGAACAACACACATCTCCTCAAAGAGAGAATTAGAGAATTCTCTCTAAACCTCTTCCTCTTTAATCCCTTGAGGATTTTCTTTCAAGAGGCTCCCACAAGCCTTGATCTTTTGTTAGAGTCATAGCAAGGAAGACTTTGTGGAGGAGATAAAGACCCGCCAGAAGAAGCTCCATATTTTCAAGGTATTTATTGCTTAACCCTTGTATTTTAGTTTAATTCTAAATAAATCAAAGACGATTCCTATGCTTCCGCTGTGGGTTTAATTCGATTATTCCCTTCAACATATGCACCTGGTCACGATTAAGCAGGGACCCAAAGAAAGCCTGCTGGAATACATTACTAGATTCAATAATGAGGCTCTACAAATCAAAGAATACACTAAGGGGCAACCTTGATTGCCATTGTAGTTGGACTATAAGACAAAAGGCTCCTTCGCTTTATAACTAAGAAGGAACTGACCTCATATGTAGAATTCATAACAAGAGCACAAAAGTATATGAATGCTGAGGAGTTGCTGAGATCGAAAGTAGCAACTACAGAAGGTAGATCGAAGATTGACAAGTCCTATGATTGAGAAAGGATCGGAGAGAGCTAACATTCTCAATCAAAGAAAAGAAAGTGGGAGGATCGGGAAGGAGGCCAATGCCAACCAAACCCTAGGGTCGGCCACTTAGCAAAATTTGACAAATATCTCCTACCACAATCCCTCCAGAGAAGATTCTGATGGAAATTCGAAGCTCAGACCTGGTCAAGTATCCAAATAAGATGAGAACTATTGTAGAGAAAAAGGACCCAAAAAAATAATGCCTTTTCCATCAAGATCATGGACGTACAATTCGAGATTGTTTTCAGTTAAATGATGAGATATAGATTCTGATCAGAGAATGATATTTGAAAGAGTATCTTCCAAATGATGACCAAAAGAGGCCAAGGTCAACCAGATGACGATCTTTGGAGGTCCAATTGGAGGAGACTCAAGTCGAAAAAGAAAAGCAATTGCAAGAGAAGCCTAATTTGAGCTTGAGCATAAAGGTATGTATTTTGTCCACTTAGGAGATGTAAGCCAAAGTCTGGAGTTCACAGAGGCTGAAGCAGCAAGCATACTTCAGCCCCATAATGATGTCCAGGTAGTTACCTTACCAATTGCAAATGTGAAAGTCCATAGGATCTTTATTGATGGTGGGAGCTCAGGTGGTGTTTTTGTTAAGATCTATGCCTTAAAGCCTCGTAATTAATGATTTATTTAACAATTAATAATATTTTTGATTATTTTATTTATAATATAATATTATCCATTATATGAAAAATTCAAGTTATTATTGTAATCTTGAACAGTATGTGGTTGACACACGAGAGGATTATGTTTAAGAAATAACCTAAAGGGTAGAGATGTCCATTTAACCCACGAGGCCCACACGGGGAATGGGGGAGGGAGTGGGGAAAGCTTTCTCTCCGTTGGCTAAACAGGACGGGGACAAAGAATATATTCCTCGACCTCGACCCCGCCCTGATTAGTTTGTGTGTGTGTGTGTGTATATATATATATATATATGAAGGAATGAATGTTTCACTCTGCAACAGAAACATTGGATCGTCTTTGATTTTATTTAAAATTAAACTAAATAAAATAAGATTAAAGCAAACTTACTTGAAGTAAATATGAGAATATTTCTTGCGGGTCTTTATCTCCTCCACAAAGTCTTCCTAGCTATGACTCGAACACAGGACCAAGGCTTGTGGGAACCTTTTGAAAGAAAATCCACAAGGGATTGGAGAATAAGAGTTCTAGAGAGAATTCTCTAATTTTCTATTGTGGAGATGTGTGTTGTATCTAATGACTCAACTTAAGGGTCCTATTTATAGAGATCAAGGGCAAATCTTTGTCATAATTAAAATATTATATTTTAATATCTAATATATGAAAATATATCTTATACTCATTTGAATCTCATTCAAATCTCCTACGATATTTATTTATTTGAATCTTATCCAAATTTTATAAATATATTTTATTTAATGTATCTAATATACATTAATTATTTTAATATTTAATGTATCAAATACAATAAATATATTTTCCTCTTTTATATTTAATATATCTAATATATTAAATATTAATTTGAATATTTCAAAATTTTCTTTTAACTAAATTGATCTTGTAGTGTTACTATGAGCTAGCAATGGGACTTACTGGACCTACAGATTATAAGCTCCAATGATATAAAATCAATTAATTAAACTCTTTAATTAATTAATTTTCATTCATTAACTATGGATCACTTCACTATAGAACTAGATCAAGTTGTGTCCATGGATATAACCATTACATGCAAGTCGATCCTTCACGAGTTGTTCATAATTACAGCTGGGTCAAAAGTTTGTTTTACCCCTATAATTATATATTGCACCTTAAGTACCACTGATCCTCTAATGAACAATTTGTTAATGATTCAACTATAAACTAAGTCCCTCTCGAGCAAGTGAGAGGGGAGGCCCATTGTTTAAGTGCTGAAATCAACACTTAAAGGAATTACTCATCTACTTACCCTATATGGGAAGAAGTGAATTCCATCTTGTAAGATCATATTCCTAGCTTCCTATTTGGTCGTCAAGTCCCTAAAATGATAGGTGTATTGAATCAGCTACAAAAGTCACTCTCACCCATGCAAATCAAAGAACAAGTCCCTCACAGGCAGGAGTTCATTACTCACCAGGATTAAGATCGAGTCGCATATGATCATCCTGATGAAATATTAATCTTCTCAATTAACAGATTTATAAAGTGATCGGACTGAAGTGTGGGGCTTAAAGAAAAGATTTTTTATTCAAAACAAAGCTCTAGTCTAGTGCAAGTGCACACTGTCGATTGAAAGTAATAAATCTAGGGTATTCCAGAGCATCGTACCCAAGGGAACGGTTTTTAACAAAATCTATGAAGATGACACAAATTTGTTTACAAAATGCAATTGTGGTAACCAAGGGTGTAAAAATGTTGAGATGTTATTTTTGCTAAAGAAAATAAGTGAAAAAAATCAATGAATAAGAAAAAAGGGAATTCAAGTTGTTTATGCCCATTTGGAAAGAAATGTCACCCAAAAATGTAATTACAATCGTAGTTAACACAAGAAAATTAAGTAAATCGAATTCGACTCCTATTCAATTTTACTTCAAAATCTTTAGGAGGCTAAGTGATTAAACCTATATTTTTATGGCTAATCTAACTTAGATAATTCCGCGCACAATTCGAGCGGTTTTGGAGTCTCACCTTATGTCTAGGATCGATGTTTATGACCTATTTCTAAGCCTTTTTCCTCCATTACTTTTGTGACATCGGCTTTCCTTTAACTCTTTTGATATTAAGTTCAAGCTTGACAAGCAATCACTAGTTGGCCGACTAGGTTTACCCAACGTTTATTCAACAAAAAGAAACAAAGTTTCAAGTGTTAACTAGATTTTGATTATGCTTTTTTAAAGTTTTACATCTTTCCTCTAGGGCATTCACTAACTTGAATCCCTAAAGGAAATTAGCTAATTATGGAAGAAATGAAAAATAACAATTTAATTGCTATAAAAACTCATACTTAAATAGCCAAATAAAATGGTAGAAAATTCCAAAATATAAAGGCAACCCAAACTGAAATTTTATTAAGAAAAGACTTAAAGAAAAACACTCCCACAACTCACACAACAATCTCAAATAAAAATTGCAAAAGCAGTAGCAACACTTAGGAGAAATTAAAAATATTATGGAAATAAAGCTCACAAGAACAATTGTCTTTGCTGTGAATAAAATGAGAATCAATAAACCTAAACTAAAGAACTTACAAGAAGGAAATAAAAAAATATATATATAGCAACTAAAAAAATGCACATAATGTAAGAACAACAATGAATTCTTCTATTCCTTGCTTCAATCGATCCAAATACTCATTCAAAAGCAAATGGACTTTCACCTCCTCTAACTTTCGTTGAAGAGGGATCAAACTCGAAAATTAGAGAGTACCACGAAGCACGAACTGCTGGAAAATGACAGAAAAATTATAACTCAAGCTACTGTCCGAAAAATAAAACCCATTTTCTTTTTTGCTTTGTTCTTCCCGTTTTTATAGGCATCAAGGGCTAGAGTTTCCATCTTTTCTCTCCTTCAACCTTGGGTCAACTTTTGGGCATGAGATCGGGCTAAAAAATCTCCAAAATCTTGAATAATCTTCATAAATCTTGGTAATTCCTGTGATTCCCCTGCTGCCTTTAAGATTTCTAGAAAATGCAATTGCATTTCAATTCTGGAATGCAATTGCATTTTTGTGCTTGTTCACTATCTTGTTTTTCCAAAGAAATGCAATTGCATTTCGAAAGTGAATGCAAATGCATTTTCGTACTTGCTCCAAATCTACACAAAAACAACAAATTTGTTTAATTTCCATTCTCTTTTCAATTTCTTTCCTCCTTTTCAATACTCCGACAAGCTTTCATGAATTAATCTCATAAACACTATTTTTAACTTGCTCGTTATTCAACAAAAAATACAAAAATGACAAGAACAATCTAGTTTAGGGTCAAATAATCCTCATAAATGAGAATTGTCACACCCCCAAACTTGAGTTATTTCTTGTCCTCAAGCAATTATCAAAACAAATATAGAGACATAAACACAAGTCATAGTAGATTTTAAGAATAATCCTTTTGAAAAATACGCCTCACAGGGGAAGTCTCATCCTCATAACACTTTAACTTTACTTGGATGCTTCCACTACATGTAACTTTCCATGCCTCCCTTGTCTAAACAAAACGCTTTCATCTCACAATCTCACCTTGGATTCATACGACCTATTACCTTTAGTCAAGTTTCACTTAGTTGCTAAACAAACTAACTTTACACGCTTTTCTCAACTAACAATGCCCCCCCCCCCCCCCCCAAACTTGTTTTTCACTACTAGGATGCTTACTTCTTTTTCTTCTTTTTTTTTCTCTTTTTTTTTCAAGAGGGGACCTTTTTGTCATTTGTGTATTCGTTCTAGCTTACTAACGCTTTTTGGTGAAAGTATCTAATTATGAGCACTTATTACATTAAGGCTATTTTCACATACTCACTTCCTAAGTTAACATTTCATGCAAAGGAAATCATGGGTATCATGATTGTCCCTAGTTACTAAGTTAACTCTAGAAAGAGGAGTATCTTTTTTTTTTTCTTTTTTTTTTTTATTCTAGAGATAACGCTCATTTATGAGTGTTATTTGACTCTAAAAACTAAGCTATTTTCTTAGAAAATGAGTATTTAATGCTATAACTCATGTCATTTAGGGCAAATTTAAGTAAAAACAAATTTTGTATGTGTCTGAAGTCTTGATTTGGTAAAAATATGTTTTTAGGTGTATTTAGAGTCATTTTTGTTAAGAAAGTGTTAATTTTTGTTGGTTTGAAAAAAGACCCAAATGCGCCCACATTCTGGCCGAAACTAAGGCAAAAGAAAGATGATGCAAGAGATATGCGACCAAGATGCGGCAACAATTGAGAGCAGTAGCCAAATTCCAAATGTTGCAGGAAGAACTTAAAATGTGCCTAATTATGCTGCCGCATTTAGGCCATTTCGACAACAGCACAATTGCACTCAACTATGCGGCCGCATCTGGGCCTTTTCGGCAGATTCTCCCAAATTCGCGAGATTTGCAGATAAAATCAAATATTCTCAATCAAATCTTCGAGGATCAAGGGATATGATTGGTCAAGCCTGTCCACACTGATCTCGATAGCAAACCCTAGGCTTTGAGGTCTATAAAAGGTGGCTTAAGCTTCAGTTTCAAGAGAGCTCGGATTTCTATCTTATTCTCCAAATTGCACAGTTTTCTTTTCTTTTCAGCCACCATACCGAGTCTCCCCCAAGTTCTATTCATATTCATTTGGACATGAACTTTGAAAGAAGGGAGTGTAAGCACTTGTTCTCCTCGAAAGAGGTTGAACAAAGTTAGAAAGAAGGAACAAACTTCGGGTTCTTTATTGCTTTCATTTAAGTTTTGTACGTTCTGTTTTTCTTTAAAGTTTTGTTGTTGTTTTATTCTTCCATCAAGTTGTAAGTTTCTATTTTATCGATTAAATTTCAATTCTTTAAGTTGTAATTCAAGTTTTGTTTCAAGTTATTATTGTTTCAATTATGCACTTTTATTTAAATGAAGTTTATCTTTTCTCAATCAAGTTTTCTTTTTATTTTTTTCACTTTAGTTTTCTTTGCAATGAGTAGCTAAACTCCTTGGAGGGGATTCAATGAAGTGGATACCCTAAAAAGGAGATAAGCCACATCATGTGATTTTAGTAATTTTGCTTAACATTTAGCATCATTTGCTTTTATTGAGTTTAAGTTTCATTGGTAGCTTAAACTGATCACTTGAGTTAGCATAGTTTGTGTGAGATTTAATACTAAAAGGGTTGGATCGAGCACGCGTTTTCATAAAAGCAATCTAGGAGAAAAGTCTATACATAGAACTTCGCTTTTTGTACCTAGACATAGTTCTTTATTTATCTAAGTTAAAATTAGCCATAGACATATGTGTTTAATTTCTTAGTCTTCTAAAGCACTTAGAAAAGGGTTGAATAGGTGTTGAACTCGATTCATGGTGTTAAGTGTTGGTGAGGGTAGGTTGCGAGCACATTTCAGTAGCATTTTGTCTGAATCGCACAGAACTCGAAAGAGGCAGTATGCTGGCGCAAGAGGCAGAATCTCTGAAATAGTTGAGTTAAGCAAATTTGGGGCACATGGTGGGCGCATTTCCTCATGATTGAAACAAATTTGAACCCCCTACTTCTCATTACTGTTTTCTTATCTTTTCTTTAGTTTCATTTATTTTTATTGCACAAAACCCCCAAAAATATCTTATTTATTTGGTTACCTTCGGTTGCAACTTGAAAGTACTTGTGTTGTTAACTGAAAAGCTCTTTGTTAACCGTTCCCTTGGATTCGATACTTGGAATACTTCCATATATTACTTGTTGGACAATGTGCACTTGCGCTTGCTTTTGGCGTATAGCAACCACCTCATCACCTAGCAACTATTACAACAATAATATTACAACAACATACTATTACAATAGTAGTATTATGTATATTACATGACTCACCCCTCAAACTTAAACGGATCAATGTCCCCATTGACCAGGGATAGCACAAGGGGTGAAAAGGGGAGATTTGCAAAATACTAAGCTAGACTCTCCTAAGGGGATTCAGTGTACAAACTTAAGTGAGTTGAGACTTTGGTGTTTTATAAAGACAAGGAATCATTAAGTTATTTGTTTGGGAAGCATCTACGTAATGTTTTCTAAGTATTTAATGAACTGAGCATACTCCAAAATTTCATCCTTAAGGGTATTCAACAAGAACAAAACTCAAAGAAATCAGACAAGAAATGTGTTGTCAACTTGACAAGTCAAAAGCATTCACAATTATTTATTTATTTTTTATTCAGAGAAAATAACTAAAGAAATCATAAAAGAACCTAACTAAAACTTAAACCAAAAGGAACAAAAAATAACAAAAGCTGGAAAGATAAGTAAAAAAGAAACTCCTCTATGCAGAGAAAAATGTGTTGTTGTCGCCATTACTTTTTTCAGGGGTCTTGGAGTTTTGAAGAAGAATTGTAAACCGAAACAAATTGCAAATTGCAAAATCAAACCTAACCTCACAAAAATAATTGTAAACCGAATTCAATTTCTATTCAATTTTGATTCCAAAATCTTTAAGAGGCTAAGTGATAAGACCTATATGTCTATGGCCAATCGTACTTAGATAAATTTATAACACAATTCTAGTGGATTGGAGTCTTTTGCCCTATGTCTAGGGTAAAGAATCGCTTATGTCTAAGCTCTTGTCTCCATTGCTTGTGTGAAGTCTGCTTTTTACTAACCCTTTCAGTATTAGCTCCAAGCCTTATATGCAAGCCTAGTTGATCAAACTAGAATTACAAAAGCAATTAATTCAACACATGCAAACAATTGAAGTGCAGGCTTGATTGTTCTTGCGATTTAAGCTCAACTTACTCCTTAGGGAATTCACATCCTTGAACCCCCTAAGATGTTTTAGCTCATAACTAACTCAAAAGCATCTAGTAAAGCTTGAAAATAAATTTCATGACAAAAGGATTAGTCTACTGTACTAATCTAAAATAAAAGGGAAATGAAAAGTTGATGTTGTAATAATGTAAGAACCAAAGCAAGGGAAAAATACAATATTTAAAACTTCATTAACTTAAAAAACTCATTTGCAATCCCACAGTAATTAACAAAACCAACCAGCTAGCAACTTTTTTTTGGAAATAAACCCACGAACAACGTCTCTAGAAAACTCAATTTTAGCTTGCAAAAAGTAATCCTTCAATGAAAAACTCCATTCCAATGTTAATACAAAAGGTAAAGGAACAGAAAACATAAAAGAATTACAACCAAACTGAATTACATAAATTAAATTCAAACTAAACTAAGAACAAGTTGGAATAAAAAAATTGAATAAAACCCATTGTTTTTCTTTAGATTTTAATCAATTCAACCATGTTCTTTGTCAAGAGGGAATGAATCTTTACAATCCAAACTTTTGTTTGGATTGGATCGAAGCTGAGGAAGAACAACGTGCTAGAAGAAATGAAGAAAATGAGAAGAATAGAGAAAAAAAAATAGCAACTAAAAATGCAAAAAAAAAAAATGTATTTCGGAGATGAAATCCGCCCTCCTTTGTGCGTTTTCATTCCATTTTATAGACAACGGTGGCTAGGGTCTATTTCTCATTCCATTTGGCTACAGAATCTCCAATGATTGAGTTGAAATCAAGCAAGAATCGTGGATTTTCTTTTAAAAAACGCTGTAGATTTTTTTCCCTAACCGTCACTGTTCAATTGCAATATCAGGTTGCAATTTCAATTTTGCAATCTGAAATTGCAATGTTCCAACATCCTGCAACCAAACACCACTTTTAGCCTATATTTTCCTCTTTTGCTCAATCGTCCTATCAAATGTATTTCCCACAAAATTATTGATGTTTTCCACGAATTTGCTAACTTATAATTCTAAAGAAAATCAAGCATAACTTAAGCCTTTGAGAGTTAAATAAGAGTTAATACTAAGGCTTATCACTTGTCATTTGAAAAAAAAAAAAGAGAAAAAAAACTACAAAAGCACGCAAGTCATAAATTACATTAAATCACTCTCTTTCTCTACCAAGCAACAAAAAAAACTACAAAACATGCAAAAAACAGTAAATTACATTAAATCACATTCTCTCTTTATCTGTCATTTGCAAAAATAATTAGAGGGGGAGTGATAATGCTAACATTTTACATATTTATAGCCCTTTTTACTTAAGCTATTTGCACAAATACATGTTTTTATGTCTAATAAATATAGCAAATTAATGAGAAAATAGCCAAAATTAGTTAAGGGATTGTTTTGAGTTAAGAAATAGGAAATAAGAGGAAAATAGTTGATTTGTAATGAGTTTTGATGTTTTTATGCAGAAAAGTGAAAATTGCCAAAATTGCAACTGCAATTTCACTTGAGAGACAGAATTTCGATAATAAAGGAGAAAATCTGGAAGCACAATTTTATGATAATATTTGAAGATATTCTCTAAAAATCAAGCTCATAAAGATTCGATTCTTGCCTTAAACATCTAAGGAACAAACCCTAGCATTTGGAGGCTATATATATGAAGATTCAAGCCACGAAAAAGGAGTCCACAGTCGGCCACACTCGATTGAAGACCATTAGTTTTTGCACTTGTATTTTTCTGTTTTATTGGCTAAAAGGAGAAGAAACGCCACCGAAACTTCAATCCAGCCCTGTTAAAAGTCTAGGGTTGTGAAGATCTTGCTCTCCTTGAAAGAGGTTGAGTTTAGATCGATTTAAGAGGTGATAGTTCTTTCCTTGAAGCTCGACTTTTCCTTGTAATCACAGTTTCTGTTTTCTATTTTAGTTTAAATTCCAGCACTTTAGTTTTCTGTTTTAGTTTAAGTTCCAGCACTTTATTTATGTTATTTCAACTTCAGTTAATTCTAGTTATTGTCTCTAATTTAGTACTTTCATTTACCGCAAGATTACATTAATAAAGTTCTTTATTCAAGTTATCTTTTCTTTTCGAGCTCATCACTTATTTTCCAATTTTGGGTTTTTCTTTTTACTTCTTAAATCAATATGCATTTTCTTTCTTTTAATGTTTTGTTATTTATTTTCTCCATCATGAGCTAATTCTGTCCTTGGGATTCGGATATGTGGATGCCCTAAAGATTGGAAACTTGGCCTAAGATGTAAAAGTAACTTTGCTTTATTCCATAACATTGTTTGCTTTTATTGATTATCATTCTTATTGTGAATCTAGCTTGATCACCTAGGTGAACATACAGAGATCGAGTTTAATATTGAAAAGGTTAAACGAGATTATGTGTTCATACAAAGCAATAGAAGAAATGGGCTTAGACATAAGCACTTGTTTTTTACCCTAGACATAGGGCGAAACCTATAAGACCAAGAGTTGTGTTCTCATTAAACTAAGTTCGTATTAGCCATAGACATATGGTTTAATCACTTAGGCTTCTAAAGGTTTTTCCATTAAAATCAAATAGAAGTTGAACCCAGTTTACATTGCTTGGTGTTTGAGTAAAGATTGTAATTGCATTTTAGGTCACAATTCTTTTCTAAGGGAGCAAAAGCATGATCAGATTCCATCTTTTTATCATTTGATTTTTTGTACACTCACAACCTTGCCAATTATTTAATATTGGTTACCGAGGTTGCTTTGTGTGAATATCTTTGCCTTCATCTTGGATTTTGTGGTATCCATTCTCAGTGGGATCGATACTTTGGAATATTTCATTTACTACTTGTTTGACATTGTGCACTTGCACTAGACTGGAGACTTTTTCTATTCAAAAGTTTTCTTCTAAAAGCCCACACGTTTTCAGTCGATCAAGGAGTCTATTCACCTGTCGACCTCTAACATCACCACAACAAAATGATATGAATCCTACAACGCTAGTCAAGTTGCATTAAATGCACCGAGACTTCATTTATGATGAACTCAAGTTGCCTTAAAGTTGAAGTCAAGTTGCATTGAAGGAACTTAAGTTGCAATTAAATGAACTCAAGAGCATCTCAAGCTTCATTTAATGCAAGTCAAGCATCAATGGATGGGACTAAACTTTAAGTTACGTCAAGTGGAGCTTCATTTAAACCTTGGGAGGTTACAAAGACTAGAATGGTTGATAGAAGTTTCAATTCTTGGATTTAAGGCTCATTTACATGTAATTTTAGTTTTAAACATTTCATTTATGTCTTTTAGGTTACTTTTGAGTTAGTGGTTGTTATGGTATTCAAGTACTTGGGAGTTACAACCCTTAAGTTGACATTAGGTTACTCTTAGGGTTAATTTGGAGGCTATATATAGCCTAGCTAGATTCTTTGTAAAGAGAAGATTTGTTTTGATGATGTTTCAATCCATTCAAAAAGAGGGAGGTTGTCTCATGGCTCAAGACGACGTTTCAAATGATGATGGTGTTATTGATGGCATGACGACCAACAAAGAAAGTGATAAAATTGAAAATGAAATGCTTTGTAATTTTGTTCCAACACATGCAATTGAATTCTTGTTTAGTAGGCAATTAGATTGCAAAGACTTGTTTGTTTGTAACCCTTCTACTATTGTAAAACCTACTCTTGATGAAGTACATGTTGATGTGTGTAAGTTAGGGCAAAAGGCGAAAAAGGTCGAGACAAAAGTATATGAATTGTTTGAAAAAGAATCTTGTGAGAAAATGAGTGAGAGAGAAAAGCATGAAATTAGTCTATGGCCTATAGAGAAAAAAGAGAGAAAAACCAATAATATGAGCTTGTGTGAAAGAGCTTGTGAGGTTAAATCTATATTGTTTTCAAAGCAAAATATTTTTGATCTTTTATACAAAGGCCCTTATTTTCTAATAGGTGAGCTCAAATCATGCTTCTTTAGTGTTTCTTTTGACTTCTTACAAGAGGCCAAAGCACTCATTGTGAAGCTTGATAAAAAAGTTAACGTCAAAGCATTTATTGGGAGGCAACACTTCAAAATTGCTTCTAAGTTCATCCATGGCAGCAAGCATAAGGTGTTCAAACCAGGTGATTGGGTTTAGAGACACTTTTGGAAGGATCGTTGTTCATTTTACAAGAAAACTAAGTGGAATTCAAGAGGCAATTTACCTATTGTTAGGATTTGTGCCCTAAAGCTCGTTTTTTTTTTTTTTGTAATTAAACATTTTCTCATTTATTAATAAAATAATTTATTATTTTGCATTGTGTATAACATTATCCAATATTGTGTAAAATCCAAGGTTATTATTGTAATCTTGAACAGTATGTAGTTGACATACAAGAGGATCGTGTTCAAGAAATAACCTAAAGAGTCTATAGTATATGGATAAGATTGGGTGTCTTATCTTGGTAACATTATTGATACGGCCCACTTTGTAATTGTTACAAATGATTTGATCCAAATCATTCATGTGGAGACATGTGAGTGAGGGTATCCTATACAATGAGTTTGTATAAGACTGGACCACGACATATTTAATCTCTCTTTATAAATCCGTTAATTGAGAAGATTAATATTTCACAGGATGATCATATGCGACTCAATCTTAATTCTGAGTGAGTTATGAACTCCTGTCTATGAGGGCTCATCCTTTGATTTGCATGGGTGAGAATGGTTTTTGTAGCCGATTCAATAAGCCTACCATTTTGGGGACTTGACTAAATAGAGAGCTGGGAACATAATTTCACGAGATGGAATTCACTTCTTCCCATATAGGAAAAGTAGATAAGTAGCTCCCTTAAGTGCTGATTTATGGACTTGAGCAATGGGGCCCCACCTCTCACTGGCCCGAGAGGGACTTAGTTTATGATTAGATCATAAACAAATTGTTCATTAGAGGATTAGTGGTACTTAAGGTATAAGATGTAATTATAGGGGTAAAACAGACTTTTGACCCAGCTATAAGTACAAATGACTTGTGAAAGATCGATTTGCATGTAATGATTAGATCGATGGACACAACTTGTCCTACAGTGCATAAGAGTGCAACTCTCGGTCTAGAGTGGATTGACCTATAGTTAATGAATGAAAATTAATTAATTAAAGAGTTTAATTAAGTGATTTTATATCATTGGAGCTTATAATTTATAGGTCCATAAGGTCCCCTTGCTAGCTCATATGAACAAATAGAGATCAATTTCGTTGAGAGAAATTTTTAAAATGTTCAAATTAAAATTTAATATATGTGATATATTAAATGAAGGAAAATATATTTATTGTATATGATATATTAAATATCAAATAAATAATTAATGTATTAAGATACATTGAATAAAAGATATTTATTAAATTTGAATTAGATTCGAATAAGGAAATAGATGTCGTAGGAGAATTTGGAAAGGTTTGAATTTGATTCAAATCGGTTAGATAAATGTATTTTAATATATTAGATATTAAAATATATTATTTAATTATTTGCCTTAGGCCACTATAAATAGGACCCTAGGGGTGAGCCATTGTGGACATCACAAACATAAGAGAAAATAACTCTTGAAATTCTCCTCTCACTCCATCTCTCTCTATTTTTAAGAAGGTTTCCACAAACCTCTTTTATCCTTTGTTCGAGCCATAACTGGGAAGGCTTTATGGAAGAAGTCAACAACACCAAAAGAATCTCTATATGTTCAAGGTATGTTATGCTTAACCTTAATATTATTATTTAATTCTAAATAAACTCAAACTGATTCCTACGCTTTCGCTTGAGTTTAATTAGATTATTCCCTTCACCTATGACATCCCATGACTACAAGATTGCTTTAAAAGGAGAAGGTGATGTCAATTACATTTTCAATGCCGTTGATTTTCGTCTATTTGATGTAGGAGATCCTTTTGATTCGAGGACGAATCCTCTTGAAGAATGGGAGGATGATATGATCCTACAACGCTAGTCAAGAATAAAGAAGAGCTCCAAATGGAGTTGCATTAAATGCACCGAGGCTTCATTTATGGTGAACTCAAGTTGCATTAAAGTTGAAGTCAAGTTGCATTGAAGGAACTTAAGTTGCAATTAAATGAACTCAAGAGCATCTCAAGCTTCATTTAATGCAAGTCAAGCATCAATTGATAGGACTACACTTCAAGTTACTTCAAGTGGAGCTTCATTTAAACCTTGAGAGGTTACAAAGACTAGAATGGTTGATAGAAGTTTCAATTCTCGGATTTAAGGCTCATGTACATGTAATTTCAGCTTTAAACATTTCATTTATGTCTTTTAGGTTACTTTTGAGTTAGTGGTTGTTATGGTATTCTTAGGAGTTACAACCCTTAAGTTGACAATGGGTTTCTCTTAGGGTTAATTTGGAGGCTATATATAGCATAGCTAGATTCTTTGTAAAGGGAAGATTTGTTTTGATGATGTTTCAATGAAATTAAGTCTTTTGAGGCTAAAGGCCATGAGTAACTTTCTTTGCATATCTTGTGTTTAGATGCATGCTAGGATCATTCAAGTAGTGTTGATCAAACTATTTGTGGAGTGATTCGAATCTTGAGTTTAGAAACAAGTTTTCTCTACTCTTGATATTAATCATCAAGGTAAATCCGTTTCTATCTTCTTCCTTGGGATGAAATTATCTTGATTTTGAGGTTTTTGGGTTTTAGATCTAAAGGTCTTGTCTGTTAGCAAGGTTGTTAGATTCAAATTCATAAGAGCTACTTATCATTTAGTCTCAGAGCCTTAGGTATCTTTGATTTCATGTTGATTTGGGGGTTTTAGCATTTGTGATCTAGGGGTTTGCATAACCATAAGTAGCTCTTACGAATGATTTTAGATCTAAGAACCCTTATGGTTATGCAAACCCCTAGATCACAAATGCTAAAACCCCCAAATCAACATGAAATTAAAGATACCTAAGTCTCTGATACCAAATGATAAGGCAACCCTAATTCTCAGCCCAAAAATTCAAGCTTTGAAGAAGCAAGAACCTTTGAATCAAAGAAATTAACACCTCCTTATAAATTTTGAAAATCAACTCAAGGAAAGTAAAAATCGGATTACCTTGTTGATCAAATATCTCAAGGAAAGAAAACTTGTTTGAGATTCGAATCACTCCACAAGCAAGATTGATCAAGTCAAGCTTTAATGATTCTAAGCATGCAACCTATACTTCATAGAATTTCAAAGAAACATAGCTTTAGGCTATAATAAACCTCAAAGGCTCATTTTGATTACATCTCCCAAATCTTTTTGATTGGATTGTGCAATTTGTCCCTCCATTTCTTGGTCCTGCAAGTTCAACTCTTGACATAATTCAGACATGTATTTCATGGATCAATGCATTTCAGCCAAACTTTCTCGAAAAACCTTCCAAAATGGATCAACATTGACGTGGTTCTCACAATGTCTTTGTGCTTAATGAAACATGCATTTGGTTGAACTTCTTCTGTGATACATGCTGCAAAAAGAATGTGAAGTGACAAGAAAGTGACATTTCCTCACGTTCTTATGTGTTTTTACTCAAAGACAAACCCACTCTCAACAAACTCTCAATCTCACTTAGATGAGCCAATGAGTGATCAAGCTCGTCAGACCCGTCAAATAATATTTATAACTGGACCAACTAATATTTTGCAATATAGTGGCCAGGTCGATCCATAGGGAGGCTAGTTGGAGTTGTTTGGAACGTTCGATATTCCTTTCGTCCTTGAATTAGATTTAAACACCACAAAAAGGGGTTTTGGATACAAATAAAGTAAAAGTTAAGGAAAATTAAAGAACGGAGGCTTAAACAAAGAAAATTAAATCACTTACAAAGCAAACGGGCTCAGAGCATCATTCGAGATCCAACATGTTTGTATATCACTGATTAACTCTACTTACATGTACTTTATTCTAATGCTTAACCCAATTAAGCGGAACAACTGCTTACTCAAGTTCCCTTAAAAGATTAATTAAGCCTAGCACTCATTTAATCCTAAATTAACTCTTGGAGCTGAGCATGATAGCGTTCCATGCACTTGAGTTAATAGCTTTAAGCGCAAGACCGGTTAAGGACACTTTGATTAACTAGATAGCTTAATTAATCTAGGTATTGATCTTCTACTAAGACCTAAGTCTTAACTCGGGAATCATGAATTCCTCTTTTAAGCAAAGAAATGGCCTATTGCTATTAAGTGCTAAGACACATACATGAGAGCCACAAATGTTCTAAGCTAGCTATTCAAAGAAATAAATGCTCCTAGGTTGTCAATCTAAAGTATCAATCAATGATAATCGTAAATCAAGCAGAAAATCTCATTAGAAACAGAGGACCCAAAATAGCTCTCGAACTCGCTTAATCGTCTAGCAGAGCATGGAAATGAAAGATAAAATGGCCATAATACAAGCCATCGTAAGGAAAGTAAGTAGAATGGGCTAAAATGAGAGTAAAACTAGAGAGAATTTCGAGTTTGGTGGCTAGAATTTCATTCCCCCTTAACCTAAATGTAGAAAATACTATTTATAATTCTTGCAGTAGCATCGAGACGCTACAGGCAGCGTCTCGACACTGCCTCGCTGAAGACCAGCGTCTTTGGGGCTCGCTGTAGAGTCGACCTTTTAGAAGAATGCTATAAAAAATGCAATTGCAATTGTAGCTAACATGTGAAAACTAAGTAAACTGAATTCAACTCCTATTCAATTTTGCTTCAAAATCTTTTTAGGAGGCTAAGTGATTAAACCTATATTTCTATGGCTAATCTAACTTAGATAATTTTGTACACAATTCTAGTGGTTTTGAAGTTTCGCCTATGTTTAGGGTCGATGTTTCAGAACTTATTTCTAAACTTTTTCCTCCATTGCTTTTGTGATATCCGCCTTTCCTTAACCATTTCGGTATTAAGTTTAAGCTTGACAAGAAACACTAGTTGGCCTACTAGGTTTACCCAAATCTAAACTCAACAAAAACAAACTAAGTTCACACGTTGGCTAGATTCGTTATGCTTTAAAGCTTTTACATTTTTCCTTAGGGCTTTCACCAACTTGAACCCCTAAAGAAAATTTAGCTCATTATGATGGGGATGAAAAACAGTGAATGAATGGATACAAAACTCACAATTAAATAGCCAAAATAAAGAAAATAAAAACCCAAAATAAAACGGCAATCCAAGCTGAACATTTATTGAGAAAACACTAATAAAATCAATCCAACAAGTTTAAAAACACTCACACAAACAGTGGCAACACTTACTAAAATTCAACCCTTGTGGAAATATAATTCCAAAGAACAAACTAAATATTTATTAAAGAATAAAACAACATTCAAAAGAACATAGCACTGAACTAAAACCCAACAAGCTTGCAAGAAAGAAATAAGAAAAATAGTAACTAAAAAGAAGAAAGAACAAAACGTACAAACAACTACGGGCTTGCGTATTCCTTGCTTCGATCGAACCAATGTCACCTTCAAAGGAGAATGGATCTTCACCTCCCCTAACTTTCGTTGAAGAGGGTTCGAATTAAGAAATTATGGAGCAAAGATGAAGAATTAATTGCTGGAAAATGACAGAAAACCGTGAACTAAACTACTGTGGGCTAGTAGAAAAAACCCAGCCACCTTTTGGATCTTTTCTTCCTCTATTTATAAGCTTCTTGGCTAGTGTTTCCATATATAATCATCCTCAATTTATGGGCTGACCTCTAGGAATCAAATTGGGATGAGAATCTTCCAAAATCGTGCAAAAATCCCTTAAATTGCATGATTTATGTCATTTTCGCAACTTCCAAATTTTACAGAAAATGCAGTTGCATTTTCAGTAGCATTTCTGGGCTTGCTCACTATCATGCTCTTGCGAAGGAATGCTATTCGGAATGCAATTGCATTTTTCCTTTTTGCTCCAAATCTACACAAAAACAACAAATTAGTTTAAATTCCATTCTTTTTTCAACTCCTTTCCTTTTTTTCATTACTCCAACGAGTTTTTATGAATTTAACCAATAAACACCGTTTTTAGCTTGCTCGTCATTCAACAAAACACACAAAAATGACAAGATCAACCTAGTTTAGGGTCAAATAATCATCTTAAATGAGAATTATCGGTGCATTTAATCCAACTCCATTTTGAGCTCTTCTTTATTCTTGACTAGCGTTGTAGAATTCATATCACAAAGTCTTTTCAATAATAAATTGCTTGAACCTTGAGAATTGAAAAATTGGATAAGCATGATCTGATTTATTGAAAAGAAAGATTAGGCTTATATAGCTATAGCCATCAAATGAAAATGGAGGAAATCAAAATTTCTCCCCTACGGTTTATTTGATTTATTGGTATTTAATATATGTATATTTAGCTTCATCAAAATTACTAGAAAATTGTGTTGGTTTGTAGGTCAATGGGGGCACAATAGAGAAGTTGGTGCCTTCGAGTTTTGGTGTTCAACCTCTTAAAGGGAATAATCGAATTAAACCCACGGCGGAAGCGTTGAAATCGACTTTGATTTTATTTAGGATTAAACAATAATAATAAGGTTAAACATAAACCATACTTTAAATGTTATGAAGATTCCTTTAATGTTCTTGATATCTTCCACAAAGCTTTCCTGGCTATGGTTCGAACAAATGACCAAATGGGTTTGTGAGAACCTTCTTGAAAATAGAGAGAGGGAATGAGAGGAAACTTTCTAGAGTTATTTTTTCTTGTTTAGAACACACCTAATGGCTCATCCCTAGGGTCCTATTTATAGTGGCGTAAGGTAAATCTTTCCCATAATTAAATAATATATTTTAATATCTAATATATTAAAATATATTTATCTAACCAATTTGAATCTTATTCAAATATTTTTAAATTCTCCTACAACATCTATTTCCTTATTTGAATCATATTCAAATTTTATAAATATTTTTTTTAATGTATCTTAATACATTAATAATTTCTTTGATATTTAATGTATCATATACAATAAACATGTTTTTCCTCATTTAATATATAAAATATATTAAATGTTAATTTGAACATTTCAAATTTTATTTTAACGAAATTGATTCCTTATTGTTCGTATGAGCTAGCAAGGAGATCTTATGGACCTACAGATTATAAGCTCCAATGATACAAAATCAATTACTTAAACTCTTTAATGAATTAATTTTCATTCATTAACTATAGTTCACTCCACTATAGACCTAGAGTTGCACTCTTATGCATTGTAGGACAAATCGTGTCCATCGATTTAATCATTACATGCAAGTCAATCTTTCACGAGTTATTCGTAATTACAGTTGGGTCAAAAGTCCGTTTTACCCTTATAATTACATCTCACCTTAAGTATCACTTATTCTCTAATGAACAATTTGTTTATGATCTAACCATAAACAAAGTCCCTCTCAAGCTAGTGAGAGGGTGGAGCCCCATTGTTCAAGTTTCTAAATCAGCACTAAAGGGAACTACTCATCTACTTACCCTATATGGGAACGAGTGAATTTCATCTTGTGAGATTATGTTCACAGCTCCCTATTTGGTCAAGTTTCTAAAATAGTAGGCTTATTGAATATGCTACAAAGGCCACTCTCACCCATGAAAATCAAAGGACAAGCCCTTACAGGCAGAAAATTATAACTCACTTAGGATTAAGATTGAGTCGCATATGATCATCCTGCTGAAATATTAATCTTCTCAATTAACGAATTTAAAGAGAAATTAAATATTTCGTAGTCCAGTCTTATACAAACTCATTGTATAAGATACACTCACTCACATGTCTCCACATGAACGATTTAGATCAAATCGTTTGTAACTATTACAAAGTGGGCCGTATCAATAGTGTTATCAAGATAAGGCACCCAACTTTATCCAATATACTATGACCCTTTAGGTTATTTATTGAACATGATCTTCTCATATGTCAACCACATACCGTTCAAGATTATACTAATAACCATGTATTTTCATATAATGAATAGTATTATATTGCAAATAAAATAATTAAAATAATTATTAATTATTAAATAAATCATTAATTACGAGGCTTTAGGGCATAAATCCCAACACCTCTAGTGTAACGACCCGAATTCCTACGACTTTCTAAACGCGAAAGCATGACCTAGTTACCTCGTTCATGTCCGAAATTTCGGCAGCATGACGGCGTAACTACAAGAAACCAAAATTTTACAAAGACCTGGAAAGAGATATAAACACTTCTATGTTTCAGATCACAGACTCAGCATCCACCAAACTACAATAAATGATGCTGAGATCAATTAACAGACAACCAAATCTAAAAGCTTCTAACTAGACACACGAAGCTAAAGAATATTTAAACTTTACAGACCGACAAACAACAGGAAACAAAGAAACAAAACTAAAGGCTAAACATAGAAAAGAAATTTGGTGGAGCCTCCATAGTCTCGTCAAGTCGTCGCCTGCGTCATCCACCTCGAGAATGTGCACAATCTGCAAAACAAACAAAGTAGTAAGGATGAGTATAAACATACTCAGTAAGTAGCCCACTTAAGGGTCCAATGTTTAAATAAACCATACCAAGAAGAAAGCTGCTCTTACTCACACTCGTGCTTAGATTTCAAGTACTTCCTTTTGTTATTTTAAAAGTCCATTTATCCTTCCACAACATTCACTACTACTTGACCCTAACTTCGTGTCATACCTGCGAGTCCTGTAACCTAGAACCCAAACCTGTGAAGGTCTATAACCCTCACACTCATCTCAATAGATAAATCACCCCTAGGCTAGCACACAGGCGCTAGGGAACGCATTCCCTACGCTCAACATAATGGGGAATCACCCCTAAGCTAGCACACAAGCGCTAGGGAACGCATTCCCTACGCTCAACATAATGGGGAATCATCTCTCAGCTAGCACACGGCAATAGGAAACGCATTCCTATGCTCAACACAGTGGGGAATCACCCCTAAGCTAGCTCATCGGCAATAAGGAACGCATTCCTTATGCTCATCACATCATGATAGCCACACAGGCAACCAGGGAACACATCCCCTCAGCTAGCATACAGGCAATAGGGAAACACATTCCCTATGCTCAACACAGTGGGGAATCACCCCTAAGTTAGCTCACATGCACTAGGGAAACACATCCCCTATGCTCATCACATCACATACGTTCTAGGCTTACAAACTCGCACGAAATGACAGAGATCGGGTGGGTAGCACCAATCTAACGGGCCTTGTACTTTCACAACGATTTTGGAACCTTTCGGGTCATCTATCATACCAAATCTCTTCCATCAAGACTGATTCACAATAACAAACCGACCCGAAATTCACAAGCACACACAATGGGAAAAACGTTCCCTAACTCACACAAGCAAAGAGGGAAAGCCACCCTCAAGTCTTCCCAACATTTACAACGTCTTACGCCTCATATATATATATATATATATATATATCTAGGCGAATACAAATCCTAACGGACAAATCCGAAAGGCTACTTACTTTCTAGGCCAAACCCACTTCTCTTTCTTTTAAGAAGTCATTCGTAGCATATGACCCAGGCCCACCTTTTATAAACAACCACAATCTCATCATAGTGACTTTTCGCCATATATCACAAGCACGAATCTCGAGTAAGAACCTATGTCCTAGTTCAATGGCACTTTTAAACAAAACTTTACTTAATCAAAACCCATATGCGTGCTAGTAGCATAAAGTCATCCACCATTTAACTCAGAAATCGGCCCCTAGCCCGTCCCAAACAAGTTAAGCACAACTCGTCATTCCAAATACTCCAAACACCAGAATTACTAGACCATTTAGTCCTTTAGCTCAACGTTCGAGGTTTTATAGCCACTCTGAATTCCATCTCAAGCCACAGATCACAACAATCCAAATATGTGTACTTATACAATCCAAACTAACTTCCCGTACGTCCTTACTTAATAAAGAACCACGATCATAGTCAACTATGCATTCCAAAGAGTTAATATATAACCAAACTCCTTATTAGTTCACAAGGCCAAGTCCTTAGGAGCACCCCGCTCGGAATCATGATTTATACCAAGCCACTCAACTAAATTGACAACTTTCTTTAAATTCTTGGGTTTAGGTACAATAAGGCAAAACTCTTTTTGAAATATTTACTAAGCGAAACATCCTCGCCAACGTGGTCACCCTTATACTTCATACTTGAATTAATTACATCCACGACCACTTAACATACATCAATTCAAACAACTACTCTCTTAAAGTGCTACTCATGCTAAATCATAAGCCATTCGAAAGACGTTCAGCCCCTGATAAGCCTTAGAATTAAGGCTTATTTAATTCCCAAATGATCGAAAAACTCTTGTTTGTCCTAAGATTAATTGAAAATAGTGGAAGATTGTTTGAAATTAAGGAAGAATTGAATGTGATAGCAATTGGAAGAGAATTCTAAGTAATTTAGTTCTTTTTGCAGAATTTTTGGAAATTGCTAAATCAGATTGCCAAATCTGATTTGGCAATTGTTTCTGGAGCAGGGAATGTGAAAATTGCTAAATCAGATTGCCAAATCTGATTTGGCAATTGTGTTATGGGCAGAAATTTATGGGGCGTGAATGACGAAACCCATAAATGGGAAGAACGATTTTCGCACGATTCGAGGGAATTGGAGCATGATTTTTGGGCAATCTTCAACCCTAATGAATGCCTACAAATGAGGAAGAAGAAGATGAGCTATTAATTGGATTTTGAGGGCGATTTGAAGGATCAATTTCGTGGGTTTTTGGGTTTTAAAAAAGGAAAAATTCTGCATTAAACCCATGTCGAAATTCTTCAATTACAGCTCGGTTTGGAGGAATTTAAGCACGAAATTTGGGCATTCTTCAACCCTAATGAAGGCCTATAAATGGGGAAGAAGAAGAGGAGAAACACAAGTCGATTTGGAGGCGAATTTAGAAGCAATTGTTCGTGGGTTTTCGCACCCTCTGTTTTTCGAATTTCTGCTGTTTTTTTTGGCCAATTTATTCAAGTTCCATTTCATTTTTTCTTTAGTTTGTATTACAGGAGGTGGCTTGAACATTTTCTAATCTCATTTGATGTATTTGGAAGGAATTTTGAGTTTAATTCCAAGTCAAGTTCATGGGTTTTTCTTAAATGTTTCAATGCTCTGTTTTTCCTTTCTTCTTCGTTTAGCTTCTGTAAAGAAATTTTTTTTCAACTTATGTTTGTAGAAAGTCATGGCAGAAGGTAGGAGATAAGAGAATTACTTAGTTGCCCTTGTTATTTTGGTTTAATTTCCATTATTTGTCCTTGCTTGAATTTCTAGGAATAGCCAAATTGCATTTCATAAGTTAGTGTTTTATTTAATTAAATTGCACCATTTCATTTATGAACTCTTTCTTTAAAATTAGTTTTAGGGTGTTCATCGAAAATATGAGTTAAAACTTCTTAGGGGGTTCAAGGATGTGAATTCCCTAAGAAGTAAATGTAGCCAAAATTCCAATAAAACCAAGCCTACATCTCAATTGTTTGCTTGTGTTGATTAAATTTCCGTTGAGATCCTAGATTGATCAACTAGGGTTTCAACTCAAGCTTAGATCTAATACCGACAGGGTTAGTGATAAGCGGATTTCACACAAGTAATGGAGTAAAGGAGCTTAGACATAAGCCATTCCTTACCCTAGACATAGGGATTAAGGACTCCAAGACCCATAAAATTGCGAGCCAAAAATTATCTAAGATAGAGGGACTATAGACATATAGGTCTCTCACTTAGCCTCCTAAAAAATCCAATTTCGAGGTAAATAGGAGATGCAATTTTGGTTTACAATTGAGTGTGGAGTAGGTTGGAATTGCAATTTCGGTTTGCAATTACGACTTAGGGCAATGACATTCTTGAGCCCCATCCTTTATCATTTCATTCTCTAAGTTCATTCAAATTGCTATTTCATATTGCCAATTTAGATTCAGCAATTTAATTTTGTAATTTTTATCCATTTCGCTCATTGCTAAATTAGAATCTGCAATTCAATTTAGCAATTTCTGTTATTTCCAACATTGCCATTCTAGAATTAGCAATTGGATTTAGCAATTTCTGTTTTTCACCAACAACCTATCCCAACTTTATTTTTGCATTTTTACTTTTCAAACTTGCAATTTTCCTTACACTTTTGCAAAACAAAACCTTTGTTACTCCGTTCCCTGTGGGATTCGATACTTGGTACTCAGATACCAATTTATATTACTTCGATCGCGTGCGCTTGCGTGACCACCGATAATTTCCATTATAACCATATAAAAGACCATTTACCACTCAAGCAACACCTACACCAACCCACAAATCATTACATATTTCATAAATATGGTTTTCAAGCATGCTTTCACAATTTCCACATTATCAAACATATATCAATTTAAATGGAAACATAAAGGGGCTAATATCCAAATAGCTACTTACAATTTACTCCAAGGTTCAAAAGGGCTCAAACTCGAATACTTGATCCATAATCAACAAACAACGGCCCATGAACTCGCCTTAGATTTCGAACTCGAATCACCACTGAAATTGACTCCAAATAATTTGATTTCATGAATCCAAATCCCAAATGCCATGGGTAATCTAAAGTAAAGTTTAAAACTCTATGGGTTAATCTCCAATGCCAAAAACAGTAACAAAATCACATTTATGAACCAAAAGAACGTCTCAAATCAACATCGAAATGCTTACCCACTTCAAATCGAACTTGTTCAAAGCTGTATAAACAACGAGCATGCCAGAAACCGACCCCAAAACATCACCAATGTTGTTGTCTATACAGAAATCGAGAGGGAGATAGACAGAACGACCGACAATTAATGGCGTGCGACGGGGCTAGCGGCGTGTGGCTGAAGGAGCTAGGCGGCGTGCTGCACCCGCGATCGAGAACGGGCGTGCGACGGCTCTGGTGACGGCGAAAGGCGGGTGGCGCGGGTCTGCTCGAGCAGCATACAACGGACGAGAGAGAGAGAGAGAGAAAAAAAAAACGGGAGGGAGAGAGCTACGGGAAAGAGGAGGAAGAAGAAGAAAATGAGAAGATAAGGATGAGAAAAAAAAGTTTTTATTGATAAAGACTAAAATGCCCTTGTACCAACTCTTTTCTTCCAAATTTGTCCTTTCAAATCCATAAAATTTCAAATTAACCCAAAATCTCAAAATACTTAAGAATTATTCAACTTAAATTTCCAAAATTTCGAAAATAATGCCTCTGAAAAAGCCGGGCGTTACATCTAGCATTCGCGACTAGTAGGGCTATAGGGGTGTTCATAAAATAGAAAAAGTCGATGAAACTAACCGAATCGACGTTTGGTTATTTTAAAAAAATCGGTTTCCTCCATTTACATATTGAAAAAACCGTAATAATAGGTTCATTTACAGTTTGGATTTTTCAAAAATCGAAAAACAAACCGAACCGAACCGATTATAATAAATTTATTCATAAAAATATATATATGCCACCAAGTGCCTCATAAAGGGCATAACCCAAGCCCAACTTCTTACAACCTCCAACTCTAAGCTCAACCAATTCACTATTTATGTTTACATAAAAACCCTAATATTTAATAACAACAACCTAATTTTATAACTTTCAACCGCCACTCCCACTCTCCACTAGAGATGTTCATTTTTTTCGCCGGATGGGCCCTCCAGGGACCCACTTCTAACGGGGCAGGGAATCCCTGTTTAGGTGGGGAATGGGGGAAGGAGTGGGGGAAAATTTTTCTCCGTTAGCTAAACGGGGACGGGGATGAGAATGCATTCTCCGTCCCCATCCCCACTCTGATTTCTTTAATTTTTTTAATATATATATATATATATATATATATATATATATATATATATATATAATAAACCATAAGTTCAAACTTTTATGAAATTTCTAAGGAAATTAAAAAAATTTCTTTTTAAATAGAAATTTCTCATTATGAATTAATAATTTAAATATAAATTAAAATATATATCTTTTATTTAATCAAAATGAAAAAAAATGAAAATCATAAATGGGGAATAATTCCTCACGGGGAACCCAATCCCCGTGAATCCTCTATGGAGTATTGATAACTCTTAAATTAAGAGTTATATGTTAGTATTTTCGGGCTAAATTGTAGATTTTTATCTCATTATATTTTAGAAAACTCCAAGCTTTGATATATTTTGCTCTAGGACTGATTTTGATATAGTAATATTTTTATTAGAACAATTTATCTTAATTAAAGCCTTTTATGTGATTAAATCAGGATGGATTAATGAGGAGTCAAGAAGCCAAGAACAGCAGTTTTACAACTAATTGCTGGAGCAAATGTCGCGTTCCAGGCTTTTACGAAATTCGCACTTGGGAGCTGTATTCATTAATTGAGCTGGAATCTGTCAGTCCAGTCACATGTTTTCAGCCAACCTGAGCCCGCCACGTCACAAGGACAAGTCTAATCAGCCCTCATTTTCATAAAGGGTGACTATTATAATGGGGCAGCCGTTTTTGGTGGCAATGGGAGTTGAAAGAGAAGGGAGGATCCCGAAAAACCAGAAGAGAAAGGAGCAGCAGAGGAGAGAAGCTTCGACCAAGGGAGCCTTCATCGGAGTTTTGCCAAAAACGGAAGGTTTCCAGTAGGAGCAGACGCCGATGCTGTGGCAAGAAACTTGGGGCAGCATTTCGACTTCTCCTGCTATATTTTCTTCTGTCATTTAGTCGTTTTCTGTTTTTATTTTCATTATGTTTCCATTTCTACTGTTTTTCCGTTTTTCCTGTAGCATGAACTAATCACCATAAGGTGAGGATTAGAGGATGAGTGTTTTTGGCTAATGTTATAGTTGAGTAGACTTCTTCTCCTTCGATTTGGTTTTTAAGGGATTTTATTCTTAGTTTGTTTCCGCTTGGCCAGCCGTTATGAACATCGTCCCTCTGATTTCTGGGAAGAATAGGAGGGGCTGAAAACTTGAAAACCACGTTAGCCTCTTGTTTAGGTTAGTAGCTAACTAAGTGGGTAGGTTAGGGATAGCCACTCGCCTAACGCACATAAAGTACAGTGGGTATATTGTGCTGAAGTAATTTAATTGCGACAGCATATATTCGGTGATTCGGGAGAATACCGTGTAGCCTGTAGTGAATCGAATGGAATGAATGTGTACTCAGTTCGTAACTTAGCTAATGCATGACTTACCTCTAATCCGAGCCTTTCGTTTAATTAAAGCACAAGTTAATCGTTCTCTGTTTTCTGAATCCTTACTCTGTTTTTGCATGCTTTAGCATTACTTTTGTTCCAGCATTTATGATTTCTTTTATTGCATCTCTATCGATAATTTTGAATGGTTACCAACTGAGTTACTGAGAATTAATTTGGGTTCAGTAGAAAGATCAATAGTCTCCGAGGATACGATAATTTTACTTGCCACTTGCTATAAAAAGGATGTGTACACTTGCACATTGACACTCTAATTTGCACAATTGTTCACATTGCTCTAGCAAACGCATCAAGTTTTTGGCGCCGTTGCCGGGGACTATTCAATTTTTCTTTTACTTAAATTGATTTTTGGTAACTGGTGCTTAATTGAATCTGAATTAGCTGTTTGGTTTTACTTTCAGGTGTGTTAGTGGTGTATGAACAAGTCTTCTGACTTGGAATTTCGAATTGATCCAGAAATTGAGAGAACATTTCATTTAAGGAGAAGAGCTCAAAGAGCTGGTCAAAGAGATAGGCGATATCTAATGGAAAGACAAGACCCACTTATACTGCCTGGACCCCGAGTAGGACCTGCTATTGATGAGAATCAACCACAACCTGAATTGAGAGGAAATCGACCAGTTAATCAGGGAAATATGGCTGAGAACCCTGTTCTTTTAGCCAATGACAGGGAAAGAGCTATTAGGGCTTATGCAGTACCCACATTTGATGAATTATATCCTGGAATTGCTGGGCCAGAAATTGAAGCAGCAAATTTTGAGATGAAGCCAGTTATGTTTCAAATGTTTCAAACGGTGGGACAATTCCATGGCCTACCTTCTGAAGATCCACATTTGCATCTTAAGTCTTTTCTAAGTGTGAGTGATTCATTTAAGAAGCAAGGAGTATCAAAAGACGCACTTAGAATGATATTATTTCCATATTCTCTTAGAGATGCAGCAAAGGCATGGTTGAATACTTTTCCACCTGGATCTATCACTTCGTGGAACGATTTGGCAGAGAAATTCTTGATAAAGTATTTTCCACCAACGAAGAATGCCAAGTATAGAGCTGAAATAGTAGCATTCAGGCAGTATGATGATGAGACATTTAGTGAAGCATGGGAACGGTTTAAAGAATTACTAAGAAAGTGCCCGCACCATGGTCTACCACATTGCATCCAAATGGAGACACTGTACAATGGGTTGAATTTGGATACTCAGAACATGGTAAATGCTTCAGCAAATGGAGCTCTGCTTTCAAAGACTTTTAATGAAGCCTATGAGATTTTGGAGAGAATTTCTACCAATAGTTCTCAGTGGGCAGATGTAAGAAGCAACCCTGGGAAGAAGAAGCAGGGAGTGTTGGAAGTTGATGCATTATCATCATTGAGTGCCCAAATTGCTTCCATGGCAAATATTTTGAAGAACATGTCAATGGGGAATGTGTCACAGAATGCTGCCTCAGTTAATCAAGTCACAGCAGAATCATGTGTTTACTGTGGGGAAGCGCATACGTTTGAATTTTGTCCTGGAAACCCAGCTTCGGTAAATTATGTTGGAAATCAAAATATGCTGAAGAACAACCCGTATTCCAACACGTATAACCCAGGATGGAGAAACCACCCAAATTTTTCTTGGAGTGGTCAAGGAAGTAATGCTGCAGCAAATCAAAGTCATCAAAGTCATCAAAGAATGCAGTATCCTCCCGGATTTTCACAGCAGCAAAATCAACAGTTTCCACATCAAAAGCCTGTTAATCAATCAATTCCTGGAACCTCTTTGGAGAGCCTCATGAAGGAGTATATGGCCAAGAATGATGCTGTAATTCAAAGCCAACAAGCTTCCTTGAGAAATTTAGAAATTCAAATGGGACAATTGGCAAGTGAGTTGAAGGCCAGACCCCAAGGAAAACTTCCTTCAGACACTGAGACTCCAAAAAGAGAAGGTAAAGAACAAGTACAAGCGATTGAGTTGAGGAGTGGAAGACCTCTTGCTGTAACAGAAAATATGAGCAAGCAAAAGCAGAAAAGTAAAGAATCAGCAGTGCAGACAGAGGAAGACACAGTTGAGCCTGAAAATGTGATTCTGGAAGAAACAGAGAATGCTGAGAGTACAGAGGATGTTGAGAAAACAAAGGATACTGGGAATGCTGAAGCAGAAGACAGTGCTGGAGCAAAACGTTCAGCAGTAACACAGAAGCCAGCTACTGTGAGTCCAGCATTTGTGCCACCACCACCACCATTTCCTCAGCGATTAAAGAAGAAAAATCAGGATCAGCAGTTCAAGAAATTCTTCGATATCTTTAAGCAGCTTCATATAAACATTCCTTTGGTAGAAGCTCTTGAGCAAATGCCAAAGTATGCGAAGTTCCTTAAGGATATGCTCACCAAGAAGAAGAGGCCAAGTGAGTATGAAATTGTACCATTATCAGGAGAATGTAGTGCTATAGTTGCAAATCCTATTCCTCCTAAACTTCGAGATCCTGAATCATTTACAATACCAGTGTCAATTGGAGGAAAAGAAGTAGGAAGAGCTCTCTGTGATTTAGGTGCCAGCATAAATCTTATGCCATTGTCTATTTTTTAGAAATTAGGCATTGGAGAGGCAAGACCAACCACTGTAACTTTACAGTTAGCTGATAGGTCAATCACATATTCTGAAGGGAAGATTGAAGATATTTTGGTACAAGTAGATAAATTTATTTTTCCAGCTGATTTCATCATTTTGGACTATGAAGCAGACAAAGAGGTACCAATAATATTAGGGAGACCTTTCTTGGCAACTGGAGGTACAGTAGTGGATGTGGCTAAGGGTACCATTACATTGACTGTGGATGATCAGGAAGTGAAATTTAATGTGTTAGATGCTATGAAATGCCCAGCGGAGAGAGAACAGTGTTCAGCTATTCACATCCTTGATGATGTGATAAAAGAAAATTTTGAGCTTAATTTGCTAGAGCAGCATGATCTAACGTTTGAAGAGATTTCAACAGAAGATTTAGACTGCTGCAGCAAAAGATCTGAAGTGAATAGTGTGGCAGAATTTCCAGGGTATAGAAGGTTATTTGAATCATTGGAGTTGGCGGATAGAGAGTCTCCACCAATTCAACCATCAATCAAGGTGCCTCCTAAGTTAGAATTGAAACCCCTCCCTACACATTTAAAGTATGCATACCTGGGAGAAAAAGGAACTTTGCCAATCATTATTTCAGCAAATCTTTCACCCGAGGATGAGATACTGCTTTTAGAATTGCTGAAGCAATACAAGAAGGCAATTGGATGGACATTGGCAGATATACAGGGTATAAGTCCTTCCTTTTGCATGCATAAAATTAATTTGGAGGATGGAAATTTCAGAACCATTGAACATCAAAGAAGGCTTAATCCTGCAATGAAGGAAGTAGTTAAAAGGGAAGTGATCAAATGGTTGGATGCTGGAATCATTTATCCAATTGCTGATAGCAATTGGGTAAGTCCTGTGCAGTGTGTTCCTAAAAAGGGAGGTATGACTGTGACTGTTAATGAAGCTAATGAGTTAATTCCAACTAGAACAGTAACAGGTTGGCGGATTTGTATGGATTATAGGAGATTGAACAAAGCCACCAAGAAAGATCATTTTCCACTGCCGTTTATTGATCAGATGTTGGATAGGTTGGCAGGGCAAGCTTATTATTGTTTTCTTGATGGGTATTCGGGGTATAATCAGATCACCATTGCTCCTCAAGATCAGGAGAAAACAACATTTACTTGCCCCTATGGAACATTTGCTTTCAGAAGAATGCCTTTCGGGTTGTGTAATGCTCCAGCAACTTTTCAACGCTGCATGATGGCCATATTTTCAGATATGGTGGAGTCTATAATGGAGGTATTTATGGATGATTTTTCAGTATTTGGAGAATCTTTTCAATCCTGTTTAGAAAATTTGGGTAAGGTATTGCAGAGATGTGAAGAGACTAACTTGGTGTTAAACTGGGAAAAATGTCACTTCATGGTCAAGGAAGGAATTGTCCTTAGGCACAAAATTTCTAAGGCAGGAATTGAAGTTGATAAAGCAAAAGTAGAGATCATTGAAAAGTTGGAGCCACCATCATCAGTCAAAGGAGTCCGGAGTTTTCTTGGGCATGCTGGATTTTATCGAAGATTCATAAAGGATTTTTCAAAAATATCCAAGCCGCTTTGCACTTTGCTGGAAGTCAATCGACCATTCCAATTCTCTGAGGAATGTGTAAGGGCATTTAACACCTTGAAGACAGCATTAGTTTCTGCACCAATCATTGCTGCACCAAATTGGAGTATGCCATTTGAAGTAATGTGTGATGCAAGTGACTATGCAGTAGGAGCTATGCTGGGGCAAAGAAATGGCAGAACCATCCATCCAATTTATTACGCCAGCAAAACCTTGAATGAAGCTCAGTTGAATTATACCACTACAGAGAAAGAGCTGCTAGCTGTGGTATTTGCTTTGGAGAAATTCAGATCATATCTCATTGGGACCAAAGTGGTGGTTTATACCGATCATGCGACATTAAAATACCTGTTGGCGAAAAAAGATGCTAAACCAAGGCTAATAAGATGGGTGTTGCTTTTGCAAGAGTTCGACCTAGAGATAAAAGATAAGAAAGGGTCAGAGAATCAAGTGGCTGATCATCTCTCTAGAGTGGAGCAGCATCAACAATTGCTACAGCAACCTGAGATAACAGATGCATTTCCAGATGAACAATTGTTGGTAGTCTCGGAAGTGCTGGACAATGAAATTCCTTGGTACGCTGATTTTGCTAATTATTTGGCTGCTAACATTTTACCTTCTGAATTGTCTAAACAGCAATTGAAAAAGTTTCTCCATGAGGTAAAATTTTACTTTTGGGATGATCCATATTTGTTTAGACATTGTGCTGACAATATTTATAGAAGGTGTGTTTTTGGAAGTGAAATTCAATCAATTCTTGAGCATTGCCATGCTTCTCCATACGGTGGACATTTTGGAGGGCAACGCACGGCAGCAAAAGTTTTCCAATCAGGTTTTTATTGGCCCACAATTTTTAAAGATGCACATTTTTTTAGTAGAACATGTGATACTTGTCAAAGGAGAGGAATGATAGGAAAAAGAGATGAAATGCCCTTAACTTACATTTTAGAAGTTGAATTGTTTGATGTTTGGAGTATAGATTTCATGGGACCATTTCCTCCTTCTTTTGGGAATTTCTATATTTTAATGGCTGTTGAGTATGTATCAAAGTGGGTTGAGGCTGTGGCTTGTCCTGTAAATGATGCTAAAACTATTTTGAAATTCATGCATAAGCACATTTTTACACGATTTGGCACACCTAGAGTTTTAATTAGTGATGAAGGGACCCATTTTGTTAACAAGATGCTTAGCAATTTATTAGCAAAATATCATGTAAAGCATAGGGTCTCAACACCTTATCACCCACAAGCCAATGGCCAAATAAAGTTGTCAAATAGAGAGATAAAGGGAATACTTGAAAAAGTTGTGCATCCAAATAGAAGGGATTGGTCCAATAGGTTGGAAGATGCTCTTTGGGCATATAGGACAGCTTACAAAACACCTTTAGGTATGTCACCATACAGGTTAGTCTTTGGTAAAGCTTGTCATTTACCTGTAGAGTTAGAGCACAAAGCATTTTGAGCTTTGAAAAAGTTGAATTTTGACTATACTCATGATGCAGCATTAAGGTTGCTGCAGCTTAATGAGTTAGATGAGATGAGGCATGCTGCTTATGAAAGTTCCAGGCTATACAATGAGAAAACTAAATTGTGGCATGATAAAAGGCTTTTGCCGAAGCATTTTGAGAAAGGACAAAGAGTTTTACTGTTCAATTCTAGACTAAAATTATTTCCAGGAAAACTTAAGTCTAGATGGTCGGGTCCATTCACAATTGTGGAGGTATTTCCCTATGGTGCAATAACTTTGCAGGATGAGAAAGATGGCAGAACATTCAAGGTGAACGGCCATCGCATTAAACATTATTGGGGAGGAGAAATTCAGCGGAAGCTTGCTTCCCTGAGTTTGAAGGAAGAATGACGAAGCAAATATTTTGCTGGAGCATTGTGTGTTATTGAATATTTTTACGCTCCAGAATTTATTGTGTTAGTTGAGTTTTATTTTATTTTATTTTATTTTATTTACTTTAGGAGTTTAATGGTTTTCTTTATTGTGCATATCGTTTATTTTGTCTTTTGTGAGTTTGTAAATAAAAGAGGAAACATATTTTTTTTAAAGGGGAAGGACAGATAAAAATTCCTTTTTCGGTTAAGGAATTAAAGGCAGTTGGTACGGCAATTTTAAAGACAGAGCAATTTTCGGAATCTTTTTAATTGAGTGGTTGGGGATTAATCTCGCAGAGGCATGCAGAGAGTGTGGCAGCAAAAATATCTGGGAAACCGATATGGGTTTTATGATCAAATTTGATGCTGTCAGCGATTTTCAAGGGGTATAACGTTAGTCAAGGCGATTTTTGAGGGATTTTGAATTTGAAAATATGGGGGAAAAGACCAGTATACCCTCCTAGTCATTGTCCTTAAATTGAACCCTAGCCCTTCGATTTACCCATCATCTTTGCTACCTCAACCCGAACACTTTAGCTCTGAAAATTCTATTTTTCTCGCCGGAAAAATGCCAGCAAAAATGCGCCGATCAAAGCTTCAGGAAGGTGAACCTTCTGAGCCGGTAGAAGCCGAGGTCATTCCAGAGCAAGAAAAGAGAAGATCACCAAAGAAAAAAAAGAAGAAGGTAGTGAAAGAGGCATCGCCAGAACCGCTGGTCGAAAGTGAAGAAGTTGCTGAAACAGAGGCCATTGTTCAAGAGCATGTGGAAGAGGAAAGACCTATCGAAGTCATAGAAGAGAATGTGGAAAGAGAAGAAATTCCTAAAGCAGAAAAAATGCAAGAGCATGAAGAAACCCAAGAAATGGACGAACCACCTGTACAAAGCCTAGTGATCGATGAAGCGGTAATTGAACAGTCGCCAGAGAAATCCAAAAAGAAGAGGAAGAAAAGAAAGCGAGTTGCTGAAGCATCTGCGGCAGAGGAGATGACAACAGAAGAAATGGAGCCAGAAGAGCAGGATGCTGCAGCAATGGCTACCAAGGCGAAGAAAAAAGGCAAGAAAAAGGTGGAGGAAGGTACGGAATTTCCTTGGGAAAGGTTTATTTCCTCTAGCGCAAAGAAGAAATACAATGATTTGAAGAAGAAAGAATTTCTACCGGAGAAAGGATTCAGTTCTGATTTGACCATGCTACCGAAATTTTTAAGCTCTAAAATTGAGAGTCTGGGTTGGCAGCAGTTTGCAAGACAGCCAAGTGAAGCACGAGTGCAGGTTGTTAGGGAATTTTATGCAAACTTGGACCCAAAGGAGGGGTATCTGGCCGTAGTTCGTGGAATCCCAGTCGATTGGTCACCAGAGGCCATTAACGATCTATACCATCTCGAGGATTTCCCCCACGCATTGTTTAATGAGATGATTACTGCTCCTTCTGTGGAACAGTTAAATGCGGCAGTAAAGGAGGTGAGAGTAGGAAATGCTCAGTGGAGGATATCAAGTGGTGGAACAAGAACCTTCCAAGCAGCATATCTCAACAACGAAGCAAATGTGTGGTTGGCCTTTGTCAAGCTCCGCCTTATTCCGACCACCCATGACTCGACGGTATCAATGGCAAGAATCCTACTGACTTTTGCAATTCTGAAGGGGTTAAGCGTGAATGTGGGGAAGATTATCTCGGCGCAAATTGAGAGCTGTGCCAAGAAGAAAGTTGGGAAGTTATTCTTCCCCAACACTATTTCAATGTTGTGTGATCGGGCGGGAGTGCCTAGACACCCTGAGGATGACATACTCTTTGATAAGGGTGTCATTAATCCAAGCAGCATTCAGTGCTTGCAGAGAAGGGAAGGAAGCTATCAAGCTGGAGGTCTTCTGAAAGGAGTTGACAAGCTGTTGGAGTTGCAACAACAATTGCTGCAGCGGATTGAGCATGCAGAAATACAACAGCAAACATTCTGGTTGTACGCTCGAAGAAGAGACTCAGCTATTAAGAAGGCCTTGCTCAACAATTTCCAAAAGCCATTCCCTGCTTTTCCTGCTTTCCCAGAAGAAGTACTGACCCCTTGGATGCCGCCATCTGTTGATCTGCCGTTTGAAGAAGAAAATATCGAAGACTCATCCGAAGAAGAAGGAGAAGGGATGTAGTCTGTCTTCCTTTAACCATTTGCTATCTGTTTACTTTTGTTGTCTTTACTTAGTTGTTGCTTATGTTTATTTCTGCTTTCGTAGTTGTTTTTGTTTTGTTTAAGGTTACGTTTTTTAGAAGTTAGGACTTAGATTGAGAAGAAGAAAAGCTGCTCCTAGTTAATTCTGTAGTCATGATCTCCTATGCTAATAGTAATTGAAAGCATATGTTGTTTCAGCCTCCTTGCTCTTAAATTAAGTATTGAATGAATTGTTCGTGCCTAAACCTGTGTTAAAGCAATTAGATTGCGGGAGCATAATTAGAAAGTGCAGTTAATTAAGCTGTGCTCTGCTTGTACCTTGAATTCTTCTGCTTAGTCAAATTTGTTCCTGTATTCAAAGCTGCTGGATGATTGCTGATGATTTAGCATTTGAGATTACTGAATCTTTTGCACAAGAAGTCCTAGTTTTACATAGATTCTTATAGAGCCATTCCTTTTAAACCTTAGAAGTCTAGGAATGCTCATTCCCAACCAAAGGATACAAAGTTTACTTTCCTGTCCAATTCTAGTCTGTTTAGCTAGCTTGAAATAAGTTTGGGGGTCTTCCCTTTACTTTCTCTCATTGGGGACAATGAGCGATTTAAGTTTGGGGGGGCCGTGTTGAAGTTGCTAGAGCATTTTTGAAGTAGAGCATTTTTTAAGATTTTGCTTGTTAATTTTTTTTTTTAGGATATACTCTTAGGGAGCGCTCCTCTTCCACTCCTAAGATGCACTCCTCTCCCTTGCAAGCAAACCCAGCCTATTAGGTTGTAAAAAAAAAAAAAAAAAAAAAAAAGTTAGCTCAGAAAAAAAGGTTTTGCTAGAGCAATCTCTGTGTAGCTTGTGCTCGTAGCTAGATGTTTTCACCAAAAAGTGTTAGCATTCTGGAACGAAGGTATAAGATGCATGAAGAAGCTTTGAAAAAAAAAAGAAAAAAAAAGAAAAAGGAAGCAAGGGATGAGTGTTAGCCTAATAGTCACAACTCTCCTAGAGCTTAGGTGAGCTTCATCATAAAATGTTGCCATTCTGAGAAGCAAGAGGGAAGTGACATGAGGGCCAATCTTAGAAAAGAAGTGGAATGAGTGTTATGCCTATGCGATGATGAGCCTGAAAGCTAGGGTGAACGACATCATAAAATGTTGTCATTCCAAGAAATAGGGCTATGACTTCAAGGATCTCCAAGAGAGTAGTAAAAAAAAAAAAAAAAGAAAAAAAAAAAGAAAAGAAAAGAAAAGTGCAAGTTTTGTGCTAGCTTAAAAGATTAGTCTTAGAGAGGAAGCACTCTTGTGTAAGTTTGGTTTGGGATTGCATAATGAGCTTGAGGATTAGAACTTCTAAGTGATAAAAGCTTTGGAGCTAAAAGATGTCTAGTTAATTCTTAGGCATGTGCAAAAGAACATAATCTGAAATCTTGAAGCAGGACAGTGTGTATTAAGTTGATGGAGCAAGTTTGATGCTGGAGCATCACTAAAGTGGTGGTAATGCATATAAGAATTCAGTGGTCAAGTGGAAGTAGCTTTTGACCTGTGGAGGTGAAGGAAGCATCACTCGAGGACGAGTAATGATTCAAGTTTGGGGGTTTGATAACTCTTAAATTAAGAGTTATATGTTAGTATTTTCGGGCTAAATTGTAGATTTTTATCTCATTATATTTTAGAAAACTCCAAGCTTTGATATATTTTGCTCTAGGACTGATTTTGATATAGTAATATTTTTATTAGAACAATTTATCTTAATTAAAGCCTTTTATGTGATTAAATCAGGATGGATTAATGAGGAGTCAAGAAGCCAAGAACAGCAGTTTTACAACTAATTGCTGGAGCAAATGTCGCGTTCCAGGCTTTTACGAAATTCGCACGTGGGAGCTGTATTCATTAATTGAGCTGGAATCTGTCAGTCCAGTCACATGTTTTCAGCCAACCTGAGCCCGCCACGTCACAAGGACAAGTCTAATCAGCCCTCATTTTCATAAAGGGTGACTATTATAATGGGGCAGCCGTTTTTGGTGGCAATGGGAGTTGAAAGAGAAGGGAGGATCCCGAAAAACCATAAGAGAAAGGAGCAGCAGAGGAGAGAAGCTTCGACCAAGGGAGCCTTCATCGGAGTTTTGCCAAAAACGAAAGGTTTCCAGTCGGAGCAGACGCCGATGCTGTGGCAAGAAACTTGGGGCAGCATTTCGACTTCTCCTGCTATATTTTCTTCTGTCATTTAGTCGTTTTCTGTTTTTATTTTCATTATGTTTCCATTTCTACTGTTTTTCCGTTTTTCCTGTAGCATGAACTAATCACCATAAGGTGAGGATTAGAGGATGAGTGTTTTTGGCTAATGTTATAGTTGAGTAGACTTCTTCTCCTTCGATTTGGTTTTTAAGGGATTTTATTCTTAGTTTGTTTCCGCTTGGCCAGCCGTTATGAACATCGTCCCTCTGATTTCTGGGAAGAATAGGAGGGGCTGAAAACTTGAAAACCACGTTAGCCTCTTGTTTAGGTTAGTAGCTAACTAAGTGGGTAGGTTAGGGATAGCCACTCGCCTAACGCACATAAAGTACAGTGGGTATATTGTGCTGAAGTAATTTAATTGCGACAGCATATATTCGGTGATTCGGGAGAATACCGTGTAGCCTGTAGTGAATCGAATGGAATGAATGTGTACTCAGTTCGTAACTTAGCTAATGCATGACTTACCTCTAATCCGAGCCTTTCGTTTAATTAAAGCACAAGTTAATCGTTCTCTGTTTTCTGAATCCTTACTCTGTTTTTGCATGCTTTAGCATTACTTTTGTTCCAGCATTTATGATTTCTTTTATTGCATCTCTATCGATAATTTTGAATGGTTACCAACTGAGTTACTGAGAATTAATTTGGGTTCAGTAGAAAGATCAATAGTCTCCGAGGATACGATAATTTTACTTGCCACTTGCTATAAAAAGGATGTGTACACTTGCACATTGACACTCTAATTTGCACAATTGTTCACATTGCTCTAGCAAACGCATCAAGTATCCCTGCCTCGTTCCCTGCAAAATTAAATGGAGAATTTCACGGGATGGAGAATAAAATGAGAGGCGAGGATGGGGACGGGGAAACCATTCCCCAGTCCTGCCCCGCTCTATGGACATCTCTACTCTTCACTTGCTATTCCCTCTTTCCTCCCTTCACCTTTCTCTCATCTCATTTTTTACGATCTACATCCTCTTCATCTCGCCTTCTACCTTTTTTCCTTTCATCGTTGTCGCCCCACAACTTTTCCTCTCATCGTCGATGCCATCAAAGCCGCCCTTCCCTCTCGCCGTCGATGCCATTGAAGCCTTTCCCCCTCGCAGTCAAAGTTGTCGCTGACCTTATGCCATTGAATCCCTTCCCCCTCACAGTCGAAGCCGTCACTGACCTTTCCCTCACCACGTTGTCCTCTTGTTTTCTTTCCCCACATCGTCGAAGGCATGTAGGCGAAATGCTCGTGGCTCTTTCTTCTCAACTTTCTCATTTTTCTTTGTTGATAGCACCTAAAAGTGTTATTTTATGTCTTTAATTCATGCTAGTTTTGTTACTCTCATGTGCTTAATTGTTTATTTTGTAGAGTTTGAGCGACTTGGAACTAATTGGAGTGCTTTGGATTAATCGAGATAAAAAAATGTGTTATTTAAACCCAATTTGAGTGACTGAGCCGAGAGAAAAGGAAGATCAAGTCATTTGACCCTAGAGGATAGCGTCGAGACTCCATTTTGGGCATCAATACATTGTTGCAGACAACATTCTAGCCAAGGAACCCGTGCAAATAGCATCAAGACGCTACTTTCAGCTTCTCGATGCTACGAAAAAATGCTTTCAACATGGAATCACTCGACGTTGCATAACGTTCGTGCTCAACGCTTGTAGCGTCGAGATTTTTTGCGATATTTTTCTTATTTGTAAGGAAAACATCTTGACGCTGCCTTTAAGCGCTCCACGTTGCTCTGATTATTATAAAAACATCTTTTTATCCTAAGGTAATGAGTGATTTGTTTTTAGGCCTTTAGCTTTTAGACATTCTTGAGAGCTTTCCTTTGTATCTTTTGAATTCTACTTTTGTAATCAATCGAACCAATGACAACTTCAAGTGACATTATGATGATGAGAAGCTAAAGTTCGTGTTTCTAATTCAAGGGTCGGTTTAAGTCCAATTGTAGAATTGTGAGGCTTCAGGTTAAGTTTTATTTTCAGTTGTTTATCTAAGTGTTCTTTTATTCTTGTTTTATTCTTATGAGCATGTGATGATTGAATTGACGCCCTAATTATAATCGCTTGCTTGTTTGACTATTAAGCATGATTTTAGGATCTGTAATTGTCTTGAATAATTGCGATTAAGTAGCATAAGAGTTGTCTCATATGTGTGTTTTTATGGCTTTTCCATGATTTCATAGTTTGCATGATAGACTCTAGGATAAAAGAAACGAGATTGATTAGGTGCAGCTATCTCATATGTTCAATTTTACCTTAGTCTTCCTTTCGTGCCTAATGTTATTATCGAATTAATATGGAATGGTATCGTACCCAATTAATTAGATAATGAAAATTGGTTGTAATGCTTAGTTAGAATCAATTGACTTAGGGGAGTTGAACTTATCACGACTTTTTTGAATAAGTAGACTTAGTACATAGGTAATTAATTGGTATATTTTTGTAAGCTTGAGATCAAAACTATAATTGGATGAGACCGTAACTTGAATTAGGAACTTTGGTAAGATTTTCTTTCTCCTTATTTATTTGCTTTGTTTTAGTTTATTGCTTTTCACTAAAATCAAATCCCTCCCCCCCCCCCCCCCCCCACCTTTTTTACTTTATTTTCTTTTGAAATTTAACATTGAGAAATTGACTTTTTGGTTCCTTTGGGAGTTCGACCTGGTACCACTTGTTCTACAAGTTAGAATAGTGAGATCAGTCTATTTTGACAGGCCTTGACAACCCAACCACGTGTTTCTTCTAGGCAACATTTTTTTTTCTTTTCAAGGGTAATATTTTTGCCAAAAGGAAAAAAAAATCGGTTTAAAACCAAACCAAACTGCTTGTAATCTAAACAGACTGGTTCGGTTCCAAGCCCAAAACCAAAGAAAATTAGTTTTTTCAATTTAAAGTTTTTCAGAACCAAGGGGTTTGGTTCAGTCATTGGTTTCGATCAAAACCAAATCGAATTGTGAACACCCCTAGCAACTAGAGATGTCAACGGGGTGGGATAGGGCCGGGGATGGCTTTTCTGTCCCCGTCTCCTCCCCCATTTCATTCCTCATCCCTATGAAATTCTCCATTTAATTTTGCGGGGATTTGGTTCTCCGTAAAGAATTATTATCCATTTATAATTTTTTTTTTTTTTTTTCATTTGATTCATCAAATATTTTTTTTTTAGAAAATTTATACTTAAATTGTTAATTCCTAGTGATAAATTTCTATTTAAAGATTTTTTTTAATTTCCTTAGGAAAAACAAAATAATATTTCATAAAAGTTTAAATGGAGGGTTTATTATTATTATGATAATTATTATTATTATCATCATCTTAGAAAAATAAAGAAACTGGGGAGAGGAAGAGGTTATGGATGAGAAATGTATTTCCATCCCCAAAATATTCCACTCCTTGTTTGGCTCACATACTTCACAACATAGGAGTCATTTGGGGCAAGGAGTTGCATGAAGTAGGAGTTAGTAAGTCTGAGGAGTTAGGAAGTCTGGGTTTGGGGTGCATAGTTGTTTAGTCTGGAGTTAGGAAGTTTGTGATTGGGGCAAGAAATTATTTAGTCTAGAGTTATGAAGTCTGGGTTTGGGATGCAGATTTGTTAAACTTGGAGTTCTGAATTCTAAGTTGATTTTAGTTTTTTTGTGCAGTTTTTTCTACAATTTTTCAAAATTTCATTATTAAGGATTTGTTCCCATGAATTCTAAGATTGAGATTTTTTGTTTTTATTAATTTATGTATATTTTACAAATTTCTTTAAAGGAAAAAAAAAAGAATTTTGAATAAAATACCCCACATTCTTTTTTCTCTATCTCTCACATTAATTATTCATTTGTCTTAGATAGTTTTCAAATAAAAGAAAGTCTTACAATAATTTTTTAAATATTACATGTGATTTGGAAAATTTTCAATCCATTAATTTAAAGGGATTCAAATAAACTTCAAAATTTTTATATTTTTATTCTCTCAATTCTAGAAATAATATAGATTTGTTTTCGTCAATTCTAAAATTGAGATTTTAAATTATATTATTTTATGAATATTTTACAATTTTGTCAAAGACTTGTTTTTGTTTTTAAAATTTTAATCTAAGATTTGTTTTCTAAGCTTAATAAAAGTTATAGCATTTTTTTTGCATAATTTAAAATTTTATTTTTCTAACTAATCAATGTAATGAATTATCTAAAGTTTGATTAATTTGAAAATAATATATTCTTTGAAGTTTTAAAATAACTAAGTTAAAAATAAAATATCAAATATTTATGCTATTTTAAAATAATTAAATTCAAAATTAATTTATATTTTTTAACACCATTCAAAATGAATATCATACATACTTGTGTTCAAAATACTATATATTTATGTTATTTATTGTAATAATTTTATTTTATTAAGTTTGGCAGGAAAAATAGTTTATCTTTTTACTTTGAATATGATTAATTTGAAAATCAATTTTTTAATACGTTAACCTGTTTAAATACTAATTTCTTAAATTGTAATACGGGTTAGTTTAAAATATGTTTCTTTTTTATTTTTAAATCATAAAATTATATATATTTTTTAGCTATTAATAAAAAAAAGCTAAAAAAAGATAGCATTGTTATAAGTAATTTTAGTTTACACTTTAAAAAAAATTGTAAAGGAAATGAGATAGGGAGATTTTTATCAATTAAAAAAATCATTATGTAGTACTCTAATTTACATTAAGAATTTCAATTTAAATAATAGTATCATATATAAAACATTCTTATATAATTTATATTTAAAAAAGAAAATTATAGAATAAAAAGAAAAATATTTTTGTTAAAAAATTTATTAAAATTATAGGATAAAAATAAAAATATCTTTTTAATAATTATTTGTATTTAATTAGTAATTAGTAATAATTATGATAAAATTGATATAAAAAATAAATAAAATTTTGTAAATTAAGAAATTAAAAAAATTATGTGAAAAAAAACACAGGGAGATAAAGGAGATGAAGGAGAGAAGAGAGAATGAGATAGGAGTGAGGTAAAGTGAAGAAAAGAGGAGATAGAAAAGTTGCGGGGCCAACAATGGAGAGTTGGAGTTGGAGTTAATAAGTTTGTGAGGCCCACAATAGTGAGTTGGAGGATAAGTTAATAGGATTATTTGTACGATGACCCTTTTTTTAAAGCTATAACGATGGATGACCTGGTCTTTCAAAAAAACGATGGATAACATTTTGTTGACGTCACACCTAGAGCGAAAGTACGACAAAACCCAACAAGAGCGAGAGTCATCTTCAACCTTCTAGACTGAGAGTGAGAATACGAGAAAAACCCAACGAGAGCAAGAGGCCATCTTCAATCTTCTTCTCGTAGACGCGCCATGTTCAACCTTCTACCCTTCATGCACACTAGCAGCAACCCACCTCAAATCTAGGTATCAAATCCCCAATTTCAAATATGGCCTCTTACTCTCATTGGGTTGTATCGTACTCTCGCTCTCGATCAAGAAGGTTGAAGATGGTCTCTCACTATCGTTGGGTTTATCGTATTCTCGCTCTCGATCAAGTGGGTTGAAGATGACTCTCACACTCATTGGGTTTTATCTTACTCTCGCTCTCGATGTGACGTCAGCAAAAGTTTATTCATCATTATTTTAAAAGACTAGGTCATCCATCGTTTTGGCCGCAAAAAAAAGGTTATCCGTACAAAAATTCCAAAGTTACTAAGTTTGTGAGACCCACAATTAAAGTTAAAATATCCTTGAGTCAAACAAGAAGTTGGAAGAGTTATTAACTCCTCAATCCAAATACCATCATAGTGGATAAATAACTCCACCCACCAATTTCAGCAGGGTTCACTATTGATGTTTGCACATTTATCAAGGAACATCATCTTCCTCTCTTTCCCTCCCTCCATCTTCCTCTCTCTCACTCCCTCCCATGTTAATAATAAGTATTTTAACATATTTAAAAAGTGTAAAATGTTTATTATTAATTTAATTTTTTTTTAAAAAAAATTGTTTTATAATTTTTTCAGAATTATCCATCGACATCGACATTTTATTGATATTTCCATCGACATTTCCATAAAATCGAGACCTTGATATTTCTATCGATATAGACATTTTAAACATTGATGTTAAATAACTTACTTTAAAATTTTAGAAAATCTTGCAAAATATGACTATTTTAGTAAGAACATTTTTTTGACATAAAAATATCATTCACTTTCATATGATAATAAACAACAAAGTTCATTTAAAATTAGTTTGAATTTGAAATCACTCAAAATTCTACAGACATACAGATCAAAGAAGATGAAGCTACAATGGAGACAAAGTTTAACTATAAAGATGATAAGGATGTGTTTCATTAGTAACTATTACAATGATGAAATACTTGCACATCATGTTGTTAAAATTGGTGTTTAAATGATAATTTTAAAATTATAGGAAAACTAGCAAAATATGATTGTTCTTGTCATATTTTTTCTTATACAAAAATATCATTTAATTTCATACCATAATAAACAACAAAATTCACTCAAAATTCGTTAGGTTTTGAAATCATAGATAAACAAACCATCCCTAAAAGATGGAGTTACAATAGATACTAAGTTTAACCATAAAATGCTAAATTTCTATAAACTATAAACAATATATATACAATGAAGTTGAAGTTAAAATTAGAACGAAAGATTGTACTCAACAATCTTTTACATTAAACATTAGACATTGTTATGCAATTATTTTTTTAATTTGTATATATATAAACTACAATATTTGGGGGTGGGAGACTCGAATCTCTAACCTTTTGGTTGAGGGTACATGTCAATTACAATTGAGCTATATTCACTATAGCATATATATATATATATATATACCTTTTAGGTCATTAGAACAAATGTCCTTAATAAACTGTATATTAAAAAAAATAATAGAATTAATTGAAAATGAGGATTTTCTATTATGATAATTCTGAAGGAAATTTCTTGAAAAATACATATAGCTATCTAAATCAGATAATAGGTGAAAATGGAAATGAAAAAAATATTTCTTTTGATAGGAACAAATTTTTATTATTTAAAATTTGAAAAATTGATATCTAATATAACTCTAATTATATAGTACAACAAAAAAATGTAGAAAAAAAAAACCAGCATAAACATAGACTTCAAAACTCCATGTTAAACAACTATGCACCCCAAACATAAACTTTATAAACCCATACTAAACAACTCAACATCCCAAACATAGATTATTTAACTCTACAAACTAACACAACTCCAGACTTAATAATTCCACTCAGCATTTCAAACGCCCCATTCAAAAACTTTCAATTTAGTATCCAATGGGCCTCAATATATTAAAAAAAATAAATTAAAAAGTAACTTTTCTACTAGAAATAAATTTTAATTTTGCGTATAATTAAACCTTAAAAAATGGCGAATAGGTTGAGGACCTATTATAGACACAAAATTAAATTTTATGTCTAATAAAAGATTTAATTTTTGAAAATTTCGAATATGTCATAAACCTATTGGATACAAATTTGAAAGTTCAATGATCTATTGATTATTAAAAACAAAATGACCTATTAAACACTTTTTACAGTTTCAAGAACTATATAGATACAAATCTAAAAATTCAAGGACTAAACTTATAATTTAACCTTATATAAATTTGTGTCCAATCTAACTCAAAGTTATGGATCCAAAATCGTGGGTTGTGACTCGTTTGGAAAACACAAAATTAGGCTTGGGAGTTAATTGAGTATAGAGGATTGAGTGTACAAGAGTGTAGGGGCATTTTTGAAAAATGGTTAGCACATTTTATTTTAAAATTATCCTATTATTTTTTTCCAATTAATTATTTTTGTGTGTGTTTAATTTGATGGTAAAAATATGAACTAATAATTATGAGTGGATTAGACTATTAGAAAAAATCTTAAAATTTATTTTGATGTTTCAAAACAAATTCCTCACTTACAATATTAAAAAAAAAATCATATTTTCTAATATTCCGTAAATTTTAGAGAGATTTCATGTATTTCTAGAATTCAAAAATTTCTAAAACATTTTATTTTTATTTTGAAAAACAATTCATTTTAGGACAATTTTCATGTATTTCCAAATTTAAAATTTTTGGAAAGAGAACACTACTTCTCTAGAGTTTTTAAAAATCCTCACTTCAATAAAACATTATTTTAAAACAATTTAGAAAAACAAAGTTTTTATTTCAGAAATTTATTTAAAAGGGGAGACAATCTATTTCTTATTTTAGAAATTTATTGTCAAAAGTCAAATGTTTAAAAATAAAATTTCTTATTTCAAAAGACAATTTATTTTTTATTTGAAAAATTCATTGCTAAATATAGAAATATTTAAAATCGAGATTTCTTAAATGTAGAATTGATTTTAAAAGAAAATGTATTTCTTATTTCATAAATATAATTCATTGTCAAAAAGCAATATTTACAACCGAAATTTCTTATTTCAAAAATTGATTTTAAAGGACAATTTATTTCTTATTTAGAAACTTCCAAAATCAAATTTAAAAATGATTCTTTTTTCATAAATTCATTTGAATAGATAACTATTTTTGATTAAAGAAAAATCATTGGCAAAATCAAATTTTAAAAAAAAAAAATCTTATTTAAGAAATTTACTTTAAAAACAATTTATGACAAACAAACAATTTAACATCAATTTTTTTTAGAGATTTTTTACTTAAAAGAAAAGAACAAGGTTGAAAAGATGGGATGAACTTGAAATCCATTAAGAAAACTCACCTAAGATCATGGTGTAAAATTTCGAGCAACATGTCAAAATGTCGCTCGAAATTTCGGTATTTCGACAGGATTGACATGTCGAATGGGGGAAAATTCGTTTTTTCTCCCATTTTGACAACATGTCGTGAAAACCTCGAAATTTCGAAATTTCCACGACATTTCGACAACATTTTACGTTTTTTTTAATCACTTTAGTCAGACAGTAACGCGCCAGTCGGTTGACTGATGCGACTGACGCGTGCCAACTTCTTTTATTTGGACAGTAACGCATCAGTAATATATATATATATATATATATATATATATATATTATTTTTTCTCTTTTTCTTTTTCATTTAATTACTTTCACTTTTCACATCAATTTCACATCAATTTTTTTTTAAATTTTCCAAACATCTTCTAAATCAAAAAAATATATTTGTATACATTTTTCTTATTCTACATTTTAATTTTTTTATTATTTTTTACCACCATAAATATCCATTTCATTTTCAATTTCATCACTTCAATCTCTATTACAATTTTACACTCAAATTCTCTTCAATTCTCTCAAATTCCTTTCTTAAATTAAGAGTTTTATATTAAACAATTCACATTAATTTTATCATATACAAATATTTCATATCTCCTTCAATTTTGTAACTATTTATTAATATTTGATATTATTTTGTATATTCAATTTAAAATGGTTAATTATAGTTTAATTAACTAATCATAATTAAAGTCTCATTTAATAATTCAAACAATTTTCATAATTTTTCTAAAATTTTTGCTAACATCAACATTTCCATTAACATTTTAATATAAATATTATATATATTTTAGATATGATAGTTAAAAACAATCAATTATAGTACAATTAAATCACAATTAAAGTTTCATGAAATAATTCAAAAAAATTTTAATCAATTTTCATGTTTATTTTCAAAATTCTTACTGGCATTGACATTTATATCTAAATATTGTCTTAATTTTTAAGTTTGATGCTTAAAAATGGTCAATCATAATCTAATTAAGCTACAATTAAAGTTTTATTGACTAGTTTAAATAATTTTTATCAATTTCTATGATTTTCATAAATTTTTCTAAAATTTCCATCAACATTTTCATTTTCATCAACATCGACATTTCAAATCTGGCCTAAGATGATGAAATAATAGGGTGCTAAAGTGTGGGGGTGCCAAAAGTTGGTTGTGGGGATCTTCCTGATTAGAGTTGCTGGAGGAAGTGATGACTCATGTTGGTTTTCAAGAGAGGGAAACAGAAGGTGGAACGTGGGATAGAGGAGAGAGAATGTAAAATTTTGGAGAAAATATTATTCTAATTTTGGTCAAACAAGGGTTTTGACTGAAAAATAAAAATTTAGTCTGCCGCTTGTAACCATTTTGTTTTATGTTTTTCATTTTTAAAAAACGATAACCAATTTTAATTTTTATTTTTCAAATATATTTTTTAAATTCGAATCAAATTGAAAAAAAAAGTTTTTAGAAACATATTTTTATTTTTCAAAAACTCATTTTTCTTCTAATGCCCTTTTTTTTACACTTTGACATATCTCTCCTAACAAATTCCTTTTTCTAAAATTTATTTCTTTGTAAAAAAAATTCTTTCTAAATTTCTCTCTCTCTCTAAAATTTTTCATCTCTACATAGCTTTTTTTTCTTCTCTAAAATGTTTATCTTTATTTAACTGTCATTTCTCTTTCTCTTCTAACATACGTCTCTAATGTCTCTCTCTAAAAATCAAATATTTTCATTTTCTTCAAAATGTTCTCTATCTAAACTTTTCTTTCTCTCTAACTTGTCTATTTCTAAAATTTCTCCCTAACCTCTTTTTAATAAATATATCTTTAACTTTTTTTTTGAAAAATCAAATCTCTCTAAATTTTCTCTTGCTACGATTTTCATTTATTTTTCTCATTTATCTTTATAAGTCTAACTAATATTCTCTGTCTAACATATATCTCTCTAAATATTTTATCTCTAATTTTTTTCCTCTAACTAATATTTTTTATGAAGTCTAACTAATATTCTCTCTAGCATATTTTTCTCTAAATTATCTCTAAATATTTTGATTGCATGTCTCTAAATTTACTGTATTTAACTTTTTTCTCAGATACATTTATATGTATGTCTCTAAATTTTTATTTCAATGGCTCTACACATTTTTCTCTCTCTTCATCTCTTTAATTTTTCAAAACAGAAAATAAAAAATAGTTATCAAACAAGTTTGATTTTTCGTTTTTTAAAAATAGAAAACAAAAAACAGTTATCCAACATATATGACTTTTGTTTTTAAAAAACAAAAAATAGAAAAACCAAAAAGGTTATCAAATGGGATCTTACTTTCCAAATTTCAACAAATTTTGTCTTTCTCTCTTCTCCTCTATTTAATTAATCAATTTATTTAAGTTAATTTTCTAAATTCTAAGTTTTTCTTCCTCTAAGTTTCCTCACGTAGCTCACTATTTATAGGCAGGAGTGAATCAATTTAGACTTGATAAATCTTTTAATTTATATTTTTGAAAAATTAAAAAGATTAATTTGAATTTAGATTTCAAAAGTTTTAATTTTAAAACCAATTAGTTTTAATTGAAAACTAAAATAAAATATTTTTCATTTTAAAAAAAATCAAAACAATTGATTTGAATTTAGATTTTACAAAATTCAATTTAAAACATTGATTTAGTTTTAACCAAAAATCTAAAATAAATGATTTTGTTACTTTCTAAATTCTTTTCGGTTTTCTTTTGTTTTGATCGTTGGGATATCAATCCAAAATTTAAAAAAAAAATCTAAATCAAAATTTAATTTTGATATCTACCCTATCACATTTCGTTTGAATTTAGAAAGTTCAAAATCAAATTTCAAAACTTTTTTCTTTTTTATCTCAATCTTGTTTTTTTAAAATCAATTTTGAAAACTAATTTTAAACCAATCAATTTAATTTTACAAAAAAAAATTAATCTTCCAATTTTTATTGTATTTTCTACTTTTTATTTTATTATTATTTAAAAAAAAAATCAACTTTGACCAAATACGGGGTCTATAATTATCAATTGAAAAGTTAGATAAAATCATAAAAAAAAAAAAAAAAAAATCTCCAACAGCTTACTTTTTCTATAATAATGATATTTACCAATTTAAAAATAATAATCTTATTCGGTAAGGAACCGATTACTAGTTGGTTTTCAATTTTTAAAAATCAATCTTTTTTTTTTCTTTTTTGAAAGATAAAAAAAAAATCAATCTTTTTAAAAACTCATGCGTCCATCCTTTAAATTTGTAGCTTTTGAACCAACCAAAACTTGAAAACTTAAAATAAAATTTTGAAAATCTTTTTTTAAAAATTTTAAAACTTGAATAAGATTCTAAAAACCTTATTGAAAGTCGATCATGAACCTGAAGATAATACGAACAAATAAGCACAAGAATTCAATAAATAAAACAAAATAACTAAAAAACATCAAGATGGATCCTTAAACTTAAAAAAAAAAAAAATGCAAATATATATATTTATTTATTTTTTCAATTACGTGATTGTAAGCATTAAATACGATATATGAATTTGAAAATAATAATAAATACTATACCAACATTTAAATGGGTCATACTAAAAAAACAATAATTTAATAGTTAGTTTTATTTTATAGCAACAAGGAATTTCATGGCAACTAAATTATTTATACTAAGTCATACGAAATAAATAATTTTTTTTTAAAAAGTGAATATAATACTTATTTCTTCAAATTAAAACATACAGTACTTTTAGGTACATGTCAATTACTGTCGAACTATGCTCATTTTAACATTAATAAAGTATATTTTGACAATACATCCAAAATATATTCAACATATTAGGGATAAAATTAAAATTTTTAAAAGATAGGACTAAAACATATATTTACCCCCAACTTAATTTTCGTAAATAAAAAAATAAAAAAAAAATAAAATTCAAATTAGTTATTCGACCAACCAAACTTTATTCACTATTTATCTAAACTTAAAAAAATAAATGATATGGCGCACTTTTATCTAAATTTTCGCGACGATCGCCAACCGCGAGGCAGACGCTAGATCGAGAGGAAGCGGCAACGAATGGATTTGAAATTCATGAAAATGGCGGCATTTCTCCCTCCTCTTCCTCTCTATTTCATCAACTTCATTCCCCCACCAATGGATTCTCAGATTCTCCTCCCCCTCCTCCGTTTGCCTTCTCCGGCAAACCCTGCAACTTCCTCATCTTCTCTCCGCCGCTTGGAATTGGATTCTTTCCGTTTCCCATGGACGCGCCGGAGTATCACACGCCCTCCGTCAGAAACTCGAAGAAGCGCGACTTAGAGGACCACTCTCTGCAACTGGCCACTGCCAACAAGAGAGCCGTGCTTGGCGAGATCACCAACTCGTTGATCTTCAGTTCCAGCCAGTGCTCGCTTTCTGATCAGGAGATGACGGACAAGGATCTGGACCAGGAGGTACTTCCCGAAGAAAGGTCTGTTGATTGTTCGAAGAACTCTGGTTCTGCATCTAGCATCTATAACCACCTTCGATCTCTGGAGGTACGCATTCTGCTTCTGTGTCTTTAGATATTGGTTTGGCTAGTTCTCTGTGATCGAGACACTGTGTGTAATGGAGTGGATATATGAACTGCAGATTACGAACTCTTTACTTTGTCTTGTTTTAGATATCGGTTAGGCTAGTTCTCTGTGGTTGAGATATTTTGTGTAGTGAAGTGGTTGTATGAACTGACTAAGGATTTCGATATCTTTTCTTCGTGCAGTATGTATTATAGTTTCATCGTCATCTTGTTCGTTTATGATTACATTAATTATCGAGAATTTGAGATTCCTCGCTACTGATAGTTGTTTAATTTGTCTACGATTGTTGCTTCTGCGATTTGGTTGGGCGGCGGAATCTCTATAGCGATGCTCTTGTTGTATTATTAATGAGAATCGATGATGAATACAAGAGTGCTAAAGTTGTATTTATTGGCGGAATCTCTCGTGCTTGTGAGTTCCAAAATTATCATAGCGTAGGGGAGGTTCTCTATCGAATATTTTTGTTTCGATTTGGTACAATGTTTCGAAACACAAATCTTTCGCTCAATTTCATTCTTCGGATTAGAACATTTTTCTAAAATGTATTTATACACACAAATATCTTTACAAGTAGAGTATGTAAGTTCGTATTCTGCCTGCCAGTTTCCTCATCTATCAACACGTTCAAGCAAAGCAATGCCACTCTCAATCCCATGAATTTTTTTTTATCAAAATAATAATCTTCAAATTTAATAGTTTCAACTTTCGATATATTTGATCCAACTAATTATTTCCTTGCGTGAATCAGATGGAATTGCACATGAAGATGAAGGTACTGCCCAATAACATTGAAAAGGCTCACAATGGTGATTCCAGTTTAAGTTTCACTCGCATGCGAGAAATTCTAGTGGATTGGTTAGTAGAGGTTGCTGAGGAATACAAGCTTGTATCGGACACCCTATATCTCACCATATCACATATTGACAGATACTTATCCTCGCAAGCTGTTGACAGAAGCAAACTACAGCTTCTTGGTGTTTGTTGCATGCTTATTGCATCGTAATTACCGAGAACCCACTTGTTTTATTTGCTCACATTTATGGTATTAGTTATAAATCTCATTGCTATATTGATTTGGTGCTGTAGAAAGTATGAAGAGATCAGTCCTCCACATGTTGAAGACTTCTGCTATATAACAGATAATACATATAACAAAGAACAGGTGCTCACTTACTCCTTTCAATGTCTTTCAATGTCTTAACTTGTGCTTTCTCCTAATATTTTGGCCCTGTAAGCATCTAGCATTCTCGTTTTCCCTGACATAATTACAAATTACTATAAAAGGATGAAACTATCCATCTGACATGTCTCTATATCTATATTAAAGTCAATCAATATTTACAATATAAACGTAGATGAAGTATGTAAAATTTCAAATAAAAACATCACCGATATAAATATAAATACTAACTGTATGGTTTATAAGTTATAAATATCATTGCTAGTACTTATGTTCATATTTTTTGTTATTCATAGTTTTTCAAAAAATATTCATTGACATTGATATTTTCTCGAAATTTCTATGAACATTTTTATAAATTTGAGGCATCAACATTTTAAACCTTTTGCATACCCCTTATGAGTAAATGTAACAAGACTCAACTGTTAATTTTGGTTCATATGCGAAAAGATACTAAATTCTTATTCTTTCCCACATTTCCTCTTGATGATTATGCAACGAGTAGGTGAGTTGATAAACCATGGCAACTGATTAAGGATCTTATCTGGTTTTGTTTAATGTGCAGGTATTGAGTATGGAGAGAGAGGTACGCAAATTCTTGACATGTGAAGGTGCCCCCACGATAAAAAATTTTCTCAGGCAAGAATGCTCTTCAACTATCGTGTATTTAGTTCCTAAAAACCTATATTTCTTCTTTTCTCTATATGCGATTAACTCATTCTTGCCTTCTTACAGAATATTTACAAAAGTTGCTTTGGAAAATTGGAAGGTAATCCCCATTGACGAACATCTTCCCATTCTTTCGGTTCCTCCCTTTATTATTGATTCTAAAGACTTAACTCTACCTGCAGGCTCCAGACTTGCAATTTGAGTTCTTGAGTTGTTATCTTGCGGAGCTAAGTTTGTTAGATCACCGTTGTGTACAATTCTTACCATCAATAGTCGCTGCATCAGCCATTTTTCTTTCTAGATTCACAATTCAACCAGAGAAACATCCTTGGGTAAGTGATATGTTTGTAGCTTGTTTAATAACCGATTTATGAATATAGTTTGATAATGTTCGTGCTAACTTCGTCATAGTATTATTGGTTTTTCAAGCGATAACAAACTTTGTTGCTTAACCACATTTTGCAGTGTTTAGCACTGCAACGTTACTCCGGTTACAGGCCATATGAACTGAAGGAATGCATTATTGCCATTCATGACTTGCAATTAAATAGAAAAGGAAGCTCTTTACAAGCAACAAGAGACAAGTACAAGCAGCATAAGGTACTGTACATACATATTTCATTAGTTATTTTACTTAATTTTTTGAGTTGCGACGTATATACTAAAAAGAAATTGAAAAGATTAAACTAACCACTGTCATTTGCGACAAAAGTCTCACATTCTCTAGTAAAGGTAAAGATCATGAGTATATAAGTGAGGGACAACATCTCCATTAGTCACCTATTGGATTAAATCAAAAGTAAAGTCGTGAGAGTTTATGCTCAAAGTAGATAATATCGTACAATTGTGGGGATATGTGGAGGGTTTTGTTGTCCCTAGCACTTAAGTTTTATTTTTATTAGCAATTTGATATAGGTATTGAATCCAAATTTCTTTCTAGTTTTACAGAAATGAAACCAATATTCATCTCTTGTAAAGATACAAAAGATATACTTGGAAGCTTTTGTTTTTAATAGTAATCTAATAATATTTAATGATAAGTCTTTTCATTTTTCAGTTCAAGTGTGTGGCTGAGTTATCTTCTCCCTCAGAAATTCCTGCATATTATTTTGAGGACATTGATAAGCAATCATTCAACAGGTTCTCGTTCTTAAGAACTTAACTGTTTGATAGCTTGAAGCTTAAACTTTTCCTCTTCCCTTGGCTAGCTTGACATGCACAGTAACCATGCACAAATAATGAGAACTAGTTGTTAGATAGAAGATACCCTTTTTTCTCTCTTCATTGTAGCTTCTCTTCATTGTAAGAATGCAATTGAATCATAATGGAGGATTTACCATTTTTCCTTAGTTTCTCCTAGATTAAGTAATCAAATTTGGTTTGGAATGACTTTTTAAGTGCTAAGCACTTAAAGTCATTCCAAACTGCACAAAAGTACACCATAAAAACTCTTTTTAAAAAAAAAAAAAGGAAATATTTGATTAGGATCCTCATCCAAGAATTGTATAAATCATACATTTGTGTACAGTAAATATGGAGGAATTATCACTTTTCATACTTATATTTTGAGTAACTTAGGGACATATGGATTATAGTTGTGATAGGTGGATGTGACTGCTCTTGTTGTTAGAAGAATTCAATGAGGAATGTCGTGGTATAAAAACACATTTAATTATTTGGAGTGTAATCACTATAATAAGAATTTTAAAATTTGTGGGTTTAATTTCAATTGGAGGTGAGCATTGGTTGGTCGGCGTCGGTTTTGTTGGGCTCAAACTAGCGTCGACCTCCGACTTGTAAGTTTTCAATGGTTGGTTTTGATCGATCTTAGAGTGGGGTTATGCTGACTGCTAGACTATTAGTTTTGTCGATTTCATACCTCCAATGAATTGAATGAAAAGAAAAATAGAGAAAGGGAGAAGAAATGAAGAAAGAAAGAGAGAAGAAAAGAGGAGAGAAAGGTGATGGAAAAAAAAAGAACGAAGAAAAGAGGAAATGTAGGAGAAAAGAAGAAAGAAAGAAGAAATGAAGAAGAGAAGAAAAGATGAAAAAAAGAAGAGAAAAAAGATAGAAGAAAGGAAGAAAAGAAGAAATGAGAAAAAAAGAAAAGAGAAGAGGAAGGAAAAAACGTGTGAATATATATATATATATATATATATATATATATTAGGGTGAATAACAATCCTCGAGTGGTCTTCCCAAGGACGAAGCTGTTGTAGCGGCAATTAAATGCTATATATATATATATTAATAATGTCAATTTGGTTGGTCGATTTCGATCGGTCGGCTTGATTTTTCATATTATGTTGCTCACCCTCAATTTCAACGACTTGCTCCCAAAAAGTTTAGTTAACTAGACTTTAATTAACTTTTATAATTTTGTGGGTGTAATTGTTAAAGTTCTTATAGTTGAAATTAATTCATGCATTTTTAAGGCATCATTAAAAGAATTACAATGATAAAGCTTAATTGAAATAATTTCATGAGTTTTGAAGATAAAGTGCTCAAACTTGAAAGTTTTAGGTGTTAAAATATTATTTTGGTTTCTACACTTTAGGTTTCGTTCTATTTTAGTTCATGTACTTTCAAATTTCAAAATTTAGTTCTTATACTTTGAATAAAGTTTAAAATTGCTTTCTACTATTAGTTTATTACTAACTTTTCTAAAAAGAAATTTGCTTTTATAAATGTTAGAAATACGTTTATATTGTCTTTTCTTGCATGAATATTGTTAGTATTATTTATTCAAATTTTAAAATTGATTGAAAGTAGGTAACTACACCAACACACCCAAGAGTTTTTTATTTGATCAATTAGTCTCTATATTTTGTTAAGTATTGCAATTAGCCCATTCTATTAGTTACTATTAAATTAGGGCAAACTTGTCATTGAGGAAATTAAGAGGGCAACCCTTTTTTTTGGGCTATATGGATTGGGTAGTGCCATCGTCAACTAATTTGGAGATGGAAGTTTTAGCTATGATAGTTATATATGGGGTTTCTTTGTTACCATCAAACAAACTAAAAAAAAAAAAATCACACAGCTTAAATAACGCCTACTAAATTGAAACTTCATTGCTTCTTTTTCTAAAATGTAATACTTTTTTTTTTTCAAATTTGTCAATAACAAGTTTGCTCTTCCCTATTCATGTGCGAGTCACATATGTGAAGCCTAAGTTAACAACAACTAACAGTAAGAGTTGATTGCAACACTTAACAAAGCACATGGCTGAGATCAAATTAAAAATTTATGGGTGCGATTGTAGCATTTAACAAAGTACAAATGGTTGGTTGATCAAATTAAAAATGTTACAATACTATTTTGGTCTTGTACTTTGGACCTTGTTCCATTTTGATCATGTGTATTTTCTTGTATTAAAATTATTATTATTACTTAACCAATTTTGATAAAAATTAACTTCAAACTCATCATAGAGACTAGTTTTAAGCTTTATTGAAAGTACAAAAACTAGAATTGGACATTTGAAAATATATGAACCAAAATGGAACCAATCCAAAGTACGGGACCGAAATGGTACTTTAACCAATTAAAAATTCAAGGATATGATTATAACAATCTCGTAATTCAAGAGTGGTTTGTGCCATATTTTTCAAAAACGTTTCAATTCATTTGGTGCACTGTCATTCCATCTCTACAAAAATCTTTGGTCTCATCAAGGTCAAAAATTTATTACTAGAGCTTAAAAGAAAAAAGTAAAAATTTTCCACTACAATAAATGCATCCTATTTCTATTATATAAAAGATTTAAATCGATGACTTAAAAGAGACATTGAAATTCAAATATGATACCAAAGGCCTCATGAATTAGCAACTCACGCCAGAAGATTCAACTTCTCCTTTGTGTCATTGAAGGTCTGCCCTCCTTTGAAGGAATTGGAAATCCAATCAATTAGGGCCTTTTTTGGTCTACTTTTCTGTGTATGTTTGTAATTACAATTATTTTATTGTTCATAAATATAGTACCAAACACATTTTGTTCAATTTTCTAAATTGAGATTGAAATACAACTCTATTTTTTTTATTGCTTGTTTTCAAATTTCTATTTTCAAATCACTAATCTAACTCATCTTTAATTTTTTTTTCTTCTTTTTTTTTTTTTTGTTTCTAAAATAAGAAAGCTACATTTTTAGAATATAAATTGACCACTATTTAGCAATGTTTGAGTAAGTTCTATCTTTGCTATGATTGAAAAAAAAATTACAAAATTAAAATTTTTTAATATCTAAAAAAATAACATGAAAATTAAAAATTTTAACCTGCTCAAAATTTAGAAACTGAATGTAAATCATAATCCACATTTCTATTATCGTCCTGTTTGTTGAATAGTGGACTTCATTTTTCATTTTTAAAAACAATAGAAACATGCTTGTTAGAGAAATATTTTCCACCGGCATTCTTCACGATAATGGTACATTTTGTGGTCCATCTTGTAAGAAAGATAGAATTTTGTAGACCAGTTTATTTGAGGTGGATATTGTTCAAGATTGTGGATATGGGGTCTTAGAAACAATGTCCAATATTGATGTATCTCATGAAATCGACGAAATGTCATCTACATATCTTAGAAATGATTGTGAGGGTACATAGATTGATAAATAATGTATTAAATATGGTATGTCATTTAGTAATTTAGTCACATTGTTATGAGTTAAAGTATCTTACGAGTTATTATATCTTATGTTGTATTTTATGATATTTTTTTCTTGCAGATTGTTACAATGAGTGATTCAAGTAGGAGCAGTGATGACAGAGTCAACGTAGCAATTCATATGAAGGCTAGAAAGACTGCTCGACGAGGTTTCACTACTATGCGTGAATTGGCACGCATAAGAAATACTGGAGAACACTTAGTCATCCAATACAATAATCAAAGTCAGGCTGTAGGTGAAAATGCAAATAAAATGCAAAGCTATATTGGAGTTTGTGTTAGACAACAAATTCCATTGATCTACAACAATTGGAAAGAGGTTCCACAAGAATTGAAAGAATTTTTTTTTTTGATTGTGTAGAGGTAAGAATTAATTTAAGGTAAATTTTTTTTATTATGTAGAGGTAATTAATTTTTTATGGTTATTTTTCCTATGCAGATGTCGTTTGTGGTGGACTCTAGGTCCAAACATGCTATTCTTCAATCGACGTCAACGAAGTTCCGGACATTTAGATATACATTGACTCAGAAGTACATACTTCCATTCAAAGATGAGCCATCTTCGTTGAAAAGTCCTCCTGAAAAGTATTCACACATTGATCAAGAACAATGGGAGGCATTTGTTAATTCAAGAATATCTGAAAAGTGGGAGGTAACTACATTATACTAATATGTTTTTAAATATTAGTGAAACTGTTTTGAATATTTAAATTAATGGTCTTATATTATAAAGGCGTTTAGTCGTGTCTAGAAAGAACGAAGGGAAAAATGTAAATATAATCATCATATCGCTCGTAAGTGATACGCAAACTTGGCCGAAGAACTAGTGAGTAACGTTAATTAAATTATTTTTTATGACTATATGTTGATGAGAATTAATAATGTGTATGTTCATATAGAAATTGTCAGATGATCATTCCTATTGTGCAACTATATGGAAGGAAGCCCGAAAAGGAAAGAATAATGAATACTTCGATGACGGCACTAAACAATGTGTTAGTCGAATTGTAAGTTTAAATATTTTTATTTTAAGAAGATGTAGATATAATTCTTAAATTAAATGTCATATAATTATATGTTCTTTTGATGGTTGAAATGTGTAAATCTAAATGGTTGTGACAGGATGAGTTATCTATGGTACATCAGGGTAAAGATATTTTGACAGAAGCACTGGGCACACCAGAACATAGGAGACGTGTTAGGGAAGTGGGTAAGTTTGTTAAACCATCATTTTACTTTAATGTCGTTAGAGGACAATCAAAATTGGGAGAAGAGTCTGGCAACAAAGGTGCAACTCGAGGCTCGCACTCAAATAAGGGTTCAAGTGTAGGAAGTAATGTTTCAAATACCAAGTCAAAAGGAAAAGAGATCATTGACGAGCTAGAAGAAATTTTAGAGATATCTTTTATTTATATTGTGTAACTTAACCATATGGCGTGACACTTAACTTATTTCTTTTAAATTTTGAAGGGAACACCATGCCACATGGCTATAGGATCAGTGGATAACATTGTTGCTGTAGGCACAATGTATGAGTCTGATGTTCAATTCCCAACTATTCATGGAGTTCCACTAGGAGCCAATAATGTCAAAGTGGTGGTAGATATGATCATGGGCGAAAATGTTACCACACAAATTCCTTTAATGAGAGAAGTAGAAACTTTATATCAAGCGATGGGTAAATTTGTGGCATGGCCTCGTGAAATTGTAATTCTGAATATGGCTAAAAAGGTATATCTTTTGCCAACTTAAATATTTTTGTTATTTTTGGTTTTATAATTTCAATTTTATTTGTGATATCTTCTTCGGCCAAACCTAAGAAAGATGTTTATGTCAATGTCCTTGTTTCACAATCTTCTAACTACACGGATGTCCACATTACTATCAAGCTCTTGAATCGATATGCTACGCTCTCTATGCAAGAGAGTGATACAATTCAAATCAACTTGAGTGAGTACATGTTCGGAAAGGAGAAAGTAATTTATCTACATCGTGACGACATCATGTATTATTGTGGGATGGTGGAGATAGGCTATTCATGTATAGTTACATACATTGCGTAAGTATACAAAATCTATTACATTTTTTGATTTATGGACTACGTTTTTTTAATGTTTTATGATAATTTTAATTTTTTTTGGGTATCTTTGGACTGTATGTGACTACGAAATAATCAGTAAGTTCATGTTAGTTGATCAAATAACCATTTCAAATTACGTGAAGTGTCAAGAAACTCGTTGTAGAAATTTAGCCAACAGGTTAGACATGGTTAATTTGGATTTGGATCAACGAGTACTCATCCCATATAACACTGGGTAAGTAATGACAATTTAAATTACTTTAACTTAATTATACATTTGTTTTATTCTTAAACAATGATATTCGAATATTCATTGCTAATAGTTATCATTGGATGTTGATCGTTATCCATCCGCGAGAGAACACTGTTTATGTATTGAACTCTTTACGCAGTAAAATCGAAGAAAGTTTTCAAGGAATCATAAATACGTAAGTGTTTTAAACTTTTATAGTTGTTAATTTCTACATTTATATTATTCTAATGTTTCAAGTTATTTAGATCATTGAGAATGTGGCAAGCTAAACACTCACTCCCACCACAATATCGCTCTAATATCATTTGGAAACTTGTAAAGGTAAATTTACATTGATTATATTCTTTATTTGAACTCTTTGGAAAGAAATCTTATATGTATAACTCAAGTGTGTTGTTTTTCAATTATTTTACATGTAGTGCCCCCGCCAATTGGGTTCTGTAGAGTGTGGATACTATGTGCAAAAGTATATACGAGAAATAGTGCACAACTCTCGTACCTCCATAAGTAACCTTGTACGTATTATTCCTTTATCTTTTAGTGATTATAACTATATGATTTATTCTTGTGTTATATGTATATTTATTTTTCTTTGTAGTTTAACAGCAAAAGTGCATATAAACAAGAAGAAATTGACGAGATTCGAATAGAATGGTCTGATTTTGTTGGAAGATTTGTGTAGAGCTATTTGTGGATTCGTTGAGTAGAGATTTGATGTAAGTAGTAGATTTACTTTCTGTCTTGTTAGATGTAGAATGAAAATATTTGTTTATAAATATACTAGAAGTGTGTACATTTGGATCTTGTTGAACGTAGTTTGTGGCTGTAGTTTGAAGTTTGAAGTTTAGATGTATATATGCATTCTTCTGAAACTAATGCTGGATCTTATTGGCTGTAGTTTGTGGGGGAAATGTAGTTTATGGAGGGATGAGTTGTCCCATTGTTTGAAGTTTAGATATACATATGCATTTTTCTGAAACTAATGCTAGATCTTGTTAGTTTTGGATTGTTTTGGTAGAGGTCATGGCGAAATTTTCAGTTCTTGGATTGTTTTGTTGTGTAAATTGCATGTATAAAGAAAGTTGGTAAATGAATGCTAAAGAATCTTCTTAGTGAATTAGGTATGTTAGTTTTATCTTAATGTATTAAAGCATTATGATATAGAAGTGAATTACATATGCCTTATTTCAGGTTAGTTTTTGGTAGTTTTAGTAGAGGTCATGCTGAAATTTTCAGTTTTTGGTTTTTGTTAAGTTTTAGGAAAGATCAACTATGGTTCCATTGTTTGTTGTGTAAATTGTATGTATAAATAAAGTTGTTGTTTAGATATACATATCCATTCTTTCGAAATTGTTGTTGGATCTGGTTGAATGTAGTTTGTGGAGGGACGGGTGGTCCCATATATGTGTATAATATAGAAGTGAATTGCATTATTTTAGGTTAGTTTTTGGTTGTTTTAATAGTTCATGCCGAAATTTCCGCTAGGTTTGATTCAGTTTTGGTAAATGAATGCTAAAGAATCTTCTTAGTGAATTAAGTATGTTAGTTTTATCTTAATGTATTAATGCATTATGACATAGAAGTGAATTACATGTGCATTATTTCAGGTTAGTATTTGGTAGTTTTAGTAGAGGTCATGCAAAAATTTTCACTTATTGGTTTCATTCAATTTTAGTGAATGAATATTAAAGAACTTTATTAAGCATTTTAACTTCTTTTAGGTTAGTTTTGTTAAATCTTAGCAAATTAGATCAATAACCTCTTTTATAATCGATTTAGTTTTTGTGCATAGGTTAGTTTTGTAGTGAATAAGTTGATTGTTGTGTTTCTAGTAAGTCTTATATTTGTTAAGTCATAACATACAAATTAAATTGTATTTTGTGTAGAGGTTTGATGAAAGGATAAATATTGTTGGTTAGCCACCCGGGCAACCAACAATTTTTTTTATTAAATTATGCACAAAACGATGACGGGCATTGCATGTCATTAAATCTTTCAAAATGGACATTTAATGACGGACATTTCATGTCGCATATATAACATTTAATGACGGACATTTCATGACGCACATTAAACATTTAATGACTGTTCCTGATCGTCATCAATGCATATTACATGACGGGTCTTACCCGTCATTATCCATTGACCGTCATGGAAAACTAAGCACGTTCGGCCTTTAATGACGGGCAATGACCGTCATTATACATTGCCCGTCATCGTAACATACAACATGCAACTGCTTTTAATGACGGGCAGCGGGTTTTATTGTCATACATTGCCCGTCATCGTAACATACAACATGCAACTGCTTTTAATGACGGGCAGCGGGTTTTATTGTCATACATTGCCCGTCATTATAGCCTACGATGATGGGTGCCTTTTAATGACGGGCAATGCCTGTCATTAAAAATCGTCTGTCATCGTAGGCTATAATGACACGCGTATTGATGACGGACACGCGCCCATCATTAAATTCCGATTTTGTAGTAGTGAACCTTCTCTTATTGACCTAGAAAACTTGCTTGCCAGTTAAAAAATGTTGACTAAGCAAATGTCGGGGTCACACATTAAAGAGCAATAATAAAGAAGCGCTCTTTAATGGCCAAAGAAAAAATCATCCAAAATATAAAAAAGAAAGTAAGATCAAAAGGAGATAAAGGAATCCAAAAGCGTTTTAATGTAGGGGGATGTTTTCTTTCGCCACTAAAAAACACTTCTTTTGATATTCTTTCATCTCCTTTTGATCCTACTTTCTTTTGATATTTTGGATGACGTTTTCTTTGGCCACTAAAGCATGATTTTTCAATATTGCTCTTTAATGTGACCCTCGACATTTGCTTAGCCAATGCTTCTTAACTGGCAAGCAAATTGTTTAGGTCAATAAGAGAAAGTTGGAATGACCAACCTTGAATAACAACAATAAAGCTTCTATATTCAGGTTTAAGACCATGAATTCATTCTCGATTCTGAAATAGTAGTAGTAGGATCTAATTCGAAAATGTTACGACAAAGAGTTTTTATCTTGTTAAAGTACTAATTGATAGTCATCTCCCTTTGAGCAATTGACAAGAGCTCGTTCTCTAAAAACTGCAATCTCGCATCATTTTTCTTTGAGAGAAATGAGGCAAATGTGTCCCATGCTACTTTAGGCGTCTCCACTCCACTAATGTGCTCCAACGTAACATTTCTTCATCAACTATAGTTTTGATAGCAAATATGGCCTTACCTATCTTGACATTCCATTTCTTCAAGGCTGTAACATCTTTAGGTGGCGTGACTTCAGTCTTTCCTACGACTTCCCATAAGTCTTGGCCTTGGAGATATGACTTTATGCATGTTGACCATGTTTTGTAGTTTTGAGTGTTGAGCTTCTTGATTCTTCCAACAACTTGAAGGTTTCCCATCATCTTGATGTGATGAATGCAATCCACATATAAGTTGTGTCCCAGACAACAAGCTTCACCAGGTTGTACACAATCTTCAAAAGCTCCACTAGAGTAAGCTATGCTAGCTCGACTCTAATACCACTTGTTGAAGAAATTGGTGCAAAAGAAAAGAGACAAACACTTGGAAGAAAGAAACTTTTATTAAAAAAATAGAAAGATCAACACTTTTGAGAGAAGACACTTTTCACCCTATCAATACTCATTCACTCACTTTACTCATTTCTCTAACTTGGCTTACTTAAGGGGCACACTTCCTATTTATAGCCATATAAATTCTTGGAGCCCAAGCAAAAGGATTTTTCTAGGCTCTTCTTGGATCTAAAATATCCTAGATATTTCCATGTAGTTTATCCTTATCTAGAGAATTCCTTGGAACTTAAAGAAAGGTTAGGATATTTCTAGATAATTTATTTTGAGATATTTCTTTACAATCTTATACATAAATCTAGAGAGGTCTAATATATTTAAGTCATGTAGATACTCCAAGAAGCTTCTAAACATAGTGTTATTTTTCTATTCTAACACTTCATTCTTTTATATCGTAAATTGAGTTTTCTCTATTAATCTAACAAATTTAACTTACTCTCCTTTCTATATAGTAAGCTTGCGATTTGGTTAGATTGTTGTTGTGTACAATTGTTACCATCAATTGCTTTTGCATCAGTCATTTTTCTTTCTAGATTCACTATCCAAAATATCATAGGTGATTTGCAAAATATCATCAGAAACAAACCTAATAAGCAAGACGATATTCTTAACTTGCTATCTTCGTTCTAATATTGTGATTGATTTTCAAGTGACAACAAACTTTGTTCCATCATTATTACACATTTTCTTCAGTACTTTAGCACTTCAAAATGGTTATAGGACATCAGACCTAATGGAATGGCATTTGCAACTAAATATAAAAGGAAGCTCTTTTCAAGCAATAAGTACCTCGTACTATGCTTTAATTTATTTTTGTTGATGTTTCATTTAGTTCTTCTAGTATAGCTAACCAATAGTTGTTCTTTGTTCATTAGTTCTTTTAAAGCTCTCCTCATGCGTGGGGATTAGATGTTAATTTGATTCATTAAACTCAACTTGTGAATTATTAATATATTAATCATAGAGAAATTGGCAATGGAGAGGTTTGAATTCATAACCTTTTGGTTATGATATTTATGTTTAATATTCATTAAACCTAAACATTCAACCGAATAAGTTATGATATATTTATTTTTCTAATATATATTATTAACATTACATTCAACGATGGCCAAGCATGTGCCTTTGTTACCTTCCTACCTTTGAAACTGTTGAGAAAAAAAAAGATAGGTGAAAAAATATTGCAGAAGCAATAATCAAATCAAAATCTCAATGTTTGTTGAGGTACGGTTTTTCTTTGTCACACCTAACTGTGGCAAAGCTTTTGTGAGAACGTCGACGAGTTGTTCAAAACTACAAAAAATGAGCTTGATGTCTTTCTCTTTCTTTTTCTGCTTCCTTCAACAAACAAAATTTTGACTTTGATGTGCTTTGTTCTACCATGTTGTACTAGATTTAAGGCACTAGCAGACTTGTTATCACAAAACTTTTTTTTTGTAAGTTCTTTTACTGCCCTTAATCCAAAATCACCAAGTAATTTGTGAAGACATATTGCTTGATTTGCAGCTGATGCAGTAGAAATATATTCAGCTTCAACAGTAGATTTAGCCACAACTTCTTGTTTTCTTGAAGTTCCAAAAGAAAAAAAAACATAAGTGGAAGTACTTTTAAAATCATCAACACAACTAGTCCAATCACTACCCGCACATCCAATAAATTTCAAATCACTTGCAACAAATATTAAGTCGGACCTAAATGTCATTCTCAAGGATTTGAGCTTGAAATCACTCTCAATTTCAACTAGATTCACAAGCTTCTTGAAAATATCATAAACTTTAGTTTTCTCCATAAAAAAATATTTCCAAGTCATCCTGGTAAAATAATCAATAAATGGAATAAAATATTTATTATTCCCAATAGATGTGTTGCGCATGAGATTGCAAATATCACTATGCACCAAGTCAAGCATTTCTTTGGCTCTAAAACTGCTACCTTCAAGAAAAGGTAGTATATGCATCTTCCTTCTTGGAAGCTTTCACAAATCTGATCAAATGAGGTAAAAATGAAAAAAAAAAAAAAATCATCAACCATGTTAGAAGAATGCAAAATTTTCAAAGTTTTGTTGTTGTAGTGACCAAAGAGATGATGCCACTTTTTACTTTCTTCTACTTCGGCATTTAGTGTATTATGACTTAGTAAGTCACCATTTAAAACAAAGACATTACCAACCATTTTGACCCTTGCAATCACTACTCCTTGAGGGTCATAAATAATACAAACTTGGTCCTTGAAAACCACGAAAAATTTGTTATGCAACAATTGAGCAAGTTTTGAAATAACCTTGGAACATATAAAACATTGGATATTTTATGTTCACCTTGCTTAGTATGCATGCCAATTGTACCTTTGCCTTCAGCTAATACTGTCTCGCCATCTGCAAGAACTACCTTAGACTATATAAATTTGTCAATTTGGCTAGAAAGATTGATATCTTTAGCCATGTGTGTAGTGCATCTACTGTCAATAAGCCACGAGGTTGACTCATTGTTATTAGGTATGAGAAGCCATAAACAAAAAAATTTGTTTCCTGATTGTCATATGCACAATTTGCTTGTTGTTGAGGATTTTGTTGTTGATGTTGACTCATTGTTATTTGGTTTTGTTTGACATAACAAAACTTCTTTGTATGACTTAAATTCTCATTTTTGAGAATTATTTAGCTCACAAAGGAATGTTATTCTTGTTTTTTCTATCTTGTTGAACCCCAAAAATCTCTTGAATTTGAGCAAAGTATTAAGGAATCCTTGAGCATGATGGAAATCCTTAAGATTAGAAGAAATGGATAAAAATGTTGAAATTTGACTGATTTGGTTGATTATTGTGTAGCTTTAGCAAAAGTGGAAGATTGCAACACAATTGCAATTGTAATTGTACCATAGAAGGCAGAAAAATCGAATTTTCGAGATTGGCCAAATATAGAAGATTCTAGCATTTATTTTTCCTTAAATCAAGCAACAATTTTATACATCAAACTGTATATGGAGTGTGAAGAAACCCTAGATGCTTGAAGGCTATAAAATGGAGGAAAACGAAAGCAAAAAGTGGAATTTATCCTTGGAAGAAAACTCATTTTCTGTACTTTTTCTGATTTTTTACGTGCTGTCCATTCTTCTTCATCCTCTCTTTTTCTCCATACTTAGTCCAATCTAGGTGAAAATCTTAGATTGTTAAGACCCACTCCACATTGAAAAAGGTTGGAGTGAGTTCGATAGAAAAAAAAGGGCAAAAGAGGTTGTCGAGTTCTAGATTTTGTGTACTTTCAGTTTCTGTCCAACAATATTTTTTAGCTTTATATGTTGTTTAAGTTGTTGCTTTCCCTCTCATTTAAGTGTTGTTTTATTTTTCTTTTAATTTAGTTATTCAATTTAGTTTGTATCTTTAGTTTTGTGACGATTCAACTCTGCAAGGTTATTCTTAATAAAGTGATTCCATTTTAGTATTGAAATCTTTGGTTTGAGTTTAGTTTTTTCTTTTCTTTCTTTACAAGTTAAATTTCCTTTTAAATTATGAATCCTCTTTCATGTAAAGCTTGTTCATTTTTTGCTTTTACCATGAGCTAAATCTCTTTTAGGGATTCAAGTGTATGAATGCCCTAGAGGTGAGAATGTGAAGCTTATATGTAAGGGCAATCCAAATTAACACAAATATTGTTTGCTTTTGTTGATTTATTTGTTTTTAGTAAACTTGGATTAATCAACTAGGGTTGCTTTCAAGTTTGAATCTAATACTGAAAAGGTTAGAGGAAGGCAGATCTCGCAAAAGCAATGGGATAAAAATCTTAGACATAAGCAAAGCTTGATCCTAGACATAAGACGAGCCCCCAAAACCACTAGAATGCGATCTAAAATTATCTAACTACGATTGGTCACAGATATACAGGTCCAATCACTTAGCCTCCTAAGGATTTTAAATCAAAATTGAATAGGAGTTGATTCGATTTACAATTACTTTGTGTTAAGGTGCGATTGTAATTGCAATTGCATAGCAATTCTCACAAAAATGGCATAAGTATGCTTGAATCCCCTCATTCTCTATTGATTTTCATAACTTTCTTCTACCATTTCACTCTCCCCACTTTTTATATTTGGTTACCAAAGTTGCAATTTTTAAACATCTTTGCGCTATCTTAAAATTTTGTTGTATTCGTTCCCTGTGGGATCGATACTTTGGAGTACTTCCAATTTTATATTACTTGCATCGACAATGTGCACTTGCACTGGGCTGAATTCTTTCTTTTATTGTTAACCCACAAGTTTCACCCGATCAATGACCATCCTTGTCACAATAGTAGACTTGTTTGTTCTTGAACCAACAATTTTTTTTCAGCATGGTTGGTCGATTTTTTATAAAAACAACAAGGAGGAAATTTTACCTTTCTTTGATGCTCCTCCTTTTTCTTTGTGCCCCTGATCTTTGGTTGCCTGTCTATCATCTTCTGCAACAAGTTTCTTGCCTTTAGACTTGGAATGAAATGCACTCTCAACATGCTCCTCATTACACATTGTATCTCTTTGTTCTTGGACTTGTAATTTCTAATTAACTCAGCTATAGAGAGTAGTCAAATCATAAGACTCATCTTTGGCTGAGATTTTTTACTCAAATTTTCTAGGAATACTAACCATTATTTTCTCCACAACTCTTTGATCTAGAAAATTTTCACCAGCTAGTCTTATATGGTATACGATGGTCATCATTTTTGTTGTGTAGTCCCTCACAGAATCTGAATCCTTCATTTTGAGCATCTCAAACTCTCTATTGAGAGTCAATAATTTGACAGCTTTTATCCTTGCACTTCATTCAAATTCCTCCTACAATTTATTCAAAGCTTCTTTTTTCATTTTACAATCAATAATCCTAGCAAATATAGGATCGAATGAAGTGGCATGAATCACAGATAAAGCCTCGGACTTCTTTAATTTCTCCTCTTCATGTAGTCCGATTTGATTCAACGTCGAATTTTCTCCTAGTGATTGAGGATCAACATTAGTTGAGATAGATTTTTAAAGGCCAAGTGCCTTGAGATAGGATTGCATTTAAACAACCCAAAATTGATAGTTTTCACCACTAAGATGTGGAGGAGAGGTGACACCAAAATTAGAAGACATTTTCAAATACAAAAAAATGAAAAATTTCACTCTCAAATAGAATCACAGCCCTTTAAATCTGAGTCTTTAATATCGTTGTTGAGAAGAAAAAAAAGAAAGATAAAAAAATATTGCGAAAACAATAATCAGATCAAAATCTCAAGGTTGGTTGAACAAAGAGAGAAAAGTGAAAATGCGAGTGTGGAACCCAATAGATGAATAAACTTCTATTGAAGTAGAAAAAATTGGTGATATAGAAAATGTGGTACATAACTTCCTTGGAAAATTCACACTTATATAAGAAGAAGAATTAAACCTATCCAAGATCTAACTTAAAAACAATAAAAACAACATTAATGTTAAATGTCTAAAGTAGAAACTTAAGCTTAAAGCCGAACAATTAAATCAAAACTGAAATTTAATTAAGAAAAACCTTAAAACTCAACCGAAACTATTGAAAATTATTTTGACAACACTGATAAGCGAGCGGAAGACTCTCAAAAGCTTTAACTATCTCTCTTCCACCATGGCTTAGAGGAGAAAAACACTGTTAACTATGAAGTCAATGAGACAAACACTAGACTTGAACTTGGTATGTGTTTAATAGTGCCTACAAATTTACTTAGCTAGCATAAAAAAAACATCAATGAAAGTAGCCAGCCACAACCAAAATTTGAATGGGGCAAAGTCTGAGCTGCCAATAGTCACATCTCTAGTGGTCATATTCATTCTGTACTTAAATGAAACATTAGTTTTTTTTTCTTGCTTGTACAACGTAACAAAATTCATAATGGGATGTGTTCAATTTTTAGTTATATCATTTTCTAAATTTAAAAAAAAACTAAAATCTGTACAAATTTTTTTTTTTTTTTTTTGCTTCCTGTTTTCCATAGTTGTTCTTTTGAAAGAAATAGAAGTTCACTCGAAGATTCACATTTAGCCATGAAATATACAAACTTGTACTTCATTAGTTAATTCTTGTAATTGTATATGCAACGAGACAAATGAACTCCCACATTGCCATCTTCACCCATGTCTTTGGTTTTATTCTATAATAAATATCAACTAATTGTTTGAGATTGAGAAATGTTAATTTGAGTATGGTTGAGTGCATTTTCCTAGGTTATAGATTTAAATCTTTTTCTTTTCATTTTTTATGTAGTATTATTAAAAAAAAAAATATTATTTTAGAAACTAAAGTCAATATTTCATAAGCCATCAAGCTAAAATATTAGATGAACCAAAATAAAAAAAATGTCAAACATACCGACTCATTTAGTGCAAAGGGATGGATTTTAATGTTGTGAGCTTTGTTTTCTATTTATTGTTTGTAATCTCAAAAAAATAAAAAAATATCTGTTAATATGAACATAACTCAACTGACATAAAACATCTACCATCGATTAAGAAGTTCGAGGTTTGAATCTCCTATTCCATATATTGTAAATAAAAAAAAAAAAATGATTCGTCCAAATTACTCAACTTGTATGATAGGAATTTTTGAGTCTCTACTCATTTATCAATATAAATATAACTTAGTAAATAAAATACTAATTATCATTTTAAAGATAGATTATTTGATCTCCAACCTAACAATTGATGTATTTTGTTGTTACTTTTTTCCCCTCAAGTCCTTGTTATAGTAGACATCGTCTCTAGCTAGCCTAGCATATGCCCTAAGATGGAGCCGCGTCAACCCGACCCGAACCCGACGATACCATTGTTCGTCAAACTGACGGAACCGCGACGCAACAGAGGCGCAGAAATAGAAGGAGCAGGTCCAAGGTCTACCACCGCCGATTGCGTGTCGTAATGGAGGTTGAACCAGACGAGAAGGACTTGAAAGCCGCCGGAGCTGAGCTTCTTACCGACGGACGGCGAGGTCTCCGTATACATGGTTGGGAGATCGAGACTCACAAGCGCTCCATTCTTACCTCCTCCAATTTCGAACAGTACTTTCCTTTTCTGTCTCTCTATCTATGATACCTGTTACTGATTTCCGAAAGAATGTTGTGTCCTTCTAAATTGAACTTCTCCATTTCACGAAACTCTGGAAATGGATTTCGCTTTGAAATCAAACAGTTTATCCCGCTTCGGAGTCTGCTTTTGTCTTTCCTAAATTGAATTTGCTTGTTATCACTGCCATGCATCATTAGCCTCAGTTGTGCGTCGATTTTAATTTCTGAGCATAGGTTTATGTGTATGTGATGGCAGATAACTGTTGACTACGATTTTTTTAAACTTAAATTTCAACCTGTGATCCAAGTTGTTTTAACTGCCAAGCCATAGCTTTCTTTTCATATTTTATACTGTATATAGCATTATTTGAACTACTATTTCTATAGGTTTTAGGCTTTGGATGATATAATATTGTTCTTAATCATGAATAGAACGTCCACAGATTATTTCCTGTTCCGAGATCTTCTATAAGGAGGATGTTGTGATCGGTTTTAAGTTCTATAGGAAATGGAAATGGAGGGCGCACAAATTGTTGGTTGTTCTTTTGTTGTTGCTAAAAGCTAATGGTTCAATTTGTGGTCTTAGTAAAGAATTGACTACCTGTATTCATTGTAGTTTCAGTTGAGATGACCCCCTAGACATTCACACAAACAAAATCACAAATATGTCGAGTAACAGTTGCACTTTGAATAATGTCACTCAATCTGCTTGTAGATGGGAACAGAAACTTCAGACATCTCACTTGCCAGAGATGGTGTTCGGTGACAGTTTGTTAGTTCTCAAACATATGGAAACTGGAATTCAAATTTATTTCAATGCCTTTGATGCTCTAGCTGGGTGGAAAAAGGAAGCTCTGCCTCCTGTTGAAGTTCCTGCAGCTGCAAAATGGAAATTCAGAAGGTAACGGCAATTTTTCTTTCTTGTTGACCTCATGAATGGCAAGTATTAATAGATTTATGTCAAGAAGTCATAGTTATACATTACTTTACGATGTTTATAATTTAGCGGCTGGTGAAGTTTAAGGTCACTTCCATTTGGTTTATCTATCTGTCTTGGTCTATAGGCATCTTAGGGAAATCTTGGTGAGAGGACTTGTTTCTTTGAAGGGTTGCTAATGCATAGGAATTAATCCCTTTGAATTTAAATGCTATTATATTTAATTCTCAAAGATAAACATTAAGGCCCCGTTTGATAACCATTTAGTTTTTAGTTTTTGGTTTTTAGTTTTTGAAAATTGTGTTTGTTTTCTCATCATTTCTCTACAATGAGTTTCATTTTCTTAAGAAAACATTTGAATTCTTACCCAAATTCCAAAAATAGAAATAAGTTTTTGAAAACTATTTTTTTTAGTTTTCAAAACTTAGCTTAGTTTTTGAAAACATATGTAAAAAGTAGATAACAAAACAAGGAAACCCATAGGCAGAAGTAGTATTTATAGGCTTAATTTTCAAAAACCAAAAACTAAAAACCAAATGGTTATCAAATGGGGCATTAATGATTGAAGTGTTTCCTGGCACTTTGATTTATTGCTCTTAGGTCTGTCTATTTTTTGGTAACATATTTCCTACATCTGATGAAAGTTCTTAGTTGATAGATAGAATATATCATTGTTTGGTCTGACACAATTTGCTGAATTTGCAGTAAACCTTCCCAACAGGTGATATTGGATTATGATTATACATTTACAACGCCATATTGTGGGAGTGAAACAATTGAAATAGATACGGAGAAGGTATGTTCTTTTGCCCTATATGTCTGTTGAAGCTGCAGTTTCTGGTTGAGTCGAGTTCTTGAATAGCTTTCATTGGTTTGGGCACTTTCTGACCTATTAATCTTTTTAGTGAGTTGAAATCTTCTTATTTATTGCCTCCTCCGTTGGTACCTTGACCTTGCAGCATCAATTTGAACCGTTAATGTGATTACAAGGGCATTTAATTTCTAAACTGCAGAATGCGATCACTCTTTGTTGCTGTTTTCTTTGCAGTTGTGTCAGTAACTAGTATTTTCTTTTATGATCAGCATGGAAGAGAGCAAACATGTGCAGAGAGCAATGGTCTCTGTTGGGAGGACAGCAATGAGAAAATTGATTTAGTCTCACTCTCACTGAAGGAGCCTATCCTCTTTTATGATGAGGTGGGAAGCGTAAAATATAGTAGAGCATATAAATAGAACATAGAAGTATATACAAACATTCTGTCTATATACCTTTTTTTTTTAATCCTCCCTTCTTGGTATATTCTTTCCTCCCCTGACCAAACTGTACATGGAACTCAACAGGTAATCTTATATGAGGATGAATTGGCTGACAATGGCATATCACTTTTAACAGTTAAAGTGGTAAGTTACCAAATTCTGATGTCACTAGTAAGAAAGCTAAAGTATTATGATATCAGCAGGGACTTACATTTTTATGTTTCGAATTTCTAGAGAGTCATGCCAAGTTGCTGGTTTCTTCTTCTACGATTCTGGGTAAGTTATCACTCTTGATTTCCTGAATATTTAAGAATCATTTGTCTAAGAATTTGTAGACCATTTTCACCCACTCATCGTTGTCTTAGCATTTTTATGAGAGAATATTAGGACAACTGAAGAACTTTGAGGATAACAATGGAAAGTACAATTTTAGTTCTTTGGCTTACTATTTGTTATTCCCTCTACCTTTGTTCAGCTTAGGGTTGATGGAGTGCTTATGAGACTAAGGGACACTCGTATGCATTGCATATTTAGCAACAGCGAAAATCCGATAATTCTTCGAGAAAGTTGCTGGAGAGAGGCTAAGTTTCAAGCTCTAGCTGAAGTAAGTTCATTGGCTTACTTGTTGTATTAGGGAAAAATGTTTTAACTCAAAATATAAAATATTAACCCTTGGGAAAAATTCTCTTTTTAAAAATATCAGCCTTTGTGAACAGCTTGAAAACGAATATAAGTGTGCGTGCTCAAGCTTTCTGTTTCAAAAATCTCCATGTGAAGTTGGAAATGTTATCTGCAGAACTCAAACTCATTTAGTTACAAGAAACTATTATGCCACTGAATGTATATATGTATGTATACCGCATTATCAAAAGCCAATTAAATACTTGCTTTGGGATCGGATAATATTATTTTACATACTATTTTTGTTCAATTTTAATTTCGAAATCATAACATTATACATAGACACGTTAGACATTGAGAAAAAAGAAAAATCTGAGTACATGCTAGAAAAAAGCAGTGTCTTTGTAGAGTTGTTCTCGCTATAATAGTCTGTTTAACCTCTTCCCCAAAGGTCATATTTTCTGTTGTCTTATACAATTTGATGATGTTTTTATCCATCAACATTCTCTGAATCACTGAAACGGTATGCAGAGAGGATACCCGTCTGATTCTGCTGCCTACAACGATCCGAGCATCATCTACGACAAACTCCCGATCATTATGCAGAAGACGCAAAAGCTTCTCTGGTAAATTATAATCATGTAAATTGACATCACATCATTCTAGTTGATTAGCAATTTAGCATTTCTCCTGGATGTTGGTGTTGAAGTTTTCAACTTATAAATACTTATTCCATGGCTTATGTTGGATAAGTTAACTTGTTTGGATCCTTTTTCAAGGCATAAATCTTGTGGAAAGGAAACTGGAAAATGTAAGGTATAACCTCATACTTTTAATATTCCAATTCAAGAGGGCTGGTTTCTCCAAGAACTAAGAGCTGTTTGAAGTATTGAATGGGTTATAATAACATGAGTTATAATAGTCTGTGAGTTATAATAGTCATTGAAATTATATAATATTGTTTAAAATGCAGAGTTGTTTAGTCTGAGGTTATAATAGTCTGTGTTTGAGGTACATAGTACTTTCAGGTTATTATCACACATGTTATTATAATTCATGCCTATAACAGCCCCTGTGTTCTTACTTCCTTTCTAAGACATGCCTCTCCCCTATCCCACGATAAAGATTTATTTTAATGGCCATAATATTGGCCCATTAACTCTGACATGACTATTGACTTCCCCCAAAACATAAATACTTGTGTCCTTCCCTAGAACATTAACTAAGATCCAAAGTTCATACTAACAGCCCAAAAACATAAAATCAAACTACTAAAACATTACATATTTGGCCCTTTATTCTTTCTTGTGTAAGTACTGATGATTGGTGGCCTAACAGAAAAGTACAAAACATAAGGTAAAGGATAATGGGAAATACTTCTATCTCCTCCCTCCAAAAGTGCTTATTTAAAAAAGACTACTCTAGGAAGCATTTTCAAACAAACTATGAATATAACATCTTTGGCACCTTTCTAGTTGGACCAGAATTGAGTGGGCAATTCATAGGTCAAACCCATGGCCTAATCAACTAACTAGATTTTCCTTTTAGTTAGGTCACAAGCTTTTCCATTGTCAAATCTAGGGATCATATTTGTGTCTACTTTTATATAAAAACCTAACTGGCAAAAAGTAGATCTTATAAAGAACTCATCAAGAGTTTAAAATTTTCCACTCTCATCACTTTTGTTAAAAGAAGGTTAAATTATAAATTTGGTCTTTATGGTTTTGAAAAAGTTATAATTTATTCCTTATAGTTTTAAATGTTAGAATTCGTCTCTATGATTTGATAAAACTCTCATAAATAGTTTTTCTAGATGAAGTTCTAACTTTTAAAACTGTTGGGGCTAAATTATAATTTTCTTCAAACCATAGAGACCAAATTTGTAATTTAACCATAAAAGGAAAAAAAACCATTTAAGTTTCAAAAAAAAAAAAGTCATTTATGTGGCCTTCTATTCTTCAAACTATATTTCAATTGATGCTTGTGGAAATCTAATATTTATGTTAAAATTGTCCTTGCAAACAAGACAAAATCAGACATATTTTCACACATGCACACATTTATTTAAAGAATTGATAAAAACTGATTGTTTTTCCAGTTGCAGTACAATTGGTGGACAAACATTCCTTTATTTGGTTGTAATATAAATTTAGTATTTTTGTACAAAATAATTACCATATTATGCATGATAGGAGGGGAAATTATTGGTAGTGTGGTTGGCACTTTTGTAGCAGTTGAACATAATTTACTATCCAGTAATCAGTATATTTATTGCTGCATTATGACAGTCATCCTATGCATTTTTTTTTTGGTACCACCCTATGCAATTTTCTTAACTAAGAAAATATTAAATATAAAAAATATATCTCTATTTTGTTTTTAATCTTCCAAAATTTTCAATTTTACCTTTAACCAAGTTTTCAACTAGGTTATTGCATAAATTTTTGGTCAAATTGTACAAATATCCTTGGGACTTTGGGGTAAGTTTCACTTATGCCCCTAAATTTTAAAAAGTTTTATTTTGACCCTTGAACTTTGAAATTTGTTCTAAAAAAATACCATTGAAGAGTTTTTTCGTTAAATTGGAAATTGACGTGACGACTAATGTGTAAAAATTGAAAGACATACGTGATATCATTTACAACATCATTCACGTAAATTGACGTGACAATTATGTAAATGATATTAACGATATTTTTCTTAGATGAAATAAAGGGTAACAATGACCTTAATTTTCTATATATTTGTAAATAGTCTTACATACTCCTTCAATTTTTACACATCAATTGCCATATCAATTTTCATCTTTAATTTTTAACAGAAAAGATATTTTTTAGGCTAAATTATAGAAAATACTCATGAACTTTGTACCTCATTTGAATAATACCCTAAAACTTTAAAAAGTTTTATTAATACCCTTGACCTTTCAATTTTTTTTTTAAAATACCATTACCAAGTTTTGGATGGAAAACGTTAAAGTTACATTAATATCCTTGACCTTTCAAAAATATTCTTACTAGAAAATATTTCTTCTTTTTCTTCCTCTTTCTAAATTATTTCTTCATAAAAATTTATGTGAAACTTTGCTTATAAAAACTATGTGCAACAAAACACCAGATAAAAACAAAGTTTGAAATTGAGCTCTCTGTTTAAAAGTGTAAAGAAGATAAGTGGAAGAAAAAATGAAATATTTTTTTTCCTTGTTGCTCTCTTTGTTTGTGAGTGTTAGTGATAAGCAAGAGATTAATGTGATTTTCAATTACGAAGAATGGTTGGTGAAAGAGATGTGTACTTTTTTTTTCTTCATTTGGAGAGTTACGTGGAGGGTTATGGTTATCGATTTTCGGTTTTTGAGCTTATTTGGTCAAATTGTTGCTACAACCTTTCAAATAAACTTAAAGGTGGATTTGGTCTAGTTTACAAGGTTAATTAATTAAAAGTATGATACGTGTTTTTTTTTATAATCATACTATCTTAAAAAGTGGCTTATTGGAAGAATCATTTTTGGACTATTATGTCAAATGATACTTTCGTAATTCCAAATATGTCCCTTAATTCATTATTGTACTATTATTTATTGCCCCTATTTAATTCTTAAATTTACAAATGATGCCATTAACCATTAATTATCAACCATAAATAAACTAAAAAAAACATTACGTAACTTTTTTAATTTTTTTTTATATAATTAACTATTTACATCAATCTAATAGTTTAATACACGTATAATAATTATAACATGGAATTTTAACTATACTAAATAATTTTCATTTAGTTCTTATTTTAATACAAAAATAAATATATATAAATTCAGCAAAATATAATTAACTATTAAAAATTTTAATAAACAAAATATAATTGATATATTTTTTGAATTTATAATTGATAAAATTTTAGCTTACGAATAAATATAAATTTAAATGCACCATAAAGTTGTAATAAATATATGGAATTTAAAAAACTTTGAATATGAAAAAATTAGTCTTTTCATTTGTTAAAATATTTAAGATTTAATTTTTAATTATAATTAATTATAGATTTTAATGATTTGGAATTTCAAAAGTTTTTGTAACTCTTTCATCACCTTCAACTATAAAAATAGAGTTGCTCACCATTTTTTTTCATTACCAACTTAACTTTTCCTTTGTTCTTGCGTGTGAATTGAGACAACTCGAAGAGAGAAAAATAAAGTCATGCACTTGCTTGTTTCAATGGTGCTAGTAGATGGAATGGATTTGGCATGGAAGAAGATTTCCGTAATAGTTGTAGACGGTTCTTGAACTCGAAGCCAAACGAAAACTCTAACACTTTTTAATTTGCTTTTTTTTTTTTGTTTTTAATTATTATTTCCATTTTCTTGAATTTCAAAGAATAGGGAAAAAAAAACTTATAGCTCCTTTTTGTTTTTCTTTCTCTACTCTTAGATCTCTTTCCTTCCTTTTTAAATCTCTTCAATCTTTAAAATACTTCAAGAAGTTACAAGATACATTTAGAGAGCATAAAATCTATATGCCAAATCACTCCTATTCATATTTTCAATCCTAAGTTTGATGAGTTATATAATGATCTATGTTCTACTATTATCAAGTGAAATGTAAGTTTATTTTAAGGAAGTTGTGTATTGAAATATCTACATTTTCTTCTTCATTATTATTTTTTTTTGTTATTTTGTAATGATTGTTATAATATTTTTTAATTTGAAATATTTGTATCTATTTTGAATTTTATTTTTTTAAATACTAATTTTATTCAAATCTAGCATGATTTTTTTCTTTCTTATTTTCCTAAGAATAATAACAACAATAACAAAACATGAATATATTACATTAATTTATAATCTATATTGTATTATACTATATTAACTTCAATTAAATACATATTCTTTGAGAAAGGAATATAACTGAATAAATATATTATTTAATTTTTCGAAAAAAGTTGTTTGAAATATCGAAAAAAAAAAATCAAATGTATGCATAGTATAGACTATTTAAAAAATGACCTATTTCATTAGAGATATAATTATATTCATGTTAAATTTTATTCTATCATAAAATTCAATTCAATTCAATAAATAACACTATGCGATTTGCACATGGTATATTATATAATATCTAGATTTTGTACTAAAAAAAAGAATATCTATTTTTTTTAAAAAAAAAGATAATGTCTAAATTGTCCTTGTTTCAAATTAAAAAAATATTAATTAAATTAAATACACCAGAGATCTCACCCTCTCTCACTCTCTCAAAAACTCTCTACAAATTCTACTTTCTCTCTCCCATCTATCTAAATTCCTCTCTCTCCCTTAATCTTATTATTATTATTTTTCTCTCTCATTAACTCTTGAGAGAGTTTAGTTTAATAATGAGAAAAGTTGGAATATGAACCATTAAAATATAAAGAGATAGAATATGAACAACTTTGATATGAAAAGTCTAACTTATTTTAAAAAATTCATAAAATTAACTTAAAAAGGCATGCATTTATCTTTAATTATAATTAATAATAAAATTTAAAAAATTTTGGAATCTCAAAAGTTTTATAACTCTTTATCTCCCACTACTATCTAAAAGCTCTCTCCTACTTTTCATTTTTTTTTCCTACTAGAATTTAAGTATTTAACTTATTTCTTAGTTTTCGTTTATTCCTTCATTCACTATTTTCTTTTGCTTTATAATTTTTGTTGGAATGTTTGATCTACTTTTTATCCTTAACTTTTCTTTCGATGCAATGTTGATAATTTTTTATTTTAGAAAAAGTTTGATGAGACATAAAAATAATTAATTGAGCTTGAAGATGATATACTGCCATTTGAAGTTGAACACATATATGTTTCAAGTTAATAGGTAGTTTTTTTTTGGCTTATTTTATAATAATGAAAACAATTACAATAATTATGGTAGATGAAAGTTTTTATATACTCTTACAATCTTAATTTTAATTTTTAGTATTTTCTCCTTTTTTAACCACGTTAATAAGAAATCACACTATTTTATTTGTTTTTTCTTAGTTTATTTTAATGAATATTGTTCAATATTTTTTTAGTAAGCACTAAATAAAAAGTTAGCTAAAATGTAAATGTTAAATAGTTTAATTTTTAAAAAAAAAATAAAGAAATTTTTATGTAGTATATATATATATATTTCTAATTTAGTGTAATTTAGCAAGCTAACCTTTAAACGATTTCTTATTGTATATTATATATTATATAATATGCAATACCTTAAATTAATATAGGTTCTTAAACTATCTTAAAAAAAATCTCTTTTGTGCAATAATATTAATGATATAAAATTAAAATACGTTAAAAATAACACATTTTTTTTTGTTAAGTTAAATAACAAAATAACATAACCGTTGATTATGCATGACTTTAACATTATGTAAGGTAAAACATTAGTAATATTAATCTTAAAATTTTCATCTCAATATAAAATAAAATAAAATGAAAATATCATCAATATTATAAAATAATTAAAAATACCACATGCACACACGTGTTAAAAGACTAGTATTTAAGAAGTGTTAGAACCACTATATGACAATATTTTCATTTATTTTGCCTAAAATGAATTTAGGGAGAGCTAATGGGAAGTGACTTGTGAGGAAATAGTAGTGAAGAGGCTACCAACAAAATCAAGTCAAGGACATGAATAATTCAAAGCAAAAGTCATCTTACAGCTTCAACATAAGAATTTGATCAAGTTCTTGGGATGTTGTGTTGAAGGAGAAGAAAAACTTATGGTCTATGGATACATGACAAATAAGCAAAACTTCTCATTAATTTTCATGGAGTAAAAATTTGTAAAGAGAGAAGAGAAACATTTTCCAGGAAGGGTATTTTTGAAATTTTTTGAAACTTTAACTTTTTCTATCCGAAACTCAATGGTAAGGGTATTTTTGAAGTTTTTTTAAAGTCCAGGGGTATTATTGAAGCTTTTTAAAATTCAAGGGTATTATTGAAATGAGACTCATTGTTCATGAGTATTTTCTATAATTTAGCGTTTTTTAATCATTTTCAAAGTTTAAGGGTATTTTTGGAATAAATTTCAAAGTTCAAGGGTAAAAATGAAACTTTTCAAAATTTAGGAGCATAATTAAAACCTACCCCAAAATTTAGGGGTATTTTGTATAATTTAACCTATTTTTTTTGTCAACACTTATTGACGAAAGGTTAAAATACTATTTTGGTCATTGTACTTTGAGATTCATTCCATTTTAGTCCTTTTACTTTCAAATGTTCAAAATTTGTCCCTATACTTTTATTAAATCTTAAAATTAGCTTATACTATTAGTTTATGGTTAACTTTTCCACAAAAAAAAAAAAAAAAAAGTTTCTATTAGTCTTCTATCTATATATTTTGAAAACATATTATGCATTGTATCTTTTATTGAATGAAAATTATCATTATGATTTTATAAAGTTTGATAAAAATTAACTTCAAACTAACAATAAGGACTAATTTTAAAGTACAAGGATTACATTTGAACATTTAAAAGTATAATGACTAAAATGGAATAAGTCATTAAATTACATAGAGCAAAGTGGTATTTCAATCCTCTTTAAGTTATTGTTTTATTAAAACCCTCTTTAAGTTATTGTTTTATTAATATATTTGGACATGATGGGATGCAATTGGTTAACTTGACACATGAAACACACTCTATCCATATGCTCAACAACAAAATTGATTTATTTTATAATGACATGGCCACACTTCTAGATATGTTTTTTGTTTTTTTTTATTCAAAGAAGCAAATTACATATCAAGAAAATCATGGAGACCCATAAAAGGTTCCCCCTCTCCCAAACAACATTTGACTTCAAATGGAGGCCTCGTTTAGCAAGCTTATGAGCTTCTAAATTATTACAACGAGAAACATGTTGAAACTCTATCGAAGGCTAATGATGTTTTAGATCTTGCACCTCTCGAACAAACCGATCAACTTTAGTGATATCTACATCTTGGCCATTCACTAGGCGAATAGCATTGAGAGAGTTAGATTCCACCACTAAGGGGGCGTTTGGCCCACGGGTAAGATTTGGGGGGAGTTGGATGGGTTATTTTAACCCTCGTTTGGCCCACGGGTAAGAATAGCCCATCTTTTTGTTAAACAAAACACGGACTTCAATAGTGTTTACTGTTGAAGTCCGCACGCTATCCAACGAAACTCTTCGACTGATGGCTTCTCTCTTCACGATGCTCTCTCTTATCTCTCTCAGGTTTGTCTCACGTACTCTCATCTTCTCCGACTCTCATCCGTTCATCTTCTCCAACTCTCATCCGTTCATCTTCTCCTCATCTTCTTCGATTGTTCTTCCGTTTAGGTTGACAATCGCCGTGGGTCACCGAACGTCTTTGATTTATCTTCCGTTAGCGTTTTTTTTTTCTATTTCAGAAAGGAAAACCCTAACTCCAAAAGACTGAGTCTGTGATCCACAGTAGATCTGAATGCCCTAAACTTATTTCCATCGCTGATTATGTACCCATGCATGTTCCTTTTTACCACATTCGAACATCGAAGGCCAGTTGTTGACATCTTTTTTTTTCCAGATCCGAACCCCTCGCCGCTTCAGCCCAAACAGCCCTTGTCGCCATATCTGTTACCCATTTATCGACAACAACCTCCTCTTTGGGGTTGGTACGTAGGCTTGGTAGGGACTTTTGACGGAATGGAGCTTGGTGAGGGGAGGGGGATGGAGGCCTTCTCCAACAGGTTTGATTTCTCAATCTCAAGCCGATGATGATCACGCTTCGTTTTTTTTCCTTCGTTTCTCTGTTACATTGTTACTTTTGAGGCCAATTTTTAATATAGTCCCATTTCTGTTTGTGCTTAATGAATCTTGATTCTCATTTAACATTTTCTGTATGATACATTTCGATTACGAATTTTGATTTTGATGGGTGAATTTTATTTTTGTAAATTAATTACAATGGATTCTTGTGGATTTTAATATGAATTTTTATTTGTATATTCTATTTTGATATGTTGTTGATATTACGTTTTCCTTGATGTGTTGTCCCCGATGCCATAATTTCTGCTTTGAATGCCTTGTTTAATAATTAATTGCACACTGATATCTCCAAACGAGCACCTGTCTTCTGCTTTGAATGCTCTGTTTAATCATTCATTGTGGCTGTACTTTCACTACCATTCTCTCTGTTGGGTTGGTGTGGTATTGAATGATATTTATATTATACTTTTTTATGTATTTGGGTGTTGTTCCTGAGGCCAGTTCTTATTCCTTTAATGCACTTGTTTGACATATACCTGCTATTTAATAAACACTGGTAGATGCACTTATTACAATAAGTGCACCTAACTACTTCACTAAGAGCATTTGGTTGGTTTATTGAATGAGACTCCCTCTATATATACACAATTTGACACTTCCAAATCCTTTGAGCACAACTCCAAAGCCTTATCACATCTCATCAATCGTGAGTTCCGCCTTCTTCCTTACTTCTCTATCTTATACATATGTTATGAAAATGCTGTTTTTTGTTCACTTATCCACTTTTATTCTTCATATGATATTTAGTGTTCCCAGTGTCGGTTTCCCGCCACATATTTTTCATCCTTTACCCGAATCCTGTAGACAGGTGCTCGTTCCTTCCTTTGTTTCATTTCTTTTTCCTTTAAGTTGACATTGGTATACTAACATACTTTTCGTTTTTACTATTTGTAGGGTGTTACCATCTAGGGCATATACCTTAGTGTGAGGTTCGGAATATTTTCCTTTACTATGTATTTCGTATTGGAGTTTGAACACTTTTTTAAGACATTCTTCTTTGTTATGTAAACTATTCACAATTTTAACACTGTTTACTTTGGTTCTTAATGTATGCTATTATAGAACACATGTAAGTTGACACGTTTTATATTAATGGAATGTTATATTTTTTTTTCTATAATCGTACTTCGTAACGTCAATATACTTACTAAGTTAATGTAATTCAATTTATTTTAGAAAGGATTAGTTCACACACGGAAAGCCAAATAATTTGTTAAAAAGTCAAACATGTAATCCTATTATTTGAAAAAAAAAGTGGTAAGTAAACTAGACAAGTTTTTACTTGGAGGAATAATTGTGGGTTTATAGAACTTACAACAAAAAAATAGCATTATTTCATACACTTTGGACATACGTTGGTTGAATTCAAAGCAGGAAAAAAGCAGTGTTCAAATGAAATTTAAAATAAGGGCACAAATGAAAGTAGCTTTTTGTAAGGAAGAAAGTTCTTAAACAGAAAGTCACCGTTATGTAAACAAAATTCATTTTGATGAAGTTTCATGTATTTTTATCCTATTTGGATATTTATGGTTAAAAAAAAAAGGAAGTTGTTGTTCTATAAACAATGGAAAAAATATCTCGTAAACAAAGTCATTGTTTTTTTAAAATATCTCGAAAAAAGGAAAAAAAAAGGTCATTATTCTCGTAAACAAAGTCATTGTTTTTTTTTTTTTTAATAATTGAAATGTTTGAACCATATATTTTGTACTCAAATTATTCAAATGTATGAAATGTATTATTCTCGTAAACAAATTCAATTATTTTGTACTCATTTCAATTCAAATGTATGAAATGTATATAAATTAGTTTTTCCTTCTTTAATAAAACCCTAAAAACAAAAGCCTTAACCCATAAACCATAACCACTAAACCCTAAAAAAATGCTAACCCCTAAAAACCCTAAAAACAAAAGCCTTAACCCCTAAAAAACCCTACTCCCTAAAAACCCTAAAAAAAAAAACCCTAAAATCAAAAGCCTTAACCCTTAAAGCCAACCCTAAAAAAATGCTAACCCCTAAAAAACCCTAATCCCTAAAAACCCTAAAATCAAAAGCTTTAACCCCTAAAGCCATAACCACTAAACCCTAAAAAAATGCTAACCCCTAAAAAATCCTAATCCCTAAAAACCCTAAAAACAAAAGCCTTAACCCCTAAAGCCATAACCACAAACCCCTAAAAAATCCTACTCCCTAAAAACCCTAAAAAAAAACCCTAAAATCAAAAGCCTTAACCCTTAAAGCCGACCCTAAAAAAATGCTAACCCCTAAAAAACCCTAATCCCTAAAAACCCTAAAATCAAAGGCCTTAACCCCTAAAGCCATAACCACTAAACCCTAAAAAAATGCTAACCCCTAAAAAATCCTAATCCCTAAAAACCTTAAAATCAAAAGCCTTAACCCCTAAAGCCATAACCACTAAACACTAAAAAAAAATGCTAACCCCTAAAAAATCCTAATCCTTAAAAACCCTAAAATAAAAAACCCTAAAAACAAAAACCTTAACCCCTAAAACCATAACCACTAAACCCTAAAAAAAGGCTAACCCCTAAAAAATCCTAATCCCTAAAAACCCTAAAATCAAAAATCCTAAAATCAAAAGCCTTAACCCCTAAAGCCATAACCACTAGACCCTAAAAAAATGCTAACCCATAAAAAACCATAATCCCTAAAAACCTTAACCACTAAAAAACTCTAACCCATACTAAACCCTAAAAAATCTTAAACCCTGAACCCTAAAAACCTCCAACTCTTAGCCCCTAAATTGACTTAGTAGTCGTCATTCACAGTATAATATTGCTATAGGTAATGCATAATCATTTAACTAATTATTTTGAATTTAGGGTTATGAGGAATTCAAAATTCTATGTCGTATTCGTTGGTCGTAATCCAAGAATTTATACATCGTGGGTTGAATGCCACAAAGAAGTGAACGGATTTAGAGGAACAATTTACAAGTCATATGCAACCTTTGCTGAAGCAGAGCGTGCATTTAGGCAATATGTAGTGGCGCCAACTGGCCGGTCCGATACGTTTAAGTCAACACAAGTTCATCATACCATACCTTTAATGAATAGTGGTCAAGTAGGAGTATCTACTAGTATCATGCAACTATTACTAGGATTTATTGGGGGGATGATCGCAATGTATATTATGGGAATGATTTATAGCAGTCTTTAAGTCATATCCATTCGATATATAATCATGGATTAAATAAATTGCTAATGAAATATGTTGTGTATCATGAACTACTGTGTGTTCATCCTATTATGGAAAACAATGAACTAATTACGGTATTGACAATAATTACGGCCACCCAACGTCAAACATTGCTATTGCTAGATCTATTACTGAATGACCATCGTAGGATAGAACACCAATCGCCATACCTGAGACATCAAATTAGGCAATTAACATTTTTTCTTCTGATATACGAAAGTGACCTATGTTGTATCGAGAGCACGAGGATGGATAGAAGGTCTTTTTCCATCTTGTGTAGTATGTTGCGAACAACAAGAGAGTTAGAGGCGACCAAATATGTAGATGTGGAGGAGATGGTCGCCATGTTCTTGCACATCCTAGCGCATGATATTAAGAATCGAATGATTCGTAGACACTTTGTAAGGTCCGGTGAGACGGTGTCTAGAAACTTTAACTCTGTACTTAGTGCAGTATTGCGACTACATGAGATTTTACTAGCAAAACTGAAGCCTATAACGAACTCTTGTATTGATGGGAAGTGGAAGTGGTTTGAGGTACACATAATTCAATTTGTCCTTCCATTATATGGGATTTAGAATGATGTACATAACTCCCGTAATGTATGCCTTCGCAATACAGAATTTTTTGGGTGCATTTGGGTGGCACGTACATCAAGGTGAATGTAAGCGCCGTTGATCGACCGAGATATAGAACGCGTAAGGGTGAGATCGCGACCAACGTGCTTGCTGTTTGCTCTCCTAGTGGAGAATTCATTTTCGTAATGCCAGGATGGGAAGGGTCCGCAATTGATTCTCGAGTTCTTCGAGATGCAATATCAAGACCTAATGGCTTGAAGGTTCCCAAGGGTAATAAACCAAAACATGTACTAGTAATACATGTTAATCTTTTACATACACGACTCTCTGGGTCATGTGTTGAATGGTTCACATTGTACAGGATATTATTATCTTTGTGATGCTGGGTACCCAAATGCAGATGGATTCCTGGTGCCGTACAGAGGGGAGCGATACCATCTCTCTGAGTGGCGTGGAGCAGCGAATGCGCCGACTAATCCAAGGGAATTATTTAACATGAAGCATTCATCTGCGAGGAACGTAATCGAGAGGGCCTTCGGAGTGTTGAAAGGTAGATGGGCCATTCTGCGGGGAAAATCCTTTTACCCTGTCCAGACCCAATGTCGAACCATAACAGCATGCTGCCTTATCCACAATCTTATCAGCCGAGAGATGGGTTTGAGTATAGCGTCGGAAGGATGGGAAGAGGAAGACTCACCTTCAAGTTCATTCAGTGGAGATCATATAAATTTCATTGAAAGTTCTACCGAATGGAGCCAGCGGCGGGATGAAATGGCTGAACAAATGTTCGCTGAATGGACACAGTCGTGAACATGGAGGATGTTAATTATTATTATTCAACTGTTACTGAACTTCTTGCTTATAACTTTTTGAAATATAACGTTTTGCTTATAACCTTTTGAATTATAACTTTTTGATTATCAACTGAATTTATGCGTTATTCCACTTACTATCGTACATACTTATTGAGATATAACCCAAACAAAGTGAAATATGCGGCGATATGTACATATGCATGTAGGACAATGGAAGAAGTGGAGAGAATGAAAAAGCACTCATGGACCAAGTTCGAGGATGCGAAGTTGGTGGAATGCTTCGTCGCAATTGTCCAAGATGGATGCTGGAGATCAGACAATGGAACATTTAGGCCTAGATACCTATCACATATGCTACGATTGCTGAGGGAAAAAAATATCAAACTGCACAATTGAAGCAACAACCACGATAGACTGTTGGGTGAAGAGTTTGAAGAAGCAGTACACAGCCATCTTCGAGATGCTAGGTACCGGATGTAGTGGATTTGGGTGGAATGATGAGTTTAAATGTGTGGAGGCTGAGAAGGACGTATTTGAAGTATGGGTCAGGGTAAGATTTATGATTTATAGCGTACATATTAGTCACACTATGAAGTACATAAAAAATATATTTGTTTTGACATGTAGGGTCATCCTGCTGCGAGGGGACTTCGGAATAAGCCGTTCCCCCACTTTGATGAGTTGGCATTCATATTTGGGAAAGATCGTGCGACAGGGGCTGGTGCAGAGACCCCTGGTGACATGGCATATGCTGAGCAACTGGGGGCAGATGAAGAGATGGAAGCATCTCAGGAACCTTATATACCACAACCCCCTATGTTTGATGGAGCGAGCAATTTGAATGAGGAAGAAAATCCAGGTACGCCAACCATCATGATTCAAAGATCAGCCGCGACGTCGCGTGGAAGTAAGAGGAAAAGCACATCCTACCACTCTGACATGCTAGAAGTCGTACGTACGGCGATGGACATGCAAAATACCTAGTTGGAGCGTATTGCATCGTGGCCTGTATCGAACTATGCTCTTGAGGATACCCGACGCAAACAAGTCTCAGACATCCTATCTAACTTGACACAGGCGTTGTCCAGACAGGACAGAATCACACTGATGGACATCTTATTACGGATGTACTTAAGACCGCTAGTTTCTTGTCAGTACCGATGGATGATAAATGGGCTTATTGCATGTACCTTCTTGGAAGGAGGGAATGACCCATCTTGCTTCAACTCAGTTTGTGCTCCGAGGAAGATAGACTCATATATCTCTTATTACTTTTTTTTGTTTGTAAGTAACGACGCATATCATCCGTAACGACTACACATGTATGGCCTTTACGTTGTAACCATTATCGTAGCCATTCTTGTCTATTCACTATTTTTGTTATAACTACTACACATGTTTGACCTTTTTGTTTGAACAATGAAATAGGCTCTTCTTGGGCATTCATTGTTTTTTGTTATTATTGTCATTTTAAATTAAAAAGTCTTATGTAAATTAGAGTGGTACATAACAAATTTAAAAGTCTTATGAGTTTAAATGTATTGTAAAATTTTCTTTTATTTCAAAAATGTCCAAGACAAATCAATAATTAATGCTACAGATATTGAAAAAAATAGTGTGGGGGTATTTTGTTCAGATTTTAAAAAAAAATAAATTTGTAATATATACATAAATTAATACAAATAAAAAATCTCAATCTTAGAATTCATGGGAATGAATTGATAATAATGAAATTTTGACAAATTGTATGAAAAAAACTGTACAGAAAAAAGTTAGAATCAACTCAGACTTCAGAACTCCAGGTTTAAAAAATCTGCACCCCAAACACAGACTTCAAAACTCCTACTCCCTGCAACTCCTTGCCCCAAACACAGACTTCAGAACTCCAGACTAAATAACTCTGCACCTCAAACACAGACTTCCTAACTCCCCAGACTTTCTAACTCTCCAGACTTCCTAACTCCTACTCCCTGCAACTCCTACTCCATGCAACTCCTTGCCCAAACGCCCCCTAAAGGAATAGACCGATTAGTGATTGAAACCAAACTTCGTAACATTGCCTTCAACTCCAAAAGTAAAATAGACCATCGAATACTAACAAAAGTGTGTCCATAAACAATAATATTTCCTTCCCAATCTCTAACAATCCACCCAAGACCTCTAGATATGTTAATAATATAATGATTTAATGACATATCAATTTTTGGTTAACAAATTTTAACAATTATGAATTTTAAAAGATTAAGATTGAAATCGAGAATTTATAAAAGGATTAAGACCATTTGGTTTAGCCTTAGGAAAACAACTTCAGGTTAATTGTCAAGAAAAAATATATCTATGTATATATGTTCCCAATTGATAATATTACAAGTGTTAAAAAAACCTGACAACCTAAAAAATCTGACTAACCCAACCTGAATCATAAGGGTTGGGTTGGGTTGAAATTTTCATGAACCAACTGGTTTGGTTTGGTTCTCGAGTTTAGATAAAAAAATCGATTCAACCCAAACCGAACCAGTTTATCATATATATATACATACTTATATAATATTTTAATTGTTTTAGGGTTTCATCTCTTTTATTTTGTTAGCCTTTTAGTTGCCGCCATATGCTAGTTGCCATGCAACGTTCGACCCCTCGCTCTCTTCACATTTCAGTTGATTGCTTCACCTTTGTGCGGCAAGCAGTGCTCCTCTTGATTGCTTCACTTTCACTGGCGAGTGGCGCTCTTCCTGTTGCTTCACCTTTGCGCTCCTTTCCCTCTCTTCACCTTCGGATGGCTTTGAACTCGCTTCGCATTTGCCGTCTCTCGTCGCCATCCATCATAACCCTTCACCATAATCTTTTTTGCAATCATCCTTCGTCATCGCACTCTCTCTAGGGGTGTGCAAAAATCGAACTGAACCACATCAAACCGACTAGTTCAGTTCGCTTTTTTGCGCTATGTTCAGTTTTTTTTTTATTTATCCTTTTGAAAAATTGAGTTTTGGTTCAATAATCGATTCAACTCTTAAAAAAATGAATAAACTGAACCGAACCAAAATTCTAATAACTTAAAAAATTCAAGCCTATTAGCTAGTAATTAAACATTCACCACGAGTCCAACTTAAATATTTACCACTAAGTCCAACCCAAATGAATTATGGTCTTCTTTTTTTAAAACTAACAAACCCTACACTCAGTCACATCACACGTCTCCCTTCCCTTTCTCTCCCTCTTTCCTTCTTCCTCCTCTCTCATTCTTTCACGATCCATGGCTACACTTTCTCTCACCGTCACCGCCTTCCCTTCTTTCCATCATCGCCCTTCTCCCTTGCTGTCAAGGTCATTGTCGTTTGCCACCCTTGCCGTTGAAGCCATTGTTGCCCTTCCCTCTTGCCGTTGAAGCTGTTGCCCCTTCCTTTTTTCGTTAAAGTCTTGGCTGTCCCTCGCCATCCTCTTGTTTTTGTCGCACTTCCCTCACACACTCGCTCAACGCTCACATCACTCTCATCCTCTCAACTTTCTTTTGAGTTTTTCTTCTTTAGGCAACAAAGTCTTCTCTGGGAACAATGTTCTTTTCTTTTTTTCTTTTTTAGAAAAGATATAATATTTAAAAAAAAAAGCAAAAATCGGTTTAAAACTGAGTCGAACTGTTTGGAACTGAAACCAAAGAAATTTCAATTTTTTCGGTTTATAACTTTTCATAACCGAGGGGTTCGGTTCAGTCATCGGTTTCGGCCAAGATCGAACCAAACCAAACCGTGCACACCCCTACCTCTCTTGTTCTTTCTTAGCTGATGCTCTCTCTTGTTCGCTCTTAGCTGCCACCCTCTCTTAACTGTTTTCCTATCTCCTTCTCTCTCAACTGTTGCCATGTTTTGTTCTCTTTGACCAGCCATCAGTCATCTATTGATCTTTCTCTTAACTCTTATGATCACGCTAGTGATTAGCTTATCAATAAAGGAAATTCTGTGGAGATTTATAATATTTGATATATACATAGATAGATAGATAGATAGATAGGTAGATAGATAATATTTTAATTTTGCTTTTAATTTTGAAAATAAAATTAATAAAATATACTTTTTCTTTTTAGAAAATTATAATAGGTAGTAAAATTAGTTCTCATATTTAAAAATTTGTTACAATGAAAATAATTTATAAATATGAAAAAAAATATTTGTATATAATTTTTGTACCATTTTTGCATCATTGATATACCATTTATGTGATAAATTATATCATTGACATACTCTTTTTATACCTTAGATAAAGTATATCACTAATATATTATTTTTGTATCATTAATAAACTATATCTTTGATATATCTAATATAAAATGCATCTACATATGTATATGACGAATATAAAGTTTTAATATTTATACAACTTTTGTAAAATATTTTATCATGTGGCAAATCAATTATTATTTTAGCCAAATAAACTATTATCACAAAAGTGCTTTTTTTTTAAAAAAAAAATCGTAGTTTATTCTTACATGTGAGATTTCTCTTAAATCCAATTCATTTTTCTTTGTGGATATATTCTTTCACATAGATTTTAAAATGCCTATTTTATATTAAGGGTGAGCAAGAGGGATCAAAAAACCAGCCGACCAAAATTAAAAAAATATATGTATATATATCATATATGTATGTATGTATATGTGTGTGTATATATATATATTCTTTTGTTAGGACACTCCCAACAGCTTTCTATCTTATTCCTCTTCCCACGTTATTTTTCCTTTCTTTTCTTTTTTTCTCTCCGTTTTTTCTTTATTCTTCTTTCTTTGTTTATTTTTCTTCTTTCTGCTCAAGTTCTCCATTTTTTCTTTCCCCTTTTTTCTTCTTATTTCTCATAAGTTTTTTGTTCACTTTATCCGATTCATGAAACTAACAAAAATCGACCAACTATCGGTCGACCGGTGTAACCAAATCCTCTAAAATTGACTAAAACTGACTTTCAGAAACTGACATGTCGGTGGTCTGCTTTGGTTTTAGCCTAAAACCGACGCCGACCAATCAATGATCACTGGTAGAACTCTATCTTTGATAGACTATTTTTATTTCTATCACTGATAGACCATTTCTACATTTATCACTGATAGATGTCTATCATTAATAGACCATTTTTACGTTTATTGCTGATAAAATAATTTTATGTCTATTGTCGATAGACTATTAATATTTCTATCAATTATAGATTTCTATTACTGATAGACTATTTTTATGTTTATTAGCGATCATTTCTATGTGTTTGATATCTCTATCACTAATAAATATTTCTACGTTTATCAATGATAGACTATTTATATGTCTATCAATGATAGATGTCTATCAGTGATACACATCTATCACCAATAGACATAAAAAAAAGGTATATTAGTGGCACATTACTATTAGTAGTTTACTATTATTTGTTATCAACTTATTTATTATTGATATTAAGTTATCACCGATTTACTATTTTTAATCTATTGATATGGTATGTCAATCATAAATGAAATGAGCATGCAAAAAACTACTAAAAGAAAGACAAATATATATATATATATATATATATATATATATATATATATATATATATATATCATTGGTATATCAGTGATAGAATTAATAGCAAATAAGCATGCAAACAATCAATGATAGACCTCAATCAATGAAAGGTCTATCACTAATAGACTTCAATTAATGATAGACGTCTAAACTGATAGACTTACGACATTGAGATATGTTGATATTATATATCAATAATGAACATAATAGAAAACGAGCATGCAAAGAATCAATGATAGACACCTATCGCTGATAGACCTCAATTAGTGATAGACGTCTATAATTGATAGACTTGGGACATTGAGATATGTTGATATGGTACATCAATAATGAACATAATAGCAAACGAATATACAAACAATCAAAGATAAACACATATTACTGATAGACTTGACCTTAGTTAGTGATACACGTCTATCACTAATAGACTTACGAAATTGAAATATGTTGATATGGTATTTCAATAATAAACATAATAGCAAACGAGCATGCAAATAATCAATGATAGACATCTATCACTGATAGATCTCAATCAATGATAGACGTTTATAATTGATAGACTTATGACACATAAAAATATGTTGATATGGTATATCAATAATAAACATAATAGTAAACGAGCATGCAATCATTCAATGATAGACACCTACACTAATAGATCTTAGTTAGTGATAGGTCTATCAGTGATAGACCTTATCACTAACAGATTTATGACATTGAGACATGTTGATATAGTATATCAATAATAAACATCATAGTAAACGAGCATGCAAACAATCAATGGTAGATATCATTGATAGACCTCAGTCAGTAAGAAGGTCTATCAGTGATAGACTTATGATATTGTGATATATGCTGATGGACATTTTTAACTTTTTACATGCTTTAATCTTGTTGGGCTTAAAATTGTGTCATATTTACAAATACTTTTAACTTGTGCTAGATTTGTTATTATTTTGTGTTAAATTATCATGTATGCCATTGCCCCTATTTTTTAACTAATTGTGAAAAATCGGTAAAATTTTAAAGTATTTGAAAGAATATGATAATGTTTGTGATGTGGCAATCTACATAGTAAAATTGTATCTACATAATTTATAGAGTATAAAATAAATTCACGCAAACTTCAAGACCAAAGAAAGTTCAAAGTATACCTAAAATCATCTTTTGAAGAGAGAATTTCACATGATAGAAGTTAGTTTTACAATAGTTTCAAAATTAACATTTTCATTGTTTTTATTTTATTTTATTTTAGTTTCATTCGTTTCAAAACTACATTTCTTACCATTACTTTTTTAAACTACAATTTCTTAGGCTCCGTTTGATAACCATTTAGTTTTTGGTTTTTGGTTTTTGAAAATTAAGCCTATAAATACTACTCTCATCCATGAATTTACTTGTTTTGTTATCTACCTTTTACCTATGTTTTCAAAAACCAAGTCATGTTTTGAAAATTAAAAAAATTAGTTTTTAAAAACTTGTTTTTATTTTTAGAATTTGGCTAAGAATTCAAATGCTTCCTTAAGGGAGATGAAAACCATTGTAGAGAAATTGAGAGAAAACAATCTTAATTTTTGAAAACCAAAAACAAAAAACCAAATGGTTATCAAACGGGGCCTTAATCTTTCGCATGTGTATCTCTCCTTACACGTTTTCTAATTTCTATATACAAGTTCATTAACTATCCTAAAAATTAGATTTAAAAAGGTCAAAATTTTATTTAAAATGAAATTACCAGTGCTGGGTAAATGTATAGGTATTTAATTTTATTTCTTAAAAAATAAAATAGCTAAAATAATTTTACGTTAAATAATAAGTTTAGTCCTTGAATTTTAAGGTTTATATCTATTTAGTCCCTGAATTTTTAAAAGTGTTTAATAAGTCTCTAAACTTTCAATTTTGTGTCTAATAGATCTCGAACTTTCAATTTTGTATTTAATAGGATCCTTGACAATTTCAAAATTTTAAAAATTAATTGATCTATTAGATATAAATTTTAATTTTATGTCGAATGGAATCGTAAAATTTCAATTTTATGTCTAGTAGATCCATGAATTTTAACAAATTTGAAAGTTCAGGGACTAAATTTATAATTTTGAAAATTCAGGGACCAAATAGACACAATCTTCAAAGTTCATGGACTAAATTTGTATTTTAACCATAATTTTATTATTTGAATTGAGAATTAAATGTCGATATCAAAACAAATATTAAACTCTCAAATTTATTAAAATGTTGATAAAAATGTCATTAAAAAGTTGATATTAATTATTAGTTCTAAAAAAAGGCAAAAGAACCGTAAAAAATATTCAGATCAATAAATGAAAATATTAGATTTTCTTAGAAAATTATAAATCACCCATAACGGAAAATTATTAAATAAAGCATCCAAAGAACGGTTGGATAGAGATTCAAAAATCTACATCCTCTATAATAACTATTGGATACAAATTCGAAACACTTTTGTAATTTTTTTTTTTTGAGTTCAATAAAATTTGGGAGTGGAGGGATTCAAACCTCTGACTTCTTATCTAGAATACATGTCAATTACAACTGAGCTATGCTCACTTTGGCTACTTTCGTATTTTTTTCTTATACATCAAACACAATAAAATTACTAGCTACATGATGGCGGTCTCCAATAATTTTTCAATGTAAACAAGAAAACAAAAATTTGAAATTAAAACTAAGTCTTTTTTACAAAAATATATTGAAGGTGGAAATTTAAACCTACACCCTCTCAGATGACTTCAACACAATCATATTCATAATGGCTTACTAAGACTTGGAGTCAGAAGACTATTACCTGCCAATGTCTAAAGAGCTGAGCTACGTTGGATAATTATTACCATATATATTTTAACTTTTTAGGGGCATTTGGGTCACGGGTAAGACTTGTGGGGAGTTGGATGGGTTATTTTAACCCTTATTTGGCCCACGGGCATGAACAGCCCACCAAATTTTGTTTAACAAAACACGGACTTCAATAGTGTTTACTGTTGAAGTCTGCACGCTATCCAACCAATCTCGCGTACACCTCTTCGACTTACTTCCTTCTCTCTTCATGATGCTTTCTCTTCTCTCTCTCAGGTTTGTCTCACCTACCTTCTTTCATCTTCTCCGACTTTCCTCCGTTCATTTTCTCCCCCTCTTCTTCGATTGTTCTTCCGTTTAGGTTGACAGTCGTCTTGGGTCACCGAACTTTGTCTTCCGTTAGAGTTTTTTTCTGTTTCAGAATCGAAAACCCTAACCCCAAAAGACTGAATCTGTGATCCACGATATATTTGAACGCCCTAAACTTACTTCCATCACTGATTATGTACCCATGCATGTTCTTTTTTCCCACATTTGAACATCAAACGCTAGTTGTTGACATTTTTTTTTTCAGGTTCGAAACCCTAACCGAAACCCCTTGCCACTTCAGTCCAAATAGCCCTTGTCGCCATATCTGTTACCCCTTTATCCACGACAACCTCCTCTTTGGGGTTGGTAAGTAGGCTTGGTAGGGGCTTTTGACGTATTGGAGCTTGGTGGGGGAGGGGGGTGGAGGGCTTCTTCAATAAGTTTGATCTCTTATACCCGAGGCCGATGATGATCAGCCTTTATTTTTTTCCTTTTTTTTACATGACTCCTGATCTATCCGTTTGTTTTGGGGTTGTTTCTGTTAATTCGTTTTATTTTTTCGATCTTTGTTCTAAATCATGCTATTTTTTTGTTAATTTGTTCATCGTTACATGCGCAAGATTTGTTAAATTCATTATTCTTCTATGTTTCATCGTTTACATGCACAAGAGATTTGTTAATTTTGATTCTTCTTCTCTATTTTTCACACTAAACTCCTATATTTTCTTCACTGTGTTTTCCTCCGTTTGTTTGGTTCAAATTTCATACCATGATTTATAGACAATTTCAACTCCTTTGGAATTTTATTCTAATGGATGAAAACTGTGTTTGAGGCCAATTTTTAATATAGTCCCCTTTCTATTTGTGCTTAATGAATTTTGATTCTCATTTGGCATTTTCTGTTTGATAAATTTCGATTATGACTTTTGATTTTGATGGATGAATTTTGATGTTGGAAATTAATTACAATGGATAAACATGCGTATATTGTTTTTACTTTAACATGTCGTTCTGTTATGTTCTTGTGGATTTTAATATGAATTTTTATTTGTATATTGTATTTTGATATGTTGTTGATATTATATTTTCTCTATTGTATTGTCCCCAAGGCCACAACTTCTGCTTTGATTGCCCTGTTTAGTAATTGTACATTGATATCTACCAATACCCCTTTAATTGCCCTTTACAATTGTACATTGATATCTACCAATACCCCTTTAATTGTGGATATACTTTCACAACCATTCTCTGTGTTGGGTTGGTGTGATATTTAATGATATTTATATTATATTTTTTTTTTATGTATTTGGGTGTTGTTCCTGAGGCCATTTCTTATTCCTTAAATGCACTTGTTTGACATATACCTGCTCTTTAATAAATATTGGTAGGTGCACTTATTACAATAAGTGCACCTAACTACTCCACTAAGAGCCTTTGGTTGGTTTATTGAATGAGACTCCCTCTATATATACACAATTCCACACTTCCAAATCCTTTGAGCACAACTTCAAAGCCTTATCAAATTTCATCAATCGTGAGTCCTGCCTTCTTCCTTACTTCTCTCTCTTATACATATGTTATGACAATGTTGTTTTTTGTTCACTTATCCACTTTTATTCTTCATATGATATACAGTGTTCCCATTGTTGGTTTCCAGCCACATCTTTGCCATCTTTTACTCGAATCTTGTAGACAAGTGCTCGTTCCTTCCTTTGTTTCATTTCTTTTTGCTTTAAGTTCACATTGGTATACTAATATACTTTTCGTTTTTACTATTTGCAGGGTGTTACCCTCTAGGGCATATACCTTAGTGCGAGGTTTGAAATATTTTCCTTTAATATGTATATCGTATTGGACTTTAAACACTTTTTTTAGACATTCTTCTTCGTTATGTAAACTATTCACAGTTTGAACACTGTTTATTCTAGTTCTTTTTACTTTGTTAATCTTAATGTATGCTATTACAGAACACATGTGAGTTGACACATTTTATATTAATGGAATGTTAGATTTCTTTTGTATAATGGTACTTTGTAACGTCAATATCCTTACTAAGTTAATGTAATTCAATTTATTTTAGAAATGATTAGTTGACACACAGAAAGCCAAAGAATTTGTTAAAAAGTCAAACAAGTAATCCAATTATTTGAAAAAAAATGTTAAGAAAACTAGACAAGTTTTTACTTGGAGGAATAATTGTGGGTTTAGAGAACTTACCAAAAAAATTAGCATACTTTTTGAAGTGTTTGATGGGAGAAAAAAATATTATTTCATAAACTTTGGACATATTTTGGTTGAATTCAAAGGGGAAAAAATAGTGTTCAAATGAAATTTAAAATAAGGGCACAAATGAAAGTAGCTTTTTGTAAAGAAGAAAGTTCCTGAAAAGAAAGTCACTATTATGTAGACAAAATTGATTTCGATCAAGTTTCATGTATTTTTATCATATTTGGATATTTATGGTAAAAAAAAAAAGAAAGTCGTTCTGTAAACAAGAAAAAGTCTCTTGTAAACAAAATCATTGTTTTTTAAAATATCCCAAAAAATTAAAAAATAAAAAATAAAGGTTCAAAGGCTCTTGTTTTGTACTTTAACACAAACTTAATTGAATTGGCATATTATGCACTAACAAGGGAAATAGAGTTTTTTTTTTTTAATTGAAATGTTTGAACTATATAAAAAGTAGTTTTGTTGTTTTTTTTTAATAAAGTCATTATTTTTGGTTAACTAACGTCATTGTTTTTTTCAATTCTTAAACCCGTCAACTTGGTGACAAATTCAATTAGTTTCTACTCATTTCAATTCAAATGTATGAACTATGTAAAAAGTAGTTTTTTTTTTTTAAATAAAACGTACCTTGAGTAAGCCCAAAAAACACTAACTCCTAACCCCTAAAAAAATCTTACATCCTAAAATCGAAAGAACCCTACCCGATCAAAAAATAAAGTCCTTAACCTCTAAAAAATCCTAACTCTAACCCTAAAAAACCCTAATCCCTAAAAGCCCTAAAATCATAACCCCTAAATTTCCTAAAAACAAAAACCTTAATCCCTAAAGCTATAACCACTAAAAAACCCCATCCCTAAAAAAACTCTAATCCATAAAAAAAACCCTAATCCCTAAAAATCATAACTCCTAAGTACTTCTAAAAAACCAAAACCTTAACCCCTAAAACCATAACCACTAAAAAATTCTAAACCCTAAAAAAAACTCTAATTCCTAAAAAACCTAATCCCTAAAAACCATAACTCCTAACCCCTAAAAAACAAAAACCTTAACCCCTAAAAACATAACCACTAAAAAACCCTAAACCCTAAAAAAACTCTAACCCCTAAAAAACCCTAATCCTTAAAAACTATAACTCCTAACCCCTAAAAAACAAAAACCTTAACCCCTAAAACCATAACCACTAAAAAACCCTAAACCCTAAAAAAACTCTAATCCCTAAAAACCCTAACCCCTAAAAAACAAAAACCTTAACCCCTAAAATCATAACCACTAAAAAATCTAACCCCTAAAAAACCCAAATCCCTAAAAACCATAACTCCCACCCCCTAAAAAACCCTAACCCCTAAGAAACAAAAAACTTAACCCCTAAAACCATAACCACTAAAAAAACCCTAAACCCTAAAAAGAATCTAACCCCTAAAAATCCTAATCCCTAAAAACCACAACTTCTACCCACTAAAAAACCCTAACCCCTAAAAAAAAAAAAAACCTTAACCCCTAAAACCATAACCCCTAAAAAACTCTAACCCCTACTAAACCCTAAAAAATCCTAAACCCTAAAACCTAAAAATCTCCAACTCTTAACCCCTAAATGGACTTAATAGTCGTCATATTAAATAAAAAATGATTTTCAAATTAATCACATTCAAAGTAAAAATATAAACTTAATAAAATAAAATTATTACAGTAAATAACATAAATATAGTAATTTGAACAAAAAGTGTATATGATATTCATTTTAAATGGTGTTAAAAAATATATATTCATTTTGAACTTAATTGTTTTAAAATAGCATAATATTTTATTCTTAACTTAGTTATCTTAAAACTTCAAAGAATATTATTTTTAAATTAATCAAACTTTAGATAATCCATTACATTGATTAGATAGAAAAATAAAATCTTAAATTATACAAAAAAAAACTTATTGTACTAAGCTTGAAAAACAAATCTTATATTAAAATTTAGCTAATTGACGAAAACAAGTCTTTAACAAAATTATAAAATATTCATAAAATAATATAATTTCAATTTCAATATAAAGATTGACAGAAAAAACTCTATATTATTTCTAGAAATGAGAGAATGAAAACATAAAAATCTTGAAGTTTATTTAAATTTCATTAGATTAATGGATTGAAATCTTTCCGAACCACAAGTAATATTTAAAAATGTATTGTAAGACTTTCTTTTATTTGAAAACTATCAAAGGAAAATCAATAATTAATGTCAAAGATATTGAAAAAAGAATGTGGGGGTATTTTGTTTGAAATTCTTTTTTTTTCTTTAAAGAAATTTGCAAAATATACATAAATTAGTAGAAACAAAAAATCTAAATCTTATAATTCATGGGAAGAAATTCTTAATATTGAAATTTTGACAAATTTCATGAAAAAAAAACTATACAGAACTATTAACTAAGCTAAAATTAACTAGACTTCAGAATTTCAAGTTAAAAAAATCTGAACTCCAAACATAGACTTTAGAACTCCTACTTCCTGCAACTCCTTGTTCCAAACAAAGACTTCAAAATTTCAGACTAAACAATTCTGCATTCCTTACACAGACTTCCTAACTCTTACTCCTGCAACTCCTTGTCCCCAAACACCCCCTTAATATTTCTTCACATTTGGTTTTGGATATTTGAACTAAACATCTCCCTCTAACAAAAAAAAAGGTTATGAGCCTCCATTCTTTTCATATTTCCTACGGCTTCTGCCGGCCATGGCCGACGATTGGCAGTTCCATAAAGATCTAAAGAGCTACAATCTGAGCGACCACGAACAGAATTTGAGCTTTCAAAATCGCAGAAAAAGGGATATAGTATATTTTCGGGTCTCCATTTTCACACCACCACAGAGATTCATCCATGGCCGTTTCATTCTACAAAAGATAAAAATAGCATATTAAGAAAAGAACCCCATTTCCAAACTTGGGTTAGAAATCGAAACGACCAATTTATTACTAAAGCTTTAAATTCAAATCCAGCTTCAGCGGTTCGATCATTGGTGGCTCTGTTGGCTGTTGTGTGTTCCATCGGAAGCTCCCTGGCCAAGTTATGTCAGTCAATTCATCCTCCAAACTGCAGGCGGCAGCGGCGGCCATGCCAAACCTTACGGCAGTTGCAGCGGATCCTCCATGGCCATGGCCGCCTCTGTTTGGCCTCTGCAGAAGAAGGGAATGGGGCCTAACAGCCAGAGATCGAACTATTAAATTAGCAGCATTATTCATTAATGGGGGAAGACCCATCATGGCCATTATTCTCTGAAATTGGTATCTTCTTGCAGCTCTCCTCTCCCTTTTGTGGGCATTTTGGTGGCCTCCCAATGCTTGTGAGCTGTAGAATTTCTTCACACAAAAGTTACAGGAAAACAACTTTGAGGCTGAATTACTTGGCTTGTTCATCAATGGCTGGGAATTAGAATCTGAGCCATTTGAGGGCGGCAAGTTCCCACCCAAGCTCAGATTCAGCCACCCTCTTGCTGGATTTTCATAAGCCATTGATTCATTTCTGTTGATTTTGGTGGAAGAACTTGATTCACCTCGCTTTTGGGTAGCTGTTAATTCAGCTGTTTCTTCACTATCCTCCATCATTTTCCCAAAGAAGTTGCCGAAATTGGCTGTAAATGAAGTAGAAGTTTGGCTAGAAGTTGTAGAAAAAGGGAGGGTATCAGAATGAGGAGAGAGTGAGTTTGGATATATCTTTGTTTGTTTGCTTCAATACAAGGGTTTTGTCTGGTTTCTATTTTCAGGCTTGGTGCTGAGGAGACATTGGATTGTGTCATTAAAATTCGTTGCTTTGTTTTCTTCTTTCAATCTTTTTTCCCCTTTATTCCCTCCAAAATTAGCCTTAAAAACTTTTTAGATGGCTCTCTCTCTCCTTTATGGAGTAACTCACAGAAATACATAAAGTTGACTATCCCAAATAATATTTCAATAATGGTCAAATCATGATCTTAGAATCTTTTTCAGTTGCCTGCCATTTCTGATTCTTACCCACAAGTTAACAAATTATTTTGAGCATTATTCTCTTTTCATTTATTCAATGAAAAATTCCGTTTCCTACTTAAGAAAAAAAGTTAACAAATCATTTTGAACTTACTTTTTGAGAAGGTAAAGAAATTGATTTTCTCTAATATTGTATTGCTTTTCTGATTATATCAGAAACTTCTGGTGGAAGAATCTAAAGAAATCATTAGAGATATCAAAGATCTTTTAAGTTATACCAAAATACAGGTCATTTGCATTATTAGAGAGAGCTTTGCCCCTCAATTGTATAAAGAGGAATCCCTACTCCTATAGGATTTTCAAGCTATCTATCGGTTTTCCATCAAACCATTCCAATCAACCCATGAGCATCAGAATAGGTAGGCTCCTTTTCAATCAATTTTTAACCACTACCTGGTTACTAAACTAATTCAGTGCAAGTTGTCAGAAGTCCAAGCCCCGACTCAAATATGTTTGTTGGTATTTGTTTGTTAACAACATATGAAAATAGGGATTCAAACCTCAACAATTTGATTGAATATACATGTCTTAACCAGTTAAATTATACTCAAGTTGGTAATATGTTTGTTGGTATGAATTGAGATAATAACTTGATCAAAGTTGTTGTGATTAAATTATAAATTTAGTCTCTAAAATTTTATGTTTGTATCTAACAAGTCCCTAATTTTAAAAAGTGACTAACATATCCTTGAATTTTTAGAGATCAATAACCTATTAATATACAATTGAAAGTTTAAAAACTAAACTTGTAATTTAGCCCATTATCATTATGAAAGAAAGTTAATCTATTTTTAAAAGCAATTCATTTATATAAATAAACCAAAATAAAATAAGACAAAAACAACTTTTAGAGAACAATTATCCAAAGATTTACATTCTCTTTTATCCCATTGAAAGATGTGGGATAGCACCAAAATAAAAATCAGTCACAGATACCTAGTAATTTGTGCCACAAAAAAAAAAACCCATTGAAAGAGATAGGCTTCACCAATGCCATATGCAGCATAGTAATGATCCTAGTGACAACTGAGAAGTGGGGATAGTAGTGGTATTCCTTAGTGCTTTTTGATTTGATATTTTGTTGGGTGTGAAAATGGGCTCCAGATGGAAAAAAGGGTTAAAATGCATTTGGTTTGTCTTTATAAAGAAATGTGTAAATGGGAGTCTTCATGTTGGTGCTTTCTTCCTACCCAAAATAGAATCTGGCTTGCATTAGCAAATTATTGGTGAAAATAGGAATCACAAAAAGAAAACACCACAAGGCAAGAAACAAATACACTGAATTACTATCCACTTCAACAGTTCCCAATAGCTCGTCCAAATGATTGTCATGTCACTGATTTGATTGGATTTGGTATCTAAGGCACTTATTTTGCTTTAGGACCTTACATATTTATAATCATCAACACAGTGAATAATCAGTAGCCATACAGGTCCAAATCGAGATATATCTTGACATTTTTTCTATCAGCACCCTTTTCCTTCAATAAGCATTTGTTGCTGATCAGTGAAGCAACAAAGTTCATTTTCTTACTAAATATGTTTACCCATTAATGTTCTTAATCCAGTAAAAACTTCACACAAATGATTAGAAATATTATTTACTGGTGCTTAGCTAAACTTTCTTTTTCCCTTTTCAAGACATATAATGGTAGATCCTGTGTAAGTACAGTTGGAGCATTAAGAAGCCACTTATTCAATCCCTTTGGCCCTTCACAAAGTGACCTCTCAAAGCGACAAGTTCCCACTTCCCTGTAATAGTAAGGAATGCATAACAGGATTCTCCCTTTCTCTTCTTCTCTCAACAAAAACACATGTACGATCTCATATATCCACCCATAAGGAGACCCACTTAATAGAACAAAACTAATGTTTGCTTCGAGAGAATGAGATTTCTGTCTAGCAATCTCATTCACCTTTTGATACCGACTGCTTAATCATTGTCCCAACTCAACAATAATTACCCTAATCCATTTTTATCTAACAAGTTTTTAATGGATAATCACCATGCAGCCGGTTTAGAATTGACAAATCACAGCAACTCTTTCTCAGATCATCTGACCTGTGCTCCAGTAATTGCACCCAGAAACTTGTATCCTTTTTTGCACACTGGTGTGATGAGGGCTTGTGGTAGTTTGGTAGCTGTCTCCTTTGGAAGGTAAATTTTTTCTTTGGGTCTTTGTTCAAAAAAGGTTGAGTACTTGCTGTAGAGTTCAAAAGAGGTTGCCTAACTACATGTTATCCCCCTAGTCGATGAAGGATGTGGAGGATCAGTCCCATCTCTTTATTCACTGCCCATTTGCAGCTTCATTCTAGAATAAGCTCCTCCAAATTTTAGATATTGGCTGATGTTTTCCCAAGAATGGGACTTATTTCAACGGGCATTCGAGAACCATCTAGACTAATGCAGCAAGGGCTCTAGCTTGGAGAGAATTCAAAGAGTTCCGAGGAATTGAGTCGTGTAATGAAATTTTCTAGGATCCAGTTAGATTTCTCATCTACTTCGTGCTCCTTATCAAAGGATTTTTGTAATGATGATTTAATGCAAATCTTTGCCACTTAGGAGTCTTCTGTAATCTCATTGGCTTGGTAGAGGATATTTTATCTGCCCTATTTGTAGGGCCTTTTGTTAATAAAAGCTTTGTTTCCCATCCCACAAAAAAGAAAAAAAAAAAACTGTTTCAAATATGGAACTCAACAAACATCAGCGATACTCACATGGTCCAATGGGATAAGGTGTCGGCGGATCCAAAAGTTAGGAAAGCTATTGAGAGCAAAGTTCCCTTGCTACCTGTCCAACCTCTGCAAATTAGCAAGTGTTAGTGCAGCCTCTGAAAATTCAAAGTTTAGTATCGACACAACCCTCGATGAGTTTAGAATGAGATCCACTATTTGATTGAGACTACGGCAAACAAAATTTCTTTTCAATAGTAAATCAATGACAGACATCGTGAGTACTGATGAACGAGAAACAACAGCTCAACGATATGAGTATTATCTAGCAAATGTTTTAGTCCCCGTTCTGATTAATAATATAATAAAGAACACTTATTATCCTATTGCCAAAGCATAAGTTCCTGAACTATCAACTCTTCATGAGTCCCCTGCACCCGCATATTGCCGCACATGGATGTGTTTAATCCCATTGAACTTTTAAGTACCTGAAAGGAACACGGAAGCTGTGAGAAGCAATAAAAAAGTTAACAAATTAAATCATCTACTTATCTTCTAAGTGTTTCTTTGTCAAAATACAAGACAACGATATTAATTGGACCCATGAAACAGGCACCTAACGTGATTTATCAGCCCGATGGACAAAAGTTTTACACATAATGTTTAGTTACAAGTACGTGAAGAAATATGCATGACATTCTCACTATTGTGTCTTAACAGAGAAAAAGGCGATAACAAAAAAATGCAGAAACTTCTAGTTGAATTGAGGTAGACGGTATCTCCAGCAATTTCTTTAAATGATCATAGGGGTTTCCAATTTTACTTGCAACTTTTATGATTATCTTTTTAGGAGTCTGACCCCAAATATTGAAGTTGAGAAACTCACAACAAATAGAAAACGTGGTGGCAAAATAAATTCCATTAAATTCAAGGAGTTTAAGGAGATGTATGGCAAATTGAACGTAGGTGGGCAGTGTCATCAAAACATGATAAAGCATGGAATCCAAATCTAACCATTTGTAGAACTTGAATGAAAACAAAGAAATAAAAAAGATCTTACAAGTTACATGAAACTCAGTTCAAAGAATAATTTTCAAAAATAACTTTTAGACACCCCCCCCCCCCCCCCCCCCCCAAAAAAAAAAAAACAAAAAACAAAAAAGAAGGGCACATTCAAGTGGCCCCAAAGTTTTCACTCCATTTCCCTTGTTTGAATCATTGTGTTCATATACTCGAAATTATGATGGCAAAAAATACTGTTTAAATTTGACTATAAATGAACACTTGCATTGCAACTTTTCTGCCAATCGCCATCAAGGATCAAGCAGCTAGATTTCCTGGTTCCCAGTCTCCATATAAGTTGGAAAATACTTGGATCCAATGTATTATTGGGAAGCAAAAGCACAAGAGGACAAAAAAAACCTACAACATTGTATCAGTCTCCAGCTCAGAATGAGTGAATGTCCTTGAGCATCATCCATCTTCCCCACTCCTGCCTATCAATTCCATCCCAAATCCTTCTTAAGATCTTATCCACCAAACTCAAATGCTGTGTGTGGGAGAAGCTAATCACCTAGACTTAGTGTTGTGACTACTTTTACCTACCATTCCATAAATAGAAACCATTGCTGTGCAAACATAACAATTGAAATGCATCCCTAGGATCTAGGCCACTAAAAGTAACAATAAGAGAGAAAAAATCTACTGTACTGTGTATAGTGTGTCCTAGAACAAGCAAGACTCACTAAGAGACCACTAGCGATCTTGACAAGTACGGCAGAAGGTACCATGAGACAGCTCGCAAAAAGCCCTAACATTAACAGTGAGGTGGGATGTCAGGCAGGAATCTGCTGTCATGCTGTAAATTGGCAAAAAGGATTGTACGCATCCCAATTCTCCCAAGCTCCTAGAGTACGAAAACAATAAACAAAAAAAAGCAGTTAAAAGAAAGAAGAAACACAGAATTACAGATAATAACAAAGGGATCACTCAAAAATTCAGTGACATCTATTATTACCTAGAGAATATAGAAATTATATCTTCTTCATAGGAATAAATTGAAAAAATACATGTCAAATATGACAAAGAAAGATGTCAATATGGAATAGAGCGAGAAATTAAAGTAAAATAATTGTTGAAATACAAGCTTGGTGGGTTGTATCTAATAAGTTCGAACTTAAAAAAGTGTCTAATAGGTCTATAAACTTTGAATGTTATGTCTAATTCTAACAAGTTCTAACATTTTAAAAAGTATTTGACAAGTCGTTGAACTTTTAAATTTACATCCAATTAGTCTCTAAACTTTAGAAAGTGTTTCATAAGTCAAAGATCTATTCAACTCAAAATTGAAAGCTCAAGAACCTATTAAATATAGAGTTAAAAGTTTAAAGGCTTATTAGACATTAGTTAAAGTTTAGTGACTTATTAGACACAACATTAAAAGGTAGAACTTATCAGAAACAATTCTAATAATTTAAACTAAAATAAAATTTCCAATTTCCTCTTATTCAAAAACCATATGCAACTAGTTCCAGTGAATAACAATGTTCTGCGGTCATAACGCAGGAAAATAGAATAGAAGTGGTCACTTACTTTTCAACTACTTTCTACAAGTAACCACAAGAAAGCAGGCGTTAAATAAATAAATGAAAGCCCTACAAATCTATAAACAAGAACCATCCATATATCTAATAGATCTTTGCTCTGATTATTCTCTCCAATTTCTTTTCAGCTAATTAAACTACAAAAAAAAAAAAAAAAAAAAAACAAACAAACAAACTCGAGATTCCAAAACTACAGAAATTTGTCAAGCATAATTCCTAGCCACCAGCTAACTATCAATCAACCACGAAAAAGCCAAGGGAATAACGAGGCACTAAGTGAAGACGCTCATGGCTAGCATTTTCAATTTCGCAACACAATACAGAAATGTTAGGGGTTTTGGCAGAGGAAACCTGGAAGTAGCAGAGAAATGGCGGGCCGGCAGGCGCCGAGGAGCAGTGACCGGCGGAGGCCGTAGTTGAGGAAGCGATGGATTTGACCGGGAAGATGAAGAGCGAACGGTGGACATTAGCGTCCGAGATAGCGATCCTGAGCGCCAAGCCATCGTCTTCTCAGATTCTACGCTGCGACTGTTTGTGAGGATGCCAACGGAGTTGGGGCTTTGCGAGGGTTTTAGTTTCTCTGCAATTCCTTTTGAGATATGGTGCTGTGCGGTGTACGATAGTTAGCCTGTGCCCTCAGTTTTGGTCCGTTCCATTATCTAGAGATGGTTTGCACTTTTTTTCTTATTTTAATTCACCCATTGTAATCGAAAATCGAATCATCTATTTTTGAGATGATAATTGGTATGCTCGAATTTAGTTTGCACTTATTTGATTATTATATTTGAGAATTTACATTACAATTTACAAATAAGAGGAAGTACAACCAAATTTACAATTTTAAGAAGCAATAATATCTTAACTATGCTTAGTTTGTAGTTTTTTTTTTTTTTTTTTCCTCTTATTTTAACCTTAAAAACATAAATATCTTGGTCGCATGTAGTGCAGGCTGTCAAATTGCTCGAAAAGTATTGGAGAAGTGGGAATGGGAATGGAGAAGTCTTTCATATCCCCACTCTCGTGACACTCCTAGACCATCTCACTTTTGATCCAAAAGTATTGGAAATAGTAAAGATGTTATTGAGACTAAGCTCTTATCTTCATCCCTATACTCTGTTTTTGAAGAATCATGTCAATTTAAAGATTCTTCAACCCTAATCTCCAAAAAGAATTTCAGTAGAAAAAATTCATCTCTAACTTCAACTCCAATTCAATCTAATCTAATCGTGTTCTTCTTCTTACTTGCTTACCTAGCTCTTGTCTTAGTGACAAAATGTTAAGAATAGTGGAGCATAAAACATGGTCCATTAGATGTCTTTTTTCTTAGCGGGTGTGGTGACTATGAGTGCACACAACAAAAAAGAAATTGTAGTGTTGTCGGTTGGTGAGACTCCTTTTGGATTTAAAAAAGGAGGTAGTGATTGTGGTGTTGTGCTATAAAAGGATGTGTGTATATGTGCTTTTCATAGACTAGAAGCCAAGAGAAGTGAGTTTCTCTTGTGGGTTTTGAGAGTTTTTCTTTGTTGTTGATCCCCAACTAACCGGTTGTGATACTTGGAAGTTAGTAGCTTTTGTTGAACTATTGAAGGTTAGTTTGTAGCGCAGAGTTTGAGGCTTCTTGTAATCTCCTATCATAATAGAACCTACAGTTGTAGAGATTGGACATAGTCCCGAGTTTGGGGCGAACCGGTATAAATTTCGATGTCGTTCTCTTTTTTCCTATCTTTTATATTTGTTATTTGTGACTCTTGTTTGGTTGATTTATTATGTGGAATGGGAGAATTTAATATTTTAGTTTTATCGCTTCTGCTCGTATATGATTATTATTATATTATTTTTTCTCCTAACACAAAATACCTCCGAAACTCCAACCCACTTTATTGTGTATTGGAGGGAATTAAATCATTCATTCATCAAATAGTCATCTTCTGTGATCTATTTCTTGTCAACTCGAATATTTTGTCATCCCCAACCATGCTAGAGATGGTCTAGATATTGGAAAGATCTCAACAAAGGGCTACAGGGAAAAATAAGTGGACAAATTGTAGACAAGTTCTCAACTTATCCAACTTTCTATGGAGCATGTGCAAATGCAAAAGGAATGATCGAGGCTTAATTTTGGATTAGTGTGGATGTTAAAATAATTATTGACATGTTGTAACATGAATGAAGCAAGTTAGTGTTTGGTAAATTTAAATTTTAAACATGAAAAAATAGGTTATAATATTTTGTAAACAAATATTAAATTACAATTTAGCTATAATGATTAAAGTAGACATATTATTAAAGTTTTGCATAACTTTTTTTTTGTTTTTTTATAATCTCTAATTTTTTTTAGATAAATCTCTAAACTTTTCTTAATATGATTATTCAAAATGTTATATGCCTTCAATTTTAATTTATATTCTCCTTACTCTATAACTTATTAGTTAAAATATTAGAAGAAACTGCATTAAAGAAAAGTATTATGGTATAATTTTGTTAAAAAAAAAAAAAGGTTGGAACTAATCAATTTGAAAACCTACCTACAAATCATATATAAATCAATCTTAAATTAGTTGAAGAATAAAATTAAAACTTTTACATGCACATGATTTTTCAAAAATCCACTTTTTAAAGTGGATTAACATACCATGAATGTTATCGAACACTAGGAATGGCTAGAACTAAAATCAATTGCCGACAAGTCCTTATTAATCCTTACACTTTGCAAGTTGCTAAAGAAAATAAAAACAAAAAACTAAAGATGCTTTCATTGTGCAAGCATAGTGAGTTACTAGCTCTCACTGATTGTTTGACTCAAAAGTTCAATCACATATGCTTTTTTGTATTCCAACTTTGTGCATAACTCTGTTTTGTAATTTGTGGTCAGATTCAGTCTTTTAACACTACCTGTCGGCAGATACCAGATATTTTCTAAGGGATGTGGCCAAACTTGTTTGTTTTTGTTTTTGTCTGTGTTTGGTCTTGCCTCTCTTTAGATGGTTGAAGAACAATTGCAACTCTGCTTGTGATTGAATTCCAATTTTCATGGAAGAAGTGTCTTCCAAATTTACTTTAAAATCTTTATTCAATGTTGGACAAAGTTGTAATAAAAAAAGTTGACAAAAATTAACAAAACTAACTATATTGATTTGAATCCCTTTTAACAATACTTGTTGAGTTAGAAATCTGTTAGTTGAACTAGTTTTTCAAAAGAGACAACTTCAATGTCAATTTTTTTTTCCCTTAAATTAATAAGTCGTTCGACATTGACTTTGACCCAAAAATGAATTACCCCTCACCCCAAATTATAGGTTAGATGTCTAGAACACAACCACATTGTATTCACACTAAATGGAAAAATATGTGAAACGAAAAGTAATTCAACATAACGAACACGTTCTCATGTAAGTTATCTGCTTTCGTGCTCTAATCTTCATTGCAAACAAGAAACTACCAAATCATCCAAGTATGTTTTAACTTGTAGCAATTCTAGTCAGTAATTAACTATCAAATCATATTTCCATTAGTCAACTAACGATCAAAGGACTATATAGAATTATTTTTCAAATTTCAGAGACTAAACTGTCGCTTTGAAACCTCAAGAACTAAAAGTATGTTTTATCTAACAAAATATTTAAACAATCAAACCAACAATGTTGTGATTAGCTATACCATTATCTCCTGCTCTTTTGATTCTTATGCTTCCAAAGTTGCATTTTTTGTGGTCATCCAAGATTAAGAAGAAACTAAATGGAACAACCATATCTTATAAACAAAAGCTCAAACATGTCATGAGAAAAGATAGCTTAAACTTTTCGACATAATCTCTCACTTCACTCAATATAATTTACAATGATCTATTTACAAAGTATATATAACTAATTCGTCGTCGTCGTCGTCCCTAATGGAGAGTGCATCAAAAGGAGGCATTGAAAAAGATTCATTTGCCATTCTTATTCTTTTCCGAACATCATCAAGCTCAGTTCGCACAGTAAATAATTTCAATGTTAGCTCAGCCTTTTCCCTTTCCCACTCTGCTCTCTCTTCATCATGTTCCTCTTCGATTTCATCTAATATTTCTTGTAGACGAATGCACTCGTTGCGGATTAAGTTTAGTTCATCGACGTGTCCATCATCGGATGGTTCGGGTTCATCAGCCCAATGGAAAAAACCACATTGCTGGCAGTGTTCAGGACATAAATAAAGGAGACAAGATAAACTAAGTAGAGAGTATATCAACACTTGTAGTAGTTCTTAAATTGGATGAGGACAGGGGAAGTATATGCTTACTTGAGATATCTCCTTTGGACAGTTGTAGAATAACCTGGATGGATTATTTTGTGTCAGAGACATTCTCAGTTTTGCAGGCATTCCACAGTAACATTTTAGATCAGATTCCTCATAAATTTCCCACGTAGACATTGTTTAAGTATGGATCCTGAAACCAACCAATCATTCCATGAGGATGTGCAGAAAAGTTAAAAATTAGGCGTCGCCATGTCAGCTGGACGGAGTACCTGTTACTCTAAAAATTTTGAAATAAAATTCCTAGAATTTTCTACATCCTATATTATAAAAGTAATGTAATGGTTGACAGTGACAACAGAAAATTCTCCAAAATCGACCCGTATTGCAATTTGCAGTGGAGTGGAATTCAGATCAGCTGTGATCTGTATTCTTCATCCAATTTTTCCTCAGTATTTGATAACCGTATGGACCCCGTTTGATAACCATTTGGTTTTTGGTATTTTGTTTTTGAAAATTAAGCCTATAAATACTACTTCTACCTATGGTTTTACTTATTTTGTCATCTACTTTTTACCTATATTTTCAAAAACCAAGCTATGTTTTGAAAACTAAAAAAAATAATTTCCAAAAACTTGTTTTTGTTTTTAGAATTTGGCTAAGAATTCAAATATTTCCTTAATGGAGACGAAAACCATTGTAGAGAAATTGAGAGAAAACAAGCTTAATTTTCAAAAATCAAAAACCAAAAACCAAATGGTTATCAAACGGGACCTTGGTTTTTAGTTTTTGGTTTTTGAAAATTAAACCTATAAATACTATTTTCCCTTCCTCACATCATCTGTTATAACGTATTAGAAGTATTATCAAACAACTAAGCTGATTTTAAAGCCAACTTTGCTTGCTTGACGATACAAGTAGTTGACTCGGCCTGTCAGAACAAATATGTTATATATATTGTACTAGGTAGGTTTTCCTGTGAGAAAAGTTGAGGTTCGCGAAAGCTGGTCCTAACGCTCGCGGATATCCAAAAAAATTATACTAGGTAGGTGGTAGGTGCACATCTCATATTACAAATCATCTATGGTTAGATGGATATAATCTGAACTACTTGAAACCATAAATCTAACCCATATTTATATCGTATACCATCACATATTTGTATAGAAAAAGAAAATCCTAATCTAGGGATGGTGAGAACTAAGTTCTATATATAAAAGAAAATCGTCCGACAATTTTTACTACAACAATATCTAAAAGTTTCTTCCAGTTTAACTTCAGAAGTAACCTCCAGAAGGTAATACTCTAAGATCAATGCCAACAATGATTCATTCATCACACGAATCATAATGAAAAGAGTGAAAGAAAGCAAAATTAAAATATAAAGAACCAGACAACTTGGCATATTTAGAAATATACATTCAAATTAAAGCACATTCAACATTTTATTTATAAAATTCATGTTTATATATTGAACAAGGAAATTACAAGAGCAAAAGCAATTGAGATCCTGGGATGATACTAAAATCTAAAAGAAAAAGGCTTCCATTCTTTGACCAACAGCAAATAAAGAATAGAATTCAATCCAAAACATTTTCAAAATCATAATATTTTTCTCAAAATCTTCTTATTCCTTTTCACCCAAATGGCTCAACATATAATTGAAAATGTAAACTTTCAAAAGCCCTTTTCTTCATGATAACAGCTCCAAAAAAGTACCCCAGCTAGAGAGAGATTATAAAACCTAAACAAATATTGAATTGATAAAGAGATTCCCAAAAGCAAAACACACAAGAAAAAAAAATATTAAATTAATCCAACTCATGCACATTACAACCAAAAAGGTCACCCTTTTTAACCAACAATAAATAAAAACAAGCATTTAATCTTTGGTAGAAACGAAAACCATATAACAAGCAGCATTAAATTCTTCATTTTGTAGAATTAAATTCCCAACTCCCCATGCAAAAGTTGTAGCTATCTCTTTCAATTCATCGAAGAACGTGAATCATCCTCATCGATGATGAGCCAACATAGATCACATCGAATGATAAAATTCAAAGCAGATACGAATTTACAACAATTTATTTCCAAACACAAAAGGAACTCCCAAATTCCCAATATACAAACTGCACATGCTCGAAATTGTCATTTTACGACCCGCATAAATGTTGATTGATGGGATTACATTCAGCAACTAAAATTCCATCATTAGCGAATGTGATAAACAAAATCCATCGCTAGTTCTTGAGTAATTTGGAATTAAACAAACGAATGAAATGCAGAAATTGTGTAATAATCGATTCCAAATTCTGACCATTTCTCGAAATCAAATAGGAAAAACCGAACAGAGTGGTATACCTAAACGAATGATCTTCGTAAATTCGAGCAACCGATTGAAGCAGCAAAAGAAGATCGTCGTCGCATTGATACAGCGAGCGACGAATGTCCGTAAATGAAGAGATCGAGGAGTTTGGAGCTTATAGTGTTTGGGCAAAGCACTTCCTTTATTTTGTAGTGCTTTTCTCTTTTCTTTTTACAATGACAGTAATCTTATCTCTCAAGTTACTTTATAATTCGGCCAATAATTCAGTAAGTTTGTTTTTATCTGGTGTCGACAATTTAAAATGTTTTAAATTGTTAATCAGCTTTTAAAAAGGTTTTAGTAGGTATTAGAAGTTTGAAAACTTCTAATACGCGTCAACATCAATTTATTGCTCGTTGGAGGAGCATAGTTCAGTAGAGAAGACAATTATTATCATTTTAAAGGTAGATAGTTCGACTTCGATCTTTCATCTGTGTAATTGTTAAACTAAGAAAACATTCATCAATCGAAGTGAGTATAATTCGACAATAATTGGCATGTACCTTCAACCAAAAGATTAGAAATTCGAATCTTCCTCCCTCAAATATTGTTGAACTAAATAATAATAATAATAATCCATCAATTTGGTGGTGTAAGTACAAACAAATTTAGTTAATGACAAAACTCTATTGGACACAAAGTTTTAGTAGAATATTTTTATAGTAAAAGTACTATATGACACCAACATGAAAATTCAAACGATCTATTAGAAGTTTTTTAAAATGTTAAAATATTATTTTGGTCCATGTACTTTGAGTTTTATTTATTTTATTCTTTGCACTTTTAAATATCCAATTTTAATCTTGTACTTTCAATAAATCTTAATTAGTCTCTACTGTTAGTTTATTGTTAAACTTTCTAAAACAAATCTAGTCTCTATTAGTTTTTCTTTTATAAATTCTGAAAACTTATTCACATTGTGTCTTTTATTGCATGGAAATTATTATTATTATTTAACTAATTTCAATAAAACTTAAGTTCAAATGACTAATTTTAAGATTTATTGAAAGTACAAGGACTAAAATTGAATATTTAAAAGTACATGGACTAAAATGAAATGAAACTCAAAGCATATGAACCAAAATGATATTTTAACCTTTTTAAAATATAGAGTAAAATACATTTTTATTTCCTAAGTTTGAGGATAGGTGTCTATTTGGTATCTAAGTTAAAAAAATTGATAGAATTTAGTCACTAACCTTTAGAAAATGATTCTAAAAGGTACTTGAACCAATAAGAGTTGTTTGAGGTATTAAGTGAGTTATAATAGTTTGTAGAGTAATATAATATGATTTTAGGATGCAGAGTTATTTAGTCTGAGTTATAATAGTTTATGTTTGAAATGCACAATTATTTAATTTCACAAACTATTATAATTTATTCAGCACTCCAAATAGACCTTAATTGACTAAAAGATGAGATTTGGCAGTTAAAACTTAAACTTTTAGCTTATGTGACATTTCTTCCTTGTTTTCCGTTTCTTGTTAACGTTTCTCATTTTTTGAAAAATAAACATATTTGATAATTATTCATGATTCTTGTTTATGATTCTTGTTTCTAAATTTTGAAAAACGTTTCCAAATTTTAGCCAAATTTTGAGAAACTATGAAAAAGAGTTGCCCCTGCTTCCGTTTCCCTTGTTTTTCTACAACTATACATGCAGTCTGGCCCAGGTTGGTTTGTTAGGCTTTAAAATTGTGAAATCAAAGGCCAAGTGGGACCTACAGCCGGTGTACATCCATGCAAACACCACTCTCTGGGTCCCACATTGTCACATCCCTGTTGTGTCGTTTTCTTTTGCTTTTAAAAAAAAAAAAAAAAATTATGTCAACAATATCATTTTTTTAATTGCATTAAATATTTATATTTACCCTTTTTAATATTTAATTGTAAATTTTATTATCAACTTTCTCTTTCAACATGAGCCTAGGCCATTATTGAAATTAATAAAGAGTGTGGATTCTACTAATATTTTTTGTTCATAACAATAAAACTATTTTAAAACTAAATTATATAAAATTACTCATATGAAGACAAATCTTTTTTTAGGTAAATTAATATTCCTTCGTAACTAAATTAATAAAGTTGCTAGAGAATCTGCTAATAAAAAGTCTCAAAATTGACTTAAAAGAAAACATTCAAAATTAATATACATAAATATACTCAAAATTAATCAAATTTTGTGTAATATTTGATGGATAAATATAATTTTATTATTTTTTTTATTTTGCATCGGGACTTATTTGTATTAGATATTCTAAACTTTTGATAATTATTGTATATATGTCTTTTAATGCATGTTATCTTTTTACACTATATATATACTAAATTTTATTTAAACTATAAAAAAAATAATAATAATAAGAAACAAGAAATAGTTATCAAACAAATTTATCATTTTTTTAATTGCATTAAATATTTATATTTACCCTTTTTAATATTTAATTTTAAATTTTATTATCAACTTTCTCTTTCAACATGAGCCTAGGCCATTATTGAAATTAATAAAGAGTGTGGATTCTACTAATATTTTTTGTTCATAACAATAAAACTATTTTAAAACTAAATTATATAAAATTACTCATATGAAGACAAATCTTTTTTTAGGTAAATTAATATTCCTTCGTAACTAAATTAATAAAGTTGCTAGAGAATCTGCTAATAAAAAGTCTCAAAATTCGACTTAAAAGAAAACATTCAAAATTAATATACATAAATATACTCAAAATTAATCAAATTTTGTGCAATATTTGATGGATAAATATAATTTTATTGTTTTTTTTTATTTTGCATCGGGACTTATTTGTATTAGATATTCTAAACTTTTGATAATTATTGTATATATGTCTTTTAATGCATGTTATCTTTTTACACTATATATATACTAAATTCTATTTAAACTATAAAAATAATAATAATAATAAGAAACAAGAAATAGTTATCAAACAAATTTATGTTTCTTTTATTCAAAAAATAAAAACCGTTATCAAATATATTATTGTTTTTAATTTTAAAAGAATAGAAAATAGGAAAAACGAATTTAAAAAACGAATTTCCCTCTCTTTCTCCCCAAAAATTTCATATTCTTTTATTGGCCTTTTCTCACTCCTTGTTGTGTCTTCCTCATTGATTGCTTTAGAACATTATCAGGAAGATTGAATATAATATAAATTATACAATCATGCTATACGTGGTTCCCATACACTTTGACTCGCTGCTTCTAGCCACCAGCCGCTACTCATTCTTCTCTTACTTACCATATTCGATACTCTTTCTTCTCAACCCGACCAACAATGGCCGGCAAAACCGATGGGTTAAATGGTGAGAGATTTTTTTATTATTTTTTCTACCACGTCACCTATAGAAATATTATAAAAATAAGCATTTTTTACCATTAACATTAAATGAATTCGTTAGCATCCTAGTCAGCATTTCATTAGAAATTACTAGCAGTTTTATTATATATCAAGGACCAAAACTCAAAGATAAAATGTGTAACATTAACTTATGACAAAATGAAAACTAAACTCAAAATTTAGAGATAAAGGTGTAACATTTTGACAAATAAAGATCAAATGAAGGCTAAACTCAAAATATAAGGATAAAAGTATAATATTTTAAGACTTAGAGACCTAATGAAAATTAAACTCGAAACTTAGAAATCAAAGGAGTATTTTTCCAACAAAAATTATCAAGGTTGGTTGGTCCAACGATGGATGAACGAATTAGTCAAATTTATCCACAAAGTGTCATTATCTTTGTGAATAAATGTACTAAAAATGATATTTTATATATTATTCAAATTATTTCTAAAATTTCATAAATTAACTTAAATAACGTATATGTGAACTTGAGCATAATTCAACTAATTAAGACATATACCATCAATCAAAAGATGAGAAGATCTAATATTAAATAACTTATATTATATATAAATTAACGTTACAACCTTTTTTTTTTTTACATAAATGTCTTAGCCTTTCAACTCTACTTCTTTGTTTTGTTTTGTTTTTTTTCTTTGGATGTACTACTACAATCCATATCTAATTCTTTACCTCGATGTTGAGAGTGAGGATTTTGGGAAAAAATAATCAAAATTTAATTACAAACTTGGTGAGGTTTATCGATTTTTATCTTACAATAATTTAAATTTTATGAAATTAAAGAAGTATTGCAATTATTACTTTATGTTAATTTCTACTGTTAATTTCTACTACATTCATCCACTAATTTAAACAAAAGAACAATGTAAAAATCTCTCAAAATTTTTTTCCTTTTTTTTAAAAAAAAACACTTTTGATCTTTATATTTTCATTACACAACGTACTCCTTGAACTTTAGTATACAACGAGATAATTTCTTTTCTTTTCTTTTTTTTTTTTTTAAAAAAAACACTTTTGATCTTTATATTTTCATTACACAACGTACTCCCTGAACTTTAGTATACAACGATTTAGTCTCTATAATTTCAAAATTGTAACAATTTAGCTATTAAACTTTAATATAGAAAACAATTTAGTCCATATACTTTAAAATTTGAACAATATATTCCTTACAGTGAAAAATCTCATCAATATGAAGTGTTGATTTTTATTATGTGACGATATATTCCTTGTAGTGTTTAATCTAGTCCTAACCAGCTTAAGTCGCTTAGTATATGTGTCATGGGTGAAATTAGACTTGAAATATATCGAGGTCATGAGATCAGCTTAGAGGAGCCAAGTAAATACCCAGCATGTTGGGCAGGCCTTTGGTCAACTAGACTGAGTTGAGGCTGATAACTCTTTATAGAAGAGTTATTTTTACGTTAATTCTCTTGCTAAACCTTGCTTGTTTGAGGTATTTTTGTAGCTTTTTGGTTACTTAAGTTCCTAATTTAGTGCTTTCCTGCTTACTTGGCTAAGTATTGAGAAAACTTTGATTAATGTTTGGATTCTTGCAATTTGTGAGCTGAATTGTTGCAAATTGTGCTTCGGTAAGAGCAAACTTAATGAATAGAAAAATGCAGTACAGTAAAGCTCTTTGAGCTGAATTGCTGCAGCAATCCATCATAGAAAAGTTAATTACTTCACACGTGCAAAGAATATTCTCATTAATTGAGATGTCTAAAAAGAGCTAGCTGGAATGAGGTGGACCAATAGAATGTCGCCAAGCTTCATTCCCTGTTTATTCAACCCTGATTTTGATGCAAAAGGGAGAGTAATTGAGATGTCTAAAAAGAGCTAGCTGGAATGAGGTGGAGAGCTAGCTGGAATGAGGTGGACCAATAGAATGCCGCCAAGCTTCATTCCCTGTTTATTCAACCCTGATTTTGATGCAAAAGGGAGAGTAATTGAGATGTCTAAAAAGAGCTAGCTGGAATGAGGTGGACTAATAGAATGCCGCCAAGCTTCATTCCCTGTTTATTCAACCCTGATTTTGATGCAAAAGGGAGAGTGTATAAGTTTGGCATTTGGTATTTGGAAAAGAGGAGGCTGAAAAGGGAAGGTTTACGGAAAGGAGGAGAGGGAGCTGAAAGAAGACCACCTACCTTGGGAATGGAGTTGAAGAAAAAGGAGAGAGTCCTTTAGAAGCTTCTCCATTTGAAATACTCTTCTCTTCTTACTGTTCTTCTTCCTTTTCTTTGATGTTTCAATTTCTTAGACTGCTTGTAATGGAATTTCCAGTAGTTTTTAGGAGTTTTATTGATGTCATTATGAGCTAAATAGCTTAAGGCAAGGATTAGGGAACTCTTATATTGTAGAGAGGTTCAAGAAGTTGTTTTATGCTGTTGAGCACCGATTTGAAGTGCTTTTAATGTTTATGATGAATTATATTTGGCCAACCTTTTTCATCTACTGCTTCTTGCATTTTGAAAAAAAGAATAGGAAACCGATTGCTTCAAATCTCATTAAGACTGATTACAAGTTATCTTGCAGTGAAATGGGTAGGTTATGGATAATCACCCACTTAGTCCACACAAGCAATAAGCTTATTTTCAGTAATTTAAATGAGAATTTAGCTACAATTTAAAGAAATCTGGGAAGATTCCGTGCTAAAATTCTGTGTGGTGTGATTTAGCATGAGTTTTGCTATAGCATTGAGTCCTTAAAACAATATAAGAAACCCCTAATCCAAGCCTGCTTTTTAACTCTAAGTGATTTTACCTGCTATTCTATATGTTTTGCTTCTTTGTCTGTTATTCCAACTTTGTTGCTGATAAGTTATCCTTGTTTTATTTCTTTAATTAAGAACCCCTTAAATGTTGTTTTTGTTTGGTTACCCATTTATTCACTAAAATTTAGCTCGAGCTTGGTAAAATTATTGAACTAATCCCTGAGGAGAACGATATAAATATATTTATCACTTGCTGCACTAGATTGTGTACACTTGCACATTAGGAGTGTTTTATTGTAAAATTAATATCATTCTAGCTAAGGCACACAGAGGCCTACCTAGAGATGTCCACGGGGAGGGGCGGGGCCGGGGAATGGATTCCCTGTCCCCGTCCCCACCCCCCATTTCATTCCCCGTCCCCGCAAAATTTCCCGTTTAATTTCGCGGGGATCGGGGCGGGGATTCCTCGCGGGGAATTCACGGGGATCGGGTTCCCCGCAGGGAATTTTTCCCCGTTCTTTTTTTTTTTTTTTATCTTTTTTATTTTTTAAATTTATTCTCAACCATAATAAAAATTATTTCTAAATGAATAATTTTCAATATAATTCTATTTAAAGTAAATTTTATAAAATTTCCTAATAAAAACAATAATATACCATAAGTAAAAATACTATAATGTCGAAACAACTTAATTTCTAAAAATTCAAATTTCAATATTACAACATAGACTTTAATTTTTTTTTATAACAAAATAGTCTTAAACTAATTCCTACTATAGTTTTTTTTTTTAAGAAAAATTCTATTTATAGGTAATAATATATATCTATATATATATATATATATATATATATATATATATTATTAATCGGGGAATCGGGGCGGGGAGGGGAATATATTCCCCGTCCCCGTCCCCGTTTAGCCAACGGGGAAAAAAACTTCCCCACTCCCTCCCCCATTCTCCGTGTAATCGGGGATTCCCCGCCCTGTTCGAGGCGGGTCCCCGCGGGTTAAATGGACATCCCTAGGCCTACCGACAAGCCAAGACCGACTAGGCATACCGAGGTCAACCAAATCCAATATGGCGTAGAGCCCAATTTGGGCCTGGTCTTATCGGCCCAAGCTGACCGACCAAACTAATTTTGGTCCACTTTAGCTCGATACGCGTCTCCTAGAAACCCTAGCACAACATATTAAAGGGAAGGAAGATGTGCCTCTAAGGTAAGTTCACCTTATACTCTTGCTACATACTGAAACTCTATGATATAACTTAGGCATCAGAGTGTGTGTGACAAACACGACATCAATGTGCAGATTGTCTTCCATATATTTGATTTCCAAATTCTTCGTTGATCGCAAGCAAATCAGGTGATTCGTCTTTGCCATATTTAGGTATCAACAATATGGAAAAAACAAATAAATAAATAAAACCATGTTAAATCTTAACGAAATTTTGCATGGTAGATACAAAATTTAAACTCGAAAGACTTAATTGTTACATACTAAAGCTTATGGACTTAATTGTTACAAGCTCGAAAGTATAAAAACTAAGACCCTGTTTGGTTCATGACCCGTTTTCGTTTTTATATTTTCGAAAATAAAAATACAAAAAGAACGATGAAAATATGTTTTGGTACACTTATTTTCAAAAATAGTTTTCAAAAACAACTCCAAAAATAGCCTATTTTTGGAAATGATAAATTGTTGTTTTATTTGTTTTTAAAAATTAAGAAAACAAAGGATACACTATTCAAAAACACATATTTTCGTAAAGCATTGAATGTTACAATTTTTATTTTTTCTTCAAAACTCATAAGCCCACTTCTATCTACAAAGTGGATCTATCATGAAATTTTTATGAAAAAAATTTATTATAAAAACTGCAAATAACAAAGATCGACAAACAAAAGTTACTGAAAATATTTATAGATGATTATATCATTAATTGAACTAGCATAACGTTGTATAAACAATAATCCTAAAAATTTGTCATATACTCTTTTTCGGTAAATGATTTCTTTTTCTTTCCCTTGCTAGAAAGAATTTATTTTTTGGAAAGAGTTTCTTCCTCTTATAAATTTTGCCACTGTATTTCAAGAAACCAAAATCTTTTCAACCTCAGTAATCTCTCCCTCCGCTATCTCTACTAATTCTACTATTTTCCTTTCTCTTTCCGACAACAATAAGTTCAAATTCACTATAATAAGAAAGAATGATATTTAATTAGTTTTTTTCTTAAAGAATTGACGCTACGAAACACATATTAATCTTTTTTTCTTGCATTTTCAAATTTGAAAACTACTGATCACAGTTTTCAAATTTAAAAATTTTAAATTAGAACCAAAAATGTTTTCAAATATAGTGAAAATAAGTAAATTTTTTTTTCTGCTGAATTCTTTATTTTCAAAAATGAATTTTTAGATCACGAACCAAACGGAGCCTACTTCGTTCCTTGAACGAAAATATAAGAACAAAAATGTTTTTTAACCTCTAAACTATTATACTTACCAAATTTAGGATTAAAATTTGATTTTCTTTTTCCTCGAAGTTCTAAAAACGTTTATGTTGATATTAGATTAAACACGTCGCATTAGAACATAGATCTTGTTGCCCTTTAAAAAAAGGCAAGTAGGATGGGCGGAAGTAGGGCCGTCTCGCGGTGGCCAAGACATCGGACGGCGGTTAGGGAAATAAGAAGCATTGCATTGCACCGCCGAGGTGTCGGGCAAACGCTGCATCCTATGAATTAAGCCCACCAAATGTCGGCACGGTTCCCCCTCTTCTTTTATTACAAATTTACTACTTTTTCTGCAAATATACTAATTGGTCCTAGGTTCCTAAAGTTTATGATATTCTTTTTTTCCCCTAAATTTCTATCCTTTTTTCTTTTGTTGGTTTAAGTTCTTAATTTAATCTATATTGATTTGTTTCAATCAAATCATTCTCAAAAGAAGGTTAAAATTGTGTTATTATGATGATGTGAAATTTAAAATAATTTTTTTTTAAAAAAAGAGATGATGGTAGTAGGTATTAGTAGGATAGGAAAAGTTCAGGTGGGTGGACCTATGAGTTGAATTATTCATTCATCATCTATGGGTAAATTTTCACATGAATTGAATTATATTTATTAAAAATAGTAAACAGAAGCACAAAGAAAACATGTATAAGACATTGATAATCTATATTGAAATATGTTTGTCAATCTAAAAATATTTCAACTATTTTAACTAGTTAAGATATTATAATTTCAATCAAAAGATTAGAGGTTTCGTATCTTTTACTCTCACATAATGTTGACTATACTAAATAAGAGTGCTACTAGGATCTGTTTGGTTTTATTTATATATTTATTTATTTGGTAGAATACTATCATAGAATAACAACTTAATCCTATCAAGATTGCATGCCTCCTACTATGATTACTAATTTGCCACAATGTCTAAGGGATCCGCACCCATAGGCATGCTCTTGCTTTAATTCCCTATAGGAGATAAGAGTTCGACACCTCAAGTTTCACACTTAAAGGCCCAACACTCCCTTGCATACATTGTGATCGGGACACACCAACAACAAAGATCACCACACTCCTAAATCCTCACTCACATGCTTTCTAAGTAAATTTTTTAGGAGGTTACCAACATAGGATTGTTTTAAACCAAACACCTAACTTTAGGAGGGTAAGGCAATGATGAAGAATGCATTCTCAATCCTTGCCCTCGCCAAAAATCCTTATTAGATGGGTGGGATCGAGGTGAGATTCCTCATGGAGAATGACGTGAGGGATAGGTCCCTTGCAGGGAGATTTTCCTCATTTACAGATTAGACACTAGAGGACTAGTTACAGAGGGAGATAAACATTGCTAGAAAACCATGAGAGAAGGAGGAGTTTGTTGGAGGGAGAGAGTCAACTAAGAAAGAGGGCCGACTGAGAGAGAGAGGGGGGAAGTTTTCCATAGAGACCAACATGTTGAGAGGGAGGGAGTGTAATATGGCTAAATGGAGCTCCCATAGGAAAAATTAACATGAAAATATTTACCAACTCACTCAATTAGGTATATTCTTTCTGACTACCATTAAAAATTTGATAGCTATTTATTTTTTTAACAAAAAAATTCTCTTTTTCTTCTCTTTAACGGTCAAAATCACATCGGTGATTACTGATCAGTAAGAAATACCTAGTAACCACATAGGTAAGTATTATTCAAATTAACAACCCTAACCACAAAAAAAAAAAAAAAATGTAAACCTTAGGATCCCTCTTATTCCAATGAGATATCCATCCATTCACATACTCCCACACTTCAAACTTTGCCCACCAATTTCTCCTCTCATACACAATCACACCATCATTCATTCCATCCAATGAAATCATTGAACCAACGGACTTTACATAAATCTTCATCCTAGTAGGACCAATCGAACCAAATTAAAAACAACATAAGCGCAATGGCAATGGCAATGGCAATGCCCTCCTCTGTCTCTGCTTTGGACATCGAAACCCACGGTCTTCTCGGGCCCGGAACATTTGACCAAAGAAAAAAAGCTCCCAAAACCGAAAACCAAAACCAAAACCTCGGAACTCTCAAAAACAAAAAAACTCAATCCTTTTTCCTCCACCACTCGTTCGTTTGTAACTGAAAACCACATTAATCCTCTGCTTCTCACTCACACACACAAACAGAGAGACCACAAAGAAGAAGAAAAAAAAGCTTCCGTTTCTTTCTCCCACCTTTTAAAAAGAGATTGCAGATAGTATTTCTAAGCAGAGCTTCTCATTAATGGCGGAAAATCAATCCTTTGGTGGGGACAACCTCAGACCAACGACGACAACAACATCAGCAGCAGCAGCTACCACTTTCTCTCAGCTTCTGTTTGCCGCAGATCATGATGTTGATGTTGATAAAAATCATCATCATCAAATCTTCAAATACTCTGTTTCTGGTTCTTCTTCTTCCTTCGCCATTGAAAACTCCCCCAAGATGCTCTGTTTCGGCAGCAAAGAACAGGAGCATGAAGAACAGCCACAGCTGGTTTTCAAGTCTCGTCAGAGATTGAGCCTCACATGCAGCGATTCCTCTTCTGCTTCTTCAGGAAACATCAATGGCTGTCGCCCAAAATCAGATCCTGTAAAGAGAAATTAGGAATCTTTTTAATCTTCTTTGCTCTGTTTTTCGTGTTTCTTGTTTTGCTTTTTAAGTTGAACTGTTTGTTTCTTTGTTTGTAGAAATTGAAGAGGAAAAATGGGTCAAACCCAGAAACGGCCGCCATTAAAGCAGCTCCTTTGTTAAACCAGAAAGCTTCGAAGAAAAACAAAGCCGAAGCTCCCTGTTCCGCTGGACATGCAAAGGTTAAATTTTTCCATAACTTTCATGTTCTTCTTTTTCTGTTACTCTTTTTCTCAAATGGGTTTGTGTTTTGGTGATTTTAGAGGAAGGAGAAATTAGGGGAAAGAATCACAGCACTACAGCAATTGGTTTCACCCTTTGGCAAGGTTTCAAAAAACAGAACACTTTTTGTTTCCAACATATACAAATTTTCTTTTCAATTTCCAGAATTTGATACGAATTTTTGCATCTTGATGAACTCAAAATAGACAGACACAGCCTCAGTGCTGCACGAAGCAATGGGCTACATCAAGTTTCTACACGAACAAGTTCAAGTCCTGTGCAGCCCTTACCTGCAACAAAACCAGCTGCCTTCTTCTCAATCAGTTAGTGTAGGCACTTTCTGTCTCAAAAAGCACTTTTTTTAAGCTTCTTTTCTTTATCTTTCTCCAATGGCTGATGTGATGTTTTGTTGAATGGAGAAATAGGGGAAAAGAGAAAAAGGGGAAACAGAGAGGGATCTGAAAAGCAGAGGGCTGTGTTTGATTCCAGTGGACTGTAGCTTGCATTTGGCTAATTGTACAGTTGCAGACTTTTGGTCACCAGCTATGGCTATGGGGAAGAAGCTCTGAGAAAAAAAACAGATGGGTTTTGGAGTTTGATGTGTACAGAGAGAAGGGGGTTTGGTTTGGCTTGTTTTGGTACTTTTTTGAGTTGTAACTTTTGAGTTAGAAGAATCAGAAAGAATATAGCAGAAGATGTGTGAAGAAGATGATGTAAATCAACACTTCTTTTTTTGATGGGAAAGAAATAGATTTGAGAAGCTGTTTTTGTTGTACTTTTTATCCTTTGTTTGTTCTTTTCCTCGTTTTAGGGGTTTCAGTTGTTAGTTTTGGAAGAGAGAGAAGAGAAGTGGCACAAGGATTTTTTTTTTTTTTTGAAACTTTTGGCGGTGGGCTTTGGTTCTAAATAACTACAACTTAGGGGATGCTTGTTTGTGAGATTAGGGGAAATTTTCCTATAGTATGGTAGTATGTATGGGTATTCCTCCCTTTATGGTCGGCATTATTTATGAGAGTCTCGTAAAGAAAACTTTTAGTATGAACAAAAGGGAGCTACGGAGTACTAAAAATTTTCCTGAGATTAGTGATGGGGCATTCTAGGAGAAGTTAGTTTTAGGGAGAGATATAGGATTGTCATTTTTATAAGGGAAAAGATCCATTTGTACCTTTAAATTTTGTAGATTGAATATATCAATTAAAGCCTAAACTTTCATAGATGAATCAATTTAGACATTTTTTTTTAGTGATTCATAGTTATTTTCACTTGTTTCTATTTAAAATCAACTCAAAATTATCTAAATAGCATGTTTTTCTCTCATTACCTTACCTAGAGTAGTAAGATAGTAAAGACTACTAGAGTAGTAAGATAGTAAAAAAAAATAGAGGAAGAAGAAAATATGAAAAACCACTCATATTAAATGAAAATCACTATTATACCTACTTGATTCAAGCATTTCTATCTAATATTGAGTTAATCCATGAAGTCTATTTAATATTGAGTTAATCTCTGAAGTCTTACAGGTAGAGATGTTCATTTTTCCCGTGGGGACCTACCTTAACGGGGCGGGGAATCTCCGTTTAGGCGAGGAATGAGGAAGGGAGTGGGGGAAAAAAAATTCCCCGCGAGCTAAACGGGAACGGGGAATGTATTCCTTGTCTCCGTTCCCCGCCCAGTTTTATTATATATATATATATAGCGTTTAAATTTTAGTGTTAATGATTTAGATAATTGGATATGTTTGAATTATATAGTTAAACATTTGAATTATATGTATGGATTAATTAGATAATTTGATATGAAATGTTGTTTTGTTTTTATTATGAGGTTTAAGAATTTTATCTTTAAATAGAGATTTTTTAATAGAAAATTAACTATTTAAATGAAGATTTTTCGTGAATAATTAACAATATAAATGAAAATTAATGGATATTTCCCATGGAAGTTAACTATTTGAAAATTTATCAAAAGAATTATTTGATTCTTAAAAAAAAAAAAAAACTAAACGGAGAATAATTATCGTGGGGAACTTGATCCCCTCCCTGATCCCCACAAAATTTAACGAGAACTTTCGCGGTGATGACGATTCAAATGGGGGGCGGGGACGGGGACGAGAATGCCATCCATGTCCCCACTCTGCCTCGTGGACATCTCTACTTACAGGTCTGAGAATTATGTATTAAAAAAATCCTAATGAATGGCCTTGATTGATTCACTTTTAAAAATCTAGGATTTTAATTGATCTAATTATTTGTTTAGGGTTTTACTTGCACAATCTTAGTTTTAATTGATTTGACTTGCGAAGTTTAGGAGTATAAATTATTTTTTCCCCCTCTTTTTATAACCTTTCATAATATGAGTGATTGAAGGAAGATATATTATTAAAGGAAAAAAAAATCAATTTTTACCTCTAAACTTGCCAACTTGTATCAATTTTTACTCTAAACTTTCAATTTCATCAAATGCACTCCAAACTTACATAAGTATTGTAATCTTAATCTTAAACTTGAAAGAAGTTGCAATTTTTACCATTTGATAAGTTTTCGTTCGAAATTTCATTAAAAAATGTATTCTCATATGCTTTCAATGAATTATAAAACATATGCATTGTAAAAAATTGATATAATTTCAAATAAAAGTGACATTAAAGATAAGTTTTTATTAAAATTTATGAGTTTTGGCAATGTTATTGAATGGTTAATTTGTGCACTAATCAAACTTAGATTTGTTCAAAACTTGATATTATTGAAATTAGTGGGTTTAGAGAGATTCTTACTTTTTTTTTTGTTTGTTAAAATTAGGGGGTGAATTAGTGAAAATTGAACATAGAGTAGAAATTGCAACACTTATGTAAGTCTAAGGTCCAATTTGATGAAATTAAAAGTTTATAGTGAAATATGATGAATTTTTCTCTAATATTAACCAATGAATATGAGAATAACAGCACTATCATTTAGGGCGCGTTTACCTACTTGTAATCATAATCAATCAAACGCAATTTGAAATTATGGGTCCCACATGATTACAATTGATGGTGTTTACTATATCCCGCAATGGGAACCAATGGTGGGCCCCACGTAATTCTATCATAATTATAGAGAGTATGTTATCCTATTACCATTGAATATTATGTGAGACTCACCATCTTTTGGCTTACTTCCCACCATTTGCCCTTTCTCTCTCTTCTAACTTCCACGATTATTTTTTCTTTCTCCTTCCTCCACTTTCCTTCTTTGAGTTTTATTATTTGTATGGTTTTATTAAAAAAATTCTTATCCATTTTTGGACCGTCGTTTTGCCATGGTGAAAAGCTTTCGTGTAGAATCATAAATTTTTGGTCTCACATCTTTAGTTGGATGAAAAGCACTAGAGACGAAGAGATTCATTCTCGAGGATTATTGTCGGTGATTTTTGATGATATTTGAATCGATACAATATTTTTTAGATCGATAAAATATTTTTTTATGCGTAGGATTTGGCCAAGCCATATTTGTGAGACTTGTTATGAAATCCATATTTTTTTATCCATAGTTTTGAGATCGATGAGATCGATATTTTTTTATGCTTAGTTTTGACTTGGCCATATTTTGATCAAGATCGATATCTGGCACAATATTTGCGATTGAGAACGAGGATCTGTGATTATTTTTGGATAATTTTTTTATACGTCAATTTTGGTTTGGTCTGTTACAAAAACTCATTTAGAATAAATTAAATAATATTATCTTATTAAATCAAAATAATTGTATATTTTATTATTTTTTTAATATTTATATCAAGATTGTGTATTTTTCCATATTGAAATTTGAATTTGAATGAGATGAGTGAAATTTAAAATAATTACTATTTTATTTTATAAAATCCTATATTTTTTAATTTAAATTTAGGTATTAATTTTTTTTCAAGTATAAAAATTTGAATAAGTAGATAAAATTATAAAAGTACATCTTAATTTTGGTACATATAGTTACTGCATTTTAATGAATTATAAATATAAAATGACATTATAGTAATCATATCTATTTCATTCAAATTCCAGAGGTAGGCAAAATAAACACAATCAATCGTAATTCTATTGCGTTTCATTCCGTTTCATCCTAATTGCCTTTGCGCCACAATCTCATTATGATTGCACCCATATTCATTACGGTTTAGCAAAGGTCACTTTCAATAACTTCTTTTTGTTGGGGTCTTCTATTCAATTTAGGAAACTAAAAATGTGGTCAAAACATCTTTAGATTTTCTTGGAGTGTTGCATATTTTAGCGTAATGAGTTTGACGTTTATAAGATTAGATTTTCTAATATCCATGAAAGTATTAATGATTGAATATACATTATTTAATTATATAATTAATTAAATATATGTTATTTAATTATATATATATATATATATATATATATATATATATATATATATATATATATATATATATATATATATATATTTATTTATGAATTAAAAATGAGAAGGCACTTTCTAAAACTGTCATCTCAAGAGAATCTCTGCAGTTTTTTAAAAAGGGATATCGCAAAATGATTTTGGTTATGACGTGGGTTCTATGAGAGAATTGTCAGTGAAGCACAGAAAGATCCTCTCCTCTCAATTTCTCACTAAAAGATTTTGGGATGTTTTTCCTCTAAATTTGAAGCATGCATGCTTAGAACCCTTTAATGACGTCTTTTTATATACACATCAAAATGCTATGAAATTTTGCATGTATGTTAAACTTACTTGGTGTAAAGTACATAGATCTCTAAAGTTGCACTGGAAGTCGTAAATGCTTAAAAAGTAATTGCATATTTATGGGTTCTCCAAGGTTTTTTGTTTGCATAATATGTTTTATTTTTTTAAGGATAGTATGGTTTTCGATTTTTTATTTCTTTATTAAATTTGTCTTGGATTTTTTTTTTGTGTGTCATAATCATATGATAATTATTTTTTTCTGTATATGTTACATAAAATATGTCAAAGTTGATAAAGACAAAAAATAATTAGAACAAAGGCTCAAAGAACTAAAATGGGAAAGATGATAGAAGATTTGCATGACATTAAATTTGAACTGAGTCATGAATTAGATTTGGTGCATATAGTCAAGCATGTCATATTAGTGAATGGTCAGTTAAAAGAGATTATTTGGGAAGGAGGACTTTTGACAAGTGATAAAAGATTGAGTGTCTTTAGATCACTTTTACTTGATGAGAGTTTGAATAACTTATTGGATCATATTTCTAACAGACTTAGAAGAAATATTATATGACTGTGTGATCCTAGCTAATAAACTCCTAATTACTTAAAATATTCTTGTTTTGTCTTAAAATCATTGGAAAATAGTTGAAAGATTCTTAAAATTAAGGAAGAAAGAAGAATGAAGGCAATTAGGGTGAAAATCTTAAAAACTAAACTTGTGTGTAGGAATTGTGGAAATTGCATAACCAAAATTGCAAGATGAAGTTGCAATTCTAGAGCAGTAGAAAAAAAATTCTAAACTGTGGAAATTGCAGAACCAGAATTGCAAGATGAAGTTGTAATTCTGGAAGCAGCAGAAAAAATTCAAAAAATGAAAAAAAAAATGCAGTTGACCCATATACGGAATCTTCAATTATTGCACAATTTGAGGGATTTTGAGCACGAATTTTGGGCATTATTCAACCCTAATGAAGGCCTACAAAAGGAGAGAAGATGGGTGAAGAATGTAGTAGTTTTGGGGCATTTTTGGAGTTATTTTTGTGGGTTTTCTTCCCATTTTTTCTCTATTTTTCTTTCGTTTTCCTCTATTTTTTTGCCAAGAGTTGCTTCAGTTTCTTGGTTCTGTTTTTCCTTAGGTTTTCCAATCTAATCCAAACGAAAACTTGGTTGGAAATGATTTATTCTTTCCTAGAAATAGTTTGGATTGAATCAATTGAAATATAAGGAAAACAATGGGTTTTGTTCAAGTTTTCTTCTAGCTCGTTCTTAGTGTAGTTTGAATTCAATCTTTGTTTTGTAGTTCTTTTGGTTGTAATTGTTCATGCTTTTTATTCCTTACCTTCTGTATTAAGTATTGGAATTGAGTTGAAATTGATGAAGCAATTGAAGTTGATTTTCTGAAAATTTTATTCCGTGGGTTTTTCTTCATTCCCTTTGTTTTATTTCTTCTATTATTGAATTGAAGACTTAAAAAGAATTTTGTTTTATTTTTCTTATTGTAAGCTACTGTTTTACATTACTGATCGGTTGTACACGCAAGCACACGTGATCGAAGTAATATAAAATGATATATGAGTACCAAGTATCGAATCCCAAGGGAACGGAGTAACAAAAATATTGTAAGCAAAGTGTAAGGAAAATTGCAACTTAAAAACTAAAATAGCAAAAATAAGGTTAGGTTGGTGTGTTGGAAAAATTGCAGAATCAAGAAATGACAATATTGGAATAAAGAAAAATTGCAGAATTGAATTGCAGAATCGAGAAATGACAATAATGGAAATAACCAAAAATTGCAGAATCTAGAAATGGCAATATTTGATAGAAAACTAGATAGACTTAGTGAATGAAAATTCAAAAGAAATTTGGATAAAGATGGGGCTCAAGAATGTCAATGCCCTAAGTTGTAATTGCAAGAAAAAATTGCAATTCCAACCTACTTTACACTCAATTGTAAACCAAAATTGCTTATCCTATTTACCTTGAATTTAGGTTTTAGGAGGCTAAGTGAGTGACTTATATGTCTATAGTCCCTCTATCTAAGATAATTCGGCTCCATAATTCTTTGGGCTATGGAGTCCTTAATCCCTATGTTCGTTGCCTTCTAATGTGTAGCTTAATTTTCTTAAACAATTTACACGAGGATGTGCAAGTGTACACAATAATTGCAGCAAGTGATAAGTAAATTATCATTCTCCACAGAGATTAGTGCAAGGAAATTTACTAAGCTAAACCTAATTTTTAGTGAATTCAACACGGTAACCAAATAATTAAAATATGGTTAAAATCTAATCTAGTCATGCTTCAACGAAATAAAAGCAATAGCAAGAGAATAAAACTCAGAAAATGCTCAAACAAAAAGTGCGAGAAAAACTTGTAACAAGATATGTAAAATAGGCTCAGATTAAGAGTTGTCTGTATTTTCTCGAAATAAGAATGCTGCAGCAAGAACTTTGCTCCCTCAACCCACACAGCAATAAACGCGGAATCCTCCCAGATTTCCAATAATTTGTGGTTTAATTCCCATTAACCCACGCCAAATTAAGCTGCTGTTAATGTGCATTAGGTGGGTTGTTATCCCTAACCTCTCCACTTAGCTAGCTACTAACCCAAACAAGGAGCTAATGTGGTTTTGAGTAATCGGCCTCCCCTATTTTTCCCAAAACTCAAGGAGACAATGCCCAAAATGGTTGGCCAAACGAAATTGAGCGTAAACAATAAAAACACTCTAAAACCAGATTGAGAAGAGCTAAGGAGCCTCAATCCCTTATTTAGATTAATACCACATTCCTAATCCTCACCCAAAGGTGATTTAGTTCATGTTAAAAGCTGAAAATAAAAGAAAACTGTAGTAAAACACAATAATGTAGAATCTAATTGCAAGAGAGAAATCAAAAGTAAGAGAAAACAATAGAAGGGAGAAGAAAAGCCCGAAATAGAAGCTCTTGATGATGATTTCTCTTATCTCCAGCTCCTTTTCTGCTTGGGTTTTCTTCCTTCAGCCCCTTTGTCGACTTCTTCCTCTCAACATTCGATTTCTACCTCTCAAATTAGGTCTCTCCCCTCCTAAAGACGGCTGCTTGCTTTAAATATCGATGCCCATCTTGATTTTAGGGCTACTTAGTTCAAACAAGACACGTGTCGACTTCTCATTGGATGGATGACGTTGTTTTGGTTCATTTACTCCAGCTCAATTAATGAATTATTTTCTCATGTGATGTATCACGTGCTGTCTTTGTGTAACTTAAAATGCCGAATAATTTGCTCTAGCAATTCCTTTGCTGGACAAATGCCCTCTCATAGTTCTGCTGACAGAAAATTACAACATGCAACACCAAATTAACATAATTTAGTGCTTTTTTTAGCTCCCATTTACGTAAATACAACAATTAAGAATATCCAAAGAGGCTACTTCAATAACAACAGTTTTAGGAGATTCCAAGCATGAAAATACTAGCATTAAACTCAAATAAAAGAACTTTCGGCATAAAGGACTAGCTAATAACTCTCATTTGGAGAGTTATCAATGTCGAGGGTAAGAATTGACTTATGTCTAAGCTCTTTTTCTCCATCACTTGTGTGAATCTGCTTACCACTAATCCCGTTGGTATTAGATCTAAGCTTGAGTTGCTACCCTAGTTGATCAATCTAGGATCTCAACGGAAATTTGTTCAACACAAGCAAACAATTGAGATGTAGGCTTGGTTTTTATTAAAATTTTGGCTACAATTACTTCTTAAGGAATTCACATCCTTGAACCCCCTAAGAAGTTTAGCTCAAATTGAAAGTAAAAATCTTAAAACTAATTTTTGAAGAAAAGTTCATAATAGAAAGTTGAATAAATTGCTAATGGTGAACAAGGTTAAATAAATTCATATATATTCCTATGCTAGATAGCCCTTGCTTAATTGAACAAATTGAGACAATAAATTGAAATGCAATTCTGGGCAATAATCATAAGGACCTTGAGAAAAATTCTCAATTGGAATTAAACCAAGGGCAGCAGTGAGTTTTACTGCCTTATCCCTTCAATTCAGCTAGAGATAATAACAAGCAAATAATCATTGAACTTTTATAAAACAGAGGCCAAATTTAACTAAAAACAGAAGCAAAGATGATAATTGTTTGATGACTCCTCCTTCTATTCCAATCGATTAATCTTCTTGTTATTGCTAGGAGATGATTAATCTTAACAATCCAAGTACCACTTGAATTGGATTGGGTAAGCTTGAGTAAAAACAGAAATTAAATAACTTGCAGCAGAGTTGTGAGATTAAACAAAAAGAAACCTACAGAAACTCAAAACAAAGGCTGGAATTAAACAAAAATTGAGTGCAAAACAGAATTCGAATGAGCTACAAGATTGGACTACTAGCAGCTCTCGGTAATATAAGAAGAAAATGCAGAAAAGTAAAACAGAAACTGAAGTTATCGGCAAAAACAGAGTAAAAAAAAAGTCTGCAAAAATAGAGGAAGAAAACCACGAAAATTAACTCCAAAACGTCTCCAAAAACGAATCCTTAGCTCATCATCTTCTTCCCCCTTTATAGGCCTTCATTAGGGTTGAAGAATGCCCAAATTTCTTGCTCAAAATCTCCTAAATCATGATGTAATTAAAGATTTTCGGAATGGGTTAAATGCAGATTTTTTTCCTTTTTTGAATTTTTCTACTGCTCCAGATTGCAGAATCATGATTTTGCAATTTGATTTTGCAATTTCTACATTTCTTACTCCAGAAACAATTGCAGAATCACGAATTTGCAATTTGATTTTGCAATTTCCACATTCCCTGCAAACAAACTTGACTTTTTTAGAATCTTATCTAATTGCCTTCATTCTTATTCATTTCTTATTTTCAAGCAACTTTCAACTATTTTCAAATGATCTTAAGACAAAACAAGAATATTTTAAGTAATTAGGAGTTAAATAAGCCTTAATTCTAAGGCTTATCAATTACCCTTTGTTAGAATGAAGAAGACTCATTGTTCTTGCTTGATTTATTTTACTCTAAATATGAGCTAAAGCTTCTTAGGGGGTTCAAGGATGTGAATTTCCTAAGAAGTAAATCTAGTCTAAATTACAATGAAAATCAAGCTTACATCTCCATTGTTTGCTTGTGTTGAATAAAATTTCGTTGAGATCCTAGGTTGATCAACTAGGGTAGCAACTCAAGCTTAGATCTAATATCAACGAAGTTAGTGATAAGCGGATTTTGCATAAGTGATGGAGACAATAGCTTAAACATAAGCCAATTCTTTACCCTAGACACAGGGATTAAAGACTCCAAAACTCATAAAATTGTTGAGCCAAAGTATCTAAGATAGAGGGACTATAGACATATTAGTCACTCACTTAGTCTTCTAAAAACCTAATTTCAAGGTGAATAGGAGTAGTAATTTTCGTTTACAATTGTGTGTAAAGTAGGTTGGATTTGCAATTTTGGTTTTACAATTTACAACTTAGGGCAATGACATACTTGAGCCCCATCTTCCCTCCCTTCTCTAAAGAATTTCTTTTGCAATTTTCATTTCTTTTACCAAGTTTGTTTAGTTTGCTATTCAATCTTGCAATTTTTGATTATGCAATTCAATTATGCAATCTTTGTCACTTTAACTTGCAATTAGATTATGCAATTATTTTTTTTTACAAACACACCAATCCCAACCTTGTTTTTGCAATTTTTGGTTTTCAAGTTGCAATTCTCCTTACATTTTGCTCTGCAATATTTTTGTTACACTGTTCCTTGTGGGATCGATACTTAGGAATACTCATGTTTTAATACTTGCATCGGCAGTGTGCACTTACACTGGGATTGAACGTATTTACTTACCTTTCTTCACCCAAAGTTCACCCGATCACTAGCCTTTGTGCATGAGGTTATTTATCGAGCCATGAAAATGCATAGTTCTATTATGTCTGAAAATAGGACTCATCCAACGTGGAACAACCGTAGGGTAATAGTTTTCATGAACTTCCTGATGACTTGTATGTATGCTTTAAATCTTCATTCGCTATTACTTTGTTCCATTTGAGTTAACTGTCATGAATTCTGCAAATTTTTTTTGTTGTTAATTACAAATCTTGAATGAAATATGTGCTCATTTTGAGGTTTTGAATGTGGGTGATCAAGTTATGAGTATGTATCATTTTATTTTACTTGATGAAAGTATTTGATTAACTTACAATATGATAAATTTGTGAATAATAATTTTACATGACATTGACGATGATTATGAAACTTAGTGATATTTCGACTTGATGTTAGGTAAAATAATTATGATCAAATTTATTTGAAAATTGTAAAATACTAGGGGTCGTGTGTTGCGCAAATGGATTGATTTTTGTGCAAATATGTCTTGTAGACTCTGAAATTATGGGATCTGCTTCTAAGACTATAATAGTCGAACTAACAAAGGTGAGAAGCTGAATGGGGATAGGATAACTATGAAATCTGGTCTATGAAAATACAGTACGTCCTAGAAGAATAAGAGACTCTTGAAGTTTTAAACCATGTGTTAAGTGAGCCTAAGGAAGGTAACTCGGCTCAACATAGAAGGGACTATGAGACTTATGATGCCTTAAAGAAGAAAAACTCATTGGCTCACATTACTTTGCTGAGCAGCATAGACAATGATGTCATGCGTGATTTTTGTTCTTACGACCTTGCTAAGGACATGTGGGATGCATTGAAATTGAAATTTGGTGGAACTTTTGTCACCAAACTTAAGCAACTCACTATTAAGCTTGACACTTATAAGAAACACCTTAATCACAATATGAGACAACACATGGGGGAGATGTCTAATATGATTAGTGAGCTAAAAGAAGCTGGCCATGTCTTGATTGATGAATAAAAAGTTCAAGCTTCTATCAAATCCCTTCCCCATAATTAGGTGCACATGAAGGTGCATCTTACCCACAATGAGGGAATTAAAACTCTTACTGATGTTGCACGTCACCTCGAGTTAGAAAAAGATTGCATGGAGGTAACAAAGCCTGACAATGTTGACGTGTATCTGGTTGGACCTAGTTTTCATGGGAACAAAGGTCATAAACATAAACATCAAGGAGATTTTAAGGGGAAGGGAGATCATAAGAGTAAGAATCATAAGCAAGGTACGAATGACAAAGGTAAGGGAAAACGTCCCATATCTCGTCCTAGAAAGAAGAAAGCAAATATCAAGTGCTACAATTGTCAAAAAATGGTCATTATGCTCGTAAGTGTACTGAACCCAAAAAGGTACAAACTTTCGAAAATTTTAAGATTCATCATTTCATTTATGAAAGTTGTGTTTCCAACTCGATATTTTTGGCTGACTCTCATCCTTTGTGGATTGTAGACTCAGGAGCCATAGACCATGTAGCTAGAGAACGTGGAGTATATGTGACATTTCATCGAATTCCATCAGAAGCAAGGTGACTTTATGTTGGAAATAATGCATGTATACCTGTGAAGGGCATTGGTTCCTGCAAGTTGGACATGCGGAATGGTCGTACTCTGTTTTTGCATGATGTGTTATATGTGCCTGACATACGACAAAATTTGTTTTATGTTTCTGTCTTTCTAAAACTTAGTTATACTTTTAAATTGTTTGGTAGTTTGTTAACTCTTTCTTTGAACAATGTTCTTTATGGTTATGATTTTTCGTTGAATGGTTTTATAGTAATGGATGTTGTTGATATGATATCTAATAATTATGCTAGTTTTTCCCTGATAACATTATCTATTGATGCAAATGTTGAAGTGACTATGTGGCATGCTAGATTAGGTCATATAGGTCAACATAGAATGACTAGATTAGTTAAAGAAAGCTTGTTAGGTCAAATTGACTTTGTTGACTTACCTATATGTGAAAATTGTTTAGCAAAAAAAGTGGCAAGAAAACCATTTGGTAAAGGAATTAGGGCTAAACTTCCATTGCAATTAATTCATTTTGACATTTGTGGACCTATGAGTGTGAAGGCAAGGCATGTGGGTGAATATTTTATCACTTCAATAGATGATTTCACACATTATGGTTATGTTTATCTAATTTTCCACAAGTCTGAAGCATTAGAGTGGCTTAGAAAATTTATAAATTTGGTAGAGAATCAATTAGATAAAAAGGTTAAGGCCTTGAGAACATAACGATGACGTGAATATCTGTCTAATCAGTTTAAACAATTATGAGAAAAAATGTATAGTAAGACAGTTAACTACTTTAAGGACACCACAACAAAATGAAGTAGTTGAAAGAAGAAATAGAACTCTTCTAGAAATGGTTAGGTCAATGTTGGCACAAGCAAAACTACCAATCACCTTTTGGGGTGATGCTCTATTGACTGCTGCTTATATCCTAAATCATGTACCTTCAAAGTTTGCCACTTCCACACCTTATGAATTATGGACTGGTAAAAAATTAGACCTTTGTGGGTTGAGACCATGAGGATGTGCTGCTTATGTACATGAATCATTACATCAACACGAGAAGTTAGGTCCAAGAGGTAAAAAAAGTATATTTAAAAGATACTCAAAACATTTTAAAGGGTATGTGTTCATTGGCGAACAAGAAAGTGGGAGTGTGACCGAATTTGAATCATGAGATGCTACCTTCTTGGAGAATGATTTTCCAAGAAAAAGTGAGATTAATATTGAGATATCCCTATTTGAAAATAATGATCAAAATGATTCGTTTTTATCAAATCCATCATGAAAAATTCTAAATGATCTACCAACAATATCTCATCCAAGTGGGAGAGATTTAAACATTGCATGTGATTTAGAAAAACCAAAAAAAGCGTGTGATTCGATTGAGCAATTATCTCATAATTCAATGAAATCAATAAGTGAACAACAATTAAATGGACCACAAATCAGACGTAGTAATCGTGGTAGAATACCAAAATGTCCCTTTGATAATGAGACATACATGATTACACCTGATGATAAAAAACATTCAAGAGGCTCTTCAATGTGCTAATAAAGAATATTGGATGAAAGCAATGGAAGAAGAAATGGAGTTAATAAAATCCAATAAAGTTTGGGAGGCAGTTGATCTCTCTAAAGGACGCAAAGCAATTGGTAACAAGTGGATTCTTAAAATTAAGCATAAAGTTGATGGCTCGATTGAAAAGTATAAAGCTAGTCTTGTAGCCAAAGGATTCATACAACAGAAAGGAATAGATTATGAAGAGACTTTGTTACCTGTTGTGAGGTTTACCTCTATAAGGCTCATCTTAGCTATAGTTGCTAGTTTATATTTAGAATTGCATCAAATGGATGTGAAAACATAATTTCTAAATGGTGAATTAGAAGAAGAGATTTACATGTAACAACCTATTAATTTCATTATTGAAGAACAATAAAATAAAGTACGTAAATTAAAGAGGTCAATTTATGGCCTTAAACAATCTTCTAGACAGTGGTACATTAAATTTCACCAAGTAATCATCTCATATGATTTTCATATGATCGATGAAGACTACTGTGTGTAAGTCAAAACAAACAAAGATAAGTTTGTGATTCTTTCACTATATGTGGATGACATACTGTTGGCTAGAAAAGATAAAGAGTATGTGTTAACCATTAAGGAATGACTATCCTCAAATTTTCAAATGAAGGATATATAAGTGAAACAACTTATATACTTGGAGTTAAGATTGAAAGAGATCGCTCCAAAAGGATTTTAGCTCTGTCATAAGGTCAATATATTAAGAAAAACCTTGAAAGATTTAAAATGCAAGATTGCAAACCCATTGATACTCTTATCGCAAAAGAGAAAGTTTGAGTCAGAGAATGTGTCCAAAGACTCTTGAAGAAATAAAACAAATGAGAAAGATTCTTTATTTGAGTGTTGTTGGAAGTCTCATGTATGCCATGATGTGTACGAGACCAAACATTTGTTTTGTCGTTGGTATGGTAAGCAAATATCAGTCAAACTCAAGACAACCCTATTGGAAGGCTGTTCAGAGAATACTTCGATATCTCAAAGGCACTATGAATTATTTATTGTGCTATCGAGGAAACGATTTGAAATTAAAAGGCTACACATATGCAAATTGGGGAGGAGATTTAGATGAAAGAAAATCTACCTCATGATATGTATTCTTACTAGACAAAGGAGCAATTTCGTGGAGTAGTAAGAAACAAACTTGTATAGCCTTATCAATAATGGAAGTTGAATTTGTGGCATTTTTAGCAGCAGTACAAGTGAACTGCGATAGTCAAGCTGCTATAACATTCACGAAGGATCCTAAATATCACTCTAAGACAAAGCACATAGACATTAAATATGATTTTTGTTAGAGATTTGGTTGTGGAAAAGGAAGTGAATGTGCAATATATATCAACGAGCAACATGGTTGTAGACCCTTTACCAAGCCTATACCTAGAGATGTTTTCAATAATCATATTAAATCTTTGGGATTGCGTAGGTTTTGACCTTGTACTTCTCAACAAATTGTATCACGCTTATTCTGATATATGAAATAAAGTTTTGTACTTTAGAATGCATACACACAAATGTTTAGTACATATAATCAAAAGTATGTCGGATAGTAGATTGGCTTTCTTGCACAAGCAATTGCTTCTATGACTTTTGTGTCGATTAGAAATGAGATATTTTTTAAACAATTTTATTGTTATAGTAGTACAATAGAATGAGAGCATATGCTTAAAAAAATATATTGCCTTGATAAGTGATCAAGATGAGATCATATTATGATCGAAGGTGACAATCACACTGTTCATCTTAAATTGTCTATGAATGCCAGATGGAGGTCCTGTAATCATTTGTTGATAGAATATTAAGGTAGAGTAGTGTACTCAAGTTAGATACTAAGTGTATTTGAACTATCATCTGTACAGTATTACTTGAGACATACACTTTGATGCTAAAGAGTAAAATACTGTAACATATGTGTTTCATGCCACATGTGCTCAATATGACCACAAAGGGTAGCATAAGTTAATTGATCTCTACTTCTTTATTGTGTGAGACCTTTGAGATTGAAAAATCTCTATAAGTACCCTTATGACATTTTGGCTAAAATTGTTTGAAGTTTAATTTTGATGTTAGCTATCTTAGGGATGTTACCAATGGTCATGAATGATTCGATCCAATGGGACCTACCTAGTAAGCAATTGTTTTAAAATGGAAATATTTTAGAAAAGGAAAGATCATTTCAAGTGTCACATTGTAATGTATTCATTGGTCGACCAATCATATTTTTGTAATATGATTGTGAGTACATAAACATGAAAATGTAATATTTCAAGAAGAGATCATAAATTATAATCAATGTGACTAAATGATTCTAGGGCACTTCATACTTACTCTACTCAATTATTAGTTTACTTTATATACTTCACCGTTGTAAAGTGACAAGCTCTCGAGATAAAAGTATGACGGTCACACAACCCATATTCTTGTATGAAATTTGTTGCAAATGAAAAGGAATGTGTTCCATGTTTTAAAAAAATGAAGATAGGAGTTGCATTTTATACGCCCATAATGAAAGTACATTATGTGCGAGTGGGAGATGGAATTATTAATGATTGAATATAGATTATTTTATTATATGATTAATTAAATATATGTTATTTAATTAATTATATGTATTAATTTATTTTTTTATAAATTAAAAATGAGAAGACATTTTCTGTAACTGTCATCTCAAGAAAATCTATGCAGTTTTTAAAAACTGCAAAGGGATATTGCAAAACGATTTTCAGTGAAGAACAAAAAGATCCTCTCATCTCAATTTCTCTCTCTTTTCTCACTAAAAGATTTTGGGCTGTGAACAATTGGAAATTCTCCTTGTGATTATTTTTCCATCATTATTGGATTTTCAACGATTCCGCTATGCTATAAGACGTTAGTATTTTGTTCTTAAAAATTCCAACACATAAAAATTTAGAGAACGTTTTAACTTGACTCCATTGTTATTATGGAACTTTCAATATATCTTTCCTAAAGGAATATTCTACTTTCAAAGAACTATAAAAACTATAGCTTGCTATGAAATTGTTGAGGTCTCAAGGAAATTGATGAGACTTCAAAGAAAGAACGTTAAGATTAGATCTTTTTAAAATTGGTGAATTTGGAGAGATTTCTTTGTAAGTCAATCTTATGTATTGGTTTGTTAAAACTTGATCTTGTGCATTGGTTTGTTAATGCTTGATTTTTACAGATTTATATATGAAGTCTAATATATATAGAAAGTTAAAGTTTGCCCAATGTAGAAGCCTAATCTAAGACTTGAGGCTTAGTTAATGATTGTTGTTGATATTAAAATGATTCATGTCCATTGTACTTTTTAAGAAATCAGCAGTAAAAAGAAAGTAAAATCGTTTTAGCAGATATTTGGTAAACTAATATTAAATTACTATGATTTAGCTACAATGATCAAAATCTATAATATATTAAAAAGCCAGAATTTTTGAAAAACATTTTTAGACCAAAGTATCCATTCAAATTTTAGTTAATTACATCAGTCAGATCATCCTAATCCAATTTAATTGTAAATACACAGCGATAATAAGATAATTTGATTAAAAAACAATTCGAATTAATTCTTATTAATCAAATCATCATAATCCGATTTAATTTCAAATCCATATTAGATCAGTCAAATCATCTTAATCCGATTTAATTTCAAATCCACAAGGATATCAATATAATTTGATTAAAAAAATAATTTGAATTAATTCTTATCAATTAAATCATCATAGTTCGATTTAATTTCAAATCCAAACAACAATAACAAGATAATTTGATTAAAAAAGAATTTGAATTAATTCTTATTCTTAATTTGATATGATATATAATTCGATTCAAAATCAAATCAAATTATATTTTCAATCTAAATTCTTTCTATAAATTTCATATGATCTCCAATTTTTTTCCAGATTGCCATCTCCAATTTTTCATCAGGTGCTTCTTCTTTTTCACAATTTTTTTCCTTTTATTTCACATTTTTTTACACCTAATCATGTTAGTTAATTGATAATTCTCATTCATGAGGATTATTTGGCCTTTAAACTTAGTTATATTTGTGATTTTTATTCATATTATTTGATGAAAAATAAAAAAAAATGCTTGAATTTAATCACATGATTGATGGAAGACCTTTAAATTAAGTAAGTTGAGAAAAGAAAACAAAAGAAGAAAAAAAATTCACACTTAATGTTTTGATGCAGGATTTTCGTGGAATGCAACTGCAGTGCAATTGCTATGCAATTGCAATCTGGCAGATCTGGAATTTAAGTAAAAAAAGAGAATTTTAGGATTTTGAAGGAAATTTGACCCACGAATTCAGCAAGATGATTAGTCATAATTGTCCATCAACCAAGAGAGAAACCCTAGCATGAGATCCCTATAAATATTGAACAAAGAAGCCAAACAAAGAGAGCTCGATTGGAGAAGATTTTCGTTCATGTTTTTTGGGTTTTCTTACTTTCTGCTATTTTCATTTGTAGTTTTTTTTTAGTTGCTGTTTGTATTCATTTCTTCTTCATCTTAGTTCAAATCTCTTCCTTAATCCTATCTCAACGAAGTTGATGTTGGTAAAAAGCAAAAACTTATTCGATTGAGCACGATTTTTGGGAGGAAAATTTGTTTCATTTTTGGGTTTTGTTACCGACAGCATTGTTCATTTTCAGAGCTTTTTTTTTTTATTTTTCTTCCTCCTAAATTTCCAGAATCCTCTTCTCAATCCCATCTCCCTAAGAATTGGGTGTGGTTATGAGCAAACTCTTTGTTCGATTGAGCTCCGAAGAAAGATGGGTTTTAGGATGGATGAGTTCTCTGTGATTTCTAAAAAATTTGTTCCTTGTTCTGTCAATTGCATTAGGTAGCATAATGGGTTATTGTTCAATTTCAGCAACTTTGGTTCAGTATTTGAGTTAATTAGCTACGGCTTTGTTATATTTTTTTAATTCAGCAATTTTACTTTATGTTATTTTGAAGTTTGGAAAACTACTGTACTTGAATTTCACATACATATATACAAGTTTTCTTTTAAGTTAATTTAGTATCTTGGAATTTTGCAAATTGTTGTTAAGCTACTGTGCTGGTTTGTAGTTAAAAAATTGCAAATTGTTTCTTTAAGCTACTGAATTGCTTTGTATTTGCAATTTGATTGCATTGTTTACCTTGATTGTACCAATGAATTTTACTAATTTACATTTACTGATTTCAATTTATTCCATCATGAAGAGCTAAATTTCCTTTGGGATTCAAGTTTGTGAATGCCCTAGAGGAAAGATGTAAAGCTCGAGAGTAAAAACAGTCTAGCTAATTCTTGAACTCTAGTTTGCTTTTGGTGAGTTAAATGTTGGGTAAACCTAGTTGGTCATCTAGGGTTGCTTGCCAAGCTATAACTTAATTCCGAAAGAGTTAAGGGAAGCGGATGTCGCAAAAGCAATGGAGGAAAAGGCTTAGACATAAGTCTGAAACATCGACTCTAGACATAGGGTGAGACTCCAAAACCACTAGAATTGTGTGCAAAAATATCTAAGTTAGATTAGCCATAGAAATATAGGTTTAATCACTTAGTCTCCTAAAGATACTTCATAGAAGGTCGAATAGGAGTTGAATTCGGTTTACTTAGTTCTTGAGTTAGTTACGATTGAAATTGCTTTCTTGTTGCATTTTCTTTCCAAATGGGTATTAGCAACTTGAATCCCTTTTTCATTTCCATTGAATTTTCAAATAATTTTATTTTAGTCAAAACACCTCTCAAATCATTTTCACCATCGGTTACCTTAACTTGCAATTTGTCAACGATTTTGTGCCAACTAAAATTCATTTTATTAAACCTCGTTCCCTTGGGTACGATACTTTGGAATACTTCTAGTTTCTTTATTACTTCGATCACGTGCACTTGCGTGTAGCGAAAAGCACTGATCATTAATACCACACAAGTTCAATAAATATATATATTTTTAGGAAATTTAGGATTTAGTTGGTTGAATGTTATTATTTTACATATTCTTTTTCTCATCATTTTAATTAATTTATAACTAAATTATCATTTTGAGTTTTTATTTTCTAACTAATTTTAATCCGTATGTACGTTTGATATTGTCTTATAAGCAGTCCCACATTTGTATTGTTAAAAAATTTTATAACTTAAAATTAATTAGTAATTAATTACTTATTCTTGATTCATTTTATTTATTAATTATTTTTATGGGGTATTTATTGACTATTTATTATTTTTTTATATTTTATGAAATTGTTTTATTTAGTGCTTGGGAGAAATTAATTTAATCACTTAATCAAGTTTTGCATTTAATTTTTAAAATATTACTTTTGATCGTAAAATTTTATCTATAATTTTAAAACGTTTTTGAAATGTATATTTAAAAAAAAGTTACAAAATAAGAATCGTGCTTTAAAAGATACTATATAAATAAATTTAATTTTAAGATGTCGTTTATTAATTTTAATACAAGTTTCTTGCTTTCTTAAAAAAATATATTTCAAAAAGAAAAGAAAAAGAAACCACAACTATATTGAATGACATTTTTGTAACTTACACAACTCTTAGTTTTTTTTTTCTTTTACTTTTTTTTCACCTAAGCATCTTAGTTGGATTTTTTTTTTTTTTAATTCACCTATGCATCTTATTGATACCACTCGATTTCGATAATTAATTCCACAATGTTGGGTTGTTGTTGGTGTTTTTTTTTCTTTTTTCAAATCTAAAATATCTCCTCAAATATCTTTCTTTCTTTTTTTTTTTATAGAAATTTTGTTAGCTCAATTTTTTTTCTTTTTCTTATCATTTTAAATTCACAAATTTAATTATTCATATGTTTATTTATTTAGGGCTTAGTTTTTTTCTAGAAAATTGAAGGTTTAGTTGGTTGAATATTATTATTTTATATATTATTTTTCTTATTATTTTAATTTATTTATAATGAAATTATTCGGTCTTTCTTTAATATTTGATTAAATACTTTATAAAAATTATCATTAATAAATATTTAAGAACTTTGAATAACACGTGCAATGCACGTGGTGTTAAACTAGTAGGCTTAAATGGTTCAATTATGCATTATTTAATTTAAATTTTTTTAGATAATTATCTAAATTTTTTTATGATTTAAATTATAGTTTATATATTTTCAACTCTAAATTACTCCACGAAAAAAACTCTAAATTACTCAATAAAGGTTTCGGGAAAACACTTGTATTTTATTGAACAAAATGTTATTTTTAATTTCAATAAAAAAGAAAAAAAATTGCATTGAATTAATTAAATAAGAGTGTAAAAGTAACTAACTAAATTAAATTAAAAAAAATTGATAAGATGAGATTGATGGTGATTCACGTTGTTTAAATAACCCCTCATGTAGATATGGATGGATAAAATGAGATTTCTTTTAAAGTTGGCCATCAAAATGTGGCAAATTTTTAGAAAAGTCTATTTTAAAGTTGGCCATCATAATCAGATTAATGTAAGTGAAAAAGTGATTTTATTCGAATTAACATACAATCATTAACTATAAAAGCGGTTAAAATTCTTTCATAATCAAGAGTCTTTAAAATCAATGTCAAACGGGACCTAGATTCCAATTTCAATCTAGATCGACTAAAGTCCAATTTTAATGTGATACAATTTTTCTATAAAAACTTTGGTTAATATTCTCTCCCTTCACATATCTCCCTCATTAAACCATGCCCAAAAAACAGAAACTTAATTATGTTTTTACCAGTTTAGCTATACTCTTGTTGACAACTTGATTATCTAAAATAGGTAATCCTTTTCACTCCATTTTTAAAAATGTTTATACTACAATAAAAAAAAATTATTCCATACTACTTCAATTATTGTTTCCCACATCAAAATATAAGAACAACCATAGTATAAAATTTCGGTCGACATGTCGAAATTTCGACCGAAATTTCGACATGTCGACCGGTTCGACATGCCGTACAGGGGGGGATGTCGTTTCCCCCCCAATTTCGCCGACATGTCGAAATTTCGAGGTGTCGGCGACATGTCGGCGAAATTTCGTTTTTTTTTTTTTTTTTTTTTTTTTTTTTTTTTTTTTTTTTTTAAATGTAAGATGGTCAAATTTGCATACTGATTACTAAATTACTTTTTTGTTTTTCATGTATTATTTTTTTTTATAAACAATAAACAATGAAACAAATTAATATTCAAATTTAAAAAGGGAAAAAGTTATCTACATTCTCCACTTACACACTCCATCCATCTGAAAATCAAGGACCATCGACTGATGAGATGTATCCACGAATAGGGTCTATATGTTGGTCGTACGAGTCATATCGTTTTCATGTAAGCAACTATGTTCAACATTTTCAATATAGGATGACTTGGGAGCAATATTGTAATTTTTATCAGAATTATCAAGATTCTGGATTAGATGCTCCAAGATCATCTTTTTGGTATTAGACATGTACATTTTATATTAAATAATTTACTCTAATTACCAATATTTAATATTATTTTATGTAGTCAATTAGGATTTATGAATGGTTAATTATACTTAGTTTGATTAAATCATCATAATTAAAGTCTCATTGAATATAAATATTACATATAATTTACATATATTATATGATGTTAAAATAAATCAATATGTTATAATTAAGCCATAATTAAAGTTTCATGATATACTCAAATAATTTTAATCAATATCTATATTTTTTTTCTCAAATTCCTGCTCGCATCGACAATTCAAATATTCAATTGATATTTATATCTAAATATTATCTTTGTTTTTAGATGTAATGCTTAGAAATGGTCAATTATAGTCTAATTAAGCCACAATCAAAGTTTCATTAGCTAATTCAAACAATTTCTATCAATTTCCACGATTTTCCGTAAATTCCCCCGAAATTTCCATCGACATTTCCATTTCCATCGACATTTCCATAAAATTTGGACCTCGATATTTCCATCGACATCGACATTTCGAACCTTGAGAACAACACATAACTCAAGAAATAAAATAATATATCATATAATAATGTATTAAATTGTGAATAGAAAGAGTAAGTACTACTATAAATTAAGAAAGAGTATGTACTACCATAAATTGTTCCTTCTTTTTTATATCTTCCTCTAGATTCCCCTCTCTTTTACAAGCAGTTAAAATCTTACCGGTAGGTAGCACGGAGTCAGTATGGTTGTTCTCAAAATTTTCTCCTTTGAGAATCCTATGCTCTAGCTCTTCCAATCCTTTTCCCATGACCCAACTAATATCAATTGGACACCCTCAAATCCTGTCTCTTCACTTGCAAGACCCTCTAACTTCTTCCTTCTTTGCCTCTCTCCTTATTGAGAATGTTGAACTCTCCAACATACCTCTTTATCCCTTCCACTACCTCCAAGCTCTCACCACTACTCAAATACTTATATTTTTTAGAGTGTTAGAATTTTATTGTAAATGTATGAAAGAAAGTGGTGGTTTAAATTTGAAAATATTTCAAACCATTATTTAATGTCTAGAAATTGAATTTGTAACTATTGTGAATTTAAATAATTACAAAGTATTTATGTTCTGCAACCGTTGTATTTATTCACATATTTGTTATAAAGGATCGTTTTAATAAAATAAGGGCATACATCTAACCAAAAAAGATATAAAATTATAAGTGCATCTTTTGTTTACTTATTTAATTGATACATATGTCTATATGGATAAGTACTTGTAGCTATATGTAAGTTGGTTAGGTGTTGAGTTTCTAAATGTATCTATATAGATAAGTACTTGTAGCTATATGTAAGTTGGTTAGGTGTTGAGTTTCTAAAGTGTTTGAATTTTATTGAATGATTAATAAAAATAAGGCTAAAATACGGTCATAAGGTTTGGAAGTGATGTCTATTTGGTCATTGGAGTTTCAAAAAGGATACTTTTAATTATTCTGTTTTAAAAAGACATTTTCGATCCCTAAAATTTGTGTAAAATGGTTCTAAATGATCTCTAAATGGCTAATAGAGATGTTCATTTTTTCCGTGAGACCCACCCTCAACGAGGTAGGGAATGGGAGAGGGAGTGGGGGAAAAATTTTACCCGTTAGCTAAACGGAGATGGAGACGAAGAATACATTTCCTGACTCCGCCTCCGCCTCAGTTTCTTTATATATATATATATATATATAATAAACCTTAAATTTAAACTTTTACGAAATATGTTTTTAAGGAAGTTAAAAACCTCTCTTTAAATAGAAAATCCTCATTAGAAAATAACAATTTAAATAGAAATTTTCAAAAAATAAAAATAATAAAAAAGTTATAAAGAGGAATAATTTCTCACAGGGAACTCAATCTTCTTGAGGTTCCATGCCTCGATCCGTGCAAAATTAAATGAAAAATTTTTCTAAGACGAAAAATGAAAAAGGGGCAGGGATGAGGATGGGGAAGCCATCCTCAGCCCCGCCTTGCCCCTGAACATCTCTAATGGCTAATAGTAATATGATGTGGCGGTTCAATTATTGACTATACATGGTGATTTGACAAAATGTATTAATTTAATAATTTTTTAGTTAATACCGTAACCAACTTTTTAATTCTTAATTTATTAAGATTTCTTTTAACTAAATATTATAATTTTATACACATCCTATAAAGGTTGCCGTTTGATTTCACTTTATTGCTTAAAGTAAATTTGGCACTCATACACATAGATTTTTCTAATTTCATGCCATTGGTGCTCTCTCTTCAAATTCAAATGAGTGTTGTGAATTTTTTTCTTTCCATATTATTGTGTCAAAATTTGTCTTGGAGTGAAGACACTTCTCTGAACGTGTGTCGAGAATAGTGCCGGAGAGATTGGCGTGAATCCGTGATTGAGGTTGATTCCGGCGACCATGTCGACGGTCGAAGACCAACTCCTTTGTAACTTAAGAACGCACATTGGGGGTGGGGCCGACCCAGCTGCTTAAAATTCCTAATGGGTCACTGATAATATGGCGGATTTCCATGCTTGGAGGGCGGTGTAATTAACCTCTGCTCCAATTTCAAGGCTTCCGCCGGCGGCTTTCGGCAATGGTTTTTGGTGATGACTTCCAGCGACGGCGAGTATCTCCAACGACGGTGGATGGCGGCGAATGCGCCAGAGGAGTGAGAAAAGGAGAGACAAGAAGGAGAAGAGATATATTTTGCCAAATCATCTTAGCAATTTAAGAGTCACGTCATTCTACTTAGTCTAACTAACAATCAAACTATTTTTCGTTCTTTTTAAAACTTTAAAAATCAAACCTTCTTGACTAAAAATATATTTGGCTCATAAAATAATCAATGCTAAGAATTGTTCGCATGATATTTCTGAATAAATTTAAGTTGTGGAATAAAACCTGAATTTGTATCCATTTTTTGTATAAGTGGAGTACAATCTATAATATATATAGTCCTTTGATTTATTCTTTTGTATTTATATTTGATTTGAGGGCTAGAATGCATGTTCTCGAAGTTGAATCTTCAACTTTGAATTTGTAGAAAGTCTTCAGTTTTGAGCTTGTTGAAAGTATTTGGCTTGTAGTTTGTCGGAGGTCTTTGGCTTTTAGCTTATTGAAGATCTTCGACTTTGTAGCTTCTTGAAGGTCTTCGACTTTTAGTTTATTGAAGGTCTTAAGCTTTTAGTTTATTGAAGGTCTTAAGCTTTTAGCTTATTGAAGCTCTTCAGCTTGCAGCTTTTTGAAGGTATTCGGCGTTTAACTTATTGAAGGTCTTTGACTTGTAGCTTATCGAATGTCCTCAGCTTGTAGCTCATTGAAGGTCTTCAGCTTGCAACTTCTCAAAGGTCTTCGTCTTTTAGCTTATTGAAGAGTTTAGTCGATGCGAAGCTTCCTTTACATTTTAGATGTCTTCACTTGTCTTTGAGGAAGCTTCAATCTTCGAAGTCTTCAGGTCTTTATGAAACTTTTAATCTTTGATGTCTTCAAGTCTTTAGCTATCCAGGAAGATTTAAGTTGACTTCAGGTTTTCAAAGATTTAAGTTAATTTTAGGTCTTTAGTTCTTCAATCTTTAGGAAGAGTTCGTTTCAGTCTTCAAGAAGATTTGATTTCAGTCTATAGGAAAATTTAAGTTCAGTCTTCAAGAAGAGTTAATTTCAGTCTTCAGTTAATTTCAATCTTCAGTCTTTAGTCTTCTCAAGAAGATTTAATTTTAGTCTTCAAGTCGTTATTTCAGTCTTCAAGTCTTCGTAAAGCTTCAATCTTCTAAACTCTTCCAATCATCCTCTTGAATCTTATCTGAATGTGTCTAACCTCCTCGAATCTTCCTCCGCCCCAAATGAAGGTGGCTCCTCTATTTATAGAGTTTTCCACATGCTTTATATGGGCTTGGGCTTGATTGTATTTGGGTCCAACTATTTGAATTTGGATTTTGTTGGTTTTAGATTAGATCATTTGAGTTCCGAGCCAAGTTATCATTTAATGAATTTTTTGGGCTTATTTAAATTTGGGCCTAAATTCCATATGACTAGCCTAGTCTTGATCAAATAGCTATGGTGAAGACACGTGGCACATTATTTGCGATTTGCCAATTTTTTCAAATTTAATTTGAGACACATGTCAATGTATAATTTGTCCCAATTTTACTAAAATGTAATTTTGTCATTAATTTATAAATAATGATGTGACAATTTGTGATTGTCCAAAATTTCTCATTCAACCAGACCTAAAATAGTTTTTATACAAAAAGGACTAAAACAAACTATTTAAAAATTTAGGGACAAAAAAGAAATGAATGTGAAAATTTATAACCAAAAAATATATATAGAATTTAAATGAAGAAATTCTTTTGAGTTTATAACTTACGTAACTTTATATGAATGAAATTAAATTACAAGTTTAGTCCTTACACTTTAAAAGTTATGTCTAATAAATTTTTTAACTTAAAAAAATGTATAATAAGTCTTTAAACTATCAATTGTGTGTCTAATTGGTCTTGGAGTATCTAATAGGTATTTAAACTTTTAATTTTGTGTATAATAAATCTTTGACCTATTCAACATTTTTTAAAATTCACGAACATACATTATATACAAAAATTGGATTTTGTGCCTAATAAGGTCTTAACTTTTTTATTTTTATCTAATATGTCCATTCATTTCTAAAAAAATGTTTAATAATTTAGAGACTTAGTAGATACAAAATTTAAAGTTCAAGAGCATATTAGACACTTTTAAAATTCAGAGACCTATTAGATATTTTCTAAAGTTCAGGAACCTATAAAACACTATTTTAAAAATCTGGTGACTAAATTTGTAATTTAACTTTTTAAACAATTTCTTGTAATTTCTCGTGAAACCAACCTAATGAGTATTTATTTTTATAAAATAACATTATCGATTTCATTAATGAATTATTTTTATTAACAGATATTTATTTCAATAATTCAATTGCAGATGAAATATTTTTTTTATTTTCATCTAAAAATAAAATTAATCTACAATAAATTCCAATTGCACACGATAAGATTCCGAATCTATAGGTTCAATTAATTATAAGGGAAGATAAATGTCAATAGTTAATAAGACATTTATTACCATTTAAAGGTTAACATTTAGATCTCTCACTCCATAATTGTTGAAGTAAAAAAAGAAAAATAAATAAAGAGAAAATTTCAGGGGATTTGGAATTAAAAAAAGAAAAAGTTAAATTACCAATTTGGTATCTATAAATTGAAATTAGTTTTAATTTTGTCCCTTAATTTAGTTAAGCCTCACAAATAATCATCACGTTAGAAGTCATCACTAATTTAAATATATGAAACGTTCTTTTTGTTTCAACATAGCATGAAGTATCTATGGGAGAAAAAACATGCCACACATTCAAATTTAGTAAAACAACTCCTAATTGAAAAAAATATTTGTATATAGATACTAAATTATTTAAAAATTTAAAACCATAGCCAAATTAAATCAATTCCAAATGATCCAAACTGGTAATTTAACTAAATAAATATTATATTTTAAAAAACTATATTGAAAACTGAAAAGTAAATTGCTACGGAATTGGAAACACATGATTTGAATTTTGCTGTTATTTTGGAATAAAGTGGTCTTAGTGAATATAATATTCAATTAAATATCTAGTGGTGGTAGATCTAGAATTTTTGTCCAGAAGGACTTAATATAAAATTCAATCAAACTAATTTACATGTAAATAATTCCAAAATTTTAATAAAAATTCATAAATGCATTGCACTATTAATTTCATACATCGCAATCCTCTACGAACTTTGTCTCGAATATTACAATTATAATAAAAAATTCTAATTCTTAGACCAGGATTTTATGGTAAATCTTATAAATTTACTTATGTGAAATATTTATCAGAACTACTATTACTTTTCTTCAATGGAGACAATAACTCCATCGATTTTCTTTTGTAATACCTCTTCATTTAGATTTCAAATTAAACCTACAATACATTAATAAAAAAAATAAAAAACTAAATATATACGAGTAATTGAAACATGAAAACTAAATATATACGAGTAGTTGAAACATGAAAACTAAATGTATATGAGTAATTAAAACATGAAAACTAAACTAGTAATTAAAATATGAAAACTAAATGTACCTTAGAAAATTATTCTCCAAATTCTCGACTTCTTGGAATTGCAGGCAACAATTAGATTTAAGATATGAAAAATGTATATGTGTGTAATTGAAAAAGTTTTTTTTAGGTTTAAAACATTTTGGGGGTGTTTGGAGCACCGTTTCGGAATCAGAACCCTTGGAATCGGAACCCTGGAGGGTTTGTTCTGGGGGGTTTGAAAGCCTGGGAATCAGAACACAGTGTTTGGGGTGCAGTGTTCTGAAGCCTGGGAATCAGAAAACAGTGTTTGGGGTGCAGTGTTCTGAACCTTGGGAATCAGGAAACAATGTTTTGAGTACAGTGTTCTGAACCCTGGGGTTGTGTAGTTTTTGTTTGTTCTTTTTTCCTTTGCTACTTTGGTCTTTTTTTTTTCCTTTCCTTATTTTCTAGTGGCAATCTTTGGTTAGTTGTAGAATCCTTTGTGTAAGTTGGGTAATTTGGTTAGGTTGATGGCATGTATAAAAAAACAGTTGTAATAATTTATTGTTTTTTACAAAAAAAAAAATGTGAGTTTCCAATGAAAAATAATTGCTTTGTCAAATATCAAATTTGATTAGGTTTATGACAAGTATTAAAAAAAATATTTGTAATATTTTATTATTTTTTACCAAAAAAAATGTGAGTTTCCAATGAAAAATCAACATACTTTGTCAAATATCAAATTTGGTTAGGTTTATGACAAGTATAAAAAAAATATTTGTAATAATTTATTGTTTTTTACAAAAAAAAAAATGTGAGTTTCCAATGAAAAATCAACATACTTTGTCAAATATCAAATTTGGTTAGGTTTATGACAAGTATAAAAAAACATTTATAATAGTTTATTGTTTTTTACAAAAAAAAAATGTGAGTTTCCAATGAAAAATAATTACTTTGTCAAATATCAAATTTGGTTAGGTTTATGACAAGTATAAAAAAAATATTTGTAATAATTTATTATTTTTTACAAAAAAAAAATGTGAGTTTCCAATGAAAAATCAACATACTTTGTCAAATATCAAATTTGGTTAGATTTATGACAAGTGTAAAAAAAACATTTACAATAGTTTATTGTTTTTTACAAAAAAAAAATGTGAGTTTCCATTGAAAAATAATTACTTTGTCAAATATCAAATTTGGTTAGGTTTATGACAAGTATAAAAAAAATATTTGTAATAATTTATTGTTTTTTACAAAAAAAAAATGTGAGTTTCAATGAAAAATAATTACTTTGTCAAATATCAAATTTGGTTAGGTTTATGACAAGTATAAAAAAAAAATATATTTGTAATAATTTATTGTTTTTCAAAAAAAAAAATATGAGTTTCCAATGAAAAATAATTACTTTGTCAAATACGAAATTTGGTTAAGTTATGGCATGTATAAAACAAACATTTGTAATAATTTATTGTTTGTTACAAAAAAAAAATGTGTGATACCAATTAAAAAAAACAATGGAAGAGACGGGAGAGAGATAAGAAAACGTGATAATGAAAATAGGTGCCAAATGAGGAGCAAACCGGTGTGTTGGAAATCAAACCCCCCCATTTCACTATGCAAAACCATGGGGTTGTGTTTCAAAACCATTGGGTTTTGAACACAGTGGTTCAAACAAGGGTTTGAGTTTGGATTCCAAAACAACCCAACCCAACCCATTGCTCCAAACACCCCCTATAGGTGGTGGTTACACCATTTAAAAGTGGTGGAAAATAATATTAAGTTTAGAAAATTAGGGTTTGAATATCTCACCAATATATTTTCTTCTCTTTTTCCTTTTTTTTAGATTGACATATTTATATAAAGTAATTTTTAAGAAATAAAACTTGAACATATATTACAAAAGAGATATGATTCCAACTTAAAAGGAAAAAATAACATTTGAACTTATTATATATAAAGAAATTAAAAAAATTTAAAATAAAGAAGGTTGCTAATTTACACTAAATAAGGAAAATTAAATACTTTCAATTAAGAAGAAAAATAAGGCAGCAGATTTATTTGTTTATTTGTTTAATTGAGCCTCGCTTGTAATGTATATGAAACAAATTGCAAAAAAAAAAAAATAATAATAATAATAAAATGAATTGAAGGACTGGGGGTTGAAATTATGAAACAAACTGTAAAAAATATATATATAAAATGAATTGAATGACCTGAGGTTCAAACTTGGGGACTCAGAGGTGCTAAAAATTCAGAGGAGGCTGAAGACACCAAAACCACCAAGTCATGTGGATTTTTTTAGAAATTATTTGGTTTTTTTTGTACATATATTAAAGTACAAAAAATTGAGGGGGCGCTCGCCCCTACGCCTTAATTGAATCCGCCCCTAATATCTAGTATCGTTATTCGTTAATAAAGTTTCCACAAACTTTCATGAGTTAAACAAATATTTTTATTTACTCAAAAAAAGAAAAATCTAAATTTAAAAGTCACATAAATTGTATATTATCGGATGGGATGACTAACATCGACCCTACTTTGATTAGATGTAAGAAATTAGTTAGATCATGAAATTAAAAGAAAGACAACATTTTAATTAGTATAAAATTACTTTAGATAAGAACTTAAAATAAAGTCATACAAGTTTAAACCCATAAAGTAAATCATATCATAGATTAATTATCTTAATATTTAAATAAAATTAAATTTTACAAGTAGTTGAAAAAGTTGACAAAAATATCAGATCTTAATCTTGTGTGTATATCGATTATTGACAAATATATATCCCTAAAAACTCTGAAAACCTAAAAATTCATGAAAGGGATTTCAAGGAATAGACAATTCACGCTTTCTAGGTAAAGTAGAAAACTTTTATATGTTCAAATTTGTATTATTTTGTTAACATTTTTTTTAAAAATATTTATCAAACTTCTACCATACAATAAAAGCATTAATTTAGCCTCTTGTATATATATTGAGAGTCAAATCTTTCAATTCATGGATAAATATCGACATCCCAACTATATATATATTCCATTTGAACCCAATCTAAGAAATGAACAAAAACAAATAAATATCGATTCTATATGATATAACACACTTATATTTTTCTAGTGAACAAATAAAAGTACAAAATGAACAAATATGCTTAAAAGATCGCAAATTCTTGTATGAAAAAGTATAACATGCTTGAAAACATTTGTACATATCAAAGTCGTTCATGCTAAAACATTGTGGAACATGTTTAGAGACAGAGAGACAGAACATAACAAAAATCCTCCATTGTCATGCATGTAGATAGGACAATCTTTTCGGCGAGTCAATGGCCAGCGCCGCTGTGGCTCGGCCCCGAATAAGCTTTGTATACATGGAGAAGTTTCGTCGCTGGGGAAGTCAAAGAAGGAGGATCATGTTTGAGAGGTCTTGAGGCATGGACTTGAATGGAAGAGAGCAAGAGGAAGAAGATGAAGATGGCAATGGCATTGAGAGCCAAAAGGAGAGATTGAGACTTCATTTTATTAGAGAAAAAGGGAAGAAGAAGATGTGACGGTGGGATTGTTTGGTATAATTAAGAGAAGGGCTGATTGTTTATATAAGAAAAAATAAAAAGGGTAAGGTTTGGTGTTTTGACTTTGGGGCGTAGGTGAGCGAAGTTGGCGGAGAAGTGCTTTTTTTTTTTTTTTTTTTGTATGAGGTTTTGAAAATGGGGGTTTGAAAATCTTCAAATCCTCAAAGTTTGACAATGGAAGAATGGAAAATTTCGATTCTTTTTATCGTAAATGTGAACGTAGTTTCATGTTGATTAGTTAAAGTCGATTACATTTTTTCATTGATATGAGATTCTTTCAAATTACAAGTTTGATCATCTTTGAATTTTAAAGTTTGAGTCTATTTAGTTATGGCACTTTAAAAGGTTTTTAATAATTCACGAACTTTCAAAGTTATTTCTCTTTTGCTTTTACACTTTAAAAAATCCTATTAAGTTATTGAAATGTTGAATTTTGTTTCTTAATTAAGATAATTGATATTAACTTCACTAATTTAATGCTTTCATGACAACTCGCTATGTCATATTTAAGAATTTAGTGGCAGCCTAATTTTAGATAGATTCAAGTTTTTGGAGGTATATGTATTATACTGATGAAATTGATGATAAAAAAAAAAACTATTAGATCCAAAATTGAAAGTTCTAAAGGTTTATTAAAATTTTTGAAATACAAGAACCAAATACGCATGACGTTGGAAAGATTTTGGGACCCACAAGATATTAAACGTTTAAGAACCAAAGTTATAACTTGATTATTTTGTGGACTAGGAAATTTTGTATCATTATAAAAATACACAAAGATTAAGGACTTCTTTGCAAGGTTAATAATCTGGTTAGAATTGGGGGAACAAGTCAATGGCTACAAGAAAATAAATATGAGTAGTTGGTAAAATGGTGGGTTGTTTTTAGGACTAAACTCACTTTCCTTATGTTACATCATTTTTCTCTCTCTTCTCCCTCTCTCTCTAAAAACGAGGTGCATACAGAGTGGAATTTTCAACATTGCCAAAACGTAATTTTATTTATTTATTTGACTAAAACAAACAATAATTTTTTTTAAAATATCATTTTAGTCCATGTACTTTGAATTTCATTCAATTTTAATTCCTGTGCTTTTAATATATCTTAAAATTAGTTTCTATTGTTAGTTTGAAGTTAATTTTTATTGAAATTGGTTAAATAATAATAATAATTTTCATACAAAAAAAAAGACACAATGTAAACATATTTCCAAAACTTATAAAAAGAATGTTAATAGAAACTATTTTTTTTAGGAAAGTTAGCAATAAACTAACGATCAATTTTAAACTTTATTTAAAATTAGATGTTTGAAGGTAAAATGAAATTCAAAGTATAAGAACTAAAATGATATTTTATTTTTTTTTTTTTCTTAACAACGAGAGAAAAAAACAAAGAGTTGAAGCTGAAGAAATTGTGCTTTCCCCCAACGCAACCTAATCTACCTATCATGGCTTGATAAAATCCCCTTTCCCACTGAAACTTGGGGATTGTGTATGAAAAAAGGTGTTTTAAATTAAGCTAAAATATTGCAGCAGAAAATTGACTCTCAACGTGTTCTTCAAACTTTTTGCGACATAGATTCTCATATTCATTGAGTGGCACAAGGGGATTATATTAAATCATAAATATAGTTGAATTATTGTTACTAGGAATTTATTATACAATTAATGAATATTCTGTAATATTATTTTTTTTTTATTACACCAAACATGGAATGGAGATTTAAACCTCATTCTCATAAAAAAAAAAAAAAAAAAAGTAGATGTCTTAACTTCTGACCTCTTGGTCGAGATCATATGTCAATTACGACTGAACTATGCTCACTTTGATAGATTGGTTGTATTGTAATAATACTATAATAGATATACAATATTTTAGATTTTAACTTGAGAGGGAATTTTTTTTTTAAAAAAATAAAACAAGGCCCCAAATTTTCAAAATTGAAAAGGTTGATTATTTACCTATTTATTATTATTATTATTTGAGTTCACAAAAAAAAAAGCTTATTACACTTAATACAAAATTCCTCTACCATATTGAGGTAATAATTTTTTTTATAATTTATTTATTTTTTAGTTCAACAACCTATGAAGTGGGAGATTCAAATATCTAACCTCTTGATCGAGAATATATGCCCTATTGAGCTATGTTTTACATTGGCTCATTGAGGCAATAAATTACACCATTTGAATGTTAAGTTACCCATTATAAGCCCTGCAACAGGATTTCCATTTGCTAACATGAGTACCATCAAAAAGAGAAGAAATAAAATAACAAGTCCCATGACATTTATATCAATAGAAACGGTTCTAAATTTCTCGACTAGAGTATTGCTCAATTGGTTAAGTCATACACTCTCAACTAAACAATCAGAAATTTGAATCTCCACCCTGCTAGTAGTTGGACACAAAAATAAAATCTCAAATTTTCAATTTATACATTTTAGAAATTCCTTGCCAACAAACAATCTAAAAACGATGATAACGCGACACAACTCAAGCTCAACTGCTCTCTTTTAACTCCATCCAACATAGCAACTGCTTCTACAAAAATGTACACACAATGAAAAAAGAATAAAAAGAAAAAAAGAAACAGAAATTGTTTTGCACTCAAATAGAAAACATTAAAACTATTACGTTCAGACTTTATGAAATTTGACCAATAAATTACCAGAAATGGAATAATTAAATTAATTAAAAAAGAAAATGAAAGAGTCAAACATGAGGGGGCGGGGGCACAAGGAGAAGAAGTGTACCACGTTGGATTTTCAAGCCTCTCGAATTGGAGAAGTTTGCGCCAGCAATCACCAGCATTAGTCCACACAAGCATCAAGTTATCAAACCATTCAATGCCACCTGCACTTTATACCTATCAGAAACCTGAGTTTTTTAAAGGATTTTGGAAGGCAACAAGATATGATGAATGGGTAATAAAAGTTTGGTTAAAATAACAATTTCCCCTACCAATTTTTTTTTTTTTTTTTTAATATCGATGAGTGTCTGGATCAGCTTACGTGCACCTCAACTAATCTTACCCGACAACCCATCTGACCCTACTACATTTGATTGACAGGAAAACATGTAGAATATTAAATCTTAAGTAAGTGACCACTATAGATTAAACCGATTCTCTCTTAATTCTTTAAGACTCTTTTGACCACTAGATCAATCCATAATGGTTATTTCTCCTACCAAATTTATTGATTTTTTTTTTTTTTGACCGAAACCGATTTGGTCTAAAATAGAATCAAATTTTCTTTCACACGGACTTGGAACGGCCTCTACCCATGTTTTGAATAAAATAAAGCTGTGTGATACATGTACCATGAGACCAATGTTTTTCCTCTGACAACATGATATGATCTTTCTCTGAATGCTTTGAATGAATTATATGAACATTTATAGTTATAATCTACAGACAGTTGTACCTCTGGCATGGCGCTAGAATAATGGTGGTACATATTCTCAAAGTTCAGTCAATGGAACTGCCAATAATAAATAACAATAATATTGATTCTCATTTTCCCCACCCACCCAAAAAAAAAGGTAAAAAGAAAAAACAAAAGTTAAATTACAAGTTTGCTCCCATACTTTCAAGTTTTTATCTAAATAGATCTCTAAACTTTAAAAAATATCTAATAAGCCAATGGACTTTTATGTCTGTGCCTATTAAACTTCAAAAATGTCAAATAAGTTTTGAACTTTCAATTTTGTATCTAATAGGTCACTTATATATTCAACATTTTTTAAAATTAATGAATCTATTAGATATAAAATTAAAATTTGTGTCTAATAAGACATTAAAATTTCAATTTTAAATCTAATAGGTCTATAAAATTTAAAAAAATGTGAAAGAGGTCAAGGACCTACTTGAATCAAAATTGAAAGTTCAATGACTTAGACCCCGTTTGATAACCATTTGGTTTTTTATTTTTATTTTTTGAAAATTGTTCTTGTTTTCTCATAATTTCTCTACAATGGTTTTCATCTTCTCTACAATAATTTCCATCTTTCTTAAGGAAACATTTGAATTTCTAGCTAAATTCCAAAAACAAAAACTACAGCCCCATTTGATAACCATTTGAGTTTTGGTTTTTGGTTCTTGGAAATTGTGTTTGTTTTCTCATGAATTCTCTACAATTGGTTTCATCTTTCTTAACAAGACAATTGAATTCGTAGCCAAATTCCAAAAATAAAAACAAGATTTTAAAACTACTTTTTTTAGTTTTCAAAACTTGGTTTGGTTTTTGAAAACATAAGCAAAAAGTAGATAACAAAACAAGGAACTCCATAGATAGAAGTAGTATTTGTAGGCTTAATTTTCAAAAACCAAATAGTTATCAAACGGAGCCTACATTTTTTAGTTTTCAAAATTTGACTTGATTTTTGAAAACATATGGAAAAAGTAGATAACAAAACATGGAAACTCATGGGTAGAAGTAGTATTTATAAGCTTAATTTTTAAAAACCAAAAACTAAAAATCAAATGGTTATCAAACGGAGTCTTATTAAACACTTTTTAAAATGCAAGAAACTATTTGACACGAACCTACAAATCTAAAAGTTTAGAACTAAACTTGTAATTTAATTGAAAACAAAAGTAAACCAACCTATAATTAGATTATGAAGCAAGGAAACCATTGGTAACTTCAATCTTAACGGCTAACATTAGTATAGCTCAGGGGCGGATCCATGTTGGGACCAGGAGGGGCTCGTGCCCCCGGGAAATTATTGTTTTGATATATATATATATATATATATATATATATATATATATATATATATATATATATATTATGCTTCATTTAAAATTGTATAAATTGCCTTTGGATTGTTGGTTAGAGAGGGCACGTAAGAACTTGTATCCTCTCTGGGTTCAATTCTTGTACAATGTGGCTTTCAAAGTGTTAATTTTGTTTTAATTTTCAATTTTTAAATTTTACAATATATATTTATATATTATTTTAATTTTTAGTAAGTTAAACCGGCTGTAATTTAGTTTATTTTAAAATTTTACACATCTATATATAAATATACCCACACAAAAAAATTGATCATAGTAAATTATTTTAAAAAAATTAATTACATAAAAAAACTTAAATTCTATTTTAAAAAATCTTAAATATTTCAAGTTTCTTTGCTTATATATTTAGGTGGATAATTCTAAAATAATTTATTATAATTTTGTAATTAATATTACTTAATCTAAATATTATATATCAATGCATTTAAAATTATATTTATATTTTTATGAAGGTTAAATTACAAGTTTAGTTTCTCAAATTTAAAATTTGTGTTTGATAGATCTTTAAATTTTCAATTTTGAGTCTAATAAAAAAAATTTAACTTTGAAAATATCTAATAAATCTATGCACTTTCAGTTCTGTATTGAATAGGTCTTCAAAAAAAAATTTTAATTCAACTATTCTGTTAGACATAAAACTTAATTTAAACGTTCATTTTTGTAACTTATAAATACATTAATTTTAAAACAATTTCGAATAAGTTAAGGTCTTATTAGACACAAAATTTTGTCTAATGGAACATTTAATTTTTAAAAATTTTAAATATGTTAAAGATATATTGGATGCAAAATTGAAACTTTAGAGATCTATTAGACACAAAATTGAAAATTCAAAGACCTAAAGACACTTTTTAAAGTTTAAGACCATATAGACACTAATCTAAAAGTTTATAAACTAAACTTGTAATTTAACCTAATATGAATTTGTGCCCCCTAACATAAAGTTATGGATCTGCCACTAGCTTAGCTCAACCAGCATATAGCATATACCCTCAACCAAGAGGTCATAAGTTCAAATTCCTCACCTGACGTTTCAAAAAAAAAAAAAAAAAAACCTTCAATCTTTGCAGACCATATCTTCATGTAGTCAATAGTCTTAACATATAGAGAAGAAATATGTAATTTAACCCCCCAAAAAAGGGTAAAAAAGGAATGACAAAGGAAACCAGCCAATAGTCAGATTATGAAACCAGCAAAAAGTCGGTAACTTGAATCCTAACAGGCCTTCTACACCAATAATGAAAGACATCTGTGTTACCCACCTTGCCAAAAAAGACAATGGATAGCCTGACAGGCAATGTTCTATCCCCTTCTCAATTACAGAAACTTACTGCAGATAAATCAAAATGACAGATCAACAACTCATAAAGCCATTGACTATGAATGCGATTCAGCGTTTATATTTCTGCATTTAGGCAACTTGAACAATATCTCTAACCTCAATGAATAATTTAACCAAGTTTGTTTAGAACCATGAGACTGACCACCGAACATTTATATCTCACAAATTTTTGGACCTTCAAATGTCAAATCGAGAGACGATTGTACTCAAAAAGAAAAAAAAAAAACTTACGAGGGAGACTAGCAAGTAGCAACGTCTCAGGTAATTATCCAGAGTAGGAAGTGGAAATGGGTTACCGTGTAATATCTGTACCTTAATTCTTAAATCTTTAGGGCACAATCCTTCATAGCTTCGCAAAATGTTTTCTAATGTACTACACATCAATCAAATGAATTAATTGCGTGACCAATACAATGCAGGGTAATTGATCAATTGATATTACAGAGCTGCAGTAGAGTACAGCATACAACCAAAATTTAGAAATAAGTGAGTGTAACGGAGATGGAAAGACAACTACAAAAAAAGGTACGTGAAAGGAGGTAGGATCATAAAACTAATTAAAAAAGTAAGAAAATTAGATCCAGGGAGTTTGTGGAGAATTGAAAGGGCAAACAGATTTGAATAGCGGAAGAAGAAACTTGAAAGTACAAAAAAAATTAAATAAATAAATAAAACAACAGGTACCCTACACGTACGTCTAGGAATTTTTTATTGAAGAATGCCAGACTCCAAAAGGAAAATTAAAAGAGACAGCACCTAGTGAATTAAACGAAGCAAAGGGCAACACAACAGTTAACCTCAGGCCAAAAAGATATGCTATAGACAACAAGAATTAAACGGCTTACCAAAAGAATGCTTCGTCTGATTTATACATTTGACGTAAAATAGTTGCAACCTGAAACAAAATATGCACCATCTAATTATAAGCCACAGGAATCATATGGACGGAAATGTATGATGAAATTAACGATACCATCTATTGTTGAGTTTCTCACTTGTAGTTCTCTGGCACAAGATGCTATTTCTTATAGACAAGGCTTTTAACAGTAGTCACTTGGTGCAAAAGAATTTCTTCCTGTCCTTCAAAGCTGCATTTTCCACCAATAGAGATGCAGATAACTATTTTTAGAGAGAAACATCTTTCAATTTCATTGATAAAATGAAACTACAAAAAGGAGAGCCCTGACCAAGGATCACAAAAAAAATTTCCAATGGGATGTGATGAAATATAAATCATAATTGCAAAAGTAATGATATTTTTTACACCAAAATAAAGCCATAAATACTAATGATTCAAAAAAGCTCCCAAAGTATCTCTCTTTGTCATTGAAAGTCCGGTTGTTCCTTTCAATCCAAATGGAGCAAAGGAATCTAATGAGGTTGCTCCATAGAACTTCTTTCACCTCTTTGAAGGGATGACAAAGCAGGACAAGAATCGGCAAGAAAGGGTCTCCTGGTATAGCAACAGACCAGCCAAAGGAAGACAGCAACTGTTCCCAAAAAGATGAGGCGAAAGGGCAAGGGATGAAAAGATGACTTTGCAGTTCTTATGCGTTTTTACATAAAGAGCACCGGCTGGGGGAGATAGAGAGCCAAGGATTTCTGGATTGTAATTTGTTTTGAGTGCTGATGCATAAGTGGCTAAATTCCCAAATGAAAAACTTGACTTTCCTGGAGACTTTCCCCTCCAAATCCCCAAATAAGTGGTTGTATCGTCTTCTGAGCCACCAGAAGCAAGGTCTGAAGTTAGAGACTTGGTTGTGAAAGTTCCATTTGGTTCCTTTTTCCAAACCCAAAGGTCCTCCCGAGTGGATAAAATGTGTGGCTGACCGCTGATGAGAGGTGGGATAACGATGCCCATTCCAGTGATTCCTTCTTCCTTTAGGTTCCTCCTTAAGCCTAAATCCGAACAAGCAGACTAATTAATTCAAGCTTCTCGGATGGATGCTTTTTTCTTATTCGACAGAACATACAGTAGGGAGTAGGCGGCGGCGGCGGGTGGGGGGCGTGTCCATCCAGGAGTCCAACCAAAAAGAGGTGGATGCTCCATTTCCAATTTTGCAAGTGTATCGATCACAGATTAGGTCTCCATGCTTCAGAATGGATTTCCAAGGACCTTTTGTGGAGAGGATCATTTCGTAACTAGGCTTGTGATTAAAGTGGGAGGTACCATATTTGGCGGCAATAATTCTTCTCCAAAGTGCCCCTTTTTCAGCTTGGAAGCGCCAAATCAGAAACATCAGTCCCACAAGCTAGAGGATAAAATTCCTCTTTCCTTCCCCCCAGCAAAATTTCTGTTTCATAGATAATTTTAGAATTTAGACAGTCGCGAAGTCATGATAAAGACACTCAAGGATTTAGATAAAGCAGAAATAATCTCGATGTTTCAATTTGAAGTATATTTTTCACGATAGACATTATTTGTTTAAAGTTTTTCAAATGGTGATCTAGTTGTAATATATCACCTCATTGAATTGCAACTACTATAAAAGTATTTGAATTATTAAAGGCATCTCACCCTGCACATACATTTCCATCTCAACGCCATCTGGTCAAAACATACTATGAGTGGAGGGTCTACACCTTCAAACTTCCACCGTAAATTTCATTGACTGCCCCCTGATGATTTGACATTCAATCAGAATGAGTATAGAAAAGAATTGAACGCCTTATTTAAAACATCTTCAATATACAAACAAAGATGTCATAGCTACAAATTTTAGCCTGTTAAATTATGTATCTTCAATACAGAAGTATTTCCATCTCCAATGACATCTTGAAAGATAAGGAAAGTGGACAGGGCAATTCTATCAAAGAAATTGCATGTGCAATTTGGGAGAGAAATCGCAGGATAGGGTTTTAAGGATACATCAAGAGAGGGCCAGGAAATTTGAAAATATTACATTTCGAAGTCTCCCTGTAGAGCTATTTTTCAAGTTTTGTAATTACAACTATTTTTTTTATCAACGGTAAATGAAAAAACTTTTTGGGTTGATTCCTTATCACCCCGTTGTAATTTTGTTTGTTTAATGGAAGCCTTGAGTATGAATCAAGTAGAACTCTAAAAGGCCTTGAGCCACTTCCACTTGCTCATAAACGCAGATTTAGAAGGACCTAATCTACATGTTCCACGTTGTTTATAAAAAGACCAACACATAAAGGTTAACCACATACTTCTCTACTCATTTGCAAAGCACGATACTGGAAAATTAAAAAGAAGGTGCACTAATAACATGAAAAAACCATTGATTTAATACTAAACATTTAAATTCTCTCAATTAGCATTTTAAGGCAATAACCTGAAGGTAAGGATCAATAATGTTGAAGACTTCCAAAAACAGCTGGGACTTCATCGCTAATCTGATACAAAAACAAAGGATAACACAATGAAGCCTAGAACTAATGTGATTCTAATATTAGATCAGCATGGTCAAGCCTTAAATTCCAGAAAAGAAAAAAACGATGGATGATAAATATTGTAAAGCCAGATAGCAACGTAAGACCACTTGCTGTTTCAAAAAAAAAAAAAAAATGCAAGACCACTTGAAACAGGGACACGCAATTTCAAGCCTGCATCACCTGGTCATCTCAACCAATGCACAAAATTACCTCTTAAGAAGACGAAAACAAACATAGGTCTCCTCAATGTCCAATTCTATCTTTAACTTAAAGTACTGCTTAAGAAGTTCACATAAAACATAGACAGCACCATCCCAACCATCGGAATCTGCAGCCAAAGGATGCCAAGATTGAGATAAAGTCCTTTGCAAAATCCCATAGAGATTTCCCGGTGACCCTGATTCTGTATACATCTCCGCAAGAAATTTTAATATCAAGCAATTGCTGGCTTTAAACTTATCAACCCATAGAGGTGGGTTCCCAGACCAAAGATCATTCTCTGTCAAATAATCAATTGAGTCAGATGTATTGCCAACAGCATCACACAATTTCTGATGATTTTCGACTGAATATTCCAAAGAAAGGTCTTTTCCCCTGTGTGCTGGGAGTTGCTTAAGTATGTCAGCCCTCAGTGGTTCAGGTAAATCTTGTAATACTGACGGATCTACTTGACTTAGAGATGAAGGTAGTAAATCAATTCTATGCGATCCAGAGGGGGGAATAGGAGTCACCACATTGCACAATTCTTCCCCAGAAATCTGTGCAGGTGGTGAACGTTCAACAATGTGCTGCATAACATAGGACCAAAAGCACCAAGAGCACATAAATACATAAATGAATCGAAGACAGTATAAAACTTGAAGTGAGCCAGAAAAATAAAATGCGGCTGTACTCTTTAGTAATTACAAATACATCAAGGGCATGCCTCTCTCCATAGTAGATTATGCATTCATATTTAAAAAAGTGAAGCAACAAATAGAAAAATAAATATAATCAGCTTATGGTGTAATCATTAGATACTGTTAGGATAGCACACCAAAAATATGAGATATATTCCAAAGTCTCCATTAAATGATGCCTTATTTTCCAACTGTATTTTGTTTACCTTATTTTCCGACTGTATTTTGTTTACCTTGTTTTCCGACTGTATTTTGTTTTCTTGGACATCTGATAAAGTAAGTCCACCACCTTCATTTATTTGACAATACAAAAGGGGAGAAAATCAGCATCTTGGTCAGTTACAGAAACTGGACAACAAAAATTATTTTAACATTAGCATAGCAATCCATAGATAAATTTCACCTTCTCCTGATCCTTGAGATAAAACCTTTAAAGCAGAGGAGAAAACTTCACTTTTGTTTCTGCTTTTGGCTAGGAGATCAACTAGCTTCCCACCATAGATTTTATTTAACTCTGAAAAGAGTTCAGGAGGTAGGCTCCCTATAACTCCGATATCCAGATGACACAAAGGTGGAGCTGAAACCTGGTTCAAAGCTTCAGTATCGAGCTGGTTATTCTCCATCTGAATCAGATGTCTTGTAGGTTCAGCAGATAACTGATCTGAAGTTCCAGATTCACTCTGTTTCTCACTATCTGTAAAGATCATTACATACAAAGTAAGAATGATGCTTCAACAGAGTCATATGCACAGTATCAATACAAGGAATGCTTAGGAAAAGGTGGCGTGCCCTATAGACTGAAATTGGAAAACATCTGAAACGTATTTCTAGATGGTAAAGCCTTATGTTGAAGAGAAAATGGTTAAATATTCAGACAGTAGAGGAGAATGAGTGTCCATAGAAGTAATCAATAAAAAGGAAGCAAAAAAATGTTCCCAAAAAAAATCCTAAGAACCTAATAAACCAACCATTACTACTCACTACCATCACGTGCCAGTTACAATACTAATGTCAAATGTATAGACAGGAACCATACATTTTGGAGTTAAATGCTCATTGCTAATGCTCATTAGGGGATTATGGCATTCACTTTGAATTTTAATCAACATCCCATCTGAGACGTGTAATAATAATAGGGGATTATGGGACAAAAAATAAATGTACTCAATTTTAAATTGGTTGTTCAAGAATAATCCCTCTTGCTGACAAGAATAGGCATAACTTTCTCATGGTCCTGCAGAGAACACAAAAAACAGAAGCCCTGTTTTATATTTACACATTAGCACTTCAATCAATGTCAATAGTTCCTTTTCAAATCTTTGCCTCTTCATTGCATCACCAATGCCGTAAAGAGAGATGGCTGATATAAAACACCATCCACAAGATTTGAAATGTATGATAAGGTTAAATGCAGTACATTATTAGCCATCGCAGTTGAGCTAAAAAGAGAGATTCAGATTCATTTGAAATATTCCTTAACCTGATGAAGAAATTTTAAAAGGATTATTTGTGGTGTTTAATTTACTTTGTGCTTTCATTTTTTAATTTATTTATAGCAGACACTCTTCAAATGACAAAAGCTCACCCTTTCTAGGAACCTTGATTGATTATGGCATATCAAGGTACAAACCCACAATTAGAAAGCTCAAAAAGTTTATTTTTCTAAAGATCACATCGGTGAATAGAAAGCAAAAATTTTCAAATCTCAAGTCCATATGAAGTCTCACTATGTATTTTATGCCACGCTGCACATAAGCAACGGCATTCATATTCATGGGAAGACATAAATGCATGTCCATTTCAAGATATATTAAAACTAAAATTATAATACAAACTAATTTAATCAGTATTTTCTTCTACTTTTTTCCTTCAACGTCATTTGGTATCAATCAGGTTAAGATCGCACCAGTCTTAAATATTTAGTTTGAAATCCTGACTGATATCTCAAAATTCCTAACCAAAAAAAAATGGAGGAAGAGTAGCAATTTCAATGCCTTAAAACTTCATTTGCATAAGATTCCTTCTTTTGGCTCTGGAGTTTTCCTGAAGAGTTGGTTCTTTACATATTCCTTTTTCAATATTCTAAGATTGCTTCAAGTGTTCATTTATGTTCTCTTAAAATATTCCAACACTAAGAACCAGTTGGACACAACACTCCAAACAGGTGATTTGAAATATGTGATTGATTTCAACACCTTTACATTTTAACATGGCAATAAGAATTCAAAAGGTTTATCATATCATGTATATCTTTGGAAGTATTGAGGTGTAAAAGTGAAAAAGAAGATATTGTTCAAATTTCAAAATACATTTTATTTCACGTGTTCCTACCACATCTGGATGTATATGCTTATACCCGAGGCCATGCTTGGGCTTCTTAGTTCTTATATGTGGCTCCTAATTGAACTAGAATATATAAATAAATAAATAAATTATGACAAAGAACAAACACATGAAAACTAAGGTACTCAGTTTATATGCATACCACATGAGCGTGCATCTATCATGAAACCCTGTGGGAACACTTCCTAAAGATGAAAAATTAGAAAAGCAAGGAACAATGATTGGTCATGATGAAATTTACGTAAGAACTAAGAACTGAGATCAGAAATGAACATGCAAATATGGAAATACCGATGCCTCACAACAAGATTTCTAGCATCATCCTTAGGGTTCAACTGCTCATGAGGTAAGCAAATACAAATCCTTATGACTAGAAAAGCTACACTAACCGCCTTTTCTCTCGTCAAACCAGAAAATATTACCATCACTTTCATATCAATACATCAGAGGAGGGGGAAAAAAAAGTACAGCTGTTCAGCTAACATGATGCCCAGCTGCGGATCACTTTCTTATTGTTACAACTCACAAACAAAACAGTCATAATAGCTTCTTGTTGCTTTAATTCTCAGATCAGATACAACTAATACCCCAAAAAGAATCAATAAAGTGGAAAAGAAAAGCAGTACATCAATCCTAAAAGGAAAAAGAGAAGACGTAAAGACCATAAGCAAATGAACTCCCATACCTGTATTAGCCCTGTCCTTCACCATAGAACCAGTACTATTTTCTACATTTGTAGTTGCAGATGAAGAACTAAGCCATGAGTCTAAAGAATTTCTTTTCATCCCTTCAGAAGAAAACACACGCACATGAAACTAACTTTACCACAAAAAACATGTCAACAGGTAACAGACCAAAAATAATCCACCTATTATTTAATTAATTATTTGGCAACGAGTTCCTTATTTTCTTTTGCAAATCGCAAGCAGATGTTTGATCACTTATCATTTTAATATGAAATGGAGGCTTCTTTTAAAATTCAAAATTGATCGAATATTAGATTCCAAGAGGATATATAGTTAGATATCAGCAGTAGCCACTCACTACCTACCTAGAAATTACAGCTTCACAAAGGAGTGTTGGAATGGAGATGTTAATGAACGGATCACAGTTTTCGAAAGCTACTTCATGATGATCTAACAAATGGATATGTTGAAAATTTTCCAATATTACTTGGAGAATTTTTCTGTATTTTCTTTTTCAGCAAGCTATCAATATCCAATACTTCTATTTCAATTATCTGGTTTCTAGCACATCTTGATTCAAACAAAGCGACCAAGCAACCCTTTGGTTGTTGGTACTTCAGAGGATGTATGTTCTTGGTCTCTTCAGCCTTCTGGAAGGTTTTCGATTCAGTGGTTGTTTTCCAGCTCTTTAAAGGATATTGTTCTTCAATTTACTACTGGCCCTTCATTCATCTCAAGACCTCGTCTTCTACGATAGGGATCAAATCTTTATTATCGGAGCTTTGGATGGAGAGGAATCAGAGTTTTTTTTAAGACAATTTTCTTCCTTGGTCCGATCGTATTGAATTCGCTTGTTTGAAGACTTCATCTTGGAGCACTCTTTCTAAGTCTTTTGCCGGCTTTTCTTTGCAGAATATTTGTTTTAATTGGCATTCATTGTTCTCTTAATTGGTTTTTGATTTCTCTTTACGTTTGTTTTTATTCTGTCTTTTCATTCCTTTGTGGAGTTTGTATCTTTTGAGCAATAGTCTCTTTTCATTACATCGATGAAGAGTTTTGTTTCTTGTTCAAAAAACAAAGTGACCAAGCATTATCCTCTACTGGGCATTTCAATAGGGCCTTGACCAACAGGAAAGGGTTGATAACGAACTCCTTATGTTCAATTCTTTGGATTGCATAAAAAATTTCCCCCAAAAAATTACAGAAAGATCTTCTCATCACTATAATAACATATCCCTCAATAATATTGACTTAATTTAGGAGGAAAGTGACGTGGTCTTGTTTCTAAATTTGAAGGATTATTATTTCTTTTCCTCAAAGTCAACATCGGTCATTGAGTGATCATTCCTCAAAGCACCCTTTTTCTAAATTCCTCGCTAAAAAAATTCTGAAGAGCTCACTGAAATTTTTTTCATCCACTCATCAAGTTCTCTTCATTAGTCATACATATTTTCATTTCCACAGAAGCAAAATATATAGTACCTGAAAAATCAAAATACAAGATAAACTTACCTTGCTTAGAGATATCCACATTTTGAAGCTTCGAAACTTGTAAACCAATACCACGTATTTCTTTGACATCTAGATGCACCAAAAAGGACATGGAAATTCTTAGAGAAAAGAATATGTATTTAACTCGATTCATAAAAGGCCAGTTTCTTAGTCCAGAAAGTAAGAAAACTCGAATGTACTTAAAAAGTATGAGTAAAAAAACCAGCCGTATTATTTTTTCTTATACTGATTCAAAGTTAAAAAGGCTGAAGAAACAATATATGTTAATGACACTGTGGTACAGGACTGCAAACATCAAGGTTGCAATTAACTGAAAAATTATGAATACGCCTAATTTAGGATTACCTATGACAAAAAACCCAAAAAGCTGCTTCGCAATTCTCTGAAGAATTTCCAGATCATCAGTGGCAACAGGAACCTAGTAGCATAAAAACCTTAAAAACTTTAGATGTCAAGATCACACAATTAATAAATAAGCATTATACAATTACATAAACATGGTAGAACTCAATCCATTCATAAAAAAGAAATGGGAGGTATTTGTCAGACAACTACCGTTAACGAGTGGCTCAGGTTTTCACAATCTCCACAGCCCATATACTTTGTGGGTTCATCAGCATCTTTTCTTCGTTTTTTAATCTAAATCAATGTATTGCACAAAAAAATTGCTGATAACACTTTCGCATAAAATGAGAAGGAAAATTTTCATTTATATCTTGAAGGAACAATAACTTAATGATGTTTCTTAATAAATAAAAGAGAGAGAACATACCTTGAGGGTAAAGGTGCGCCCCTGCACTCCACATCCATGCAACCGTAATGAAACCTCCTTACAAAGATTCAAGAGAAAGCATTGACACTGTAATAGCTAACATATTAGTTCTTAAATTCATTCATATGTATTTCTTCATCGAAAATGGGTAAAAACGCAACCCATTATGTTACCCACATCTTTAAAATCCTTGAACCTAACCCCCCAGTTCACTTCAGCTCCTATGGATTTGCTTTCCTGAACCATAAGCAGGGTAAACATGGAAAATAGAAAATGCTGAGAAAACGTAAGAAAACCTAGGCAACAAAGCTAAGTCAATATTGGGAAGAAAATATTATTTGGAGAATATACAGGTGGTAGTGGCCCCTTTGCATTATATTCATGGCTCACCCTACTAATTTCCATGGAGGATTTGCTTGTCCCAAGATGGCTCTCACTACAAGTGTTTCAAATTACTATGTTTATCGCCAAAATCTCCAAACTCCCCGATGGGGTACTCCATCCACATATGAGATAAAATAATGCATTTTTTATCATGATTTAACTCAAAAGGACTTCTTTAAGGTTTGCAACAGTTCTATAGACAGTACCTTTTATAGGCATAAATAGAAGCCCTAAACGAACAGTAAAAGTACACTAAAAGATTAACAGCATATAATTACGCCTTTATCTTTCCATAATGCCAATCACAATGATAAGTTTGCTTTGTCTAACTTCAACTCTCCACAACTGAAAACATAATGGTAGTTATCAGGTCTTGCTCTCAGAGAGTCGAGTGTAGATTCTAAATGATTTTAGTTTTACCGTTTTCATCAACCCCACCTCTCCCCAAAAGACATTCCGAAGATTATCTACAAAGGGTTTGTATAATGAAATCTAATGCGGGAATATATTTAGTACTGTATTTTAAACAAAGAAAAATCAACAAAAGAATTTAAAAAATAAAATAAGAGAAAATTGGAATTCACATCAGTAAAAGAACATGTGGAAGTTAAAAAAAAAAAAAAAAAAGTATATGGTTTATCATATATGTGCCAAACCTGGATCACCCCAACTGCTCGATTGTCGACTCCCCGACTATAATTCCATAACATGTCCCCTGTTTTTGATCCAAAGTCTTTTTGAAGAGAGTCCTGGACATGTCAAGAGTAAATTAAGTAATCAATCTGAAGATCACCTAGTTTGAAATGACAATCAGCAAAATAACTCAGTCATATCTACAACCAAACTCTCTAGCATGTAAATGGACCTCTAAAGGCAACCCTACATCAATTTCCACTTCCACTTTCACCAAACTCTCTAGCATGTAAATAGACCACTAAAAGCAACCCTAGATCAATTTCCACTTCCACTTTCACCAGCAGATACTTCAATTTTCTCACTTCTTTCCTTTTTTTTTTTTTGATAAGAAACAGAGATGTATTAAACACAAAAGAGGACACAGCCTAAGGGCAAAGGGATGAGAAACCCCTCCCCACCAAACAACTATACAAGCATAGCCTCCCACCAAACAACTAGGCTGTAATTCCAAAAAAAAAATTGTGTTTAAGACTCCATAAAGAGGAAGTAATTTGTACATTACTACAAAAAGACTTTAGAGAAGAACACTTATCTTAAAAAATCCACCTATTTCTTTCTCTCCATAATTCCCACACAAACGCTCTAGTGGCACACTTCCACAGAATTTTTGCTTTGCCCCTAAGGCCCCAACCATTCAGTGCTTCCAACAACCAATCAAGCACTCCCTTGGGAAAGAAACTACTAAACCCAAAAGAATTCAAAATCTACTCCCACCCTTTAATGGCATACGTGCATCTGAGAAAAAGATGATTCGAGCTTTCCGCACCATTAAAACATAAAAGACAGACCGAGGGAGAGAGAGTAATATTACTAAACTTTTGTTGTAGTCTGTCTTGAGTATTCAAACTCTTGTGGGCCAAACTTCATAGAAAACCTTGATCTTCTTAGGACTATTAAACTTCCAAATCATCTTAATCAAAGGAATTTTTATTTTAGGGGTAGTTTCAACAAGTTTCTCGAAAGTTGAACGAGTAGAGAACCCCCAGAATTTTTAAGAGACTAATAAGCTCTATCAATGTCATCCCCCAACCTCATTGGGTCAATCAGAAAGATAAGCCCAAGCCAACTATCAAATTCTCTATCCAAAATACCTCTGCGAAAAGCAAGATCCCAATCATTTTGATCCTTGTTCCAGCAATCAACCACAGTAACCTCCTCCTTTTGGGAAATCAGGAAAAGCATCCTTCAAAGGGACATTTTCCACCCACTTATCTCGCCAGAAGTGAACTCTATCCCCGTTTTTCACCCTGAAATTGATAAACTTCACAAAGAAGGCACTGTGTTTAGCAATTTCGACCAAGGGTCGCATTTTAGAAGCACCTTTGGGAGGGAGAGACAACCACCCCAAAGACTGACAGCCATAAATACTTTCTATCACCCTCCTCCATAACGCTTGCTCTTCTTGAACAAATCTCCACAACCATTTAAGAAGGAGGGCATTGTTCTTTGCTTCAACGAACCAATGCCGAGGCCCCCATATTGAAGGGGAAGAGAAGTCTAGCTCCACTTAACAAGAAATCTACCCTCATTAAAAGCACCCCCCTTCCAGAAATTTTTTTTGAATAATTCTTTCCATAGCCTTAATCACTTTCACAGGCGTTCTCACTTCTTTCAACATTTCCTCTCTACTCATTTCAAGATGTAATATAGAGCTAATCATTATAGACTATTAAAAAACATGTCAGGTACCTTGTACATTTTTTTTATTGATGCAGCAGTTTTCTTGGAAACATCACTTTTTTAATCTTTTACATTATCCCTTGACAAATTACTTGTATGACACATGTTAAAGGGTTTTATATTCAATGGCACATCATCTTGAACATTGCAAATAACTAAAAAACATCAATATTAGATATGTCTAGCATTTAAGAAAGCTAATTTCTTGGCATTAGTGTAAAAATATAGTGATTAAACAAACAAATATGCCATAAAGAGAGCTATGAAGCCACCTTGGATATAATACGTAGCTGACCACAAGTAAAAACGTTTCTTTTCTTTAACTTCTCCTCTAAGGCATGCCCTATTCCAGGAAGATCCTTAATGGGAAGCTGATCTAAATAATCATCAACCTAGAAAAACGTAGAGTGACAAGAACATCTTATGTACATTCTTTTCAAAAATACAGATAAGTATTTACTTGAACAGTATACAAAAGAAATAGACAACAAAGCCAATGCAGAGGTAAAGGCATCAACGATGTAATCAGTAATGTAACCATTTGTTAAAAATGTTTAAACATTGTCAACTGTTAATCTCCCGAAATGCATCCTATTAATATTGCATTAGAAGTGTGTTTATGGCATAATACACATATACGTGTCATGCACATATGCATTATTAAAATTTGAAGAGAGAATCTTTTATTTAAAATTTAAAAAAAAAAAATGCTTCCACAGAAATCTTGCATTGATCAACATAGAAATGTGGTTGGAATCCAAAATTATATTAAAAATTTATGACCTCCAACAGTAAACTTCCAAAGTTATTAATTCTTAATCTCTCTTTAGATATAAGGACTTCATTACAAAATACTATTGGGAATATAACACTCTAATATGAATCAGTTTGATATCTTAGATGATTATCTCCGCATTAGAAGAATGGCTACTTTTAGATGTGATGGGACTAAGCTCCAAGCACTAAGGGTTCTCTAGCATTTTTCCAAGAGAGTTTGATATCGAAAAGAATTATCTCTTTCATGTGTTTAAAGCATTTTATGAGAGGGCTGGTTGATGCTGCAATGAATGATACCCTTCACCAAAATATAGAAGTGGATAAAATCAAAGATTTTAGGCCTATTAGCATGATCGCTAGTACTCATAACATTATTTCCAAGAAGTTCAAAATGAGAATGTAAAAGGAGCTTCCTAAGACTATTTCCTCATCCAACATGCTTCTTCTAGCGAGTAGACAATTCTTGGATTAGGTCTTGATCGCCAACCCTTTGGAAGAATGTAATATTAGAAATAAGAATAGATTTTGAAAGGCTTATGATCACGTGCACTGGGAGTTCTTGGACAAAGTTCCTTGGGACTTGGGAGTAAAATATTTTAGTTTTTAATGGAGAACAGGGGAAGGAATAATGTTTGCTTGATTAACTTCTCCATCATGGTTAGTGATAAATCAAGAGTCACTTCGCACCTAAAGGCATTAGACTAGACAACTCCTTTCTCATTTGTTTTTTATAGTTGTGGTGGATGTTGTTAGTCGATTATTCTAGAGAGGTAAGGAAATGAATTCCCATACTTCGTGCACCTTTTACTTGATGCCAGGGTTTAAAGTGTAGAAGAAAAAGAGTTCTATAATAAGAGTCAATTATGACGAGGCTAAACTCAAGATGTGGATTAACCAATTTGGCCATTTGGGTGCAGGATGGTATCTTTATTTTTTGTGCATCTGGGTTTGCCTTCATGTCATAATCCTTCATTTTCTTCACTTTGGGACCTAGCTGTCAATAAGGTTCAATAAGGACTTTTGCCTTAAAGGAATGCTTCTCCAAAGATGTAGATCCACTTTGATCTAGTTTATGTTGAGTGAAATGCTGTTGTACTTCCGATCACTTTTCAAATTTCCATCCAAAATTGGTTAAGTATAAGTTGAAAAGGATGGTGAGCAGTCTTTCCTGAGTAGGGATCAAGAAAGGGGTGGGTCACATTTAGTCCATCGGAGTCAAAGACAAAATCGTGTCAGGAAGGTGGTTTAGGTTCTGGGAATTTCGGGTGTAAACATATTGTTCGTCGTTAAAATGGTTGCGACAATTTTCCTTAATTTTGAAAGTCTAATGGCATCAAGTTATTGTGAATAAGAATGAGCTGAAATTCAATAAACCACCAATACACAATAAGTAGCGTCAACATAATATCTACGATAATTTTACCGAGCAAAAATTGAAAGGACAATCCCCTGTACCTTCAAGAGTACACAAAAATGCATGATGAAACATTTAAGACATGAAAACAGAATAACATAACAAGAAGGGGAAAAATAACGTTGTAATGCTTGGTGACTTGATCCAATAAAGGTTTCGTGCAAGAATTCCCAGAACCTACCTTCTCAAAAGGAATGTAACACTGACCATCAGGTTTTGCAGTTCTAGTAGCAAGGCGAGCCATTAACATATTCGTAGCTATTCCAGCACTTGCAGTACATCCAGTCGTATCAAAAATTTCTTTTCTTATTTTTGAAGCCAAAACCTCAGGATCTACCTTCTCTGAGCCCGAGATATCCAAAAATGCTTCATCACAACTTACAGCCTACATTTAACACAAGTAGCAACATTAACCAAGCAAATCAAAATGATTGCCTAAAAGGAATGCTATCTGAAACAGACCTGCACTTTGTCACAGTGCTTATGCAATATGTCGTAGAACTGATCGGCTACCTGCATATTTGACATGCAAGATGTCAGATGCCAACAAGACACCCTTGTATATGGAAGATATCAGAAGTACAATATGATTTTCATTTTCCATAGGCAAAATAATTGACAACCCAGTGGACAGCTAACCACTTACCTCCTCATAGGACTTGAAGTCATAAGGAAAAATAACAAGATGGGGACAAAGAGCCTTTGCATCTCTAACAAACATTCCCGCTCTGACTCCTTGATAGACATGGATAACGGAGAGAAGAATCAATTGATACTCCAGAAAAGCCTTAGATTTGAACTATAGCTTATATATATATAGAACTAGAAGACCAACCGTAGCCTCGAGCAGGGTAGTTTGCAGATGATATTTCTGCAGTTCCTTTAGGATTATCTGAGTGGCATACAGCTATAGGCTTATCCTTAAATTCAGGAATGTTTCGAATAACCACAGAGACGAAAAAGCAGTCCTGAGGCAGCAGCATACTGGTATTACTATACTTCGTAATGAAGTTATGAATATACAATGATGAATGAAAAACAACTCACAAGTTCAAACAAGTAATTCCCGAAAAGTAGCCATATAAAAAGAATAGGTGACAATAAAAGCCAACATACAGACATTTGAAGGACCAATATTGCTCAAAGATTACCATGTCAACATGGATAATAGTAGCAGACTGAAAGTTTGAAGAACCACTGATATGTGAACTCGTGGAATTGGACCCATTAGCTGGTCGTGGAAAACGCTTGTAATAACGATTCCTCCAAGTTCCAATGAAGTGCAGCCTTGACTTCTGCAGATTGAAGATACCAAAGTTAGTCCGAGCATATCTGAAGATAGAGTGAAAGACATTGAGATTGGCAAAAAAATGAAAAGTTACCATCAAACAGGAATGAAATAATACAGATGCTAGAAACAAGGCTCTAGAGTTTTTCTACTCCATCTGATTTTTCACTAAAACACCTGGTAGGACCTAGTTCAATAGCTCTCTATTGATAAGTATTGAGATTTACAAGACATGGATGAAAACAAAGTAGTTAAAACAAATGCCATCAATCAAGACCCTAAGTGCGTAGGAAAAAACTCTTGTATCACCTACAGTACCTTGAAATAATTTTCCACAAAATCTGGATTCTCAAGAGTTGAATGCCGCATCTTAGAAATTGATCCAGACAGACCATGCAGACTAGATATATTTCCTTCACTGCCCTGACCTGCATCAATAATTCCTGGTTCTTCCCCTGCATAATTTCTTTTTTCATTGCTTGGCTCCTTCTTTACTTCTACATCAGCATCCTTTTGAAGAAGCATCTCGAAACCGTCACGGGTTTGTGGTTTACATTCAATAGATTCATCTACATCAGATAAATTTGTATCCTTTAATTTGGCAACCCCTATATCATCACTTGGCTTCTCATTTAATTCAGCATCAGCATTCTCTTGAAGATTCATTTCAGATTCAGAATGCATCTCTGGTCTATATTCTATCATTTCATTCACTTCAGACGAATTTGTATCCTTTAATTTCACAACCACCAGGGGCAGTGAATCCTCTATTCCATATTTCTTTTCAATAGTCTTGCACATTGTGGGCTTCTCCAATGTCGGACCTTTTTTCATAGAAAAGAATGCTGATAATCTCGGTTGACTACTTACAAGCTTATCAAGTTGGTAAGGAACCCCTAGAAAGAGAAAAATGAGATACATATCAGCTATCAGGTGCAAACATTAGTTTGCATTTCTCTTTGAGACCTTTTTGTTTCTTGGGACAAAGGTAAACAGCAAAATGAGATTCCATATCAGCTATCAGGTGCAAAAATTAGTTTGCATCTCTCTTTGAAACCTTCTTGTTTTGGGGACAAAGGTAATAGCTTGATGTTGTTTATATTGCTAACAACAACCTTGTATTAAATACTTCCTAATGTATTCCTCAAGCAACGATCTACTTATTAAACACCTATTAAATGGAAGTATCTACACATAAAAGCGATGCATTAACTTACAGCTTAATAGCTTATTGGAAGCAACAGAATCCAAGATCCATGTGGGCTTTACAACTGGGAGTCCACCGCTGAAGGACCTGAATTGTTACCAACAAAAAAGTTCATCTTCATTCTTCACCAAAACCAAGACTACTACAAGTTTTTTACAATGAACATAAATTTCAAACCAAACCTGAGATTCTTTATTTTACTTTCGGGTAGATTACTGCAAATTATATGAGAAACACTATGCCTTGAAAAATAATTCTCAAATCTTCCACCATACTTCAACATATAACCCCGCAATTCCTGAATTTAACTTGAATCAGTAACAATTGCCCACAGAACGCTCTACAAGATTATCATTCTAATTGAAAATAATAAAAGCTATTGACAGTACTTAAAAGGTGATAATTTATAAACTCTCCACTTTTTTTTACATAACTTCACGAGGATTCCTTCTCGAAGGAAAGATATCAGCTTAGACGGATTCAAAAATTGCTAAAGAGCTGAAAGAATAGATGTAGAATTGTAAATTGTAACTCATACTTTTTAGCTTTATTTTACATTCACGGCTCAACTCAAAATTATTAGATAGACTACCTGACTGGAAGGAATCGTGAAACCATCAACAAAGATAGAAACGCCCTGAAATATTTGATTTCCTGAGTTCGTACCACTATGTGAAGCACTTGAAGCGTCAGCGTTAAACTGATTGTGCAGTTTTCTGTTCTTTTCTACCATATAACTGCGTTCACAAAGGTGCAAATTACTTGAGGGAGAAAAGTTGATACAGACACGATATGACTTTGAATCACATCATATGGAAAATCCTCAACAACAAGTAAGAAGCTAAAGTAATTCAATGATAAACGGAGCAGCTAGCAGCCATTTTTTCGATTCCTATGATAACGGCCGTCCAACACTCCAAAATTCACTTAAATTCATGTAGAACATTCGTAACAAGATATAGGGTTCAACTAACCAAACTTTCGTCCAAGTAAAGAGCAAAGGTAAAATTCAAATTACCGCCAAGTTTCAATCTAACAATTCGAACATGTGAAAACGAAGAGGGAAGAAGTAAAAAACCTTCCGAAATCTGAAAAGGGCGATTTGCGAGAGGAGCGAGAGGATGAAATGGAATTGGCTCCCCATGCGACGCCTAGGGTTTTCTGGTTGATCCGTTTCTTCTTGTTGCCACTGCTACTGGAAGGGTTCGACGGAGATGAATTGTCGAGAAATCGTTTAGATCTCTGGCCGGAGGAATTCGCCGAGCGAGACGAATCAGAATTCATCTTTCCTGTGGAAGCTAAGATAAGAGTGTCGAGGAAGGAAGTGAATGTAGCATTTAAAATGAGGCGGCAAATTGAATGTCAATCTATTTATAACAACACGTGGAAATGCAAATGAGATAATTGAGAATGAATTTATTTTGTGTAAAATAATTTTTTTTAAAGTTAAATTAGAAATGTTTTTTTAAAGGTAAAAAGGGGACCTCATAGACTAAATTGAATTTTTAAAGGTTGTGCCTGAGGTCAAGGCACAAAAGAACAAAACACATACAAAGTAAGAAAGGCTAACAACAAAAACAAAGTGTTAAACCAAAGAAACACACTAATAAAAGATGTTGTTGCCAAATTTTGGACAGGAGAAATCTCACCTGACCTCCACGTGACAACGACGGTAAATTTGTATTCTTGGGGGAAGAACGCGGCCTGCAAGACAAGAAAAACCTGGACACCGGTGTGGTGTAGGCCACACAGGCTCCAATGCTTAAGTCAGAGAGAGTTTGAGAGAATTTTGGAGTTGTAGGAGAGTGTTGTAAGCTGGAATGAACTTACCTTGCTCTCCCCCTGGGGGAGAGCTTAAATAGCTTCCTTCCTAAGGCTTTTCATGGGTTTCCGTCTTCGAATGGGGAAAGGAAAGACCGAATTAGGCTGGACCGAGGGCACACGTGACATGAGGGACCGAGGCAAGGCCCAAAATTGGGCCTTGCAAAACTGGTCGGCCGAGGCCGACCACATGCTTGGGCTTCGGCCCAAGTCCGTTTCTTCATCACTTCTCGTCCTGGGGTGGTCTCCTGTCAGTTTCGGTTCGTTTAGACTTCGTATTGGGTTTCTTTCCTTATTTGGCCCTTCATTGCAGCCCTTTATCCATCCCATTGTTGATCCAATTTCACCCATAACATTAGCCCCCACTCCCTAGTTAGGATTCGAGATTAGGAGCGCGTGGAGTAATTGCATGGAGCCTGACTTAGGAGTAACATATTAAGTTTTGGAGTCATTGTTGACATTTCGAGGTCTGCCTCGAATTATCTCTAGTTATTGCTGTCATCCTTGTTGGGATATTCAGTCTCCTAGAGTGTCGGTTTCTCCATTTTCCAGTAGGAATTTTAGAGTTCCATGACGCTTATCTTGCGCCTTGTTTTCTCCGTTTCCTATAGGAATTTTAGAGTTCCGTGACGCTTATTTTGCGTCCCAGATCATCCCCAGGATTGTCGTCTAACCCCGTAGGTCGGTATCTTCCTGGTGGGTAAGATTCTCCTCTGGATGTGTGTTCGTCCACATCCTGGAGAAAATTTAAGGCTCCAAGGTTCTCCTTGGATCATCCCAAGATTGTCGTCCAACCCCGTAGGAAACATTTCGATCTTTCTTGGGGGCTAAGACTCTCCTCTGGATTCGCGATCTGTGTCGTTTTCCTGGAGAGAATATATAAATTCGAGGGCGTCCTCAAATTTAAGTGGGATTGCCATCAAAGCCAGTAGGGGCCCCGTAGGGACTATTCTGGACTTCCCAACCTCCCGTAGGAGGGAATTTTGGCTATCTTGTAGCCGTGTAGCTTCATGACCTCCTGCTGGAGGAAATTCTTAGCTATTCTGTAGTCTTGTAGCTTCTCGCTTTCGTAAGCGTTTTTGGAACAACTGTAGCTTCATTTCAAGTTGATACTGTGAGAGGAGTAGAGGAAATAAGCAATGGAGTGAGCATCGGGGGCAAGAGGTCTGGTCGGCCTGGCTGGTCGGCCGAGGCCTCCTTGGTGCTTCTGCTTGGTCTCCTTGCGCGACGGTACGTTTTTTCGTGTACAAGTTTTCCTCTGTCTTACCATCCTCTTCTTCATTTTTTCTAGGAGCCAGCTTATCCTGGTCTTTCTCTTGTTAGTCAAGAGAATTTAATTAGAATCGGTTTTACTCCACCCCTTCTTCTGAAAGGTTGGATTTAACCTCAAATTCTTCTTATAATCATTGTGTTGGGGAGAGGTTGGTTTTGGCCAAGGTGGTCGGCCTCGACCAGGGTGGTCGCCCTCGGCCTATGTGGTCGGCCTCAGCCACGCTTGTCAGACCTCAGTTCCTCTGCTTTAACTTCTGTCTCATGTATTTTCGTTAACTCATGATTTCGTTGCTTCTGTTTTTCAGATATGCCTCCACGATCTACTTCTTTGCTTGAAGCTCAAAGGCAAAAGAAGAAGAAAAAGACCACAGGAGGAGTTGGGCCTTTGAGGGCCGGTGGCTCTAACTCAGACGTGGGAGGTGTTTCTACTTTTGAGATTTCAAATCTTCCTCTTCGACCTTAGGGTGTGAGTACTCTACAAAAGACTATTGTTCCAAAGGCAGAGCTGGTTTAAACTCAAGCTAGCTTGACTCAAGTCAATCGTCTCTTGGCTGAGGTTAAGATTGAGCTTGATTTCACAAGGGTTGAGCTCCAATCAGTTCGAACCCAATTACATGAAGCCCAAGCTCATCTGTCGAATGCAGAATACCTGGCTGAAAAGTTTAGGAAGACAGAGGAATATGTCATGATGCAGGATGAAATCTTTGACTGTGGATTTAACTGGGCTGTCAAACGCCTTTCCAAGCATCACAAGGACTTAGATTGTGGGGTCATTCGAGAAGATTATGCTTCTTTCAAGAAAGATCCCTTTGCATTTCATGATTCAGATTATTTTGGACATGTTCGGCCTCAACCTTGGAGGTCAGCCTCGGCCTCGGTTTTTCTCCAATTCTTAACTTTTCTGCCTCATTTTGTGTAGCTTCTGCCTTTTGTTCAATTAGAGAGGCATATCTCTTTAGTAGCTTCTACCTTTTATTTATCAGAGAGGCATATCTCCTATGTAGCTTCGATACTTTTTGTTTCATAGGGAAGCATATTCCCTTAGTAGCCCCTTACTCAAGTAGGAGTTTCTTGGTTGAACTCATGCTTGAGTGACATAACTTGTAGCTTGAAAATTTAATTTTATTGCTAATAAAATTTGAATCTTACGTGAATTTACTGAAGTTGACAAATGTAACCCTAACTAGAGATGAAGTAAACATAAGAAAGCCCCCTAGTAGTCCATAGGGGTATGGTCTGCCTCGGCCTTACTCGGTCTGCCTCGGCCTTTTTCTGGTAAGCCTTTGCTTCACTTGATCTCTCATAGGGGTTCTTCATCTGGTTGGCCTCGGCCTCGGATGTATTCTTTCAGATACCCTTCTCTGATCAGGATCTCGTAGCTGATAGCAATCATGAGTTGCATGACCATGATCTCGGTGAAAGAAACAATATTTGTCTTTGTTCCTCTTTCCAGCTGGAGTTCGCATCTTGTCTGGAAATTTCACCAAATTCAAGTGGCGAATTTCCATCAAGATTTGTTTAGGAGGGAGAGTTGTGGAAGTATACCTCTCGAATCGTTGATCGGGGACGACCTTAAGATCTGGTCGGCCTCGGCCTCTTTCCTCGACCCTCATCCTCTTCGAACTGGAAAAATTGTAATCTCTAGCTCTATCTTGCTCTGCGTGTCTGTTGCTTCTTTCGCGATCAAATGTAGCTTCTATCAATCGTATTAGCTCCTCAGCAATCATATACTTTTCGAGCCCTAGTTATGAACTCAACATAGGAGGTCGATTCTTTCTTGCCAATTGATCTAAGCAAGCCTTTATCTTGTAAGCCTACAACAATGGCGATTAGGGCAGTCGTGTCTGTGAATCCTTCAACTTGCAATGTTTCCTTGTTGAAGCAGGAGACATAATCACGTAAGGTCTCTTTTGGCCCTTGCTTTATGGTGAGCAAGTGCATCTGAGGCTTACTGATAATCCTCATTCATGAGGATTAATTGGCCTTTAAACTTAGTTATATCCGTGATTTTATTCATATTAATTGATGAAAATAAAAAATATTTGATTGAATTTAATCACTTAATTGATGGAGGTCCTCTAATTTAAGTAAGATGAGAAAGAAAACAAAAGAAGGAAAAATCTCACTTATTTAATGTCTTTGTGCAGATTTTTGAAGAAATGCAACAACAATGCAATTGCCTTGCAATTGCATTTTCGGCAAACTTGGAAACCAAGGGAAAAACGTGATTCTCAGGGAGATTAGGAGCAAATTAGCCATGATTCCAGGGATTGATATGCCATAATTGATTATTGATTGCAAAGATTCAACCCTAGCTCAAAAACTCCTATAAAAGATGAAGGAAAATCCGAAGAAGGGAGCTCGATTTGGAGAAGATTTTAGTTTATGTTTTTGGGTTTTTTTACTTTCTGCAAGTTTTCATTTTCAGTTTTTCATTGTTGTTTTGTTTTAGTTTCTTGTAGATCTCAGTTCGAATTTCTTCCTAAATCTTATCTCAACGAGTATATGTTGGTAGAAAGCAATACTTATTCGATTGTGGGCGATTTTCGGGGAAAAACGCTTCTTTTGGAATTTGGGTTTAGTTTCTGTCGAGAGCCGTAGTTCATCCGAGGGTTTTATTTTCCTTCTTGTTCTTCTCTTGAATTCCCAGAATTCTTCATCTCAATCCCACAACAACGAAGGTTGGTAGTGGTTAAGAGCGCATTTGCTCGATTGAGCCGAAGAGGATGGGTTTTTACGAGAAGTCTAATTTTTCTGCATTTGAATTACTGTATTTTGGGCTACAATCAGCCTCTGTTATCTTTTAATTCTTCAATCTTACCTTCTGCAATAAATTTGAATTTCAGTTTCTCAATTTGAGTGGTTGGTAATTTTACTTTTTGACGTTGAATCGTGGAGAATTGCTGCTACAAGCTTTTGATTCTGGTTACGTCTGGGTTTTAGTTTAAGTTCCAGCACTGTACCTCTATCTTGGTAGTTTACGAAATTAAATTTACATTTAGCAAGGTACTGCAGTTTCCCGTAAGTTATTTGGTAATTGCACCATTGGGTTATTTCTTCAACTTAGCCATTTGCATAGCTTTTGCAATTCAATTGCATTATTTGCAAGGTTATTTAGTTGTTCCTTTAAAATACTCACTTGCATAGCATTTGCAATCTAATTGCATTACTTCCTTTGAATCTTTTAATGAATTTTTACAATTCTAATTTATCAATTCCAAATTATTCCATCATGAAGAGCTAAATTTCCTTTGGGATTCAAGTTGTGAATGCCTTAGAGGAAATATGTGAAGCTCGAGAGTAAAAACAATCTAGCTAACTCTTGGATTCAAGTTTGCTTTTGGTGAGTAAATTGTTGGGTAAAACTAGCTGGCCATCTAGTGTTGCTTGTCAAGCTAAAACTTAATACCGAAAGGGTTAAGGGAAGCGGATGTCGCAAAAGCAATGGAGGAAAGGGCTTAGACATAAGTCTGAAACATCGACCCTAGACATAGGGCGAGACTCCAAAACACTAGAATTGTGCGCAAAACTATCTAAGTTAGATTAGCCATAGACATATAGGTTTAATCACTTAGTCTCCTAAAGATACTTCAAAGAAGGTCGAATGGGAGTTGAATTCGGTTTACTTAGTTCTTGAGTTAGCTACGATTGCAATTACTTTCTTGTTGCATTTTCTTTCCAAATGGGCATTAGCATACTTGAATCCCTCCTTATTTTCATTAAATTTTCAAATACATTTTTAGTTAAAACACCGCTCAAATCATTTTTACCCCTGGTTACTTTAAATTGCAATTTGTCAACTATTTGTGTCAACTAAAAATTCATTTTATTAACCCCGTTCCCTTGGGTACGATACTCTGGAATACTCCAGTTTTTATTACTTCGATCACGTGCACTTGCGTGTTAGCACCGATCACTTACGTTGGTCTCGTCCTCCCAAGAATTGCGTTACAAATGCTATGGCTAACTCTTTGAAAGAGCCAATGGATCTTCTCTTCAACTTTCTGTACCATTCTCTGGCTGGTCCTGTGAGGGTAAAAGAAAATGCTCTGCATTTAATTGCTTATGAAACTCCATGAAGTTCTATCTGCGCTCGGTATGTGTCCAGGTGTTCAACAGGATCAGTATTGCCATCGTATGGAGTTATGGCCGGCACTTTGAACTTCTCAAGAACTTTCTCTTTCATGATCTCGTCAGTGAAAGGGGGATCGACTTGCTCGATGAGAGCCTCGAGATCCCACCTCTCAATCTCACTAGTTTTGAGAACGTTCCCTTGAAGATCTCCAAACTCCTTTTGGATTTTCAAAATGTCTGCTTTCCATGGAGGACTTTGGTTTCGTGCATCATACCTCAATTTGATCTCATCGGCCTCGGCCTGTTTTTGGTCGACCTCGGCCTCAGCTTGCAGCTTCCGCTTCAAATTGATCAGACTTCGTAGGTCAGATGTCGCTTCAGTATTTCTCTCGATCGTCGCTTCATCCTTACCTGGTCAGCCTCGGCCATCAGCCTGGGAGACGATATGCACAACAAATTTTAACTTACCTGCCTTACTCGTCTGGCTTTTGATCAAGGGTTGACGTGGCTTGTTGTTTCCTCTAAGGATCAGCTTCTCGGTTGGTTTTTGGGTATGGGATTTTGATTCTCCCATCCCCTCAACCACCTTCGCTTTTCCTTTTCTTGGGTCTCGTACGAGAGGTGGTTCCTCCTCCTGTTTTTCTCTCTTCTGATGATCTTGCTTTTCCAATTTTTCCAAGATTTTCAGAAGATATATGTCCATGTTGTCGACCTTTTTCTTCAGCTCGACAATCTCCTCTTCTAGTCGGCCTATGTCGGTATGAGGCCGAGGAGGAGAAACCTCTATTGTGCGTCTCGGGTGACGATCTTGATCGGAGTCATCTCCATCTTCATTCCAGTGTTTGTTTTCTGGCATTCTACTCATCTTCTCGTAGGATTGACTTAGGCACAAGGTTTTTTCAGCAAGTGTTGTCGTTCCCCACAGACGGCGCCAACTATTGTTGCCAAATTTTGGACAGAAGAAATCTCACATGACCTCCACATGACAACGACGGTGAATTTATATTCTTGGGGGAAGAACGCGGCCTGCAAGACAAGAAAAACCTGGACACCGGTATGGTGTAGGCCACATAGGCTCCGATGCTTAAGTCAGAGAGAGTTTGAGAGAATTTTGGAGTTGTAGGAGAGTGTTGTAAGCTGGAATGAACTTACCTTGCTCTCCCCCTGGGGGAGAGCTTAAATAGCTTACTTCCTAAGGCTTTTCGTGGGTTTCCGTCTTCGAATGGGGAAAGGAAAGACAAAATTGGGTTGAACCGAGGGCACATGTAGCATGAGGGACTGAGGCAAGGCCCAAAATTGGGCCTTGCCAAACTGGTCGGCCTCGGCCGACCACGCGCTTAGGTCGAGCCCAAGCCCTGGCTTCATCCCATCGATGCTTGGGCTTCAGCCCAAGTCCGTTTCTTCATCACTTCTCGTCCTGGGTTGGTCTCCTGTCGGTTTCGGTTCGTTTGGACTTCGTATTGGGTTTCTTTCCTTATTTGGTCCTTCATTGCAGCCATTTATCCAGCCCATTGTTGATCCAATTTCACCCATAACAAAAGAAAAACAAAAATTCAAGCAAACCAAAGTCAAGAAGAATTCGAAGGAACATACAGTTGTCCTTCTAGCGACGATAAACACCAAGCAATCACATAATAGTAAAGAAAACACCCCGGGTAGATCTATTAGCCGACTCATGAAGTTGAAGATTACGCTCCTTCCAAATATGATAAATGGAAACACAACATGCAAGCCTCCAAACACGATGTCAAGGGTTGTCCCTGCTCACATGACAAATCCATAATAACTCAATGGCCCAATCAGAGATTCAATGAGAAGAACCTCCCCAAAAAAGTAGAAATTTTGTCTCACTCATTCAGGTTTATAGTTTTAAAAGTTTCAATTTAGTCTCCCTAAGTAAGATTTACCTTGTCCTTATGGTTATAAAATTTTCAATTTGATTATTATAATTTGAGTTTTTGTTTCAATTTCATCCCTATGGTTTAGTTAAATCTCAGCGGTTGTTTTTAGATTGTGTTCTACCCACTTGAAAAACTCATTTATTTTCTTTTATTTTTTACTCAGTCTTAAACTCTAATACAATCAATTAGCATAGTTATCCCAAATAGAAAATGGTTGTATGGGAAAAAAATGTCAATATGATAACGACAAGGACAATTTGTGAAATTTGACTAAACTACAAGAATGAAGTTGAAACTTCTAGAACTGAAACTAAACTCAAACCATATTGAACCAAATTGAAACTAAATCTAAAACACATGGACTAATTTGAAACTTTTAAAAGCATAGGAACCAAAATCTTCGACTAAATTGAATTTTTGTCAAAACCATAGGAGCTAGATTTGTTATTTTAACTTTTTTTTAAAAAAAAATAAGTGTGTACAATGATTTGTTGACAAATTTACCTTTTTGTACTTGAATTTTTATTTTTTATCCGTTTAATTATTGAAGATTTAAGTCACACTTGATAACAATTTCATTTTTGAAAATTTGTATTTGTTTTCTCACAATTTCTTTGTCATGGTTTTCTTCTTTCTTATAGAAACATTTTAATTCTTAACCAAATTTTAAAAATAAAAATAATTTTTTAAATACTACTTGATAAGCCTTAGAATTAAGGCTTATTTAATGCTCATAAGTTTAAAATATGTTTGCTTTACTTTAGAAATCATAGGAGAAATTTGGTAAAATGCTTGAAAAACATCAATAACTTGTGAGAAGTGCATGTGAAAGAAATAATGAGGAAAAGAGAAAGATAAACTAAGAAGAGTTTCTTTTGTGTAGGAATTGTGGAAATTGCAGAACTGAAATTGCAAGATGAAGTTGCAATTCTTGAGCAGTAGAAAAAAAAAGTCAAAAAAGAAAAGAATCTTCATAGAACCAGATAAGGAAAAGCTTTATTTGCTGCACGATTTGGAGGTTCTTGAGCATGATTTCTAGGCAATATTCAACCCTAATGAAGGCCTATAAAAGGAGAACAAAATGGGCGAATTTTGGAGAGCTTGGATGGGTTTTTGGAGGGCATTTTTTTGGGGTTGAAGCCATGAGTTTTCTTCCCAATTTTTCTCTATTTTTCTTCTAGTTTTCTCCTATGTTTTTACCGAAATTCTGCTGCAAGTTTGGTTATGTTTTTCTTTGATTTTTCCAGTCCAATTCAAGCGAAAACTTGGGTTGTTAAAACTCAATCTCTTCCTAGAAATAGTTGAGGGATTAAGTCAATTGGAGATTATGGGAAGATTTATGAATAATGGCTTGAATTGTTGATGAAATTACTATGTTTTTAATTCAGTTTCTGTTTTGTAGTTCCTTGGGTTGTAATTTTTCATGTTTTTTTTTTGTTCCTTAGCTATTGTATTAAGCTTTTGAATTGAGTTAGATTGATGAAACAATTGATGGGTATTTTTTCTAGAAGTTTTCTTTGTGGGTTTGTCCAGGCTTGTGGGGTTTTATTTTCTATTGCTCTAATTGCTTCATGTTTCAAATTTGATTAGGATAGCAAGTTTTAATTAATTTCTTTAGATTGTAGTTTCAAATAAGCTTTTTAAGTAATTCTCTTAAGCATGGATTTTAATTCTAAAATTTATTGTGGGATTCTTACTTTTAATATGAGCTAAACTTCTTAGAGGGTTCAAAGTGAATTCCCTAAGAAGTAATTGTAGCCAAAATTCCAACAAAAATCCAAGCCTACATCTCAATTGTTTGCTTGTGTTGAACAAAATTCCATTGAGATCCTAGATTGATCAACTAGGGTAGCAACTTGAGCTTAGATCTAATACCGATGGGGTTAGTGATAAACGGATTTTGCACAAGTGATGGAGACAAGAGCTTAGACATAAGCCAATTCTTTACCCTAGACATAGGGATCAAAGACTCCAAAACTTAAGAAATTATTGAGCCAAAATCACCTAAGATAGAGGGACTATAAACATATAGGTCACTCATTTAGTCTCCTAAAACCTAATTTCAAGGTGAATAGGAGTAGTAATTTCGATTTGCAATTGAATGTAGAATAGGTTGGAATTACAATTTTGGTTTGCAATTACAACTTAAGGAAATGACATTCTTGAGCCCCTCATTTCTTTAAAGAATTTCCCTAGCAATTTTCATCAATTGGTTAACATTATGCAAGGGTCAGTTTTTGTTCAAATTATCATTTCTTTTATCAAGTTCGTTTTGCTTTGCTATTCAATCATGCAATTTTCGATTCTGCAATTCAGTTATGAAATCTTTATTTTCCTTACTTAACATTTTTTTCACTTTAACTTGCAATTAGATTATGCAATTATTTTGTTTTTACCAAACACACCATCCCAACCTTGTTTTTGCAATTTTTAGTTTCCAAGTTGCAATTCTCCTTACATTTTGCTCTACAATATTTTTAACTACATAGTTCCCTATGGGATTGATACTCAAGAATACTCATGTTTTATTACTTGCATCGACAATGTGCACTTACACTGGGGTTGAATGTATTTATTTACTTTTCTTCACCCAAAGTTCACTCGATCACTACTCCTTTTAATTTTCAAAAATTGGCTTGGATTTTAAAAACATTCGTAATGATAACCATTTTAGGCCCGTTTGGTCCCTTGTGTTGATTTTGGGTGCCAAGCCCTCGTTTGGGCAGATGGGGTTTGAAAACAGTGGTTTTCAAACCCAATTCCATTATTTAGGTTTCTCCAAAAATGAAACCCCCGCATCCCCAATTTTTTCTCATTTACTCTTGCTTTATCCCTCGATTGCTGCACTCTGACCTATTTCATCAATTCTCCTCTCTCCCTCGTCTCTTCCTCTCATTCCCTATGGAAACCTTAACTTTCACTTCCTCATTGCTGCCATGGACGCTCTAATCTCTACACTCCTCCTCCTTTGTTACATTCTATACCAAGGATGTCGTATACCCAAGTGTTGATTCATCTCCAGCCCCCTCTTTCACTAAAACAATGCCTTTCATTCTTCATCTCACACATCCATCCATCTTCATGTTCTCTTCGTTTGAAATCATGACCTCAAGAACCTTGCATGTCGGTTGATGCTCCTCAGATCTACGCGATTTTTTTATTCCTCTTATTCTTCCTTTCTAGTTTGGTATTTTTGTCCACATCCACTTGGGGCTTTTTTGGATTCTTCTCCATATCTACTCCATTTTTTCTTTATGCAGATCCACTCGTCCCTTCATCTATTACATGGTATCCATTTAGTACCCCATACCAACCTTCTTTCAGAGTCTACCTTCGACTGAAAATCCGCCCTCCCTATTTGAAAATCCTAATCCCCATTCTTTTGCCAAATTGAACCCGACCTCTTGCCCCCTCGAACGAGAATCATGTTACCCAAGTATGGCTTCCTCCCATGCAACAATCATCCATCTTCGTTCGTTTTGTTTTGGGATTATGAAGCAACATCAAAGTACCATCATTCCATGAGGCATGGTAGGAGGTTCAATTTGGTTCAATGGAGTTTGGTGGGGGAGCTTCTTCAATCTTCATTGAACAGGTTTGATTTTTTACTTATATGGTCGATGATGATGAACCTATTCTATGATATCCTATCTTCAATCCTCAATAACTAAGCTTAATGCCTAAGGCCTCCTTTATTTTACATTTAGTCTTATGAATCCGTATTTGTGTTGCTTGTCCCTGATTGTAATGCCTATGCTTGACACTGCTTTCATACTGCTTCATTGGTTCTCATTCACTATTGTTCTGTGTTTGATAACGCTCATTTATGAGTGTTATTTAGATATAAAAATCAATCTTATTGTTTAGAAAATGAACGTTTATTATCATATTTCGTGTCATTTAGAATGAATTTAAGTAAAAACAAGTTTAACATGTGTTTGAGAGTATGATTTGTGAAAAATAAGTAAATAGGTGTAAATAGAGTCATTATATATATATATAAAGTGCTAAGTTTTGATGTTTTTATGTAGAAGTGTAAATTGGCCCAAAATGCTCCCAAGATGTGACAACATTTGAAGGAAAAAGGTAGAATTTTGGCTAAATGTAGAGTCAGAAAAAATGCTACATGATTGTTGTCGCAAAGTAGCCAAATGATTGAAGCTGTGAAATTGCACCCAAGATGTAGCCACAATTTGCCTAAATGACTGAAGCTCCAAAAATGCACCCAGCATGTCAGCACAATTGGACCTAATTGGTAGATTCTCCCAGATTTGCAGATTTAACAGGTTTTCATACAGATTTGTGGATTGGATAGATTTTCATACAAATTCTCCATCAAATCTCCTCAAATCAAGGGATATTATCGACCATACCTCCTCACACTAATCTCGGCAGAAACCCTAGACCTAAGAGGTCTATAAAAGGCAGCTAAAGCTCCCATTTCAATAACTTCGGACGATTACTCAAATTTTATTCTTAGATAGTTGTTATTCATCTTTTGTTCTTAGTTTTCAGTCACCACTCCGAGTTCCCTAGTATTGTTCAACCTCCCTCAGACACTCCATTCGAAAGAAGAAAAGTGTAAACACTTGTCTCTCCTTGAAAAAGGTTGAGCAAGTTAGAGGAACAAGCTAGGTTTTTGTTATTGTTTTTCTTTCTTAGTTTAGTTTCTGTTTTTTCATTTTAGTTGTTGTTTTGTATTTCAAGTTCAATTGTTATATTGTTCTTATTCAAACTCAGTTGTATTTCATTCATCTCTTTAATATGAATTCAGTTTTTCATTCCAGTTCTGTACTTTACTTTTTGTGTTTTATTTTCTTTTCAATTATGAGCTAAGTTTCTTCTTGGGGATTCAATGAAGTGGATACCCTAAGAAGGAAGAAAGTCTCACCTTGTGCTTAAGCAACCTTGCTCAACACTTAGCATCGTTTGCTTTTATTGAGTTTAAGTTCCATTGGTAGCTTAAACTGATCACTTGAGTTATCATAGTTTGTGTGGAATTCAATACTGAAAAGATTGGATTGAGCACATGTTTTCATAAAAGCAATTTAGGAGAAGAGTCTAAAAATAGAACTTTGTTTTTTTGTACCTAGAAATAAGGTAAAAACCTTTAGAATCATAAAAGTTTACCTAAGTCAAAATAAGCCAGAAACATACGTGTCTAATTGCTTATGCTCCTAAAAGCACTTAGAAAATGGTTGAATAGGTGTTGAACTTCATTCACTGTGTTAAGTGTCGGTTAGGGTAGGTTGCGGGCGCCATTCAATAGCATTCTTCTTGAACCATACAGAACTCAAAAGAAGCAAATGTGGGTGCATATGGGTAGCAATCTCTGAATAAGCCGAACCTAGTTGAGCAAGTTGCAGGTGCATGATGGGAGTATATTCCTTGGGGAGATTTGAATCCCCCTTATCTCATTATTGTTTTCTTATCCATTTACCATTTTGGGTTTATTCTACTTTTTGATTTCTAAAAACCCAACACATTCTCAGTTACTTTTTGGTTACCTTTGTTTTAAAATTGAATTTTTGTTAACACCGTTTCCTTGGGTTCGATACTTGGAGTACTCTCCACTTTATTACTTGGTACATAATGTGCACTTACACTAGGCTGCAAAGCCGCCATCAAAGTTCATGTCAATGAAAAACATATGCATTTTCATTACAAATTTCGATGTGTTCTGATTAATTGGGACTAATTTTTAGTTCGACAATGTAGTTTGTGTTATGGTTATTTTGCTGTCAAATGCTTGGATACTTTTTCTGTGTTCTGATTAAGCTTGATGTCCATTATAATGTTGATATATTGGGTTGTCAATGTTCTATTTTTATGAGTCTCAAAATCTTAAAGTAATCTTGTGTCTGATTATGCATTCCGATTATGTTGTTTGCTATGCTTACGTTGTTGCACTCACTACCATCCATGCTTTTGGTCCAATTTATTAGCTTGTTTGTTGGAAATATTAAAGAACTCTAAATTAATAAACTTCTCACAAATCAATTTTCCATGTCAAATTCAAGAGAATAAACTTCAAGAAGCAGAAGTAGAAGTGTACCTATATCCATTGTACAAAAGTAAAAAATGAAGGAATGAACGTTTCACTCCGTAGCGGAAGCATTAGATCATTTTCGATTTTATTTAAAATTAAACTAAAAATTAAGATTAAGCAAACTTACTTGGAGTAAATATGGAGATATTTCTCGCTAATCTTTATCTCCTCCATAAAATCTTTCTGGCTATGACTCGAACACATGACCAAGGCTTGTGGGAGCATCTTGAAAGAAAATCCACAAGGGATTGGAGAGGAAGAGGTCTAGAGAGAATTCTCTAATTCTCTATTGATGAGATATGATAAGCTTTCGAATTAAGGCTTATTTAACTCCCAATTGCTTAAAATATTCTTATTTTGACTTAAGACCATTTGAAAATAGTCGAAAGATTGCTTCAATTTAAGAAAGAAATAAATATGATGGCATTTGGGATAGAGTTCTAAATAAATTAATCTTGTTTGCAAGAAATATGAAAATTACAAAATCAAATTGCAAAATCGTGATTCTACAATCTGGAGCCGTAGACTTGGGAATGTGAAAATTGCAAAATCAAAATTGCAATTTCGGGATTCTGCAATTTTTTCTAGAGCAGTAGAAAAGTTCAAAAAAGAAAAAAAAAATTGCATTTAACCTATTCCAAAAATCTTCAATTACAACATGATTTGGGGAATTTTGAGCACGAAATTTAGGCATTATTCAACCATAATGAAGGCCTATAAAAGGATAGAAGATGATTGAAGAATGCATTCATTTTTGGAGGCCGTTTTGGAGTTGTTTTTCGTGGTTTTTTTCCTATGTTTCTGCAATTTTTCGTTTTCTGTTTACCGAGACTGCTGCAATTTTTTTTAGTTCTGCTTCTATATCCTTTGATTTATCCAATCTGATTCAAGTGAAGAAGATCTTATTGGAGGAAGTTTTTGGAGTTAATTTTCGTGGGTTTTTCTCTTGTTTCTTCTATGTTTTTTTGTTGTTCTTCTTCCTCTGTTTTCCAATGTTTTTTTTCCTCTGTTTATCGAGAATGGCTGCAAGTTTTTCTTCTGTTTAGCTTTGATTTTTTCAGTCCAGTTTAGTGGTGATTTGGGCTGTTTAGTTTTTGTTGATTTAGTTTCTGTTTTAGTAAAGATTTGGATTGTTTAGTTTTTGTTTTAGTTTCTGTTTTAAGATTCAACTTTGTTTTAATATAGTTTCTGTTTTTATATACTTTAGTTTCTATTTTGTCTCAATTCTAGTTTATGTTTATGTTTTTGGTTTTAGTTTTCTTAGCTTATTAATGGATTTCTTTTGTCCGGTACACATTATTATTTTTATGAAGCTTAATTAGTGTTTTTTTTTTTGGCTTGTCATTTGATGTTCTGTTTTCTTTAAAGTACAACAAAGCAATTTTCACTTCCCTTAAATTTAGCAAAACAATTTTCATTTCCCTTAAGTGTTATTTTTAGAATAATGCAGTAGTCTAACTTTAATTTTACATGGAGTTTATTTTAATTTTTAGCTTAGTTTCTTATATATTTATTGTGAGCTAAACTTTTTTTAGGGTTCAAGGATGTGAATTCCCTAAGAAGTAATTGTAGCCAAAATTCCAACTAAAAACCAAGCCTACATCTCAATTGTTTGCTTGTGTTGAATAAATTTCCGTTGAGATCCTAGATTGGTCAACTAGGGTAGCAACTCAAGCTTAGATCTAATACCGACATGGTTAGTGATAAGCGGATTTCGCATAAGTGATGGAGAAAAGAGCTTAGACATAAGCCAATTCTTTACCCTAGACATAAGGATTAAAGACTCCAAAACCCATAAAATTGTTGAGCCAAGTTATCTAAGATAGAGGGACTATAGACATATAAGTCACTCACTTAGTCTACGAAAACCTAATTTCAAGGTGAATAGGAGTAGCAATTTTGGTTTACAATTGAGTGTAGAATAGGTTGGAATTGTAATTTTGGTTTGCAATTACAACTTAGGGCAATGACATTCTTAAGCCCATCTTTTCTCTAAAATTTCTTTTGCAATTTTCATTTACTAGGTTTATCTAGCTTGCTATCCAATTTTGTCATTTCTCGATATTGCAATTTAATTATGCAATCCTTGTCATTTCAATATTGCAATTTCTTGATTCTGTAATTTTTCCAACACACCAACCCAACCTTATTTTTGCAATTTTAAGTTTCAAGTTGCAATTTCCCTTACACTTTGCTTACAATATTTTTGTTACTCTGTTCCTTTGGGATTTGATACTTGGTACTCACATACCATTTTATATTACTTTGATCGCGTGCGCTTGCGTGTACACCGATCAAGATATGTGTTATGTCTAATGGCTCAACCCAAGGGTCATATTTATAGAGATCAAAGAAATTTTTTTTGTCATAATTAAAATATTATATTTTAATATCTAATATATTAAAATATATCTTATATTTATTTGAATCTCATTCAAATCTCCTACGCTATTTATTTATTTGAATCTTATTCAAATTCTACAAATATCTTTTATTTAATGTATCTAATATACATTAATTATTTTAATATTTAATGTATCAAATACAATAAATATATTTTTCTCTTATATATTTAATATATCTAATATATTAAATATTAATTTGAACATTTCAAAATTTTCTTTTAACTAAATTGATCTTTTAGTGTTACTATGAGCTAGCAAGGGGACCTTATGGACGTACATATTAGAAGCTCCAATGATACAAAATCAATTAATTAAACTCTTTAATTAATTAATTTTCATTAATTAACTATAGGTCACTCAACTATAGACCTAGAGTTGCACTATTATGCATTGTAGGATAAGTTGTGTCCATAGATATAATCATTACATGCAAGTCAATCATTCACGAGTTGTTCGTAATTACAGCTGGGTCAAAAGTCCATTTTACCCCTATAATTACATCTTGCACCTTAAGTACCATTAATCCTCTAATGAACAATTTGTTTATCATCTAATTATAAACTAAGTCCCTCTCGGGCCAGTGAGAGAGTGAGGCCCCATTGTTCAAGTCCCGAAATCAGCACTTAAGGGAACTACTCATCTACTTACCCTATATGGGAATGAGTGAATTCCATCTTGTGAGATTATGTTCCCAGCTCCCTATTTGGTCAAGTCCACAAAATGGTAGGGCATATTGAATCAGCTACAAAAGCCACTCTCACCCATGCAAATCAAAGGACAAGCCCTCATAGGCAGGAATTCATAACTCACTTAAGATTAAGATTGAGTAGCATTTGATCATCCTGATGAAATATTAATCTTCTCAATTAACGGATTTATTAAGAGAGATTAATGTTTCGTGGTCCATTCTTACACAAACTCATTGTATAAGATACCCTCACTCACATGTCTCAACATGAACGATTTGGATCAAATCATTTGTAACTATTACAAAGTTGGTCGTATCAATATTGTTACTAGAATAAGACATCCAACCTTATCCATATAATCTGACCTTTTAGGTTATTTCTTGAACATGATCCTCCCATATGTTGACCACATATTGTTCAAGATTACACTAATAACCTTGAATTTTTCATAGAATGGATAATATTATATTACAAATAAAATAATCAAAATTATTATTAATTATCATTAATTACGAGGCTTTAGGGCATAAATCCTAACAGAAAATATAGTGGGTATGATCTTCCAAGTCTAGATAGATCTTGTTTTATTTCTTATGTTTTAATTTCCTCAATTTCTCCTCCTTTTATAGGAAGAGAAAAAGTAATTCTCTTTAATGGGGATGAGAGAAAAAACTTACGTGAAATAAATCTATCTAACGTTGGGGATCATAATTATTTTGTAACCAACAACAAAGTTAAATTGAAGGGAAAACTATTAGTTGGTTAATTGCATAAGTTACTTTCACTTCTAATTTGGCCTCTCATCAAATTAGAAATAAAGTAATGGTATCTATACATTTTGTCCATGGCTAATTTATAAATACTCCTCTATATATATTTTGATAAGTAGATCACTTCTCTTGGTTTAATCAAAATAGCATAAAAAAAAAAAAACAAACAAACACACATTAAATAATCACACATGTGGCCCCATATTATAGAAATTTCCAACAATCTCTCCTAGGCCACACATATGTAACCTAAAAAATGTGTTTGACCTTATGAGCTCCAAAATTGCTAATGTAAAAGAGAGTAAGCTTAAACAATCTAGTCCATTAGCTATATCGGTAAGGATCAAAGAGGTCTTCGTTAGAATTAAAAGCAACTAAACCCATTAGTGGTCACAATACCAACATAACTAAATGACATAGATTAAGCCATGGATGCATAGCATGGAAATTACATGTAATATAACTTGTACATGCTTATTTCCAACTGGTCCTTCCTTACTTTAATGCGATAAAAAATCTTTAACATGATGAGACAGAGTTAAAAGAACTTAATTTCTTATCAGAATAATTATCTAAAAATATATAACATATATGTCCAATCAAGCGTAAAGCAATACAAATTCCCACTAAAACATGACATACTCTTAGAAAATAACCCCATATGAGCAGTATGCTCATGAAAGACCTTGGGTGGTAATCTCTTTGTAAGAAGATATGCTATCATGGAGTTTTTCTTTGCTACGTCATTTTATGACCATGTAAAGCCACAAGTGTACTGTGTCAAGTTTTTAATATAGTGATTAACTATAAGTATTGTCCATAGGAATGAGTTTTCTAAATCAAATGAGTACTACAATTACTAACACCCAATTTTATTTAGAGAAAAATAATCTTAAAGAAGAGTGACAAACAAAATAATTAAAAAGGCAAGGAGAGAAAACCTAGGGAATTGACTTCACCAACTAAACTAATGTTTTAGTTAATTAATTTAGGAATGATCATACATCACAATGAACAGGAAATTTAAAAGACTAAAAGGTTTCTCAAGCCCAATTGGAACTCATGCAATTTTATAAGTCTAACATGTCTGTCCAAACTTTAATAAAAGAACATGGTACTAAATTACTTCCTATGATGCTTCTAAGAGAACCCTCCATTATCATGCAAGGATTTACAAGTAGATATGCAATTACTAGTTCTAGCCTCAATTGATTCTTTTTCAAGCAACAATCAAAGCCAACAAAGACAAGTAAACTTGGCCAAAATAATACTAGCATTAAGAACATAAAAGCATACAGTTATGATGTAGAATCAATTCTCGTTCTAATAACTAAAACATAAAGTTCAGTGGCTACATCAATCCCCTGGATAAAAAGTCTAGCCACTCATTACCACAAAACTAAAATCTAGACTTAATACAAAATTCATAATAAGAAATACAAACTAAAAAGGGGAAAGAAAAACTCTAAATCACACATCAATCCTTGTTCCTAAAGCACACCAGATCTCAAACTTCGAACTCTCGTTCTTGCACTCCCAAGAGTATCCCTCAGCTCCCAAGATAGAGTGAAAATCAGTTTCAGGGTTTATGCTCTCCAAAATGACTCTCCTTTCTGCAAGCAAATAAGGATGTATTTATAGAAAATGCGCTAGCATCGAGACACTAGGTTGCAGTGTCAAGACGTTGTCCTTCCAAAAGCGCGCTTTTTTGAAATAGAAAAGGTTGCGTTGAGACACTAGGTTGTAGCGTCGAGAGGCTACAAGGTTGGCCTTGCTCAATCTGCAGCGTTGAGCTCTTAGCGTTGCAACCCTGATCGTCTAGTGTTGAAATGCTACAAGCAGAGTTTCAACGCTGCCTAAGCGGTTCCTATAGCTTGTTTTGCTATAATTGTGGCGTTAAGACGCTACTGATGGTGTCTCAACATCATGCCCTTGGGTTTCATATATATATAGTCTGAAGTGGATCTTTTAATGTCTTGGCATCCAACATACTTAGAGTCGGAGTACCTAATAATATCTAACTTATCCGATCTTTGATATGTGAGCATGTAATATTTTTTCCTTTTCCAAATATCTCATAACTCGTTTAACTGCTTTCCAATGATCCATACTAGGGTTACTTAAGTATATGCCTAACATCCCAATGATGTATGCAATATTCAGATGCGTACATACTTGAGCATACATTAGACTCCCAACCGCAGATGAATAAGGAATCTTTTCCATTTCTTTAACTTCTAGATTATTTTTACGGCATTAACTAAGACTGAATTTGTCTCCTTTAGCGGCAAGGGTGTCACCAAGTTTACAATCCTGCATGCCAAAATTTTTAAGTATCTTATCAATATAGCTCCTTTGTGATAATCCAAGAGCACCATGAGAACGATCTTGATGTATTTGAATTTCTAATACAAAAGAAGCTTCACCAAGATCTTTCATTTCCAAGTTCTTAGAGAGAAATCTCTTGGTGTCATGCAATAAACTTGTATCATTAGTGGCAAGTACTATGTCATCGACATACAAAACTAGAAATATATACTTACTCCCATTGAACTTGTGATACACACAATCATCAATATTATTCATCTCAAAACCAAATGAGATAATCACTTGATGAAACTTATAGTACCTACAATTTTAACATAAATGTTGTTTAAGCAAAAATTGTAAGACATAATTGCAACTACAATTTCTCCTATTGTAGGAGGAGGTCGATTTCACTTGTTGAGGGAGAGAAATTTCAAGAGGAGAAAGACACAACATAGGGTTGATTGCTTGAGAAAATCCACATGATGGAAGAAGACATCATTGTAGCATTGAGCGCACAAGCTTCATCATTAAGCTACATGATGGAAACTTTGATGATGGGAAATTACATAGCTCCTTTTAACCCTATATCTTTTATTTCTTGTGTTTATTGTAAAAAAAGTCATTTATTTAAAAATTGTTCTTATAATCCTGATTCTTTGTGTTATGGATTTATATCCAGCTTTGCAAAACAACATCAGTACTAGTATTTCCAACAAGGAAAAATGATTCCAAAAGAGCCTAGCATTGAAAAGCTTGTGAGCGAATATAGGGCAAAGAACGATGTTGTGATGCAATTACAAACTACATCTCTACGGAGTTTGGAAATACAAGTGGAACAAATTGCAAATGAATTGCATAACAGGTCCCAAGAAATCTTGCTTTGTTGGGATTTATGCCCTAAAGCCTCGTAATTAATTAATTATTTAATAATTAATAATAATTTTGATTATTTTATGTGCAATATAATATTATCCATTATATGAAAAATTAAAGGTTATTAGTGTAATCTTGAACAGTATGTGGTTGACATACAGGAGGATCGTGTTCAAGAAATAACCTAAAGAGTCATAATTTATGGATAGGTTGGGTGCCTTATCTTGGTAACACTATTGATACGGCCCACTTTGTAATAGTTACAAATGATTTGATCCAAATCATTCATGTGGAGATATGTGAGTGAGGGGTATCTTATACAATGAGTTTGTATAAGACTGGACCACGAAATATTTAATCTTTCTTTATAAATCTATTAATTGAGAAGATTAATATTTCATCAGGATGATCATATGCGACTCGATCTTAATCATGAGTGAGTTATGAACTCTTGCCTGTGAGGGCTTGTCCTTTGATTTGCATGGGTGAGAGTGGCTTTTATAACAGATTGAATATACCTACCATTTTGGGGACTTGACCAAATAGGGAGTTGGGAACATAATCTCACAAGATGGAATTCACTCATTCCCATATAGGGTAAGTAGATGAGTAGTTCCCTTAAGTGCTGATTTCGGGACTTGAACAATGGGGCCCCATCCTCTCATTGGCCCAAGAGGGACTTAGTTTATAATTAGATTATAAACAGACTGGTCATTAGAGAATCAATGGTACTTAAGGTGCAAGATATAATTACATGGGTAAAACGGACTTTTGACCCAGCTGTAATTACGAACAACTCGTAAATGATTGACTTGCATGTAGTGATTATATCAATGGACACAACTTGTCCTACAGTGCATAAGAGTGCAACTTTGGGTCTATAGTGGAGTGACCCTAGAGTTAATGAATGAAAATTTTTTAATTAAAGAGTTTAATTAATTAATTTTGTATCATTGGAGCTTATAATATGTAGGTCCATAAGGTCCCCTTGCTAGCTCATAGAAACACTAAAAAGATCAATTTAGTTGAAAGAAAAATTTGAAATGTTCAAATTAATATTTAATATATTAGATATATTAAATATAAAAGAGGAAAATATATTTATTGTTTTTGATACATTAAATATTAAAATTTGAAATGTTCAAATTAATATTTAATTTGAAGTGTTCAAATGAATATTTAATATATTAGATATATTAAATATAAAAGAGGAAAATATATTTATTGTATTTGATACATTAAATATTAAAATAATTAATGTATATTAGATACATTAAATAAAAGATATTTATTAAATTTGAATTGGATTCAAATTAGGAAATAAATGTCGTAGGAGAATTTTAAACGGTTTGAATAAGATTCAAATTGATTAGATAAATGTATTTTAATATATTAGATATTAAAATATATTATTTAATTATTTTCCCTAGACCACTATAAATAAGATCCTAGGGGTGAGCCATTAGGCATTCTTCATACAACACACATCTCCTCAATAGAGAGAATTAGAGAATTCTCTCTAGACCTCTTCCTCTCCAATCCCTTGTGGATTATCTTTCAAGAGGCTCCAACAAGCCTTGGTCCTGTATTCGAGTCATAGCCAGGAAGACTTTGTGGAAGAGATAAAGATCCGCCAGAAGAATCTCCATATTTTCAAGGTATGTTTTGCTTAACCATAATATTATTATTTAATTCTAAATAAACTCAAACTGATTCCTACGCTTCCTCTTGAGTTTAATTAGATTATTCCCTTCATGCTTGACAACATAAAGGCTACAAAACAAGAAGAAAATTAACAATGCGAGGTGGTGACACTTAGAACTGAATCGAAATTTCAAGACCTTGAACTCCCAATAAAAGCAATACGTGCTCCAACACTTGACAACATTAAGGAGCTAGAAGGGATCGAAGAGACCAAAGAAGAACCACCTCAAGAAGAGAATGAACCTTCAAAGGAAATTGTAGTGAGATATACAGTCGCAATTTCACAGCAATTGACATCCAAAGTGCTCATAACACTAGAATGCCCTGCTTTTACTTATGGCAGCTTGCAGGAAACACTAAATGAAGAAGCATGCAAAAAGGAGAGCATGAAGGATGGCAACAAGATGGCAACATGCAGTTTGCGACACGGATTGCACCCACAATTTCTACTTCCAAAGACACATACAAATCTCTTGAGTCATCAAAGCACGTTGTGATCAAAGCACCTCAACTATGATTGAAACTCGTCCAACATCGAGACTTAGGTGCAAAATGAAGGAACACGGTTGCGGCCTCTGTACGGGAATAGGATAAGTTATCTTTTCTTTTATCTTATTTAAAACAAAAAAAAATAATAAAATATTTTGGTGTGGATAATGGGGACATGGATTCAAATAAAGAGTTTTGATTAAGAGGGAATTCTGTCTAAGGCTGGTCCTGTCTAGGTTGAGGTACTTAAGTTGACCATTAGGGAACACCTCTACCTGGGGACTTACTTGGGAGTTGAATTGATCAAACTTTTAATTTGAAATTCATTAAAAATCTTTCTTATTTGCTTAAAGTGCACGAACTTTTTGATGATCTACTTTTGAGTTTTAGGAAAAAGGATAAATAAGAAAAGAAAAGAGGAAGCTGTAACCTCGTTTGCGACTGCAACATTAGAGCTAAAAGAAAATGTACCCACATCTGGGATGCAATCCAACCAATCCTCACTACCACCACCAATAGTTGAAGAAGAGCCAGTTGAAGTCTCATAGGCAATTGCAGTTGCATCTCCACCACAATTGCATATAACTCATTTGTCTCCTATGCACAATTCAAAGCTAAGCTCGTCTACATAAAGAAGAAGAACATGGTTGTCAAGCCTACATTCATGAGAGGGATGAGAAAAGCTTTCTCAGTGAGGACATTGTTCCTGAGGTCTAGGGGAAGTTCTTTCTTCAATCCTATCTTTACTTGCTTTTGATTATATTATATTTATTTATTTTTTAGTTTGTTTTTTTAGGTTAGAATTTATTGTTTTCTTAGTCATGTTTGTTTGTTTTTGCTTTTGAGCATACGTTTTGGAAAAAAAAAATCTATTCCTCACACAAGCATGCCATAAAAAATCATGTTTCAAAAATAAGTTTGCAAACTATTTTCTTTGGTGTTTTGTTAAAAAGCCCTTGATGATGATACATAGAGCTTTCTCAACTTTCAAGTGTTTCACACAGCTTCGAGGTTTCAAAATCATAAAACTTGATAAATTATTTTTCTCCATAAAATATTAGAACCCAAACTCCCATTGTGTTCATCCCATCTAATGGACTTAAGAGAGTATAGCTTCGTTTCTTAACAAGTTTAGTGACCCAAATATGTACCCCAACCCCTGTTCATCTAGTTCTTAGTCAATGGGGACATTGACCCACTTAAGTTTGGCGGGTGAGTTTTGTAATACTACCATTGTAATAGTATGTTGTTGTAACAGCTGCTAAGACTCAAAAAAAAAAAAAAAGAATACTTCTCCTACTAGAGTTCTAGAGGCAGTCATGGCACCCATGATTTTCTTTGCATGAAAGATTAACTTAGGAAGTGAGTATGTGAACGAAGGTACAAGTGACAGTAAGACTCTCATAAAACAAAGAATTTCAAAAGAAAAAGAAAATAAGGCCTAGCAACAGCTTTACATAAGTTTGGGGCAGAAAGAAAAATATTTGTAATGTGAGTGAACTTAGCTTGTTGAACTAAGAAGATCACCTTAGACTTTATGACTATGACTTAAGTAGGATATGCATAATATGCATAATAGGTGGTTTGCATAAAAATGTTTTATCTTGAAAAAGAAAATTAAAAGTTTTATGTGAGAAAATCTTGGAATTGTGTAAAGTATTAAGAGTTTGAGACCTCTCCTGAAAGACAATATTTCTTTTTCTCAAAAACACCATTTGAAATCATTTTGTGAAATGTTTGCTTGTGTATGTTGCTAATTGTTTTCTAATTGCTTGATGACAAGCATTATCTTAAGTTTGGGGGTGTGATAAGCCTTAGCATTAAGGCTTATTTAACTTCTATATGCTTAAAATAGGCTTATTTTGCTTTGAAAATAATGAGAAATAGTCCTAGAATATGTAAAAATTGATTATGAAAGAGGAATTGAAGAAAGTAGGAAGAGAAACTAAAAAATAAGTCTTTTGTGCAAAAAAGGGCGAAACTTGCATAATCAACATTGTAGAATCAATTTTGCAATATGCAACAGTTTGGAAGGAAATGTAAGGTGAAAATTGCGGAATCAAAATTGCAGACTCGATTTTGCAATATGCAGTAGCATGAAAAATGTAAGAAAGGAAAAAAAAAATCAACGAAACCCAAAATTGGAAAGTGCTTGATTCTTGCACGAAATGGATGAATTATGGATGAAATTGATTGGGTTGTCAACCCTAATGGAAGGCCATAAAAGGAGAGCAAAAGAAACACAAAAGGGGAGATTTTTGGGAGTTTAACGAAGGATTCCATTTTCGTGCGTTTTTCTCCAAAAAAATGAAATAACGATTTCTGGATTTTTCTTCTTGTTGTTCATTATGTCCATCTCTGTTCTTCCTTGATTTTTTAATCCATGAAAGTTTGGTTTGTAATAATTCATTCTTTCCTAGAAATAGTTGGAATTGAATCGATTGAAATCTAAGGGAAACAATGGGTTTTGTTCAAGTTTCTTCATTCGAGCTTGTTCTTAGTTTAGTTTGAATTCGATTTATGTTTTTTAGTCATCTGAGCTGTAATTTTTCATGCTTTTTGTTCCTCACCTACAATATTAAGCTTTTGAATTGAATTTAGATTGATAAAATATTGATGGGTATTTTTCTGGAAGTTTTCTTCATGCGTTTTTGTCCAGACTTTGAAATTGAATAAGGGTCGCTATTGTGGTGTTTCTTCTTCTTCTTATCCCTGTATTACATAGAGTAATTTCCACCTTTTTATTTCTTATAATTTCAATTAGGCTTTTAGTTAAATCTTCTTAGCATGGAATTCAATCCAAAGTTTTGTAGTGAGAATTTTAAGTTAAATATGAGCTAAAATCCTTAGGGGGTTCAAGGATGTGAATTCCATAAGAAGTAAAATTGGTCAAAAGTACAATGAAAATCGAGCCTACATTTCAATTGTTCGCTTGTGTTGAATAAAACGTCGTTGAGATCCTAGATGATCAACTAGGGTAGCAACTTAAGCTTGGATCTAATACCGACAGGATTAGTGATAAGCGAATTTAGCACAAGTGATGGAGACAAGAGCTTAGACATAAACCAATATTTACCCTAGACATAGGGATTAAAGACTCCAAAACCCATAAAATTGTTGAGCCAAATTATCTAAGATAGATGGATTATAGACATATATGTCACTCACTTAGTATCCTAAAACCTAATTTCAAGGTGAATATGAATAGCAATTTTGGTTTACAATTGTGTGTAGAGTAGGTTGGATTTGCAATTTTGGTTTTACAATTTACAACTTAGGGCAATGACATACTTGAGCCCCATTTTCCCTCATTGAGTAATTTTTCTTGCATCTTTATTTCTATATTACATTTCTTGCAATTTTGATTTTGCAAATTCATTTCTACAATCCGTTTCTGCAATCTGTTTTTACAATTTTGATTTTGCAATATGTTCCTTTGCCATTTTATTTTGCAATTTCGATTATGCAATCTGTTTTTATAGTTTGACTTTTATTTACATTGATATTTCACACCAACCCAAAATCTATTTTTGCATTTTTTTAGTTTCTAAGTTGCAATTCTACTTACGTTGTTGTTTTTACAATATTTTTGTTACACCGTTCTCTGTGGGATCGATACTCAGGAATACTCATGTTTTATTACTTGTATCGACAGTGTGCACTTGCACTGGGGTTGAACATTTTTATTTACTTTTCTTCACCCAAAGTTCACCTGATCAGTACCATTGACAAGAAGCTTGTTTAAGCCCATAAATGGATTTTGTTAATTTGCAAATCATTTTCTTTGAGTCTCCTAATACAAAATTTTCTGGTTGTACCATATAAATCGTCTCATCAATGTCACCATTGAGAAACACTGTCTTAACATCCATTTGATGAAACTCAATATCAAAATGTGCAACAAGTGCCATGATTGTCCTGAAAGAATCTTTCGATGAAACTGGAGAGAAAGTCTCTTTATAATCAATTCCTTCCTTTTGAGTAAAACCTTTAGCTACATGACGTGCTTTATACCTTTCCACATTACCTTTTGCGTCTCTCTTGGTTTTCAAAACTCGTTTACAACCAATAGGTTTTACAACTTCTAGCAATGGGACAAGTTTCCAAACTTCATTGGCTTGCATAGACTTGTATTCTTCATTCATGGCCTCAATCCACTTTTGAGAATTTGAACCTTGCATGGCTTAATGAAAGTTGATTGGATCATCCTCCATCATTCCACTATTATCTTCATGTTCTAAGAGAAAGACAATGAAATCATCTGGAATGACCCTTCTCCTTTCTAGAGATGTTCAAGGGGCGGGGCGGGATCGGGGATGGCATCCCCGCCCCCCATTTCATTCTCCTTCCCTGCAAAATTCCCATTTAATTTCGAGGGGATTGGGGTAGCCGGTAGGGATTCCCTGTTTATATTTTTATTTATTTTTTAAAATTTTATTAAATAAAATATATTTTTAGAAAATTTCTATTTAAATTATTAATTCGTAATGGTAAATTTCTATTTAAAGAGAATTTTTTAAAATTTTCTTTAGAAAAATAAAATAATACATCATAAAAGATTAAATTCAGTATTTATTTATATATAAATATACATATTAAAAAAATAAAGTAATTGGGGCGGGGACGGGGTTTAAGATGGGGACGGGGAATGTTCCCCGTCCCTGTCCCCGTTTAGCTGAGGAAAAATTATTCCCATTCCCTCCCCCATTCCCCGTTTAAATGGGGATTCCCCGCTGTGGATCGCCTTAAAAGTGTTGGTTTTTTAGAGGTTGTTGAGTTTGCTCCAAGGAGTAATTACCTCATTTTGAATCAAGGTTTGTTCAACATTATTTGGTTGAGGATCCTGATATGCTTCTTCTTTAATGATAGGTATAAGAAGTTGTACACTGTTAAAAGCAACAGTAGGCATGGCAACCAATTCCTCCTCATCAAAAGTAATGTTTCTGACTTTATTTCTCCCCCAAAACTCAACATCCTAAAAAAATCTTGCAGTTTGATCATAAAACTTATACCCTTTGGATTGCCCAGCATAGCCAATAAATTAAGTAGTTGCTAACTGTTTTGGATTCCACCTATTTCTCATGTGGCCTGTAAGGCCTAGCCTCAACTGGCCATCCCCAAACATGAAAATGCTTTAAACTACGTTTCTTTCATGTCCAAAGCTCATGAAGTGTTTTTGTAACTGTTTTAGTTAACACTCTATTTAGAATGTAAGCTGTTGTTTTAAATGCTTCTTCCCAAAGTGACTATGGTAAGGTAAAATTGACTAACCATACTCCTTACCATATCCTTAAGAGTACGGTTTCATCTTTCAACCACATCATTCATATTAGGAGAACCTGGTAGAGTGTACTGTAGGACAATTCCACACTCCTCCAAATATCTAGCAAATGGTCTTAGACATTGTTCACCTGAACCATCATATCTACCATAGCATCACCCCCACAATCAGATTTAATGCTCTTTATGGATTTGTTAAGTTGTTTTTCAACTTTAATCTTGATTTTTTTAACATGTCTAAAGACTAAGATTTTTCTTGAATAAAAAATAGGTACCCATATCTAGAGTAGTCGTCTATGAATGATATGAAATATTATTGTTCATTTCAAGAAGTTATAGGGAATGACCCACAAATATCTGTATGAATTAATTTTAAGACGTTTATGGCTCTATTGGAACCTATATTCTTTACTTTGGTCTATTTTTCCTTGATGCAATTAATACAAATTTCAAGGTCGGTAAAGTCAAGGGAATATAAAATTCTATCAGACATAAGACGTTCAACTCTAGATTTAGCGATGCGACCCAAGCGTCTGTGCCATAAAAAAGTAGATTTTTCTTGACTTCTTTTGCATTTTGAACAACATGGTTCCAAATATAGTGATTCATTGTAAGAAGCAACTGTGTCAAGCATATATTAATTATCAAGGGCATTAAGATTACCAGTTCCAACACTATTTGAATTTAAAGACAAAGTGAATTTATTGTTTCCAAAAGTACAACTAAAACCAAATTTGTCCAATAAGGAATTCGAAACCAAATTTCGTCTACAACAAAAATGTCTTTCAAATCCAAATAAAAATCAACAAATAATAGCAATTTAAAATGCCCAATTGCCTCTATTGCTACCAATTTGCAATCACCCATAAAGATGTTTCTTTCAGCATCAGTTGGATTTCGGTACTTCAGGCAACCCTACATAGAAACACTAACATGAGTAGTTGCACTAGAGTCTAACCACCATGTGTTTCTAGGTGCTGAAGTCAAATTTACTTTAGAACATACCAAAATAAGAGTGTACCTTTCTTTTTACGTCGAGCATGGTACTTGATACATTCCTTCTTTGCGTGTCTAGATCTTCCACCAAAGAAACAACCTTTATTTTCTGGTTGTTGATGTTGTTTCTTAGGAGCTGGATTAACAGCTTCATAGTTCTTTTTAGTTTTTGCCCTTTTCCTTAGAGGTGCTTGTCAGGTGAGCACTTTCTATCATGTCTTGCTTTAATCTTTATTCCTCTTATACACAATAAGAAATGAGCTCATTGTGAGTCTATTCATCATTTTGACAGTTATAACTAACCTTAAACTGGTTAAACTGTGTAGGAAGATAGATCAATACCAGGTACATGAGCAAACTATCAGATAGCTCAAGCTTAAATGCCTTTAGTTTTGATGCCAGATGAGACATTTCCATAATGTACTCTATTGGTATTTATGTCCTAAAGCCTCGTAATTAATGATTTATTTAATAAATAATAATAATTTTGATTATTTTATTTTGCAATATAACATTATCCATTATATGAAAAATCTAAGGTTATTAGTGTAATCTTGAACAGTATGTGGTTGACATACAGAAGGATCATGTTTAAGAAATAACCTAAAGGGTCTATAGTATATGGATATGATTGAGTGTCTTACTCTGGTAACAGTAATGATACGACTCACTTTGTAATGGTTATGAATGATTTAATCCAAATCGTTCATGTGGAGACATGTGAGTGGGGGTATCTTATACAATGAGTTTGTATAAGACTGAACCACGAAATATTTAATCTCTTTTTATAAATCTGTTAATTGAGAAGATTAATATTTCACAAGATGGTCACATGCGAGTCGATCTTAATCCTGAGTGAGTTATGAACTCTTGCCTGTGAGGGATTGTTCTTTGATTTGCATGGGTGTGGCTTTTGTAGTCGATTCAATAAGCCTACCATTTTGGAGACTTGACCAAATAAGGAGTTGGGAACATAATCTTACAAGATGAAATTCACTCATTTCCATATAGGGTAAGTAGATGAGTAGTTCCCTTACGTGCTAATTTTGGGACTTGAACAATGGGGCTCGAACCTCTCATGGCCTGAGAGGGACTTAGTTTATGACTGAATCATAGACAAATTGTTCATTAGAAGATCAGTTGTACTTAAGGTATTGTTAGCTTTAGGGCTTCAATCAAACCAAATATTTTGATGATAACAAACTCAAATTTTTGTACTAACGTTTTTTAGTGTTTCATAGAGTCCATCTATTAGAGCTCAAAAAGACGATTCTAACACATTTTGAATTGTTCAAATCGGATTTCAAACGAATGAGATATGGAAAATAGAAGATTGGAAGGAAAAGCCAATTAAATAATGACACGTGGCACTGTGTTGACGTGGCATTCGGCATGGCAACTGACTTGGCATAACCAGCCAAATTTGGTGACGTGACATCCAATGACTAGATTTTGATGACGTGCCGATAGAATTTCAAAAGGATTCATTTGATTATTAAAAAAAAAGAAACGAAAATGAAGGAATGACACACATGGTAATGGTGGAGGAGAATCATTTCCCCTCTCTCTCCTTAAATTCTATCATGAACCTTTCCAAATTTCACCATTCAATCCCAATCATTCATTCTTTTGACCTGGATCTAATGGCTTATTTTCAATTTGCTCTAAATCCCTTTTAAGCCTAAAAATCTCATCTTCCTCCATACACTTTGAAATTTTGCAGCAAGCCTTCCATACTCTTAGCCTCCAAAAAGGTTCTAAAATCCTTCAACTTTCTCACATACTTTTGAACCGGCTGATTATAGTTGTGTGAGGAATCTTTGGAGTGTTTTGTTGTGTGATAAATTTGTGTATTTTGCCTATTAAAGAGGCATTCCTGTGAGATTTATTTTTCTTTGTTCATTGGGATTTGTATTAAGATGTGGGTACACCTTGGGTTGTGAGAAAAAGAAATTGGTTTGATCCTGAACCAGTAAAAAGAATCTTGGGTTTCTCTTTAGCCTAAGAAAAAGAGGGTCGTGTAGGTTTGGTTCTCACCTACAAGAGGATCACGTAGTAAAATACCCAAGGAGTCTTGGGGAGTGGAGTAGGCGATTTGCCGAACCACTATAAATTTCGGTGTCTTCTTTCCCTTACTCTTTACGTTTGTTTTTAATTTTTACAATTTTTTTAATTGCATGTCTTAGGATTTATTTGTTCTATTGTTTGATAAATCATATTGATTACGAATTGTGTTTAATTTAAAACTTGTTCCTTCGTGTTTTTCATTTAACTAGTTTTAGAACTTTAGGATTATTTTAAAAAATTAAAAAAAAAAAGTTTTAAAAAAATTGGTAGCAACCCTATTCACCCCCCTCTAGTGTTGCCGTTAGATCCTACAGGTATAAGATGTAAATATAGGGGTAAAATAGACTTTTGACCAAATTTTAATTATGAACATCTTGTAAAGGATCGACTTCCATGTAATAGTTATATCCATAGACATAACTTGTCCTACAGTGCATAAGAGTGTAACTCTAGGTCTATAGTGGAGTGACCTAGATTTAATTAATGAAAATTAATTGATTAAAAAGTTTAAATAATTAATTTTGTATAATTGGAACTTATAATCTATAAGCCCATAAGGCCCCATTGCTAGCTCATAGTAATACTAATGATTAATTTAGTTGAAAGAAAATTTAAAATATTTAAATTAATATTTAATTTGAAGTGTTGATATATTAATATAGAAGAGAAAAATATATTTATTGAATTTGATACATTAAATATTAAAATGATTAATGTATATTAGAAACATTTAAGAAAAATATAATACATTTAAAATTTGAATGAGATTCAATAGGTTAAATATATATTGTAGGAGATTTGAATGAGATTCAAATATGTATAATATATATTTTAATATATTAGATATTAAAATATAATATTTTAATTATGGAAAAAATTTGTCCTAAGTCTCTATACATAGGACCTTTGAGTTGAGCTATTAGATAGATATCCTCCTCTCTAGAGAATTAAAGAATTCTCTCTAGACCTCTTCCTCTGCAATTCTCTTGTGGATTTTCTTTTAAGATGCTCCCACAAGCCTTGGTCCTATGTTCGAGTCATAGCAAGGAAAGACTTTGTGGAAGTCTTCGAGATTTGACCTCATTGGAGTTGGAGTAAGAAGATTAAAGACTCGCTAGAAATATCTCTATATATTTCAATGTAAGTTTGTTTAACCTTGTATGGTTATGTTTAATTATAAATAAATCAAAGACGATCTAAGACTTCCACTACAAGATGAAGAGTTCATTCCTATCATACTCCATAATATTTCCTTTGCCCTTATATTTTATTGAAATCAAGTGTTGTAATAGCATGCTTGTTTCAGCCTTATAATTTTTAGTAAAACATTTTTCTATTTCAGAGAGGAATTTTTTAGCATTGGTTATCCCTTCGGATACCGCACTCCAAAATGCATCTAGAATGCTACGTTTTATGATCATTAGACACATGTAGTTTGAGTGTTCCCACTTCTCAAAAAGTTTTCTTTGATAAGGAGAATTGTCAATTGAAAGAGAATGGGGTTGCTCTATCCTTAGTGCAAGGTCTAGATCCATGGAACCTAAAATTATAAAAATGTTTTCTTTCCAATCTTTGAAGTTTGAACCATTAAGAATAGGAACATTGTTGAGGTTAACAGATATTGTAGTAACGTTAGTTGTTAAGAAAACAAATTTAAACATACAATAATGCTCACATCAGTAATGGTCAATATTAAATTATAAACCATAATTAATCATAAAGTTCAAATAATGGTTAATCCCATCACAAGATACTTAACACAACATCAACATTAAGTCTCTGGACAATAATATTGATTGTGAGCAGTAATCTTGATGTAGTGATCAAATATTGACAATAAATGCATGTCAAATAATAAAACTATCTTTGAATCAATTTATTATTTACACACCAAAAGCCTTATAATTGTCACACATTTATCACCACAAGTATGTTTATATTCACACACAAATATTGACCTACTTTTGAGTCAATTAATATTTGCATAAACATATAAACATTCAACATTCAACACCCTCATGAATAATCTCCACATGAGAGGTTACTTTGGCAACATCAAATTTCAATAATTCAATCGTATGTTTAACACCACGTTCATTGACCATAAAAATTAAATGTTTCAAAATTTGAATTTATGATCTAATGCCTTGACTTATCACATATGAAATATAAATCAATAAAAGATGCACTGTACAACTGATAGCACTCATTTAGTGCTATCTTATTTCTAATATATTTTGCTATTTTTGTGCTTTATTTGTGAGCTTTGATGCCTTTTTATGTTGATTTTGTAGAATTTGAGCAAGTGAAGCAAAATTGGAGTATTCGAGGGTTTTATGGCTTTTTGGAGCTTAATTGAACCATTTTGAATATCTAAGCCAAGAAGAGAAGCGATTTGAGAAGTTGAGCCCATGGGAGAGTGTTGAGATGCTCATAGAGTCTCAACGCTCATATTTGAAGCCTACAAGCCTTAGAAGTCAAGGGGGCAACATTGAGAAGCTGTCCATAACATCTCAACGCTGTCAGATAGGGTCAAGACACAAGCCTCGACACTCAAAACACGGAGGGTGGATTTTTGCCCAGAGCATCTCGATGCTAGGAGGCACATGCATGAAGAAATGACTGTGTTTGGACAGCGTCGAGACGCGATCTCTAGCATCTCGACATTGCCTCGATAAACAGTATATGTTCTTATTTTTCTCTTCGTGCAAAGGGGACCAATTTGAGGGTTTTTACCCTAATCTCGATAACAACACTGAATTTGGGGGTTTTAAAGAGAATATTGGAGCATTGTTGAAGACCTTGGAGCTTGAAATTGATGGAGATCACCACGGAAACGCGGGATCGACATTAGTTTGAGCATTCTCTTCTTTTTTCCTTAATCGTAGTATCTTGATTACGTTGTAATTAAGCATTTATGGATGTTTTAGTGAATATGAGTAGTTAATTCCTCTAATTCTAGGGTTTGATGAAGTTAATTGGACCTTGTTGCTTAATTAAATAAATGCGATTGATTTCATTTAAGTTCATTTGTGCATTTTGTCCTCAATGCCTTTAATCTCTTGATCAAAGATTAATTGATGTGTTGATCTAAGTTGATACTCGATGGAGAGAAATTAGATTAGAGCCCAAATGCATGACTAATGGTTATTTTAACATGACAGCAATAAGAACCACCATTAGAAGTTGTTAATGAAGAGTTGTAATGCTATGGTTAGTTAAGGTTATGGACACGCAAGTTAATTAGCTATGCATGAGATAGGATGAGCTCGATAGAGGATTCCTTACTAAAAGACTTCTAGACTTATGATTTAGTTGTTTAATTGGTCTTAAATGTCTAATTAATTAAGTAAATGGTCCAATTGATGAAATCAACTCCCTAGAATACCCTTCTTAATTGTGTCTCTGATTTTAATCTCTACATTTATTTTTTGTTGTTTATTTTATCTTGTCTTGCTTTCATTTTTTGTCTTTAATAAAATCAAGTGAGATTATTCGCAATAATTAAATGAATTAAGAAACCAATCCCCGTAGAGAAGATACTCATACTCAGAATCACTAAATTAAAACTTGACTCATGCGCTTGCGGACTTTACAAATTAAAATATTGCGCATCAAATTTTTGGAGCCGTTGTCGGGGATTAAAATTAGAAACAATAATGGGTGCATTCCATTAAAGGCTCCAAAATGATGAATAAATAAACCGTTAATCCAATTTTCTTTAGAATACGTTTTCCTATGGGGGCAAGTTTGTGGCATTAAAGGAAAACAAAATCTTCACTATTTAATAAAGTCTAATTGTAATAAACCATAACCACTAATGCAAATTCACACTAATTGTAATTACCACAAACGATAACCACTAATACCAAGAAAATAAACCGTCAGTGCAAATTCACCTTACAATTTCACATCAGAACGCAAGTGTAATTAAGAAAATGAAACTAATATGAAGTGATACATGCAAGTGAAACATAAGCGGTATAAAGTAATTAATGCCAATCAATTTTATAGAATAGTGACTAGAAGCAATTTGAATTCCATAACAATATTTGGAAGCAATTGAAGGATAGCTTCATCCAAATATACATGGAATAACACTAAATTAATTTTAAAAGATGCATAAATTGAATCAAAACTATTGAAAGAATTTCTCAATAATTAACAATGGGAGGTCTTTGATATGCCACTTTTTGGGAATATTAAAGAACTCTAAATTAATAAACTTTAACTCACAAATCAATTTCCCATGTAAAATTCAAAATGACTAAACTTCAAGAAACAGAAGCGAAAGTGTACCTATATCCATTGTTCAAAAGTCGAAAATATAGTGGGTATGATCTTCCAACTCTAGACAGATCACGTTTTACTTATGTTTAATTTTTCTTAGTTTCTCCTCTTTTTATAGGAAGCATAGAAGTGATAGCATGTAATAATGTTATCTTATTTCCTATTATTTATGCTAGTTTTGTGATTATTTGGTGAGCCTTTATGCCTATTTCTCTTAATTTTGTAGAAACTGAGCTTGAGGAGCAAAATCAAGTGTTTGGGAGTATTTTGGTGGATATTGGAGCCTTTTGAAGCTTAATTGAAAATTCAAGAAGATTAAAGATGTTATTTGAGCATAAGGCATGTTCCGGGAGATTCTACGTAGAATCACGGTTCCAACGCATCGAACGGGAGGTCATTAGGACACCTGAGCGAAGAGATATAGCAAAATGGTCAGTACTGTCTGCAAGACAGCGTCTCAACGCTACGAAAAATGCAAAATCGCTGTTTTTCACCTAGAAACGCGCGAAAATCAATTTTCTTGTAGCTCTCAACGCTACCTCGTGATTTTCTATATAAACAAGTTTTTGGGGCGCTGTTTTGGGAGGCCAATCCGAGAGTTTCAGCCCTAATGTCGATTCCAAGCTAAAATTGAGGGTTTAAGGAGCAATTGAGAGCATTTGTGGAGCATTTTTGAAGATCTGAAGCTCAAGGGACATGGAGATCACGATGGGAACGTGGGATCGACCATTGTTTGCTAATTTCTTCCTTTTCCTTTAGTTTTAGTTTTTATTTTGTGGCTATAAATTAGGAACTTAAAGGTGTAATTGAATGAATTTAAGTATCTTTGTTCCTAATACTTGGGATTTTGATGTAGCCATTAGACTTGAGATTTTAACTGATTAAGTACCTTGATTGAATGCTTTTGTTTCATGCATGCTTTTATGTATTTAATGCTTATAATCTCTTGATACAGATTATTTGTTTTATTGGTCTGAATTTGTGCTCGAAAAAGTCTTGTTTAGGCTAGAACTTAATTGCATGATTATTTGTAAATTCTTGCATGAAAATGAAGAATTCTCTTAGAAGTTCTTAAAAAAAGTTGTGTTAATGCCTTGCATGCTATTAAAATCTAGATAGAGATATTAGATTTATAACATTGCATGAAAGATAATTGTACTTGAAAGAGTCAGTTAATACCCTCACTTCTTGGCTTATGGAATATTTGCATGACAAATTTTGGTAGTTTTTGCTATAAGTCTAAGTGGTGAAATTGATTCCCTAGGATATTTCTCTCCTATTGTGTCTCCATTTATCTTTTTCTTTATAGGTTAACTCTTTAGTTTTGCTTGTTTTCATATGATTTATTCTCTAAATAAAGTTAAATAAGAGTAATTACGATATTTAAATGAACTAAGGAATCCAATCCCTGTGATCGACCATGTCCGCTATTATTACAAATTTTAGAGGTTTAGGTTTATAAATATATTTGATAGAGCCTTCGACAAGCTCTTCATCAAGAAGTAATTCTCTCTGATGGAGATGATAGAAAAAACTTATATGAAATAAATCTATCTGACATTGGGGATCATAATTATTCTGTAACCAACCGCAAAGTTAAATCAAAGGGAAAACCATTACTTGGTTAATTACATAAGTTACTGTAACACCCGAGACGTTTTGGGTAAGTTTAAAATGTTGTTTTGGTAAAGTTTTATTATGAATTTAATTATTTTGAAGGTAATTTGGTGATTTTTGGAAAAGGAAAGGGTATTATGGTCTTTTAGAGAGAAGATATTTTGATTTTATTATTATTATTATTATTTTTTTTTTTTAAAAAAAAAAAAAGAGATTTACTCTCTCTCCCTCGCGCAGCTCTCTCTCTCTCTCTCTCTCTTGGCCGAACCCAGCCACCGTTCAGCCTCACGCCGGCCATTTCCCTCAACCGAACGCCGACAGCCACGAACCTCGTGGCACGACCGCCGCCCTCCGCTGCCCGCCGCTGCTCGCGAGCAAGCTGCCGCACGAAGCTTGCCGCCGCGTTTTCGTCTGTCATCCGAATAGCTCGCGCGAAGGCTCCGATCGACGAAAGCTTCTCTACGTGCACGCCGGTCGACGAGGGCTCTTACGTTTACAACCGTCGGTGGTTTTGAACTCTAAGCTCGCCGGAAAACACCATTTCAGCCGCGTTTTCAAGGTGGGTTTTCGTTTCCGTGAGATGTTTGGCGTTTTGGGCTCGAGTTTGATTGATTTTCAGCAAAATGACCTCGAATTCTTGTAGATCAGGCTGCAACACATCAGAAACGAACCCCCACGCGCCGATCGGAAGTCCACGCGCCGGCCACGCGCCCATCGGAAGTCCCACGCGCCGTCGCCGGAGTTCCACGCGCCGCCGCTCGCCGGAGTTGGGTAAAATTGCCATTTGGTCTGTTTCGTCGAGTTATTAATGTTAGAATGTGTTTTAGCGTAATTCGGATGGTTTAAGACACGTTTAGGACACTTTTTAGGTGATTTGTAGAGGACCTTGGATTGTACTTGGAGTGGGGACTCGAGAAGCTCATTACTAGTGAAGAAAGGGTATTTTAGTAAGTAAAGATTTAAGGTAAGGGATCTCACAACGAAAGAAGTTTTCGAAACTTAGAGCTAGCCCTATATTTACTTTGAAAGTTTATGTTTTTCGTGTTAAGTATTTAAAAAAGAAAGTGTTTTATATGTATATTCCTTTATACGCTAGTTCCATGAGTTCTATTTGAGTTTTCATGTTAAAAAGAATGGAAATGATATGTATGTCTTTGAAATGCGATTGCCTTGACTTATGCATTCATGAGTATGTTCAAAAACGAGTGGGACCTCATGCATGTGTTGTGTGCTCATGAAAAGATTTATGTAAGGCCGTGACGATAATTCTCCCAAAAGTTTTATGTGGGTTATGAGGGAACCCGAGTCTTCGGACTCTCTATGCTCCCGGGGTTCGAGAGTGCTCCACGATGGTAGCCTTCGGGCTTGAGTCTTCGGACTCCACGATGGTAGCCTTCGGGCTGAGTCTTCAGACTCCACGATGGTAGCCTTCGGGCTGAGTCTTCGGACTCCACAATGTATGTTAGCTTTCGAGCTCAACTCTCAGAGTTAGGGGAGGACTCTATTCGATGGAAAAACTATGTCTTCGGACTATTCACGAGGCCCTCGGGAGAATTTAATCGTTCACGAGAGCCGCGAGGAAAGGTACATGGTTTATAAAACGAATTTTAGGTCCCCTACTAAAGCGATGGTTTACGATGGTTTTATGATTTAAAATGACATGTTGCATGCGATTGAAACTCTTATTTTGAAACTATGAGTTACTTACTGAGTATTATTCGTTAATACTCACCCTTTTCCTTTTAAAAATGTTTTCAGGTAAGGCTAAGATCGGCCCTAGCGCGTGACCGGAGATTAGCTACCCGAGTCATGGGAGCCGAGCGATCGCTATTCCGCTTCTTTTATGTTTCCGGATGTACATAGAACTCATGTCGAGTTTTTAAATGTTTAGGAGGATGCTTCAAAGTCTTTTAACCTTTCTTTGTAAATCGTGCACGTGTATTTGGCTTTCTAAGTTTGAATTCACTTGGTCTATGCTGTTTGAACCCTAGCATCATATTGAGAAGTTTGTTGGATGCTAGGAGGTTGTTTGAAAATCTTAGAAGTGTGTTTTTCTATGTCTTATCAGGTAAGGGTCTAATTTTTGGTTTTCGCGTAGTTACGTCGTTATGCTGCCGAAATTTTCGGTAATATAGCGACGTGACTTAGTAATGACTCTTAGGTAGCGTGTTGAGCCTATAGGGTCGTTACAGTTACTTTCACTTCTAATTTGGCCCCTCATCCAATTAGACATAAAGTAATGATATCTACACATTTTGTCCATGGCTAATTTATAAATACTCCTCTATAAATATTTTCATAAGTAGATCACTTCTTTTGGTTTAATCAAAATAGCAAAAATCACACACACACACACACACACATTAAATAATTACACATTTGGCCCCATATTAAAGAAATTTCTAACAATGTCATCTCACCTCACCTACCTTCATTCACTTCACCCTCATTACTTCTTATTACTTCACCTTCCTTACCTCACTATTTATTAAATTATTAATTTATTTCATCCAAATTAAGTGGAGTAAATTAAGAAGTGACATCTATTTGTAATCTAAATTTTTATATTCAATAGATTGCAATGATTATATTTCTTTTTTTAATGGGCGGTTAGGTTTAGTAAGTTCACTTAATACCTAAACCCTTGCACTAATAAACTTTTGTTATAAATACACCATTCCACCCTCACGAGAACACCACTCCTCTGATTTCTAGGTATAGTTCTCTGTCCATTTGGCCTGAGTTGGTAGGCTGTCTCTAGTCCTCTTTAGTTGGTAGGCTCCCTTCTTTCTTTCCATTTATGCACTTTGCTCACATTTTCTATATTAATGCTTACTTGCATCCTCATGAACTAATCCACTTTCTTTTTTTATATTCTTATATGTCATTCCAAGGGTACGTGGCAGTCATTTCATCTTCTGTTCATGCTCATTTCTACATTCAAGTACCATAAGGTGAAAGATCTGCGAACCATATCTAAGGTAATCATTCTCCACAAACTCCCATTTTTTATATTTTCATACATTTTCCCTCACCTCATTGCCTACACTAACTTTTTTAAACTTTTTTTTTTTGCAGGGTTACAGTCGATCATTCTTTGACTCACACACCTTGTGGATCCTAAACCCAAAAGATGAAACATTACGTAATATTTTTTGTTTTCCCATTTCATATTTGAAAATGTAATTGTTTGTTATGAACTTCAACATACTTTTCTTGGAGCTCTGTTTGTAATATTATAATTGTATAAACCCACTTCATATGCAATTTTGAAATCTCATTCTTATTACAAATTTGTATGCATGGGTTTGTTTCTTGTTCAGAATATATTTTTTTGTTATATGAGTTGTTATATGGGTTGTATTTTGCATGTTTAGAAATATTAAAATTTCCCATAAAATTTGTTTAGGTTTATTTACAATATTTTCTTCAAGAAATGTTTTTTGGAAAAAAAAAATGTAATACTCCTTTTCCAGAGGGCAACACTGTTTGAAGTACAAGAAAAAACTAGAATGAGAAAGAACAAACTTCATTGAAATAATAAACTTAAATACATTTTGAAGTATAAAGGTAAAGAAACAACAACTTAATTCAAGAACACAACTAGAAATATAACTAGAAACTTGAATTCAAATGTAAAAACAGAACCTTACAAAGCTTAAACAAACCTAAAACAACAACTAAAGATTAAAAGAAAAAACAGAAACAAAACTTAACAAGTACAAAAAATAACACCTAGCCCTTCTCTCTTCTAACTTGTCAACCTTTTTCAAGGTGACACAAGTCTTTACACCTTCTTCTTTAGAATATAGTGTTCGAACAGAGCTTGAGAAGAACTAGAAAAACTCGATGTGATGGCTGAAAGTTGAAGAGAAAAAGACAGAACTTTGGGAAGAAAGTAGAAATCCAAGCTCCCATGAAAATGAAGCTAAAGCCACCTCTTATAGACCTCAAGGTCTAAGGTTTGCTACCGAGGTTAGTGTGAGAAGGTATGACAGTGTGATTCCTTGATTTGAGGTGATTTGGTAGAGAATCTTTGAGAAAATTTGCCAAATTCGGAAATTTGGTAGAATCTGTCGAAATGGTCCAAATGCAGGTGCATCCAAACCGCATTTCACTGGAATTTATGCTTCACTTAGAATTTTCCTTTTGCCTTCAAATGCAGTCACATTCAAGTCGCATTTCACTTGATTCTACACTTAGAAAAATTTCTGCTTCTCTAATTGCTATCTTAATACTGGCACATATGGGCCATTTTTACACTTATGCACAAAAACAACAAAACTTATTTTCATGCTAGTTTCGCAATGATTTTGTGTGCTTTCATGTATTTTTATGTTTATTTCTTAGAAATCGAGCATTTTGAGCAAAATTGGAGAATTGTGAGATAATCAGACAAATTTGAGCAACTTAAGGCTATATTTTAAGATTCAAATGTTGAAGAAGAAGGACAAGGCAATTGGACCCGAGAGTATAGCATTGCAACGCCAAAGAAGAAGCCTTTTAACCTTGAAAACTCGAGGGCACAGCGTTGCAATGCTGGCAGAGGAAGATTTTTTCCTTTTTTTGAAAAATGCTAAGGACAGCGTTGCAACGCTCCCCTAGCGTTGCAACGTTGTCTCGATGTCTATAAAAGGAACTTATTCATTCAAGCAAAGATAGCCATTTTTGAGAGACCAAAACCCTAAATCGATTCATACAATGTCTAAGAGCTTAGAGGAGACCTTTGGAGAGCTAAGGAGGAGACTCAAGGCTCAAGATCGTGGGCTTCACGTCAGGAACGAGTGTTGGCACGCTACCTTAGTTTATTCTCTTTTCCCTTTACTTTTCTTTTGGTTTTTTGGAGTTTTGTTATGGACTATAATGTTGTTTATCTCTGTATTTAGACAAGAATGGTTATAAGTTTTAGACTTTTGTTGATTTTGTAATTGAATGGTTGTAATTACATCTTTTATGCATCTCGATTTTTATTGCTTAAACCCTTGACCATGGTTTTGCTTGTTAGGTTAGATTTAGCTCGAGAGAGTAAATTTATCCATAGAACAATAGATGCATGACTAGAGTTAATTTATTGCACGAGAGTGAGTAAGTTAATTCTAGAAGCCTTAATAGAATCACTTAATGCCATGTTTAGTAATAAAAATAGATCGAGAGGTTGATTTATTGCTAGGCATGAGTTAAATTGAGATTGAGAGAGTATATTGATAATTAGTAATTCTTGACTTAAGAATAATTGCATGAAATCAATTCTTTATCTGCAAAAATGTGCTTAATGTACTCAACTATTATGTTTCTCAAGAATTGGACTCCAACCTTGTAAATAGTAGTTTAGATTTTATTTGTCTTTTTGATGACTCTAAAGTTTTGTTTCTCTAAATAAAATTGGGCATAATTAACTATAGTACTTAATTAATCTAAGAACTCCAATCCCTGTGGATAACCTTGGCCACTATTATTGCAAAATACTTAGAGGTCTGGCTTTTATAAATTTAATCTTGATAGGACATTCAACAAGTCGTCTATCACACCCCCAAAATTTATCCTAAATCTAGGGAAGGTTACTATCCAACAACCATTATGCCCCAAAAATTTCGGCAGCATAACGACATAACTATAACAATACCAAAATTTTTCTAGTACCTGTTAGACTAAAATCACCCAACAACTATTCTAACTTCAATTCAATAACCACTGGAGAGTTAGAACAAAACAACATCCCAACTCCAACTCAGACGACTATTAAAGAACAAGAAACCAACCATCATGCTAAATATGTAAAGAACACGACTACTTTATTAACTTCAGGCAAACTCATTCCATAAAAGTAAAGTATCCTAACGAAGGCCTATTACTAACCTTCCACATGAGGCAAAATTCATAACCTAAACCAACTCACTAATGGTAACAAAAAGTCTTCATATATAATCAACTACGTTAAAAAGAGAACTCTAACTAAAAGAATGAAGCAACGACACCAAGTCCACAAACTAGATGTCATAACAGAAAGTAAACTAACAAAACCAACTAAGGAAATGAAACACCAACAACTAGTCTGCAACAGAGCATAATCAACTATAAAAGTAATTCAATTAAACAAAGCTTAACAAAGACAACTACTAAATAAAAAATAGCTAGCTATGGTCTTTCTCTTCTCAAGTCTCATCCTCAGCACCACCAGGCTCGTCATAATCATCATCACCTATAAAATATGTGAGTGGGTCAGTACATAACGCGTACTGGTAAGTAGCTTACACTTGAGGAGCCACCAACCAACATACAAGGCAAACATCATGCTATACACAACAATTACGAAATTGGCATACTTATCATACATGGGAAGTAAATAACGATCACAACATGCTAGACCCATGAATCAACATCTCATGTAAAGTCAACTCACCTAATCTCAAACCTTGAGCTCACTCAATGCTTATACTATAACTCGCACAAGGCTTTCTAAGACCGACTCCTTCGAGACATGTTAATCCTCATTGATTTTATTCAGAGCAACTGACATTCTCTGTCAGCCCCAACTATTTGCATCCAGGGCCACCGATACTCTCCGTCGGTCCCAACTGATTCTTCATCAAAGGCCATCAACGTTCTCAGAAATCTCAAATACTTTCCCTTTTATACTCAACGCACCGACCCTAATTATCTTAAGACAAGGCCATCGATGCTACTTTTAAATCTACTGGTGACATACCACCCCTTGATCACTTGACCGAGCACTTGATATTCACCCAACTATTCTTTCTACACACGGTCCTTAGATCTCTTTCTCACTAGAATGCATGAGTCCTAAACAAGTTTCAATTCATGCTCTCTGTTGAACCCACATAAAACCACATTATGCTAAAACTCATAAACATGCTCAACATACAACCAACATGCTTATTAGACAATCTCAACACTACAATATGCTCGATATCACAAGATCATAACACAAAACCACACCATGCTCATCAAACACAAAGCCACAACCACCATAACAATTTGCTCAACAACACGTATTCACAAAAGTATGCTCAACAAGTCCAAAATATATCAAAGAGCAATACAACTCATTCAAGTATTCATAATAAAGCAATTAAAGCATACAACATGCTTACAAATAAGCAAAGTGACCCTACAAGTAGAATTCTACTTACCTAGAGTGCTCCTAAAAATATTCAAAGGGTTCCTAAACCAAGAGAATAAACTTCAGAGGCTATACTTAGCTCGAAAATCCTTTAAACAACTACCATAAGTTTAAAGAGGGGTATACTTAGATATGGCCTCAAAATGCTAAAGCAAACTCTTTAGGACCAATCCAAACTACAGCCAAAGTTATTCAAAACTATAATTAAAAAGTATTCGAGCATTAGAAACTAGTCTAAGATACTCTAATTCAGTCCGTATGAGTTTAAGGGGTGTTAACCTTGCAAAAACAGGCCCAACGCCTTGCTAACTCGTGTTCGAGAGTGTTTGAATTAACTCCAAATTGCAAACCGAAGGTTCCTACACGTTAGAACCTAAGCTATAACACATAAAGTGATTTGCGAAAGGTCTAAAACGCATTAAAACTTACCGAAAGAGCTTCTATGCTTGGTGTTTGTTATTTGAATGTGTTTGAATCGATCCTAAACTGCAAACTAAAGGTTCCTACATGTTAGAACTAAAGCTATAATACTTAAATTGATTTGCGAAAGGTCTATAACGTTGTGAAGCTTACCGATCAGAGCTAAAAGCTAGGCCTAGAAGGCTTGCTGGACTATGTTCGACAAGGTTTGATTTCGCGAATCAGAAAACTTTAGACTATGGGTAACTCGATTCTAGGCTATTAAAGTTGTTGATCACTGCCGAAAGTGTTCGAAACTGCAAATAAAGGGTATCCAAGCATTAGAAACTAATTTTCAACAATTTAATAGAGTCTGAAAGGTGAAAAATACTTTGAAACATACTGAAAGTGGTTGAAACCTCGCTGGTTGGTGTTTGGCAGCGTTCGAAAATGCGAATCTGACTCTCATGACCTATGGGTAATCCAAATCGAGGCTGAATAGAGTGTGGGTCACGAACCAAAGTAATTTCGAGGCTTGAGTTCGAGTGGGTATTGCTAAAAAATGCAAATGCTCGTGGGTTGCGGCCTACTGGAAACTCATGGAACTGAGTTACTGTGTGTGCGTCATTGAAGGAGTTGCTGCTCGCATGGGTCATCGGCGCTCACGAGGGGGAAGGTGCTCCGGCGGATGCAAATGCGTAAGAGAGGGAGAAGATCGCCATGGGTCTTCGCTCACATCGCTGGACGTGGGAAAACACGAGGCTCGCACGCACAATGTCGTCGAATGGATTCGTCGATGTTGGCTTCGCCGGAGAAGAAGAAATGAGGAAGAGGGGGGGGGGGGGGTTGTGGTGGCTATCTTGCATGAGGGTGAGGGAGGAGAAGAAGAAGAACATAGGGCTTTTTTTTTTTTTTTAAACAAACTCCAATAACTCCAAATATGGTCCTAAAAGATTTGGGATAAATTTCCTTTTTAAATTGGAGGATAAATTTGAATTCTATTTTTTTTTTTTCAAATTAAAACTCTAACCCAAATACTCTAAAATAGCCTAATTTATAATAAGGAACTTGATGAGATGGTAAAAATGTTAAATCGACGTGTTGAGGAGTTGGAAGAGAAAATACGACTTCGTTGATTTCCTCCTAAGTTTGAGAGTTGCAGTTGTGATTAACATGAGCAACATTCAGAAGAAGAGGTACTGGGACCTGTTAAGAATTGGAACTTGGAAAAGGTGATCACATTCTTTTATAATTTGTATTTTTCCAATAATTTACAAGTCATTTGAATTCAGTTTTCCATGTTGTTTCATATATGCATGACAATTGGAATGTTTCAATCACAGGAGGATTTTGTACAGGAGTGGAGCAATCTCTCATAATTTTTCTATATTTGGAATTGTTCCTTTTTCTGGGCCATTCTATTTCGTAGACTCCCTCTTTGTATTTTCATTAGTCTGTCTAAGTGAAAGTTGGTTTCTTGTCTGAAAAAATATTTACTGATGACAGTGAATTAGTAACGTGGTAAGTGGAAAAAATTCTAGTTCTGTCCTTTCTTTTTTTTTTTTAAAGTTCAACAACGGTAGGGTAGATGATTGAACCATCGACCTTTTAGAATGGTAATTTGTATTTTATTCACTAAGCTATACTCGGATTGATTAAAAAGAAATCTAGTTCAAGAGTATAGAAATGCTTAAATACTAATTCTATTTATTGGTTGTCAACTCGTGAAGTGTATGTACTACCATATAGTAATGGAAATTTTGGTCGTGGTAAGTTGCTTTTTTTCACTTCTATTGCATGTATTTTACATTGGGGTTGGCATTTGTATTTGAGTTCTTTTTTCTTCTTGATATTGTGCATGTAGATTGATAGTTATGTCTGCTCAGAAGGGTGTGTTTGAGATTACTTTAGGAAGTAAAACATGTTTTTAACCAATTAAAAGTTCTTTTCAAAAATTTCATGGTGGTTAATTGGATAATCAAAATAATTTTGAAAATTTTAAAAATTCACTTGCATATCACATACTAAATGCAAACAATCAATGGTCTCCCTTTTTATATATTCTGAAATAAATAACCCCAACAATCTGTTTAATTATTGCAAGTTTGGGTTAAATTATCCAGATGTTTTGGTATATTTAAATGTTCAGCACCAATAGATATATAAATGTTCGACACTAATATTAAAAATCAATAATTATTTTCATATTTTGAAATTTTTGAGAAAATAAGAAAAATGTATAGATTTATTTGATTTTTTTTTTTACAATATGTAGGGTGGGAGATTCGAACTTTTAACTTTTTAGTCGAGGACGAATGTACAAATTCTGTGTCAGTTGAGTTATGGTCACATTGGCAGATATATTTGAAATTTTTACAAAGATATCATAATATTTATATAAATATTAAAAATAAAGATGTATAATTTTTTTTTATTAATTTAATATATGAATTTGTTGGCTTTTTTTTTAAATATTTTTTAAGAAATATATGTTGACATTAATATTTATGGACATTTTTATTCCCGTCCCTGTAAAGTTAGATTAGATTGCACCATGTGTCAACATCGGGACTTAGTTTTAGATTAGGATTTGGAATAGAAAAATTTGTAATTAAAAATCTTAAGTTGGATTTAAAATCTAAATCAAATCATGGGATGAATTTGTGACCAAAATCAATTGAATAAAGTTGTTTTTGATGACATCATTTTCACCGTATGTTTTGACACAATCAAATTTTTAATCAATTTGAATATAACTCAATTAGTTTAAGATATTATTTGGTGTATCTTAAAGGTTATATGTTTGAGTTATATTCGAATTGATTAAGAATTTGTGACCAAAATCGATTGAATAAAGTTGTTTTTGGTTAATGTTTCTACTCTTATATTGTTGAACTAGAAATTCTTCCAATTTTTCATAAGTACAACATTAATTGGTGATAAAAATAAGATTAATTTATACTTTATAGATTAAATTAAAAAATTTAGCACATAAACATTTGACTACTAATGTGTCAATTTACACTAACTTAACTAATGAGGTAGTGATAATTTGGTAGGACATGGCAATTAGTGGTATAAAGATAAAATAAGAGTGGATGAGTCAAAAAACCTCGATGAGATGGGGCAAAATACAATTTTTGTCATCTCTAATTTTGTTTGGCCAATGTATGTACTCGCTTATAGCTACGTGAAGCCAAATTATCACTCCCTAACCTACAATTAGGGACGTATCACATTAACATTTTTTAAATAATAACTTCAGCAGTATAGATTTACTATAATCAAAATCAAGGGTGTACATACGTAATTAAAATTTTTCTAAGTTTAGAAACTAAGAGCCTGTTTGATAACATTCCCGTTTTCTATTTCTCAATTTTTAAGAATCATACTTGTTTGACAATCATTTCCGTTTCTTGTTTCTAAATTTTAAGAAACAATATTTTCCAAAATAGAAAGAAGCATTAAAATTTATAGACTAAATTTCCTTTGAAACATAGCTTTATTAAACTATCCTGTGCGAAAAAAAAAAAGAAAGAAAAAAACTGAAGCAATAATGGGTGGAAGATTAACCCTAGCTAAAAAAGACTAAAAAAGGAAAAATCCAAGGTCCTAAGAAAATGAAAAAGAATAATGTTCATAGGGTTTGGAAATGACTAAGCCAGGTGGGGGAGTAAGGTTTTTGCAAAGCGATTGGCAAGAATGGAATAAGCAGCTTGAGTAAGATGAACAGCATCCCAGAAGATGAATTTAGAAGCATCAGAGCATGTGGGAGAAATAAGATTGCACATTGGACCCATTTCCATTAACCCACTTCCACAGCACCCTCTACTTGTCTCCTCAAAACCTTAAATTCCACACATTAAAACACACAATAATCAACTTAATTCATATCATCACATAACCAAAACCAAACAATTCAAGTCAACTAAATAATGCAAATAACTTTCAAAATATTTTGTCTTAATCCCTAAACTAACATTTGCCTGTTAATTCTTCATTAATCATTTAACAAATATCTAAATTTATTTCAAAATTCAACCCTAACATATGCAAATACGTACTTCACCCACACACCTACTCATAAATAAATAATTCTTTTTTAAAAAAAAAAAAAACAAAGGTTTAAAGAAATAAAAGATGTGCCTCTTTTTGTCAAATTGATATTTTCAATAACTTTAAAAAAAAAAATCAACAATAATGAGAACACAAAAGTAATAATAATTTTAGTTAAAATACCATTTTGGTCTCAATACTTTGGGTTTCATAGACTAAATGGAATGAAACATAAAGTATAGGGACTAAATGATTATAATTTTTCATGCAAATTAAAGTTAAATATTTGAAAATTGAGGAACCAATTAAAATAGAATTGAAACCTAACTTAGATGAGAGGAGGTAAAAGATCAGAAAGAGGGGTTGAGATATAATAATTCTCACCATATTTAGAAGGATTAGAAACCATGTCCATGATAGGACCATAGACATCGAGATAAGCCACTTTAGCTCCCACCAAACTTGCTTGAAGGTTAGAGGAGAGAGCTCGGAGCTTGTAGTTGTAAGCTTGACAGTCATTGTTCTGCCTCTGGCTGCACAAGCGCTGCAGCATGTGGCCACTTGGTATCAAGCTTCCCACCGTCACTTCTAATGGCAGACACCCAATTGGTGGAACTCCCACCACCACAATCTTCCTTGCTCCTTTGCTGTAAAGCCTCTGCATTATATTTTTTACATTTCAAATCAAAATGAGAATACTTGGTACAAATTAGCTTTTACGTTGAAGAAGGCAAATAAAATTACCTGAACGACGGATCCAAGCTTCTGAAGCAAGAAATCATGGTAACCAGAAACAGAAAACTGAAGCATTCTCGTCGGCAACAGATAAAGATTATACAACAAATCGTTCGTTCCAACGCTGATCACATACAAACCCTTCTCCACGATCTCATCGCCCTTCCTTTCTCCGACCAGCTTCTTAATTCTCATCACCGCTTCGTCGAAGTAACCCAACTGAGTCTCTAAGTCCAACACCTTCGACAAACCCACCGTGAGTTCGTCCAGGCCGGTTCCGGCGGAGCCAAAGCTGGCGCCGCTGAGGAGGTCCTCGTCGGAGACAGATGGGTCTAGGTACGCCGGCAGGAGGTCTTTGAGCCCCACGGCGGAGGATAAGTAATCGGTCGCCAATTTTCCATCGGAGAATCGACCGGAGGCGGGGTTTTCCGGCATGGCTCGGCCGTATGGTAGGTGGTCTGCACGGGCGATAGTGCCGATGTGGTTGTTGTTTCCTGGATCGACTGTGGAGTCTCCGAAGGCAAATATAGCCGGAAATTTGGGCCGCGCCGCCGAAGCTCCGGCTGGACGTGAGATTTGTAAGAGAAGCGTTATGCAGAAGAGAGCCAAAACGACGGCGTTTCTATGTGCCATTTCTCTCTATGATTTGGTTGAGGAGGAATGGAAGACGATCTAAACTGATAGAGAAAGATAGAAAAAAAAAGAGTGTTGACATTAATATAAATCAACATTAGAAGCCTATTTTAGTAAATTAAACTTTTATTTCCTTTTTTCTATTTGGGGAATATAAAAAAAAATCATTTCAATTTTTACAAAATCTTTTTCTTGTTACAAATCAGAGAGATTCGAGGCTCCATCCCATCTAATATTGAACCAAAAAATCTAAAATTATTTATCAAATTTCAAATTACTAAATTTCAAATTATTTCTTAGACAAATAAAGGGTAAAAATTAAAATTTTAAAATGAAAAGATATTTTAAATATATATATATATATATATATATATATATTCTTGTTCAAGTTAGTTAAGATTTGAAAAGAAAAATAAGATAAAATAATAAAAAATTTCACATAGATTCGAGGCTCCACCCACATAATATTGAACTAAAAAAATCTAAAATTATTTATCAAATGCCAATTTACTAATTTGTTGATTTTAAATGAAGGGTAAAAATTAAAATTTTAAAATGAAAAGATATTTAAAATGTATATATATTTTTTCGTTCAAGTTAGTTAAGATTTGAAAAGTATATTTTTAAATAAAACATAAATTAATTACCATACGAACTTTTAAGTTTTGAAAACAAATGTTATAATACATAGTGACAAATTTTCTAATTCCCGATTCTCCTCATACATATTTTTTTCACCGGTTTCATGCTGCCATCTTCAATGTAAAAAAGGATTTTATTCACTTCAATTATACCTCTCCAAATTCCAAAACCTATTTGAAAACCCTTTGCTAACATAATCTTCAACGATCTTTTTAACTTTTAATCGTTAGAAAATTTTGATGCCAACCTGAGTTCAATTGCTTAAGCCAGTGCAATTTTGATAAATTTTCACTTCTGTATATTATTGAATTAAAATATATATATATCAATCAAGAAATCACTTATTTTTTAAAGGTCAGATATTCAAATCCTCCTATTCGTGCTCTTGATTTAGAAAAGAAAGAAAAGTAAAATGCCTTTTCTAAATAGTTCTAAAGTAGTTAATTTTAATTTTCTGCAGTAGTGCCTCTTTCATATCATATTTACGTTGTTAATTAATCCTTATTAATTGATTTTATTTTATTTTTAGTTTAATAAGTTGGATCTTCAAACAAGGTTAAAGTATAATGTCTTAGCTATGTTTAGATTGACTTACATTTAATAGGTCTAATTTTATGATGTTGAAGAATAAAATAATGCACTTCTTATTGGAGGAAAGTTACTGTTTCAATATCTGTATTCTTTCTTCTTTTTTTTTTTTCTTTTGAACAATTGTATTTTTTTTTTTTTTGTTTAACAATTTCTTGTTTTTAATTTCCTAATTACTAAAACGCATTTCCGCGATTGAGAAATTGAGTTATAATATTTTTAAAATATTGTTGAATGTTTTAAAGGTTATTTGTTAAAAGATGAAAATTGATATATTTTTGTGATTGTGTTTTATTCTTTTTTTAGATTTTTGTGTTATTGTGGCTTTTTTTTTTCAGTACAGATTATATATATATATATGAAAGAGATTGTGGTAGTGTATATATATATAGTATTTGTGACCGTATGTACATATAATATATAGTATAATTTATAGTTTATATAAAAGGCACAATAGGGAGAAACTTTTTATGTCAATTTTGCCCTTTCATTATAACCCTTTCACTATTATTATGTTGATGGCAATTTTGTCCTTCAAATACAAATTTTCCGTAATAATTTAGTGATTGAGGAGGAAATTAAATGCCAATAGATCAAATTCTCTAAAAATTAAATGCAACCAGTCAAATTCTTTATTATTATTTGCTAATTGAGGACAAATTTAAATGTTGATTTAAGAAATATATTGTGGGCTGGTTCGATTTCCATTTGATGATTTAGAAGGTTATGAATTTAATTGCTAAAACAAAATCGTAGGCTGCTTAAAGTAAGGGGTTAATTGAGAGAGAAAAATTAATGCCATATGATGATTAAAATTGATTATGAAAATTAAACTGACTCTGGAAACATTTATGACCATACCGATTCAATTTTCTATGAACGTTTGTAAAATTTTTCATATTTAAATAAGAATGGGATGGCAAAGTTAGCAACATCCTCTGAAATTTGAAAATTTACAAATTTCCAAATATTGTTCATGCTTGGATCAAACTATTTGATTTGGGAGTTGAAACCTTTCAATAAAATATGGAGAATAAAAGTGACAATTCTTCGGAAAGGAAACATTCAATCCTGTCAAGATAAGAATCTCAATCTTTTGAAGTTTATTTTTATTTCATCTATCAATTTCTAATTTCAAAGTCATTTATTTGTTTTTATTCGTAACTTTATATATTTTTGTAATTGCAAAATGTCCGTGCTTGGATCTTACTATTTTATTAGAGAGTTGAAACCTTGAAACAAAACATGGAGAATAAAAGTGACAATTCTTCGGAAAGAAAACATTCAATCCTATCAAGTTAAGAATCTCAATATTTTAAAGTGTATTTTTTTTCAAAGCCATATTACTACTTTCATCTATCAATTTATAATTTCAAAGTCATTTATTTGTTTTTATTCCTTACTTTCTACATTTTTGTAATTGCAAGGGATAAAAATACAGGTAGTTGTCATGTTCAAAGATGTCATTGAAAAAATAAGAAGTAATATGAAAAAAATAAATCGTATCTCATTCAGAATTGAAATGTAATATTGACGAATAACAAATATCCAAATGTAAATCGTGAGATTGAACTCAGTTCATCTCGATCATCAAGGTTGAAGAAATCAAAGAGTCTCTTGGTTTAGATATGTGGAAGTTTAATTTTAATGAATTTCCAACAATTCTATCACTAGTTGACACGATAAATTTAATAGGGGTAAATTTATTGTTTAAATGATTTGTTTATTTCAACTTTATAATTTTTTTTTAACTTATTTACATTCAAGGATCAAATAGATTTCACAAGAATTTTTTTTTTCTTTTTGTAAGATCTATAGCAGAAATCTACATGAAAAATTCAAATAACATAAGTATGACAAAGAGAGATATTTTTATCATAGATAAGAGGTAAAATAAGTATACATTACACTAATTTTTACTTGAATTCTTATTATTCACATTATTATTTTCCCAATATATATGCAAACAATTATTCATTTTATAGTTGCACAAAAATGAAGTTGGCATTAGGGGTGATTTAGCAGAACCATTCATTAGACAATATATGCTCAAAATCTTAGTTTTTGATGGAGAAATATGGATGGTTTTTGAAGCAATAGAACTGTTCGTAGGATTTAATCGAAATACAAAAAAAAAAAAAAGAAATGTTAGAAGGATGTGACTTTTCTGAATATGCCAAAGAAATAATTTTCGAATACTATATACTTTAAGTGCAGAATACTTGAAAATGCTTCGAAATTTACTTTAAAAAGCTTTAAATCCAAATTGTATTTTGTTGAATATAAAATAGGAATCTTAGGCCCCGTTTGATAACGTTCTCGTTTCTTGTTTTCTGTTTCTGTTTTTCGTTTCTTGTTTCTGTTTCTTAAAAACTAAAAACAGAAACATGTTTGATAACTATTTCTGTTTCTTGTTTCTTGTTTTTTGGTAAAAATAAAATTTAGTACATATACTATAATAAAACATATAACATGCATTAAAATAAATATAAAACAATTATAAAGATGTTATAGTATTTTATTAAAGCCTAACACCTAATTAATAATAATAATAATAATAATAAATTTTATCCCTTCAAATGTTGTTCAAATTTGATTTGCAATGTTATTTCTTACTTCAATCAATTCACCTTGAACGATTTTGACTTACAAGAGTTAGTTAAATTAGACGAATTTGTAAATTGTCTAAGGTCAGACAATCGAACATACCCACATTTCTTTAATTTAATAATAAACTTTATTTTTATTTTTTCTTTAAAAATGCATTAGCCAATAATACATGCAAGTAAAATCAGAAAAAGAGAGATAATATATATATTTTTTTACATTTAATGGTAAACATGAAATACATTATTAGTTTATTTATTTAATAAAAAAATAAAATCGTACCAAAAGGAAAAATAATAGAGAATTAAATAGAAAATAATAACTATAAGCTCGCTAATGTAAAGTAAAAAAAAAAAAGAAAATAAGAGAAAATAAAAACATAAACGAAAAGAGAAAAGCAAAAAGGAAAAAAAAAAAGATAATGAACTATTAAAAGAAAAAAGATTATGATGAAAGAGAGAGAACGAATAGAAAGAAATAAATCAAAAAATAAAAATAAAAAAGAAGAAAAAAAATAAAAAGATTAAAAAGTATTAAAAGGAAAAAAAAATAGAATGGAAGAGAGAGAAGAGAGATGGGTAAAAAGAGATAAGAATACATGCATGAAATCTAAAAAAAAAAAAAAAAAAAAAAAAAAAAAAAAAAACAGAAACAGAATTTGAGAAACTACTTTTTGAAGTTTCTCAAAATCTGCTTTTTTTTTAGAAACGTTTCTAAAAAATTTAGAAATAGGAAACAAGATGGTTTATCAAACAGGCATGTTTCTTGAAAAATGAGAAACATGAACAAGAAACAGGAAACATGAACGTTATCTTAATTTCTTAAGATATTTCTAATTCTTCTATAATGACCCAATCCATGAAATTTGTGGTAGGAGGGTCTAAATTTTTTTGAACATGTAAAACAATACTATTTATATTGTCACAAATTATTTTATGTATTGAAGCTAATTCTAAATCTATTGCAACTTCAAATGAAATCTTGTAACACCCGGCTTATTTTCAGACATTAATTTCAAATTATGGAAATTAAGTTGGAATGATTTTCATTGGGTAATTTAAATTTGAAGGTTAATTTGAAATTTGGATTGAGAAAAAGGGTTTTTTTGGAAATCAATGTTAGGACAAGGGGCATTTTTTGAATTTTTTTTTAGAAAAGAAAATGCCATCCTTCTCCCTCCATCTCCATCTTCTCTTTCTCTCTCTTCCTTTCTCTTGGTGCTACCCGAAAACCCCCACCCATCTTCTTCACTCTCTCTCTCTCTCTCCCTCCCTCCCTCCGACCGAGCACCCATCCTTCTTTCGGTTTTTTTTCTTCTTCTTCCCCGCCGAACACCCATCCATCGCCTGCCTCCTCCTTCTTCTTCTTCCGTCAGCCGCGAGCAGCTCGCCGGAGCTCGATCCTCGCCGCCGGCTCCTTCTTCTTCTTTGTTGGCTGCAACCCACGAAGAACACCCATCCTCCGCCGGTTTTCTTCTTCTTCGCCTTCTTCCTCTAGAGAAGCAGCCGCACGTTGGAGTTGAGGATCTCGCCAGAAGCTTTTTTTTTTCGTCCAAACCGTAACGCCGTAGCTTCGCCGGAGTCCCTGAACACGTCGGTGCTGCAGCTTCTGCCTCACCGGAGCTCTTTTATTTCTGGAAGTCGCGCGGTTCGCGAGTAGATCTGACCGAAAAGGACCGGATCTGTCCAGATCTGTGAGCCACGCTCTGAACGGAGTCCTCACGGGCCGCCAAGCGCCGGCCACGCACCGCCACGCGCAGCCACAAGCGCCGCCGTCTCCGATTCAAATTTTCGAGCCTGAACAATCCCTGTTACGATCGTGTTACGATTTGGGATATCGATTGAAGGATCAAACTTTCGAATTGGAGGTAAAGTGTTAAATTCCCAGCAAGGTTGTTGGTACTGAACAACCACCTCTCGAGACTAATTAATTTTGGGTTAAGCAGGAGACCATAGCTTGGAAGAGGTTTTGTTGCCAGTTTAATATTCATTACCATATTCGAAGTAAGTAGTTATTTAGACTGTAAGCCCCTTAAGTTCTTAAATGTTTTGTATTTATGTTGATTAATGTGTGAATTGTGGAAATATGCTTGGAAACCGTATTTAGGAAGCATGTAATGGTTAATGGATACGTTCAAAAGTAGTTATGAGCTCAATTGGCATAAGTTGTGGTTATAATGAAAATTGGGGCTCAAAGTTATGATTTTATCGTGTTGACATATGGAATACCTTAAGAACTGCCCAAAGTTATATTTGGAAGAGTTTGAACACGTTTGTGGTTAATTGTGAACATTGATGCTTACCTAAATTTGAGTATGTGAAAGATGTCGTGGTTGGTTAAATTAATATGAGAATTATCGTGTTGGGCTTAAGGTTGCTTGAAATTGTTGCGATTCTCGTTACAGGATTCAAAGTTACAAATAAGTGGATGAAAATGTGCCTGAGGTTATGAATGAATGTGATTATAGTATTTCCTTATAAGCATTTGTATGGGTAGTTGTGTTAAACTAAACAGTTGTAATCGTTTGGACTTCTGAGATGTTTGGTTAGCTGTGAAGTGCAGAAAACTTGAATTTTAGATTGATTGGTTGATTGGGTTCAATGCTTTTGGGTTCAGGATGGGTTAGAGGCTGAAGTAGAGCACCCTAAAGTTATGCAATACTCAGGGTCGAGGACCGTATTTTATGTGTTCAGAATGGTCTTATGTTTGGGCTGATATAACGAGTTTTGGATGGGTCCGAATGTGAGTAGAGAGTTACTGGTCGTCCTGATTTCTAGAGTGGTTATGGAACTTGTAAGATCCAATTTTGATATTCTAGTATTTGGGTATATATGGTTTGTTGATTATTTGATTTTGAAAATTTTAGATTGTAAATGTGGGAAAAGAAAAGGAATTGGAAAAGAATTGGAAATGTAGAACTTATTTAAGGAAAAGAAAAATAAAAAGAAAATAATAGGTAAGGAAAAGGAATTATCTCTCTCTATATATAATAAAATAGTGAAGTGAAAATTTCGGTTTTAACCAGAGATAAGAATAAGAAAAAAAAAAAAAAAGAAAAGAAAAGAAAAGAAAGAAAGGATGGTTCGGGAAGGAAAAGAGAAGGAAAAGAAGAAAAGTGAGTGAAGTAGAAAGAGAGAAAAATAAAGAGAGGGAGTTTGGGAAGAAAAAAATGGTGGAAGTCTAAGAGCTTTCAGAAACCATGGTAGGTGGATCAAAGAGTAGGAAGCTTGCTAGAAAAGTCGCGCTAATACCGGAAGAGTTCAAAGAAGTTTTTAGGCAAGGATTCAACTTGGTAAGCTATTTTTTTTTTGTCTCTTTTGAGAAGTGTTGCGAAAAATGGAAAACACATGTTATTTTCATGGGGTTCTTTTCCTTATGTCCAAAAATTTTATGGTTCTCCTCATGGTTCAAGAAACTTAATAGATCTTGGTGGGTACTCTCTCTTTGGGGTAGGCTTAAGTAAATGAAAAAAAAGAAATACAAAACCCAAATTTTTAGTGGGAATGAAAAATAAAGAAATTTACAAAGGAATTTGATTCAAGGGTGGATTATGTTTGTGGGTTTTTCTTTTTAAACAAGAACATGTTGGATTTTGGTTTGGAAATAAGAGTAAGATGGAATAATAGAAATTCAACCACAATAGCAAGCTAGATGGAAAATCTATGGTGATTTTGTTGGGTTTTGTATGAAAAGATTTTGATGCATCAAACAAATGGGAGAAGACACAGAACGAAGAAGAAAAAGAAGAAGAAGAAGAAGAAGAAGAAGAAGAGAGAGAGAGAGAGAAAGAGAGGGTAATTAGGTAAATTAAAAAGGGAAATGGTTGGATGGTACAAAGTGGAATTATGAGGAGAGAAAAGTTGTATTGGAATTGATAGTCTCACGAGGGAGAGAGAGAGTTTGGAAAAAATAAAAAGTTATTTAATTTTAAGAAAAAAAAATGGATTTGTGGAAGAAAGAGAAGAAAATAATAAATAAATAAATAAATAAAGGTGAACGATTTAATGATGTGAGGGAGTGGTAAATTGAGGAAATGAGGTATTATTTTATGTTGACAAAATTTGTGATAAAGGGAGATGTGAAAGTGAAGAGAGAAATATTATTTAATGGAAAAAGGGACAAATTGTACCTTTCTAATAAAAGAATCAAATCAAAGTGAAATTTGGAACTTTGACAATTGGGTTTTGTTCAAGTATGAAATTGATTTAGTTGATGTTTAGTTGAAAACTACTTGTTTGGAGAATTATTATTGATATAGTTATTGGAATTTTAGGTTGGATAGAAATTGGAATAGCATATGATTTGGGGTGCCATCGACAAGAATTATGTGAGTGGTTAATTTATAAAGTATTTCAATTATTTTAGTAATTGATGATATTTTTGTGAGATTTGAAATCAATTTCAATTAATGTTAATGCAAATGATTTAGTTATATGAAAATTTGGAGGAAATTACTTGTATTTCACAAATTGATTATTATTGAGATTGATGATTTACTAATTTGATGAGAAAGTGACATATGATCACTAAATTGAATTCATTTTTTAGCATGTTTGAATTTGAAGAGTTTTAATGTTTATTGAGAAATGTATGAAATTTTCGAGACGTGGTCTCAGAGAAATTATGACTTTTGGAAATGTTTTATATTATTGAGAGATTTGATTATTATTGAGAATTTATCCATGTTTAGTGTTATTTGAAAATCTCTCAAGCTTATGAGTTGTGGTTTAGAGAAAGTGCATGATTTTCAAAAAGAGTTTTGAGAATTAAGAATTTTATGTTAAAAGTGGATTTTTAAACCACTATATTTTTGTACCCATGGTGATTACCCATATGCTATGAGAATGTGTTTCCATAGTATGTAGCATGCTCAGGTCGCAGGGGATGCTGGGGAATGCCGGGGCCATTAGGTGCCGAATCCGGATTCCGAATCCTGGTCCAAATCCTGGTCATTGAGTTTACTCTGCGTGCACGTATGATAGAGATTGCTCTGCTGTGCGTATGGAGATTACTCTACGCCAGTATGACAGAGTTTTGGGTACAAATTTGGTGATTAGAGCTTATGCTTACATTAAGAGTTGAAATTATGAGATTTCTTTGTACACGTTTTTAATGGCCCGTATTTATGTTTCAAGAGTTATTGTTTAAAGAGTTGTTGTTTCCAAGAATTGAAATCTCAATTTGTGCAACTTATGTTTCTAAGAGATTTCGCAGTAGTGACCTTGCTACAAATTTCACTTTATTTTCATGATATTGAGAAGTTAAAAAATGTTCATGATTTACATTATTTTACAGAGTTATGAATTTCTGTTTAGTAAGAGAGTTATTTTTCTTGAAAATTTATTTTCTTATAGAATCACCACTCACTGGGCTTTTTAGCTCATTCTTCTTTTGTTTTTAAAATTTTTCACCAGGTTGCTCTTGAGTTTCAACCAGAGTTTGCTAATCAGAATCTGCCACCAGTCTTTTCAAGTCATTGCATATCATTTATTGTAAGTAAAGAGAGAAATCTTGACTACATTATTTATGAGATATCTATAGATAGAATTAGACAAATGAGATCAGAGATAAAGACTTCGCAATAGATTCCATTGCACACATATGGGGTCTACTGCCGTCATAGCTCATCCTAGGTTTGATAGAGTTAATCTGGGGCGGGATGTGACAGAACTGAATTCTGGATTAAAAGGGATGGAGGGCTATGTGCCGCTAGCACATGTATGTGCTTGTGAACTACGGGCCAGGTTGTGAATGTGGTCCGGATATAACAAATGATTTTGGTATGGTAGATTACCCTCGAAATTCCAAAAGTAGTGCGAAAATGCAAGGAGCTTGATAAAATAAGAGCCACCTGATCTTATGTCTCTCCTGGGCGAGTCTGTAATTCTAGGTTGACTTGATGTGATGAGAGTGAGGGATAGTGTTCCTTCACTGTGGTGCTAGCTTAGGGGTGATTCCCCATTATGTTGAGCGTAAGGATTGCGATCCTTATGGCCTGTGTGCTAGTTTATGTGTGATTCCCCATTATGTTGAGCGTAAGGATTGCGATCCTTATGGCCTGTGGTGCTAGCTTAGGGGTGATTCCCCAATTATGTTGAGCATAAGGGATGCGTCCCTTATTGCCTGTATGCTAGCATAGAGGGGTGATGTTCTATTGTATGTAGGCGTGAGAGTTATTTTCTTCCACGGCCTTAGTCAACCTAAGTTACATGGCTCGTTGGTAGTACTCGAGACAATGCCATACCGGGATGGACTCAGGTAGGGTGTGCGAGCGGTAGTAGTATGGACGATGAGTTGAGATTATGAAGCAGATGTGCGTGTCAGGACAACTTTTGAGTTGATGATGCTAGCATAGGGGCAATGTCCCAGAGTAATGAGTTAGGGGGCGTTTTCCCCTAGAGTGTTGATGATGCTAGCATAGGGGCGTTATCCCCAGAGTAATGAGTTAGGGGGCGATTCCCCTAGAGTGTTGATGATGCTAGCATAGGGGCGTTATCCCCAGAGTAATGAGATAGGGGGCGATTGCCCTAGAGTATTGATGATGCTGGAGTAGGGGCGATGTCCCCAGAATGATGAGTATGAGAGTTGTCCTCTTTCTTTGTATTAGACTTCCCTAGAATGCATGAATCGCAGGTATAACTTGTGTAACACTAAAGGCGAGTGAGTCTGAGTTAAGGCGAGTAGACTCTTAGCTGATCAAAGTGAATTTATTAGATTGAGCTGGGTTGTGTGAGATAGGGCGATGCCCTCGTTTGTATGGATTTGGACTTGGAACCCTTAAGTGGGCTACTTACTGAGTATGTTTATACTCATGTTTGCTATTTTGTTTGTTTTGCAGATTGTGCACATCCTAGGGGTGGATCACGCAGGTGACGACTTGACGAGACTATGGAGACTCCACCAAATTTTCTTTTTCATGCTTAGCCTTTAGGTTGTTCCTTTGTTCCTTGTTGTTTTGTTGGTCTGTAAAGTTTAAATTTCTTTCGTTTCCGTGTAATTAGTTAGAAGTACTTAGGTTCATTTGTCTGTTGGTTGAGCTCAGCATCATTTATCATAGTTTGGCGAATGCTGAGTCTGTTATCTGAAACATAGAAGTGTTATGCCTCTTTCCAGGTCGTCGTAAAATTTTGGTTTCTCCTAGTTACGTCGTCATGCTGCCGAAATTTCGGGCATGAGCGAGGTAACTAGGTCGTGCTTCCGATCTAGCGTGTCGTAGTAGGTTCGGGTCTTTACAGATCTTGTCCAACAAAAAACAAAATGTCTTCCATTGCCGTAACTTCTTCAATTGGAAAAGCATCTTCTTTGGTTTCAAATCTGGCATAAGTTCAAGTTCAACTAATTAGAGGTAAATCAAATTATTTAGCTTAGAATTTCTATTACTTTTGAAATTTTTTACAATCTTGCTTTAAATTTTGTTTTTTGTTATTTTATCCAAAATAAAAAGAATACTATTTAATCATAGATTTTCAATAAACCAAGATAGATTTACATAGTGAGGAAGATGATAGCAAATACCATAATATAAATAAATATAAAATGGAAAGATTCAAAACAAAACTTCCTTTTAGCTTAAATAAACTTTACCTCATTTTAGCCTAAACACTCAAACTACCACTTTCTTGACAAAAAATGATCTTCTAGGCTTAACCAAGAACTCTCCAATAGTGAACATCTCATACGGGGCACAACCTTAGATCTATAGCCTCATTGTCTTTCTCTATCTTTATTTGTGGCAAGTAACCTTATAACAAGAACTAGGAATATAAGAACTAGGAATATTCGGGTTTATGGTGAAATGTGTTTGATATGGAAATTTTACAAAATTAGTATTCCATAATTACCGCATATTTTAATAATGTGAGCAATTAATTTTTGAAAATTTGTCTTCTTAGATATGGCAACAAAATTAAATATAGGTTTAAAAAAATCCATTGTCTAAATTTAAAAGAATAAATTAGTCCTTCTAAAGAAATTTTTTAAAAATAGTTACAAATATTTAGGATCCATTTTGTACGTAATTTCATTTAAAATAAAGATTTTTGAAAATGATAAATATATATTTAAGGAAACATCTGGTACTTTTATGATTTTCGTTATTTATTAAAGATGCATGTAAGTAATTTAGATATTAAAATTTGAATTTAAAGTTTGAAATTATGTTTGGTAATGTATTTTAAGAAATACTGACACCAAGAGATTTGAAAAAACAAATTATAAGTTTCGCTAAGTTTTTGAACCATAAATAATATTAAGATATTCTATATTGAAACTTGCTAACAGATGAATAGTTGCACGTTTTCCTTATTAAGGATCACGTGGATTCCATATTTAGAATTGAATGGAAATTTCAAAAAAAAAATTAGTCTTCCTTCATTGCCTCATAAATTACTCTTTTTTAAAAAAAAAAAAAAGAAAAAAAAAACTAATTTTGACTTTTTTATATATGACAACAAAATTTAATATAATTGTAAACAAAAAACAAAAATTAATATAGGTTTTAAAATAAACAGTTTTTCAAATTTAAGAGAATTTTATATTTAGTTTAGTTTGAAATTTCTTTTTTTTTTTTTCTTTTCATTTAAAATGAGTTTAGTTTGAATTTTCAAACTTAATAAATTATCCAATAGCACTAATATCTCATTTATTATTATTATTATTATTATTCTTTGAGTTCAACATGGGGTGGGGGAATCAAACCTAGGGGTGTTCAAAAAATCCGATGACCCGAAAAACTCAATCAACCCAACCCAATTCAACGGTTTGGGTTGGGTTATCAACTTGTTTGGGTTGGGTTGGGTTCAAACAAAGAAATTTTATGGGTTGGGTTGGTTCGTGGGTTCACTAAAAAGGAGTTTGGGTTGAACCGAACCAACCCGAACTTTTTATTAATTTTAAAAAATAAATTTTTTACTTATATTACACCCATGGTGTCAAATGTCGCTCGACATATTGAGTGACATATCGGAAATTTGACACCCTCGAAATATATTAGTAGGGAGAGATATCGATATTTTGACGAAATCTCGAAATTTCGTCGAAAGTAGGATATTTCCCAAAATGTTGAAGAGATAGTCATTGAGAATTTGACAATCTGTTAATTGTCCAAACTCGAGGCCCATAACTGGAAGCCCACAAGCCCAATGTTTGGGTGTTCTGTTTCTTAGATGCTTCTTTATACAGGTTTTCCATCCTACAAATTTTCGATGTGGGACAGGAGTTGTGTCTTGCGATTACTAATTTTTTTGCCTCTCAGTTTTTGTTTTTTTTTTTTTGTTTTTTAATTTTTTTATTAATAAGATACGGAACTTCTAATTGAAGAAATAAAAAAAATACTTTGCGTTTAGTATTGTGATTAGCCATAAACAGATTGTTGAATACTTATTCAAGAATTTTTCTTTTCTTTTTGTAATCAAGATTTTTCTTTTTGAAACCTTTGATGGGTTGAGTATATATTATCAGGCAAATCACAGGACACAGGAAAAGATGGTTTTTTTTTATTTTTAAATTCTTTTCTCTTTTTCCTTTTTTAATTATCTTTTAACTCTCCCTTAATTTCTATCAGTTAATCATCTTATTATGTGAGTCTCACGACTCTCACCCAACCATTTCATCTCCTCTCTCTTATTATGTTCTTTTTCTTTTTTGTAACTTAATTTGTTTTCTTAATCATCTAAATAAGTTTGTTGAAATTTCACACACACAATACATTAAGTGAATGGATAAAGTTAATCCAAAAAAAAAAAACATATATATAAGAAAGCATTAAAAATTTTGAGTGGCATCTTGAAATGTTACTTGACATTTCGAGATGTCAAAGTGTTTGACGTGTGGTAAAATATCACTTTTCTAATGTATCAAAGTGTCAAAGTGATCTATTTATAATTATTAATTATTTAATATCAATGATTATAATATTTATTCATTAAGTAACTATTTTATTCTGCTTATTAATTATTGTATAAGTATTAAGTTGTTGTTTATGAGGTTGATTATATTTTTTTAACACTAAAGTGATTAATAAATGAAATGCTATTTTAGACAAAAATGGAATTTTCTTTTCCTTTAGAAAAATCTGTAATTACCGTCAAAATTCATGCTCATATCGACATTTTCATTGACATTTACATCTAAATATTGTCTTAATTTTTAAATATGATGATTAAAAATGGTCAATTATAGTCTAATTAAGCCATAATTAAATTTTCATTGAATAATTCAAATAATTTCCATCAATTTCCATGATTTCCATAAATTTCCCCGAAATTTCCATCGACATTTCCATTTCCATCGACATTTCCATAAAATCTAGACTTCGACATTTCCAACGACATCGACATTTCAAACATTGATTACAACTATATGTACATATATTTATTTTAATTTTATAATTATTTTTAGATTATTTATTATTCAACAACTTTTTAAAATAAGTTTTTGAGTCTTTGGAAGGTAAAAATTCATGATATAAATTGAAATTGAATTGCTAATCTTAATTCAATATTTAAAAATAAATAAATATATATTTTATATATCAATACTTAACTTTTTCTTAAAATAAAATTTTGAGTTTATAACCCGACCAACCCGAACCAACTCAACCCAAATATTTCATGGTTGGGTTGGGTTGAGTTCATTATTTAATAAGGGTTGTTTGGGTTGAAGAAATTTGCAACCCGAATAATTGGGTTGGATCTAAAACATGCCTCAACCCGACCCAACCTAACCCACGAACACCCCTACTTGTTCCATTCTAATTTAAGACGATATCTTAAAAGTGGTACCTTCAACATCCCTTTTCACTGATGTCGAAAAAGAGAGTTAAACCAGTGCCCCAAGTTTTCTCATGTTTTAGCATCCTTCTTCGCTCCAAATGTGAGAAACTACTGTGGTGAGTGACTCAACTCAAAATTTTTCTATCCTAGTTGGCACTCCTCTTTTATTACTTCTTCTTTGTCAACTAATAAGCTAGACGTTAACCCAAACTTAACAAAAAGGACTATTTTTAAGACTAGTTAAGAGACACGTGCGATGCACGTTAAATCTCATTGTTTTAATTGAAAGTACAAAAAAAAAATAGTATTTTTTTTTCTTTTCAGTTTATCAACATTTGAGATGGGAGAAAAGAAAAATAGTGTCTAAAACCATATATATTTTGTTTTAGGTTAATTTCTAATGAATATGAAATGCAAAACTAAGTATATTTTGTTTCTGATTAAAGGTAAGGAAAATTTAAAAAGGTAAATTTTTTTTTACAAAGATTCTTTAGATCTATTTTGAAATTACGTAAAATCTTTGGTTTAAAAAAAATCTGCTTTATTATTTTTATATATTATTGAATGCTTCTCCCATCTATTTTGCTATTTTTTTTTTCTCTTTTCGAATAATTCACAATTGTAAAAAGTTCTCTTTCATGATTTAATCTATTTTATGTGTGTTTCTTCTCTTCCATCTCACTACAAAGTAAGAGGTAGTGAGTCTCTCTCCTACATAAGTACTCTTCTGTGTTTATATGCCTGTAATTTTACAAACGAAGTTGGGGTTTGAAACTTTATGAAAGAGTTATGTTATATGTTCATTTATTTTGCTTTTCAGAAAATTTGTTGATGAGAAATTTTTTTTTGATTTTGATCATAATAAAAAAAAGATTTTGAGTATAGTAAATGAGCAAAATGATTTTCAATTGTTGAAATATTTTGTTTGTACATTTATATTTATGTATAGAGCGTTTTGTTGAATTTGAATAATAAACACAAAGATGTTATGGAATGAAATTTAAGGAAAAAAAGAATTCACAAGATAAATTATAAAAGTTTCAAAAACAAAATTAAATCATTCCAATGATTGAAGACTTACATTTTCATGTGATCGTGAATTCTGGTTAATTTTCCTTCATGAAGTAGTGGAAACATAAGAAGAAACTTTCATGAAAAGTGAAAAAGAAGAAAAAAATTAAGCTACAGAGAGACACGATGATTGAAATAGTAATTATTTATATATAAACAGGTGATTTTTTTTTTTAAAGACATGATTAATGGCCAATTTTTTAAAATTATATTTTAATTTTAATCAAATGGGTGCATCCATTTGATGTGAAAAATCCACCCCTGAATATTCACGTCCCATCAATATATAAATTACAACTATTTGACCTAATTATATAATTTTTCTTAAAAATTCAATTTTCATATATACATTAACTTGAATAGTCATGTTCCGTCATGTTTGAAGAACCACCTCCATTGTACAAATTTCTCTCAACAGACACGTCAATTCAAAGAGTTGTGTCCCATCAACAAATAGTGAAGGGGAAAATAGGAATTTAATAAAATTGTAAGGGCAAAATAGGTATTTAAAGATTGTTCCCTCATAGCCCCTTTTATATATAGTATAGATTTATTGAAAATACAATGACAAAATTGAACATTTGAAAGTACATGGACTAAAATTGTACAAGTATCAAATTGCATGGACCAAAATGGTATTTAACCTATTACTTTCTGTTAAATAATATGTCAAAAGTTCCCATGCAATACTAGAAGAGGCTATTTATAGCTTTGCAAGAAAATATATAAATAATGCATTAATTCTAAGATACTAACTATCAATTTTTAATAAATGGTTAAATTATAAGTTTAGCCTATAAACTTTTGAGACTATGTCTAATAGGCCCATAAACTTTAAAAAGTATTGGTAAGTCCTTCAACGAACTTTAAATTTTATGTCTAATAAGTCCTTGTTGAACTTTGAAAATGTCAATAGGTCTATGATTTATTCAACATTTTTTTTAAAAAAAAATTATGAACCTATTAGACACAAAATTGAAAGTTAATTAAAATTTATATGTAATAAGACCTTGAACTTTCAATTTTGTGCCAATAAGGTTGTGAATTTTACAAAATGTCAAATTGGATGTTGACTTGTTAGATGCTAAATTGAAAATTTCATAGACTTATTAGACACCTTTAAAATTTAGAGACCTATTGTAAATTTTTTAAAATTTGAGAACCTATTAGACCTATTATAAACTTGTAATTTAACCTTAATAAAAACTAATTAACCCAAAATTAACAACTTGATTAAATATTAACTAAACCAAATTGTCAATCCGAGCATAGCAAATAAGGCACCTAATACCATCTCAAAGGTCGATTTCCCAACCCCACAATTACTGATCACCAAAATCAAACTAGACTAATCTAAACTATTTTAACTGAGTTCGAACAAGATTAAACAGAGCGTTACCACCAAAAATTCATCCAAATAAACTTAAATCATTGCTGAAAAGTGTTCAAATGAGTATGAAACTAGAAACAGAGACTTTTCATAGGTTAGAGAATGATCTAAAATACTTTAATCAAGTTCAAAAGGGTTTAAAGTGGGCTGTTACCTATTGATCTTAACCGATGAAGCTTGAAACTTTGCTGGTTCGTGTTCGAAAGGGTTTGAACTTGCAGATTTGAGGTTCCACAAATCAAATAAAGATTGAACAAATCAATCACACCAAATTCATCCAAGATAAAGACACATAAACGTCCAAATCCTACCCACCAATGCTCACCAAAAAAAAAAAACAAACAAAAACAAAAAATCAACTCTAGCCACAACAAGCACAAATTCTTAAAAAAAAAAACACGAAACCTTAACTTGAGGGTATTAATTTCACCCATGTTCAAACTCATTTCACCAAATACAGAGCAAGAAATGAAAACTCAAAACCATATTCCAAAGTCCATACAAATAAACAATTAACAACGCTTTAGAATTCCCACTACAAAAACGAAAAAAGGGCACAACCCAACTCAAATTTCCATTCCAATCAAATTTCCCAAAAACCTTCAAGCAGCCAAGATTGAAAACAACAAAGACCCAAAACTCCAAACGAAAAAAGAGAAAGAAAAAGGGTGTAAAAGAAAATTCTAAAACAGAAAAAGTATGTTACAGGCGAACTTGCAGATTTGAGGAGATGCAGGCGGCGGCGACGATACGAGGCGGGGCTGCAGGCTGTGGGTGGTGGCTTGAAGTGAAGGAAGAAGGTGGATGGGGCGGGGGAGGTTGCCGTGAGAGAAAAATGAGGAAGAAAGAAAAGGCAGAAAAAAAAAAAAAAAAAAGATACTAGGGCAAATCCGCCCAAGGTCGACGGTTATAAGATCGTATGACAACACTAGTGAATAGGCTACCAAAATTTTCAATTTAATTGAATCTAATTAATTTAAAATTAACAACTAATTTTGCCTCTAAAAAATTTACTTCTAATTTGAATCCCATGAAAATTTACAAAATTAAACAACCAAGCAATCAATACATAAAAATGATTTTGCACTAAATAATTTAAGGCAAACCTATCGTGCAATTTAAGAAAGAAAATAATTCAAGAACGATAAGATGCAAAAATTAAAATATGAAAAATAAATAAGTAAGGGAAAGATGACACAAAAAATTTTATAGTGATTAAAAAACCCCTACTCCACCCTCCAATACTATCCTTTTTTATTATTTTCTCTTATTTATCTTTTCAAATCTTGAGGAACTTGAACAAAATTTTTTTTTAATATCTTTTCATTTTAAAATTTTAATTTTTACCCTTCATTTGTCTAAGAAATAATTTGAAATTTAGTAATTTGAAATTTTGTAAATAAATTTAGATTTTTTTAGTTCAATATTATGTAGGGTGGACCCTTGAATCTATGTGGCATTGTTGATTCTTTTATCTTATTTGTCTTTTTAAATCTTAACTAACTTGAACAAAAAAATATTTTTTCATTTAAAAATTTTAATTTTTACCCTTCATTTGTCTAAGAAATAATTTTAAATTTAGTAATTTGAAATTGATAAATAATTTTATATTTTTTTAGTTCAATATTATGTGGGGTGGAGCCTCGGGGTGGAGCCTTGAATCTCTGTGACATTGTTGATTCTTTTATCTTATTTGTCTTTTCAAATCTTAACTTACTTGAACAATATATATATATATATATATATATATATATATATATATATATATATATATATTTAAAAATATCTTTTCATTTTAAAATTTTAATTTTCACCCTTCATTTGTCTAAGAAATAATTTTAAATTTAGTAATTTGAAATTTGATAAATAATTTTAGATTTTTTTAGTTCAATATTATGTGGGGTCGAATGTAGGTGACATTGTTGATTCTTTTATCTTATTTTTCTTTTCAAATCTTAAATAACTTGAACAAAAAAAACAAATACATATATTTTTTAAAATATCTTTTCATTTTCAAATTTTAGATTTTACCTTTCATTTGTCTAAGAAATAATTTTAAATTTAGTAAATTGACATTTGATAAATAATTTTAGATTTTTTTAGTTCAATATTATGTGGAGTGGAGTCTCGAATCCTTGTGAGATTGTGGATTCGTTTATCTTATTTGTCTTTTCAAATCTTAACTAACTTGAACAAAAAAATTTTTTTTTTTAAAGTATCTTTTCATTTTAAAATTTTAATTTTTACCCTTCATTTTTCTGAGAAATAATTTGAAATTTAGTAATTTAAAATTTGAAATATATCAATTTTCATCTTTTAACAAATAACCTTTAAAACATTCAACAATATTTTAAAAATATTATAACTCAATTTTTCAATCGCGGCAAATGCCTTTTAGTATTTAGGAAATTAGAAACAAGAAATTGTTAAACAAAAAAGAAAAAAAATACAACTGTTCAAGAAGAAGAAGAAGAAGAAGAAGAAGAAGAAGAAGAAGAAGAAGAAGAAGAAGAAGAAGAATACATATATTGAAACAGTAACTTTCCTCCAATAAGGGGTGCATTATTTTATTCTTCAACGTCATAAAATTAGACCAATTTGTCACCATGTATTATAACATTTGTTTTCAAAACTTAAAAGTTCGTATGGTAATTAATTTATGTTTTATTTAAAAATATACTTTTCAAATCTTAACTAACTTGAACGAAAAAAAAAATATATTTTTTAAATATCTTTTCATTTTAAAATTTTAATTTTTACCCTTCATTTAAAATCAACAAAGTCTAAGAAATAATTTTAAATTTAGTAAATTGAAACTTGATAAATAATTTTAGATTTTTTTAGTTCAATATTATGTGGGTGGAGCCTCGAATCTATGTGACATTTTTTATTCTTTTATCTTATTTTTCTTTTCAAATCTTAACTAACTTGAACAAGAAAATATATATATTTTAAAATATCTTTTCATTTTAAAATTTTAATTTTTACCCTTTATTTGTCTAAGAAATAATTTTAAATTTAGTAATTTGAAATTTGATAAATAATTTTAGATTTTTTGGTTCAATATTAGATGTGATGGAGCCTCGAATCTCTCTGATTTGTAACAAGAAAAAGATTTTGTAAAAAATGAAATGATTTTTTTTTATATTCCCCAAATAGAAAAAAGGAAATAAAAGTTTAATTTACTAAAATAGGCTTCTAATGTTGATTTATATTAATGTCAACACTCTTTTTTTTCTATCTTTCTCTATCAGTTTAGATCGTCTTCCATTCCTCCTCAACCAAATCATAGAGAGAAATGGCACATAGAAACGCCGTCGTTTTGGCTCTCTTCTGCATAACGCTTCTCTTACAACTCTCACGTCCAGCCGGAGCTTCGGCGGCGCGGCCCAAATTTCCGGCGATATTCGCCTTCGGAGACTCCACAGTCGATCCAGGAAACAACAACTACATCGGCACTGTCGCCCGCGCAGACCACCTCCCATACGGCCGAGCCATGCCGGAAAACCCCGCCTCCGGTCGATTCTCCGACGGAAAATTGGCGACCGATTACTTATCCTCCGCCGTGGGGCTCAAAGACCTCCTGCCGGCGTACCTAGACCCATCTGTCTCCGACGAGGACCTCCTCAGCGGCGCCAGCTTTGGCTCCGCCGGAACCGGCCTGGACGAACTCACGGTGGGTTTGTCGAAGGTGTTGGACTTAGAGACTCAGTTGGGTTACTTCGACGAAGCGGTGATGAGAATTAAGAAGCTGGTCGGAGAAAGGAAGGGCGATGAGATCGTGGAGAAGGGTTTGTATGTGATCAGCGTTGGAACGAACGATTTGTTGTATAATCTTTATCTGTTGCCGACGAGAATGCTTCAGTTTTCTGTTTCTGGTTACCATGATTTCTTGCTTCAGAAGCTTGGATCCGTCGTTCAGGTAATTTTATTTGCCTTCTTCAACGTAAAAGCTAATTTGTACCAAGTATTCTCATTTTGATTTGAAATGTAAAAAATATAATGCAGAGGCTTTACAGCAAAGGAGCAAGGAAGATTGTGGTGGTGGGAGTTCCACCAATTGGGTGTCTGCCATTAGAAGTGACGGTGGGAAGCTTGATACCAAGTGGCCACATGCTGCAGCGCTTGTGCAGCCAGAGGCAGAACAATGACTGTCAAGCTTACAACTACAAGCTCCGAGCTCTCTCCTCTAACCTTCAAGCAAGTTTGGTGGGAGCTAAAGTGGCTTATCTCGATGTCTATGGTCCTATCATGGACATGGTTTCTAATCCTTCTAAATATGGTGAGAATTATTATATCTCAACCCCTCTTTCTGATCTTTTACCTCCTCTCATCTAAGTTAGGTTTCAATTCTATTTTAATTGGTTCCTCAATTTTCAAATATTTAACTTTAATTTGCATGAAAAATTATAATCATTTAGTCCCTATACTTTATGTTTCATTCCATTTAGTCTATGAAACCCAAAGTATTGAGACCAAAATGGTATTTTAACTAAAATTATTATTACCTTTGTGTTCTCATTATTGTTGATTTTTTTTTTTTAAAGTTATTGAAAATATCAATTTGACAAAAAGAGGCACATCTTTTATTTCTTTAAACCTTTGTTTTTTTTTTTTTTTTTTAAAAAAGAATTATTTATTTATGAGTAGGTGTGTGGGTGAAGTATTTGCATATGTTAGGGTTGAATTTTGAAATAAATTTAGATATTTGTTAAATGATTAATGAAGAATTAACAGGCAAATGTTAGTTTAGGGATTAAGACAAAATATTTTGAAAGTTATTTGCATTATTTAGTTGACTTGAATTGTTTGGTTTTGGTTATGTGATGATATGAATTAAGTTGATTATTGTGTGTTTTAATGTGTGGAATTTAAGGTTTTGAGGAGACAAGTAGAGGGTGCTGTGGAAGTGGGTTAATGGAAATGGGTCCAATGTGCAATCTTATTTCTCCCACATGCTCTGATGCTTCTAAATTCATCTTCTGGGATGCTGTTCATCTTACTCAAGCTGCTTATTCCATTCTTGCCAATCGCTTTGCAAAAACCTTACTCCCCCACCTGGCTTAGTCATTTCCAAACCCTATGAACATTATTCTTTTTCATTTTCTTAGGACCTTGGATTTTTCCTTATTTAGTCTTTTTTAGCTAGGGTTAATCTTCCACCCATATGCTTCAGTTTTTTTTTTCTTTCTTTTTTTTTTTTCGCACAAGATAGTTTAATAAAGGTATGTTTCAAAGGAAATTTAGTCTATAAATTTTAATGCTTCTTTCTATTTAGGAAAATATTGTTTCTTAAAATTTAGAAACAAGAAACGGAAATGATTGTCAAACAAGTATGATTCTTAAAAATTGAGAAATAGAAAACGGGAATGTTATCAAACAGGCTCTTAGTTTCTAAACTTAGAAAAATTTTAATTACGTATGTACACCCTTGATTTTGATTATAGTAAATCTATACTGCTGAAGTTATTATTTAAAAAATGTTAATGTGATACGTCCCTAATTGTAGGTTAGGGAATGATAATTTGGCTTCACGTAGCTATAAGCGAGTACATACATTGGCCAAACAAAATTAGAGATGACAAAAAATGTATTTTGCCCATCTCATCGAGGTTTTTTGACTCATTCACTCTTATTTTATCTTTATACCACTAATTGCCATGTCATACCAAATTATCACTACCTCATTAGTTAAGTTAGTGTAAATTGACACATTAGTAGTCAAATGTTTATGTGCTAAATTTTTTAATTTAATCTATAAAGTATAAATTAATCTTATTTTTATCACCGATTAATGTTGTACTTATGAAAAATTGGAAGAATTTCTAGTTCAACAATATAAGAGTAGAAACTCACATATAGAACCTTTAAGATAGACCAAATAATATCTTAAACTAATTGAGTTATATTCAAATTTGATTGTGTCAAAACATACGGTGAAAATGATGTCATCAAAAACAACTTTATTCAATCGATTTTGCTCACAAATTCATCCCATGATTTGATTTAGATTTTAAATCCAACTTAAGATTTTTAATTACAAATTTTTCTATTCCAAATCCTAATCTAAAACTAAGTCCCAATGTTGACACATGCTGCAATCTAATCTAACTTTATAGGGACCGGAATAAAAATGTCCATAAATATTAATGTCAACATATATTTCTTAAAAAATGTAAAAAAAAAAAAAAAAAAAAAAAGAAAGCCAACAAATTCATATATTAAATTAATCAAAAAAATTATACATCTTTATTTTTAATACTTATATAAATATTATGATATCTTTGTAAAAATTTTAAATATATCTGCCAATATAAGCATAGCTTAACTGATACAAAATTTGTACATTTGGCTTCGACCAAAAGGTCAAAGGTTCGAATCCCCCACCATGCATATTGTAAAAAAAAAAAAAAATCAAATAAGTCTATATTGTTGATGTCATTATTTAAAAAATTTAGCATGGCACATCCCTAATTGGGCTAGTAATTTGGCTTTGTCTGACTATAATTGATTACTTATGTTGGCCAAACAAAATAAGAGTTGACAAAAAATGTATTTATTAATTTTACCTTTTGGAGAATATTATGGCTCGTCTTAGTACTTTTTGAAAATTTGACTCAAGTGGTTGAAACTAAGATAACTAGAATTTTGGAGTTTTGGATGAGAACTTTCAATAAGTCTAAAATCCATAAAATTGAGAGTTCAACTTTCCTTGGGTTTTATTTTGGAAATTTAAATTAAACTCAAAAGATTTTTCATAGATTTGCTAAATATTTGAGAGTTATTTTAAGAGGCTTATTAAGGTTTGTTGGGCATTTTTCATTTTGGAGAATTAGAAGAAAAAGGGAAAGGAAAGGCAAAAAGGAAAAAAAAAAAAAAAACCCTAAAACCCCTTCTCCTTCTCATTCTCCTCACGCAGCCGTCCCCTCCCCACTCATTATCTTCTTCTTCTTCTTCCTTTCCTTTTCGAGGAGCCGACACCCTTCCTCTCTATTTTCTTTTCTCTCCGGTAGACAACTTTTCTCCAGCGAATCCTTCGACAACCAGTAGCCGTCTCCGTGCATTGTACCTCCCTCACGGCATCGATGCGTAATGAGCAGCCCACGAGTGGCGAAACCTAACTACAACTATGTCTCCAACGCATTTGCCTCCTTTTTTGACATGGTTTGTCATTGACCCATGGCCAATCGATCTCAAATTTGGTGTACCCATACCTTAAACTTCTTTGATTTGCAATCTTAGGTTCGTTTGGACACCGAACAACACATGTTTGAGGCCGTTGGTGTCGATCTGCGAGTTCCAACAAGGATTTATTTGTTTTCAAACCTCGAAATCGCATCGGTATGTGATCCACACATCTTTTTAGCCTCTAATAAATTTACCCACATCTTGTAAGGTTTAGTTTTTCAAAATTGGACGCTAGAAGACCAACCAACAAGCCTTTCAGTCCTTTTAACAATGATCAGTAAGTTCTAGCATGTTTTAAACCTTTCGCAAATCCATTTAAGTATTGTAGCTTTAGTTATAACATGTAGGAACCTCTAGTTTGCAGTTTAGGATCGATTTGAACACCTTCGAACAACAAATAGCTAGTATAAGCGCTCTTTCGATAAGTTTTAATGCGTTTTAGACTTTTCGCAAATCACTTTAGGTGTTATAGCTTAGGTTCTAACGCGTGAGAGCCTTCTGTTTGTAGTTTCAAACCATTTCGTTCTCATTTGAACACTCCTAGCATGTATTGGAGCTCGTTTGGTGTAGTTCGGTAAGCTTTAGTGCCTTTTAAATCCTTTGGAACTCAAGTTAAGTGCTGTCAGTTAATTTCTAGCCACTAAAACCCTCATTCTTCTAGTTTCAAATTAGTTCGAACACTTTCAAACTCGACCAGCAAGGTGCAAAAGCTTGTTCTGGTAAGTCCTTTATTAAGTGCTGTAAAATGGTACGTAATCATTGAAAAACTCTTAAATGTAGTTTGAGCACTCTAAGTAATTGCCCACGCTATTCTCGGTAAGGATTAGGTGGTAAGGCTTTACCTAGACCCTTTTTAGTTGAGTTTGAGGAGTTGTGAGGTAGTTTCTTAACCTTGAAATTTCTGTTTGTAGATTGGTTAGGTTCTGGAGTGTTCGCTTTATCATTTAAGGATGAAATCTAACTTGACTTGTTGTTTAGGAACCTTTTGGAATATTTAGGAGCGCTTTAGGTAAGTAGTTTCTACTTTTTTAGTCTGTTAGACTGTGTGATGCATACTTTATGTTTCTCTTGTTTGATTTATGCATGATAGATATTTTATGTTGTTGTGCCTTTTGAAGAGCATGCTTAGGTGTTGACTTATGAAGTTTGTGTTAGCATGTTGATCTGCTGAACTTGAATTATGTATTTAAACATGTGTTGTTGGGCATGGGTCATGGTTTAGTAGTATGCCTAGGAAACATGTTTTCTGTTGTGATTGTGTGGTTAAGGGCGGAACATGACGTGTAAATCATGTGTTAGGCTGAGTGTGCATTGCAGGGCGCATAATTCATATGTTGTGAGTGTGGAACATGATGCGTAAATCATGTGTCGGGCTGAGTGTGAGTTGCATGACGAGTAATTCATGTGTTGTGAGTGCGGAGCATGGTGCGTAATTCATGTGTTATAAGTGCAAAGCATAACACGCAAATCATGGTTGGGCAGTAAGTGCGAAGCATGGCGCAGAATTCATGTGAGTGTGCGGAATATGACACGTAAATCATGTGTTTAAGAGGATTGTGCATTGCATGATGCGGGCATTCATGTGATAATTGCATAGCATAATGAAAAAATTTATGTACTAAAAGAGTTTTCTGCTTATTTTACTTGCTTATGTATACGAAGCATGATGCTTGAGTTATTTCTTTGAAAAAGCATGTTTGGGTGTGTGTGAATAGCATGTTGGTTGTTGTTTGTTGTTTGGCAGGTCGGGTATGAGCTATTTACTCAATACACATTATGTACTGATTTACCAATAGTTTTGTAGGTGACTAAGGTTCCCATGAGCTTGGTGGTGATGAGGAGACGTTGGAAGAGACCATTAACTGTCACTTTTCTTTTAGTAATTGCTTTTCGCTGAGCTTAGTTTAGTGAAGTTCATTAGCTAGCTAGTTGGTTTTATTTTCTTTAGTACTTGATTTAGTTGTTGATTGAGTTACCTTGTTTCTTTAGGGTATTTGTTAGTTTGTTGTTGGAGTAGGTATTGATAACAGTTTGGCAATTGTCTAGTTTGGAAGTTTGGCATGAGGAGTTATTAGTCTCAATATGTACTTTGAGATGTTCTTGAAACGTAGTAAGGTAGAATGCATTTCTTTCTTAAGTGTTGCATCCTGTTGATGAAAACCTTTCTTTCTTAGAAGTCGTGACGTAAATGACTTTATCAGGTGATAAATGGTACGAGGTCTGACTCGTTCTTGTAGTTTGAGAATGTTGTATTGTTTCTGGCTATAGAAGTGTTGTTTTCTTGTCTAACATGTGCTAGGAAAATTTTGGATAGCTTGTAGTTATATTGTTATATTGCCGAAATTTTCAAGGCATATGGTTGCAAGTTTAGTAATATCCCCTAAGTTAGGCTAAAATTTAGGGTCATTACAATTTTTCCCCTACCTCATCGAGGTTTTTTGGCTCATTCACTATTATTTTATCTTTATGCTACTAATTGCCATGTCATACCAAATTATCACTACCTCATTAGTTAAGTTAGTGTAAATAGATACAGTAATAGTCAAAATGTTTATGTGCTAAATTTATTAATTTAATATCAAAGTGAGCTAGCATGTATCATCGACCAAAAGGTCAGAGGTTCGAATTCTCCCACCCTCAAATGTTGTTGTACTAAAAAATATTTATTAAATTAATCTATAAAGCATATATTAATCTTATTTTTATCACTGATTAATTTTGTACTTAAGAAAAATTAGAAGAATTTCTGATTCAACAATATAGGGGTAGAAACTCAAACATATAAACCTTTAAGATAGATCAAATAATACCTTTAACTAATTGATTTATATTCAAATTGATTAAAAATTTGATTGTGTCAAAACATTCGGTGAAAATGATGCCATCAAAAAACAACTTTATTCAATCGACTTTGCTCACAAATTCATCTCATTTTTTGATTTAGATTAGAGATCCAACTTAAGATTTTTAATTACAAATTTTTCTATTCCAAATCCTAATCTAAAACTAAGTCCCAATGTTGACACGTGGTGCATTCTAATCTAACTGTACAAAGACGGGAATAAAAATATCGAAAAATATTAATGTCAACATATATTTCTTAAAAAATAAAAAAAATCAGCAATCAGCAAATTCATATATTAAATTAATCAAAAAAAATATAAATCTTTGTTTTTAATATTTAAATAAATATTATAATATCTTTGTAAAAATTTATAGGGCAAAATACATTTTTGATCTCAGAAATTTGAGTTCAATGTTTAATTTAGTCCATGAGGTTTAAAAATAGATACTTCAGTTCCTGAGGTGGCTGCGGGCAAGAAGAGCAGCGGTGGCAAACTTTGCCGGAGATGAGAAAGGAGAAGAGAAAAGGGGAGAATAAGCCACCTCACCAAAAAAATAATATTAAATTAATAAATTTGCCAACTCACCTCTACTCCGTCAACAACTTAACTTCCACATAGGGGCGGATCTCTTTGGAGACTAGGGGGCCATGACCCCAAAGCTATTGATTTTTTTTAAATATACCATGAATAATACTTTAGATACACACTATTAATATATTACATATTTCACACTAAAGTTTTAAGTAATAGAAATGTGCTTTGTTTTTGTGGTAAATGGTTTGCCCGCTTGCTCCTTCCACCCCACCCCCCTAGAGCGCTTGTGTTCGAATTCAAGTATCATTTTTTTTTTTTAAATTTTAGTTAAATTTTAGTTTTTAGTTTCTGTACATATATAGGCATCAATTTTCTTTTCTTTTAGTTTTTAGTTACTTTTCTTTTTAGTTTAAAAAAAAAAAGTTACTTTTCTTTTATTTTAGTTCTTAGTTTCTGTACATATATAGGCATCAATTTTCTTTTATTTTAGTTTTTAGTTTCTGTACATATGTAGGCATCAATTTTCTTTTCTTTTAGTTTTTAGTTTCTGTTATATGTGTGTGTAAATAACTATTCTATTCTTAGTTCTTCCATTTTAATTTTTTTTGTTAATATATATGTTTATAGAAGAGTATTAATTTTTTATTGATTTAAAAATATATAGAATTATTCTTAGAAATAATTTTTTAAAAAAAGTATTCTTAGAAATAATTTAGACCTATATATATAAACCATAAGCCACATTTTGTTTAAAGAATTCTATTTACAAAGTATTTTGATAAATTTTTGCAAAGTGTCTAATAGATTCATGAACTTTAAAAAGTGTCTAATATATCTTTCGATTCTTAATTTTATATCTACTAGGTCCTTGAATTTTTATTTTTGTCTCATTGACCTATTCGACATTTTTTAAAATTTAGAGTCAATTAAATACAAAACTGAAAGTTTAAGGTCTCATTAGACACAAAATTCAATTTTATGTCTAGTAAATCAATTAATTTTTTAAATTTCTGAATAGGTCGAGAATCTATTGGACACAAAATTAAAAGTTTAGGGACCTATTTGATATGTTTAAAGTTTAGAAACTTATTAGATACAAGATTAAAAGTTTAAGAACTCATTAAACACTTTTTAAAGTTTAGGGATCTAATGAACACAAGTTTATGATCTGAACTCTCGTAATTTAACTTTTTTTTTTCCTATTTGATAAGACATCGAGATGAGTTAAATGAGCTAAATTATGATGGTATTAAGGTTATTCAAACTTAGTTAGGAAGTCTTAAGCACACCTACCTATTCTTATCACCGATAAATTTTTTTTAGTTGAACATAATGTGGGGGAGTGAATTCGAACATCCAACCTTTTGGTAATATAGTTTTTTTATTATACTAGTATGACATAATTTTTTGACCTCCCAAACATTACTATTTAGGTCCACTCCTGTCCACATCATAAGTCAACTAACGATCCAAGGACCATTTAGAACCATTTACCAAACCTTAGAGACCAAATAGACATTGAACCCAAACCTTGTGGGCAAAAAGTATATTTGCCCCAAATTTCTAATAATCTAGACAATTTTCTTGTTTTGTCGATAATTTCAGAATATATATTAAAAAATTATTGATTTTTAATATAGGTGTTGAACATTTATGTTTACCAAAACGTCTAGATAATTTAACCCAAACTTGAAATAATTAAATAGATTGGGTTATTTATTTCATATAATATATAAAACGGGAGACGATTGATTGTTTGCATTAATCGTGATACCATACAGGCGAAATTTTTAGAATTTTCAAAATTATTTTGATTGTCTAATTAACCACCATGAAATTTTTGAAAAGTACTTTTAATTTGTTAAAAACACGTTTTACTTTCTAAAAACACACCCTTGTGGACAGACAACTATCAATCTACATATCAATCTACATGCACAACATCAAGGAAAAAAAAAAACCTCAAATACAAATGCCACGACAATGTAAGAAGTGAAAAAAGACAATTTACCATGACAAAATTTCTAATACTATGGTAGTACATATACTTCAATAGTTGACAACCAATAAATAGAATTAGCATTTAAACATTGCTATTTTCCTGAATTAGAATTTTTTTAAAATTAATTCGAGCATAGCTCAGTAGATAAAATATCAATTACCATTCTAAAAGGTCGATGGTTCAACCCTAACTAGGATTCATGGTCACCTTCGGCTTAGTATCAACATTATTCAGAGACTCATTCTAAAACATAATACATGACAAATTGCAAATGATTGTAAGAGATATTGTTATGCCAAACAAAGATCAATAACTTTTCATGCGAAAAACTACCTCCTCTCCGCGTCTGTATTGTCCATCTCTGTTTTTTTTGTTGATTTGAACAGCTTTTTCAATGGCAGATGACTTTTTCTACACTCAAATAGTTAATAATTTTCCTCTTGCACCAACAAACACTCAATATATGAACCAGAGCTGTCAGTAAGTAATTATATGCAGGAAAGACAGTCTTACCAATTCTTCGAATAAGTTAGCATAACCTTTTCTCGACAGTCGGTGATTATATTTGTTTTGTGCATGTCTTTGTACTCGTAAAGCCCTTATATTCTTCAAAATAATAATGTGAATGAGTTGTTGAAAGCCCATCGATTAAAAACATAGGACTACAATAATTCATACCTCAAATTCTTCGCTCAATCGAGATTTTACAAACTGATGCCAATAATGTCTCTCAATGTGAGAATAAATGTCTGGAGCATTCTCCAAACGATGTGGTTGATCTTTGAAAGGAATGATATAATGAGTTGTACACCGACTTTTAAATTGACGGAATGGAATTACCAACAGCTTGTAAGATGGACTTTTTTGTCTATCCATCAATGACAAAACCAGCCTGCAGATATTCAAGATAATGTACTATTACCCTCAATTTGAGAAAAGTAAAAAGGAAATGATAGAAGTTAAATGGATTATACCTGAATCAACTTAAAAATCTTTTCCTTAATCGCATTAGGTGCATATTTCCAAGTAGCATAAGTAATTGGGACATGATAATGGACACAAGAGCCAATGGAACTCTTCAATTTTGCTGCATTCACACCAATTGGTTGTCGATAGTCATTATACTTTACTACATTTCTATCTCCTTGGCTACTGCATCGAGTAATTTCACGCATAGTAGTTGCACCACGTGTTTTCCTCTTGTTGCAATCGAACTTGATATGAGATGTGTTAAAAATACTTTGATTGTAATCACTCATGAGAGGTTTTGTGGCATGAGCTGCTTTATCTGTTTCCATTAAATCCTCCGAATCATCATTTTGTTCTCTTCATCCAATGATTTGTCCATGTTGTCACCTACTCCTTTGTCTTCAAGTTCATTTCAGAGTTTTTCACCATGCAAAACCACGTTGTATAACTTAGATCAATACCATGAAATATACAAGTGGTCTCTAATGTCCCTAGTCTCTAATGTCCCTACTACTACGACATTTAAGATTTTTGCATCTCATACATGGACATCTAATGGAAGTTGACCCCTTGGCATGGCTTTCTCCAAATTTAATAAACATTTCAACACCCAAGTCATACTCCTTGGATAATCTACTTTTTCCCATCCATGATTTATCCACAACATCATCTTTGTTCTCTTCGTCCATTTTGTCCCCTACTTCTTTGTCTTTAAATTCATTTGGAAGTTTTTCACCCTACCAAAACCACGTCCTATAACTTTGATCAATACCATGAATATATAAGTGGTCTCTAATGTCCCTGCTACTACGACATTTACGATTTTTGCATTTCATACATGGACATCTAATGGAAGTTGACCCCTTGGCATGACGTTCTCCAAATTTAATAAACATTTCAACAGCCAAGTCATACTCCTCAGATAATCTACTTTTTTCCATCCAAAACCATGCCAAAAATCATTTTTTCAACAGCCAAGTCATACTCGTCTATAAAATCATTTGAAAGGTCTTCACCATGCCAAAACCATGTCTTGTAACTCCGATCAATGCCATAAATGTATTAGTGGTCTCTAATCTCTTGGCTACTACGTTGTTCACGATTTCCACATTTCAAACATGGACATCTAATGATATTTGACCCATTTGCATGACGTTCACCAAATTTAATAAACATTTCAACTCCCAAGTCATACTCCTTTGATAATCTACTTCCTTCCATCCATGATTTATCCATGATGATAAATCTAACAAAAAAAAAATTAGGGAAAACACATCATCATTGCAATCCACAATGACTTCTATAATTAAATAACAATACAATATATTGCATATCTTTGACTAGAAGTGAAAATCAATCTAGTTTGGAAGGTATTGTGAAGCACATTTGTTTGAGAAATCTTCATCTTTTTATTTGGTCTATTCTTCAAGTGTAAGATCGTAAAGTCTATTAAAACCTAACTTCCAAAGCTTTTACACCTAAACTCAATTGCATCAATAGAAGAGAGTTCATTATTCATAATTAAGTATGCATTACAGCAGATTTAAACCAAAAAAAAAAAAAAAGAACAAAGAAGAAGAAGAAGAAAGAATAGAACCAAGGAAAAGATAACATGGGAAAGCCAAGCAAAATATTCATATAGTAAAACATATTATTTATTAATATAAGACCATCCTCGAAATTACTTTCCCTGTAGTAGATATCTCGATGGAAAATCTACAAAACCCTATTTATATTATAACGTGAAAATATTACATTAACGTCTACAAATTCAAGAACACAAGAAGATTAATACATCAATTCGAGTAATCATTTGTTATATAAACATGTATTTGGACAAATCAAGTGAATCTAAACCCAAAATTCTAATTCTGATAAAGCCTCTTTCAAAAAAAAAAAAAAAAGAAAAAATTCTGATAAAGCCAAAACAGTAAGCAGAGCATAATACTGATATTAGCTTTTAACTTCATTCTCATGAACAGGATTGTGGAACCAATCCTAATTCCCAAGTGTAAAAACAAGACTTAAAAATCTTTAGAATCTGTTACAGTAATCTTCGAAAAGCAAGGACCGACGAATGATTGAAGAATCGGAGGAAAGATCGAAGCACAAAGCGATAGTGAAGTAAAGCGACTGAATTACCTCAGGTCAGCGCCAGCGGTACCGGCGGCGATTAAGTAGAGACAAGCCCCTCGAGGGTTTGACAGAGTAAAAGAGAAAAAGTGAAGTTACGGCTGGGCCCCTGGGGTAAAAAATTAGTAGAAATCTAAACTACACCGTTTGAAGAGTTTATTTATTTATATTTTTTTTTGACATTTTTTACTTGTCTTTGTCCATGGCATTTTAGAGGGAAAATTTCAACAATAATGTAGCTATTAAAAATGAGAAATTCCACTATATAACCAGTCCTAAATTTTAGGGTGATGTTAGCTGCAAGTTCTTTACCTAATTTAATTGTTCCACGTTTTTTAGTTCACTAATTGCAGGAGTGATAGTTCGAACCATCCATCTTTAAGATGGTAATTAGTAACACAATAAGGAAAATAGGCAGAAAAGATAATTGTTTCAATAATCAATGCAGTATGTATGGATACAATATCAATGGCTCATTAAAGCAAGATTTTCAAATGCTACATTAAAGGAAATATAAATGGTAAATATAAAATAAATAATAAACAATTATGATGATTGATTATAATTTATTTTCCTAATATGTCCCCACAAGATGGTGGTTCTATCGGTGACACCAATTTTAGATATCTAAAGATGAAATTGATGACGAGAAGAAGGCTTAGTGAGAGCATATACTAGCTAATCTTTGGAGGAAATAGGACGACATGGAGTTTGACTATTTCATACTTTGTCAAAAAGAAAATGAAAATCAAGAGCAATATGTTTCATTCGTGAATAGAATACTGGATTTGTACATAAATATGTAGTTCCAACACTATCACAATAGATAACCGAAGATTGGGATGAAACAACACCAAGTTTGCCAAGTAAAGATTAAATCCAACTCAGCATCAGTGGAAGCAACAAATCGAGATTCAACTTTTGTAGAGGATCTTGCAACAATTCGTTGCTTTTTTAAACTCCAAGAGATTGAATTTTTTTTCCAAGGCAATATAGGTGAATGTTCAATCATCTTTATTACCTGCCTAATCAACACTTGAAAATGCATGAAGTGTTAATGTAGATTTATTGTCCAAAAAATACCATGTGTTATTGTGCCTTCCAAGTATCGAAGACGTTTAATAGCACTAGAGTAATGTTGGGAGAAAAATAATATAATAACAATATGCGAGCAGAAGCGATAAAATTAAAAAAATATTAAATTCTCTCATTCCATAGGGTAAGCCAATCAAACAAGAGTCACAATAAATAATAATAAGAGAGATAGGGAAAAAAGAGAACAAAATCGAAAGTTCATACTGCTTTGCCACAAACTCAGGACTACGTCCAATCTTCTGCAACTACAGGTTCTAGGAGCCCTCAATAAATCGTGCTACGAACTAACTCTTAATAGCCCAACAATGACTATTGATTTTCAAATATCACAATCCGATAGTTTGGAATCAACAATAAAGAAAAACTAGAAAACTCTCTTTTTCTCTCTCAAAACTCAGTGCCACACTGTTCTAAAAATACACTGTATTTTTACTAAAATTGAAGAACACTCTCGGAAAGGCACATACACATTTTTTTTCATCCATTCGCAAAATATATATATGCACATATATGTGCTGCTACCCTAAAACAAAAGAGCCATGCAAATGGGCCCAAGCCCAAGTGACTTTTTTCTCTTTCTATGTGTGCGCGTGTTCATATGAGATTTTCAACAAAAAATTATCACTTTATTTTGCCTCCAATTCTTAACAATCTCTCACTTAGAAACAAAATACGATATTATTTTCAACTGCAATAAAGCTCTGATCATTTGGCAAATTTCAAGAGTGCTCCCCTTAATCTCAAATATGAGGTAGAAATCGAATTCATACTGGTTCTTATCCAAATGACCTCCCCTTTTCCACAGCCAAACTTTTCCTTTTATATTATCATGACAACATCGAGACGCTAGGGACAACATTGAGACACTGTGACCTAATTAGCGAATAGAAAAAGAAAATATGGTGTAGATTGAGACACTACACGCAGCGTCAAGACGCTACAGACGGAAAGTGTCTTACGCGTGCGTTTTAGGAGTTGAGATGCCCAAAAGTGGCATCTCAACACCACTCCTGCTGGAAGTGAAGCTTTATCGATTGCTTTGACAACAATGAGACGCCATGGACAACATTGAGACTCTATCCTCTCAGGCTCCATAGCTGCAACTTATCTTCTCCTTAACTCCAATGCTCCAAATCACGCCTTTGCACTTTAATTACTCCAATATCTTCTCCACATGGTAAATTTCACTTTATTTGCTCGAATCCTACAAAATAAAAAAAAAAATCATGTAGATGAAAGCACACTTTAACGCCACAAACTAGCAAGAATATAAACCTATAAATAGCACACTTTTGTGTGCTATCAACAATTTTACCCGACACTGGATCAAACTGTGAGCAATCTTCGACTCAGATGGAAATTGGCTTGAGATTAAATTCAAGATTAACAGATGGTAGTGGAGATATGAAAAACAGAAAAAAAAAATGGATAAAATTATTCATAATCTTTTTAAGTAATTCTGAATTTAATTCTTAATCTTTTAAAATTTTCAATCATATCTTTTTGTTAAAAGAACCATATCTTTTTGTTAAAAGAATTATTAAATTTTGTTAATAAAATTTTTATATATCATTAAATTATTGTTTTATTTTAACACGTTTGGATATATGGTCATACCACTTGGATACTACTTGGTACAAGTAAAATCCAACTTGACTATTAACAATCACTAAAATCCCATCTTTCAATTACATTTAATTTCTACCTTGCAAGTTCATTTGTTCAAATATGTTAATAATATAGGTCCCATTGGATAACCATTTGGTTTTTGATTTTTGAAAATTAATCTTAGAAATATTATAACTTCCATCTATGAGTTTCTTTGTTTTGTTATCTACTTTTTTCCAATGTTTTTAAAATTCAAGCCAAGTTTTGAAAACAAAAAAAAAAAGATTTTAAAACTTGTTTTTGGAATTTGGCTAAGAATTCAAATGTTTTTTTTAAGAAAGATGAAACCATTGTAAAGAAATTATGGAAAAACTAACACAATTTTCAAAAATCAAATGGTTATCAAACGGAGACATAATAATTCAATGACACAAACTTATTTTTGGACTAATCTAATTGAATATTTTTTTAAAAATTTAAGACCAAATTGAGAATTACTTAAACAATACTTTCATGCTGACTTGACTTTCCTTGTTGCCCAACCACTAATAATTTTGCTAGAGAGAGAGGATAGAGAGAAGTAAAAAATTTTCTCCTCTTAAAAAAGGTAAAAAAGTAGACCTAATTTGTTAAAAAAATTTGTGTTGGATAGTAAGAGAAATGTTACTCCAGCTGGTAGGAAAGTATTGTTCAAACCTAGCAGAGATTAAAAAGTATATAAGAGATATAAAGTCTCATTTTGTTCTGAGGCTTTTCTTTGGAACTGTTCTTATGAATAGTTTTATGATGGTATATTTCAAAGAAAATACTATTTTAGGGTACAAGTTATATTTCGAGGGTGTAGAAATTTCGATATGTCGTTCGACATTTCGTTAAGTCGAGCAACATTTGACACTATGGGTACAATTACTCACTCAAATTGACTTTTTTATATGGAGCAACTTTTGAAATTGTTTTAAAAATGACATTATTGGCCATTAACCAGTTGAACTATGCTCAAATTGACCATTCACACTATTGCTTAGACACAATATTTTTATTGGACTAATAAATTATGAAAATGACAATGTAAACGTAGGTTAATTTTATATAAAATAAGTTCAAAATAAGTGTGAATGGAATAAAATAATAAGTTTTTAAAAGGTAATATACTTGATCGCCCCATGTGATATAATATTCAATTTATTATGCTATACCATTCAAACACAAATTAGACTTTTCATTTTTCAATTCCGGAGACCCCTTAATTTAGATAACATAATAATTCATACCCGCAGGACCAAGGCCAACATCTCCTTTTATTTTTATTTATTTCTATTTTTAAACTATTGCATACATAATAATTAATATCTTAATAATAGCAATAATTGATGTGAGCCACATTTCTTCTCATATTCAATTCAACAATAACAGTCCTAATTTCCAAACGCAGCCTTGTAATCCGCCCAAAGCTGATCCACCGGCTTCCCCAGCAACTGCACGAAGTAATCGGCGGTGTAGCCATTTCTGAGCCTCCGGTTCAGCTCCGCCACGAACCCACTCCTCAGCCCCTCTAAATAGTCCAAAAACCTCGCCGTTACGTCGTACCCTTGGTCCCACCTACTCCCGCCGCCGGGACCGACCCAGTGCCCCGGAATATACCCCGACTTCAGACGTACGTAATCGGCGATCCCTTCGATCAGCCCGCCCGGCGCCCTCGGGTTTCCGTTCCATTGCCAGATATGAGTCATTTCGTGGTATAACACTCCTGTTGTTAACAAAATGAATAAAAAATTAAATATAGTAACTCATCCAACTTATCATCAAGAACATGGATCATTTCGTGGTCCAATACCCATGACGTCAAGAATATGAATAAAATATTTAGTATATGTAGCTTATCGGTTTAAGTTGTTGAGTGGTTTAATATAGTATCATAATAAGACGTATCATCTTTTCGAACTAATCATTTCAGTGTCCCTATGTTTAATTGATTTTTGAACTTTAAATTTTTTTTAATAAATCCTTAACTCTAAAGTTCGTGTCTATTAAATTTATGAAGTTCAAAAGTATTTAATAAATCTCTAAATTTTCAATTTTATATTTAAAAGTCGTTTTTGACCAATTTTACATTTTCTTAAATTCATGGACTTATTAAAACTAAAATTGGAAAGGTGAAGGACTTATCAACCATAAAATTGAAAGTTTGGAGACTTATCACACACATTTTTAAATGCTTTTGACAGATACAAAATTAAAAATTTTAAAACCTTGGTAGACACTATTTAAATTGCAAGTATCAATTATTACACACCACTTTAAAAATTTAAAAACTAAACTTATAATTTAACCTTAATATTTATATTCACTAGTTAAGTTTTCATGTCAATTGTAAATTTAAAGTAAGAAGAGCGTTAAAAATACAAACCAATTTAAGCTTCGGGGTTAGAAGTTCAATTAGATACCTGTTATCTCCCTCTTCAAATCCCCACCATAGTTGGCAATATAGTTGGCACTCACACGAATCTCATTGTTGCTAGCAAACGCCACTCCGTCGTAGTCTCTGTCGATTAACAGGCTGACCTTCTGCACATTCTTCCTGTCAGCGGCGGAGCTTTGCCGGAAAATATTCCAAATAAAATCAGTGGCAGCCACCAATATCTGCCGGCTGTAATCCGCTCCGATTTCGTTGTCGAAACGGACGCCGCCGGGAGTTCCGGCAGCATTGTTGGTGACGTTGTACTCAACGGCGGAAACCATCTGTAGGAGAAGGAGAGAGGGCAAGAGGAAGAAGATGATCTTGTTGGAAGCCATGGTTGTTTGTAAAGCTAAGCTTGCAGACGTTGGACTGTTTAAATAAGGAGAATGGAAGAATGGTCAACTGTTGACTGGTTTTGGATATTAGAAAGTAATTTCTTTTTCATTATTAAATTTTCTGAATAAAATGTCTTTGATTAGATTTGAAAAATCAAACTCCCGACGAAAAGTTGGTCGAAATAATGATTTTCCTTTGCTTTAATTAAAGTTGGTCGAAATAATGATTTTCTTTTGCTTTAATTAAAGTTGGAATAAGTTTCCCGCGAAAAGATCTTGGAGGATATTTTCATTTTCATATATTTATGAAAAGGAAATAGAGTCCAAGTCGCGAAAAGTTCTTAAACAATATTTTCAAATGTTCATCTAGAAAAGAATTAGTGAAGGCATTGGAGATGAGGAAAATTTTTGAACATTTATACTATTATAATATAGGATAATACTTTTTTACGACAACATAAAAATTTCTTATTGCCTAAAGAGAAATTTGTTTTTGTTAAACAAAACAAACACCGATAAGAAATTTAGTGGTAGCAACGAGAATTTCTTGCTATCCAATTAGGAAGGAAATATTTTATCTTATAAAGATTATTCATGATTGGATATCCATTTGGAATTCATGAACTTTGATATCATATTAAATGAACATGAGATTTCATCTTAAAATCAATTAGCAATGAGATGAATAATTCATGTATCTTATAAAGATTGTGAAGTCTCTTCATCTTTTGGATGTCAAATGTGGGATCCTGAACATAACTATATCCCTAATTAATAGAAAGTTGTCAAATTCAACCCTAATTTTTGAAATTGAGAAATTAAGGCCCCATTTGATTTTTAGTTTTTTTATTTTGAAAATTAAGCATATAAATACTACTTCTACCTATGGATTTCCATGTTTTCTTATCTACTTTTTACATATGTTTTTAAAAACTAAGCCAAGTTTTCAAAAACTTGTGTTTTCTTTTTGAAATTTGGCTAGAAACTCAAATGCTTCTTTAAGAAAGATGGAAACCATTGTAGAAAAATTGTGAGAAAACAAACACAATTTTCAAAAACCAAAAATTAAAAACCAAATGGTTATTAAACGGGATTGTAGTTTTCAAAAACTTTTTTTTTTTGAAATGTGGCTAAGAATTCAAATATTTTCTAGAGAAAGAGAAAACTCTTATGTGGAAAAATTATGAAAAAACAAGCACAATTTTTAAAAATCAAATAGTTATCAAACGGAACCTAAAAAAGTAATTTTAATTTTTTTTTTAATTTGGCTAAGAGTTCAAATATTTTCTTGAGAAATATGAGAATCATTGTGAGAAAACAAGCATGATTTTCAATAAACCAAAAATTAAAAATCAAATAGTTATGGAAGACGGCCTTAATTTTGAAAAGAAGCAATTTTGACCACTCTTTTTCTAGTTTTCAAAATTTGACTTAATTTTTGAAAACATAGATGAAAGGTAGATAACAAAACACTATAGGTGAAAGTAGTTTTTATAGGTTTAATATAAAAATTCTAGCAAATATTTGTTTCTCTATGTTTAAACGGAATAAAATATTTACTTTTCGTAACCATGATGATAATTTAGCACTTGTATTTTTTCAAATACAAAGATAAAAACAAAAGAGAGAAAAAAGAGAAATAATAAGGAAAAATTCGTCCGAGTGAAATTTCTATAGTATCTCAATGATAAGGACAACAGGCCTCCACATATCTCCACAATCCCTCGTGGCTTTGCTTTTGGTTCCCCAAAAGGCCTCACACCAATGGAGATAATTGTCCTCACATATATACCCATGATCATTCCCTTCCCTAGCCAATGTGGGACATTTGTTTGCACTCCTAACAATCCTGGTATCAACTGATAGGACCAAAAACAATATAACAATAACCCACACCAAGATCTCCTCCAAGACAATCAACCAAAAAAATACTCCAATACACCACAAATTATTCACCAAATAGTTTTCAAGTAATCAACCCAGCAATGGATAGCAATAAACCATCAAAAAATTGCAGAAGACTAAATGCAAACAACATACAAATTATACGTAGAAAACCTCTTCGATGTGAAGAATAACAACCACAGGACTTGTGAGGAGTCCACCTTTGTCACATTCTCTTATTATGATAAAATTAAGGGAAAAAGAACCAAAATCAGTTATACAAAGGTTCACAACCCACCAACAGTTTCATACATAAGAGAACAACAATTGAGAGATGAAAGATAAAAAAAACCAATTTGAAAAAGAAAAACCCCCCAAATTTTGTGACTAATTACGAAGAAAAACTCAATAAATCATAAAGGTTTTTTTTAAAGGATATTTTTGTCATTTAACACCATGAAGAAATAGAAATGATTTTCTAGTACTAGAAGGTGCCAACTGCCAACTGTGCCAACCAGAAAATAAGGAAAAATAAAAACTTAAAATTCAATTTACTTCTGATTTCTAGTTCTTGGAATGGTCTGTTTTGTCCTATTTCCTTGGCGTTCTTCATTGTCTTTTCCCCTCTTTTTGTTTCACTTTATAAAAAATAAAATAATCTACCCATAATCTTTTTATAAATCTTTGAATGTTGAAAATTTGCCATTAAAAAACCCAACAATATAAAGGAGAAAAAATGGAAAAAGTCATTAAAAAAAACCTAACTAACATTGATATTGGTTATGCAAACCTGAGCATATAATTCAACTGATTAAAGTATTATAACATCAATCAAAAGATTAAATATTCGAATCTCTCATTCCACATGTGGTTGAACTAAAAAAACTATTGATATGGATTATATGTGAAGATTATTTTGATGATTTTATGTAATTGGTGGCATAAAGAGGAATACCAGTTATAGAGCTTCAAAATTGCATAAATAATGTATGCATCTTCAATTGGTGAAGTTTCAAATTATTGGGAAGCTTTTCAATGATGGAAGATAATTCTGCCGATTTTTTTTTTAATTGAGTTCATATTAATCGAAGTGTAAGTTCTATGCTATGATCAATAGAAAAGAAATTCAATAACTCTAGGCAAAATTAAGGTCATTGATTTACCTCAAATCATTGTTGGTCGATAGTATCATTCACAGCAAATAGTTCACCAAAAGAAGCAGCACTGTTTTACTAAAGTCACACTATCTCTTTATACTGATGGCGTATTTCTTTAGTTTTGAGAGAGTAAGCTTAGGGACAAAATGCTCATACTATTTATAACCTCAGTTCATCAAAGAGGTTAATGATTGTTCCTAAAATCATGGATGGTTAAAATTATACTACAATCAAGGGTGGTTAAGAGTGACTATTTTGTTTCCTAATTAATAAAGGGGATCTTGTTACTCCATTAGTTGGACTATGAAGAAAATCCAACACTAGTACAAATTTGGCATTTAATGACGGGCATTGCTCGTCATTGTAGGGAAATGATGTCGGACAAGCACCCGATAGGCTACGATGACAGGCGACTTTTAATGACGGGCATTGCCCGTCATTAAAAGTTGCCAGTCATTATAGCCTACAATGACAAACAGCTTTTAATGTCAGTCAAAGTCTGTCATTAAAAGTTCGCCCGTCATTAAAACATCGTTTGTCATTAAAAGTCCGTCATTAAATGTCAACAATAGTGGTTTTTAATGACAGGCAATGACCGTCATCATTTTGTCAATAATTTAATTAAAAAAAAATTTGGTTGCAAACGTGGCTAATAAACAATATTTCTCTTTCTCAACCTGTGTACAAAATAAAATCTCGATAGTATTATATTTTTACACAAATAACTTCATAAACTTACCTTTAATTAATAAAAATATAAACTATGTAATACACTTCTTATATTGACCTAAAAAAAAGAACATACAATTTCTCTATACGTACACACATAATACAAATATGACTCTTCATCCATTTACAAACTACATCTACCTTACAAGATAAGAAAAATTACTATCTAAAATAAATAGAAGACTCTAAAACCAATCAACAATCAACCATCCCCATTTGAAAGCCTGCAATGTCAGTAGAGGAAAGAATCAACATCAACCACAATTACTCAATATTTTTCATTAAAAAAATGATTTGCCAAAAAAGAAAAATGATGAAGATCATATGAGGAATTCATGGAGATTCATATGCCAATGAAGTTTCAATTCATATACAAATTAAGAAGAAATCTATACACTAAGAAGCAAGAAAAATCAGAGCCTAATATCTAGTTTAACCTATGCAATGTCTAAGCAAGCTATTACCTCATCATACAAGTTTCAGTTGTAAAGCCCTGAATATAATTTGAAAGGAAAAAGAAAAAATAACTTCTAAAAAACAAACATAAGAAAAAAAGAGAGATAGAAGAAAAAACATCTTGACCATTAAATGAAGTAACAACACACTTCCATAATAAAGTAACAACACACATCCAAAAACACATGACAGAGTAATAACACATATGTCCATAAGAAATAGTTATGAACCCATACTTGAGGGTCGACTAGTTAGTAGTTCTAAGCAACATTTTTTTAAAAAATGTAATTAGTTCTATGTAAGATTAAACAAAAGAAAATGCATTTCATTATACAAAAGCTTAAAATCCAGTACCATTATTAATCATAACAAGATATGGCCGAAAAACTGAAAGAGAAAAGTAGAATTTCTTTAGAACCTCTAAAGTTTAATGCAAATTCCACTTCTAATCAAGACCATGTTACCACACAAAGCAAAAACTAAGGTGAGTTAGTCTCAAAACTGAAAGCCTTCTACATTTGTGTATTTTTAAATGATAATTATCCAAGTTTCCAATTCTCTATTTGACATCTAACCACTATTTCAAACCTAGTGAACATGAATGCAAGGAGATCATGCTTTAAAGTCGCAAAATCGGCCATTAACTTGGAAGGTACAAGTAAAAGAACAAACATTGCTTTTTGCGTATGGATGCCCAACATGTGGTACTACTTTGCTCCATAAGATTGGCCACACAACGTATCTAGAACACTAGCCATCCCCATCTAGACATGTATTCCAAATAAGACCATTTGAAGTAAGATGACTAAGTTTAAAAACGAAGTGAATAATTCTCCATGAAATCATGATTGAATATATCTATCCTATATGGGAATCAAAGTTACATATTCCAAAACCAACAATTTCAGTCCCTTTGTCGCTCTATGATGCAAAGTAAGACTAATAACATATTATTGTCTTCTAAAATTGGACAAATCACTAAGAAAATGTAATTTTTCTAAGAAACAAATAGAAAATCAACTCACTAAGACGGTGAAACCAATCACCGATATAAAAAAACAACCATGGAAGCATCGGAGAGAGAAAATTCGTTGAGATGACCCACAAACATGATGAGAATTATCTATAAACTGTATTGTAGAAGACTGACCGATATTAGAGGCCCTACTAGCTATAGTTGCTTCTTTACTTCCTTGACCACTAGTTTCCTTATGAAATTCTTATCATTTACATACTCAAGAATGATGGGCATCCATAACTTCAAATTTTAATTTTTAAATCAATTTTACCAACAAGATGAAAATGACGAAATATTTTCAACAATTGAGAAAATTGAGAAAATATAATAAATACCGTACTAACAGGGGTCAACGCTCACCTAGCAAGCTCATAGCCATTAGCTGAATCATCACCAAGAGGATGAAGGATTGAAATACAAACACGCCCATCAGGATAAACTACAATTTAAGAAATTACTTAAATCTCAAAATACTTCAATATTTAGGAGAAAAGAAAACATCAAATAATATAATAACAAGAGTAACAAAGTCTAGATAATATTAAAATAAAATAACATTTGGATGATGCATAAAAGCCATGGAATCCCTGAGAGAATTTAAAGCCAGACAATCCACATTTTCAATACCTAACGTAAGTTGAAATGCACTAAATCTCACAGAAGCAAGAATTACTCTAGAGTAGTATTAAGATAAATGAAATTAAGAAAAAATGAAAGGTAATGAAAGCCCGAAATACGTTGATAACAATAGCACATTCTGCAAAATTGAGGTTTCAAACTTCTATTGAATTTGATATGACAAATAAACCACTTGACACACAAAACTCTAATCCTAGCTTAAAGAAGCATTCTACTCCACCAAAGTTATAGGTTCAAGAGCCTAAAAACCAAAAGCAGTAATCTAAATTTTTGCGTTGAAATGAGATTTAGAAATAGTAGATAAAGAAAGGAAATGAAAACATAGGCCTTTGCACTGAATGAGATTTTAGCAAAGAGAACAAATTTTTTAGAAAAAATTTAGAGTTGGTAAATTCACCTTGTACAGTAGATCTAGTGCATTGCAAGCCTTCTCGAACTTTTAGATGCATTTACAAGTCCTCGATTTTGGATAAGCGATTGTGACATTATAGTGAAGATTCAAGAAGAAGAGTAGAGGGGAAGGATGAATGGAAGCAAACCCTGGTAATGAGAAACTACATAATGTTTAAATTACCCAGTGCTAGAGCTGGAGCCTTTGCAAACAATGTTGTCATGGTCACTCCCTGTGATTTAATCTAAGAAACATAAATCACCACCAATTATTAGCAGGGCAAAAGACAAACTTCCAATTCAATTCTTTCCTAAAGAGAGTTGTTCCAATTTCTTTCAAACTGGGAAATAATTGTAACTAATAACATATCCAACATATGCTAGAAAGCCAATTTCATAAAATTAATAAAGACAACGATGGTCTCTCAATCAATTAATTTACCTTTTTGTAAAGAGCATCAAACGTATTTGCAGTAATGGTATACCCTACTCTAAAACCCAGAAAGGAATAATCTTTATGAAACGGTAATTTTAGACTTACAAGGATGGTGAATAGTAGGAGGGCAAGGGACCAACGGATGAACGATTAATCTTGCTAATGAGTCTAGCCATGTCCTGAAAACAATTATCTAATGCCAAATTAATTCATTTATTAAGAAGAAGATCAATGTAGTTGAAGCATCATAGGTAGAAAATGAGACTTTAAAGAAAATAAAGAAAACAAATCTAGATAATATTAAAATTAAAAGAACATTTGGATGCTGCATAAAAGCCATGAAATCCCTGGGACAATTTAAAGCCAGACAATCCAAAGTTTCAATACTAGCATAAGTTGAAATGCGCTAAATCTCACAAAACCTTTAAAAGATGGGCGATGCGCGACCATTTTATACATACAACAACCTGTTGAAAAACAACTTAGTGATGGAAAATTGAAGCCAAAAGTATTTGAGTGTGATTGCAAAATGCATACCAAGAGAACAAATGTCAGATTTGAAGCCATAAGGAATATCAACTATGTAATTGGGAGTACCAACCATCTAAGCATAAATGCACAAAACACATCCACTATCTTCACAGGCACACACTAGAACCTCTCTTTCACTTTTTAATTCAATTGACAAATAGAAGCATAAACAAGAGACTAAAGACTTAAGAATGCATACCAAGAGACTAAAATTTGTTAGAATAAAAAAGACTCCAGATATTGCAACCTCAATATGGAAAGGAACTTATTTTAAAGAATAAAGACCTACGTATCTTAATATCTCTACAAATGGAGGCGAGGCCACTTGGCAAACCTTCACTCTGATATGATAGATTTGTTTTAAAAATTTCTCCATTTTTTTCTCCTGATTTCCTTGTTTAAATGTAAAAATATAAGAAATAATTCAATACTAAAAATCTCTACAACCATGAAAACTACAAACTCATAAAACTTATGACTAAAAATCGTATTTAACCACTAAGTAACCAAATCTAAAAAAATAAGATTAGAATAAAGTTTCTATAATTAATAATCTAAATTTTCTAAATCTAAAATGCCTAAAACATTTCAAATCTAAAATATATTTTAAATAATAAAGTGAAATCTTAACAATAAATTCCCTTTTACTTTTAAAACTAAAAAAGAATTGTTGACAGGGGATTCATGTTTAGCAAACCAATGAGAGATTATTCAATCAAATTTAGACTAAGATAGACCACTGTTGTTTTAATTCACTCAATTTAGAAGTCAAAATTCACAAGTCAAATTGTGAATTCATCTGAAAAGGCAATTAGTAAGCAAATCGAGTGAAATATACTATAGTAGATCACGAATGCAAGGTTAAAACACAAATTCAATGCTCTGATAGGCCTAAGAATTGCACTATAGTAGATCAATGAATGCAAGTTAAAACAAAACGGTTTATTAGGCCAAAGTTGTTCTTTGCAGAGGGTGAAGACAAACTTAACATACAAGATTTGCACAAAGCTGGAAAAATAAGGAAAAGCCTAAACAATTGGAATGAAAAGCAGCTCATATTACATCATGGCAAAAATTAAGGAAACGAAAAAAAAATCAAAAATCACGAGAAAAACAAAGTAACCCATCAAGAAATACAAACATTCTAAATCAAATTCATCCAGATTTATTCAACCCACATCAGTGAGACATTATCACAAATAGATGGCAGACATTCAAAAAAGAACCAAGAGAAAACAAACCAACTCATCAAAGAATCACACATGCAACAACAAAAAACAAACACCAAAATCACAAATCCCAAACCAAAGTCCAAAAACCTAATCACAAAAGATGAAAGAGCGAAAGAACTCACAAAGAAATCATTGCGATTATAGATCTCATAATCAAATTCATCAAGATCTGAAAATAGAAGTAGATCTGACTCAAATCTAAGAAGATCTGGTATATAACTCCGGTCAGATGCAAAAAAACTTTGACCACGAACAACTTCCACAATGACTACTCCCACCGAAAGACGATCTTTGTGCTACCCACAACCTCCATAGCCATAAACAATTACAACCCACAAACAACTACAATCAACAATGTTGGATCAGCTACCCACGACCTCAAATATACTATACACAGCGAACACAACGACTAAACAACACGAACCCACGAGAACGGCGATGACATACCCATGAGCAACGTTGAACGACAGACGATGTGACGGTGAGAGACAACCACAATGAACAATGACTCACAATGAAAGAGAAGAAGACGATGAGAGAGAAGGATGAGCGTTTAGGGTTTTCGGTGAGAGAGAAGAAGATGTTGGGGAGAGAGCAAAAATGAGTGTTGTTGGAAAAGAGGAAAGGATAAAAGATGAAAGAGTAAATGTAAAAAAAAAGAAAAAAAAAAGGCCTTTGATGTCGGTCATTGAAGGTTACCTACAATGTTAGTCAATGATCGACATTGTAGCTCAATTTTTCTTTTGTTTTTAATTTCTGCGCATTTTTCTCTTGTCCGTCATCAATTTCAGGCCCGTTTTTTTTTTTATCGTCATTATATGCTTAATTTGTTGTAGTGCAACATTCTCCCATTTGGTCTAAAAACAAAAACAAATTTCAACAGAATGAGCAATACAACGCATGGATCATGGCGATAGGCCCTCTAATAAATGAGTACTATCTTCCATGCATCACAATACATTACATTATCTAATAACCCACAAACTTGATGAATAAGCCCTATGTTCATTCTTGGTCCAAACAAGATTAATAATTCTAAAAAATATATGTGCACAAATCAATGAGAAGTATCAAATTGTTATAAGAAAATTAATGTATTGCAATAAAAGATTACATTATGGAACCAAATTCAATTCTTTCCACATGATCCTTGAAGTTCTTTGGTGGCATGCCCTTAGTCAAAGGATTAGCTAGCATCAACTCAGTGCTAATGTATTCAATGAAACCTTTTCTATCTTTAACCTGTTCTTTTATGGCTAGATACTTGATGTTGATATGCTTGCTTCAACTTCCACTCTTAATATTCTTAGCCATGAAAACAGCAGCTGAGTTATCATAATACAACTTTAGTGGCCTAGAAACAGAGACTACAATTCTAAGACTAGATACAAAACTTTTCAACTATACACCATGCGAGATAGCCTCAAAGTAAGACACAAACTCAACCTCCATGGTGGAAGTAGCAGTCAAGGTATGCTTTGTGCTTCTCCAAGACACAGCTCCTCCAACTAGCATAAAAACATATCCTTAAGTGGGATTTCTTGAATCTATGCAACCAACAAATTAAAGTTAGTGTCAGAGTAGCCATTTATCTCTAACTAATCAACCCTTCTGTACATGAGCAATTAGTTCTTCATTCCTTAAAGGTATCTTATCACTCTTCGTAGCTTTCCAGTGGTCAATCTCTAGATTAGTTTGATATCTATCCAATACTCCAACAACATATGCAATGTCAGGTTTGGTGCAGACTTAGGCATACATAAGACTTCCAACAACTAAAGCATAAGGAATATTCCTCATTTGTTCCATTTCAAAATCATTTTTCGGACATTGATCCAAGCTAAACTTGTCATCTTTTACAATTGGACCTATACTTGGTGAACAACCTTTTATTCAAAATCTTTCTAGAACTTTATTGATATAAGCCTCTTGAGACAGACCCAAGATGCCTCGAAATCTTTCTCTATGGATTTTGATGCCAATGACATAAGATGCATCACCCATATCTTTCATATCAAAATTATTTGAAAGGAATTGTTTTACCTCATACAATAGTCCCTTGTGATTAGTTGCATGAAAAATATCATCCACATATAAAATGAGGAAACATATTTTACTCCCACTAACCTTTTGGTATATACATTAGTTGTGTGACTTAGATTTTGTATTCTAAAAATATACTTACTTGTGTAAAATGAATAGAAAGTGAAGGAAAAGTATATGAGATAATGGATAAATGAGGCGCTGAAATGGTGTGCACATAGAACATATAAATCACCTAGCTCATTGGCCTAAGTGTAAGCCAATGCACCAGTAAGTAATACTTGAATTATTCTAGAGTCAAATCTTCAGAGATATACGTTTACTAATGATGCGCTTAAAATACATGCAATTGCTTAAAATGTGTTGATAGGTAACCAAGGAATTCAAAATATGATTAAGGCTTCGAAAACTTGTATAACATGATGCAGTGAAAGTAAAATAAATGATGCGATGAATGGAATAATCAATAGTGAGAGGCAAGACTTGGCTTTCGGCTGCCTAATGCTACATTCATTTCCATGTATCACGTACAATATAACAAAATATATTAGTGAATCTAAGTAGGGAGACCGACGCACGTTGCCCTTTCAGTGCAATGCCATCCAAACAAACCTAGTTATATTCCTACGTGCTACGTTTGTTCATTAATTCACTACTCCCTTTTTAGCTTGCAAGTGGTTGAGTTATCCCTAAAACAACCTAGTGAAATAAACTCACTCTCGCTCCTCTAACTTGACTCTTTCGGTGCCTAAGTATGCTACTACTTGTTATTGGTTGGCCAAACGGACACAAGCAATTTAAACAAAGCATCCTCAAGAAGAAGATTAAAAAATGTGCTTCATTAAATAATATGCTTAAGACATGAAATAAGTGCAAACAAAATGGTCTAAGCCAAGTCTTGAGAGGAAATTTAGCTCATACTTGAAATAAAAGAAGATACAACTTAAATAAAAACCATAATGTAAAGAAATACAATAAACAACAAAGAACTAAAGCAAGACAGTAGAAAAATTAAATTGGAAATGGATGACGTGGTGAACGAAACTCCTTCTTGGCTTCTTTGGACTCTCTAATGGTGGTTTGTCACTCCATCCATCGGGAGCATTCAGAGGTTTAAGAAGAAGATGGAATACTCTAAGAGAGTAATGGAGGAAATGATCATGAAGATGAGATTCTCCAAGATGCCCTAAAATGGACAATAGGGAGCCTTTATATGGGGAGACGCTTGAGACCACACATGTCAGACATGTCGTTTTCACTCAAGTACAGTTAGGTGCGTTGTTCAGTGGTCCCCTTCTTTTCTTTGCTTTTTGGTCAATCTTATCCACTCTTTTTGTATTATTTGGGCTGCTCCACCACACTTGTCTGACAGGGGCGATATACGTTGCTTTTGCATGGCTTTATCATGTCTTCTTCATCACATTAAGTCTTCAACATGCGAAATTGACTTCACTTATTGCAACACTTGTTAAGAATGGCACATTTATACAAATATTTTAAGGATTTGCAAGAAATTCAACATGCTAAACATATAATGCACCCATTGCACATACTTACACCAATACTGCTCTATTTTCTCCTATTTAAGCTTTCTTTCACCGCACTGAGGTCAATAATAGTTAGATTATGGCACCCAAATAACTTGTAATTTCAAGTTATCATATATTGGATCCATAACGTTCTCTTCAAGACTTAATGAAGTGATGACTTCATGGAACTTCAAATACTATTGGCGGGAGGCTTGTTTTAAACTGTTAATAAATTTGTTAAGCTTGCAAACTAAATACTCACCATCACTAGAGAAGAATCCTTATGGTTGTTCATGTAAACTTCTTCCTCCAAATTACCATTAAGGACGGTTGTTTTCACATCCATTTGGTGTAACTCAAGGTTAAAATGAGCAACTAATGCTAAGATGATTCGAAGAGAATGTTATTCAAATTTAATATATAATGTATTAAATAATATATTATTGTTGGGATATATGCCCTAAAGTCTCGTAATTAATGATTTATTTAATAATTAATAATAATTTTGATTATTTTATTTGTAATATAATATTATCCATTATATGAAAATTTTAAGGTTATTAGTATAATCTTGAACAATATGTGGTTGACATATAGGAGGATCATGTTCAAGAAATAACCTAAAGGGTCATAGTAGTACCTTATCCTAGTAACACTATTGATACGGTCCACTTTGTAATAGTTACAAATGATTTGATCCAAATCACTCATGTGGAAATATGTGAGTGGGGATATCTTATACAATGAGTTTGTATAAGATTGGACCACGAAATATTTAAGCAGATCAAGAGAAATGTTCAGCTATCAGTATCCTCGATGGTTTGATAGAAGAAAACTTAGAGTTGAAATTACTAGAGCAGCACAACCAGATGTTTAAAAAATCCTTGGAAGAGGAATTGGAGAGCTACAAGAAAGAATTTGAAATAAACACAGTAAATGAACTTCCAAGTTATAGAAGATTCTTCAAGTCTTTGGAGTTGGCAAATAGGGAATCACCACAAATTCAACTGTTAATCATAGTGCCACCTAAGTTAGAACTAAAGTCGTTGCCTACGCATTTTAAGTATGCTTACAAGGGTGAAGAAGGAACATTGCCAATCATTATATCAACAAGTCTTTCACCTGAGGATGAGCTACTGCTGATAAATTTGTTAAAGTAGTACAAAAAGCCAATTGGATGGACATTAGTAGATATACAGAGTATTAATCCTTATTTTTGTATGCATAAAATTAACTTGGAGGATGGCAACTTCAAAACTATTAAAAGTCAGAGAAGGCTCAACCCACAATGAAAGAGGTGGTAAAGAAAGAAATGATCAAGTGGCTGGATGCAGGCATCATTTATCCCATCGCTAATAGCAATTGGGTAAGCCTTGTACAACGTGTTCCTAAGAAGGGTTGTATGACTATAACAGTCAACCAAGCAAATGAATTGATTTTGACTAGAAAGGTAACATGGTGGCGAATTTGTATGGATTATTAGAGATTGAACAAAGCCACCAGAAAAGACCATTTCCCACTATCGTTTATTGATTAAATGTTAGATAGAATAGTTGGACAAGCTTATTATTGTTTTCTTGACGAGTATTTTGGGATATAATCAGATTACAATAGCCCCTCAAGATCAGGAAAAAAACAACATTCACATGCCCATACAAAACATTTGCCTTCAGAAGGATGCCTTTTGGGCTCTGCAATGCTCATGTTATATTTCAGCGCTGTATGACGACAATATTTTCAAATATGGTAGAATCCATAATGGAGGTATTTAGGGATGACTTCTCAGTCTTTAGAGAGTCCTTTCAAGTATGTTTGGAGAATTTGTAAAAAGTCTTGCAGAGATGTGAAGAGACAAACCTGATGTTAAACTGAAAAAAATGTCACTTCATGGTCACAGAAGGAATAGTCCTGGGGTATAAAATTTCGAAGGCTTGAATAGAAGTTGATCAAGCAAAAGTGGAGATAATTGAGAAATTGGAGCCACCATCATCAGTCAAGGGAATACGAAGCTTTTTGGGTCACGTAGGATTTTACAGAAGATTTATAAAAGATTTTTCGAAGATAGCCATGCCATTCAACTCTTTACTTAAAGTCATGAATCAAACATTCCAAGTTTTTTAGGAACATGTGATAGCTTTAACACTTTGAAAATAACATTAGTGACTGCACCAATAATTGTTACACCAAATTGGAGCTCAACATTCGAAGTAATGTGCGATGCAAGCGATTATGCCGTTGGAGCTATGCTGGGGGAAAAGAGTGAAAAGATAATTCATCCAATTTATTACGTGAGCAAAATAGTGCATGAAGCGCTTGAACTATACAACTACTGAGAAAGAGCTCTTAGCCGTGGTTTTTGCATTGGAAAAATTTTGACTTTATTTAGTAGGGACCAAAGTGGTGTTCCATACTGATCATGTTGCATTAAAATATTTATTAGCAAAAAAAAGATATGAAGCCTAGACTGATTTGTTGGGTGTTACTTTTACAGGAATTCGATTTGGAAATCGAGATAAGAAGGGATCAGAGAATCAGGTTGCAAATCATCTTTCCAGAATTGAACAACAAAAGGATTCAGTCTAGCAATCTGAAATATGAGATGTATTCCCAGATGAGTAATTGCTGGTAATTTCGAAAATGTTGGATGATGAAACCCTCTGATACGCTGATTTTGCTAATTTTTTGGCTGTAAACATATTACATGCTAATTTGTCTAAACAACAATAAAAAAATTTATGCATGAGGTAAAATTTTACTTCTGGGATGATCCTTATTTGTTTAGACATTGTGCTGATAATATGTATTGGAGATGTGTTTTTGATATGAAATCAAGTCAATTTTCGAACATTGTCATGCTTCTACTTACAGCAGACATTTTGGAGGACAAAGAATAGCTGCAAAAACCTTTCAATCAAGTTTTTACTAGCCTACAATATTTTAAGATGCATATTTCTTTAGCAAAACCTAATAAATGTCAACGAAAGGGTACCATAGGGAAAAAAAGATGAGATGCCTCTACACTATATCCTAGAAGTTGAATTATTCGATATCTGGAGTATAGATTTTATGGGCCCCTTTACTCCTTTTGGTAACCTTTATATATTGATGGATGTGATTATGTGTCAAAATGGGTTGCAACAATTGATTGTCCTCTTAATGATGCTAGAACTATTATGAAATTTCTATACAAACACATTTTCACGAGATTTGGCATGCCTAGAGTGTTGATCAGTGATGAGGGTTCACATTTCATCAATAGAATGCTTAGTAATTTATTAGCTAAATACAATGTTAAGCATAACATGTCCACACCCTATCATCTTCAAGTGAATGGTCAGATCAATTTGTCAAATAGAGAGATTAAGAGCATATTAGAGAAGGTAGTGCACCCAAATAGGAAGGATTGGTCTTCTAAGTTAGAGGATGCACTATGGGCATCTAGAACATCCTACAAAACGCCATTGGGTATGTCACCTTACAGGCTTGTTTTTGCAAGGCTTGTCATCTCCTAGTGGAGTTGGAGCATAGAGCACTCTGGGCCTTAAAGCATTTGAATTTTGATCGAGAAAAAGATGGAGCAATGCGAATGCTACAGCTTAATGAGTTAGATGAGCTGAGGCATTCAACATATGAAAGTGCTAGGATATGCAAGGAGACAACAAAATGTTGCATGACAATATAATTATACCAAAGCAATTTGAGAAGGAAAATCGTGTTTTATTGTTCAATTCTAGGCTTAAGTTATTTCTAGGGAAATTGAAGTCTAGGTGGTCTGGTCCTTTCTTAGTTGTTGAGGTATTTTCATATGGAGCAATGACATTAAGAGATGAGAAGCATGGAAGGGAATTTACTGTGAATGGGCAAAGAATTAAACATTATTGGGGAGAAGAATTTCAGAGGAAGCTTGCTTCACTGAAATTGTTGGACAAATGAAAGTGTATGAGGAAGTGTGGAAGCAAATGGGTTTTACGAAGTATTATTTACGATTCTAGAGGTAGTTAGGGTTAGGAGAACTTTTGCGAATTTTCATTTCTTTTCTGTAGGTTTTCTAGGGTTTAAAAAAAAAAATAAAAAGAAAAAGAAAGGTAATAAAGGAAGGAATAGGATAAGAAGAAAATCTTACATTTGTCTTTATTTGAAGAAAAAGTGGTTGAGAAAAATTAAAAAGGGAGAGAGAAGTAGAATATTTTATTTTAGAATATTCATTTTGCTGTTGGGATGCAGAAAGCGATAGGACAGGTGGGAAATCCAGGGAAAAGAAGTGAAAAATGGGGCAAATTAAATTTAAATTTTCTTTTCTCTCCTCATTTTCAAAAATTTGTCCATCTTTTGAAGGAAATTGTTTTGATAAGGAGATTTTCTTGAATTCGAAAAGGCTGCAAAAGACCAAATTAAACCTGTAGTTGTTTTTAAAATGGAGAATCTTATTTTGCAAGGAGAATTGCAACAATTTTGCAAAACCCTCGAGCAAACCCTAATCCTCTCTCTCTCTCTTCTTCTGCTATATATCTTCTTCTCTAGTGAGTAAAACGTCATGCCTGCAAAGACAAGAAGGGGAAGGATGAAAGAAGTAGAGGAAGCTACATCTCCAAGCAAAGAAACTCCGAAGAAGTCCTTGAAAAAGACCAAAAAGAAGAAAGTGAAGGAAGTGGAAGCGGACTAGGCTGTAGTTGAAGAAGTTCCAGATGAAATGCTGAAAGAAGTTGAAAAAATAGGGCAACTGGAGAAGCAAAAGCAAACTCCTGAAAAGAAGCTCAAGCGAACTGAGGAGGAAAAGATAAGGCATCTCCGAAAAAATGAAGGACGTTGGAGTAGCAAGATGAGGAGGAGCAATCTGTTAAGAGAAGTCCAAAGAGAAAAGGAAAAGAAAAGGCTAAAGCTGAGGTGGAAGAACCGGTTGATTACCCTTGGGAGAGATTCGTCAATGAACATGCAAGAAATGTATATGAAGAAGTTAGAAAGCGGGACCTCCTAGCTGAAAGTGGATTTGATGTGGACTTGAGTAAGTTGCGTATATTTTTGAAGGAAGGTATCGAACACCACAGATGGAATTACTTTGGCCAGCAACCTGGGCCTACTGTGGTGCAAATCGTCCATGAGTTTTATGCAAACATGGATAAGAAAGAAGGGCATATGGTGATAGTTAGCGGTCAACGAGCACAATGGTTTTTGATGGGGCAATGAGCATTTCATTAAAGATTTTCCTCAATGCTGCTGTCAAAGAAGTGGGGATCACTGGAGCACAATGGTTCATCTCTAACACTAGTACTAGATCTTTTCAAGCTGCATACCTGGAAAACAAGGCAAATGTATGGTTGTCCTTCATCAAGTTAAGGTTGATTCCTACTACACACGATTCTATCGTCTCAATGGGAAGAGTTTTGCTAACCTTTACTATCATGAAAGGATTGAGCATAAACATCGGATAAATCATCGCAAAGCAAATTGGGTGATGTTACAGCAAAAAGGTAGGTAAACTATTCTTCCTCAATACTATTTCCATGATGTAAGAAAGTGAGTGTCCCCTTGAATGCCGACAATGATATCCTTTTCGACAAAGGGATTTTTGATCCAACTTCTTTGACAAGGCTGCAACGAGGGAAAGGAAAGGCCACAGTTGGAGGGATGATTGTTGGAGTAAATAGGTTGTTAGAAATGCAGGACCAAGTGGTCCAAAGGCTAGAGTATTTGGAGAACAGCAACAAACCTTTTTGTTGTATGTGCAGTAGAGAGATTCTGTTTGAAAAGAGCTTTGCGCACTAACTTTGTTAAGCCTTATGGTGCATTCCCAACCTTTCCCACAGAAGTTCTGATGCCATGGATCCCGCCAACTGCCTCTGACCCAAATGAAGATGATGAAGACGAGATGGATGAAGAAAACATGCCTGAAGACCATGATTGAGGGATGTTCCCTTCTCTCCCCTACTTCCTAGATATTTATGTTATTGTTAATCTCTATTTTAATTTATGTGATTTAAGTTTCTGTCTTTAATTCTTGTATGTTTAGTTTAGTTTTTGGCTGGCTAGATGAAAAAGGAAAAGAATGTAGCTCTGTATTTTTGTTTTTCCTAAGTCTGTAGCCAAAACTATTAATGAAAGTCCGTGTTTCTTGATCTGAATGTGTTGCTAATTATTTTCTCCCCCTGTTGAATATTGAATATGTTTATATAACCTGATATGATAGAGTCAAAGGTTAAATTTAGGAAGACTCTCTCTGCCTTTATTAAATTTGGCTGAATCATATGATTACTCTGATTAGTAGTGCTAAAAATTAGATGTTGGATGAATGCAGTTTGTTTTGGAAAAGAAATTTGCTTTACTCCCTTTGTATGTTAAGTCCCAGAGTTTGAGTAAGATTTTTTCGATCCAACCTTTATATAAGCTAGAGCATTAAGAAAGCCCATTCTCAACTAAACTCTTAGCGTGTTAGTAATCTATCTGCTAGTGCAAAATAAGTTTAAGGGTTTGTTTCAGCTTAACACTCATTGGGGACAATGAGGTTTTTAAGTTTAGGGGGATCGTTTTACTATTCTTCACTCTTAGTTAATCCATTATACTATTTGAGCCTTAGAATTTTGAAGAGCACTCCCTTGTTTCCTTAAAAGTAGCATTTAACTTTAAAAAAAAAAGCTCAAGCATCCTAAGTTAGTGAAGTACCAGTGGCATTTATGATACCCATAGTTGACCCTGCATGAAAAAACCAGCTTAGGATGTGAAGTCACAAGAGCAAATCAATGGTAGTTTGTGCCCGTAGTTAGATACTTTCACCATAAGTGTTAGTAAGCTAAAGCAAAAGTGCAAATGAAGTTGATGTTGTGAAATAACATAAAGTTGGCAAGAATAATCTTAAAATGGTTAAGTGTGGTGCATCCCTGGTAGTTGTTTCTCTCTTAGAACTTAGGTGCGTTTCATCATAAAATGTTACCATTTTGAGAAGCAAGAGGGAAGTAGAAAAAGGGAGAAAGCTTCAACTTTTAATTGAGATATGAGTGCTAATCCTTGGTGGTGACAAGCCTAGAAGTTAGGGTCCATTTCACCATAAAGTGTTGTCATTCCAAGAATAAGGGCCATGACTTTAAGGATTCTTCAAGGAAATAGTTCTAAAAAAAATGCAGGGAGTTAATAGATTAAATAGTTTGACAGTGATAGTTGACTTATTAGCAAGTTAAGGTTGGGAATGAGATTGCTTGTGGGCTTAGTGACTGAGTTTCTAGTTGTAAAAAAAAAAGTTTGGTGATGGAAGATTTTAGTTGAATTCTGGGCATGTGAAAAGGAGTAAAGTTTAAGTTTTTGAAAAAGAAACAAAAGTTTGAATTTAACTGTAGAATAGTGCTTAATATTTGGTATTTATTGATCAAGCATTCCTTGGTGATTCAGAATTTCCAGATTTCATTGTTGGAAGAGTGAGGTTCTCTGTGGTTATCAGGTTGTGAGAGTATTACTTAGGGACGAGTAATGATTTAAGTTTGGAGGTTTGATAACTCTCCAAAGGAGAGTTATTTAGGATAAAAAGTGGTAAATTTAGGAGCTATTTAGTGTTAACTGTGTAAGAATTTCTACATCTTTAATGCTCTTACATTTACTATTAAATTGATATTGGATAATTGAGTTCCTTGTCGAAAATAGGTGCAACATGCCAAGATTGAATGAACAAAGTCAGGTTTCAATGCAAGAGATTGAGAAGTTGAAGATTGCTGAGGTTGTCTGGTTCACTGGAGCATATTCTGGATTTAGAGCCCATGAGAAATTTGCACGTGTTAAATGCTTCATTAAATGAGCTGGAATGGGATCTTCCAAAGTGGAAGCGAAAACCTGAAGAAGAGCACCACGTGTCCAAACTCAGCCTTCCTTTTCACAAATAGACAGAGCTTTATAAGCTTTTATTTGCCATTTGAGAAAGAGGTCAACAAAGAGAATTCGAGGGAATGAGCTCTTGACGGAATCAGAGTTGTTGTGACAGAGTTTTTCGAAAATGGAAAGACTCTCACCAAAGCTGTGGAAACAACGTCAGCACGGAGTCCCCTCTGTCGTTCTCTTCTTCTTCTCTTAGTTTAGCGATCTAGTTTCTTTTTTTTTATTACAACATTATTTATATCATTTACTGTTTTATTAGTTTTCTTTCTTGTATCATGAACTAAATCACCCAAGAGTGAGGATTAGAGGCAATGACTGTTTTTAATTAATGATATTATTGAAGAACATTTGCCTTTTCATTTGATTTTCAAGAGTGCTTAATCTTTGTACTCGACTCTGTTTGGCTAACCAGGTTGCAGTAGCATTTTCCTGATATTCGAAAGAATTAGGGGAAGCTAAAAATTGGTTAATCACATTACCCTATTTGGGTTAGAAGCTTTCTACGTGGGTCGATTAGGAATAATGGCTCACTTAATGCACACACAAAACAGTGGGTATTTTTGTAGAAGACTAATGGGAGTTAGCTTTTACAATGAAGTGACTCAATACTTAATGAGCTGTTGTGATTTGAAAGAGTTTAATGTGCTTCAGTTGATTAGTTAATTAATGCATGATTCCACCCTAATCTGAGGCCGTTTAAGTTCATAATTACAAGACTCTGTTATTTTTGTTAATTACTCTGTTTTAATCATATTAAATTCTGTTTGAGCATTTAGTTTTACTTCTGCATAATTAGTTACCGTAACATTTTTCTAATGATAATTGGGTTGGTTTTTAATCGAAATCACTAAAGTGTTAATTTCTGCTATTGAGAAAATTGCTAATCCCTGAGGAATTGATAATTTACTTGCTACTTGCTATAGCATTTGTGTACACTTGCACAAGAATACCACGTGATTTATCTCTAACATTAGTACACTCTAAGCTAGTATTAAGCATATTCATACCTTTCTCCTTCAGGAGACTTAAGTAGAATTCCTGCTCCGCATCCTTTGATGTTGGAGGATCCATCAACGAAAAGCTTCTAGGGTAGATTAGAATCTTTTGGATAAATTGTCTTTACCTCCATTACGCATTAAAGGTGGTCGACCTAGGCTCCTTCATAGTCGGCCACGTCCTCTATGTGGTCATCATTGGCCTGTAGTTGGATGAGCTCAGCGATGAAATCTGCCACTGCTTGTTCTTTTATTAATGTCCTCTGTTTGTAGTGAAAATCATATTCACTAAGCTCTACTTCCCACTTCATGAGGCGTCTTGAAACTTCTGGCTTCTGCAACAGTTGCTTGAGAGGGAAGTTTGTGAGGACAGTGACCTTGTGTGCTTGGAAGTAAGGACGTAATCTTCTAATTGATGTAACTAAGGCAAGTGCAAGCTTTTCTACTAGAGGGTATCTAGTCAGCCCCTACTGTTGCTCTGCTGGTGTAGTAAATTAGTCTTTAGTGACCATTCTCTTCCTTCATTAGTGCAAAACTTACAGCGGTGTTAGAAGCTAGGGGACCTGAACTAAAATAAGACTTTATCTCTTGAAAAGCTTGTTCACATTCCTTAGTCCATTCAAATTGAAAACCCTTCTTCAAAGTTTTAAAGAATGATAGACATCTATCAGTAGTTCTACTAACGAACTTGTTCAGTAATGCAATTCTCCCATTGAGACTCTGAAGTTGCTAGAGATTGGTTGGAGAGGACGTCTCTAGGATAACCTTTATCTTGTCAGGATTTGCCTAAATTCCTTTTTGGTGTACCACGAATCTGAAGAATTTTCCCGATGTTACTCCAAAAGTGCACCGATTCACAGTTTCTTCTTATACTTTCGAAGTATTTGGAATGCTTCATGGAGGTTGGTTTCATGTTAATGTGTTTTAATGCTTTTTACTAGCATATCATCCATATATACCTCCATATTCTTATCCAGCAATGGGGCAAACATTCGATTTACCATTTGTTGGTAGGTTGCTCCTGCATTTTTTAGACCAAATGACATGACTTTGTAGTAGTAAAGCCCATGTTAGTAATGAAAGTGTTCTTTTATTGATCAGGTTCATACATCTTGATCTGATTATATCCAGAGTAGGCATCCATGAAGCTTAATAACTCGTGGCATGTTGTTGCATCTACTAACTGATCTATCATAGGAGAAGGGTAATTGTTCTTAGGTCAGTCTTTATTCAGATCAGTGAATTTGTTACACATTCGCCATTTGCCATTATACTTTTTTACTAAAACCACATTGGATAGCTATTGAGGATAATGAACTTCTCTAATGAAATTTGGTTGGTTATGATCTCGTTCTGTTCCTGATTGAATGCACGTCGCTTCTGTTTTACGGGCTTGAAATCTCTATCCATGTTCAGCCAATGTACCATGACGTCGAGATCATTATTGATCGAATTCGCAAGTGCCCGAATCGTTACAAGTAGTACAGTGATTGAAATCAAAGTTCGTTCTCCACAGAGACTGAAGGCTACCAATTATCAAATTCTCTAGCCTTAATTTTATCTAAGTACCAAATTATCAAAGATGAATGAAAAATTAAACTTGCTTGACAAATAAATGTGATTAAGCTCTAAAATTGATAATGCAAAACAGAGGATAAAAATTAATTTGTAAAAAAAACTCTAGAGCAATGATTTCACCAAATACTTCCTCCTACTCTTTGTTCATTAATAGCTAATGTTTTCTTCTATTTCAAGATTGTTGGCAAACTCTACCCTATAGACTCAATATTCGTTCTCAAGCAATAACGATGTTCATTGAATGTAAATTGCCTATATCTCTATGACAATTCAATTCAAATCAATTATTCAGCCTGTAGAACCTAAAATTGCCATAAAACCCACAAGGATATCTCTATCTCAAGTGTAAATTAGGGAAAATACTTTAGCTCATCAATGATTCTTGTTTCTCAACCTCAAATCATGACATAGAAATAATGTAAAGAATGACCAAATCTAAACATGCTTTAGGTGCAAAAGCATTCTCACAACCACAAATGAAATAGAAACATCATCTATTAACTAAGAAAGAGTAGGATTCAAGTATTTGATTACATCAAAGCTCTAGAAAGAAAAACTTAGTTAATAATGTACAACTTCAAAAAACCAACAAAAATTGTCATTAGGGTCATTACAAACAGCAAAAGAGAAAGAAGAAATGAAAATAGAAACAATTCAAGCTTAGCTCTAGCTCTTTTTGGTTGCTCGATCCTCTAAGGTGATGAACTCCCTTTCTCTTCGTGTTTTCTCCCTTTTTTTCCCTATTTCTGACCTTTTCAATCCCTAAAAATCGCTCCCAAAACTGATAAAAGATGCCCATTTTAAGTTAGGACAGTTGAAGTAGCGCCTGGGCGCTTTAAAGAAAAGGCATTATACATTTCCGAAAAGCCTAGGCACTGGCTCTCTGTCTTCCCGCACGAGTTTGGGCTCCTGGATGCTGAGAATTTTTATTTTTTATTTTTTAAGTCTTCAACCTAAAAGTCCTCAAACCTGACATTCAAAATACAATCTTTGATCACCTATAAAAATAAAAGAAATGCAAGAGTTAAAATTCAAAAACTATATGAAAACTAAGGCCCCGTTTGATAACCAATTGAGTTTTTGTTTTTAGTTTTTGAAAATTAAGCTTGTTTTCTCTCAATTTCTCTACAATGGTTTTCATCTCCCTTAAGTAAGCATTTGAATTCTTAGCCAAATTCTAAAAACAAAAACAAGTTTTTGGAAACTACTTTTTTTAGTTTTCAAAACATGGCTTGGTTTTTGAAAACATAGGTAAAAAGGAGATAACAAAACAAGTAAATCCATAGGTGGGAGTAGCATTTATAGACTTAATTTTTAAAAACCAAAAACCAAAAACTAAATGGTTATCAAACGGGGCCTAAATAAAAACAACATAAGCAAGATATAATAAATAAATATATAATGAACCTATCAATCATCCCTCACATATCCTCATGAGACCAGACGAATAAATCTGCATTGTTCATGAGAAAACCGATAAGTTTTTCTTTCTGTTCAGCCTTCAGGTCTGTTCCAATGTTTACTCGTTTGTCTTTTGATGTCAATGGGACAGATTCTAGTTTCACAAAATGTTGCCCCCTCTGGTTGGCCTCAGGCTCCTCCGGAGCAACGAGCTGGTCAGCCACATCCTTTGTCACTTCTTCACATATTTCTTCAAGTCCATGCTACCGTGTAGCTTGAACATTTGGGTTGGCCTCGGTCTCCATCTGGTCGGTGGCCGAGGAGGTGTGACCTTTCACATTGGTTACGGGTGACGGTTTCGATCAGAATTATCTCTATCGTCGTTCCATTGCTTGTTTCCCAACATTCTACTCATCTTTTTGTAGTATTAAACTCGAGCAATAAGGTTTTTCAAACAAGCTTTTTCGTTCCCCATAGACGACGCCAACTATTGTTGCCAAATTTTAGACAGGAGAAATTTCACTTGACTTCCACGTGACAAAGATGGTAAATTTGTTATTTGGGGGAAGAACGCAATCTGCAAGACAAACTTGGACACCGGTGTGATGTAGGCCACTGATAGAGCTTGTCAAAGGCTAGCCAAATTATATTTATAACTCCAGACCCACAAATACTATAGTTGGATTGTCACGCCGAGTCGATCATAGGGAGACAAGCTAATTATTTTCCAATCTAATTTAAACTAAGCCAAACCAAACAAAAAAAAAGGCGGATTGTGCTTTTAAACGTAATAAAATAACATAAAATAAATGAACGAAAGTTAGTTGCATAAAGGAAACGAAAGAAGAATGCAATGACTTACTAAACATCGGTTCTGGTTTTCATCAGATCGAGTCTTATACTTTGGTCATTGGTTTTCAACATATTAGCACAAATTTCCTGATTAAGTAATTAACTGACTAATCTGGTAAAGCCAAATTAGCCCCCTAACGACTCCCTATTCTAGACTATCCCGACCTAGCATCTAATAGTCCTTAGTTGACCCCCTAAGCTGGGTGCAATAGCATTTCGTGCTTGGTGGATCAATTGCATTAAACTCGGGAGTTGGTTAAACCTCGTTAGCTAATTTAGTGAGCCTAAATTAATTAAAGAGATGCTTGGGTCTCAAGACCTATTATGCAAACTACACCAAAGAGATTAAGCCTCATTCTATGCAAGCACAAGTCAGCTTAGATGCTACTAAATTAAGCCAATGCATGAAGTGATGAATTCCATACACGAGCATAGCATTAAATGAAATAGACACACAAGATCATCAAGTCTAATATGTAAATTCCATTCAATGAAATAAATCAAAGTCCCAAACATGCTTAAGCAAAGAAATAAGCTGTAAAATTAAAGACAAAACCTCCCAAAGTACAAGTTCGATCCAAATCTGCCTCGAATCGACGTTACAATCTACTCAGAAGCTTCGAAATTTGCTCCCGACACCATAGTTTAATATATAAACATACAACAAATGGAAATGAGCTAAAAAATGGGTATAAGTGAAAGGGGAATGTCTGAAAATTAGCTGAAGGAAGGAAAAAGACAACTACCTTAAAAGGAAAGTTCCTTTTATAATTCTCGAAACAGCATCTCGAAGCTACAAACTTCGCCTTAAATACCAGTGTCACAGGGGCTCTTCGCAACATCGACTTGCGCTTACTATTACGACGTCTCAACGCTTCAGCCATCAGCACTACTGCCTTTAAGCGTCGAGCGAGGCTCAATAGAGCGTCTCGATGCTACTCTTTAGAGCTATTTGTTTATTTGATCTCCATTTCTTCTAGGGATTGAATGAACTTTGGTTAAGCCTAAATCAACCCCAAACGCTCCAAAAATCTCCAAAAACTTCTAAAATACTCAGGAATGCTCTTCAGACTAATTTACCTACAAAATAAAGAATTAATCACGTAAAATCTCTATAAGTCACAAGGTGTAGACATAGAAAATAAGGACTATTTTAGTCCTATCAGCCACATAGACTCTGATGCTTAAGTCAGAGAGAGTTTAGAGAGAATTTGGGAGTTCTTGAAAAGTTTTAGGTGGCTGAAATTAGCTTACCATGCTCTCTCCTCAAGAGAGAGTTTAAATACCTCCTCACTAGGGTTTTTCATTAGTTTCCATCTCCTATTGGGAATGAAAGGACCGAACAGGGCTGAATCGAGATCACATGGGCCATGAGGGACCAAGGCAAGGTCTAAGGGAGGACCTTGCCATGTGGTCGGCCTCGGCCAGGCCAAGCTTGACGTGCTTGGGCTTCAGCTCAAGCCCGTTTCTTCGTGCTTTCGCGTCTTGGGCCAGCTTCCTATCGATTTTGTTCCATTTTAACTTCGTATTAGGCTTCTTTCCTCATTTGGCCTTTTATTATAGCCTTTCATTTAGCCCATTCTTGTTGGTCAAATTGTACCCATAACGGAATTTTTTTTTTCTACTTCTAAAATATCAAAACTGGTTTCTTTTCAAAGAAAGTCAACCACTCAAACTTCTCCAACATAAAGAAACAAATACCTAAAACCAACCGATACTTATAATATATATAATTTCTTTTGTTTTGCTCATGTCTATTTTTTAATTATTTAATTAAAAATTAGACATTATATATCTTTCATTCATCCACTTAATAAATAGTTGTCTACATGAAAAAAATGTTAAAGTATAATCGATAATGCTTTCTAAAATAAAAATTTCAATAAAAATTTAAGGTGTAAAATATAATATTTGAAAGGTTGAAAATTGAATAAATAAAAAACTTCAGGTAATAAATTAAACAGTAACTTTTATATTCCCAAAATTTCATGTAATAAATTAAAATTTAAGCTTTATATTCCTAAAAGGTCAATTAATTAAGAAATTAACTAATATTAAATTTTATATTCCATTTTGTATACATGGTCAATTATATCTTTCCTTATTTTTAAAAGTTTAGTTTCATTTCGTGAAATTTGATTAAGTTTTACCAATAATCACTCTAACTAAGCTAACATGAGCATAACTCGACAAGAGGTTAGAGGTTTGAATCAACTACCCTATATATTGTTGAATTCAAAATTCTCTCTAATTAAAATGTAGGGTGAAAATACAAGACCATTAATATCTTAATTAATGATTTGCTAGACTTACTTTTTACCTATTAACTTTAAATGTTTTGTCAAAATTAATTATTTCACTAATAATATTGGCTATAAGTTTTAACTTTTAACTATGGTATAAAAACTAAAATAAAATTTTCCAAAATGTAAGAAACAACCCAAGCTAATCTGAACATATAGTACATATATTTTCGACCAAGAGATTAGATGTTTGATTCTCCTACTCCTATATGTTGTTGAACTCTAAAAAATTCTAAAAAAAAAAACAATACCCCGCCACAAAAGTTTAAATTTAAAAAAAAAAAAAAAAAAGCCACGCCACAAAGTGAAACAAATGGACTGAAAATATAAAATTTAACCTATTTTGTTTTTTTTTTTATAAAAAAAAAAAAAGAACGACCATTTATCCCATGGCCAATTTGCCTCTTGCTAGCATCTCCGTACGGTAAAGCATCATCTTCGCAGAAAAATCATAACCTATAAGTAAAACATATGTTTTGTCTGTATGATTGTGTCTTTTGCAGAAAAAGAATAGTTCCTATTGTCTGAAAAGCTTGGATGTAATCCATTATATACTAAGTATTTTTTAACTATACTCTTTTTGTTAGTAATATTAAAGAAAAATAATCCATTTTACTCTTCAAATTCATAGAATAAGTTAATTAAAATCCTAAACTAATTTCATCAATTAAAACTCTAAATTAGCAAGGTAAAACCCTAAACTAATCATTATCCATTGAAATCCTAAACTTATCTCAATTTATACTATTTTCTCAAAATGTGTCAGAAGACTTTTAGTCAATGTGATAGTGGTTATTATTTCATATTTTATATTACACAAAAGGAAAAAAGAAATGGTCAAATGCTTGTTGTTTTGACTCGTTTATCTCGACATATCAATTTAGAAAATCATTGGAAGAAGATAAAAAAAAGTGCTGAAACAATTTGAGAAAATCAAATCTTAGAATTGAAAAAGTCAGGTTGAATATAATTCTTGTTTTTACTCGTTTATCTCTTTATATCAATTTAGAAAATCGTTGGAAGAAGATTCAGAAAAGTGTTGAAACAATTTGAGAAATCGAATCTTAGAAGTGAAAAAATCATTGTTGAATATAATTCTTGTGGTGACTCTACGAACATAATCAAATGAAAAAGGCCCATGGGAGAGGACAAAGTCTTAGATTCGCCGTTGTGGAAATCTCTCAACTGGTTAAAACAAGAATGGAACAACCGTAGTTGGAGAAGTAATGAGATTTTATAAGTGTAATTGAACTCCAACTCGTTGCCTTCATCACAACGCGCATTCTCACCTAGTGAGCTTGTTGTTTACTCATCTTGACCTCATTTTCCAAGCATTCTTTATTTTGGTGCATCTCTTTGATGGTAGTGCAATTGGCAATATATTCCATTCGTAACAATGAAGATCTTTTTAGGTGAGCAAGACGTTTAGAATATATGTAGTGGTGGAAATGTTTAAGGAGTTGTTCTTGCCAATGGTGCATGTGTTGGAGGAGTTTGCTTGCGACGACGAGCATCCCACACAGTTTGTGATTATGGTGGCATTTCAAATTTTTGTGGATATATAATTGGATGATTTTCATTGTTCTCACCATAAGTAAAGGCGTTGTTCATTGCTTTATATGTTGTGTTGAAGATCCTCAACTTTTTGATAGTTTAATGAGAAATGAATTTAAATTGATAATTGCATTAGTTGAAGGTCTTAATTAATTCAACTCGCTCAGTTCTAGGGATGTAAATTGATTTTCTTTTTCCAATATTAAATGTGGTCAATGCTATTTTTTTCCTCCTTAAGTTTAACTACATGTCTACAATTCGAATCTTTAGCTTTTTGATTAATGATATATAATGCTTTAACTAAATAAGCTATGCACAAGTTGGCTAATGTTCATCATATATTTAACGAGTTGGTAGAAATTTGAAGTAGGATTAAGTAACCTAAGAGAGATAAACTTACAATTTCATCCAACTTCTTAAAAATTTAGAAGAAAAATTAAAAATTTTCCTCTTCAAGTAGTTAAACTCTTCTTCTAAATTTTTATCTCCTTTAGATATTATATTCCATATAAGTATACTATCAACCATATTTTACACCAAATATTGGGAATTGTATAACTAACAAATATTAAACTTTCATATAAAAAAAAAACAAATATTAAAATTTTTGGACTAAATTGAAGCGTTTTAAACCATAGCGATTAATTATTTTTTTTTTTAAAAACACTTCGAATATATTATAGTCCATCTTTCAAATATAATATAAGTTCTTTTATAGTCTCAAGCATACATTTAGCCTATAATTTAATCTAAGTTCTTTTATAAAAAAAAAAACTCAACCATTTGTCTAATGGCCAATTTGCCTCTCAGGCTTCCCCGTATAAACACCATCATCTTCTCCGCAGAGAAAAATCATTCATGAGCTAAATTCCATGGCTTCCCACAAGCTAATCTTCCTAGCTCTCCTTATAACTCTATCTTCCATAAAACTCACAAACTCCGTCGAGTTCTCCGTCACCAACACCGCCGGAAACACCGCCGGCGGCCTCCGTTTCGACCTCGAAATCGGAGCTTCCAACGCAGAGGAGATTCTAAAAACAGCCACTGATTTCATATTGGAAATCTTCCAACAGCAACACCCCGGCGCCGACAGAAAGACAGTCCACAAAATTCGCCTCTTCATCGACGCCGAATACGATGGCGTTTCCTATACTTCCGGCACCGACATTTTCATCGCTGCAGACCACATCGCTAAATTTTCCGGGGACCTGTGGAACGAAGTCGCCGGAATTCTGTACCAGGAGTTGGCCCACGTGTGGCAGTGGACCGGAAACGGTGAGGCGCCGGTCGGGCTGATCCAAGGGGTGGCGGAATTCGTGAGGCTGAAATCTGGGTTTATCGCCGGCGAGTGGGCGGCGGCCGGGGACGGCGGGCGGTGGGATGAGGGAGGCGGCGGGGTGACGGCGAGGTTTCTGGAGTATTTGGAAGGACTGGGGAGTGGGTTCGTGGCGGAGCTTAACCGGAAAATGAAAAATGTTTACACAGAAGATTACTTTGTGGAGCTGATGGCAGCGAAGGCCGGCGAGCTTTGGGCGGATTACAAAGCGGAGTACGGCAAAATGGTTAATACTAATTAGAAATGATAAAATTAAATTAAATGTTCTTTGCACGTCTTTGTAATTTTCTTCAATATTTTAAAAATTAAAGTTGTATTTTTTTTTTACAACTTGTGGAGTAGGAGATTCGAATCTCTCAACCAAGAGGTCGAAAGTATATATTTATGTCAATTGAACTATGCTCTAAAGTTGTATTTGTTTTGATATGTTATATATATTTCTTTTCGAGTTCAATTATACCTTTGATCTTTTGGTTCGAGAATATACGTCTTAACCAGTTGAGTTATATGTTCAAGTTGATGTTTCCATCTATGTTATAGGTGTTTATGATGATAACAACTTTCAGATTTTTTTTTTATTGTCAATTTTTTTTCTTTGAATTCAACATTATGTTTGGTGAAATTTTAAATTACATATTTTTTTGTCAATAATGTAATACTTTAACTAATTGAGATATGTCGATATTGACATTTTTTTTAAATGAAAAAGAATACATTGACTTTTAGCATGTTTGAGGGACTAAATGTTGTCACCACTAACATATATATGTATATTTTGAGTTATGACTTATTTTTTGAGTTCAACAATATGTGGGGTTGAGATTCAAATCTCTATATATTCTTTTGGTCAAAAGGATATGTTTTAACCAATTAAATTGTGCTTAAATTGGCAAGGATACATGACTTAACGAGTTAAACTATGTTCAAATTGACATTTTTTTAGAGCACAACTTGGATGCATCCTGGTCTGTACCCAAATGTTGTGCAGCTCACTTTACAACCACGAGAAAAAAAATTGATTTTTTTTTAAAAAAATTTGTGGTTGTAAAGGAGGCTGCACCTAAATATTTTCCTTTTTTTTTTAAAACTTTACTCAAGTTGACATTTTAATTTATGTTATAGGTGCTTAGGATGACAACATAATATTCGAACTTTCAAAATTTTTTAATGTCAATTTTTTTTCCTTTTTTTAGGGGACAATTTAAAAAAAAAAAAAAAAAAAGAATTCATCAGCATGTTTGAGAGCTAAATGTTTTCGCCACTAACTTGTATATTTATATATATATTTATTTTGTTATTATTAAACTTAATAATGATTCAATGTATCTAAAAAAAATAAATAATGATTTTATGATTTATAGTTTATCAATATTTCAATATCAACCCTGTAGAAGAATGTAACAAACGTAAACGTAAATTGCGTGGCAAATAGAATGTGATACCTGTCTTATTTAGGATTAATCAATAAGTATTTATACACGTGTGATAAAGTCAAATAACATGAGTTTAGAAATAACAGAATATCAATAAAGTACAACTGATTTACAGCAATTAAACTACCATTTATTGTGAATATGGCATATGTAAATGCCCATTCCACATGCCCATTTGTTATCTATACCAAGTGACATTTTCTCCATAGCCAAAGTGTCTTCTAAAGGCCATAGATTGGTGTCCAAATGTACCACATCATCCTCTCTTAAATTGCCTATAAATAGAGAGATTTTTGGAAAAGAAAATACACCAATTTTTCCTCCCATTTTCTCTAATTTTTGTGTTTTTAATTTGCCATAAATCTCCACTTTCTTTTGTTTATACTATATATATATATATTCTTTTTATATTTCATCTTTTGTATTATTATTATTATTATTATTATTATTATTATATGTTTTGGTAAAGTTTTGGTGCCCGGTTTCGCCTCTCAATTTTACAACACGTTATCAGCACGAATCTCTGTCATTTTTCCCGCTAAAGGTAAGTCTTATAGGTAAGCCATTTTTACGCATTTGGTTTATGTTAAATTTCTAATATAAATATATATTATTATTTTGATAGTGTTATTATGGCAAACCTTACAAAGCTAGAATTTGCGGCCCTGGATATTAATGGAAATAACTACTTGTCATGGATCCTTGACGCTGAGATCCATTTAGATTCTATGAATCTTGGAGAAACAATTAAAGAAGGAAATGATGCATCAAATCAAGAAAAAGCAAAAGCCCTGATCTTCCTTCGCCATCATCTTCACGAGGGATTGAAAATGGAGTATCTTACAATAAAAAATCCCTACGTTCTATGGCAAGGTTTGAAAGAAAGGTACGATCATCAAAAAACAGTTATTCTTCCAAAAGCTCGTTATGATTGGATGCATCTAAGGTTGCAGGACTTTAAATCAGTAAGTGAGTATAATTTCGCACTCTTCAGAATTAGTTCAAAATTAAAATTATGCGGAGAAAAGGTTACTGATGTTGATATGTTAGAGAAGACATTTTCCACTTTTCATGTCTCGAATATGCTCCTGCAGCAGCAATATCGAGAGAAGGGTTTTGCAAAATATTCTGAACTTATCTCATGTCTTCTCGTTGCTGAACAAAATAACGAGTTATTGATGAAAAATCACGAATCCCGACCAACTGGAGCAACACCATTCCCTGAAGTGAATGTTGTGAATTTTAATAACCGTGGTCGAGGTCGTGGTCGTGGTCGAGGTCGGGACTGCGGTAGAGGAAGAAATACCTATTTTCGTGGTGGGCATTATAATTTTAAGAAACCCACACGAAGTGATGATCATAAAGGAAAGGCTCCACAAGATAGAAGTTCGAAAGGTGATGAACATAAATGTTTCCGGTGCGGAATGACTGGGCACTGGTCACGTACCTGTCGTACGTCAAAACACCTTGTTGATCTCTATGAAGCTTCCCTGAAGGAAAAAGGAAAAGGAAAGAATGTGGAGGTAAATCTTGCCATTCAAGAAGATGATGTGTTTGACCCCTCCAATATGATGCATCTTGATGTAGCTGATTATTTTGAATCTCCTGGAGAGAGAATTGATGCAATCAAACAAGTAGAGGATGATTTGTATGAAAATATATAATTAAATACTGTTTAGTATATTTTTGTTGTTGTTTTGTTTGTATATATATTTAAGACTCTTTGTAATCGTTTTTCTTTTCTTTTCAATGAAGAAATATGAACAATTTCAATATGTTGAGTAATTCGAAAATGAGCAATGAGGATTTATGTCTGGCAGACTGCGCAACTACGAACACGATACTCATAAATAGAAAATATTTTACTAGATTGACAATGCTGGAAGCAAAAGTCAATACTATATCAGGTTCTGCAAATCTGATTGAAGGTTTTGGAAATGCAAACTTTATTTTGCCTAGAGGAACAAGATTTACAATTAATTATGCTCTGTTCTCTAGCAAATCGAAAAGAAACTTATTAAGTTTTAAAGATATACGTGAAAATAATTATCATGTTGAAACTGATTGTAAAAATAATATAGAGTGTCTCTATATAACATCTATTGTTTCACATGAAAAACGTATATTAGAAACACTGCCTGCTTTTTCTTCTGGATTATACTATACTCATATACGAGTAATCGAAAGTTATGCAATAATGAACCCGAAGTTCATGAATCCAGAAATATTCAGTGTTTGGCATGATCGATTGGGTCATCCAGGGTCAATAATGATGAGAAAAATTATTGAGAATTCACATGGACATCCTTTAAAGAGCCAGAAGATTCTTCAATCCAATGAGTTGTCATGTGATGCTTGTTCTCAAGGGAAATTAATTATTAGACCATCACCAGCTAAAGTGGGGATTGAATCACCTGCATTTTTAGAGCGAATTCAAGGTGATATTTGTGGACCTATTAACCCACCAAGTGGCCCATTTAGATATTTTATGGTATTAATTGACGCATCCAGCAGATGGTCACATGTATGCTTATTATCAAGTCGAAATCTTGCATTTGCAAGATTACTTGCTCAAATAATTAAGTTAAAAGCACAATTTCCTGATAATACAATTAAGACCATTCGACTTGATAATGCTGGTGAATTTACATCCCAAACTTTTAATAATTATTGTATGTCAATTGGGATAAGTGTTGAACATCCTGTAGCTCACGTTCATACACAAAATGGTCTAGCATAATCATTTATAAAACGTCTGCAACTAATTGCAAGACCATTGCTTATGAGAGCTAAACTTCCTACATCGGTATGGGGTCATGCTATTTTGCATGCTGCATCACTGGCACGTATTAGGCCAGTAGCTTATAATAAATACTCCCCGATGCAATTAGCTTATGGCCAGCAGCCAAATATTTCCCATCTAAGAATTTTTGGATGTGCAGTATATGTACCGATTGCTCCACCACAACGTACTAAGATGGGTCCTCAAAGGAGGTTAGGAATATATGTTGGTTTTGATTCCCCATCAATTATTAAATATCTTGAACCCCTGACGGGTGATGTATTTACTGCACGATTTGCTGACTGTCATTTTAATGAGACAAATTTTCCAACATTAGGGGGAGGAATTAAGAAGTTGGAAAAAGAAATTACATGGAATGCATCGTTATTATCTCATTTAGATTCTCGTAGAAATCAATGTGAACTTGAAGTTCAAAAGATAATTCATTTGCAAAATATAGCAAATCAACTACCAGATGCATTCACAGATACTAAAAGTGTGACTAAATCATATATACCAGCTGCAAATGCTCCATCAAAAGTTGATATCCCAAAGGAACAAGTTGTCAATAATGAGTCTGGAGCACGCCAGAAGCGTGGTAGACCAATAGGTTCTAAAGATAAAAATCCTCGAAAAAGAAAAGTAGTTGAGAATCAAAATGATTCGATAAAAGGTTTGGATGTTCCAGAAGAAATCCAGAATACAACTACTCCAAAGAGTATTGGTGAAAATCAAACGCTTGAGGATAATAATGAAATTTCTATAAACTATGTTACAACAGGAAAGAGATGGAACCGAAATGATATCATTATTGACAACATTTTTTCTTATAATGTTGCTCACGATATTATTCATGAAAGTGACGATTTTGACCCAAAATCTATCGTAGAATGTCAACGTAGAAAGGATTGGCCGAAGTGGAAAGAAGCAATCCAAGCAGAGTTGAACTCACTTTCAAAACGTGAGGTTTTTGGACCAGTAGTCCCAACACCGGAAAACGTCAAACCTGTGGGATATAAATGGGTATTTGTAAGGAAAATAAATGAAAAGAATGAAGTCACAAGATATAAAGCGAGACTTGTTGCACAAGGATTCTCGCAAAGGCCTGGTATTGATTATGAGGAGACATATTCTCCTGTGGTGGATGCAATAACGCTAAGATATTTGATTGGTCTGACTGTATATGAAAAGCTTGATATGCATCTAATGGATGTAGTCACGGCGTATTTATATGGATCTCTGGATAATGACATTTATATGAAAATCCCGGAAGGATTTAAAATACCAGAAACGTATGAATCAAGTTCTCGGGAATTGTATTCAATAAAGTTACAGAGATCATTATATGGATTAAAACAATCAGGACGAATGTGGTATAATCGCCTGAGTGAATATCTGTTGAAAGAAGGATACCAAAATAATCCAATATGTCCGTGCGTTTTTATAAAGAAATCTCAGTCAAGATTTGCTATTATAACTGTATATGTTGATGACTTAAATATAATTGGAACTCCTGAAGAGTTATCCAAGGCAATAGAATATCTTAAGAAAGAATTCGAGATGAAAGATCTTGGAAAAACAAAATTTTTCCTTGGTTTGCAAATTGAACATTTAGCATATGGGATATTTGTTCATCAATCAACTTATACAGAGAAAATCTTAAAAAGATTCTATATGGATAAAGCACATCCATTGAACATTCCAATGGAAGTTTGTTCACTGGATATAAAGAAAGATATATTTCGACCTCGAGATGACAATGAAGAACTACTTGGTCCTGAAGTACCATATCTTAGTGCAATTGGTGCACTTATGTATTTGGCTAATAACACAAGACCAGATATTGCATTTTCAGTAAATTTATTAGCTAGATATAGTTCATGTCCTACAAAAAGACATCGGAATGGAGTTAAGCATGTACTCCGATATCTTCGAGGGACAATTGATATGAGTTTATTTTATTCTAACAAATCAAAGTATGATCTAGTTGGTTATGCAGATTCTGGTTATCTATCTGACCCACACAAAGCTAGATCTCAGACATGTTATCTATTCACATGTGGAGGAACTGCTATATCGTGGCGATCAGTGAAACAGACTATAACGGCCACTTCTTCAAATCATGCTGAAATCCTCGCTATTCATGAAGCAAGTCGAGAATGTGTATGGCTAAGATCGATGACACAACACATTCATCAGACATGTGGCTTGTCTTCAAGTAAACCTCTTCCAACGATGTTATACGAAGACAACACAGCATGTATAGCTCAAATCAAGGGAGGATATATCAAAGGAGATAGAACAAAGCATATCTCACCAAAGCTCTTCTATACTCATGATCTTGAAGAAAATGGCGATATCACTGTACAACAAATTTGTTCAAAAGATAACCTGGCTGACTTATTTACAAAGGCATTACCAACTGCAACCTTCGATAAATTAGTATATAGCATTGGAATGCGGCGACTCAAAGACTTTAAGTGATGTCTCCATGAGGGGGAGTGAATGTATTATAGTAAACTATATAAAATATGTACTCTTTTTCCTTCACTAGGGTTTTTCTTCCCATTGGGTTTTTCCCTAGTAAGGTTTTAACGAGGCATATTTTATATAAATGGGCATTTAAGGGGGAGTATTGTGAATATGGCATATGTAAATGCCCATTCCACATGCCCATTTGTTATCCATGCCAAGTGGCATTTTCTCCATAGCCAAAGTGTCTTCTAAAGGCCATAGATTGGTGTCCAAATGTACCACATCATCCTCTCTTAAATTGCCTATAAATAGAGAGATTTTTGGAAAAGAAAATACACCAATTTTTCCTCCCATTTTCTCTAATTTTTGTGTTTTTAATTTGCCATAAATCTCCACTTTCTTTTGTTTATACTATATATATATATATTCTTTTTATATTTCATCTTTTGTATTATTATTATTATTATTATATGTTTTGGTAAAGTTTAGGTGCCCGGTTTCGCCTCTCAATTTTACAACACCATTTAACTTAGTCTATTTCTATTGAATCATGGCAGGGCCATCTTTCTCTCTCTAGCTAGAGCGAAGGAGAGTGGGCATTCGGGGCTCTTTGTGCCGGTTGGGACCCGTGGTGGTCGTGAGGGGGTTTTCTCGAGAGAGGGGTTTGTTCAGCTATATCAGATGCATGGATGAAGAAAGCTTTCATCAATTCATGGAAAAACTGAAGATTGAGGATGTGGAGGAGGTGACGGCAGATATCGAAGATGACGATATAGATGAGATGAATAAAAAGTTGGAATCCACAGTTGCATGCCGGATTCTAACTCGAAAAGCCATAAAGACGGAAGCTTTTACCATCATGATGCCACGAATTTGGAATTTGGAAGGGCAAGTGACTCTAGAAAAAATTGATCGCACTACCTTCTTGGTGTCTTTCAGAAATGAACAGGAAAAGAAGCGGACCATCGAAAATGGACCTTGGCTGTTCGATAAAGGACTGATAGTGTTTGATGAGCCAAAAGGGAATAATAGTTGGTCTGCTTTGGAGTTCAGGTACGCTTCTTACTGGATTCATTTTCATGATCTTCCGTTTGCAGGGTACACAAGGAAGATGGCAAAAGTTCTTGGAAACTTGGTGGGGACTTACGAAAATGTGGATATGGACGACAGAGGGGGAAGATGGAAACAGACTATGCGGGTTAAAATTCAACTTGATATACTGAAGCCGCTGAAGAGGGGAGTGAGAATTAAAAATGGTTCAATGGCTGACGGTCGATGGATAATTGTAACATACGGTCAGCTGCCATACAGCCTCACTGCCCCGTATGCCAGGTCTGCAGCCCGATACACCCCAACCCCTCTCCAGCTGCCATACAGCCTCACTGGTGGGTTGTTGACATTATTAGGGATTGAACCCCAAATTTCTCCAGAGAGGAAACCGACGAGGGTGAAGATGGGGAATCCGGCAACTCAAGCAGCTCACCTTAACAGGAATTTGTCGCACAGCAAGGAGAGGCCAGATTCCTCACCGGAGACGGTATTACGGCAATTTTCTCCAAGTGCTCCGGCAACCGGGTCTGAAGGTGAGGGGATGGGACAGAGACAGCAAAGCAGTGGGATCAGAGAGGCTCAGTACAGCGGGTCAGGAAAAGCAATCATTTCACTGGAAGAGGGGCAGGTAAACGTTAGTCAGCAGGATACGACAACATTGGTGGAAATCGAACTAGATGAGGAAAATTTGATTATGGAAAAAGATAAATAAATAGGGCTGAGATCTATTGGGCCAAATGAGGCCCAAGATGGGCTAGGATCTTGTGGACAGTATCTTTCTGAACCTTCTGGGACCAGCGGGAAAAAAGATGGGCTGCGATTAATTAGGCAAAATTTAGCCAAAATGAAGGGGCCAATCAGTGTTCAAAAAGGAAAAACTCCAGATAAAGATCAAACAAATTTCGAAGCTTCTAAGGGGTTAATTGGGTCGCGAATTGGTGATCAGAGCGGGCTGGATACAATCCACAAATTAAAGGCATCGATGGGAAACTCAAACCAGAATGAGACATTGCTTACAAACTCTCTAAAGAAATGGAAGAGAGTGGCCAGGACAGAGAATCGTGGGAAAGGAGAGAAAGTTGGAGGAGGGGTTGGACAGAAGCATGGTTTAAATCTTTCTGATGACTTCCAGATAAATAAGATGTGCGTAGACGGTAGCTTGCAATACTTTATATCGGCAGAGGTTGTGGAGCAACCCCGCCGGTCGCCATGAAAACACTATGCTGGAATGTCCGGGGTTTGGGGAGTGCCCGGGCATTCCAGTCCCTCCGACAGGTGGTCGAAGGGGTTAATCCCCAGTTAATTTTCCTATCTGAAACCAAGCTTGCGAGTGACCAGGTGGAGAGAATTAAGACTGATTTGGCGATGGAGGGCTGTTTTAGCGTTGGGAGTAGAGGTCGGAGTGGGGGTCTTGCCCTTTTTTGGCATGAAAATCTGAAAGTGGATGTGAGATCCTACTCATTGGGACATATTGATGCTATGGTTACTGGAGATAATGGATGCTGGCGTTTCACGGGGTTCTACGGCAATCCTAATCCTGAGGAGAAAGCGGACTCCTGGAATCTCCTAAGACGTCTAAGGGATCAAGGTAATTTTCCTTGGCTTCTAGGGGGTGATTTCAATGATATTTTGTTTCATTTTGAAAAAGATGGAGGCCTGCCCAAATCTGAGTCCCGATTAAGGGCCTTTCGTGATGTGGTTAACGATTGTGGGCTGGTGGATTTAAATTTTGAGGGGGACCTTTTCACCTGGACCAATAGAAACGTTGATGGAATGCTTATATGGGAGAGATTAGATAGATTCTTGGCGAGTCCGGAAATGCTCCACCATCAGGGTGCAATTCTTGTGACCCATTTAGATTTTAACAGATCAGATCACAGACCTATTGTGGCTGAGTGGGCTGAGGAGAATGTTAGGAGGGAGGAGGGCCGATCTCATCGTAAACGCCCCTCTAGATTTGAACAGAGGTGGTGTGGGAATGAGGAATGCAGAATGATAATTGACCACACTTGGAAAAAGGGATCTCATGTGGGAATTGCTGGTTTTCAGGGGAGAATCTCTAGCTGTCTAAAAAGATTAAAGCAATGGGATAGGGAGCGTTTAAAGGGTTCTTTAGCTGGAGCTATTGCCAGGAAAAAAACAGAAATGACAATTCTTAATGAACATAAAACATGGGACTGGAGACGAGATTTCTTAAAGAAAGGAAAGGAGCTGGATAATCTGCTGGAGGAAGAAGAGCGCTACTGGAAATCAAGGTCTCGTGAGGATTGGCTGAAGTGGGGGGATCGAAATACAAAATGGTTCCACTACAAAGCGTCTTACAGGAAAGGACGAATTTAATCAATGGCCTATTTGATGAAAATGGGGATTGGAGGCGGGAGGATGGGGAAGTGGGTTCTTTAGTTACAAACTATTTTAAGTCCCTATTTAGGTCTGCCAATCCTAAGAGAGAGGACCTCCTGTTGATAACGGAATGCATTGAAAGAAAGGTGACGGAGGCCCAAAATGATGATCTTTCCAGAGAGTTCACAAAGATAGAGGTTGATAAGGCCATCAAGGAAATGCACCCTTTAAAAGCTCCTGGGTCGGATGGTATGCACGCCCAGTTTTATCACAAGTTCTGGGATATCGTTGGTAGGGATACGACAAAGTTGTGCTTAGAAATTCTCAATGGAGGGATGGAGCTAAAAGATCTTAACAAGACTTACATATCTCTTATTCCCAAGGTGAAACATCCAAAGCATATGCATGACTTCAGACCGATCAGCCTATGCAATGTGGTTTACAAGATTATTGCGAAGTCAATTGCGAATCGGCTAAAGAGAGTGTTGAAAGACGTCATTTCTCCAAATCAGTAGGCGTTTGTTCCGGGACGACATATTTCAGATGTGGCTATCATTGGGTTTGAATGTTTTCAAGCTATCAAGAGCAAACGATATGGAAAGTCTGGATGGGTGGCCCTCAAAACAGACATTAGTAAAGCTTACGATCGGGTGGAATGGAGCTTTCTCATAAAGGTCATGGAAAGGCTGGGGTTCAGGCAGAACTGGATTTCTTTGGTCATGAGATGCGTTGAATCGGTAAATTTTGAGGTTCTGGTTAATGGGATTCCCAAGGAAGGATTTAAGCCTTCGCGTGGAATTAGACAGGGCGACCAGCTTTCTCCGTACCTTTTCCTTTTGTGTGCGGAAGGTCTCTCAGCTCGTCTAGAAAGGGAAGTATCAAATGCTCGAATCTTTGATTTCCAGATTAATAAGTTTTGTCCCAAGATTTCCCATCTACTTTTTGCTGATGACAGTGTTTTCTTTTTCAGGGACTCTCTGCAGGAATGTCAAGTGGTTCATGACGTATTGGAAGACTACAAGAGAGCTTCGGGTCAAGAGATTAATGCAGGAAAATCTATGTTCATGACCAGTAAGAATGTGAACCTTGAGAGGAGCAAGAGTATTGAGACTATTCTAGGTATGCGAAAGGTGGAGTCTTTTGGCAAATATTTGGGGCTTCCTTCGCTGAATGCCCGGGATAAGAAAAAGGTCTTCGAGGATATCAAAAATAGAGTATGGAAAGTTATTCAAAATTGGAAGGGAAAGTTGTTCTCTGCAGGTGGAAAGGAGGTGTTGATTAAGGCAGTGGCCCAAGCTATTCCAGGGTATACTATGAGTTGTTTCAAGCTGCCTGATAGCGTGTGTAAGGATCTGGACAAAATGTGTTGCCGGTTCTGGTGGGGTTCGACGGAGTCAAATCGGAAGATCCACTGGAAGAGTTGGAAAAATCTTTGTGTTAGTAAACAAGCCGGTGGGCTTGGGTTTCTAGATTTTAAGATCTTCAACCAAGCAATGCTGGCTAAACACAGCTGGAATCTAGTGAGAAACCTGAACAACTTGCTGGCCAGAACTATGAAAGGAAGATATTTCAGGCATTGTGATTTTCTCCATGCTAGGCTTGGTCCAAATCCTTCACTCACATGGAGAAGCATCCTGTGGGGTCGAGAGCTTTTCAAGAAGGGCTATAGGTGGAAAATCGGGAATGGGAGACATGTTTTTATAGCGGAAGATCCATGGATCGCTAACTCGGCTTGTAGTAAACCTTGTGTTACCCATGACACGCTTATAAACAGTCGGGTAGCGGATTTGATATCATCAGATGGACAGTGGAGGGAGGATTTTGTGCGTGAAAAATTCATTCCTCAAGAAGTGGAGGAGATTCTAAATATGCCTATTGGAGACCCTGACAAGGAAGATGAGATAATTTGGCGTTATGATTCGAAAGGAAAGTATACTGTGAAAAGCGCGTATCTGCTCGGCTCCACTCTTTCAAAAGCTAACTCGGCTTCTCAATCGGACGAATCCCCTTTGAGTTCTATGTGGAAGGCCCTTTGGAAAGGGGAGACTATGCCTAAAGTCAAACTCTCTTGTTGGAAAATTATAAATGATATTATCCCCACTGCTCTTAATCTCTCACAGAAAGGAAGTCTCACTGACTTGAAATGTTCTTTTTGCAGGACCTTTGTTGAAACGACAAGTCACGTGTTATGGGAATGTAAATTCACTTTAAGGATTTGGGATCGTTTTTTCCCTTTAGTTGCTGCCGAGTTTTCGGCGGGCAAGGGTCTGTGGTCGCTCATGGACTACTGGGACTGTATTACAAAAGTCACCCATAAAGACGAGTTAGGCAACATTCTCCTTATCCTCTGGTGCATCTGGAGGCAAAGGAACAACATCAGGTTTGGAAAAGCTTATCCCGACACTAATGAGCTGTTTGATATGATTGACAGATATTTGTTGGAGTTCCCCGGTCGTTCAAGAGGGGATAGCTCATGTCAAACCCCCTCCCGACTACCTGTTATCTTAGCCTGGAGGAAGGCGTGAAGCCAACAGGCATCGTTTCACTTCTTAACGATACCTATGACCCTTTTAATTCCTGATAAACAATCCATACCTGTATACGAGATACTATACATACCACACAGCAGGAAATTAGGAATCTTATTACACATACATACGGAGCGGTTCTGGTTAAACCTAACTTGAACAAGCCAGACACGACCAGACGTGCTTTATACACCCAAGACCACTAGTTCCATATACAACATAACTACATATCCCTATTAAGTTATGTACAATACGAGCAGACTTGCTATACTACGCCAACCACGTACAAAAATATCAGACTCGTAGAGCGTTCAGCAGGCTGTGGCAGGATCTCAGGCACCGGGAACTCGATCTCTACCTGGGAAGTTGGAAAACATTGAAAGAATGAGCTGGAAAGCTCAGTGAGTGACTGAGTTTAAATCTATTAACTCGTAAATCATAACATATAACATCAATAGCTTTTACAGAAGTCCAGCAAGTGTGTCAAAAATATTAACCATTTTAAACATATGACAAACTAGTTTGTGTAAGCCTCGCCCAGTACAATCAACACTCATTCTACGATGTAGTGGGGCCCGCCCAGCACTCCCATCGTCTTTGTCGTAGTGGGGCTCGCCCAGCACTCACGACAGCATTGTTGTCACGGAGTACACTCAACGTCGACAACAGAAAATGACCTGTGTGCACACGGTACTATACAGCCTCGGGCTCAGAATCTCAAACATTTACTCATTCGGGTCTCATAGAAACACATGAAAACCTTTGACACTACTTGCTAACACATGTTGGCCCGAAATTATGGTATTTTCACTAGTTCGGGTAAAATAGTAAACATATGCTCACAACGAACAATTAAATCATTTCTAGGAAACCATATATGCTCATAAATACGTGTTCAAGAGACATAAAGTCTTTAAGTAAAATTACTCTTAGAAAGTCTTTTATTTTCGTAAGCATAAGTTCAAGCATAGAATACACTTTCGAAATTCGTTTTGTCACTCACAGCGTTAATAATAGATTCTTGGTCCGTAAATTTGTCCTATTTCTTCTTGGCCTGTCAAACAAAACAAAACCAAGCATTAGAATCTTGACCTCACGAACTTAAGGCCTAGGGTTGCAAAAACCACCCCATCAATTTTCTGCACTTTACAGATTTTATACCTTAAACTCACACACCTATAACTTTTCCATTACTTGCTCAAAAATGATGTAATTTATACCAAACTCTTCATTTTTGAACCCTCTAAAACTCATCTGAAGGAATGAAATTGAAATTCCTAAAGGATATGTCCGTAAATACCTCGAAAGCCTCTTCCTACAAAATCGGTTTCTGCACTTTCCAGACTCGTTTTTCTGCTGCACCCTGAACTTAACATGAATTTTAAAGCAACTTCCAGTCAATTTCTAACCACGACTTCTTCATGAAAGTTATAGGAAATTAAATAATCTTTCCATCCATACCTAATACATCTTCTAATTCAAAGTCTACAGATCAGAACGTCTCAAAAACCAGAGGTTCCCCGGATTTGACAGCAAAAACACTGCTCTGATTTCCCTTTCAAAAACCCATAACATAAATTCCGATTTTGCTCGAGCTTCCTTCACGAAAATTGTTCTAAAATGAGTTAACTTTCAAGGAAATCAAATCTCACCTCTTAATACCTCTTGTGGAGCTCAAAACGTACCAAATAGCAGAGGTAGTCAGGGTTGAACGCAAAATCTTCCCTCCTTTTCTTCTTCAATTACAACTCCAGCACCTTTCTTCTTTCTCTTATTCTCTCTCACGAAAACTCTGATATTTTTGATGAAAAAAGACAGAATGGGTAAGACTTTAGATAGGGTTAACAAAATTGGAGTTGGTGGTGGGCCATTTTCCTTTCATTTTCAATTTTCTTTTTCTTTTCTTCTTTTCTTTTCTTTTTTTTTTTCTTTTTCTTTTTTTTTTTTTTTTTACTTTCTTTTGAAAAAAAACACATATACCAACCTCCTTTCCTTCTTTCCCTTTTTATTTTTTTTTTAAGAAGTTTCAAGGAGGAACTCCGGGTTTACAGCTCAGATTGTAGTTCTAGCAGCCGGGTGAGGCCGAGCCTTGTGCGATGGAGACCTCCTATGGAAGGGTCGTGGAAACTGAATGTTGATGCTTCTTTGTCCTCTGCCCTTCAGCAAGGTGGAGTGGGCTGGATTGTTCGAGACTGGAGAGGAAATCCTTTGCTGGGAGGCTACAAAGTTGTCAAGCGGGTCTGGTCAGTAAAGGTTTTGGAAGCTCTCGCCATTTTGGTAGGGCTCAAAGAGGTGATCTCCTGGAGAGGGAGTTGGATCAACCTTTTGGTTGTTGAATCTGATTCGAGTGAAGTGATTAAGTTGCTAAATGGGGAGGAGATGGACTTCACCAAAGTGAGTTTCTTTATTGAAGAAGTACTTCATCTTGTGCAGTCTGTAAACTCCATTGTTTTTTGTAAAATTCCTAGAGAGGAGAACAAAGAAGCCCATGCCTTAGCTGCTTTGGCATCTTCTTCAGGAGCTTCTCAAGTCTGGATAGATGACTTTCCAGAGGATGTCCTCTCTCTTCTATCTGAAGGGGGGGCAAGTCTGTAGTTTCTCTGTTTTCAGGTTAAAAAAAAAAAAAAAAAACTTAGTCTATTTCTTAATACTCCCTCTCAAGGTGGGTTGTATATGTCCAAAACACCCAACTTGGAAATCAAAGGAAAGAGAATGGTAGCTAAAAGAAGTTTTGTAAAAATGTCTGCAAGTTGATGATGGGAACGAATAGGCAGTAATTTTAGAAAACCATCTTTGATTTTATCACAAATGAAGTGACAATCTAGCTCAATGTGTATAGTGCATTCATAAAAAATGGGATTAGTGGCTATGTGAACTACAACTTGATTGTCACAAAATAGAAGAGTTGGTCGTGGACAATCAATCTTGAAATCAGCAAGTACGTATGATAACCATACAAGTTCACATGTAGTTAAGGCTAATGCCCTCTTTTCGGTCTTAGCTGATGAATGCAAAATGAAGCTCTGGTTCTTGGATTTCGATGAAATCAAAGACTCACCAAGGAATATACAGAAACTTGAAGTGGAACGACTTGTATCAAGGAAAGATGCCCAGTCAAAATTGGCAAAGGCACGCAATTGGAAGGTTTTGGTAAGCCGTAAAAGAATACCTTGTTCCGGTGCTATTTTTAGATATCGCAAGAGATGGTGTGCAGTCGCTAAATGAGATTTACATGGTTTAGTAGCAAACTGACTACGTTTGTTAACCGTAAATGTGATATCTGGGCGTGAAATTGTTAAATAAAGGAGTGAGTCCACAATAAGCCAATGGATCTTCCAGTGTATCATTATCCGATTGATGTAGCTTTAGAGATGGTTCCAAAGGAACGGTATATGTTTTGGCTCCCAGAAATCCAGCATCCTCCAAAAGTTGGAGTGTATAGTGTCGTTGAGAGATGTAAATGCCTTGAGTAGATCGAACTAATTTAAGCCCAAGGAAGTACTTTAGATCACCGTGGTCTTTATGTTGGGATTTATGCCCTAAAGCCTCGTAATTAATAATTTATTTAATAATAAATAATAATTTTGATTATTTTATTTGCAATATAATATTATCCATTATATGAAAAATCCAAGGTTATTAGTGTAATCTTGAACAGTATGTGGTTGACATACGAGAGGATCATGTTCAAGAAATAACCTAAAGGGTCATAGTATATGGATAAGGTTGGGTGCCTTATCCTGGTAACACTATTGATACGGCCCACTTTGTAATAGTTACAAATGATTTGAGCCAAATCATTCATGTGGAGACATGTGAGTGGGGGTATCTTATACAATGAGTTTGTATAAGACTGGACCACGAAATATTTAATCTCTCTTTATAAATCCGTTAATTGAGAAGATTAATATTTCATCAGGATGATCATATGCTACTCGATCTTAATCCTGAGTGAGTTATGAACTCCTGCCTGTGAGGGCTTGTCCTTTGATTTGCATGGGTGAGAGTGGCTTTTGTAGCCGATTCAATATGCCTACCATTTTGGGGACTTGACCAAATAGGGAGCTGGGAACATAATCTCACAAGATGGAATTCACTCCTTCCCATATAGGGTAAGCAGATGAGTAGTTCCCTTAAGTGCTGATTTCGGGACTTGAACAATGGGGCCCCACCCTCTCATTGGCCCGAGAGGGACTTAGTTTATAATTAGATTATAAACATATTGTTCATTACAGGATCAGTGGTACTTAAGGTGCAAGATGTAATTACAGGGGTAAAACGGACTTTTGACCCAGCTGTAATTACGAACAACTTGTGAAGGATCGACTTGCATGTAATGATTATATATATGGACACAACTTGTATTACAGTGCATAAGAGTGCAACTCTAGGTCTATAGTGGAGTGACCTATAGTTAATGAATGAAAATTAATTAATTAAAGAGTTTAATTAATTAATTTTGTATCATTGGAGCTTATAATCTGTAGGTCCATAAGGTCCCCTTGCTAGCTCATAGTAACACTAAAAGATCAATTTAGTTGAAAGAAAAATTGGAAATGTTCCAATTAATATTTAATTTGAAGTGTTCAAATTAATATTTAATATATTAGATATATTAAATATAAAAGAGGAAAATATATTTATTGTATTTGATACATTAAATATTAAAATTTGAAATGTTCAAATTTAATATTTAATTTGAAGTGTTCAAATTAATATTTAATATATTAGATATATTAAATATAAAAGAGGAAAATATATTTATTGTATTTGATACATTAAATATTAAAATAATTAATATATATTTGATATATTAAATAAAAGATATTTATAGAATTTGAATAAGATTCAAATAAATAAATATCGTAGGAGATTTGAATGAGATTCAAATAAATAAAAGATATATTTTAATATATTAGATATTAAAATATAATATTTTAATAATGGCAAAGATCTTCCATTGGTCTCTATAAATAGAACCCTTGGGTTGAAGCATTATGCATAACACACATCTCCTCAAAGAGAGAATTAGAGAATTCTCTCTAAACCTCTTCCTCTTTAATTCCTTGAGGATTTTCTTTCAAGAGGCTCCCACAAGCCTTGATATTTTGTTAGAGTCATAGCAAGGAAGATTTTGTGGAGGAGATAAAGACCCGCCAGAAGAATCTCCATGTTTATTTCAATGTAAGTTTTTGCTTAACCTTATATATTTTGTGTTTAATTCTAAATAAATCAAAGACGATCCAATGCTTCCGCTGCGGGATGAAAAGTTCATTCCTTCACTTTAAGCTTGAACTTATCATTCATAACCATTTTTAATGCATTAATAAGTTATTGATTGGCAACAGTTAAGATGATGTCATCAACGTACACTAGTAAAGCGATAAATTAGCACCATTTCCATGCACGAATAGTCAATAATCAGCTTTCGACTGATTGAAGCCCAAAAATAGTAATTTATCTGTGAATTTGGCAAGTCATTGCCTTATAGCTTACTTCAAGCCATATATTGACTTGTTTAAACGACAAACAAGTCTCTCCCTTTAATTGAAGAATCTTTAGGCTTGTAACCCAAAGATAAGTCCATGTACACCTCTTCAAAATAAATCCCCATGCAAGAATGCATTGTTCATATCAAGTTGGATGAGGGGCCATTATAATATTTGTTTTCAAATTATCAAGTATTTAATTTAGCAATTTTATAAATAATTAAGTTCAATTTTAGATTGGGCTTAATTTAAATAATAATGATAAATTAAATTGACCATTCACTTAGTCCCAAACACTTAAATTAATTGGGCCCAATGGAGGAGCCCAATCTATTAATAACCAATTTTCGATATGATGGTTTCAATTTTATACCCATTTTCATGAACCCTATTTTATCTATATATAGCATGATGTATGGGCATATATGTATGTGAAGCACCATATATTTATTGAGAGAAAAATTAGGTCATTAGAATGCAAAAGAGAGAAGAAAAAAGGCCATTAGGCCAAAACAAATGCCATTCAACTGTGAACTGTACAGAGAAAACAAGAGGGATTTGGGTGTCACCACCAGTGAGAAAAAGAAGGTGATAACGTGGGTCTTTTTCCTGTGGTGTTGCCAACGTGATTTCGCAATAGAAGCACCATATATTTATTGAGAGAAAAATTAGGTCATTAGAATGCAAAAGAGAGAAGAAAAATGGCCATTAGGCCAAAACAAATGCCATTCAACTGTGAACTGTACAGAGAAAACAAGAGGGATTTGGGTGTCACTACCAGTGAGAAAAAGAAGGTGATAACGTGGGTCTTTTTCCTGTGGTGTTGCCAACGTGATTTCGCAATAGAAGGAAGGAAAAATTGATAGTTCAAAAGTCGATTTCTTCTCTATTTTACGTATTTTTCTACTGCATTTTGGAGGGAAATTTTCACCTAATCTTTGTTGATTTTTAAGGTGTTTAGATAAAAAAAATCAATGGTCTTCAAAGGTTGTATCTCTCCACTATTTTTTTTTATGTGTTTTATCTCTTTCTTTTGAGCTTTCTTGAAAGAACCTAAGAGATCCATCATTGTTTGACTCGTCTTTCTTGAAAGAGAAAGAGTTGTAGTTGCTTGAAGAATAAATCTCTCAGATTCAATTCGAGTCTCCTATTGTTGTATTGTTCTTTGTTAATTTCGATCTCTAATAATATTGTCTAGCAAAGGCTTTTAAGACCCTTTGCAAGTGAAGTAGGTCTATTGACCAAACCACTATAAATCTTGGTGTTTCTCTCTTTATCCTCTATTTTATGATTCTTTAAAAATTGTCCAGTACTATTTTTCCATTAAAAATCACCCAAATTTGTCTCTAATTTGTACAATAAGAATGAATATGATGGGTTGTGATCTTAGATAATAATAACATTTTGTATCAGAGCCATAAATCCATGTTTTAAGCATTCTTTCTTGAATAAAGATTGGTATAAATACTTTCTTGAATAAAAAGAGTCTTTGAAATTTATTCTTGATAGTTTGATTATATTCTTGAATTATTTTAGAAAAGTGTGTTGTCTGTTTGTTCTTAATTGTTTGTAGGATTAGTACCAAGTTCGAGGCGGAGCGATTTGATGGGTAAGGCGATTTTGGTCTATGGAAGATCAAAATGTTGGCCATCCTCTGTCAACAAAAGGTTGATTATGCTCCTATGGAGGCTAAGGATATTCCTGAGAGCCTAACAAAGGATCATCTGAAAGAGATGAATAAGGTAGCACATAGTCTTATTATCTTTCATTTGTCTGACACTATATTATGATAAATAATCAGAAGTGAGGATATCGCAGTAAAACTATGGGGTAAGTTAGAAACTATCTATCAAGTTGCATCAGTTTCTAGTAAGATATTTTTAAATTCTAGATTCTTTGGCTTTAAAATGGAACCAAATAAAAGCATGAAAGATAATTTAGATGAGTGTTATAGAGTTATTTATGAAACGGAAAATATTGGTGAAATTTTTTCTAATGAGAATCATGTTGTTGTTCTAGTTAATTCTTTGCTGATGCTTATAATGATGTGAAATCTACTATGAAATTTGGTAGGGATACTCTAACTACTGAAATTGTGTTAAGTGCAATAAGAATTAAAGAACAAGAACTTAAAGAAAATAAAAAGACTAGTAGTGAGTCTTTATTTGTTAGAGGGAGGTATGAGAATTGAGATAAACACAGAAGTAAGAGTAAGGGTAGATCAAAGTCTAGGGGGCTAGTAATAGGAAGTGCTATCATTGTAAAAAAGAATGTCATGTTAGGAGATTTTGTCCCTTAAAAATAAAAAGTCATCGGGTAAAGGGAAAGAAGAATAGTGTAGTAAACCTAAGTGAGGAGTATAACCAATTCCTTATGGTTAGTACCACTAGTGAAGATGAAACTTGGATATTAGATTCGGGTTGTTCTTTCCATATGACCTCTAATAGAGAGTGGCTAGAAGACTTTCGAACCGGTGTATGAGGTAAGGTCATGTTAGGGAACCAACACTTTTGTAATGTAGAAGGTGAAAGGACAATTAGGCTTAGAATTCATAATGGGAATATTAGGCTTAGACTTCATGATGGGAATATTAGGCTTCTTACTGGAGTTAGGTATGTACCTGAGGTTAAAAGAAACCTAATTTCCCTTAGTATGCTTGATAAGCTAGGTTACACCATTAAGTTAGAGGATGGTGTGTTTAAAGTCATGAAGGGCATCTTAGTAGCAACGAAAGGATACCTTAGGGAAACCTTATACTCCCTAGACGGTTCAACGGTCATAGGATCAAGTGATCTAGTTAAAGAGAGTGATAATTTTCAAAACTTCTCTTTGGCATAAACGCTTTGGTCACATAAGTGAGCAAGGGATTAAAGAGTTAGTATAACAATAAATTATTCCCAACATAAAAAAATGTAGACTTAGATATATGTGAACATTGCATTTATGATAAAAATAAGAGAGTTAAATTTGGCAAGGGTGATCACTCTATTAAAAGAAAAACTAGAAAATATGCATGCTGACTTATGGGGCCTATCAAATGTTGTCACTAATGGAGGGGCTTGGTATTTTTTATCCATTATAGATGATTGCACTAGAAAGTTTTGGGTATATCTTCTAAAAAATAAATCTGACATCTTTAATAAAATTGTTGAATGGGTAACTTATGTGGAAAACCAAACTGGCCTTAGAGTTAAGAAACTTAGAACTAATAATGGGCTTGAGTTTTGTAACCATGAGTTTAAAAACTACTATAAGCCTAAGGGTATGACTAGACACTTGACCGTTGTAGGTACACCTTAACAAAATAGAGCCGCTGAGAGAGTGAACCAAACCATAATGAAGAGAGTAAGGTGCATGTTGTCCAATTCACAGCTCTCTCAAAGATTTTGGGAGGAAGCTGTTGCAACGACATGCTACATTATCAATAGAAGCTCGTCCACAGCCATAAATCTAAAAACACCACAAGAATTTTGACAAGGTAGTCTCCCCAATCTATCACACATGAAAATTTTTGGGTGTATAGCTTATGCTTATTCAAAAGAGGGAAAACTAGATCCAAATGCTAAGAAATGTGTCATTCTAGGGTATCCCAAGGGTGTTAAGAGGTACAAATTATGATGCCTAGAACACAATTTGTCCAAGATCTTTATTTGATGAAAATAAAATGGAGTATGTAAAAGAGAAAACTGAGTCTAACCCTGAAAATCCAACTAGCAACACTGAAATTATTTTAGCATCTCTCCTAACTACTTCCCAAATAGATCAAGTAGATGAACGAATTATAGAACATGATACTACACCATCTACCTTAGAACATATACCTACATAGGAAGTAGTTAATGAGGAGGAGGTAGAGGATGACCAAAACTTGGTTGATTACCAGCTAACTAGGGATAAGATAAGGAGGACCATTATAGCTCCCACTAGATATGGGTATGCTGACCTTATATCCTATGCCCTAGTAATAGCTAATGAGTTTGTTAACCAATAACCACAAACTTTCAATGAGGCCATAAATGATAAAAATAAAGATATGTGGTAGGTCGCAATGAAAAAAGAGTATGATTCCTTGATAAACAATCAAACTTGGGTTCTTGTTAATAAACCATTAGATGCTAAAACAGTAGGTTGCGAGTAGATTTACAAAGTTAAAAAGAACCCCTTAGAGAACATCAAGCCTAAGTTTAGGGCTAGGTTGGTAGCGAAGGGGCTTACTCAAAGGGAGGGTATAGACTATGATGAGGTTTTTGCCCCGTTGTAAGACACACCTCTATTAGAATTTTGCTTGCTTTTGTTGCTCACTTTGATTTTGAGTTAGAACAGATAGATGTTAAAACAACTTTCTTGCATGGTGAGCTTGAGGAAACCCTTACATGGATCAACCTCCTAGATTTGAAGCTCCCAAACAAGAAAAGAAAGTTGTCTTCTTAAAAGATCGTTGTATGGTTTAAAGCAATCTCCATGCCAATGGTATAAAAAGTTTGATTCCTATATGTTATCCATTGACTTTTGTAGGAGTAAGTATGATAGTTGTGTTTACTTTAAACAAATATCTGATGTGAAAATTATCTACTTACTACTCCATGTTGATGATATGTTGATTGCTTGTAAATCCATGCATGAGATAAATAAGTTAAAATATCTTTTAAAGAAGGAATTTAAAATGAAAGACTTATGCAATGCAAAAAGAATATTAGGAATGGACATTATTAGAGATTGAAAGGAAAAGAAACTATATTTGTCTCAATGTGATTATGTAACAAGACTAGTCAAAAGATTAAACATGTCTAATAGTAGGAATGTTAGTGTTCCTTTTGGCAAGCATTTTAAACTTTCTATTGATGATTCTCCTAAGACCACGAATGATATTGATGAAATGCATGATGTTCCATATGTAAGTACTATTGGAAGTATTATTGTATGTCATGGTTTGTACTAGACATGACCTTGCTCATCCACTTAGTGTTGTTGGTAGATTTCTTGCTAATCCTGGAAAACAACATTGGAATGTTATTAAGTAGATTGTTAGATATCTTGCATGTCATACCGATTTATGTCTTGTTTATGGTGGAGTAAATATAGTTGATGATAAAAATATTGAAATAGTTGGATATGTTAAGGCTGATTATGTTGCTGATGTTAATAAGCGTAGATCTTTGACTGGTTTTGTGTTTAAACTTTTTGGTTGCACAATTGGTTGGAAATCTAGTTTACAGTCCATAGTTGCATTATCTACAACTGAATATGAGTATATTGCATTAACTGAAGGAATCTTTATGGCTTAAGGGAATTGTATCTGAATTATGTTGTAGTGATAATGTTTCTATAATTGTATAATGTGATAGTCAAAGTGTTTTACACTTATCTAAGAATCATTCTCACCATGAAAGAACTAAACATATTGATGTTAGATATCATTTTATTAGAGATGTTATCAACGATGGTTTAGTCTATGTTAAAAAGATTGCTACTAATTTGAATGTTGCAGATATGTTTACTAAAGCATTACCGTGTGATAAGTTTAACCTATGTGTGAGAATGTTGAAGCTTGATAATGGGTGATCGATGAGATTTAATTTTTTGGGAGCAAGCTCCAAATTTGTTTTGGTCACTTGATGGAATTGAAATCAAGGTGGAAATTGTTATAATATTTGATTTCAAATTATCAAGTATTAATTTAGCAATTTTATAAACAATTAAGTTCAATTTTAGATTGGGATTAATTTAAATAATAATGCTAAATTAAATGGACCATTCACTTGCTCCAAACACACTTAAATTAATTGGGCCCAATTGAGGAGTCCAATCTATCAATAACCAATTCTTAATATGATGGTTTTAATTTTATATCTATTTTTATGAGCCCTATTTTATCTATGCATGACATGATGTATGGGCCTATATGTATGTGAAACACCATACATTTATTGAGAGAGAAATTAGGACATTAGAAGCAAAAGAGAGACGAAAAAATGTCATTCAGCCAAAACAAAGGCCATTCGGCCGTGACCTACACAGAGAAAACAAGAGGGATTTGGGCATCGCGTGTCAGTGAGAAAAAGAAGGTGATAACGTGGGTCTTTTTCGTGTGGTGTTGCTTGTGTGATTTCGCAATAGAGGGAAGGAAAAATCGATAATTCAAAAGTCGATTTCTTCTCTGTTTTACCTATTTTTCTGCTGCATTTTGGAAGGAAAATTTCACATAATCTTTGCTAATTTTGAAGGTGTTTAGATCGAAAATCAAAAGCCTTCAAAGGTTGTATCTCTTCACTTCTTTTTTTTTTTGTGTGTTTTATCTCTTTCTTTTGGGCTTTCTTGAAAGAACCTAAGAGATCCCTCTGAGGGAATGAATGTTTCACTTCGCAGCGGAAACATTGGATCGTCTTTGATTTTATTTAAAATTAAACTAAAAAAAAAAGATTAAGCAAACCTATTTGAAGTAAATATAGAGATATTTCTTACGGGTCTTTATCTCCTCCACAAAGTCTTCTTGACTATGACTCAAACACACGACCAAGGCTTGTGGGAGCCTCTTGAAAGAAAATCCATAAGAGATTGGAGAGGAAGACGTCTAGAGAGAATTCTTTAATTCTCTATTGATGAGATGTGTGTTATAGAGACCAATGGAAAATCTTTGTCATAATTAAAATATTATATTTTAATATCTAATATAATAAAATATATCTTATACTGTTTTAGATCTCATTCAAATCTCCTACGATATTTATTTATTTGAATCTTATTCAAATTTTATAAATATATTTTATTTAATGTATCTAATATACATTAATTATTTTAACATTTAATGTATCAAATACAATAAATATTTTTCCTCTTTTATATTTAATATATCTAATATATTAAATATTAACTCAAACACTTCAAATTAAATATTAATTTGAACATTTAAAATTTTAATATTTAATGTATAAAATACAATAAATATATTTTTCTCTTTTATATTTAATATATCTAATATATTAAATATTGATTTGAACACTTCAAATTAAATATTAATTTGAACAGTTCAAATTTTTCTTTCAACTAAATTGATATTTTAGTGTTACTATGAGCTAGCAAGAGGACCTTATGGACCTACAGATTATAAGCTTCAACGATACCAAATTAATTAATTAAACTCTTTAACTAGTTAATTTTCATTCTTAACTCTAGGGTTACTCTACTATAGACCTAGAGTTGCACTCTTATGCACTGTAGAACAAGTTGTGTCCATGGATATAATCATTAAATGTAAGTCGATCCTTCACGAGCTGATCGTAATTACAGATGGGTCAAAAGTCCATTTTACCCCTGTAATTACATCTTGCATCTTAAGTACCACTGATCCTTTAATGAACAATCTATTTATGATCAAACCATAACCTAAGTCTCTCTTAGGCCAGTGAGAGGGTAGAGCCCCATTGTTCAAGTCTCAAAATCTATTGAGGATCCCACATCTGAAAGATGAAAAGTGACCTCACAATTTATAAGATATATGGGTTACTCCTCCCATTGCCAATTGGTTTTGAGATGGAACCCCATATAATCTTAAGTATCAGCACTAAAGGGAACTGTTCATCTACTTACCCTATATAATCTTAAGTATCAGCACTAAAGGGAACTGTTCATCTACTTACCCTATATGGGAATGAGTGAATTCCATCATATGAGATTATGTTCCCAGCTCCCTATTTGGTCAAGTCCCCAAAATGGTAGGCATATTGAATCCGCTACAAAAGCCACTCTCACCCATGCAAATCAAAGAACAAGCTCTCACAGGCAGGAGTTCATAACTCACTCAGAATTAAGATTAAGTCACATATGATCATCCTAATGAAATATTAATATTCTCAATTAATGGATTTATAAAGAGTGACTAAATATTTCATGGTCCAGTCTTATACAAACTTGTTGTATAAGATACTCTCACTCACATGTCTCCACATGAACGATTTGGATTAAATTGTTTGTAATTATTACAAAGTGGGGCGTATCAATAATGTTACCAAGATAAGGCACCCAACCTTATCCATATACTATGACGCTTTAGGTTATTTCTTGAACATGATCATCCCGTATGTCAACCGCATACTGTTCAACATTACACTAATAACCTTGGATTTTTCATATAATGGATAATATTATATTACAAATAAAATAATCAAAATTATTATTAATTATTAAATAAATCATTAATTACAAGGCTTTAGGGAATAAATCCCAACAATCTCTCATTTGCACTAAAGCCAACAAGACATGTATCTTAGGGCATACTCTATACCAAACATGTTCTCCCAGTTGCCCTAGCAAAGATGAGATATGTCTCGTAATCCTAGACATTTTAGGTGACCCTCAAACACTTTAGCCTGGACAGTCTCTTTATATTGATGCCAATGACTGCCATTAAAATCCATCTTGGTCACTACCATGATGTTGTCTCTCTCTCGATATGATTCTCTATACATTGGTGTTTTCTAATTTCCTTAATATAGGCTTTGCACCACTATTTGTTGGGATTTATGCCCTAAAGCCCTGTAATTAATAATTAATAATAATTTTGATTATTTTATTTGCAATATAATATTATCCATTATATGAAAAATCCAAGTTTATTAGTGTAATCTTGAACAGTATATACGGGAGGATCATGTTCAAGAAATAACCTAAAAGGTCATAGTATATGGATAAGGTTGGGTGACTTATCTTAGCAACACTACTGATACGGCCCACTTTGTAATAGTTACAAATAATTTGATCCAAATCGTTCATGTGGAGACATGTGAGTGGGGGTATCTTATACAATGAGTTTGTATAAGACTGGACCACGAAATATTTGATCTCTCTTTATAAATCCGTTAATTGAGAAGATTAATATTTTATTAGGATGATCATATGCGACTTGATCTTAATCCTGAGTGAGTTATGAACTCCTGCCTGTGAGAGCTTGTCCTTTGATTTGCATAGGTGAGAGTGACTTTTGTAGCCGATTCAATATGCCTACCATTTTGGAGACTTGACCAAATAGGGAGCTAGGAACATAATCTTGTTAGGATTTATGCCCTAAAACTTCGTCATTAATTAATTAATTATTTAATAATTAATAATAATTTTGATTATTTTATTTGCAATATAATATTATTCATTATATGAAAAATCTGAGGTTATTAATGTAATCTTGAACAGTATGTGGTTGACATGCAAGAGGATCGTATTCAAGAAATAACCTAAAGAGCCATAGTATATGGATAAGATTGAGTGTCATATCTTGGTAACACTATTGATACAACCCACTTTGTAATAGTTACTAATGTTTTGATCCAAATCGTTCATGTGGAGACATGTGAGTGAGAGTATCTTATACAATGAGTTTGTATAAGACTGGACCATGAAATATTTAATCTCTCTTTATAAATCTGTTAATTGAGAAGATTAATATTTCATCAAGATGATCATATGCAACTCGATCTTAATCTTGAGTGAGTTATGAACTCCTGCCTGTGAGGGCTTGTCCTTTGATTTGCATGGGTGAGAGTGGCTTTTATAGCCGATTCAATATGCCTACCATTTTGGAGACTTGACCAAATAGGGAGCTGGGAACATAATCTCACAAGATGGAATTCACTCATTCCCATATAGGGTAAGTAGATTATAATTAGATTATAAACAGATTGTTCATTAGAGGATTAGTGGTACTTAAGGTGCAAGATGTAATTATAGGGGTAAAACGGACTTTTGACCCAGCTGTAATTACGAACAACTCGTGAAGGATCGACTTGTATGTAATGATTATATATATGGACACAACTTGTCCTACAATGCATGAGAGTGTAACTCAATGTCTATAGTGAAGTGACCTATAGTTAATGAATGAAAATTAATTAATTAAAGAGTTTAATTAATTAATTTTGTATCATTGGAGCTTATAATCTGTAGGTCCATAAGGTACCATTGCTAGCTCATAATAACACTAAAAGATCAATTTAGTTGAAAGAAAATTTTGAAATGTTCAAATTAATATAAATTTGAAGTGTTTAAATTAATATTTAATATATTAGATATATTAACTATAAAAAGGAAAATATATTTATTGTATTTGATACATTAAATATTAAAATAATTAATGTATATTATTTATAAAATTTGAATAAAATTCAAATAAATAAATATCGTAGGGGATTTGAATGAGATTCAAACAAGTGTAAGATATATTTTAATATATTAAATATTAAAATATAATATTTTAATTCTGGCAAAGATTGACCCTTGTTCTCTATAAATAGGACCCTTGGGTTGAGCCATTAGATATAACACACATCTCATCAATAGAGAATTAGAGAATTCTCTCTAGAACTCTTCTTCTCTAATCCCTTGTAGATTTTCTTTCAAGAGGCTCCCACGAGCTTTGGTCATGTGTTCGAGTCATAGTTAGGAAGACTTTGCGGAGTAGATAAAGACATGCCAGAAATATCTTCATATTTACTCCAAGTAAGTTTACTTAATCTTATTTTTTAGTTTAATTTTAAATAAAATCAAAGACGATCTAATGCTTCTACTACAGAGTGAAACGTTCATTCCTTCACTATTATCATAATAAAGATGATAGACTAAATCATATTTGAAATATCTTTCAGATCTTTAGGAACTATTTGAGTCATACAAGTTTTTTTATTGTTTCACAAGCAAAACAATTATACTTGTATATCATACTCTACCACCTAGGGTACAATTTATCTTTACATAATTTTCCTAAATCTTTGTAAAAACCAGTGTATCTTGTAAAAATCAAATCTTTAACTACATACACAAAAATTTCTCATCATTCGTAGATAATTTGAGAAAGTCTTTAATTTTCTACTCAATTGTCATATCATTCATTTAACTGATATATGCTAACTAATTGTATATTAAATGTTCAATCTCATTTATACATATCATATACTCTCAACATTTGAGTTGTCTTAGGATACACATCTCCTTAGACATAAATATCAAATATTTGACAACAATTTTATCAATATAAGATGTTTGAGACAGTTAACATTTTGTCCTTAAAATCTCTATTTTGGACATATAAAATATATCGAGTCATTCCAAATCACTCATTTGAAATTGGTTACATAGTCAACTTTTTATGTTAGATAGACATCTTACATCATTCATAATGAGTAAAATATCATCAACATAAAACATGAGAAAAATCCATCAACCAATGTTGTGTTTATTTGTAGGCAAGGGAATAATGGCCCAAGTCATATTTGTTTCTATAGCCTCTAGCTCAACTCGTATAGCTTCTTTCCAATGGTCATATGGTAAGGCTTGGTGATAGAATTGGGGCTCATATTGGGCTTATATTTATAGGGAAAAAGAATGGAAAGAAGGAGAAATTAGGCGAGAATACAATAGATAATTTTGGATAGGGTATCGAGTGGATAAGCAAGGAGGCTTAATGTTTTGTATAAGGCTATAGTGATAATCTTGGGGTAGGATGGGAGTTTATTGGTGCGAGAAGATTTTCCAAGCAAGATATCAGGTTGAGGAATGATTTTTGTAGACATGTGAGAGATAGGTGGGTCAGAGGTGGAGGGAGTTGCTATATTAGAAGTAGATGTGGATGGGGGAGAAGTCAAAGAAGAGTCTTCGGGTGTAGGGGTACATAAGAAGGTTAACATTGAATGATTTGAGCAAGACTACGTCTCATAGGAAGTCTGGAACAGAGTTGGAGGAAGTGTCTTATGATATCAAACACAAATGTACATTATCAAAGTGAATGCTTAAAGATTATATTATTAAAAAAGAACATTGTATTTGTAATTATTATTGTAAAAATACATGATAAAAAAATATTTTAAATAACAAAGCTCTTTTTTCAAAGTTTAATTATACTTTTTAGAGCTGCCAATCGAACACATAACTCTACAACTTAGTGATAGCATGTATTTATGCTATCTTATTTCATATTATTTATGCTAGTTTTGTGATTATTTTGTGAGCTTTTATGTCTATTTCTCTTAATTTTGTAGAAACTGAGCTTGAGGAGCAAAACCAAGTATTTAAGAATATTTTGGTGGATATTGGAGCATTTTAAAGCTTAATTAAAAATTCAAGAAGATTAAAGATGTTATTTGAGCATAAAGCATGTTCCAAGAGATTCTACATTGAATCACGGATCCAACGCATCGAACCGGAGGTCATTCAGACACCCGAGCGAAGAGATATAACAAAAATGGCTAGTGCTGTCTGCAGAGTAACGTCGCGACGCTGTCTATAGCGTCTCGACGCTACGAAAACCGAACAAACGCTGTTTTTCGTCTAAAAATGCGTGTTTTCTTATTTTCTTGCAGCGTTGAGACGCTACCTCGAGGTTTTCTATAAAAACATCATTTTTTGCGTCGTTTTGGGAGGCCAATCCGAGAGTTAGAGCCCTAATCTCGATTCCAAGATAAAATTGAAGGTTTAGGGATCAATTTGGAGCGTTTGTGGAGCATTTTTTGAAGATCCAAAGCTCGAGGGACATGGAGATCACGACGGGAACGTGGGATCGACCATTGTTTGCTAATTTCCTCCTTTTTCTTTAGTTTTAGTTTCTGTTTTGTGGCTGTAAATTAGGAACTTAGAGATTTAATTGTATGAATATTATTAGTATCTTTGCTCCTAATACTTGGGATTTTGATGTACCCATTAGACTTGGGATTTTAATTGATTAAGTACCTTGATTGAATGCTTTTGTTTCATTCATGCTTTTATGTATTTAATGCTTATAATTTCTTGATCAAAGATTATTTGCTTGATTGGTCTGAATTTGTGCTTGAAAAAGTATAGTTTAGGCTAGAACTTAATTGCATGACTATTTATAAATTCTTGCATGAAAGTGGAGAATTCTCTTAGAAGCCCTTAAAATAAGTTACACCTTGCATGTTATTCAAATCTAGATAGAGATATTAGATTTATAACATTGCACGAGAGTTAATTGTGCTTGAAAGAGTCAGTTAACACCATCACTTCTTGGCTTATGGAATATTTGCATGACAAATATAGGTAGTTTTCGCTGTAAGTCTAATTAGTGAAATTGATTACCTAGGATATCTCTCCTATTGTGTCTCCATTTATCTGTTGCTTTCTAGGTTAGATATTTAGTTTAGCTTGTTTGCATTTGATTTCTTTCTCTAAATAAAGTTAACTGAGAGTAATTACGGTACTTAAATGAACTAAGAAACCTAATCCCTATGATCGACCCTGGCCACTATTATTGCAAAATTTAGAGGTTTAGGTTTATAAATATATTTGATAGAGCCTTCGACAAGCTCTTTATCACTTAGTCATTATAATCTCGATCAAAAAGTCTTCATTCGGATCACTATAGTAGGATGACAACATATGATTGAAGGACATAGAGTTGAACTAAAAAAAAAAACTAAAAAAGGATTATACCCATTAACTTTTTGATTGCTTCAAGTCATCCTTCATAACTCACCGCAGTAGATTACAACATATAGTTTTAAGATCAAATTTGGATGCTTAGGTATGTTGAACGAAAAAATTGAAATCTCATAAAGAGGATTTTTTTTTTTTTTTTTTAATAAATCATAAAGAGGATGTTGATTTATAGGTTTTCTTGTAGTACAACAAATTAATATGGAGTATGGAGTTTGAACCTCCAACCTCAAAGAAAGGAATACATGTCAATTACTGTTAAACTATGTTCATGTGTTGGCTCATAGGTTTAGTTCATGCGAACTAAAGTTAAAAATATTGAATTGGCGAGTTTGACTATTATTTCATGTTATAGGTTCTTTAGTGTACGTTTCATATGAACTCCAAATTCATAAATTCACTTTTTATACCATGTACTTGTTCAAATGATATACCAATTGTATAATTAAACTCAAATTTCTTTGTAACCATTCTTATGCATATTTAATTCAAACAAAAATTGTCAATAATCTCAAACTTAAAGAAACCATGAGCCCAGTCATTCCTATGAAGAGTTTTTATTGGCAATTTTGAAATATAATATTATATGAATATATGAATTGTTTAAGTGAAAAATGGAAATATAATATTTGAAATATTTGAAAGTGCAAGACCAAAATTAAAAATTCAAGTATATTGTGAAGAGTACAAATTGCCTTAAATTATAAATTTAGTCTCTATGGTTTGGAGAAAGTTAGAATTTAGTTTCTATAGTTTTAAAAGTTAGAATTTGATCCTTATTGTTTGATAAAACTTCATAAATAGTCCTTATGGTTTGATAAAATCGTGACTCTAAAAAATGTGGGATTCCATAACTCTGAAAAATTGTCATAACCACATTCCGTGACTCTTATTTTCAGTCTTTGAATCGACCATCCAAGAAAGAGTATCAATGACAATTCCAAAAAATATCATTATTGAGTGTTTTGTGACTGTTTTTTTTAGTCAACAATAAGCAATTACTGACATTCATAAACTGTCACTGTCGAATTTTCTATGACAATTTATCACTGTCAATAAATGACTCAAGAATTTGACTTTTCCGTTAAGATATAGATATTAACGATAGTAAATAACAATCAACAAAATATTTATATTGACATTGTGTCATCGTCACATAAACGTTAATAATGTCACATTTTTAGTGTCAACAATACCTTAATCAAACACATTTTTTGTCTCATGTCTTCCTTGGATAACTATATCTTATTGTCAATAAAAGTTCATACGATAACACCTATCTATCATCACAGAAATTTGGTCAATGACAGTATTATATTGTCAAATAAATACATCTCATGATTATTTTATTAAATGTCAAAGAAATGCTTATAATGATGGAAATTATTTGTTTGATACCTATCTTTACACATATATTTCTAAAATAAGTTACTCCAATTTTGACACAAAGTAGGTACAAACATAAATAAGAACTTTCATATGAATACTCAACGAATACTTACTATACGATCTACCACTTCTTGGGTTTGTTTGTTAGTAATCTTTCCCTCTCGATTCATACGAGCCTTTTTCCATACTATGCATCGCTCGATTATATTTTCGTGTGGTGAAGACACTTTCTGCAGACATTTTATATCATCCCACTGAACTTGAATCTAAAAGGAATAGAACGTACACAATAAGACTATCAAATTTTTATCTTACCAACTCTTCAATAAGATTGGCATATCCTTTCCGAGACATTCGATGATTATACATGTTCTTTCCTCTCTTTTCTTGATTCTTCTGGTTGATAGTCTTAATAAGAATGACATAAATTAATGTCAATTTATGCTTCTCCTTGAACAAAAGTAAATAGCAATATTGAATGTCTTAAACGATTATACTTACCTGGAACTCTATTGTAAGTCGGGAATTGACAAATGTATTCCAGTGGTTTTGTTCGATATGAGAATATGAAATTAGAGGACATTTCAGCTTTTCTTGATTGTCTTTAAATGGCATTATACATTTTGTCGTCAACATGTATTTGAATTGATGGAAACATATGTACTAGCTTTCTGCATAAGGTTCTTCTTTGATCTTGGATTAACTACAAATCCACCCTACGTATTCACACAAATGATAAACATTAATTTATATAAACAAATTCTAAAACCTATGAAGTCTGAATATTTAAATTGTTGATATCTGAATAAAATCATAAATTTTTTCATTTATCTCAGATGGCACCATTTTCCAACTCGTATATGATTGGAACATAGTAGCGCACACATGTTCCAATGAAACTTGTGACACCCCACGGTTTCAAGTACGAAAATTTCAAACTTCTGAACTTATTTAGAAACGGAAAAAAAAAAAAGACAAAACCCTAGCCCCTTATATTTTCTCCTTCTCCCTATTCTTCACGCACAAATCAGCCAGCAACTTTTATCTCTTTCATTTTCTTCTTCACACCAGAAGTCGCCAGCGACAAACCCACCTGACACCCAGCACCAAACAATCGCACCCCGTCCCTTCTCCCTCTCTCACAAACGCCGACGATAAGCCGCCAACGAGACCCAATAGCAACTAGTTCTTCTCTTCTCTGGTGTTTTAGATCCACAAGCCTTCTTCCTCCCTCTCGTCTAGCAAGCCCACGAGCACGAGGGTTGTAGCAATGAGTTTTCTTCTACTTCTTGGCATTTTCCTCTTAATTTTGATGGGTGTAAGCATGTTTATACTCAGATTTTTGTTTGGTAGATGTTGATTCACGATTTCGGCAAAGGTCGACTCTCCTTTCAGCCTTGAATCGAATCACCCATAGCTTAACAACTCCATATTTGCATTTTTGGACCTTTTCGATCACCAAGCAACATCGTTTTCTTCTTTTCAGTAAGGTTTAGCTTTGACCCATGCCCAAGTAACATTAAATTTGCGTTACCCACTCCCTAACAATTTCAAATCTTCATGTTTAGACTTTGTTGAACACTGTCCAGCACGTATTCGGACTCATTTGAAGTTGTTTTAGTAAGTTCGAGCATGCTTTAGGCCCTTCAAATTCATTTAAAGTGTTTTAAAGCATGTTAGTTAAGTCCTTAACCCTTGGGTACTCTTAGTTTGTAGTTTAGGATCGATTTAAACACCTCTAAATAGCAAACATCAACCGTAAGGGCTCTTTCAGTAAGTTTTAATGCATTTTAGACTTTTTGCAAATCACTTTAGGTGTTATAGCTTACGTTTTAATACGTGGGAGTCTTCTATTTGCAGTTTCAAACCGATTCGATCTCATTTGAACATTCACGAACTTGAACCAGCAGGGTGTTGCATTTAGGTAAGCTTAGTGCGCTTTAAACTCACTCCAACTCAATTAAACCACTTTGGATGAATTTCTAACCCTTGGATAGTTTCTAATTGTAGTTTTGAACCAGTTTAGAGTTTTTTCGAATACTTCCCAGCAAGTAGGCAAGTCTTTTTCAGTAAGTTATGGGTGTTTGGCTTGAATCTAGAAATTCGCTTGTCATTTAAGGTCTAAGAACTCTTGGAATAATTTTAGAAGCGCTCTAGATAAGTAGTTTTTACCTTTTGAGCCTATTTGAATGTGTGATGCATGCTCTATGTTCTCCGATTTGATTTATACATGATATATTTATTTTATGCTTTTATGTCTTTTGATGAGCATGCTTGGTTGTTGACTTATGAAAATTGTGTGAATATAGCATGGTAATTTATTGAGTTTGAAACATTTATATAAGCATGTTTTGTTTGGGCATGAGACATGGTCTAATAGTATGTGTTTAGGGAATAATGCATTCTGCTAATTGTGTTGGGGGTGTGAGAGCATTGTATCGATCGAAATTCGTGTGTTAGGATTGTAAGGGCGAAACATGACGCGTAAATCATGCGTCGAGCTGAAAGTGCATGACATGGAGTGTAATTCATGTGTTGTGAGTGCGGAGCATGATGCACAAATAATGTGTCGGGCAGTGAGTGCGTAGCATGGCATAGAATTCATGTGTGAGTGTGTAGAGTGTCACAATCGCGCTTCATTGGGACTCATAAGACGATTGTGTGGCACTTACTCTCGCCCACGAGTAAGTCAGCCAAATCAAATTCAGATCGTCGGTGGCACAAAGGGCCTATCTCGCAACCTCCACCCCCGTTCTTGGAAAACGTTTTTTAGAAAACGGGGTTAGAGTAAGTTTTGGAAAACACTTTGGAAAACATTTGAAAGCATGAATGTCATACACTAGCAAGCAAGAAAAAGGGACAACCACGACTTGATAGCATATAACTCGGGTAGGAAGATTTGACGACTAGTCGCATCCCCCTATAGTACATTCTAGGATTTTAGCCATTGGCAAGCATGTACATGAAAATGGCGAGGAGTCATACGCCAACAAAATTACAAGGAAAAGTAACTACTAAGCAAAACTAAATATATACAATGAAAGCATGATAAAAAGGGTTGGAATGGGCATGCGGCCACGGGCAACACGCCCTGGACAAGCATGCCCGTGACATTCTCCCCCACTTAAATGGTTGACGTCCTTATCAACCGACGCTGCTCGAACTCGACTATCTGGAGTGCAGCAGACTTCAGGTCCTCAACTCGCTCCCAACTAATCTCAGCATCTGGGAGCCCTTTCCACTTCGCTAGATACTCTTGGACGTCTCGTCCTGGCTTACCTGTTCGTCGCTTCCTTTCGGCTAGAATCTCTTCAACTTCCTTCTCAATTGCATTTTTCATCGTGACTGGAGGTCGAGTCACCTCATTTCGTTCCAAATCGTCTTGGTCAGGGTGATAAGATTTCAGATTGCTCACATGGATGACTGGGTGAATCTTCATCCACGAGGGCAGTTGCACTCTGTAAGAGGTCTTCCCCACCTTTTTAATAACTTCAACTGGCCCGTCATATTTTCGTACGAGGCGCTGGTCTCGATTGCCTCGAAACCGACATTATTCTGGTCTCAGTTTGATCAGAACTTTGTCCCCTGTTTGGAACTCTAATGGCCTACGTTTCAGATCGGCCCATTTCTTCATTCGTTTTGATGCTTTTTCTAAGTAAGCACGAGCTATCTCAGAGGTTTGTTTCCACTCCTTGGTGAAATTGTACGCTTGGGGGCTCTTCCCAACATATGGGTGATCCACGACATGGGGCATGAGTGGTTGTCTCCCACACACGATTTCAAAAGGCATTTTTCCTGTCGAGGAACTTTGCTGGCAGTTGAAGCTAAATTGGGCAATATCGAGCATCTGTACCCAGTTTTTTTGTCGAGCATCGATGAAGTGCCGTAAATATTCCTCGAGCATACTGTTAAACCGCTCGGTTTGGCCATCTGTCTGCGGGTGGTAACTGGAGGAAATATTTAAGCTTGACCCCAACAACCTGAATAATTCGGTCCAGAAGGTTCCTGTAAATCTTCCATCTCTATCGCTAATGATGCTCTCGGGGACGCCCCACAACTTGACCACATTCCTGAAGAACAGTTGGGTTGTCATCTCGACTGAACACGACCTGGGGGTCAGAATAAACGTGGCATACTTTGAAAACCTGTCTACAATCACCAAAATCGACTTGAACTCTCCAACTTTGGGGAGGTGAGTTATAAAATCGAGAGAAATACTCACCCACGGCCTTGATGGGATAGGAAGGGGCTCTAACAACCCTGCGATTTTTGTTCTTTCAACCTTATCTTGCTGGCAGACCAGGCAAGTCTTTGTAAACTGCATGACGTCGTCTCGGAGGTTTGGCCAATAGTAGCCTTTCTTGAGGAGGACATAAGTTCATTGCTAACCCATATGGCCTGCCCACAGCGTATCGTGGCACTCCCCCATCAAAATTCTCCTCAAGTTTCCCTCACGGGGTACGTATAAGCGATTGCCTCTAGTGAGGAGCAAGTCATCTTTAACCCAAAACTGACGGGTTTTTCCTTCTCTAGCTAATTGAATAATTGCCTGGGTGGTCGAATCTTCAGATAAGTGTTCCTTGATGGCATCACGCATCGTTCCGTTCAACTTGCTGGTTTGTAAGTGAGCTAACATGCACAGGGCCGCATGTTTGCTTTTTCGGCTAAGAGCATCTGCTGCCTGATTGGCCCGACCGGGCTTGTGTTCAAACTGAAAATCAAACTCGGCAAGACACTCCTACCAATGAGCCTGCTTAGATGACAACTTTGGCTGGTTGAAGAAGTGACATATCGAACTGTTGTCCGTCTTGACCACGAACTTGGACCCCATAAGGTACTGTCTCCAGGCCCTCAGACAATGGACCCGGCTAACATCTCTTTCTCAGAGGCTGCATACCTCCTCTCAGCATCATTCAACTTCCTGCTTTCATATGCAATAGGATGCCCATCTTGAAGGAGGACACCACCTAAGGCATAGTCGGATGCATCAGTCTCGACTTCGAAGGGTTTAGTCACATCGGCAATCCTGAGCACTGGCCCCTCCATCATGGCTCTCTTCAAGCTCTCAAAGGAAGCTTGAAATTCTGGAGTCCAACTCCAATTGTTGTCTTTCTTTAGTAATTCTATCAAGGGTCTAACCTTTTTTTGAGAATCCTTCAACGAACCGCCGATAGTAGTTAGCTAGTCCGAGGAAGGAACGCAACTGAGTCACAGTGGATGGCACTTTCCAATCTCGAATGGCATTGACCTTCCCGTCTTCCATACCGATCTGTCCACACTCAATCACATGCCCAAGGAAGTTGATGCGCTCTTGTGCAAATGAGCACTTTTCTCTCTTCACGTACAACTGATTCCTCCTTAGTTTCTCAAAGACTAGGCATAAATGGATCTGGTGTTCTTCCATAGTTGGGCTGTAAACTACAATGTCGTCTAAGTACACCACAACAAACTTGTCGAGATACTCATGGAACACCTGATTCATCAACGTGCAAAAGGTGGCAGGGGCGTTTGTGAGGCTAAAGGGCATAACCAAGAATTCGAAAGCCCCGTACCTCGTAACACACGTTGTTTTTGGTTCGTCCCCTTTTGTGATTCTTACTTGATAATATCCTGATCTGAGATCAAGTTTTGAGAAGTACTTTGCTCCGTGGAGTTTATCGAACAAGTCAGTGATGATGGGCAACGGATACTTGTTACGGACAGTGAGTTTGTTTAATGCACGGTAGTCTATACATAAACAGAGGCTTCCATCCTTCTTCTTCTGAAACAAAACAGGGGCTCCATAAGGAGCTTTCGCGGGTCTAATAAACCCAGCGCTCAACAACTCATCCAACTATTTTCTGAGCTCTGCTAATTCAGGTGGGGCCATACGATACGCGTTCTTGGCAGGTGGTCTTGCCCCTGGTAACAATTCGATCTCATGGTCTATCCCCCTGCGTGGGGGTAAGGCCTTTGGCAGGCTATCGGGCATTACATCACGATATCTTTCTAACACATACTGGATCTCTTTTGGAACTAGTTCCATTGAGCTTTCGTCTTCAATCACAGGAATGGCCATGAAGGTGGGTTCGTCATGGGCGAGCCCCCTTTTTAGCTGGAGGGTTGATATCATTTTCACCCCGTCTAGTTGTTTAATACTCGTCTGGACGACCGTGGGGGTAGATCCTGCGATCACTAAGCATTTTTCCAAGGGCATGGGGATGACTTTATGTTCGAGGAGAAACTCCATTCCCAACACCACATCGAAGTCGTCCATCTTCACAATCACAAAATCGGTCTGCCCACTCCAAGTTCCCAGCTTGACCGTAGTTCTTTTCGCAATCCCCAGGATGGGTAAGGCGGCAGAGTTGACAGCTTTCATCTTGCCCGCATCCCTCTCCCAGTGTAGGTTCAAGCGGCGAGCTTCCGTTTCGGTCATAAAATTGTGGGTTGCACTAGAGTCAACCATGGTGCTCTTGGCCAATCTCTGATTAACCCATGTTTCCACATACATGAGGCCACGCTCTAACGTCTCCTTAGTGTCTGGAGCATTCTTTTGGAGTGCAGACAGAAACTTCAATGCTCCCATGCTGGGATTTTCTTCATTCACTTCAACTGGCATTTCTGTTGCGGCAGTTCCAACTTCACTTTCTTGATTAGTCGAGAACGAGGCTTGGAAAGCCTTGAGGGCAGCTCGATTTGGTCATTCATAGACTCGATGGGGCCCCTTACATAGGAAGCACGAGGGGGGGCCCCCACTTACTAGTATTCTGCTGATATGGGCCACACCAGTTATTCCCGCCTTTCGGGGGGAAAGGTTCCCTCCTGTGGGTCTTTCTCCTCCTCCATTCTTGGGGGAGGTCGGTCTTGCAGGTATGCTTGCCCCACTGAAAGAGGCTTGATTCCTTCTCTGTTCCTGGGGTTGGTCATTGTTTAAGCCAAATAGTCGTTCTGCAGCAGCGTAGGCTTCTGACAAGCTTTGCACTCTTTGTTCGTAAAGTTTGGACTTGGCCCAATTTTTCAACCCTTCTATGAAGCAAAAGACCTTGTCTTTCTCTGAAATGTCCCGAATATCCAACATCAAGCCTGCGAACTGTTTAACATATTCCCGTATTGTTCCAGCATGTCTCAACTCTCAAAGTTTACGCCTAGCCAAAATTTCATCATTTTCTGGGAAGAACTGAGAATGTAGTTCTTGTTTCAGTATGTCCCATGTATCGATGGTACATCGGCCTTCTTGCACATCTGTGTATCGGGACTTCCACCATAGCTTGGCATCATCTGCTAAGTGCATGGTTGCCAAGGTAATTTTCGACTCCTCCGTCACTGTATTTGTGGCCCTGAAGTACTGTTCTATATCAAAAAGGAAATTCTCCAGGGCTTTAGCATCTCAAGCCCCACAGAAGGGCTTAGGTTTTAGCACTTTTATCTTATTAAATTGGATCGTGCCCCCAGCTGAGGCTTGGTTTCCCACTGCTCGCATAGTGAGATTCACTCGGGCACCCAAATCTGTTACTTCTGTTCTCACCACCTTGAGGGCGGCTCTAAAATCTTCAGTAAGATCTTTCACCATCTGAACTATCTCTTTCTGGGAGCTATCTAACTCTTCGACACGCTCCTCTAAGTGGGCTGTTAAGCCCGTCGAGCTACCACCAAGCTCGAAGTTACTTGTTCTCGTAACTCTGTCTTTTAGGGTCTCAACCCTCAACGACAATTCTTTAACAGGCAACGCATCAAGGCGGCCGTTTACCACGTCAATTACACAAACCTTCTCGGTCATCTCATCTATCCGACGCTCCAGATGTCGAACAGTGTCAGGGACTTCTCTCAAGAACAACAGTTGTTCTTCAATTTCCACCATTCGGTCAACGTGCGACTTGCCCATCTGCTTAGTCGCTGACATGGTCACGGGTCAATTTCGTTAGGAGCTAACAAGGCTCTGATACCAACTGTCACAATCGCGCTTCGTTGGGACTCGTAAGACGATTGTGCGGCACTTACTCTAGCCCATGAGTAAGTCAGCCAAATCAAATTCAGATCGCCGGCGGCACAAAGGGCCTATCTCGCAACCTCCACCCCCGTTCTTGGAAAACGTTTTTTAGAAAACGGGGTTAGAGTAAGTTTTGGAAAACACTTTGGAAAACATTTGAAAGCATGAATGTCATACACTAGCAAGCAAGAAAAAAGGACAACCACGGCTTGATAGCATATAACTCGGGTAGGAAGATTTGATGACAAGTCGCATCTCCCTATAGTACATTCTAGGATTTTAGCCATTGGCAAGCATGTACATGAAAATGGCGAGGAGTCATATCCAATAAAATTACAAGGAAAAGTAACTACTAAGCAAAACTAAATATATACAATGAAAGCATGATAAAAAGGGGTTAGAATGGGCATGCGGACACGGGCAACACGCCCTGGACAAGATGCCTGTGACACAAAGCATGATGCGTAAATCATGTGTTAGAAGGATTGTGCATTTCATGATGTGGGAAGTCATGTGTTACGTGCATATCATAGTGCGAAAATTTATGTGTTAGAGGTGTCTTTTGCTTATTTTACTTGCGCATGTATGTAAAGCATGATGCTTGAGTTATTTCTTTAATAAGCATGTGTGGGTGCATGTGAACAACGTGATGCTTGCTTGTTTGACGTTTGGTGGCTCATTGGGTGTGAGCTACTTACTAAGTACTTTTGTATTGACTCCTTTCCCCCAACCAAAAGATTTTGTAGGTGATGAAGAGCTCTACGAAACTGGTGATACTGACGAGGAGACACGTTAAGAGAACACCATTACTTCTGTACTGACTCCCCTCCCCAAACCAAAAGTTTTGTTTGGATTGCATGGATAGGGCTAAAGTTGTTTTGTATAGGTGCTTGGTATAGATATTCTCATTCTTTATTGTTTCCTCCATTTGTTTTTCTGATGTTGTAGATGAAGGGAATAATCTTATTAAACCCAAGCGGAAGCGTAGGAATCGATTTGAGTTTATTGAGAATTAAATAATAATATTATGGTTAAGCATAACATACCTTGAACATATGAAGATTCTTCTAGTGGATCTTTATCTCTTTCACAAAGTCTTCCTAGCTATGACTCAAACACAGAACCAAGACTTGTGGGAGTCTTCTGAAAGAAAATCCACAAGGGATTGGAGAGGAAGAGGTCTAAAGAGAATTCTCTAATTCTCTCTATTGAGGAGATGTGTGTTATGAAGAATGCACAATGGCTCACCCCTACGGTCCTATTTATAGTGGTTTAGGAAAAATAATTAAATAATATATTTTAATATCTAATATATTAAAATACATTTATCTAATCAATTTGAATCTTATTCAAACCGTTTAAAATTCTCCTATGACATTTATTTCCTAATTTGAATCCAATTCAAATTTAATAAATATATTTTATTTAATGTATCTAATATACATTAATTATTTTAATATTTAATGTATCAAATACAATAAATATATTTTTCTCTTTTATATTTAATATATCTAATATATTAAATATTAATTTGAACACTTCAAATTAAATATTAATTTAAACATTTCAAATTTTTCTTTCAACTAAGTTGATCTTTTTAGTGTTACTATGAGCTAGCAAGGGGACCTTATGGACCTACAGATTATAAGCTCCAATAATACAAAATTAATTAATTAAACTCTTTAATTAATCAATTTTCATTCATTAATTCTAGGGTCACTCTACTATAGACCTAAAGTTGCACTCTTATGCACTGTAGGACAAGTTATGTCCATTGATATAATCACTACATGCAAGTCGATCCTTCACGAGTTGTTCGTAATTACAGTTGGGTCAAAAGTCCGTTTTATCCCTATAATTACATCTTGCACCTTAAGTACCACTGATCCTCTAATGAACAATTTGTTATGATCTAACCATAAACTAAATCCCTCTCGAGCCAGTGAGAGGGTGGGGGCCTCATTGTTCAAGTCCCAAAATCAGCACTTAAGGGAACTACTCATCTACTTATCCTATAAGGGTATGAGTGAATTCCATCTTGTGAGATTATGTTCCCAGCTCCCTATTTGGTCAAGTCTCCAAAAATGGTAGGCTTATTGAATCAACAACAAAAGCCACTCTCACCCATACAAATCAAAGGACAAGCCCTCACATGCAGGAATTCATAACTCACTTAGGATTAAGATCGAGTTGCATATGATCATCTTGATGAAATATTAATATTCTCAATTAACAGATTTATAAAGAGAGATTAAATATTTTGTGATCCAGTCTTATACAAACTCATTGTATAAGATACCCCCACTCACATGTCTCCACATGAATGATTTGGATCAAATCATTTGTAACTATTACAAAGTGTGTCATATCAATAGTGTTACCAGGATAAAGCACCCAATCTTATCTATATACTATGACTTTTTAGGTTATTTCTTGAACACGATCCTCATGTATGTCAACCACATACTGTTCAAGATTACACTAATAACCTTGAATTTTTCATAAAATGAATAATGTTATATTTCAAATAAAATAATCAAAATTATTATTAGTTATTAAATAAATAATTTATTATGAGGCTTTAGGGCATAAATCCCAACAGTAGATAGGTTCTTTTAGTAGACTTAGGTAATGAAATAAAAGCCCTTGCTGATAGAAACTTATTTGTATTTCTGATGGTTTATTTGAATTAATATTGTTTGGAATAAGGTATTTTTGTTCATTCTAAAGTTTGGATGTGTTGTGTCATTGCTAGGAGGAGTGGAGGTTGCCATTGAGTTATTCTGGTTGTAGAAGTTGTTGTTTACATGCTTAATATGTGCTAGGAAAATTTTTCTAGAGTCATAATTACACCGTTATGCTGCCAAATTTTTTAGGATATATTGGTCGTGAGTTTAGTAACGTTCCCTATACTAGGTTAAAAAATATTGGGGCGTTACAAAGCTCTTCAATTTTGTTGTATTCAAACTAAATGGTTGAACACTCTCATTGTATTTAATCACCCTCCTGTGACCTTCACTGCTCACACGAGTGATCTCATGCATCCCAGTAGATCCATGTGTTTTTTTTCCTTTTGTATCTTCTTCTACAATAGGGGGAGATATATCGTCCATCGTATTGCCTACCATATTGTCTATTGTATTGTCTATCGTATCGTCCATCGAATCATCCATCTGTTGAATGTTATCTTTGCAAATGTTAGAAATAAAAATTAGTTTAAACTGTAAACATTTTATAAGATGCAAAATAACAATTAATTATGAGTCCAATAATACATAAAAAGTATGTTCAATAAATGTAGTTAACATGGTGCATACTAAACAATTAAAGAAACAAAGTCGTTAAAGTGATTTTCATGTTTCTAATTGCAATAGCTACAAAAGAGACAAATTGAATACATAAAAAATAAAATTATGAACTAATAAACAAAACAAATAACAAAAACAAAAACAAAACTAGCTTTCGATATGTACATGCTTAATAAATGGTTAATTGTTAAACCATGTGCCTTCACAATCATCTCTTGCATATGAAATGTCACTTTCATCTATATCAGTTGATAGTGTTTATTTTGAAATTGAAGGACAATGCAGTGAAGTATCCCCAAGCTCATCATCATTACATGTGTCAACAAAGCCCTTATGTGGTGGTATGATAACAATGGACCATCGTGTATCATTTAAATCTTCAATGTAAAAAACTTGTCTTGCTTGTGTGGCTAGGATGAATGAATTTGAAATGTGTTCAATACCATTGAGGTCGACCAATGTAAACCCACGATCATTGATTTGCACTCCATTGTGACTTTCAACCCAATCACATTTAAATGATGGAACTTTAAATGTGTTATAGCTAATTTCCCATATCTCTTGAATAACTCCATAAAAATAGATGTCGAAAATTATCATATTTTTATCTTTAGCACTAGACACTTGCATTGTTGTGGAAACTAACTAACCCCACTATTTTGAACAGTTCGACTGTTGTCACGAGACTTTGTGCTATAGTAACATTCATTAATCTTATAGCCATCGTATTTCATCAACTCTAGGTGGAGGCCATGTGCTATCCATCATACAAGTTTAGAAACAACTCTTCCAACATCTATTTCACTAATCACCTATTGTAGAAAGGTTGTTCATTTATATTGGGACCAGATTAAGTGAATATAATATGAAAGAATATGAAAATTAAATAATTGTTCACGTATCTAGGTAGCAAATGATCGATTATGTTCTTCCTGTAGCCATTTTTTCATTCTTTGCTCTTTTTGAATTTTCATTCTTCAAATATTCCATACGTTGTTTACAAGAAGTACTAAATATCAAAATGGTAACAAACATTGAATAAGAAGGTGATTTAGGAATTTCAATATGCTTACTCCCTATACGGTTGGACTTCTTCAGTGTTCTCTAGTATATGAAGATGTGTTTGTTTCAACTGTTGCACATTAGGTCTGACATAAGATCCAGCTGATAAAAGTCTATCACTTTGTCTTTCTTCTCATGATTTGAATGACCCAAGTACAACTGGATCAAGTCCAGATAGAAACTCAGAACAAAATTCAACATCTTCTTCGCATATGTGTGCCTCTGCAATGCAGCCTTTAGGTCGAGTTCTATTACGCACATAACCTTTCAGCACCTTCATATATCGTTCAAATGGATACATCCACCGTAGCTAAATAGGCCTACAAAGCTTTACTTCTCTCACAAGGTGAATGGTAAGATGCATCATTATTGTGAAAAAGAAAGGTGGGAAGTACTTCTCAAGTAAACATAACGTAACAACTATATTGTCTTGCAGCTTATCTAACTCCAATACCTGCAAACTCTTGGAGCATTCTCCATTGAAGAAGAAACACAATCTACTGATAGTGATAACTGAAAGAGTTAATATCACAAAAGCGGAAGCAATTTTGGATCTTAAGCACTCACATTACATCAATTTGATCAAACAAACAACATGCTCAAAACCGAAAAAAAAGAGTATAAGAAAGTTTACCTTTGAAGCTCAAATTCTCCAAATTCGTTGCAAATTTCTAAACACGAACACTTCGTGGACCACCTTTAGTGTCTTCCCTACTATCCCCAGGCCTTGGAACGGATTGTGGGATCCTAGTTTGAGAAATTTTTTAGAGAGAGATAGCAAAGTTCTGGAAAAAAAACACAGCAGTTTTTTTCTTCTTCTTCAAAACCTCTCCATTTTCTTGTGTTTCTTTGCTAATTAAAGCCATTATTAACAAGCTTCATCAAGCTTGCTAAACTTGACAACACATAAGCAAAGAGGTTAATCATCAAAGGGTATCAAATTTTGGTGAATTTTGAGTTTAAGAGAGATTAGTCATCAAACCACCATAAACATCAAAATTTCCCACTTTGAAAATCAATTTTGTAATTTCAAATTAATTTTAAATTAATTTTAAACAAAATTGATTATTTAATAATTAATTATTTAATTTAATATCAAATATTAATTAAATAACCGGATCAAATCCCGATCTCAAAACCAACCTCTCAAACTTGAATTCCTATTCATATATTAGACTGAACCCATATTTAAATCATTTTAAATATGTCCATCTCTCTTCCTCATAGTTTAATTCATAATTAAACTATGATACGTTAAATATATCACATATAATTAACGTTTACCCCCAAAAAACTAATCGAACAATTCAAATTCTTTTCTTTCATACTGTTACAAGGCTTTGTCCAAGCTAGCAAGGATGACCTAATGGACCTACAGATCATGAGCTCCAACGATATGAGACTAACCAGCCAAACTCTTTAGCCAAGCTAATCAACATTCGTTAACCGCCGAACACTCCACTAAAGCCCAACGACTGCACTCTCCTCACCATAGATATATTTCTGTCTACTTGATATAACCATAATTAGTAAGTCGACCCTTCATAGGTTGTTCGTAATTACAGCTGGGTCTCATAAATCGTTTTACCCCTGTAATTACTTCTTGTTCCTCAAGTCCCACTGATCCTCTAATGAACAATTGGTTTGTGGTCCAACCAGCAAACTGAATCCCTCTCGGGCCAATGAGAGGGTGGGGCCCCTTGTTCAAGACCTAGAGTCAACACTTAAGGGAACAACCTTTCTACTAAATCCTAAAGCAGGTAGGAGTGAATTCCTTCTCCAGGACTATGTCCCCATCTATCTACCTGGTCTTATCCCCAAAATGGGAGGCTTATTGAGTCGGCAATCTCGGGCCACTCTCACCCATGCAAATCAAAGGATAATACTGAATAAAAAGATAGCGAGCTCAGGATTAAGATCGAGTTACCTAGGTCATCCTTTGAAATAGTCAGTTATGACAGTAAACGAAGTTAAAAAAAAAGTTTAAGTAACTATTTCGCGGTCCGGTCTTATGCAAACTCATTGCATAGGATGTCCCCACTCACATGTCTCCACATGAACGATTTAAGATCACATCGTTTGTACTATACAAAGTAGGCCGCATCCATAGTGTCCCCAGGTTAAGGTACCCAGCCCTATCCCTATACTATAGACCGTTCTGGCTATTACTCGAACTTGATCCATGTTTATGTCTCCACATAAAGTTCAAGTATACATACTATAGCCTGGAGTTCTTAGTTTATTGGATTTGGGTTATATAATGTGCAATTCACTTATTATTCAATAACATCTTGATTGAATAAACCTTAATAACAATTTCATTGAAAATAGGATTTGTTTACGCATTACAAACTACGAGTTTTAGGACATAAAACCCAACAATAGCATATGTCACATTCTTAGGTAGAACTGAACATAGTGCAATTGGAAGCAATTGTTGCATTAGAACATGACAGTCATGAGATTTAAGACTAGTAAGTTTCAAGTCTTCTAACGATACAAGACTTCTAATGTTCGAAGAATACCCTACAGGAACCTTTATCTCAAATAAAGTTTTACAAAAACAATACTTCTCTTCTCTCAATACTGTATAACATGCTGTAGGTATATATGTTCTATTTTCCCTACATACAAGTGTTAATTCCGGTTGAAGGTTCATTTCAACTAAGCCAAGTCTAGTATTGATCCCATCTTTACTTTTTCTTGGAATATCAAGTAATGTTCCTATGATATTTATGCACACATTCTTTTCAATGTGCATTATGTCAAGACAGTGTCTTACATGCAACTTTTTCCTATATGGTAGTTCAAAAAATTCAGGTCTTCTCTTCCAATAGTTATTTGCAGTTTGGTCATTCAATTTCTTGCCCCACTTTTTCCCTCTTGGAAAGTTCATATCCTTGAGTTTCATGAAAATAGCCTCCCCTGACATTGGATGTGGAGGATATCTATGTTCTTGCTTACCATCAAAACCTTTTTTTTTTTTATCTTCTGTACGGATGATGTCTTGGCAAATATTTTATATGCCTCATATATACATTTTTTCCCATGTTGTAGTCTAATTGAATAAGTCTCCTCTCCACATATTGGGCAAACCTTATACCTTTTCTCACTACAACCACATAGATTCCCATACGCAAGAAAATCATTTATAGTCTACATTAAGATAGCCTGCAAAGTGAAAGATTCTTCTTTATATGCATCGAAACATTCAACTCCATCTTCCCACAAAAGTTTCAAGTCCTTAATCAAAGGAGCTAGATATATATTTCTATCATATCTTGGTTGTTTTGGTCCTGATATCAACATTGACAACATCAAAAACTTCATTCTCATACACAACCATGGTGGGAGGTTATATATTGAAAGAATCACTGACCAACAACTGTATTTAGAACTTAAATCTTCATATGGGTTAACTCCATCAATAGATAAACCCAAACAAAGGTTTCTCGATTTTGAACCAAAAGTTGGCCATAAGTGATTTATTAGCCTCCAAGATGGGGAATCAGCTGGGTGTCGCATAATACCATCTATTTTCCTATCAATGGCATGCCAACACAAATTCTTTGCATGTTCAGAGCTCTTGAACATCCTTATGAACCTTAGAACTATAAGAAAGTACCACAACTATTTAGAAGGCACTCCTTTTTTCTCTTCCATTGAGTTCTTAAGTGTCTTCCATCTTGATAAATTACAAATAGGACATTGAGTTCCTTTTTCTCTTCGTGAATTTTTACACTCCGGGCATAATGGCTTCTTAGCATCGTTAAACATAATGTCAAACATATTGGGTACATCAAAAAATTGATCATGAGCAGCTTCAACCATGTCAATTGCATTAAGTAAATCATTGTCATGTTCATAATTTTCATTCATCCCATCTAATCTATTCTTAACTTTCTCTGTGGTCAAATCTTCCGATGCCAAAATCATACCTTAAAACTTTGATCAATTTCATAGACATACAAGTGATTCCTAACTATTGCAACATCATTAGATATATGATTTCCACATTTTAAACATGGACATTGAATCGAATTGGAACCATTGCCATAATGTAAACCAAATTCAATGAATGTTTCGACTCACAACACATATTCTCTAGACAACTTGTTTTTCATCATCCATGATTTGTCCATTGTACAATATTAGGAAACTTAATTCTTGATAATTTTCCCCTTAAACAAAATTGATAAAAAGAACATATTGACCACATTTCAGTTAAAGGACTCCAAAAGTTTGAAAATAAAATTGTATCAATATGATGGTGAGAATTCAAACATCTTATTTCTGAAGGAATGAACGTTTCACTATGCAGCAGAAGCATTGTATCGTCTTTGATTTTATTTAAAATTAAACTATAAAATAAGATTACCCAAACTTACTTGGTATGGAGATATTTATAGTGGATCTTTATCTCCTCCATAAAGTCTTCATGGCTATGACTCGAACATAGGACCAAGGCTTGTGGGAGCCTTTTAAAAGAAAATCCACAAAGGATTTGAGAGGAAAAAGTTTAGAGAAAATTCTCTAATTATCTATTGATGAGATGTGTGTTATGACTAATGGCTCAACCCAAGAGCTCTATTTTATAGAGACTAAGGGTAAATCTTAACATAATTAAAGTATTATATTTTAATATCTAATATATTAAAATATATCTTATACTTATTTGAATCTCATTCAAATTTCCTACGATATATATTTATTTGAATCTTATTCAAATTTTATAAATATCTTTTATTTAATGTATCTAATATACATTAATTATTTTAATATTTAATGTATCAAATACAATAAATATATTTTCCTCTTTTATATTTAATATATCTAATATATTAAATATTAATTTGAACACTTCAAATTAACTAATAATTTGAACATTTCAAATTTTAATATTTAATGTATCAAATACAATGAATATATTTTCCTCTTTTATATTCAATATATCTAATATATTAAATATTAATTTGAACATTTCAAATTTTTCTTTCAACTAAATTGATTTTTTAGTGTTACTATGAGCTAGCAATGTGATCTTATGGACCTACAGATTATAAGCTCCAATGATACAAAATTAATTAATTAAACTCTTTAATTAATTAATTTTCATTCATTAACTCTAGGGTCACTCCAGTATAGACATAGAGTTGCACTCTTATGCACTATAGGGCAACTTGTGTCCATGGATATAATCACTACATGCAAGTCGATCATTCACGAGTTGTTCGTAATTACGATTGGGTCAAAAGTCTGTTTTACCCCTGTAACTACATCTTGCACCTTAAGTACCACTGATCATCTAATGAACAATTTGTTTATGATCCAACCATAAACTAAGCCCCTCTTGGGCCGGTGAGAGAGTGGGGCCCCATTGTTTAAGTCTCGAAATCAATATTTAAGGGAATTACTCATCTACTTACCCTATATGGGAAGGAGTGAATTCCATTTTGTGAGATTATATTCCCAGCTCCCTATTTGGTCAAGTCTCCAAAATGGTAGGCATATTGAATCGGCTACAAAAGTCACTCTAATCCATACAAATAAAAGGACAAGTCCTCACAGGCAGGAGTTCATAACTCACTTAGGATTAAGATCGAGTCGCATATACTCATCTTGATGAAATATCAATTTTCTCAATTAACATATTTATAAAGAGAGATTAAATATTTCGTGGTTCAGTCTTGTACAAACTCATTGTATAAGATATTGTTCAAGATTACAATAATATCCTTGGATTTTTCATATAATGGATAGTATTATATTGCAAATAAAATAATCAAATTTATTATTAATTATTACATAAATCATTAATTATGAGGCATTAGGGCATAAATCCCAACAATCTCCAACTTGCACTAAAATTGGTGAGACATGTATCATAGGGCATACTCTATACCCAACATGTTCTCCCACTTGTCCTAGTAAAGATGAGACATGTCTCGTAATCATAGACATTCTAGGTGACATTTAAACACTTTAGCCTAGAGAGTCTTTTTATATAGATCCAAACGACTGCCATTAAAAGTCATCTTAGTCACTACCATGATGCTTTCTCTCTCTCGATATGATTCTCTATATGTTGGTGTTTTCTAATTTCCTTAATATTAGTCTTTGTACCACTATTATCATAATAAATAGGATAGACTAAATCATATATGAAACACATTTAAGATCTTCAAGGAACTATTTGTGTCATAAAAGTCTTTTTGTTGCTTCGCAAGCAAAATAATTTAACTTGTATACCATACTCCACCACCTAGGGTAAAATTCATCTTAACATAGATTTCCTAAATCTTTGCAAGAACTAGTGTATCTTGTAAAGATCAAATCTTTTACTCCATAAACAAAATTTCTCATTATCCATAGATAATTTGAGAAAATTTTTAATTTTCTACTCAATGGTCATACCATTCGTTTAACTAATATATGCTAACCAACTGTATATGAATTATTAAGCCTCATTTATGCATTAATTGTCTATACTTAGAGTAGATAATTAATCAACATTTGAGGTTGTCTTAGGATACTCTTCCTTGACATAAATATCAAATATTTGACAACAATTTTGTCAATATAAGATGTTTGAGACAAAGTTAACATTTTGTCCTTAAAATCTTCATTTTGGACATATAAAATATGCCGAATCATTCCAAATCACTCATTTGGAATTGGTTACTTAGTCAACTTTTTATGTTAAATAAAAATCTGACATCATTCATAATGAGTAAGATATCATCAATATAAAACATGAGAACAAACCCACTAAGCAATTAATAATTTTCTTGTCTATACAAGCTTTATTAATATTTATCCAAAGTAATGGGTTCTGATACTTTTATCAAATCTTATATTCAAAGATCTAATTGTAAAATTCATTACATAAATGAACCTTTATTATCTTGCAAACCTTTTGCTTTTGATCTTTGAAAATAAACATCTCTGATTGATTTGTGTAAATGCATTATCTAAGATTTCTTTTCATAAAAAAATTCTAAACATTCATTTTTCATATCTCATATGCAACAATGAATTAAAAAAATGCTTACAGACTTCAGTATGGCAACAAGTGAGAAAGTTTACTCGCAGTCTACTTTCTCCTATTAGGTTTAACACTTTGCCATTAGTCTCAATTTGAGGACAATAAGCCTTCAACTTTGTCATCTAACATGACAATTTGGGCTTCAATTAAGTCCTTATAAAGGTTAAGTCATCTCATAACTCTCCCACTACGAGGAGGCTTATTCAATTTATGACTAGGATCCATTTTACTTTTAAATGTAATTAAATTATTAACAACTTTTGTTAACTATTTAGTGGCTTCACTTGGAACCAATTTATTAACACTATCTCACCTTATTAAAGGTTTGTAGTCTTTTATTTGACATTCCTTATAAAAATAATATTTGTCATACAAATACCTTATTCGTTTTTGGACTACATAAAAGACCATTTTTTACTCCTTAGGGGTGGCCTACACTTAGGCTTATCTTTGAACATATACAAGCTTTTTAGGCTTGTTTCAGCATGTGAGCTTAACATTTCCAAATGGTGAACTGTTGTAAATTAGCTTTACTACTCTTCTATAATCTTAAAATTGTCTCGTAGACACTTTTGGAGGGAATCATGTTCACTATGCAATCTTTATTACATTTCCTAACCGGAGTTTGGTAATAGTGTGTAACTCATTACTGATATGACCATGTCTAACAAAGTCTTGTTTCTCCTCTTGCAGCACGATTTCACACAATTGTACTTGGTATTAAGATAATTGGGATACAAAACCCATTTTCTATCAGTTAATCTTAGTACGTAAGGTTCTTATACTTTCTATTATGATCTGATTATAATATCTTGATAGATTTACCTAATTAATTTTTAACTTTAATCTTAATTTTCTTGAACTTTTCAAAAATTTAGACTTATGATGTATTAGGTAAAGATACTTGTACCTTGAATGATCATCAACTAGAGTGATGAAATATTCATGACTTTATATGACATTTTAAATTCACTAGACCACTTGGGTCATAATGTGTGTGTAACGCCCGGCTTATTTACAGACATAAATTTCGAATTATGGAAATCAAGATGGATAAATTTTTTTTAAGTAAATTGATTTATGAGTAAATTTGAAATTTTGGAAGGTCAAAAAGGGCAAAATGGGAAGTTAAATTTTTTTTTAAACAATTTTTCCTCATCCTTATCCATTAAATATATATATATATTTAATTTCTTTTTATTATTTTATTTATTTATTTTTATTTATATATTTTTTTTCTTTTTTCTTTTCTTTTCTTTTCTTTTTCTTTTTTTTTCTTTTCCTTTCTTCTTCTTCCTCCCGCAGCTTCTCCCGAAGCTCTCTCTCTCTCTCTCTCTCTCTCTCTCTCCCTCCCTCCGACCAAACACCCATCTCCCTCGATTTTCTTCTTCCCCGCCGAACACCCACTCATCGCCGGTATCTTCTTCATTTTCTTCCTCTGCCGGCAGCCACCACGAACCAGACCGCTTGAAACCTCGCCGCCGATCGAGAGCTTCAGCCGCAACATTCGATCAATACCGCCGGCGTCTTCCTCTTCGCCGCACCACATCTCTGCCGAACATCCATCCATCGCCGGCCCCTCCTTCTTCTTCTTCTTCCTCTGTGTGCTGTCGCTGCTCGCGAACTCTCGCGCTTCACCGAAATTCCAGCCATCAGTCGGTCGAAGAGTTCGCCGGACGTTCCCCTCACCAGAGTTCAAGCCTCGTCGAAAATCGCCGAAAAACGATCAGAAAGGACCGGATCTGTTCAGACCCAAGATCCACGCGCTGATCGGAGTTCCCACGCGCCGGCCACGCGCCGCCGTCCGCCGCTGCACGCGCCGCCGTGCTCCGGTCACGCGCCGCCGTTCGCCGGAGTTGGGTAAAAATTGCCATTTGGTCCGTTTCGTCGAGTTATTAATGTTAGAATGTGTTTTAGCGTAATTCGGATGGTATAAGACACGTTTAGAACACTTTTTAGGTGAATTGTCGAGGACTTTGGTTTGTACTTGGAGTGGGGACTCGAGAAGCTCATTACTAGTGGAGAAAGGGTATTTTAGTAAGTAAAGCTTTAAGGTAAGGGATCTCACAACGAAAGAAGTTTTCAAAACCTTGAGCTAGCTCTATATTTACTTTGAAAGTTTATGTTTTTCGTGTTAAGTATTTAAGAAAGAAAGTGTTTTATATGTATATTCCTTTATACGCTATTTCCATGAGTTCTATTTGAGTTTTCATGTTAAAAAGAATGGAAATGATATGTATGTCTTTGAAATGCGATTGTCTTGATTTATGCATTCATAACTATGTTCTAAAACGAATGGGACCTCATGCATGTGTTGTGTGCTCATGAAAAGATTTATGTAAGGCCGTGACGATAATTCTCCCAAAAGTTTTATGTGGGTTATGAGGGAACCCGAGTCTTCGGACTCTCTATGCTCCCGGGGTTCGAGAGTGCCCCCACGATGGTAGCCGACGGGCTTGAGTCTTCGGACTCCACGATGGTAGCCTTCGGGCTTGAGTCTTCGGACTCCACGATGGTAGCCTTCGGGCTGAGTCTTCGGACTCCACGATGTATGTTAGCTTTCGAGCTCAACTCTCAGAGTTAGGGAGGACTCTATTCGATGGAAAAACTGTCTTCGGACTGTTCACGAGGCCCTCGGGAGAATTTAATCGTTCACGAGAGCCGCGAGGAAAAGTACATGGTTTATAAAATGAATTTTAGGTCCCCTACTAAAGCGATGGTTTACGATGGTTTTATGATTTAAAATGACATGTTGCATGTGATTGAAACTCTTATTTTGAAACTATGATTGACTTACTGAGTATTATTCGTTAATACTCACCCTTTTCCTTTTTAAAATGTTTTCAGGTAAGGCTAAGATCGGCCCTAGCGCGTGACCGGAGATCAGCTACTCGAGTCATGGGAGCCGACCGATCGCTATTCCGCTTCTTTTATGTTTCAGGATGTACATAGAACTCATGTCGAGTTTTTTTTTTATGTTTAGGAGAATGTTTCAAAGTCTTTTAACCTTTCTTTGTAAATCGTGCACGTGTATTTAGTTTTCTGCTGTTTGAACCCTAGCATCATATTGAGAAGTTTGTTGGATGCTAGGAGGTTGTTTGAAAATCTTAGAAGTGCGTTTTTCTATGTCTTATCAGGTGAGGGTCAAATTTTTGGTTTTCGCGTAGTTACGCCGTTATGTTGCCAAAATTTTCGGTAATATAGCGACGTGACTTAGTAATGACTCTTAGGTAGCGTGTTGAGCCGATAGGGTCGTTACAGTGTGAGCCTAAAATATTTTTTGGCCTTTTAGCCTTATCTAATAAAGGCCCAATGATTATCTTGCATGAAAGGCAAGATCTATAGATAGGTAAAGTAATTAACTCTAACTTTTAGAGAATTACCTCTTACTAGTCTTTTCATTCGATTCAAGTTGATGTTAATCAACCTAAAATACCAAAGTCAAGTATCATCTTTTAAGAGAAAACAATATGTCTTTTTATTATGGATTCTATAATCCTGAATATCTCAATATTTTGTAGTATAGTATATGTCAGTATTTTAACAAATACAAATTATTCTTATTTTCAGCTGAATTTATTTTCAAACAATTTTGAAAATATAACCTTTAATACTTCAAAGTAATTCATAATATATGAATTTTTTACTAATAAAGTTTGAGAAATTGAATTTCTCTTATGGTTACTAAAAACGTCATATTCAACATTAAGCAACAATTATTATTTAATGACATCTTAATGTCTCCCACTGCACTAACTGAGATGGGCTTCCTAGTGCGAACTTGTAGAAACTATTCTACATTTTAAGTATTTTCCAAGAATTACATATTAAATGTAATGAAGAATAAATCTTGATAGGAGATCTTATATCGACTATCTAGGTGGTGTTATTTATATTCCACCAAAAATCTAGTAAATCAAATTTACTTTCATTTATAGTTTTCTTCCCATAGAGGTATTTCAAAAATTTCTCTCATTATGACTGTCTTGACTAATTTAGAAATTATTTCCTTATATATAGCTTCAATCATTTGGTTTCTTTTTTTGGATTTTTGTAATAGTTAAATTCGAGATCATTTAGACAATTATCTAAATTTAACTTCTATTGACTTCAACATCTCATATGTTGTTGTCATTTTTTTAAAATCTTCTAAGTTTGACATCTAACATATCAATTAGGAGATACGTACAAGCTATCTCATTTACTTTTGATTCATGAATCATGTGCTTCACAAACAATTTGATTAGCATTGGCAACAATTTTGAGAACATTTCTCAATAAAGACAAATAAATATTTTACACCACCATTATAGTGTTAATGTTACTTTTTTCAAGTAATAAAATTTTCTCAATTTTGACTTATCAGTAATAAAATTAAAATTATGAGAGAAACTGACATAATATTGAAATATATAAAATATATAATTTAGCATTATGCAAACAATTATCCATTCAATTTTAGCAAAGAAATAAAATAATTTGAAAAATGAACCTTATAAATCATTTCTAATGCTATGATACTTTAGTGAGTTAGAACAAGTGCTGCTGTAGGGTAGGTCAAGTGTTCCTTCACTAAACTGAGATAAATTCAACCAAGTATTATACCAGAATAACTCTTATTCCTATAATATTTAGTTACCATTAGTTTGGTCAAAGACATCATTAACAACCTTAATGAGCCCTTTATAAGTGTGACCCATTATTTTAGATCCTGTAGTTTTATTCCAACAAGTGCCACTGTAGGATAGGTCAAGTATTGGAAACAAAACTACAATCCTATCATTCTAAGGAGTTCACCCTAATATTGACCCATGCAAACACCTTCCGTAGAAGATGGTCCAAAAGCCGCCACGAGGCCTCACATGAATCTCACGATGTGAACTAATGATGGAGACCGTATGGTGTGTTGTCATATATCCTTCTTCCACTTACTATTTTAAAATAGGGTTTTCTCTTACTTAGACAATAGGCTAATTTCATTTATAAGTTCCCAATCTATCCTCCATAACCCTTATGTTGGTTGGATTGATTTTTATGCAAATTACCAAGTTTTAAACTATTTAAAAACTAATCACACTATGTTAATGAAATAAAATAAAATTTGACTAATTCAACTCCCAGTTCAATTCTCAATTAGAGGTGTTCCCTTTCGGTTAGTTTAAATACTCCAGTCTAGACAGAACCTTCCATAGACAGAGTTCCCTCATTGTCAATTTTTATTTTTTTAAAAAAATCATTAATCTTTAATTAACTATTAATTACTATATTAATGAACCTAAGTGAATTTATAAATAAATGTTTTTAATCCTATTTAAAAATAATTCACTTGGTTAGTCTTAAAATTCTAATATTTTAAACAAATTAAAAGATCATCATGGATATTTTATTCTAATCACATTAAAAAAAAAGATAAATTAAATTCAAAACTTAAACTATTTTATCTTTGAATTAAATTATCTTTATTTATGGAAGACCTAATCTTATTAGGAAATTAAAAGATCTGATCTTACTTTGGAATTAAAAGATCTAATCTTATTAGAAAACAAAGAAAGATGAATTAAATTCAAATTTTAAACTATGGATAATTTTGAAATTCTACCATTTTATTTAAACAATTTAAAACTAAATTAAAAGATTATCATAAATTCTAATCTTATTAAAAAAAATAAAGATATATTAAATTCAAAATTTAAACTATTTAAAGCATGAATTAGAAATATCTTTATTGTAAGGAAATCATAATCTCATTAGAAAATATCCTAATCCTATTAGGAAAACATAGATTTCATTTATGAAAGAAATATCCTAATTTAATTTTCCAAATATAACGATTATATTCAAAGATATGGAAAATATAAACTTATTAGGAAAATATCTCAATTCTATTAGAAAACATCATAATCAAATTTTTCAATATAACAATTATATTTAAAAAATTAATCTTAATTCTATTAGAAAACAACATAATCAACTTTTTAAATATAACAATCATATTCAAAATTAATTAAGATGCACGATAATGCTTAACCTATGGTGAGATTTTAATCTAAATGACATACTTTATGCAACAAACAAACAATTTAAAACATATATCTCATGTATAATTAAATTAAAATTAGCAAAATTGACCGGCATATTTGGCATATCCTAAGAAATTAAAAACAATTTAAATTACAATAATTTAAATCTAAGACATATCTTGGGTCTTCAATATCTTTCTTGTTTGAACCATTCCAAATTTAGGATTTGGAAATCCTAAATTTTCAATTGCAACAGCTGGTTTCAAGAAACACTTTTGAATTGAAGGATGATATTTTCAATAATTACACTAACCCTAACCCTTTTGGGTTTTACAATTGATCTAATGAAAGAAATAAAGCTAATGTCAAATAACCTAAACAATCAATTTGTAAATCACATATATCACATATATAAAATTAAAATACTCACCATACAAAACCTTAATTCTAAATAAAATTCAAAGACCTCTCTGATACCAATTGAAGGAATGAATGTTTCACTCCGCAACAAAAGTATTAGATCATTTTTTATTTTATTTAAAATTAAACTAAAAATAAGATTACGCAAACTTACTTGGAGTAAATATGGAAATATTTTTAGCGAGTCTTTATCTCGTCTACAAAGTCTTCCTAGCTATGACTCGAACATAGGACCAAGACTTGTGGGAGCCTTTTAAAAGAAAATCCACAAGGAATTGGAGAGGAAGAGGTTTAAAGAGAATCCTCTAATTTTCTATTGAAGAGATGTGTGTTATGTCTAATGACTGAACCCAATGATCCTATTTATAAAGACCAAGAGTAAATCTTTTCCATAGTTAAAATATTATATTTTAATATCTAATATATTAAAATATATCTTATACTTATTTGAATCTCATTCAAATTTCTTATGATATTTATTTATTTGAATCTTATTCATATTTTTTAAATATCTTTTATTTAATGTATCTAATATACATTAATTGTTTTAATATTTAATGAATCAAATACAATGAATATATTTTTCTCTTTTATATTTAATATATATAATATATAAAATATTAATTTGAACATTTCAAATTTTTCTTTCAACTAAATTGATCTTTTAGTGTTACTATGAGCTAGCAAGGGGATCTTATGGACCTACAGATTATAAAATCCAATGATACAAAATTAATTAATTAAACTCTTTGATTAATTAATTTTCATTCATTAACTCTAGGGTCACTCCATTATAGACCTAGAGTTGCACTCTTATGCACTATAGGATAAGTTGTGTCCATGGATATAATCACTACATGTAAGTCGATCATTCACGAATTGTTCGTAATTATAGCTGGGTGAAAAGTCTGTTTTGCCCCTGTAATTACATCTTGCACCTTAAGCACTACTGATCCTCCAATGAACAATTTGTTTATGATCCAACCATAAACTAAGTCCCTCTCAGGCCAGTGAGAGGATGAGGCCCCATTGTTCCAGTCCCGAAATCAGCATTTAAGCAAACTACTCATCTACTTACCCTATATGGGAAGGAGTGGATTTCATCTTATGAGATTATGTTCCCAGCTCCCCAAAATGGTAGGCATATTGAATCGGCTACAAAAACCACTCTCACCCATGCAAATCAAAAGACAAGCTCTGGCAGAAGTTCATAACTTACTCAGGATTAAGATCGAGTCGCATATGATCATCCTGATGAAATATTAATCTTCTCAATTAACAAATTTATAAAGAGAGATTAAATATTTCATGGTCCAGTCTTATACAAACTCATTGTATAAGATACCTCCACTCACATGTCACCACATGAACGATTTGGATCAAATCATTTATAACTAATATAAAATGAGCCGTATCAATAGTGTTACTAGGATAAGACACCAAACCTTATCCATAGACTATGACCTTTTGGGTTATTTCTTGAACATGATCCTCCCGTATGTCAACCACATACTGTTCAAGATTACACTAATACCCTTGGATTTTTCATATAATGGATAATATTATATTGCAAATAAAATAATCAAAATTATTATTAATTATTAAATAAATCATTAATTACGAGATTATAGGGTATAAATCTCAACAATTTTTTGCTTCTAAAACTTAAGAACCTTAACAAGTACCTAACCACAATTCCACAGAGTTCTTCCATTGAGCAAATAGCCAAGAAAAATTGTAGGAAATTAGTTGTTTTCCACATTTCATTATGGTATTCCCAAATATTGGTTCGAAACGTTTTTTTTATCTACATAAATGCAATACAGTAAAGTTCGTTTAGTCAAAAAATGTTATTAAAATGTCATAGATAATGTGCATTTAGGCATTCGTTTATTAACACAATAAAATTGGTTCACACAAAAATTCAATTTCAAATGCTCTTATATAGGTCATTCATATTAGAAGTATGGAGTTAAATATTCATATTAAAATATGCAGTGATACATAAAAAGATATTGTTGATCTTCCATTACAAAAAAGATTTAATAATGTTGTAAATTTGGATGTTGTAAATTTATCCAAAAGAAATTAGAAGGGTTACCTAATTGGAGCTTGGCCAGTGTCGCTCCAAAAACTCAAGTCAATCGATTGGATACTAGCTCAACACTAAGTAGAAAAGTTTGAAAGTTTAGAGATTGTTCTAAAATATTTGAATCGAAAGAACGAAGGATCGATTTGTGTTGTTACCTATTGAATTTTTCTCAATAGCGATGTGGTAAGGAAGAAAGAAAGCAAGGCGACAACGGGCAGAGAGAGGGAAGGAAGAAAGGCAGCAGTGGGCGAAGAGAGGGAACAGAGTTGGTAGAGGCAACAGGTAGAGAGAGTGAACGAAGTTGGCCGACGCAACAGGCAGAGAGAGGGAACGGAGTTGGCCGGCATAAGGGAACAAAGACGAAGAGCGTGAGGGAACGGAGCCAGTGGGAACGAAGACAAAGACAAAGAAAGTGGTGTGGCGCAAGGGTTCCTTTTCTTTTTATATAATAAAGAAAGTATATTACTAAAATAATAATAAAATAAAATAAAAGTATTTAAGTTTGGGGGGAATTTCGATTGGGGGGAATAGATTGATTTACATATTACAAGTTCAAGGCATTTCTACACTCCAATTCCAATTCTCTCAAATTTCCTTTAATTCCCTTATTCATTTCAATTCTCTCAAATTTCCTTCATAATTGTCTCATTGAATATAAATATTACATATATTTTAGATATATGATGTTAAGAATGATCAATTATAGTATAATTAAATCACAATTAAAGTTTCATGAAATAATTCAAATAATTTTAATCACTTCCATATTTTTTTTTCCAAATTCCTACTCGCATCGACATTTCAAATTTTCAATTGACATTTATATTCAAATATTGTCTTAAATTTTAGATGTGATGCTTAAAAATAGTCAATTATAGTCTTAATTAAGTCAAAATCAAAGTTTCATTGGCTAATTCAAACAATTTCCATCAATTTTCACGATTTTCGTAAATTTTTCTAAAATTTCCATCGACATTTCCATAAAATTTGGACTTCAACATTTCCATCAACATTGACATTTCGAACATTGGGTAGAAGTACCCTTCAAGCATTTGTAAAACTTCCAATGTGGGATACAAGCAAAACAAATTATAGGGCCAAAAGTCAAAGTCATTTCCAACAACCAACTTAAACTTCAAATTAGTTTCATTTTAGGAAAGATCTAGAATAAGATTTCATGGGATAAACTTGGGGCTTTTTATATATATATTTTTTAATTTTTAATTAATGACTATTACATAATGTCATAATGTATTGACACAAAAAAAAATGTCACAACTTTTGGAAAATATGAAAATATTCATTTTTCACCAAAACACATGCACCTTAGTTTGACTATGAAATGGTTTAAATAAAAAATACATTTGGAAAATATTAGTTATTTCTATTTAATGACCGTTAATCATAGTCATAATTTGGTTGAAGGGACTAATCGAATTAAACTCATAGCGGAAGCGTGAGAATTGACTTTGATTTTATTTAGAATTAAACAATAAAAATTAAGGTTAAACAAAACATACTTTGAAAATATAATATGAAGATATTTCTGGCGGCTCTTTATCTTCTCCATAAAGTCTTCCTAGTAATAACTCAAACACAAGACTAAGGTTTGTGAGAGCCTCTTGAAAGAAAATCCACAAGGGATTGGAGATGAAGAGGTCTAGAGAGAATTCTCTAATTCTTTATTTAGGATATGTATGTTATGTCTAATGGCTCAATCCAAGGGTCGTATTTATAGAGACCAAGGACAAATCTTTGCCATAATTAAAATATTATATTTTAATATCTAATATATTAAAATATATCATATACTTATTTGAATCTCATTCAAATCTCCTACGATATTTATTTATTTGGATCTTATTCAAATTTTATAAATATCTTTTATTTAATGTATCTAATATACATTAATTATTTTAATATTTAATGTATAAAATACAATAAATATATTTTCCTCTTTTATATTTAATATATATAATATATTAAATATTAATTTGAACACTTCAAATTAAATATTAATTTGAACATTTCAAATTTTTCTTTCAACTAGATTGATCTTTTAATGTTATTATGAGCTAGCAATGAGACCTTATGGACCTACAGATTATAAGCTCCAATGATACAAAATCAATTAATTAAACGCTTTAATTAATTAATTTTCATTCTTTAACTATAGGTCACTCCACTATAGACCTAGAGATAGATCTTGAGTTGCACTCTTATGCATTGTAGGATAAGTTGTGTCTATGGATATAATCACTACATGCAAGTCGATCATTCACGAGTTGTTTGTAATTATAGCTGGGTCAAAAGTATGTTTTACCTCTATAATTATATCTTGCACCTTAAGTATCACTGATCTTCTAACGAACAATTTGTTTATGATCTAACCATAAACTAAGCCCCCGGCCTCATTGTTCAAGTCTCGAAATCAGCACTTAAGGGAACTACTCATCTACTTACCCTATATGGGAATGAGTGAATTCCATATTGTGAGATTATGTTTTCAGCTCCCTATTTGGTCAAGTACCCAAAATGGTAGACATATTGAATCAACTACAAAAAACACTCACCCATGCAAATCAAAGGACAAGCCCTCACAGGTAGGAGTTCATAACTCACTCAAGATTAAAATCGAGTCGCATATGATCATCCTGATGAAATATTAATTTTCTCAATTAACGGATTTATAAAACGAGATTAAATATTTCGTAGTCCATTCTTATACAAACTCATTGTATAAGATATGCTCACTCATATGTCTCCACATGAACGATTTAGATCAAATCATTTGTAACTATTACAAAGTGGGTCGTATCAATAGTGTTACCAGGATAAGGCACCCAACCTTATCCATAGACTGACCCCTTTCGGTTATTTCTTGAACACGATCCTCTCGTATGTCAACCACATATTGTTCAAGATTACACATAATAACTTTGGATTTTTCATATACTGGATAATATTATATTGCAAATAAAATAATCAAAATTATTATTAATTATTAAATAAATCATTAATTACGAGGTTTTATGGCATAAATCTCAACATTGGTAACTCTGAAAAACCATCATAACTAAAAGAAATACGAAAATCTCCATTTTTCCTACTAAAAACGCTCCTTTTGGCTTTTATGACCCTTTTTTCTCTCTCCTCCCTTAATTTGCCTTGCCTATTGTGTCATAGAAACCCATTTTTGTTGTAGTGAATCCTCATAAATAGTCCATATGGTAGTGACTATTTTTTAGGGTTTCATCAAATCATAGAGACTAATTCTAACATTTAAAACCATAGGGACTAAATTCTAACTTTCTAAAAAATATAGAGACCAAATTTATAATTTAACCTATTTTTTTGTTTTACTTTGACAAATGTGGGGATGTGAATCATATCGAAAGAGGTAATAGATGTCTAATTCCACTTAGTTATGCTCGGATTGATATCTATCATCTCTTAAACTTTAATTGAACTAGTTTTGAATAGAATACAACCATCCTTACTGTAATTTTTTTTTTTTGAGTTTAACAATATGTGGAGTGGAAGATTCAGACATTTGATCTCTTAATCGATGATATACGTCTTGACTAGTTGAACTATGCATAGGTTGACTTTTTCAAATTAAGTTCAAATAATAATCATATTTCTCAATATAACGACTAACCTTCCGAGTTCGAATGTAAAGATTAATCATACTATTAATACATGATACTTATTTCATTTTGTTATACATGCTTGAGTTTATCATTCGATTAGACGGATTGCCGAAACAACTTCACTGATGGAAACAAAATTTCGTCGTCCCTTGAGAAGAAACGTCGCCAGTTGAAGAGCTCGCCTCTCGCACGCTGCCCTTTTGCTTGGATCACTGATCAACTCAAAATCCTCTACATGTGCAACACCAACAATTCTCCTAACATTTGAAATACAAAACAAAGAGACATTATTAAGGCAATTTGACAAACGAAGTCCAAACACTTAGCTTCCTTTTATCTTATAAAAGAAAACTATAGTTAAATTACAAATTCAATTCTTGAAGTTTTATATGTGTCGAATAAGTTCATCAACTTTAAAAGTGTTTAATAAATCACATGAACACTCAGTTTTGTGTCTAATAGATTCCTATACTTCAAAGAATGTCAAGTAAGTTTCTAAACTTTTAATTTTGTATATAATAAATCTCTCAACTTTTAATTTCATGTCGAATGGGTATTTAACTTATTCAACATTGTTTAAAAACTCAAAAACCGTACCTGTTAGGACATAAAATTGAAAGTTTAATAGTTTCATTAATTAATTATATACAAAATCGAAAGTTCAAAGATATATTAGATACATTTTAAAATTCATAACCTATTGATACTTTTTAAACTTGTAATTTAACCAAAAACTATTTATAAATCATTAAAGGATGATACCTTATCATTTTTGCAGCTCCGAACCCGAGCGAATCGTGGAACAACTCGGTCATATACTTGTTTTGTGCGAGATGCCAAAGCTCAACATTGTTGTATATTGCAGGGAGATATGCTTCACCAGGCCCATCCTTGTGCTCATTCCACAGAGCAATGAACTTCTTTTGAAAAAGGTTCCAACTCTCTTCAATTGTTCTTAATATCCACTCCTTGTATGCCTAGCATAAAGAAGTTTTAAGCAATTTTAGCTCCAAAAGCATACAAAAATGACAAAGGGAGAAACAAAACTCGAACATACTTTTCGATCGTTATGTTGATCAGCATGTCCATCTTGTGCAAAGAAGGCCAAGATCAAATTTCCCAGGAAGGCTCCAACATCATACCCCATTGGCCCATAAAATGCGAATTCTGAATCGATAACTTGAGTTGATTCAGGAGTGACCATAATGGAACTGGTGTGAAGATCTCCATGTATAAGGGATTGAGCTTGCTCAATAAATCTATGCCCATAGAAAAATCAATGAGTCCTTGTATTTTGTTTCAAAATTTTAACCATTAAACTAGAAGTTGAAGATGTAATGAGAGGTTATACTTTGATTTCAACTCTGCAACTTCGAGTTTTAAAGTATTATCTTCACGGATAGACTCGGCCTCATCGTCGAGATAAGGGGAAGTCCAACGGTTAAATGGAGAGTCTCGATAAGGGTCCGAAAATACGACCTGCTCGGTTAGCCTACACATCTCCACATTCCCACAATATGCAGCAACTGAAATGAAACAGAGAGCATTTAGTTGAAATTTTCTTTTCTTAAAGAAGCATATGAGCAATCAAATCACTTTAAATGGCATGAAATTTGAAGGATTTCTTTTCATTCAATGAGTAAAATGAGAGGGTGGGTAATTTGAGATGCAGATTTTTCATATATGAAGATTCTGCACTTCAAATTCTAATGCAGGGAAGGAAATGAAAGCTAATAGAAGTAATTTTTTTTATCAAATCATACAAGAGAAAATCGTAAAGATCATAAAAATGATTGGTTTCTATGATTTTAAGATGAGAAACTGATTATTAAAAGGTTTAGACTAGTTTTACTGAGAATTTTGATCAAATTTCTATTGCAATCCTACATTTTAGTTCTTAATGTTTACCCACTTCCCATTTTGCTCTTTTAACCTTTAAAGTCTCAATCCTCCAACATTCATTAAATTCTATATTAAGTCCAACTTAAAAATATTATAATAATCCATTAATAAAAAATGTGATATTCTAATTAATTAACCTCATTCATTGTCAATATATCAAGTAACAAAGACTAAAATTAATCGACCAAATAACAAAAATATTAAAAAACACTTTTGGTCTCCGAATTTTCATAGAAGTAACAATTTAGTCCTTGAAATTTTGCTTATAATGATTTTGTCCCTATACTTTAAAATTTGTAACAATTTAGTCTCTATAGTAAAAAATAGTGTTAAGATTTAATGAGATTTCTTACATATGTAGATTGTGTTAAAATATAAACTTGATTTTAGGCAATTAGTATTTGGGCCTAGTATAAATAAAAGTCCAATTCCTAGAAACATTTTAAGTATTAGAATATTCTAGAGAAATATTTTTTAGAAGATGTTTTAGAGTATGATGTAGAATATTCTCTAGAATGTGAGAAAAAAAGTTGTATTTGTAAAGAATATTCTAGAGAGTCATTTGTAACTACTAGATTATATATATGTTGGAAAAACTCCAGCTGTAAGTTTAGGAGGTGCAACTAGTATAAATAGGGGTGATATTATAGAGTTTGAATCAAGTTAAAAAGCTAGAAGTGATCAATAATACAAGTAGCTTCTTTATAAAAAATATATCTTTCAAATTTACCCTCCAATCTCCAAATGTTTCTTACCAATAAATTAATAAACTGATTAGGAACCTAATGTATTTATAAACTACAAATACTAAGTTGTTACATAATAAAAGTTGGAACTTAATTTTGATGAGATTTTTCACGATAGGGACTAATCGTTACAAATTTTAAAGTACAAGTACTAAATTGTGTTACATATTAATATTTAGAGACCAAATTGTTACAAAATTGAAAGTAAAGAGACTAAATCGTTGCAAACTAAAGTTCAAGAACTAAATAGTTACTTTCATGAAATTAAAGTTCAAGGACCCAAAATATTTGTTAACCTAACAAAAATAGAATGTGGATAAAAGTTCAACAATCAAAATTAAATTGTCAAACAATTCAAACACAACTAACAGCTAAGAATCTTTACAGTAGTATGATATTGTCCACTTCAAATCTAAGTCTTCATGATTTTACTTTTATTAGATTCTACCAAATAAAATGAGACATACTATCCTACTTAAATACCTAAAATCTTCCATTCCCGATATCTAATACGAGACTACGTTCGCCTCTCCGATAGCGATAAAATGAAAAGCAAAGAAGAAGTGTCATTGACTTACCACCAAGTTTGTGGTCGGCGGTGGAATGACAGAGAGTGGAGTTGAAAAAGAGGGTCCTTGACATATAATCAGACATGTGGTGTGGAAGAAGAGGGAATTGAATCGCAGCAATGAGGCCCTTTCTTAGGACAACGTGCGGCGGTTCCAAGTAGCGCATACCAATGACTGACATGGTGCGGTCGAAATGGTAGACTTGAGGCACATGATTGGGACACAAACGCCCATGCTCCTTCAGCGCCAATGCCTCAAAATAGATCCTCTCCCTTGTCATCTTCCATGATTCTCCTCTTGTTCGTACGTATGGAAGTGCCTGAAATTTCCCCCCAACCATTTTTGTCGCAATGTATTCATAGTTGACAACACAATACTAAGGTTAATTCGTCGCCGCGTTTTGGTACAGCTTTGAGATCAACACGATTAGAAAGCTAGATAGAGATTAGAAAAAGGGAAAAGTACCCTTTTGATCCTTAAGTTTTGAGTATATATATTGTATAGTTTCTATTCCATTCTTAGGTTTCAAAATGTTACATTTTCACTATAGAGTTTTAAGTTTAATTATTAGTTTTTATTTGGTCCATGAATTTTAAAATATTTACATTTTTATCTTTGAGTTTTGAGTTTAGTTTCCAATTGATCTTTAGGTTTCAAGATTTCTACATAGTGATGGAAAATTAGTGAAAACTAATTTAATTCTTTTAAATTAATTAATATGCCACTTGAGCATTGGTAAAAACTCAAAGGGTAAAAGTGTAAAATCTTGAAACATAGAGATCAAATAGAAACTAAACTCAAAACTCAAAAAATAAAAATTTAGTCTCCGTTTAATAACCATTTGGTTTTTTGTTTTTAGTTTTTGAAAATTGTGCTTGTTTTTTCACCATTTATTTACAATAGCTTTCATCTTCTGTACAATGGTTTACATCTTTCTTAAGAAAATACTTGAATATAGCCAAATTCCAAAAACAAAAACAAGTTTTTGAAAACTACTTTTTTTAGTTTTCAAACTTGGCCTGATTTTTGAAAACACATCTAAAAAGTAGATAAAAAAATATGGAAAATTATAAGTGGAAGTAGTATTTATAGGCTTAATTTTAAAAAATTAAAAATAAAAAATTAAATAATTATCAAACGGGACCTTAACATTTTGAAATTTAAGAACTAAATGGAAATTAAACTCAAAACTCAAAGGTAAAAATATAATATTTTAAAATTTAGGAACAAAATGGAAACTGAGTAAGCAAAAGTGTACTTTTTTTCTTTATAATATAATCGACAACAAATCAATAAAATTAACCCAAATATAATCAGATAATACAAATTTTAAATTCTCCAAACTAAATTCAACTAGAGAGAGAGAAGGTGAAACCTGCTTGAGGACAAAAGAACCAGAGGAGCCGACAACAATATATACGAAATTAAGGTTGCCATCTCCGACCTCTGTAACCTTAACCTCATCCAAATTCTCACCCACCATCGAACTCAGACAAGGAACCGTCCTCACATATTCTATCACCGACTTCTCGTCCAGCCGCCGGAACTCACAAAAACCGCCCATTATCTCCGGCCCTCCGCCGCAACCGAAGTCGACTTTTCTCTATAAGGATCGCTCGTCACCGGAAAAAATGGCCACAGCTTCCAATTTATGGGCAACAAAGGTCCGCTGAATCTGCCCAATGTTTTGGATTTATTCAGGTCGGCTTCGACGGTGGACTTTGAAACATAAATTGAAGGAAGTTCCCAATTTGAAGATGATCGATGGCTACTCATCAGCCAATTGCCGTTGCGAATAAAAAATTTTCTTTTTTGAAAAAGGAAAATTATGTGCTTTTATTGAAAAACTATCTTCTAATTTCAGATATTTCAAATATGACGGCATCATTTTCAAATGTCTCCGTTATGGTCTTGGTCTTTGTCTTCTTTTTCTTTGCTTTTTTGTCGTCTTTACACATGGGGAGATTTGGAAAGGTGTGTATATATATTTCAACCTTCAATTTCTTAAAATTAGACTTCATACTTTTTATCTTCCACCAAGCTTCCGTTTGAGTAATCATTTTAAAAAATTATTAAGCAAGTTTATTAAGGGATTACATGTTTGAATAATCATTTTAAAAAATTATTAAGCAAGTTTATTAAGGGTGTACACGTCGGAAATGTTGATGGAAATGTCTATAGAAATCTCACAAAAAAAAAAATATGGAAATGATGAAAATTAAAGAAAATTGTTTGAATTAATAAATGAAACTTTAATTGGAACATAATTAGAGTATAATTGACTTTTTTTTTTAATTACATTGAAAGATATAAGTAATATTTATATGAAAATGTCCATATCAACAAAAATTTTATAAACATAAACTCGCAGTGAAATATGGAAGTGAAATATGGAATTGATTAAGATTGTTTGAATTAGTAAAGAGAGTTTAATTGTGGCTTAGTTAAACTATAATTAATCATCATATCTATCAATAATGTAAGTAATTTTTGTATAGAAATGTAGATGTTGACTGGAATTTTGAAATAAATCATCGAAACACATGAAATGAAAAATGGATGAAAATCATTTGAATTTAAATGAAAATTTAATTGTGGCTTAATTATGATATAATTGACTATTTTTAATCACCATCTCTTAAAGAAAAAACATAAATTATTAGTTTACATAATTAAAAAGAATATGAAATACCAAGATAAGGTAAAATAATTTCAAAAAGTTTACCAAAAGATTAGAGTTTCAAATCCCCACTCCACATATTGTTGAATTAAAAAAATATTAAAAAAATTGAAGCATAAAATTTTATTACAAAAAAGAACACGCATACTTGAGGTAAATTATAACCAACAAATCAAACAATTTTAAGAACATTGATTATAAATAATATTAAATAACAATCCGTAATCAAAGATGTAATAAACACTCAAACAATTTGGTATTAACTATTAAGTATTATTTAATAGGAAGAGAAATTTAAAAAAATATATAAAATACGAAATTGTTGTATGTAGGCATGAAAAATACTCAGAATTTTTTTTTTTGGAAAAAGACTGAAAAAGATAACATTAAAAACTATTAAATATAACAATAAATTATATAATTTTAATTAATAATAAGAAAGAACAGTTTAATTAAAATATACTAATAAAATAAAAAGAAAAGAATTTGAAAAATTAAAAACAAAAACCAGCGTTTGAGAATGAGGAGAGAAAGAAGGGGAAAATATGACTATAAGGGCAGTCCCACGTCGGAAAAATTCACGGTAGGAGGGTAACTTTTAGGGGTGCAAGTGACTCAATTTGATTCGATTACTGTGCAAAACTAGAGCCGAATCGATTATATAAAAGGAAATTGACTGAGAGATATCTGTCAGTTTGAGCGATTCGGATTTTTTGGTTTAAACATGCACTCCTTAGTAACTTTTTTCTGTAAAAAGCCTCCTCGCCTAAAACTTTAATCATAAATTGTGTCAAATAGGTTGTTTCAAGATCGATCCTATTTTCTCAATGCCTAAAATTTTTAAAATTTTAGGCATTGAGATTTGTTGTATTTTTTTTTGTATAATTCCTTACCATTTTACCCTCATTTATGTTTATCTATCCACAATTATTAAGTTGATTAATTTTAATTTATTCCATATTACACTTAAATCTTATGTGGTAGGTAATATTAATATTTAATATAAAAAATAATATTCAAAATTTTATTTCTATTTCATTTCGTAATCTTGCGTAATAATTAAAACATTTCAATTTGTAATATTGTCTTCTTTACTATTCTATTTTTCATTCAGCATATTTTTCTCCACTTTTCTCATTTTGACTGGTCATTACTGCCTCCACCTTCTCAATTTTATTTTTATTTCAATTTGTATTCTTGTATTATATCCTCGCATGATTTTTCATTTATACTCTTATCTTTTTAAGCGTTCAATTTTTTTTTTTTAAGTTCAACAACAAGTGAGGGTGAAAAATTCTAGAATTTGACCTATTGGTTGGGGGAAAATGCCTTACCCAAAGAGCTCTGCTGACGTTGGCATTTTGTGTATTTAATCTAATAACAGTTACTGTATCCATTTCTTCATATATACATCTTATTTTTTTAATCATACTATAGCAAGTTATTTTGAAAAATAGTATTATGCAAACATATATAATCATAGATATCTCATATATATACCTCATATTTTCACCAATCACCAACTTACTTAATATATCCATGCAATAGTATAAACAAGGTATGTGAAACTATTAAAAAAAACTATTTATACAAAAATCCTAGTAATGTTGTTCCCTAGTTTGATTGATTGAAAGTTTTTCACAATCATTTTTTTAAATTTTTTTTATGATAATTTAATTTCGTCCAAATCAGGTTGCTTAATACGATAATTTTGTATGCATACAATTTATTATATATACCCAATTTTTTTTATCATACCTATTTTCCCAAATATTTAATTTATTATGATAATTATTTTTTATACATTTTGTCATATATGTCTAATATTTTTTTTCATAGTACTGTATTCATTCATGTATATCATTTTAGGACGAAATAATTAATTACGCAAAAATAATAATTTGTGTAATTATGAAAAGTATAATGTGTAATTAATATAATATGAATAATCAAATCGGGTTACTACAAAAAAATCAAATTGGATAATATTTAAAAAAAAAAAATAAATTGATAATAAATGTCAACATAAATTACCTTAAACGAATTGAGTCTAATAGAGAAAAAATCGACACAATAAATATGGATAGAGAATATTAATGGAGGGTAATTGGTAAGAAAAGTCTCAAAACTTTTCCAGAAAGTCTAAATATGAAAATATTTATAAATTATATGGACATTTATGAAATACAGGCTTATAGTGCAACTGAGTCTGATACTTTGGTTGACCAGACATCTACCTCTATTTTTCCTCCTCCTATGACTACTCAATCATCTCTTGAGGTTGCAGATGATCCTCCACCTTGTCAATCCACTCATATTTGTAAGTCTACTAAACGACCATATTTTGCTTATTCTTCTTATTTTAGTTCTTTTGCTTCATTTCACTACAAGAAATAACACATTCTGTGAAAAAAAAAAAGTCAATAAAAGTCAAAAAAACGCCGTAGAAACTTTTTTGCGATGAAAACACAACTGTTGCAAAAATTGTCGTTATCACATAAACGTTTTTTACGTTTTTGAAAAAGGGTCGCAAATGTTGTGACGCTTTAGAAAATGTCGCAAGCTTGCGACACTTTTGGAAAAGTCACAAGTTGAGATGCTTGTGACGCTTTTTGAAACGTCGCAAACTGCAATGCTTGTGACGATTTTTGAAACGTTGCAAATTGCGATGCTTGCACTGCTTTTCGAAACATCACAAATATTGCTTCTATTCATCGTCTCTCTTAGCCTTTATCCTGTATAGAGGCTGTTCATGATCCACTTTGGTAGGATATTATGGTTGAGGAACTTACTGCTCTACATCAGACTCATACATGGGATTTGGTACCAATTACCATATGGAAAACATTCATTGGTTCTCGTTGGGTCTACAAGATTAAAAAGTGTTTCGCTTTAAAATAATTTTCTCAAAAGTCATCTTCCTTAATGTCACATTAAAAAATGATGATACATGCTTTTTTTAAACAAATCTAGGAGCATGTAGATTTGAATCTCTAATCTAAAAAGGAGTAGATGCCAATTACCATTAAACTACACTCATGATACATGCTAATTGCAATGAACTATGATTAATAATAGTTTCACACGACAAAACACAAAGTGATTAGTAAGCAAACTAAATAACACAAGGCAAGAATGGTCGTTAATGAAGGGCAGAATGAAGTGTGGCAGGAAAATCTTTCTCAGTGGGGATAAATTATTTGGTGAGACCACCACAATGTGGCTGTTAATTTTTCAAGTTGAATATAGAGACAAAAGTACCTCGCTAATTTATATCCCCTATATTTGGGGGCATGAAAATTATTAAATCCACATTCAACAGTTATTATGAGGCAGCCATATTGTGGTGGCCTTATTGAATAATTTGTTCTCAACAAGTGCTTGATGTGTGGAGATTGGATTTAGGGATTTTGTCCCCTTTTTCGCATCTTCCCAACTGTATTCTTGATTTTTTTTTTGCTTCATTTATTATGAATCAAAAAAGAAAAAAAAAAGGTAAATTCGCCAAAAAAAATCTAGCTGATAAAATCAACACCCTGGTATAAGTTTTTGACTTAATAAAAAATTCATTATTTTACTCCATTCCAAACAAAAATTACTCAGAATTTTGATTCTTCAGATTCTCAACTCAATAGATCTAAAAGGAAAAAAACATTTTTGATTCCTAAGGTTTAGATTTGGTTGCATTTGAGTCTATGAGTTTTTAAACTCAACATTTTAACTCGAGGCTTGGAATAATCTCGTTTTTGGTCGCTTTTTAATCTTTCTGTCAATTTTCTATTATATAGGGTTAATTAGACAATTTTTTATTATTTTTGGTATGATGTGGCTTAAATTACGAGATCATGTGTCAATATTTTATTAAAAAAACATTTTTTTATTGAGTAAACTAAAAATTAAAAAAAAAACTTATTAAATAACAAATACATTAAATAAAAAACATAAAAACAAAAATTAAAAAAAAAAATATCAGCCCTTCTTCCTTCTTCATCATCCTCATCATTACCACTGTCTTAAACCCTAAACATTAAACTACCAAATCAAAAAAACACAAAAAAAAAGGCTTTAAAAAAAATCCTTCTTCCTTTTCTTCCTCTTTCTTTTCCTCTTCTTCTTCTTTCTTTAACTTCAAACTTATCATAGGAACCAATTTTAAACTTTATTGAAAGTACAATGACTAAAATTGGACATTAAAAAGTACAAGGACCAAAATAGAACAAAACTCAAAATACAGGGACATTAACTTAAAAATTTTGAATTTTAAACTTTTCAAACAAGAAACAAATTTGAATTTTAAAAAAATAATCATTTTAGCCTTAAGTGTCATCATGTCCATTTTAATTTCTGAACTTTTAAAAAATAATTATGTTAAAAGTTATTATCAAATCAAAATAGAAAAAATTTAAAATTTTAGATAAAAAAATATAATTCAAACTAGTGGTAGTTTAACACCTGTTATCCTCCTCTTCAAGTCCCCACCAATTGTTGGGAGAAAAATAATAATATAATGATAATTTAAATTACTGCAATATTAAATTCTCCCATTCCACAGGATAAACAAACCAAACAATAGTCACAAATATTAATTTAAAGAGAGATAAAAAAAAGAGAGAAAATGAGACTGAAGTTTATACTGGTTCGCCCCAAACTCGGGACTACGTTCAATTTCTGCAACTGCAGGTTCTACAAAATGGGAGATTACAATAAGCTTCATACTCGCGCCACAAACTAACCCTATATAGCCCAACAATGGCTATTGACTTCCAAGTATCACAATCCGATAGCTTGGGATCAACAACAAATGAAATACTCTCAAACCCACAAGGGAAAAACTCTTTTTCTCTCAACAAGAACTCACTACCACACCATATGTTGGGATTGTTGGAAGTGCAACCAAAGTCCCACATTGGCTAGATAATGGGAAGATCATGGGTTTATAAGTGAGGGACACTATTTCCATTGGTACGAGACCTTTTGGGTGTCCCTAACACCATACACAAAATACTGAAAAACTGTTCAGTTACAAAAATAGAAAAAAACCACACCCTTGGTCACCATCTAATGGGCCTTTAATAGGGATAATTTAGGCCCAATACCACAAAGCATACTTTTCGTCAATTTTACTGTGCGCTTGTGTATTTCTGAATGGGTATTTTACCATTGTTGTGTTATTTTGGCTTCACATCTAGCACTTTGGTCCATGAAAGATTTTCGACTGATTAGTCTTTACAATGTATCATACAAGATTATCACTAAGACTTTAACAAATAGGCTGAAAATGATGTTGGATAGTGTCATCTCTCATACACAAATTTGCTTTTTGTTCCTGGTCGGATGATTATTGACAATGTCATTATTGAATTTGAATGTATTCACACCATACGAAATAGAAGACAGGGTAAAAATGGGATGGTGTGTTGGGAATGACTACAATGGGCTTTGGGCCTTTGGTCCATTATAAGTCTTTGCAAGAGATAGAATGGTGTTGTCCCACATTGAAAGATTTTAAGTTGGGAAGTGGGTTTATATACTAGAGCATCTTTGGGGGCTTGTAAAATGTGAATAGAGTGGTAGTAAAATCTCTCCACACACGCGCGCCGCCGCCGCCGTCCGGGCGGGTTCGGGTTCGGGCTTGCGCGTAAAAAAGAACTAATTTTTTACCTTTCTATTCAATTTATGAATAACTCACTCTTTAATGTCTCCTTAATGTTTGGATCTAAAACCGTTTTTCCTTAAAAACGTTTTATTTTATTCTTTTCAAATACAGATCCAGATCTAGAAAACAGGTACATTCTTCTACATTCTTCTTCATTCTTCTTCATCTTCTTCCTTATCGATTTTGGTATTCTGAGCAAATTAATTTTGATTCCAATCCTCCTCTAACGAGTGCACGTTCGAGGTGGGTGTTGTGTTAACCTTGGGGAGCAACCGGACAGAACACGATTAGCACCGAGGTCGTGCCGAATTTGCTTTCAAGGCAGTGGTATCCCACGGCACAACAATTACATTCTGGTTTTCTTCGGCAATATGGTGGTCATGAAACTTTATATAAGTAAGACATATGATCGCATGAAATGGACTTACTTGCGAAGAATAATAGAAAAATGGGTTTGGTTATGAACTATGTGTAATCTGCTTGTTTCATGGTGCTTTTAAACGAAACACCTTGTCAGGAGTTCATACTTGGTTGTGATCTAAGACAAAGGGGACCCCTTTTCCCCCTATTTAATAATTTATTTCATCTTTGTGTAGAAGGGTTTTCTACTATGCTCCTTCATGCTAAACAGAGGAACATGCTCACGAGTTTGCAAATAAATAATTATCGTCTCATGATTACATACTTACTCTATGTAGATGATAACCTCCTATTTTTTAAAGCCACTTATAGTAATTGTGTCACAATCAAGTACATTATCACTTTGTACGAGAAAGTCTGTTGGACTATCAATAACTATGACAAGTCGTTGTTTATAGTTAATCCTAACACAGGTACAGAGGTGGTAACTATGATTGCAGATGTACTCCAGGTAACTCATACTAGTGTGGTTGGACAATATCTCAGTCTCTCCTCCCAAACCTCGCTCAATAAAAAAACAAGTCTTTAACTCCATCAAAGAAAGAGAGTGTGCAAAGCTCTTCATGGTTGGAAACACAAGTTTTTTTTTCAGATGGTGGAAAATCAAAGCAGCGGTGCAGGCTATATCAAATTACACGACATCATCCTTCTCCAATCTGGCTCAAAATGGAGTCAATTCCTCTCTTACCTGTCTGTTTTGTAAGAATAAAATGGAAATGATGCAACATATTGTTTGGGAATGTAAATTCACAAGAAAAGTGTGGGGTCGCTATCTACTTTTGCTGATAAAGTGGGGTATTTTGGCAGATCAAATTGGGATATCAAGGACTATTGTGCCTGGGGACGCACGAAGAGGAAGGATCATTGAAAATTAGCTTCGGACATGTTTGAGAGTGATTTTGAAATGGTTAAAATCACTTATGTCATGCTCAAAATTACACTAAACATGTCTTTAATCATTCAAAATCAACTTAATATTTGATATTACACTTTTAAACGCGATTTAAATCCCATAAAAATTGATTATGAATAATTAAAAGCATGTTTCAGAATAATTTTGAATCCGACAAAAGTGATTTTAGCCATTTCAAAATCACCCCTAAACATACCCTTAATCTTGATGTGGAATATCGAATCTTACCGCAATACCATTCTCCACAATGGCAAAGCTCCAAACCGACAGGCGACAACGCTTGGTCGGTTTGATGGACAAATATCTCGAAGATTTTGTGAAGATAACTCCAACACTAAGGGCACATTTACCTACATGTAACTAGGGGTGTGCAAAAACCAAGCCGAACTGACAAACCGAACGACCCGGGCCGAAACGACTGGTCTGGTCCTGTTTTGTAATTAAATGATGGGTTCCTCGGTTTAACCTTTTAAAAAACCGAGTTTTTCGGTTCAGTCTTCGGTTTATTTCTTTAAAAATCTAAAAAAACCAAACCGAACCGATAATTTTTAATTAATTTAAAAAAAAAAACTTAAATTTAGCCCACCTTAAATGCCCCAAACCCAAAGCCCAAGGCCCAATTCCATTTTCAAACCTTAAATCTCACACGCAACCTTATCTTCTCACACAAGTCACATCTCCCATCACAATCAACTTTATCTCATCTCTCACTCCCTCTCTCTCCCTTTACCTCTTCTCTCTCGATCAAGCATCTCTTCAAGCATGAATCCACCAGACCACCATCTCCTTCAAGCATTAATCCACTGCCATCTCCTTCAAGCATCTCCTTCAATGTCCACTCACATGGTTTCATCTCCTCTTGCACTCGTCTCTCACTCTTTCTCTGTCTAAGTTTTGGGTTTTTCTTGATTTTTCATCTCCTCCTCACTCAGCTCTCACTCTTTCTCTGTCTAAGTTTTGGGCTTTCTTTGGTTTTTCATCTCCTCAGCACTCGTCTCTCACTCTTTCTCCCTCTAAGTTTTGGGTTTCCTTCGTTTTTCATCTTCTCCCACACTCGTCTCTTACTCTTTCTCTCTAAGTTTAGGATTTGTTGTTAGACAAAATGTAAATGCAAAAGTCGGTTAAAAACCGAACCGAACTGATTGGAGCCGAAATTAATTGGTTCGGTTTTTAGCCGAAACCGAGGAAAACAACGGTTTCTTCGGTTTAGAACAGTCCAAAACTAAGGTGTTCGGTTCGGTCATCGGTTTTGGTCAAAACAGGACCAAACTGAACCGTGCACACTCCTACCTGTAACGCAATTTCACATTAGATGATGTTTACTGTATTCGACAGATAATCAATTGTGGGCCACACGTTATTCTATCTCGTAATCTAATTACATCCAAAATGGTATGTTATCTTATTACCATTGAATATTACGTGCAACCCACCCATCCTTTTGGTTTACTTCCCACGCTTTATCATTTCTCTCTATTCTAGCCTCGATTATTTTTTTCTTTCTCATTCTTCTTTTCTCCTTCTTCCTTTTTCTTTCTTTTTCTGAAATTTCTTCAGGTTGATAAAGAGCATTAAGACCCGTAATTATTTTTATGGCTTTACTAAATATTTTCTTATCCGTTTTCTGGACTATCGTTTTTTCCATGGTCTCACATTTTTAGTTAGATGAAACATGGATTCATTCTTGAGGTTTATTTTCTATGATTTTTGCGATATATATTTGAATCGACATGAGATTTTTTAGATCAATAATTTTTTTTTATGCGTGAGTTTTGGCTAGGTTGCTAGACTTGCATTTTATAGAGACCGATAAGCGTGAGTTTTGGCAAGACATATTTTGATCGATATATATTTAGATGAGATCGATATCTAGATTGATAATCGATATTTTTTTATATGTGAGTTTTGGCAACACCATATTTGATCGGTATCGATATCAAGATCAATAATCAATATTTTTTTTTTATGCTTGAGTTTTGGTCAGACTATATTTTGATCGATATCGATATACAAATATTTGCAGAATGAAAATCTGTTATGATTTTTGGATAATTTTTTTTATACGTTATTTTTTGTTTGATCTGTAACAAAAAAAAATTATTTTAGAAAATTTGAAAAATCATTTTAGAAAATTTGAATAAGTAAGAGACCTAACAATCTTTATAAGATACATGAATTACCCCTCTCTAATTGGTTTTGAGATGGAACTCCATGTTGTTGGGTTTGTTTTTTCACTTTATGTGGAAAATAAAAGCCCACAACTAAAGGCCCATGTGGGCCTAGGTTATGCTTTTATAAAATTGAAGCTGCCGGTCATAGGATATGTGTGCAAGAGACAAAACGGCAGAGGAGAGAGAGAAAGAAAATAGAAAGGAAAAGTCTTCCGTACAGAATCGTTTTTCAGCTTTTTAGAGGTCGATTCGTGGTCCAATCAAGCTGAAATTTTGACAGCGTGTTTCTGACACGAGAGTCTTCAATCTGAAAGGTGGAGATTTATTTTGGAGCTGCCTACAGTCAATTTGCAATGGGTAGTTGGGTTCCACTTTGGGTGAGATCTTTCTTATTTGTTCTCTTGGAATATTATCGTTTGATGCCGAGATTTATTATCTTGAGATATCTATGGTTGTATGTCTTTAGTTAGTACTAGGGAGAACTTGTTGTAACCCATTATTGATTATAGTGGAGATTTTGACTTCGGTCTGTGGTTTTTTACTCTTCATCTTGGGGAGGTTTTTCCACGTTAAAAATTACTTGTGTGTCCTGTGCTTGATTATTATTATTATCATTGTTATTTCTACTTGACTAATTTCCTATTAGGTTCACACATGAGGGGATAATTGATCTCTAAAATATAGTGTTTATCCCAACAAAGTGGTATCAGAGCCAAGTTGTAACTAGTTAAGTACGTTGTGTTGAACATGGAAACTAGTACAGGTAAGATGGTTACTCTGAATGGCTCAAATTATCAAGTTTGGAAAAGAAAGATGAAAGATATTTTATATGTGAAGGATTTGTATCTTCCTATTTTTTCACTTGAGAATCCTGAAGATAAAACTGATACAGAATGGGAAATATGTCATAACAAAGTATGTGGCAATATTAGACTTTGGGTTGAAGAAAATATTCTGAATCATATTGGTGAGGAAAATCATGCACGAACTTTGTGGAACAAGCTTTAGTCATTATATGTCCCCAAAACTAGAGTATGTTGTTTATAATCAAGCAAATGATGACTTTAAAGTACCAAGATGGAACATTAAAGTACCAAGATGGAACATTCACGACAGATCACTTGAATACATTCCAAGGTATCATTAATCAGCTGGCTAAAATGAATATCAAGTTTGATGAAGAGATACATGGATTATGGCTTCTTGGTTCATTATCAAACTCGTGGGAGACATTTAGAACTTCCTTATCGAACTCATCCCCAAATGGAGTACTAAGTATAGACTTAGTAAAAAGCAGTGTTTTGAACGAAGAGATGAGAAGAAAGTTTCAGGGCTCTTTTTCACAATCATAGGTTCTTGTTACTAAATGAAGGGGGAGGGGTAAGAGCAAGGATCCGAAGTGTAGAGATAGAAGGAAAAGCAAAAGTGGTTAGCTTGCAAATGTTGAGTATTTTCACTAGTATGAAAGGGCATATAAAGAAATATTGTCGACAACTGAAGAGGAAAAATAAAAATGATAAAGGGAAGGAAAAGAAGAATGAAGATGGTAATGACGCAGACAGAGTTGTTGCAGCCACTGAAGAGTTCCTTATTTTATTTGACGGTGATGTTATAAACCTTCCTACACAACAGAGCAGTTGGGTGATCGACAGTGGCGCCTTAATTCGTGCTTACATCAAGGAGGGATTTCTTTGCATCCTACACATCTGGTGATTTTGACAGTGTTAGGTGATGGATCAGCGAAAGTAGTTGGCATTAGAGATGTGCACTTGGAGACCAAGAATAAATGGTTCTATGCTGATTTTGAAGAATGTGAAACACATCACTGATATTCGCATGGATTTAATCTCACAGGTAAGCTTGATGATAAAGGTTTTTGCAATACCTTCTATGATGGAAAATGGAAACTTACTAAAGGCTCTATGGTGGTAGCTAAGTGAGAGAAGTGTTCATCACTGTATTTGATGTAGGCCAATATTATTGATTGCAATATAAATACAGTGGACAATGAAGAGAGTGTTGAGCTTTGGCATAAGAGATTCGGTCACATTAGTGAGAAGGGTTTGATGATTCTAGCCAAGAAAAATCATCTTCTTGGTATAAAGAATGCACATTTGAAAAGATGTGATCATTGTTTGGCAGAAAAGCAAACAAGAGTTTCTTTTAAGGCATCTCAGCATCCTAGGAGGCCAAATATACTTGACTTAGTATATTATGATGTGTGTGGTCCTATGAAAACAAAAACACTTGGAGGTGCATCATATTTTGTGACGGTTATAGATAATCATTTGAGGAAAACATGGATTTATACCTTGAAGACTAAAGATCAAGTGTTGCAAGTGTTTAAACAGTTTCATGCCCTTGTTGAAAGATAAACTGGTGAAAAGTTGAAGTATATTAGAATGATAATGGGGGTGAGTATTGTGGACCTTTTGATGAGTATTGTAGGAATCATGGTATTCGACATCAAAAGACACCTCCTAAGACTCCTCAGTTAAATGAGTTAGCTGAGAGAATGAACAGAACACTAGTTGAGAGAGTGAGATGTTTGCTTTCACAGTCACAGTTACCCAGATCATTTTAGGATGAAGCATTAAGTATAGTTGTACATGTTTTAAATCTCACACCATATGTTCCGTTGGGTTTTGAAGTTCCTCCACACGTGTTTCTCTAGATTTTAATTGGAATGTCCTTTTGGCTTGAATCTCTAGCCATTTTGCGACGCCTTGGAAGCAATTCCAGCGAGTTCAGCACCACAAATCCAAGTTGAAAGTGACTCTCTAACGGTAATTCGACTCCTACAAGGAGAAGGAATTGATCACTGATAAGTCTTAGATTAAAGCTTATTTAACTTCCAATTGCTTAAAATATTCTTGTTTTATCTTAAGACCAATTGAAAATAGTGGAAGATTGTTTCAATTTAAGGAAGAAAGGAATATGATGACATTTGGAATAAAGTTTTAAATAAATTGATCTTGTTGCAGGAATTATGGAGATTGCAAAATCAAATTCTGCAATTCGTGGATAGAAAGGAATGACAAGGAAGTTATGGAAATTGAAAAAGCCGGCGCAAGCAAAGAAACCCATATATGGAAAACTCAATTTTCGCACGAATTGGGGGAATTGGAGCGCGATTTTTGGCAAATTTCAACCCTAGGAAGATCTACAAAAGATGGAGGAAGAATCTCGAGGGGATGGTCGGTTTTGGAAGAAGAAAATAAAGGGGAAAATCGAAGCTCTGTTTTTCTGGAATTTTTTTTATCATTCTGTTTTAACCAAAGAATTACAGTGCTGTTTGTTTTTCTTCAATTTTCTTTGTTCTAAGGAGAATTGCTTGAAGCACAATCCCCGTTCTCCATTTGATTTATTTTTGAAGTAAGTTTAAGTTTTAATCTCATTCTTAGTGGTGGGTTTATTTCAAAAAATACTACTCTATTTTTCTGCACTTTCTTATTTTTTTCTGTTTCACCGATGGTTCAATCTTATGTTTTTAGAATTTCCCTTCTTGTATGACGAATAGTTGTGGGAGTTACCCCCTTGTTCTTAATCGAATTCAATTTTGAATTAATTTGTGGTTTTATCTAGCATTCATTTGCAAGTTTCTTTTAGAATTCTTCCTTGATTTCATCTCTAAATTTTGATGCAAGATTGTTCAATTTCTACACTTTTCCAGTTTGTCCAATCCGATTGAAGTAGCACTTGGGTTGTTAAGACCAACCATCTCCTAAATTTGGTGAAGGTTGAGTCGATTGGAATGGAGTGAGTGGTTAGCCAAATTTATTGAATGAATTTCCATTATTAGTTGGTTTTGTCCTCTGCCTTTAGTCAAGTTTTAGTCTTTACTGGAATGTTTAAAGCCCTTGATTCTTTGTTTCAATTGAGAATCTCTTGAAGTCCTTGTAGTTTTATCGAGAATAGCACTGCAATTATTTGCCTTAATTATTCAATCTACACAAATTCTAATATGAACTTTTTCTCAAAATTTAGTTGTAATATTTTTATTTTTAATATGAGCTAAAACTTCTTAGGGGGTTCAAGAATGTGAATTCCCTAAGAAGTAATTGTAGCCTAAATTTCAATAAAAACCAAGCCTACATCTCAATTGTTTGTTTGTGTTGAATAAATTTCCGTTGAGATCCTAGATTGATCAACTAGGGTAGCAACTCAAGCTTAGATCTAATACCGACAGGGTTAGTGATAAGCGGATTTCACACAAGTGATGGAGAAAAAGAGCTTAGACATAAGTCATTCCTTACCCTAGACATAGGGATTAAGCCTTAAGGACTCCAAAACCCATAGAATTGTTGAACAAAATAATCTAAGATAGAGGGACTATAGACATATAAGTCACTCACTTAGCCTCCTAAAACCCTAAATTCAAGGTGAATAGGAGATGCAATTTTGGTTTACAATTGAGTGTGGAGTAGGTTGGAATTGTAATTTTGGCTTGCAATTACAACTTAGGGCAATGACACTCTTAAACCCCATTTTTATCAAAATTCTTTTGCAAATTTCAATTTCTAAGCTTATCTAGTTTGCTATCAACATTGCCATTTCTAGATTCTACAATTCAATTCTGTAATTTTTCTTTATTCCAATATTGTCATTTCTTGATTCTGCAATTTTTCCAACACACCAACCCAACCTTATTTTTGCAATTTAGTTTTCAAGTTTGCAATTTTCCTTACATTTTGCTGAACAATATTTTTGTTACACCGTTCCCTTGAGATTCGATACTTGGTACTCACATACCATTTTATATTACTTCGATCGCATGCGCTTGCGTGTACACCGATCAATCACATGGAGACGACACTATTCATTGACAAAGCAATTCTCTCGGTTAAGAGTCGCAATGTGGCTAACTTTATGCGTACACGCCGAGAGTGTGACAAAGTGGCTCATCAACTTGCATCTTACGCATGGCAGCTCCAAACCCTTGCAATTTGGTTCAATTCTTTTCAAGAGTGGTTACTAGACTCTAGTTCTATGGACATTTGGCATTTTGTAAACCAGAGTGAGGTCTCTATCCCACTACTGATATCTTGAGGAGTGGTGTCTGCACTTTCTTATAAAAGCACAACTTGGGTGTAGCCTGGGCTGCACCCAAATGTTGTGTAGCCTACTTTACAACCATAAGAAAAAAAAATTGTGGTTGTAAAGTGGGCTGCACACAACACTTGGGCTGCACCCAAGTATTTTTCTTCTTATTAATATATTTTGGTTTTCTGTTCCAAAAAAAATGTTTAAGTAGAGAGAGAAAAGAGCGTACTTGATTCAAAAGATGAAATTTGGAACATTTGAGTTTCCTCTTTGAGTCCCGTGGATAACTTTGAGTTCTCTCTAGTTAAGACCACCTTGCCGTTGGTTTATTTTAGAAAAAATTGGACTTTTGATCTATGAAGTTTGAGTTTAATTTGATTTTTATTTAGACACTGAAATTTTAAAAATGGCATTGTAGATTTTGAGATTTAATTGTTCTAAATGGTCTTCAAGTTAGGTTTGTCATTAATTGACTGATATAAAAATGACATGACATATGTAGTGTTGCCACTAACGGAGGGCAAGCAATTTTTTCCTGATTTGAGAAGGATGAGTTTCTTGTTCCTTTCGAAATACATGCCTAAAGATAAGACAACTTTAGCTAGTTATTGCAAAATTTGAGTTATTTTCTCAACCACCTCATTTAATGTAACCTAGAAGTCCTTTGACCAAAATGGTTTATATTTTCAAAACACTTTAACAAACGAATTATTTCTCTTTAAAAATGCTTTTTTTTTTCAAAATTCTTGTCAAATTAACCACAATTAGTTTTTTTTAGTACAACAAATGAGGGTATGAAAATTTAAAACTCCAACTTCAAAAGGAGTATATGTATATCACCATTGAGCTATGCTTACTTCGGCGTCAAATTAACAATAATGATACATGCGAATTGAACTGTAATAAATAATGATTCAACATCACACAATACAAAGAAAGTAAACAAACTAAATAATTATAACATATGGGTAAATATAATGAGCAAAAAGGAAAAATTCAGATAAAATCAACACCCTAACATAAGTTTTATGAGTTAATACTAAATTCATTGTCTAACTTCGCCTTTCAAACACAAATTACACAAAAGTTTAGACTTTTCAAAGTTCCAACTTTATAAATCTAGACATACACCCACTTATAAATTTAGATACAATGCCTTAAAACAGTAGGGCCAAATTTATTTGGATATTTGGCATGTACTACCTTCTTAAGATTGGAGGTTTGAATCTCCATTCTCTCAAATTTATTGTACTAAAAAAAACAAAAGGGCCAAGAACCCTTTATTTTACTCATTCCTTTATTTCTAACACGCAACAGACGATCTTTTTCTAATTTCCGAACGCGGCCTTGTACTCTGCCCAGAGCTGATCCACCGGCTTCCCCTGCAACTGCACGAAGTAATCGGGACTGTAACCATTTCTGAGCCTCCGATTCAGTTCCGACACGAACCCACTCCTCCGTCCCTCCAAATAGTCCAAAAACCTCGCCGTCTTGTCGTACCCTTCCTCCCAACTTCTCCCGCCGCCGGGCCCGACCCAATGCCCAGGAATATACCCCGCTTTCAGTCGTATGTAATCGGCGAACCCTTCGATCAACCACCCCGGCGCCGCTCCGTTTCCGTCCCATTGCCAGACATGGGTCATTTCATGGTACAACACTCCTGAAATTAAATATGTTGTAATCTATCAATTTAAAATTTTATTTAGAATTTAATTAATTAAAGTTTAGCTTGAGAGATCATTTTTTTAACCCCTGGAGTATTTTTTTTTCTTAATTAATATTGATATTTACTCTTCAAGGCTACAAAGTAATTGTTAAGTCGATAAATAAATAAAAAATAGATTTAAATTATAAGTTTATTCTATGAACTTTTAAATTTGTGTTTAAAAGGTCTATAAACTTAAAAAATGGTCTAATAAATCCATGAACTTTAAATTATCTAATATATATTTAAATTTTTATTTTTTTGTCTAATAAGTCTCTAACATATTCGAAAATTTTAAAAATTAGCTGATCCATTAGATATAAAATTGAAATATATTTGATAGGACTCTAAACTTTTCACTTTGTGTCTGGTAAGTCAGTAAATTTTTAAAAAAGTTGAATAGGTCACCGATAGAAAGATCTCTATTAGATGCAAAATTAAAAATTGATGACCTATAGGACACAAAATTGGAGATGTAATTGCTTATTTGACACTGTTTTAAAGTTCAAGGATAAAAAATAGCTTGACACAAACTTAAAAGTTCAAAGACCAAAGATAATTTTTAAAGTTCAGGAACTAAATTTGTAATTTAATTTTAAAAAATTTAACATCTATTTTTTAAGTTTATATCAAAATTTCTATTTAATTTTTGAACATTTAAAAGAAAACTTATATTAATTGTTGAAACTTATTGGATTAAAATAGAAGAAACTTCAGATTCGGAAACAAATTTAAAGAAAAATTTTAATATGATATAAACGTTTAGTTTTTGAATTTAATGATAGTTTAACACCTGTTATCTCCCTCCTCACATCGCCGTTGTAGCCGGCGATGTAGTTGGAGCTGACGCGAATTCTGTTGATGCTAGTTGCCGCCACTCCATTGTAGGTGCGGTCGATTAACAGGCTGACACTCTGCACATTCTTTCGGTCGGCGGCGGTGTTTTGCCGGAAAATGCTCCAGATAAAACCACTGGCTGCTATCAGCGTTTGACGGCTGTAGTCTGCTCCAATTTGGTTGTCGAAGCGGATGCCGCCGGGAGTGCCACCGGCGTTGCTGGAGACGGTGTAATCAACGGCGGAAACTGCCTGCAGGAGAAGGAGAAAGGGGAAGAGGAAGATTAAGAATATTATGTTGTTGAAAGCCATGGTTGTTTGTGAGGCTGAGATGCTGAGCTTCTTTGCTTTAAATAAGGAAGATGGAAGAATTGTCAAACTGTTCTCGAAGAAATTTCAAATACTCTCATAATATCTTTTTTTTTAATTGATTTTTGAAGTGTTTTTGGAAAGTTAAGAATTATAGGCTAATAAAAATTTCAAAATAATATTTGTTTAATTGTCATTTTCAAAATAATAGCTCTCCTCCTGATGTGTTGCCCTGGAGGCCTTTAGTGTTTGCTGTCCTTTTATTTTTCTTCAGTTTTCTTTTGCCTTTTCTGTATTCCTATGTAAAAATTAAAAAAAAAAAAAAAAACTCATTTTCTTGTCAAATAGATCAATTTTCATTAAAAGATTGATAGTAAGTCATATGAAACTCAAAAAAAAAAAAAAAAAAAAAAAAATCAAAGTCATATGTATTGACTCTATTGAGATAGATACTAAATTTGGATTTTACAATAATTAAAATGAATACTTATAAAAACATGGAAAACAAATTCAAAGCGTAACTTTGAAAAGTATAGTAATAAAATAAAATGTAATAAATTTAAAAAATCGACGGTACATATCTTTTCCATTTGTGACAATAATTTGGGTGACCACTCAAGTCAACTGTCAACCAGGCCATTAATTACAGCCACAGAATATCTGATTTGAAAAGTCTTTTTTTTCTTTTCTTTTATTTTTAGAATAGGTTTGGAAAAGTCTTGATGGTGCTGTTTCTTCCAATTTAATATGCCCTATGAACATAGCAAATTTTTGCAGGACTCCCATAATATCTATTCTCATTTACACTAAAAAATTTCTTCATAAATACTATTTGAAGTCTATTGGAAGTCCACATCATTTTTAAACCATGTTTATGTAGTGGATAGAGGTGTGCATAATTTAGTTCAGTCTGACATCGGACAAAATCGGCGATCGAACCGAACACCTTAATTTTGAAGTGTCTTAAACTGAGAAATAGAAAAAATTGAGGTTTCCTTAGTTTCAATTAGTTGAAACCGATCGGTTCAGTTTGTAACTGACTTTTACTTCCACGTATAACGACACACCACAGAGTGAGACAGTGTCGAATCTAGGAATTTTATATAGGGGGCATGCACAATATGCCCACAAAATGGAAACCCTTAGAGCAATAAAAATCGAATACAGTCAATTGAGATGCACATAATTGAGTTCGATACTCAACTCGTCCTTGATCTGACATCCTATTAAAAAAAAAACTCAATATGCTGCTCTTGTTTCAAAAGAGCCTCACATTTACTCCAAACTTGATTGTGTGCGCTACTACGACCACCAACATGAATTTGCAATTTCTCATTTTTCTTCTAACTAGAAAATACTTCACTTACAAAACATTCACCTCCTGATTGTTTACTAACTTTTGATTTGAACAAATAGCAACATAAACAAAATGTAGCATCCTTTGAAATATTGTATTCTAACCAATTAGAATATTCATTAAACCAAACTAGATTAAATCATCTTGACTTTGCTCCAAATTTCTTGAATGGAAATATATGATTTCGAGGCTGACAAGGTCCTTTTTATAAATATGTTCTATGAACTTGATCTTAAATATTAGAATTGTAATAAGAAATTTTAGTTCTTAGACTAGGATCTGGGGATAGTTTTCCTAAATTGACTTCTGTATAAAACCTAGCAAAATTAGTATTACTTTCTTCTATGAAGATGATGACTTTGTTGTTGTTTTTCTTTTATAATATCTCTCAATTTTGATTTTGAGGTAATTCTACACAAATATTAATTAAAAAAAAGACCTATTACGGAGATTAAAAAGTATAAAAATTAAAAGATTAAAAAGAATCTCAAACCTTTCAAAAAAAAAAAAGAATTTGAATCTTACTTATCAATGATTTATTATTTATATTCTGATGAGTGACGTAAAATTTTGTCTCTTAATATTAACTTTGAAATTAAATAAAAAAAAAAAACACAATATCACTAATGTGAATAGAAAGTAAAAAAATACTTACAAATAAATAATAAACGATACATTTTTTATAGAGGTAAAAATTCAATTCGTGTGCTGTTGAGAGTAAAAAACTTTTTAAATTGGAGAGAATAAAAATATAAACTGACAAACCACGGCCTAGTGTTTAGTGTCTCATGCTAGTTATTATAAGGGGCAATTGGACTGTTTAGTATAATTAAAAGGACCATTTTGAAAAATGTCCAAAAAAAAAAAGCATGATTTATGGCTGCACGTGAAAAACTTATGCAAATAAATTGTTTCGATTTCCTAATTTGCTTATGATTTGATCTGTATTTAAACTGCAAACTGTATATCAAATCTCTTACTAATTCAATTTTGAAGTTGTTATCTTGCGTAGATTTAAATTTTGAATCTCTCTCTATTTCAAATTTTAATCTAAATCTTGAACTTGTTATCTTATCTTATGTAAATCTAAATTTTTGAATCTCTTGTTGTTTATGAATCTTAATTGTTTAAACTACATATTCATTTTTTCATGTTTTTATACAATTCATGGGTAACCGATAAGTTTTTTGTTTGCCAATTGATTACAACTCACAAATATTTGCAACAACCTCAATTAGTGCACTTCCACTCACCCCTCTTCATCTTGTATATTTGTTTCGATTAGATTATGGAGTTTTCTTTAGCATTTTTTACAATTTTCTCCAGATATTAGTGTTCTTTTCTGCTGTCATGGCGTCGAGTAGCTACATACCATTGAAAGAAAGTACAAATTCAAAACCATTCACAAAGAATTTCCTTATTGAACTGCTATTTCTGCCTATCAGGTTGCTCTATTTTGCTTCTTTTTTTTTTCCTTTCTTGTCTTTTGCATTATCTTTTGCCTTTTCTTTTTGTCTTACATAATATCTTTTACTTCAATTTGAAGGAGTTTTTTTGAGTTCCGACTTCTCATTGCTCTTAGATTATGGTTTATCTCCAGATTCTTATCTTCATTTGTGTTTTTGAGGTTTTCTCATCCTATTCAATGCATCAATTATTAGCAGCGTTAACATTTTTCTTAAAAAAAATACACTGTATTTTGACACATAAAAGTACACTATAAATTTGTATACCTCATTTTTGTCCAAATCCTCTATAGCTTCTTCCTCATCAATTACCTTTTCCTTTTTCTGTTTTTTACTTTCCTTTGATTTTATTCAATCTTGAACCAGAGTGTATGCTTGTAAACATAAAGTACTAATAATTATTGAATTCTTAAAATACCAATATGACTGTTTGCCTCCTTTACATTTTTCTTATAATTACTTAATTCAATTGAATTGTCTTTTTTTTTTTTTTCTTTTTTACTTTCCTTTGCTTTTTATCCAAATGTTTTTTAGGTGAAATTTTGTTTTTAAAGTAATTTGGTATTTATGTATCAAGTTATCTTTCTACTTATTTTATTTTCTTTTAAAAAAAACTTTCTACTTATTTTATCAATTGTTTTAATTATTATGTATTTTCAAAATTTAAATACTTAACGAATCTTTGATTTAAAGAATTTTGTAGAGATAGGTTTGTTTTAATTTGCATTCTAAATTGGATATAATTATAGGATAGTTTTAGTATCTTGGATATAATTATAGGATAGTTTTAGTATCTTGGATTTAAAAGTGTTAAAAGGTCTCTTTGTCATTTAAAAATTCAAAAAAACCGTTTGGCCATTTTTTCAAAAAAAAAAAAAATTCCTACGGTCTGTTTTCAAAACGCACATTTAAATATGGTCGTTCTTGGTATCTATGTTTAAGTTTTTTACGTTTCCATAAGCTTGCTTAGATTTTTTTTTGGTCAAATTTTGTTTCTTAGTAATTTGTTGTTTATCCATCTTAGAATGCCCATCAAATTATCTTTCTAGGTAGATTAATTTATTGTTTAGTTAAGATTTTAATTATTATGCATTTTTTAATTTTAAAATACATAATTGGTTTTTGATTTAAGATATTTTAGAGAAGACATGGTTGTTGTGATTTTGAATTCTAGAATTGGATTAATTTCAAGATAATTGTACGTAGTATCTTTGATTCAAATTTTCATTAGAGGGCATTTTTTACTGTTGGGGGAATTACAAATAACAGAGGAAAAATGGAGTAAATATTGAAATAGATATTGAGAAACAAACACGTAAACAATTAGGTTGAGGCACAGGTATCTCGCTCTCTTTAATGAGATTCAAGCCCTCTGCGGTGTATATTTATTTATCAACCACCGATGCAGCAGTTCTTATCTGACCTGTCTCCTCCAGGATACAACAACCCAACTGAAACGTTGTGTAGCTCAAACCACTCTGCACTATGAGGTTGAGCTCAAAGCTCCACAACAAAGAACACTCTTCTTTTGGTCAATTGCTCTTAAAAGAGCAAAATAGAGAAATATGAGAATTTAGAGAGAAGTGAATATTGAAAATGTTGTGTATTGAAAGTGTTTGTGAGAGTGGTATTTATAGTATTTTTTAGATCTAGAAAATAAATACATAATTAAATTTGTTAAACTTTTAACATCTCACAAATACGTTTTTTCTATTTAAAAGAATAAAAAACTCAAATAGCTATTAACTCAAAAGAAACTCATATTTAAAAAACTATTAAATATTAAAAAGTTACAACATTCCCCCACTCATGTTAATATTTAAAATAATCAAAATCAATTGACCAAAAAAAAGATAATTATGCATCATAAAGGTGTGACTCTGCATTGAACCTTTACTAGTGAAATAATAATCTCTACTCTAGCATTAGTAGTGGTCTCTGACTTGAACTCTAACACTTAAGGGGAAATAGAGAACTATTATCCACACATAATTATCCAAGTGTTGACATGAGCTTTATTGGTTAGCACATTATGGCCTTGTGCTGATCCCAGAATTTCATGAGTGTATTTGAGAATAAGCCCCCATATCCTCATAGAGAGCGGCCCCACTCTCACACTCATATAGGTAAAATCTGTCAAGGGTTGCTCCTATAACAACGACACCCCACTCATAAGAGCTACAGATTTTATTAAGAGTTTATTGAAAAACGCAACCCTCCACTACGTTATAGGATAAATGCACTCACATCATAGGGATTGATCAATATAAAAAAAAATAGTGCATATTTACGGCCACCTTATAATTCGTTTTTCCCTTTGAACCTAGTTCTCAGGATCTCTGATCACTAGGTGGGTATCCTTATATATGGCTCATGACAATTATAAGGGCTTCAACCCCATCCCCCCTCGATGTATTTCAGACCCTTTCTCTATTCAAGGCCTTTGTTAATGGATCTGCAAGATTATCACAAGATTTAATGTAATTCACATTAATAATCCCATTATTCAAATAGGATCTCACAGTACTGTGTTTTCTTCTTATAGGTCTGGATTTACCGTTATAAAAACGGTTTTTTACTCTACCAATTGTGGCAGTGCTATCACAATTTCTCAAAATAGGAGGTATTGGTTTCTCCCACATTGAAATTTCATATAATAAATCTCTTAGCCAACTTGCTTCCTCGCTAGCTGAAGCTAAAGCAATAAGCTCTGCTTCCATAGTAGAGTTGGCAATAATTGTTTGTTTTTTAGATTTCCAACAAATAGCACAACCTCCCAAGGTAAAAATATACCCTGTAGTAGATAAAGAATCACCTGACAATGTATTCCAGTCAGCATCAGAAAATCCTTCAACAGCAGCAGGATATTTTTTATAAAGTAAGCCATAGTCTTTTGTTCCCAATAAATATTTCATAACACGATCTATGGCATGCCAATGTTCTTTACCTGGTTTACTCGTAAACCTGCTAAGAACTCCTACTGCATATGCAATGTCAGGTCTAGTGCAATCAGTTGCATACCGTAGGCTACCAATCACGCTAGCATACCCCTTTTGATTAATTACATCACTTTCATTTTCAATGGGAAACAAGTGAACACTTGAATCAAATGGAGTAGACACATGTTTTACAATCAAAATAATTGTATTTTTCTGAGTATTTTCTCAATATAATGTGATTGGTCAAGGAAAAACCCATATAAGGTTTTTGTTATTTTCATACCCAAAATAAAATTAGCCTCACCAAGATCTTTCATGTCAAAATGGCTTCTCAATAAATTTTTTGTTTCATTTATAACAAAAATATTTGAGCCAAAGATCAATAAATCATCAACATATAGGCAAATAATAACATGTGAATCTTCCCATGATTTATAATAGATGCATTTATCACATTCATTTGATTTATAACCATTATTTAGCATGCAAGAATCAAATTTCTCATGCCACTGCTTTGGGGCTTGTTTTAAGCCATATAGGGATTTAGTAAGCTTACACACTTTCTTCTCTTGCCCAGGTTCTATAAAACCGTCAGGTTGGTCCATATAAATTTCTTATTCTAAATCACCAGTTAATTGTCAAATTTTCCAGAAATACGGACTCAACGCTCTCGACTGTTACAACTGCATGAATTACTCCTTTCAGGGGAGGCATCCACCAGCCAAGATTGAAGCAATGGCAGCTTCGGCAGCTCCCAATACCTCTAATGCTCATGCTGGTTATTTTCTCCATGAATCTCATGTCTAGTTATCTGATTCAGGCTACAACGCTCATTTAACCAACGATCTTGCAAATCTGAGTGTGTCCTCGACTTACAATGGTGAAGAGAGTATTACAGTTAGACATGGTCAGTCTCTATCCATATCTCACCATGGTTCTGGTCAACTCTCTTTGTTCAATATGTCATTTCTTCTTTCTAATTTGTTTCGTGTCCCACACATTTCCTCAAACTTACTTTCTGTTCATCAATTTTGTTCTGACAATAACTGCCGATTCATTTTTGACTCATCTTTCTTCCTTATTCAGGACAAAGCCTCGACAAAGTTCTGTTCCAAGGACCTAGTATTAATGGTCTATACCCTCTCACTGTGACGCCTAATCCCTCTACTCTAGTGACACTTACGGCTTAAGCGGGTACCAAGATTTCTTCCACTGTATGGCACAATAGGTTAGGCCATCCTTGTTCCTCTATCCTTCGTTTTGTTTGTCATTCTGCTAAAATTCTTGTTATTCTTTCTACTACTACTGTTTGTAAACATTGTCTCGAGGGCAACTGTCAAACAACCTTTTCCCTTTTCTTCTACTGTCTCTTTGAGTCCTTTACAAATTTTACATAGTGATGTATGGGGCCCTGCTCCAGAAAAATCAATAAATGGTCACCGCTTTTGTGTTTCCTTTATTGATGACTTCTCACGATATACTTGGATATTTCCTCTTTGTTTTAAATCTGAAGTTTGTACTACCTTTACTAAATTCTTGCCTTTCACTGAGAATTTGTTACAATCTAAACTGAAAATCTTTCGTAGCGATGGTGGAGGAGAATTTACTAGCCATACTTTTCAAAATTACTTAACTAAAAAAGGAATCCTTCATAAAAAATCTTGCCCCTTTACACTTGCACAAAATGGTGTTTGTAACGCCCGGCTTATTTAGGAATTTAAATTTTTAATTTTTTTTTTTTTGAATTAAGTGGAATGATTTTCATGGGATAATTTAAATTTTTTTTAGGTTAATTTGCAATTTGGAATGAGAGAAAGGGCATTTTGGTCTTTTAGAAAGAAGATATTTTGATTTTTCTATATAATATTATTTTAATTATTTATTATTTATTATTTTATTTTATTTTGTTTTATTTTATTTATTTTATTATTATTATTATTTTTTTTTCTTTCTTCTTCTTCGCGAACGCCCCCCCCCTTTTCCCGAAAATTTTCCTCTCTCTCGCCGGCAGCTCCCGATCTCTCTCTCTCTCTCTCTCTCTCTCTCTCTCTCGGCCGAACACCCTCACCGGCGACTCTTCTTCTTCTTCTTCCTTTCCGACCAAGCGCCGGCCCTTCTCCTCCTTCCTCGTGTCCGTTCAGCCTCCAGCCGCAGCTCGCCGGAGCCTCTCTCCGACTGCCCAGATCCGTTCGCACGAAGACCCACGCAACTCCTCGCCGGATCTGCCGCAACGACCGCCGAAGCTCACGAACGCCGGCCACGCTGCAAGCCGCCGGTTTCGTCTTCCTCGTCTTCTGCAAGTTTCGCCGGACGACAGTAGCTCGCCGGAAGCTTCAACTCACAACCCACGCCATTGAACGCCATAAGCTCGCCGGAATTACAGCCTGAACGCCTCGAAACTTGCCGGAAAACGCAGATCTGAGAGCCTCGTGCGAAAACGAGCCTCCACGCGCCCTCACGCGCCGATCGGAAGCTCCACGCGCCGCCGTCCGCCGCCGCACGCGCCGCCGTGCTCCGGCCACGCGCCGCCGTGCTCCGGCCACGCGCCGCCGCTCGCCGGAGTTGGGTAAAATTTGCCATTAAGTCCGTTTCGTCGAGTTATAAATGATAGAATGTGTTTTAACGTAATTTGGATGGTTTAAGACACGTTTAGAACACTTTTTAGGTGAATTGTCGAGAACCGAGGATCATACTTCGAGTGGAAACTCAAGAAGCTTAATTACTAAGTGAAGAAAGGGAATTTTAGTAAGTAAAGACTTAAGGTAAGGGATCTCACAACGAAAGAAGTTTTCGAAACCTATAACGAGCTCTATGTTTACTTTGAAAGTATATGTTTTCATATTAAGTATTTAAGAAAGAAAGTGTATTATATGTATGTCTTTGAAATACGATTGCTATGACTGATGCATTCATAACTATGTTCTAAAACGAATGGGACCTCATGCATGTGTTGTGTTCACGAAAGGATTTATATAGGCTGTGACGATAATTCTCCCAAAAGTTTTATGTGGGTTTTGAGGGAACCCGAGTCTTTGGACTCTATATGCTCCCGGGGTTCGAGAGTGCCCCCACGATGGTAGCCTTCGGGCTGAGTCTTCGGACTCCATGATATATGTTAACTTTCGAGCTTACTCTCAGAGGTAGGGAGGACTCTATTAGACAGAAAAAAAAACTATGTCTTCGGACTATTCAGAGGCCCTCGGGAGAATTTAATCGTTCACAAGAGCTGCGAGGAAAAGTACATGGTTTATGAAAGGAATTTTAGGTCCCCTACTACAGCGATGGTTTTATGATTTAAAATGACATGTTGCATGTGATTGAAATTCTTATTTTAAAACTATGATGGACTTACTGAGTATTATTCGTTAATACTCACCCTTTTCCTTTTAAAAATGTTTTCAGGTAAGGCTAAGATCGGCCCTAGCGTGTGACCGGAGATCCTCTACTCGAGTCATGGGAGCCGACTGATCGCTATTCCGCTTCCTCTATGTTTCTAGATGTATATAGAACTCATGTTAAGTTTTTTTTTAATGTTAGGAGAATGTTTTAAAATCTTTTAACCTTTCTTTGTAAATCGTGCACGTGCATTTGATTTCTGCTGTTGAACCCTAGCATCATATTGAGAAGTTTGTTGGATGCTAGGAGGTTGTTTGAAATCTTAGAAGTGTGTTTTTCTATGTCTTATCAGGGTCAAAATTTTGGTTTTCGTGTAGTTACGCCGTTATGTTGCCGAAATTTTTGGTAATATAGCGACGTGACTTAGTAATGACTCTTAGGTAGCGTGTTGAGCCCCTAGGGTCGTTACAGTTGGTATCAGAGCACTAGGTTATAGGTTCTGTAGACTAGCTTACTTCGTAAGCATCAGGTATCCCATGACTAAGTAGTGATTTCCAGTCATCGCGCAGGTACGCCTCTGAAGTAAACTTTTAATTCGCTTGTTGAAAAGCATGTTATTTTTATGAAATGATTCATATGTGAAATGTATTTTAAGTTAAGGAAAGTTTAAGAAAAGTGAAAAGTGTGATCCCTTTTGATGTGGAGGTTAACTTGTTTATGTTTGTTTGTTAAGTATGCCGCCTAGAAGGAGAGGTAGAGGACGAGGTAGAGGACGTGGTGCTGGTAGAATACATGACTTACCTCCTGAGATGCCAGTGGAACAGGAGGTGAATTCTGGGGCAAATTCCCCTGTTGCTCAGGGTCAATCTGATCCAGTTATGGAGCCTGGAAATCCTACGGTTGCGTCGTTGATGTTAGAGGCGATGCAGAACTTAGTACAAGCGACCGTGACGACCCAGTTAGCGCAGATGGGTCAAGTTTCTACGCCAGCTTCATTGCAAGCCCGTCACTTGAAAGACTTTAGAAAGTATGATCCAAGGGCGTTTGACGGATCCTCTGGGGATCCTACAGTGGCGGAGTTATGGTTGTTCTCTATGGAGAACATTTTTCAGTTGATGAGTTGCCCGGATGAATATAAAGTTTCTTGCGCCACATTTATGTTGAGGGATGATGCGTACCTATGGTGGGAATCTGCTCAGAGGACCATAGGTACAGGAGGAGGAATAGTGACGTGGCCGATGTTCAGAGAGGCTTTCTGGAACAAATATTATCCTGCGACTGCACGATACAAGAAACAAGAAGAATTTCTACAACTTAAACAGAATCGACGTCCAGTGGACGTCTACGAGAGGGAATTCACAAGGTTATCTCGTTTTGCTCCCGAGCTGGTAGATACTGAGGCCAAGAAAACGGAGCGTTTTGTAATGGGTTTGGATCCTCAGGTTAAAGGTGTGGTGCAGGCTGTAGCACTTCACGATTATGCTGCTGCGGTGAGGACAGCAGAGTTTATTGTTGCAGGCCAACAGAGTGAGATTCCTATGGTCCAAAATCCGAGTCAGTCATCCTCTGGTCACAAGAGGAGATGGAGTCAGGCGAACTTGAATCCCCAGCGTTCTCAAGAGTCTTCACAGTCGTCCATGAGGTCACAGGGCGCTTCTAGCCAGAGACAGCAAGTGAATAGACCGGGACCTAACACTGGGGAGAAACCTCGTTGTAATGAATGTGGAAAGTTTCATTGGGGTCAGTGCCTGATGCGGTCTGGGTTGTGTTTTCGATGTAAAAGGGAGGGACATAGAGCTGAAAATTGTCCTACCCTCCCAAACAGGAGAGGCCAGTCTTCGGGTTCAGGTGGAGTAGGACTTAATAGGCCCACACTTCAGCAAGGGAGAGTTTTTGCTAGTACCGGCAGGGAGGCTGGTAACTCAGATGCTGCAGTTACAGGTACGCTTCCCGTTTTGGGATACCTTGCATTCGTGTTATTTGATTCAGGTTCTACACATTCTTTTATTTCTGCGTCTTTCGGGAGACAAGCTGAGTTAGAACTTGAGCCATTACCCTCTGCTTTGTCTGTTGCTACCCCGATGGGGTTGAGTCTATTAGCTACTGAGGGGATTAAGAATGGTAAGATGATAGTTTCCGACCACGAGCTGAATGTGAATTTAATAGTCCTCGAGATGGAAGGGTTCGATGTTATTCTAGGCATGGATTGGCTGGCTTTGAATCATGCTAATATTGATTGTTTTCGTAAAGAAGTGGTGTTTACGCCACCAAAACAGGCCAGTTATAAGTTTAAGGGGACTAGAACTGGAGTTAATCCAAGAGTGATATCTGCTCTTAAAGCGAGAAAGCTAGTTCTTAAGGGATCATGGGGTATCTTAGCTAGCGTTGTGGAATTGAGACACACCGAGGTTCACGCATCGTCTGTGCCTGTGGTGAATGAATTTCTAGATGTGTTTCCTGAAGATCTTTCAGGGTTGCCTCCCGTGAGAGAAATAGACTTCACCATAGAGCTTGAACCAGGAACCGCTCCTATCTCTAAAGCTCCTTATAGAATGGCACCAGCGGAATTGAAAGAGCTGAAGTTGCAACTGCAGGACCTATTGGATAAAGGTTTTATTCGACCTAGCGTATCTCCTTGGGGAGCACCGGTCTTGTTTGTAAAGAAGAAAGATGGAACAATGCGATTGTGCATTGATTACAGGGAGTTGAACAAAGTTACGATTAAGAATAAGTACCCTCTTTCTCGTATCGACGACCTCTTTGATCAGTTACAGGGAGCGTCGGTGTTTTCAAAGATTGATTTGAGGTCAGGGTACCATCAGTTGAGGGTCAGAGAAAGAGACATCCCTAAGACGGCATTTAGATCACGATATGGACATTTTGAATTCACGGTAATGTCTTTTGGGTTGACTAACGCCCCTGCAGTTTTTATGGACTTGATGAATAGAGTATTCAAGGAGTTCCTAGATGCTTTCGTGATTGTATTCATTGATGACGTCCTTGTATACTCTAAAACTGAGAAAGAACATGAAGAGCATTTGAGAAGAGTGTTGACGACTTTGAAGGAGAACCAGTTGTATGCGAAATTCTCCAAGTGCGAGTTTTGGCTTGCAAAGGTGTCTTTCTTAGGACACGTAGTGTCAAGGGCAGGGATTTCCGTAGATCCAGCGAAAGTAGAGGCTGTAACGCTATGGCCTCGTCCGACTACAGTTACCGAAGTACGGAGTTTCCTGGGTCTAGCAGGTTACTATAGACGGTTCATCCAGGATTTCTCTAAGATAGCTACGCCTTTGACTCAACTAACTCGCAAAAGCAAGTTATTTGTCTGGACTGACGAGTGTGAAGCAAGTTTCCAGACACTTAAACAGAGATTGGTATTAGCCCCTGTTCTTTCTGTGCCTGAGGGAACAGGTGGATTTGTAGTTTTCACTGATGCATCGAGGAAAGGGCTAGGAGCAGTGTTGATGCAAAGTGGAAAGGTTATAGCCTATGCGTCTCGCCAGTTGAAAAGTCACGAGCAAAATTATCCAACCCATGATTTGGAGTTGGCCGCAGTTGTCTTCGCCTTGAAGATCTGGAGGCATTATTTGTATGGTGAGAAGATTCAGATCTTCACGGACCATAAGAGTTTGAAGTACTTGTTTACGCAAAAAGAGTTGAACATGCGACAACGTAGATGGTTAGAGCTGGTAAAAGACTACGAACTAGAAATTCTTTATCATCCCGGTAAGGCAAATGTTGTCGCAGATGCTCTCAGTAGAAAGACTGTACATACTTCAGCTCAGATCACTAGTCAGGATGAGCTACAGGCAGAGATGGAGAATGCTGAAATTGCAGTTTTGATAGGCGAAGCGACTACACGCTTAGCTCAGTTGACTGTGCAACCAACTTTGAGGCAACGTATTATAGTCTCTCAGCGATTGGATCTTAGTTTAATGGAAAAACTACGACAAATCGGCACTGAGCAAGCTCAAGAGTTTTCTATGTCTTCAGATGGCGGACTTCTATATCAAGGGCGATTATGTGTACCTAATATTGATGAATTGAAGAGTGAGATTTTGACTGAAGCGCATAGTTCGCCATTTTCGATGCATCCTGGTAGTACCAAGATGTATCAAGACCTAAAACAGATTTTCTGGTGGCATAGTATGAGAAAGGATGTAGCGGAATTTGTCAGTAAGTGCTTAGTTTGTCAACAGGTTAAAGCGCCGAGACAGAGGCCGGCAGGATTGTTGCAACCATTGAATGTGCCTTTGTGGAAATGGGATGAAATCTCTATGGATTTCATTGTTGGGTTACCCAGGACGATGAGAGGTTACACGGTGATTTGGGTCATCGTCGATAGGCTTACCAAATCAGCGCATTTTCTTTCGGGTAAGTCTACATATTCTACAGAGAAATGGGCGCAAATTTATATGCAGGAGATAGTGCGATTACACGGAGTTCCTGCTAGAATTGTCTCGGACAGGGATGCCCGTTTTACTTCTAACTTTTGGAGAGGCTTACAGAAAGCTATGGGTACTCAGTTGGATTTTAGCACTTCTTTTCATCCCCAAACGGACGGACAGACCGAGCGATTGAATCAAGTTTTGGAAGATATGTTACGTGCATGTGCGTTGGATTTCCCAGGAAGTTGGGATACTTACTTGCACCTGATGGAGTTTGCCTATAACAATAGTTATCAGGCTACTATAGGAATGGCACCGTTTGAAGCTTTGTATGGTAAGAGATGTAGGACCCCAATATATTGGGATGAGGTCGGTGAACGACAGCTTTTGGGGCCAGAGTTAGTTCAAGTCACGAACAATGCTATTCAGAAAATCAGGGTAAGAATGCAGACTGCACAGAGTAGACAGAAGAGCTATGCTGACACAAGACGAAGGGATCTAGAATTCGAAGTAGGCGACCATGTGTTTCTTAAAGTGGCTCCGATGAAAGGAGTGTTGAGGTTCGGCCGGAAAGGAAAGTTAAGTCCGCGGTTTATAGGGCCGTTCGAGATTCTTGAGCGAATAGGCCATGTGGCTTATAGATTGGCATTACCGCCATCTCTCTCTGCGGTCCATGATGTATTTCATGTCTCAATGTTAAGAAAGTATGTGCCGGACCCTTCGCATGTGATTGACTACGAGCCAATACAGTTGAATGAAAATATGAGTTATGAAGAACGGCCGACTCGAATTCTAGCAAGGGATCGTAAGACCCTTCGTAACCGAGAGATTAATTTGGTTAAAGTGCTCTGGCAGAACCATCGGATGGAAGAGGCTACTTGGGAGCGTGAAGACGAAATGCAAGCTAAGTATCCTGAACTATTCCAAGACTAGCCACTTTCGAGGACGAAAGTTTTCTTAAGGTGGGTAGAATGTAACGCCCGGCTTATTTAGGAATTTAAATTTTTAATTTTTTTTTTTTTTGAATTAAGTGGAATGATTTTCATGGGATAATTTAAATTTTTTTTAGGTTAATTTGCAATTTGGAATGAGAGAAAGGGCATTTTGGTCTTTTAGAAAGAAGATATTTTGATTTTTCTATATAATATTATTTTAATTATTTATTATTTATTATTTTATTTTATTTTGTTTTATTTTATTTATTTTATTATTATTATTATTTTTTTTTCTTTCTTCTTCTTCGCGAACGCCCCCCCCCTTTTCCCGAAAATTTTCCTCTCTCTCGCCGGCAGCTCCCGATCTCTCTCTCTCTCTCTCTCTCTCTCTCTCTCTCTCGGCCGAACACCCTCACCGGCGACTCTTCTTCTTCTTCTTCCTTTCCGACCAAGCGCCGGCCCTTCTCCTCCTTCCTCGTGTCCGTTCAGCCTCCAGCCGCAGCTCGCCGGAGCCTCTCTCCGACTGCCCAGATCCGTTCGCACGAAGACCCACGCAACTCCTCGCCGGATCTGCCGCAACGACCGCCGAAGCTCACGAACGCCGGCCACGCTGCAAGCCGCCGGTTTCGTCTTCCTCGTCTTCTGCAAGTTTCGCCGGACGACAGTAGCTCGCCGGAAGCTTCAACTCACAACCCACGCCATTGAACGCCATAAGCTCGCCGGAATTACAGCCTGAACGCCTCGAAACTTGCCGGAAAACGCAGATCTGAGAGCCTCGTGCGAAAACGAGCCTCCACGCGCCCTCACGCGCCGATCGGAAGCTCCACGCGCCGCCGTCCGCCGCCGCACGCGCCGCCGTGCTCCGGCCACGCGCCGCCGCTCGCCGGAGTTGGGTAAAATTTGCCATTAAGTCCGTTTCGTCGAGTTATAAATGATAGAATGTGTTTTAACGTAATTTGGATGGTTTAAGACACGTTTAGAACACTTTTTAGGTGAATTGTCGAGAACCGAGGATCATACTTCGAGTGGAAACTCAAGAAGCTTAATTACTAAGTGAAGAAAGGGAATTTTAGTAAGTAAAGACTTAAGGTAAGGGATCTCACAACGAAAGAAGTTTTCGAAACCTATAACGAGCTCTATGTTTACTTTGAAAGTATATGTTTTCATATTAAGTATTTAAGAAAGAAAGTGTATTATATGTATGTCTTTGAAATACGATTGCTATGACTGATGCATTCATAACTATGTTCTAAAACGAATGGGACCTCATGCATGTGTTGTGTTCACGAAAGGATTTATATAGGCTGTGACGATAATTCTCCCAAAAGTTTTATGTGGGTTTTGAGGGAACCCGAGTCTTTGGACTCTATATGCTCCCGGGGTTCGAGAGTGCCCCCACGATGGTAGCCTTCGGGCTGAGTCTTCGGACTCCATGATATATGTTAACTTTCGAGCTTACTCTCAGAGGTAGGGAGGACTCTATTAGACAGAAAAAAAAACTATGTCTTCGGACTATTCAGAGGCCCTCGGGAGAATTTAATCGTTCACAAGAGCTGCGAGGAAAAGTACATGGTTTATGAAAGGAATTTTAGGTCCCCTACTACAGCGATGGTTTTATGATTTAAAATGACATGTTGCATGTGATTGAAATTCTTATTTTAAAACTATGATGGACTTACTGAGTATTATTCGTTAATACTCACCCTTTTCCTTTTAAAAATGTTTTCAGGTAAGGCTAAGATCGGCCCTAGCGTGTGACCGGAGATCCTCTACTCGAGTCATGGGAGCCGACTGATCGCTATTCCGCTTCCTCTATGTTTCTAGATGTATATAGAACTCATGTTAAGTTTTTTTTTAATGTTAGGAGAATGTTTTAAAATCTTTTAACCTTTCTTTGTAAATCGTGCACGTGCATTTGATTTCTGCTGTTGAACCCTAGCATCATATTGAGAAGTTTGTTGGATGCTAGGAGGTTGTTTGAAATCTTAGAAGTGTGTTTTTCTATGTCTTATCAGGGTCAAAATTTTGGTTTTCGTGTAGTTACGCCGTTATGTTGCCGAAATTTTTGGTAATATAGCGACGTGACTTAGTAATGACTCTTAGGTAGCGTGTTGAGCCCCTAGGGTCGTTACAGTGTTGTTGAACGCAAACACCGTCATTTGGTTGATATGGCTCTTTCTCTTTTGTCTAAATCATTTATTCCCTTGCATTTTTGGTACTATGCCTTTGCTACCGCTGTATACTTGATTAATCGTCTTCCCTCACCATCTTTGTCTCATAAGTCCCTTTTTGAACTTCTATTTAAAACTGCCCCTGATTACTCTTTTTTTCGTGTGTTTGGTTGCGCTTGTTATCCATTACTTCGACCCTACAATCAAACCAAACTCCAACCACGTACTGTGCAGTGTGTGTTTCTTGGTTATCCGCTTGGCTATAAGGGTTACTTATGTTATGATATTTCTAATGACCAATTCTATATCTCTTGGCATGTTTTATTTGATGAACATCTTTTTTCGTATGCTGAGTTGTCTAATAAATCTAACACTTCTTCTTCTTCTCTGTCCTCTACTTCTTATGTTTCCCTTGTTTTTTGCTTTCCTTACACTCGATATACTTATGCCTAATCCTTTTTTTGAATCATCTTTGTCTTCTCCTTCTACACATGTTATGTCTATTGAGCCTTCTTCTTCATCTTTTCCCTCTTCCTCTGTTGCTTCTTCGTCTCACGATGGTCTTCTACCAACTGATGAAATAACCACCAATGGTGTTCAAGAGACTATTCAATCTGCTGTCAATAAACTCCATCCAATGTAAATGAGGTCAAAATAAGGTATTTGTAAGAAGAAGGTTTTTGTTGCTCATACCTTTCCCGTTAGTGTCCCTGAGGAGCCAACATCTTTTACACAGGCCTCTAAAAGTTCTCACTGGCAGTCTGCAATGCAAGATGAGTTTTCTACTCTCATTAAACAAGGTACATGGTCTCTGGCTCATCTTCCTCCTCATAAGCATGCTATAGGGTGCAAGTGGCTGTATAAAATTAAAAGGAATCTGGATGATGGTATTGCTAGATATAAAGCTAGATTGATAGCTAAGGGATTTCATCAGGAAGAAGGAGTGGATTACTTTGAAACTTTTAGTCCGGTTGTTAAAAAACCAACAGTCCGTATTGTGTTTTCTTTGGCTTCTACTTTTGGTTGGTCCATGAGACAATTAGATGTTAAAGATGCGTTCTTGCATGGTGACCTTCACGAAGACATATATATGCATTAGCCTCAAGGCTTTGTTAGTAAGGAGTTTCCATCATATATTTGTAAGCTTCAGAAATCCCTTTATGGTTTAAAGCAAGCCCCTAAAGCTTCTAAAGCTTGGTTCCATTATTTCACAACACATTCATTGACTCATGAGTTTTTACCTTCACATGCTGATCCGTCATTGTTTGTGAGGAATGTGAATGAGTCGATAACATATCTACTTCTCTATGTGGATGATATCATACTAACTGGCAATGACACTCGATATGTTGATAGTCTTGTCTCTCAACTCAAGGATGTTTTTGACATGACTGATTTGGGAGCTTTGACATATTTTCTTAGATTAGAGGTACATTATAAGTCTACTGGTATTTTTGTTAACCAAACAAAGTATGCTACTGATATTTTAAACAAGTTTGGTATGGCCTAATTCTAAGCCTTGTGTTACTCCTTGTTCTGTTGCGTTTTTTTCTTTGTATTCTCCTCTCTATACTGATGATGATGCTAAGGTAGGAGTATGGTTGGAGCATTGCACACTATTTGACCTTTACTCGGTTGGATATTTCATTTGCAGTGAGTTGGGTTTCTCAGTTTACGCATTCCCCTACTTATGTCCAACTTGCTGCTGTCAAACGTATCTTTCGGTATGTTCATGGTACTTTGAATGCTGGTTTATGCTTTAGACCAAGTTCCTTCTCTCTCTTGGCCTTTTCAGATTAAGATTGGGCTGGTTGTCATATTGATAGACAATAAACTACTGGGTTTGTTGTGTTTTTTTAGAGCCAATCCTGTTTCTTAGGTTTCAAAGAAACAGACCACTGTTTCTCGAAGTTCAACTGAAGCCGAATATAGGGCCCTTACTGTTGCTACTGTCGAGCTTTCATGGACCCGCCAGTTACTTAAAGATTTGTTTATATTTTTGCCGACAACTCCACTACTATTATGTGATAATCAGTCTGCTCTTCAACTTTCTCGAAATCCGATTTTTCATGGGAGCACCAAGCATATCGAAATTGATTTTCACTTTGTTCGTGAAAACATTGCAGTGAATGATCTTCACCTTTGTTTTGTTTCCACTCATCAACAACCTGCTGATATTTTTACAAAGGTTGTTCCTGCTGATCGATTGTCATTTTTACAGTGCAAACTAATGCCTTCTCCAACATTTGTTTGAGTGGGGATGATAGAGTGTAAATCTGTTTGATTCTTGTTAATTAGTTGTTTAGTTGTTAGTCTGTTATTTAAATCAGTTTATTAGTTTACTCTCTTGTATTTTGTATAAATAGGGCTGGTACCCTTTCATTAATCAGATGAGAGATATATTATTTTACAAATTCACTATTTGTTCACTGTGAAGCTTTTATTCTAATCATGGTTGGACTGGGCTGAGATATTACTCATTTTTCTGTATCTTCTCATTACTAATGTATCTTCCTTAAGAAGAAGAAAAAAGATGATGATCCTAGTGCCGGTGATAACGGTGTAAGGATTGAAACTTCAATTTACTACTTAGATTATTTACAATAAGTTTGGTCCAAAATCCAACCACACCAACAAAAACTCAGAGATTCAGCAAAAAAATCACGTAGCAAACACATGCATCTCGAAAAACATATCACAAATCCAGTAGAAGACTACCCAATACCAACCCAAAGGACATAAAAATCAACTAAAAATGACAAAGGGTTTTAGAAAAAAAAAGGGAACAGACTTTGAGAGACTGAGCAAGACCAAAGTTGGGAAAGAGAACGTTGTGGAGCAAGATTTAGTGGCTGATTCGGGAAGCACCAATTGCATTCAGAGTTCGAGGCATAAACACGCATCCATCAAAATCAATTAATCAATTACTTAAAGTCCTTGAGATATTTTAAAAAACAAGCATAAATCAAAGACATCGACAATTAATAGAGTACTCACATAATAGTAGATTATGTCGAACAAGTAGAAATCAAAGATGCCCACGATGAAAAAAGGCCAGATACTCTTGCCGAAGGTGACTGATCAAAGCAGAGCCATGGGGGAGACAACAAGCGGCTAAGGAACCTCAGAGATGGAGGGGGAGAGAGACAACTGTCGCCGATGGTGAAGGAAAAGCAATCAGACCGTGGGAGGGAGATGTGAGGGACCTTGGGAGAGATACGCCGATAGCGGAAGGTTGAGGGAGAAGGAGACGTGATGGAGAGAGGGAAGAAGATGCGAGAAGAGGGAAATTAAATTTGGAGGAGACTATGGAATGCGTGATTTGGAGGAGATGTGAAGGAGGAAATAAAATTTTGGGGAAAGATTTGCCCTTATTAAGGTTATTCTTTTATTTACTTTTAGTGACACGGTAAATTATTTAGCGACATCATTAAATCCCGCTAAAAGTCATACTTTTAGCAACACGGCACATAGCACGTCGCTGAAACTTTTAGTTACGTCGAATTCCATTGCGTCACTAATAATTGTTTTCTGTGACGTGTATTTTCCAATGTCTCTAAAAAGTAACTTTTACCGACTTATTTTGACTGCATCACTAAAAAGTTGTCGTTGAAAGGAGATTTTCTCGTAGCGATAATGCACATTTTAGTTAGATTGGGGCCTGAATATGACTCTATAGCATCTGTTGTTTCAAAAAAAGATGAATCTCCTTCTCTTTAGAGAGTTTATTCTCTGCTATCGATTCAAGAAAATCGCATTGAACACCACTCCTCAATCAATCCAGATGGTTCGTTGCCATGACACAAAATGGCATGGAAAGAACCAAGGCAACAAGTCTAAATGCTTATGGAATAATAACAACAAGCCCTAGTGCCAACTGTGTGGGCGTTTTGGCCATACTTCATTACGTTGTTACTTTCGGTTTGAGTGTTGGTATCAAGGTTTGAATTCAAGTTCGAATGGTCCAGTTTCTCTGCAAACTTCATCTATGACCGGTTAGAATTCTTCACAACCACCTATCCATGCCCTTACTTTACAACATGATCTCAATAAGGAGGATCAATGGTTTTTGGATTCTAGTGCTTCTAACCATGTAACCAATGAGTTGGAAAATTTATCATTTGTGTTTGAATATCTTGGAGACAACAAAGTGCATCTAGGCAATAGTGTAGGTTTGGATGTTTTGAATATTGGCTCTTCTTTTCTTCAATCTTCTTCTCCTTTATCTACTAATCATGTTTTTTTACCTTAAACATCTACTTCATGTGCCTAAAATAACTAAGAATCTCATTAGCGCAGCCAATTTGCTTAAGATAATCACGTTTATTTTGAGTTTCATTCCTCTAATTGTTCAAAATCCTACTCCAAGGCAGACTTAACAATGGACTATATAGGTTCACCATGGAAAAATCTCATCCTTGGTCTTCCACATTGAATGGTTGCTCATCGTCGGTCACTTCTCCACAAGCTCTCCAAACTACTTCCAATTTCAATAATGAATCTTGTACTTCAATGCCTAATGTTAAGTCGTCTTCTTTTCTACTTTAGACATATAGCATTATCGATTGGGCCATTGGGCCATTGCTACATAAGTAATGTACTTGATTCATGCAACATTTCCTTTTCTCATAATAAATCTCATTCTCTTTGTCATGCTTGTGCAATTGGAAAGAGTCGTAATTTACCCTTTTTTGGTGGGGCTTTGTATGGGCAAGGGAATCACTTCAAGTAGGAATGAGGTCGACGATTGGTAATGGTAGATCGATTGGTTTCTTTAAGGATCCTTGGATTCTAAGGGAATCGACTTTCTACCCATTACCTATTTTTGCTTGACAAATGGAGTTCGTTCTTTGGTGTCAGATTTCATTACGCCTTTGAGGAATTGGGACATTGTTGGCCAGCTTTTTGAGGTGGTATGCAGTGATGATGTGAAACTTATTACCCAAAATATCAATAAGTTCTACAAATGCTCTGACCGATCGATTTGGCATTACGACAAGAAGGGAAAATATTAAGTTAAGAGTGGGTATAAGCTTGGTATGTTGCTACATGAAATGTTTCGCCGAGTAAGAATAATCTCAAGGGGTGGTGGCAATTCCTATGGTAGTTGAGAATTTCTTCTAAAATCAAATTATTTATTTGTCGTGCTTTTCATCGGCGCATCCTTCGCCGAAACCCACTACTCCAGAGGTAATTTTGGCAATTTTCCATAGCATTCAGTTGCTCCTCTGCCTTAACCAACAGAGAGTGATTGTTCAATCTGATTCACTGCAAGAATGAAAATGATAAATTAGGAGATGAATATAGCTTCTTAGATGTTCAACACTAGACCCTTGACATTCAAGCACTTCACTGACATTTTGATCAATGTTTTTCTTTGTCCATAGATTTACTCGCTAAAGACGCTAAGGGGTTGTTTGTTTGGTAGGAATCCAAAATTCTCATGGGTTAATGGACATCTAATTACCCTATTATTTTGTAGGAATATATGATATCTAGCCATCTCGAGATGCCCCAAACATCTTAGGATGTCCATACAAGAGGCACCTCAAGAACTTTTAGTAAATATATGTATTTTTTCATCAATTTTTTTAATTTTAATTTTATAATTAAAATAAAATGTATACATTCAGAAATAAACAACTTTATGCAATTAACTATATTTATATTTTTCATTTATAAATAAAATAAACTATGTCGCCACGTGCCTGCGACGCAGAGCGATCGACATCCCCAAAAAGAGAGGTTTTAAAAAGGAGTCGCCTCCAATCCTTTTTATGGTGTGATTGGGCACCTAAATACAATAAAACTTTTTTTGAAAAAAAAAAAGACAAAAAACGGTATGCGAAAACCAGATTTGAGCTCGGGAGTTGTTTGTGTATGGGGAAGGTGTTAGCACCCCACAAAACCCGTTAAAAATGGTGGCCAAATTTTAATCTTGAATTGCAAAAGATTTTAGAAGAAAAGCTTATTTAGGGAAAAAAAGATTTTTAAAACAATGTCTTATTTTACCTCTCATTCCTCCAATATTTGAAGTCATGATCCCATAAAATAAGTGGATAAATATCTATCAATTTGAATATATTAGAAATATTCCCAAAAAACTTAGGAAAAATTTTCCACCTCAAGAATATGAGAAATTTTACAATTTCTCAACTCCATCATATAATAGTCTTTTATAAAAGAAAGTTAAAATAATAATAATAATAATAATTTTTTGTTTTAATTAAATTCATTTTTTTTCTTGGGACCAAAATCTCGGACTCCCAAAGATAATGATCTCTCACCTCAAGAATTCTAGAAAACCGAACTCCCAAATATTTCTAGATTTCGTCGTACGAGTTTTTTTTTTTTTTTTTTTTTTTTAAAAAGGACATTGAAAACCACTTTTTAAGAAAGGGATTACAAAAAAAGCTTTAGAAATGACACTCTGGTTATAAAACTTTCATAAACTCAAAAAGAGCAAATTTAAAGATTTGGAAATAATTTTATAAAAAGAGAATATAGTTTAAAAGAAGATTTAAAAATATTGAGAATAATAAAGAAAATCAAAGTCAAACAAAACAAAAATAAATGCAATGTAAAAATAGATTAAGCATGCATAATAATCTATTCATAGTAGATAAGCAAACAAACTTAATATGCGAGTATGTTAATAATTTAAAACAACATATTGGAGTTAATCTTGGACTTCCAAAAAATCAACTCCTCACCTCGAGAAAAGTAGAAAATCGAACTTCCAAATATTTCTAGATTCTGTCGTCGGATCTTTTGTTTTTTTTTTAAAAGAACTATGAATTTAAAAGATTGAAACAATTCTTTATAACAAAATAAATGCATATATATATATATATATATATATATCAAATTAACAAATATGCAAAATAAAATAAATAATAATTAAAAAGAATGCATCAGGGCAACAACTCGAAAAAAAAAAGAAAAAAAAAACAAAAGTTGGAGAACTGCATTCTCACGCAAAACACGCGCACACACACATATATATGATAATGATAATAATAATAATAATATTAATAACAATATAAATAGTATCACTAATAATAATAATATTGATAAAAATAAAATTAAAAAATAATAAATTAAAAAAAAAAAAGAAAAAGAAAACCGTGTTCTCAATTTTCACGCAAACACATATTATAATAATAATAATAATAATATAAATAATAATATTCATAATAAAAATAAAAATAATAATTTTTTTGAAAATGTGCGTCAGTGCATTGCACTGACGCGACAATTCAAAAAAAAGGTCAAAAAAGTGGGCGCGGCAGTCCAAGTATATAATAATGATAATAATGGTTTGCTTTAAAAAAACCTCTACTTACACGACATTAAAAAAAAAAATCAAATGTCTTACCTTCTTACGCAACCAACATAATTACATTATTATAATAATAAGTTCAAACGAAAAGGTGCACATGCATATATATATAATAATTAAAAAAAAACTAACATTTCCTCTCTCCTTTTTCTTTTTAAACTAATATTTTTTTTTACTCCACCATTCCCTTCGTCCAACTTCATCTTCTTCCCCTCTCTGCCTTCAAACCTCTTTTTTTCTTTTTCTTTTTTTTTCTCTTTCTCCTTAGTCTTTCACCAAGGAAATTATTATTATTATTTTAACAAAAGAAGCAAAAGCTCAACCTTTCAAACTATATGTAAATTGTATAATATATAGCTCAATTTATTTTGGATTGAAATCTTAAGTGAAATTTTTTATGTATTTTACTTTTCCAATAGCGACCATCCAATATATATTTGTTTTAAAAAAAATCTATCACAAATCAATATCATTTCTCTCAAATTTTCTCTATTTTGATAATGTATAAATATAACCCACTAAAAAAAATACTATCAACTATATAATTGTCTTCTTTCAAAATAAGTTCAAGTATTTCAAGTTAAAATTGAAATTAATATTTAATACCAAGCCTTTTATAAAAAGTTCAAAACAATATAAGTTTTGTTTTACAAAATAACATGAAAATTAATGTACACTGCATTCATAACAATAAAATATTAAATTATTAAAGGCACAAAAATGTTAAATAAATTCAAGTTATATTAAATTAATATATAAATTATTTGAAGATAGGTAAAGATATTGATGGAATAATACACCATTCTAAGACATTCTCATATAGAAATCTTATAAAACAAACATGACTATCTAAATGTTTACAGATATCCTTACAAGTTTTCCTATAAAACATGCATGGTTATTTAAAGATGTCGAACATCTATAATTCCAGGTATCTAAAGATTTCGACTATTTAGATTCCAAAAAAACAAAGGCCCCTAATTAGCCAAATGCTATGTGCTTTGGCTAAATTCTTTTGGGATAACGACATGAATGACGCCAAATTTAAACGAGCGTTTTGAAGTATGGCCAAACGACTTTTTTATTGGATAAATGTCCAAACAATTTTTTTGAATTTTTAATTAAGATTTATCAAATGACTAAAATGCCTACTAACAAAATAGCTGAAATAATGAAATTATAGAGTAATTAAAACAAATCTCAAATTCAAATCAAAACAACCCAAATCCTATAAATCAAGGAATTTTTAGACAATAAAAAATCAATATTACAGGATAATTAAAAATCTATCTAATTGATTAATGAAAATGACAACAACAATTATTTGATCCATATTTCTTAGTTTTGAAAATGTCAAAATATTAAAAAAATAGGTTTTCCACCTAACAATAACCTTCTAAATGAATTTAGAAAAACATGAATGCAAATACCTGATATTCACGAGCAATTGAAAATCCTCTACATTGAAAATCACCTAATATATTTATCACTCTAGATTAAAAAAAATAGTGTAAAATCTCAACTTGCAACAATCTAATCAAATTAAAAACCCTACATCTTCCATGTAACACCTATATATCCCATCACTAAATACGCCGCTCTACGTTATCAATTGAAGCATTAAAGACGAATTAATTATTTAACTTTGTTTTGTATTATTGATTCAATCATGGAGACAAAATGAAAACTTTAAAAACAGACAAAATCAAGATAAAACTAAAATCTAACACCATAATGATCAAATTGAAAATAAATCCAAAATATAAAACCAAATTTGTAATTTAACAGTTCAAAATAATTTTTACCTATTGGAGTAAAAGCTGATGACATAATTATTGGCGGAAGTGCAGGTGAAAAATACTGGTTGGACAGGCATTCTTAAACTTCTTCGAGTAAAACGTTGGCCGACAAGTCACTGGATTCCCGTAAACTGCTCTGCAACAATACTAATCCCTATTAAACACGTCACAGGTGCTCTTGTTGGAAATGTAGCCCACAATAATACTCACTCTATCTCTCATAATTTTGAAGAGAAGAAACTTGTGCTCTTACAAAATTCAAGAACACATAAGAGAAGAAAATTGTTCTCTTGAATAACTCTCTTTGAATTGCTTTTCTTGGCTTCTCAATTGACTTCGTTACAAATGAGGAAAATGATCCCTTCATATAATACCCCAAAAGACACTTCTAAAAGACACAAATTAAATAAGTACATGTATACATAATATTCATGTATCTTAACAAGAAAAACCTTCATGCATCAATGAATTCATGTATCTAGGAACTATAAAACCATGTATGTGTATCATGAATCTAGCTTAATTTCTAACATCCCCCTTAAGCTCGACTTCCATAACTCCAAGCTTCTCATTCATTTTCATAAACAAGATAGCTTTTAATGCCTTTGTGAATATGTCTGCAACCTACTCTTGTGTTCTGCAATACTTGATGCATACTTTTCCATCTTTGATCATGATATTTGATCTTTATATGCTTACTTCTTCCATGAAAAACTGGATTTTTCGTAAGAGCAATTGATGAGCTATTGTCACAAAATATGACTATCTCATTTTCTTGAGAACACTTAAGTTCTTGTAGCACCGTTCTCAGCCAAAGTGCTTGACAACTGGCTGTAGACAAAGAAATATATTCAGCTTCTGTTGTTGATAAGGCTATAACGTACTGCTTCTTTGATGCCCATGAAATTGTGCCTGAACCAATATTTAACACATATCCAGAAGTACTTTTGTAATCATCAATGTTTTCTCCCCAATCACTATAACCAACTAGAACATTATCCATGTTCTTCTTATAGTGAATTCCATGATCAATAGTTCCAAGAATATATCGGAGAACTCTTTTTCCAGCTTCCCAATGACTTCTCCTTGGTGATGCCATAAACTTGCTCAACAAGCTAATTGAGAACATAAGATCAGGTCTAGTTGTATTTAAATACATTAAACTCTCAACAAGACTTCTATAAATTGTGGCATCAAAATCTTCACTCTCATCATGTTTGCTCAATTTCAAACCTACTTCCATAGGAGTATTGGCAAGATAAGCATTCTCCATTTTGAACTTTACCATCAGATCTTTTGCATACTTCTTGTGGGAAATGTTGATCCCATGATCACCTTACTTAACTTCAATACCAAGGAATTAATGAAGTAAGCTCATATCAGTCATCTCAAATTCTTTCTTCATGCTCCCTTTGAATTATTCAAGCATTATGGTTGAAGTTCTCGTAAAGATTACATCATCAACATAGAGACAAATGATTAAGAAATTACCATTTTTGTCTTCTTTTGTGTAAAGAGCATGTTCATATGGACATCTTTTAAAACCATTCTCTAGGAAGAAACTATCGATACGACTGTACCAAGCTCTTGGTGCTTGCTTCAATCCATACAATGCTTTCTTCAGTCGACATATCTTATTTTCTTCTCCAATCTTGACATAGCCAGGTGGTTGTTCAGCATATATTTTTTCCTCCAAATACCCATTTAGAAAAGCTGACTTGACATCCATTTGATGTACATTCCAGTCATTTTGAGCTGCAAGAGTCAGAAGCAAACGAACTGCCTCTAAGCGAGTCACAGGTGCAAAAATTTCTTCATAATCCACACCATACTTTTGCTTATACCCTTTGACGACGAGTCTTGCCTTGTACTTCTCGACTTCTCCATTTTGCTTCAGCTTTGTTTTGTAAACCCATTTTACTCCAAGAGCTTTTCTACTCTCTGGTAGTTGTACTAGCTCCCATGTTTAATTTCTTCTTATTGCATCAATCTCTTGATCCATTGCTGCTTTCCATTTTTCATCTTTAATCGCCTCTTCAAAATGTACGGGATCATATGCATATGCAAATAAAGCAAAATCAACATGATCATCTTCTGTCATTCTTGTTGAAGCATCATAGATCTCTTGAATATTTCTTGTCTTCCTTGGTGGAGTTTCTCCATCACTTGTGGAATGTGGAGATGAAGATGAAGAAGCCACTGACTGAGTCCCTTCAAGCTCTAAGTCTTGAGCTACTCTTTTATCATCCATGTCAACCAGTAATGGATTATGGTCTTCATTTGCTACATCCCATCTCCAAAATTCTGCTTCATTGAAATTGACATCTCGACTAATAATGATTTTATTGCTTATAGGATTGTATAATCTATACGCCTTGGAGTTCTCACTGTATCCAACAAAAATGCATTTCTTTGACTTATCATCTAACTTACCTCTTTTTTCATCAGATATGTGAGAATAAGCAATGCAGCCAAATACTCTTAGGTGACTAACAGTTGGCTTTAATCCACTCCATGCTTCATGAGGTGTAAGGCCTTGGACACTTTTGGTTGAAGCCCAATTCAAGAGATAAATGGCACATGTCATTGCATCTCCCCCAAATTCATCCGGAAGTTTCTTTGCCTTCAACATACTTCTTGCAAGCTCCATTATTATCCCCTTCTTTCTTTCTGGCATCTTTCAACTCATTGAGTTGTTGTTCTGAAAGACCTTCCTCACGTTCTTGCTCCACATATCCATTTTTAACAATGTCCCAAAGATCTTGAGATCCATAAAGAACATTCATTTGTTGACTTCAACTTCTATAATTCTTTCCTTCAACACGAGGAAGTTGAGGTTGCAACATATTGTTGGATGACATCTTTTAACTTTCGCTCTGATACCACTTTGTTGGAAACATCAATGAGCCCACAATAATACTCACTCTATATCTGTAAAACCCAAGTTTGGTCATCTAACATTGGATATATAAGACATATAAGTTTTGATTTATGAACTTTTTATTATGGAGGAGATATTCTAAGACAAAATAGAATTAAAGATAAATGGAATTTAGAGAATTAAAGGAAATTGAATTGTGTACATGTTGGAATTGAAAAAAAAAAAAAAAAAAAAGAAGTAATTTTTGGAAGAAAAAGAAAATAGAGAAATTTGTGTTATTAATGGCATAATTTAGAAAAGAAGAAAAAAAAAAGAAAAGAAATTGTGTGGCTCTATGGAAGCCACACCACAAAGGAAAATATATTATTATTATTATTATATATATATAAATGAATGAAAGAAAATGGGAGTTTGTATTATATTGGAAAGAAGTGGAAAAGAAAAAAAAAAAAATATATATATATATATATATATATATATATATATATTATATGAAAAAACGTGGGGAATAAGAAAGTAAAATGAAAACAAAAAAATGGAATAAAATAATAATAATAATAAAAAAAAAAAAAAAAGGAATGATGCAAGAATGGGGAGGCTTGTATGGAAGTCACACTACTTTAAAAAAATAATAATAAATAAGTAAAGTGGGGTTATGCTGAGAAAAGGAGAAATGAGAAGAAAAGAGAGGAAGAATGAAAGAGGAAGAGAAATGGTGAAGATAGAGAGCTTGGTGTTTGATGGAACTCGTTGGAGAAGTTGTGGTTTACACTGGAAATGGCGGGAAAACGGATTATTGATGCTTTTGGGCAAAATTTGCAAGCTCGGTAAGCAATTTCAACTTCCGTAAGCTACTTTCAAGAAAAATACATATGGGTTTTCTTCTTTTTACTCAATAACATCTACGGGTCCTTGATTTTTTTATGTATTCTTGCTTGGTATGGAGATTTAAAAAAAAAAAAAAAAGAAGAAGAAGAAAAAGGAACCCAAGGGCTCGGCCATGGATGATGGAAATGGGAAATGGAAAGAGTTTGCAAAAAGAAGAAGATGAGGTTGGGTTGTTGGAGAGAGAATGAGTGGTTTATTAAAGAAATTATTTTTTTAAAAAAAAATTTGGGGCTTGACCAAGTACATGATTGATTTAATGAAGAGAGAGAAGTTAAATTTTGGAAACTATTCTCACTTTTTACGTGAGAAGTGAGGATAGGAAGTATTAAATTATATGCAAAAATTTGATATAAAGGAGATGTGAAAGAGAAGAGAGAAATTGTATTTCAATTGCATAAAAGGACAAATGTACTTTGTAATAAGTGAATGAGAGAAAAGGAGTAGTTGGAGTTTTGGACTAATTAGTGATATTAAAGGGTGATAAGTTGGATTAGTTGATATTTAATTGATGTTATGATTTTCTCAATTACTTTGTCGAAAGAGCGATTATTGTTATGGTTATTGGAATGTCAAGTTGAACAACTATTGGAATAGCTTGCAATTCGAAGTGATGTCGACAATTGTTCTGTGAGTGGTTATTTTATAAAGTATTTCAATTATTTAGTAATTGATGATATTTTTGTGAGATTTGAAATCAATTGCAATTAATGTTAATGCAAATGATTTAGTTATTTGAAAATTTGGAGGAAATTACTTGTATTTCACAAATTGATTATTATTGAGATGGATGATTTACTAATTTGATGAGAAAGTGACATATGATCACTAAATTGAATTCATGATTTAGCATATTTGAATTTGAAGAGTTTTAACGTTTATTGAGAAATGTATGAGATTTTTGAGATGTGGTCTCAGAGAAAATAAGACTTTGAAAATGTTTTATATTATCGAGAGATTTGATTATTATTTGAGAATTTATACATGTTTAGTGTTATTTGAAAATCTCTCAAGTTTATGAGATGTTTAAAGAAAAAGCATGGTTTTCATAAAGAGTTTGAGAAGTTAAGAGTTTTATGCTGGAAGTGGTTTTCAAACCACTGGATCTTTGTACCCTTGGTGATTACCCGATATGCTATGAGAATGTGTTTCCATAGTATGCTCGCATGCTCAGGCCGCAGGGGATGCAGGGGAATGCCGGGGCCATTAGATGCCAAATCCGGATTCCGAATCCTGGACCTGAAGCATTATAGATGTTAGAGTTTGCTCTACGTGCACGTATGACAGAGATATATTCTGCTATGTATCTGGAGATTACTCGGTACATAGTATGATAGAGATTTGGGTACAAATTTGGTAATAAATTTCACTAGTTATGTTTATGCTTTCCAGAGTTATAATTACGGATTTCCCTATCTATGTTTTTACGAACTTGTGCTTATGTTTTCAAGAATTGTTGACTTAAGAGTTGTTGTTTCAAGAGATGTTTATTTACAGACTTTAATGTCTTAAAATGATCTCGAAGGTTTCTAAACTATTCATGATTTGCATTATTTCACATAGTTATGAACTTATGTTTAGTAAGAAAATAATTTCCTTGAAAATGTATTTTCTTATGAATCACCACTCATTGGGCTTTTTAGCTCATTCTTTTGTTTTTAATTTTTCCACCAGGTTGCTCTTGAGTTTCAATCAGAGTTAGCTAATCAGAATCTGCCACCAGTCTTATCAAGTCATTGCATATCATCTAGTGTAAGTAAAGGGAAATTTTTTTTTTACTGCGTTGTTCATAGGATTTCTTCAAATAAAGTTATATAATGTTTCAGAAGAGATAAAGATTTGGCAATAGATTCCATTGCACATTTGGGGTCTACTGCCATCACATCTCGTCCTATGTTTGGTAGAGTTAATCTGGGGCGGGTTGTGACAATATCTCACAATTTTGAAGAGAAGAAACTTGTTCTCTTACAAAATTCAAGAACACACAAGTAAAGAAAATTGTTCTCTTGAATAACTCTCTTTGAATTGCTTTTCTTGGCTTCTCAATTGACTTCGTTACAAATGAGGGAAATGATCCCTTTATATAATACCCCAAAAGACACTTCTAAAAGACACAAATTAAATAAGTACATGTATACATAATATTCATTTATCTTAACAAAAAAAAAACCTTCATGCATCAATGAATTCATGTATCTAGGAACTATAAATTCATGTATGTGTATCATGAATCTAGCTTAATTTCTAACAGCTCGAACAGAAGACATCTTTGCCGTTAGATTTTCTAGCCAATTTTGACGGGCAATCGGCTATCAAATCCCTATCATCAATAATGGAGGTCGAGGATAGATGGGCATGGATAGAAATTAATCGTGAATAATGGGAAACAAAATAGATTGATTAGTCGTGAATGACAAAAAAAACTGCAAAAAATCGAAAACATATACATATCTATAGTATATATAAAAGCACAATAGTGGTGAAACTTCTATGGCAAAACCTTTCACTTTTAATTGTATGCTAATTTTACCCCTTGGTCTTTCATCTTCTTTCAACATTGACATAATATAATCCTCATTTAATACAACCACAATCTGCGTTTAACCTTTTATATCTTCCTTTTTAAATACTGGCACAATACCATACTATGAATTTGAGTGTACAATCAAACTATCATGAATACTATTACTTAATGCTATGGTTCCCTCAGACCATTCAAGTTCCTAAAACTTTTCATCTTCCACATACTTTTTCTAATATATAGATACAGTGTAGTATAAAAAAATAAAAAAATTCCATTGAATTTTATTTAGCTATGTATAAATGAAAACGTTGCTTTGTCAATCATGGAAATATCTTCTCTATCTCCTCTACCAGACAGATCTTTCGATTATTTTAATGATTTTGGTTCTAATCAATTTGGAAGAGAGAAGACAAACAAATATTGAAATTGCGAAAGTATTAGTATCATGGCTTTGTGCAAACTGTTGGAGAGAGACATCGAGTCAAGGCGATGGCTCTGAGTGGCAGAAAAATGTTGGAGTGGAGTCGGTGCAACTTGCAAAGAGAAAACAAACACCGTGAAGATCTAAAAGGGGGTTGAGTTGTGAGAAGATGAGAAAGGCATAGGTTGTAGTGGTAGGGTTTTCATTGCCTTTTTCTTAAATTTTTATCGTTTTATTTTTAGGGGCAAGAAAAATGTCTAAATTTAACCAACCAAATTTGAAAGATGTCTAAATAAGTTTCATTTTGCAAAAATTGCTAAAACAGCCCTAAAATATACTATAAGTATTGGGACAAAAATACCCTTGTTAGAGATTTTTGGGTTTCTAGTACCTAAAATTGTGGCTAACAAAATTGAGTGCATTTAAGAGAAAAATGCGTAGACTTTTTTTTTTTTTGAAATAATAGAGGGAAATCAAAACGTTGTAACAATTCAAATAATCGTTTTGTTAAATTCAAATCATCATCTTGTTTAATTCAAACAATACAGTGGCTACATGAGTTTTCCAATAAACACAAAAAAAAATCCAGCACACAAAGAACAATTAGAACTCGATGAAACTAAGTTAAACAGATGTCTAAATTAACACATAAAGATAAACCTGCATATACATGTATTTATAGTCCAGACATCCACCAACAAATAAAATTATAGTAAATAATGCTAGTTCCCCCGAAATGTAAATTAATTCATTCATAATCAAGGCACCTCAACCACTAATTTATTATTTAATTCAAAATATCAAGCCACCAAAACCATGGGAAGACACAACAAACAATTAAAAATGGCTACATGAGTTTTTCGATGAACACAAAAAAAAAACCCTACTAAAGAAATCCCCAATAGAGTGGCTACACGAATGAGGCAGATGGATTAAAGGTTAAAATATGCGTATATAATCGTAATGATGCCTACTGCAAAAGATATTGAAGCAACCAACAAATAAATGAAATAATACTAGGTCATTCGCAACCCAGTAATTACTAATAAACACCCCACCAACCAATTTTAAAACCCAACCAAACGTGTCTAACATGCATCGGCCAAATTTAAAAGTGTAAAAATACAATATTATTTAGTTAATCACCTGCCACATTAATAATCCACTTGAACCCCCTCAACTTCTATCAAGAGGATCCTTGGGGTTTATATCACCAATTGCTGCATGAGGGTTTCCTCTTTGCCTCTTGCATTGACCACCCACAATATGCAAGTGTTAAACTCATTCATCTGAAGCTTTACTCCTCTTGCATTTTTGTGTTTCTTACTCATACCTCAAGGTACGCTTCTCCCCCTATTTTGATTCCTACTGTTTCCCCCCGTTTCTTGGCCATCCACGCTTCTTCGATTCCTTGTTCACTGATTTCATTACAATGTGTCTTCAGCTAAAATAAGCCCCATTTGATTTATATATTAAAAATTGATTCTATACCATGGTCCTCAACTTCCAATGATTTTCAAAACTAATCCTGTGAATTTAGGGATTTTTTAAATTCAGTTGCAATGTCGTTGTTCTTTTTACAAATCCAATCCAAAATGTATCTTCCCCCCCCCCCCCCCCAATTAACTGACCACGTCTAATCCTCAGGGATGGCCAAAGAAAAGAAAACTTCGAAAACACGAGCGGTTAAAGGCTATCGGGTTAATGCCATCAAGGACCAAAAAGAAGCAACAATCGCCCATACATTTGGGTAGCGACGAAGAGGTATTCCATGGCTTTTAACTTTTTTTACCACGATGTTTGTAGAAATTCCTTTAATTGCATTGTTGTACATACATATGAAATAGACTACTGATAGTAATGACCAAATGAGTTCAAATGAATCCATTGGGAACGAAACAAACCCCAAGCGTAAGGGGGTAAAAAGAGACCGTGATGAGGAAGGGAGCAGGAAGAAGAAACCCTACAAGAAAAGATCGAATAAAAAAAAGGTACCTGATGAAGACAAACCAGAGAATAGTGAGAGGTATATGTGTGTATTTGCGTATTTGATAGTTAGTTTTTGTAATTACATTCCTAATAATTGTTGATATACATGGCTAATGAGGTAACAAGTGAAGATAGCACTGATGGTGGGGATAAAACTAATGACGATGAAGATGAAGATGAAGGGAATAATCTAATTAAACCTAAACGGAAGCGTAGGTATCGATTTGAGTTTATTTAGAATTAAATAATAATATTATGGTTAAACATAACATACCTTGAAAATATGGAGAATATTCTGGCGGATCTTTATCTCTTCCACAAAGTCTTCCTAGCTATGACTCGAACACAGGACCAAGGCTTGTGGGAGCCTCTTGAAAGAAAATCCACAAGGGATTAAAGAGGAAGAGATCTAGAGAGAATTCTCTAATTCTCTCTATTGAGAAGATGTGTGTTATGAAGAATGCACAATGGCTTACCCCTAGGGTCCTATTTATAGTGGTATAGGGAAAATAATTAAATAATATATTTTAATATCTAATATATTAAAATACATTTATCTAATCAATTTGAATTTTATTCAAACCGTTTAAAATTCTCCTACGACATTTATTTTCTAATTTGAATCCAATTCAAATTTAATAAATATATTTTATTTAATGTATCTAATATATATTAATTATTTTAATATTTAATGTATCAAATACAATAAATATATTTTACTCTTTTATATTTAATATATCTGATATATTAAATATTAATTTGAACATTTCAAATTTTAATATTTAATGTATCAAATACAATAAATATATTTTTCCTCTTTTATATTTAATATATCTAATATACTAAATATTAATTTGAACACTTCAAATTTTTCTTTCAACTAAATCAATCTTTTTAGTGTTACTATGAGCTAGAAAGGGAACCTTATGGATCTACAGATTATATGCTCCAATGATACAAAATTAATTAATTAAACTCTTTAATTAATTAATTTCATTCATTAACTATAAGTCATTCCACTATAGACCTAGAGTTGCACTCTTATGCACTGTAGGACAAGTAGTGTCCATAGATATAATCATTACATGCAAGTTGATCCTTCACGAGTTGTTCGTAATTACAGCTGGGTCAAAAAGTCTGTTTTACCCCTATAATTACATATTGCACCTTATGTACCACTGATTCTCTAATGAACAATATGTTTATAATCTAATTATAAACTAAGTCCCTCTAGGGCCAATGAGAGGGTGGGGCCTCATTGTTCAAGTCCCGAAATCAGCACTTAAGAGAACTACTCATTTACTTACCGTATATGGGAAGAAGTGAATTCCATCTTATGAGATTATGTTCCTAGCTCCCTATTTGGTCAAGTCCCCAAAATGGTAGGCATATTGAATCGGCTATAAAAGCCACTCTCACCCATGCAAATCAAAGGACAAGCCCTCATAGGCAAGAGTTCATAACTCACTTAGGATAAGATCGAGTCGCATATGATCATCCTGATGAAATATTAATCTTCTCAATTAACGGATTTATAAAGAGAGATTAAATATTTCGTGGTCCAGTCTTATACAAACTCATTGTATAAGATATCGCCACTCACATGTCTCCACATGAATGATTTGGATCAAATCATTTGTAACTATTACAAAGTGGGCCGTATCAATAATGTTACTAGGATAAGGCACCCAACCTTATCCATATACTACGACTCTTTAAGTTATTTCTTGAACACGATCCTTCTATATGTCAACCACATACTGTCCAAGATTACACTAATAACTTTGGATTTTTCATATAATGGATAATATTATATTGCAAATAAAATAATCAAAATTATTAATAATTATTAAATAATTAATTAATTACGAGGGTTTGCACATCAATATTCCACTTGTTGAAGCCTTGAAGCAAATGCCCAACTACGCCAAGTTCATGAAAGATATTTTGACCAAAAAGCGAAGACTTGGGGAATTTGAAATAGTAGCTCTTACAAAAGATTGCAGTTCAATCCTTCAGAGCAACCTTCCTCCTAAATTAAAGGATCCTGGTACTTTCACTATCCCTTTCTCTATTGGTAAAACCTATAATGGAAGGGCTTTATGTGATTTGGGAGCAAGCATCAACTTGATGCCTATGTCCGTGTTTAAAAAGCTTGGAATTGGAGAAGCAAGGCCCACTACAGTCACTCTTCAATTAGCAGATCGTTCTTATACTCATACTGAAGGAAAAATTGAAGATGTTCTTGTTCAAGTGGATAAATTCATCTTTCCTGCATATTTCATTATATTGGACTATGAAGCTGATGCAGAGGTTCCTATAATCTTGGGTAGGCCATTTCTAGCTACTGGTAGAACGTTGATCGATGTAGAAAAGGGAGAGCTTACCATGAGAATGAATGATCAACAGGTAACCTTTAATGTGTTCAATACCATGCAACCCTTTGATGATGTAGAAGAATGTTCTGCTATTGGTGTTCTAAATTCAACTGAAAATGAAGAAATGAACAAAAGTTGCAATGAGAGCTTAGAGAATGAAATCTCTTTTGAACATGTTGCGGAAGAAAGTGAAGTTGAAAATGGACACATCTCATGGTTGAAGAATAAACAACCACTCATAGAAGGGAAACAGTTTGAAATACTCAAGTCATCAAAAGAGATGTCCTACCTATATGAGAAAGAGAAGAATCAGTGGGTGTGGTACTTTGAATCAAGTAATTTCAAGAAAATGCAAAATCAAAGAACAAATGTTCCAAAACAGAAAAGGAAGAGAAAAAGGAAAAAGGAAAGAAGAAAGGAATGGAAGGCAACTTCAAGTCCTTTCAAAGTCTCATGAAAGATGTTATTGACTTGGGTTGTGGACTTAAATTAAAACGCACAATGAGGCAACCCAATCAAGCTAAGTATTTTCATTCTTTTTGTTGTTCTTTGTCCTTCCTTTTCTTTCATTTTGCACTTATGTTTTTGTGGTAGTTTGTTGTGTTTGAAAAGTTGTTGCTTAGGGCCTCTTGAGTATTTTAGGTGAAGAGAGAGGAAGCTCATGAAAGAAAGGAGTAATTAATACTCAAGGGCTGGAAATTCTCGTTTTCTATGTGCAAATCTACTCCAATTGAGGCAACATTGCTGCAGCATTATAACAGTAAAAGCATGGGAGTTTTCTTACTCATATTGTTCATGTTTTTCTTTCTTTTCATGCTATTTGATCCCTTAGTCATAGTTTTGGTTGGTTGAATACTGAAGTATCATTAAAGTGTTGAATCATTGGTTAATCTTGCTTGGAGGATGCTCATTTTGTTTTTCAGTGTTGTGGGACACAACACATCGTAAGTTTGGGGGTGGCAAGGGCTTTCTTTAACTTTTGTGTTTTGTGGGGCAATGCTTGAAGAGGTTGGTTGAAGTTTCTGGATTTAAGTGATTGTGAGATTTTGCTTCTTGCTTGTGATCTTTTGTTTCTGATAATGGTTAATGTTGTGTTGGTTGGTGTTGCATATGAGTTTTGTTGGGAATCTCTGCTGCCTTAAGTTGTGTTCTGATGATGAAAATTTAGATTTAAATCTCTTAGCTTGCAAATGGCGTCTATGTTGAAAGGTATAAAAAATGCATGTTTCGGTTAGTAACGCCTCCACACTAAGATCCAAGCTGCTTAGTTTGTGTTACTAAAAGAATCTTGGAGTCTTGAGGAAGATTTAGGGGCTGAAAAGTGCTTCTCTCATGTGTCTCTAGCTTAAGTTTGGAAGTAAAGTTTAGAGCGAGGCGCTAATTTTGTCTTTTTGTGTTTTGTATCAAGTTTGGGGGAGGCCTTTGAAAAAAAAAGGGATATGAAAGTGAAAAAAAAATGAAAAAGAAAAAAGAAAAAGAAAAAAAAGAAAAGAAAAAAGAGATACTCCTCTATCTCTCGTGACTTATTAGATCAGGGCTAGACATGACACCCATGTTTATCTTTGAGTCGAACGGTGGCAGTAGATATGAGTATGTGAAAGCAACCCTTTTTAGTGATAGTGCTCGTTGTTAGGCGTCTTCATCACCAATGTTGACGTTTAAATCGAAGGTGCAAATGACTAGTTGGGTTCTCTTTGAAAAAAAAAAGAGTAAAAAAAAAAAAAAATTTATGTGATTATGGGCCTCCTATCCTCGTTTCTGCTTCATCAGTTTTGTTATTTCTAGTTGTTTGGGAGAGAATAAAGATGAAGAATATGGGGTAGACATTCTTGTATGTTTTAGCTCGCTTGAATATGCTTTTGAATTTTTTTTTTTTGTTGTTGGTCATATGTTGGGTTGGCTTGAAGTCCATTAACTAAATCTAGGGAACCAAACTTTAAGAGGACTTCGGTAATGCAAAGCTAAGTGGTTAGGGTCTCGCACACACACACTTGGGTGTTATGCTTTTGCATGTATTTTTTGGTCATTTCCCTAAATGCCATTTGTAGGAAAAGAGATGATAAACTACCTGAGGGCTAAGCATCTTTTGGTTGCCTTTGATTCCCAATTCATTCTCGTTGTGGTGTCATTTTCTTGTGATTAAAGGGTTACTCGAGGACGAGCAACGGTCTAAGTTTGGGGGTGTGATAATTCCATGAAATGGGAGTAAATTATCACAAATTTCACTCTTAAACCTCGCTAAAATTCGAGTTGTTTGTAGTCCATTGTCAGTTTTATAACGCTTATTTGGGTACTAATTTAAGCAAGCGTGAATGTGGAAAAATCTTCTTTTATTCCCTTCTTTGGTTGAGTATTTTTCTGATTTTCAGCAGGTTTTTCCGAGTTGGTCAGCAAATTTTGTGGGCTGGAATGCTGAATTGTGGTTGCCAATGTTATAGCATTGTTAGCCACATTTTGATGTGGGAAACAATGCTATAGCATTACGACCAAATCTGGAAATGGGATTTTGTGCAGAAATTAAATCGTGGGAGTTAAAAAAAGACCAATAAGCAGCAACCACGTGGATAGTTTGCAACGAAAAACCCTTAAATGAAGTGGGTAGTCAAAATCAACTATCGAAGAAGAAGGGGGATCTCGGAACAAGGGAGGGGAGGCCCGAAGGTGAAGAGAAAACCAGAAAACAGAGCAAAAAAGAAGAACGAAGCAGCGATTTTCTGTAGATTTTCAAGAAGAATAAGAAGATTCATCATCCTTTACTCCCTCTTTCTCATTTCTTCCTAGTTTTTACCTTCTAGCTTGCTGATTTTTGTTTTGCCCTAAGTTTTTTCTTAATCTTTTTCTAGGTTACATATTGTTGTAGCATTTGGGTAAACTCTTAGATTAAATCTTGATGTTGATGACTTCTGCTTTCTTAAGGCTTATTTTCAGTTTTAAAGTTATGGGCTAAGTGTTTTAGGGTTGGAAATTAAGGTTGTATGTGGTTGTTTGAACCCTATTGACTCAATGCAATTTTTATGAAGTTATATTTCCATTTGTGGTGTTTATTACAAGTTCTTATTTGAGTTTGATCACCTTGAGTAAGGCACAAACTTGTTCTTAATACTGAAAGGGTTAGGAATGGGTGGATTGAAACAAATGGAGCAAGTGATTTCTCCTTAAGGGGTAGAAATTGTGGGTTGTAGACATACATTCCAAACTTGTGATTTTGGGGAATTTGGGTCTCATTAGTGTTATCTAGCATTGGGTTTTCATAGACATATGTTTAATTCAGTGTGGAAGATAAGAAAATCGAGTTCAAGAAGCTTTTGGGTCGGTTGTAGGTGAAAATCCCCTTCTGTTTAACATTGTGGTGTTTAATGCTGTAGCATTGACAACCTCAATTGGGCAAAAAAACCAGCTACTGCTCTCTTAATTTCCAGCCCCTGTTTTCATAATTTTAGTACGTTATTTAGCCTCTCTAATCCTTGTTTAAAGTTATACTTTGCAACTCTAAGTCTCTCGTAGTTTAATAGCCACATTTGTGCCCGTTTTTAGTTAATATTCAAGTTTAGTTGCATTTTTTTAGTTTAGTTTTTCATTAGTAAGTTTGTGCTTAATTTCAACAACTTTACTTACATTAGTCCTCGTGGGATCGACCTTGTTCACCATTTACTACCTAAGATTGCGTATGCTTGCGTAGTGAGTTTTTGCACAACACATATGATCATCCTGATGAAATATTAATCTTCTCAATTAACGGATTTATAAAGAGAGATTAAATATTTCGTGGTCCAGTCTTATACAAACTCATTGTATAAGATACCCCCACTCACATGTCTCCACATGAATGGTTTGGATCAAATCATTTGTAACTATTACAAAGTGGGCCGTACCAATAATGTTACTAGGATAAGGCACCCAACCTTATCCATATACTATGACTCTTTAGGTTATTTCTTGAACACGATCTTCCTGTATGTCAACCACATACTGTTCAAGATTACACTAATAACCTTGGAGTTTTCATATAATGGATAATATTATATTGCAAATAAAATAATCAAAATTATTAATAATTATTAAATAATTAATTAATTGCGAGGCTTTAGGGCATATATCCTAACAGAAGAAACAAAGACGAATGTCGATTCAACAATTGCAAGCGATGCTGAGCAACCTGCAAAAAAAAAGTCTAAGAAGGTATATACTAGATAAATGTTATTTTATTGTTGTTAAACTTATATATGTCTTTGCATGATGATACATACACATTCTATAACATTTATCTACTAGGAAAAGTTTTTATTATTTTAAATAGCATCTATCTTGTAGGATGTTGTGAAAAAAGAGTCTCCATCCAAAAAAGGTGCCTTGGGGAAGGGGAAAATGGCCTCGACGAAGAGAACTGTTGAAGACCAAATTGAGGCCAAGAAGGTAATTTTGTGTATACACAATGTATATATTTCTCACTACTGTTGGGTATACTAATTTTTAGACTTACACCATATATATACCTTTGTATGACTCTGTGTGAAAACATGTACGTACGGATACTTGTATGCATGTAACCATGTAAATGGGAGTTTCGACATAACTTGATTGTGATTATGGTTGACTGCTAGTTAAATGTGAATTCATAACTACCATTTGAGTTCTCCTACATATGCATATACGTACTCCCATGCATGTTGGTAGGTTGCCCCTGTATGCACCTAAATGTGTATATTTGTCTTCACAATGCTCATTCTGTTATGTTTAAATTGATGTGATAAGGTACCTAAATATGTATTTACAGTGCTTATGTCTGCATTTTACTCTAAAAATTATTATTGTTATAGGACAACGATTACTTTATGCCCCTATCGAAAAGGAATAGAGCTTTAAATATTAACCTTTGCTGCAAAAATGGCATAATGACAAGAATCCGCCAGACCTTCGGTGATAAGTACGAAGAAGCCTTCAAAAGAACCTGTTTTAGTCATCTCTGGGATTTCTTTTTGAAGAAACCGTCCTCCCAACTTGTTCTCCATCTATTCTAGCGACAGTGCAAACCAAGGGAGGCCTCTGAATTAAACTTCAAAATCAATGATAAGGTCTTGACGTTTGGGCTCCGTAAGTTTGCGTTAATAACTAGACTAAATTATGGTCCACTCCCACAAATTGACTGAGACAAGATTAAAGGTGATAGTAAATTCAAGAATGAATACTTCGACGAGGAAGACGTTGAATATAGCATTCAAGGTAAACAAGAGTGGTGCCGAGGATGATTTAATAAAGATGGTACAACTGTACTATCTTGAGAGCTTCTTACTTGATAGGACCTATAAAGTCCTATTTAATTACACTTATTTCTTGTTAATTAGAAGGATTTTATGTGTTTTATTTTTTTTTTTAGGGATTCGAGCAATTCACATGTTTTGAAGAGTTTGCACCATTTCGGAATTAATTCGGACCAAATTGGAGGTGATTTGAGCAACTGAATTTCTATACCAAATTTGACCGATCATATCATGATATTTCGAGATAAAAATATATTCAAATTTGTTATCAAATCGAAGCTTATTGAATTATCTTTCCAACGGTATAAGACTCATTGCATTCCAATAAGTATTATGAAAGTTATGGCATTTTGAGTGATTACTACTCCAGTTGGAAAACTGCTGTACCCGAGAATATTTTGTGCCAACTTCCGTTCCCATTATCTTGCTGCTCACGTTTAGGAATATAGACAAATTAGATATCATTTTAAAGATCTCGGAATGATCTTTCCAACCATATAAAGATCACGTTGATCCAAGGTTTGGAGAAGAAATTATGAGTAAAATAATGAAGACTGCACAGTACAGAAACTTTCCTTATTTGCAACATTCTATGTTTGTTTTAAGAATTTAGAGAAGGATTTTCGAGTTTTAGATGTATTTTCCAGCATTTTACAAGAGAGAACATTATTTACTTTATTTTATTTTATTTTAAATATTATTCCCTAATTGTTTTGGGAAAATATCTTTCTAGAATTTAGGGTTTCTTACTTGTGTAAGTTGTCTACTTCAAGGCTATTTAAGCCTTCTCATGGACAACATGTTAGCTTTAGGATCACGTAGTAAAATACCCAAGAAGGAATCTTGGAGAGTGGAGTAGGCGATTTGTCGAACCACTATAAATTTCGGTGTCTTCTTTTCCTTACTCTTTACGTTTGTTTTTAATTTTTGCAATTTTTTTAATCGCATGCCTTAGGATTTATTTGTTATATTGTTTGATAAATCATATTGATTGCGAATTGTGTTTAATTTAAAACTTGTTCCTTCGTGTTTTCCATTTAACTAGTTTTAGAACTTTAGGATTATTTAAAAAAAATTAAAATAAAAAAGTTTTAAAAAAAAATTGGTAGCAACCCTATTCACCTCCCCTCTAGTGTTGCCGTTAGATCCTACACAGCAAAGGGGGATCTTTTCTTTTGGCCTCTTGGCCTAGACGTTTTTAGAGAGTTTTTAGACTCCTTTCTCTTTTCTCCTTACACAATAATGGTATCAAATTTTATCACGATGCTCGGCTAAACTTCGCGTTCCGAGTTCAGAGGTCGGTTATAATCAATTACAATATTGTGAGGTTTGAACCTTAACGTAGTTTTCTTTCAATTGCAAGTATTCTTTGATTCCCGTGTTAATTTTATAAGCATGTATTTTGATTGAATTGACGCTTAATCGCTTTACATGTTTGATTGCTAGTCATGATCATGATCCGTAATTGTCATGTTGAATGAACCGGTAACATTCGGATTATTACATGTGTATGTTTTGTGGGTTTCCATATTACATGGCTTGCATGTTTAATTCTAGGAATTAAAGGAGCATCTTAATTAGATTAAAGTTATTTCATCTAATTAGTTGTCTTGGTCCTTCCAAAGCACGTAATGCCTTTATCTAAATAATTTGGAGCGGTTTCGTCAAAAATTGTTTAGGTAATTAGCGTTAACTTAACGTTTGTTAGAGTTAATGACCTTAGGGAAGTTGTTACTTTTTGGGGTTTCCTAATAAGTTGACCAAGTGCTTGCATTGTTAAGTTTAAATATTTTGAGTGTCTATGATCAATTTTTGCAATTGAGTAGAACCGCACCTTTAGATTGAAATTTGGTAAGATTTGATTTATCTTTCTTTTATTTGCTTATGTTTTATTTTATTAATAAAAAAAACACAAAAACCCCTTTTTATTTGTTTTCTCCTTGGCAAATTTAATTTGAGAAATTAATATTCGGTTCCCTGAGATCAACCCGGTCCACTCAATGCTACAAGTAGCTTAGGATCGGTTTATAAATTGTAATTTGACAAGCCCTCGATAAGCTCGCTTCAAATTTGGCGCCGTTGCCGGGGAACCACTATTAGTTTCTCTTTGTTAAATTTGCTCTAAAAAAACAAAAAAAAATTCTTTTGTATTTTTGTTTTTTTTTTATCTGTTCTTTAAATGGCAGATTATTCTCAACACTACTGGACAAATGGTGGAGCTGTCCCGTATGTTGATGAGGTTAGTGAGCTCAAAACTCAAATTTCTGAATTAACCTCTGTTGTTCTTCAAGTGGCTGTAGGGAGGCTTCAAGCAGTGGAGACATGTAGATTATGCTCGTTGCAAGGACACCCCACCAAAGCATGCCCTCAGCTGCAATGGAACTTTGTGCCAAATGCTTACACTTTGGAAGAATTTCCTGGTCATCAAATGAACTTTGAGCCTTACAGTCCCTATCTTGAATGGGATCAATCTAGCTTTAGCTATGGATACCAGGAGGAGCAGCCGAGTCAATACTTTCAAACTTTAGACTCAGGTACGTCTTTAGAGGCCATAGTTTACCAAATTGCTAATAATACTCTCCAGTTTTAGCAGGAAAATCTCCAATTTCAAAAGGAAAATCTCCAATTTCAAGAGGAGACTCGCACTGGAATGCAAAGTCTGGGTGACCAAATTACCCAGTTGGCTGATTCCGTGAGAAGACTGGAGAGTCTACAAGAGCAACACTCTTTTGACACCATTGAAGTAAGAATTTATGAGGAGATTGACATAGACAGTGACGAAGAGGTTGTGAATTTCGCGCCATGCCAAGAACAGGTAATTTGTGAGGTTAAGGAGGAGTCTGAGCTTACACCCGAAGAGGAGATTCAGGTGATAGAGTTGGAGGCTGAAAAGCCTTCACCTGTTTTATTTCTTTTGAGTCAGTTGAGTCTTACTTTTTGGCTTTCATTCCTTATATAGAAAATAACAAAAATAATGATATGTCTGATACCCTGGAGAAACAGGAAAGCCTTCTAAACTTGGAAGGTTACATTGATTCAAGCAAGAAGGGACTGAAGAAAGTAGAAGAATTTTATGTGCCCTGACACTTACGAACCCTGTCGAGCATAACGACGTTAAAAATTTGCGCTTCTTGGGAGGCAACCCAAGTGCTTTAATTGTTTTATTTGTTTTCCTTTCAGTTATTTATTTCCTTTTCTTAGTTTTTGTTTTTTGTTTTTTTTCTTTTGTAGGTGTTGCACTTGGGAGGAGAAATTGAGGATAAAGATACACCACCACCTACAAGCCATCCAAAAACTAGGGGAGTTTTTTTGTTTCTCTTGCTTTTTGTTTGTGTAACTCTATTTAGCGATACATTGGGGACAATGTATCAATTAAGGTTGGGGGTGGAGAACGTTAAATTTGCATGTTTAGGCTTATTCATGAGCATGTTGAGTAGTGAGCGTTAATTTTAAAAAAAATTGAGCTTAAATTGCATGATGAGTTAGTTGCATATTAGGTGGTTATGACAATCTAGGATGTGCTTTAGGTAATTTCATTTGAAATGGTTGAAACTTGAAAATGCTTGCTTGATTTAAGCCTATTTTAAAATTTTCCTTTTGATTCCCTTATACTTTTTGAGCACTTAGCCCTCTTGTCTATGGTTTTGAAGGCTTAAGATTGGGTTATTTGGTTTGGATTCTTGTTGTCACCTCGAAAGATTTTAGGAACTAGTTAAGAGTCTACTTGCATGATGTTGAATAACGTGAAACTTAGGAGTAATTGCATGTTTTATTTGCCTTTATTACTGTGATAAAATGAAAACTCGAGTAAAAAAAATGATTGCATGTATTTAAAAGTCTAAGGGCAAAAAGAGCTACCTCTACTGTGATCAGTCAGGCCATCCATTGAGCAAGTGCTCTGGATAAGGGTCCCTACAGTGGATGTGTGAAAGTTAGTGCTCATCAAAATAAGCAAAAAACTAAGTTTGGGCGTAGGCCTACCCCAGGGCACCTTAGTTTAGTGTTATCCTTTTGAGTGTAGGGAATCTTGAGAATTGGTCTTAAAGTCAGAAGTAGGGGAAAACGAGTTGAGGATCGAATAAAACCTTCTTGGGCTTATAAAAACTTAGATAAGGGAGAGCTATACACACACACACATAAGGGATGAAGGGATTAGTTTTAAAATTCTCATTGATTGAATGTGTTTGATTGTTTTCTTCCATTGCAAATGTTTTGTTGCCTAAAGCATTGAGATTAGAGCCATTGATATGTAATTGATTAGTTCTACCTTGCTCGATGACTAGCAAGATTTAGGTTGGGGGTTGTAATAGGACCTATAAAGTCCTATTTAATTACACTTATTTCTTGTTAATTAGAAGGATTTTATGTGTTTTATTATTATTATTTAGGGATTCGAGCAATTCATGTGTTTTGAAGAGTTTGCACCATTTCGGAATTAATTCGAACCAAATTGGAGGTGATTCGAGCAACTGAATTTCTATACCAAATTTGACCGATCATATCATAATATTTCGAGATGAAAATATATTCAAATTTGGTATCAAATCGAATCTTATTGAATTATCTTTCCAACGGTATAAGACTCATTGCATTCCAATAAGTATTATGAAAGTTATGGCATTTTGAGTGATTACTACTCCTGCTGGAAAACTGCTGTACCCGAGAATATTATGTGCCAACTTCCGTTCCCATTATCTTACTGATCACGTTTGGGAATATAGATAAATTAGATATCATTTTAAAGATCTCGGAATTCTCTTTCCAACCATATAAATATCACGTTGATCCAAAGTTTGGAGAATAAGTTATGAGCAAAATAATGAAGACTGCACAATCTAGAAATTTTCCTTATTTGCAACATTCTATGTTTGTTTTAAGAATTTAGGGAAAGATTTTCGAGTTTTAGATGTATTTTCCAGCATTTTACAAGAGAGAACATTATTTACTTTATTTTATTTTATTTTAAATATTATTCCCTAATTGTTTTGGGAAAATATCTTTCTAGAATTTAGGGTTTCTTACTTGTGTAAGTTGTCTACTTCAAGGCTATTTAAGCCTTCATATGGACAGCAAAGGGGGATCTTTTCTTTTGGCCTCTTGGCCTAGACGTTTTTAGAAAGTTTTTAGACTCCTTTCTCTTTTCTCCTTAGACAATAATGGTATCAAATTTTATCACGATGCTCGGCTAAACTTCCCATTCCCAGTTCAGAGGTCGGTTGTAATCAATTGCAATATTGTGAGGTTTGAACCTTAACATAGTTTTCTTTCAATTGCAAGTATTCTTTGATTCCCGTGTTAATTTTATAAGCATGTATTTTGATTGAATTGACGCCTTAATCGCTTTACATGTTTGATTGCTAGTCATGATCAGGATCCGTAATTGTCATGTTGAATGAACCGGTAGCATTAGGATTATTACATGTGTATGTTTTGTGGGTTTCCATATTACATGGCTTGCATGTTTAATTCTAGGAATTAAAGGAGCATCTTAATTAGATTAAAGTTATTTCATCTAATTAGTTGTCTTGGTCCTTCCAAAGCACGTAATGCCTTTATCTAAATAATTTGGAGTGGTTTCGTCAAAAATTGTTTAGGTAATTAGCGTTAACTTGACGTTTGTTAGAGTTAATAACCTTAGGGAAGTTGTTACTTTTTGGGGTTTCCTAATAAGTTGACCAAGTGCTTGCATTGTTAAGTTTAAATATTTTGAGTGTCTATGATCAATTTTTGCAATTGAGTAGAACCGCACATTTGGATTGGAATTTGGTAAGATTTGATATATCTTTCTTTTAGTTGCTTATGTTTTATTTTATTAATAAAAAAAAACACAAAACCCCCCTTTTTATTTGTTTTCTCCTTGGCAAATTTAATTTGAGAAATTAATATTCGGTTCCCTGAGATCGACCCGGTCCACTCAATGCTACAAGTAACTTAGGATCGGTTTATAAATTGTAATTTGACGAGCTCTCGACAAGCTCGCTTCATTACTACTGAAGCAAGAGAACGTAAATATTGAAGAAGATCACCTCCTAATGATTGACGACACGGAAATGTTCAATAGCTACTAGTGGGGGCGTTTGGCATTTCAGTTGCTGGTGAGCTACACGAAAAAGGTTGTTGTAAGTAAGGGCAACAAAGGGATAGGAATGGGGGGTTTTGTATATGCCCTGCGTTGAGCACACAACCAATTAAATATGCAACACGGATACGGAACGCAGTGCCTCATATTATCAACTGGGATGCAGACTCACTACCAGAATGGCGGGACCTGCATGCCAAAGTTATTGAAATCCCAAGTGTAAATACATCTTTTACTCTTGTTCCACTTTAAGTTTTAAAAATGTTTGACCAACCCTTATTTTTACAGTTAGAGATTGTGCCCCTGCATCCCACCGACGAAGAACTTAAAATGCCTTACTTCCAACTATTTGTACAGGATGAGATGACGTCACATGGAAAAAGTGTACATACACTAAATGTTGAGGGTGAACCAGCAATCCCGCATAACTTTTTCATAGGGTCTACATGAACCGACCAGTGCTTGGAAATGATCGAAAAACAACAAGACGCCATAGTTGGTAAGCTCGATGAAGTTGTTACTGCAATAAATATTGTAGTGAATTATTAGAAGAAGATCTACGAAGATGAGGAAACCACAAGTTTAAGGTTTATTTCTTTCTATCAACCAACTTTCGACCTGAAACTAAGCCAGCTACATGACTGATGTATTTCTTTCTACTGTTGAACCTTGAAGTAATCTGATTTTAGAACTATAATTTATTTTAATGACTTTCTTTTTGTTTTTAACAAACTTTAATAATAACTTGAAACTTTATTAGGAACATGTTTACGTTTATGGATACATGTTTTGGATTATTGATTATTACATTGACTTGATATATGGACAATCTGTTTCGATAGAATGGAGTTTATTACGCATATATATGACTAGTAGTGTTATGTGAATTAAAGGGTTTTTAATGTTATGGTGTGTATCTGAATATATATGCTAGTAGTGCTTTAATGTTACTGCGCAGGTATGCATTCCAAGACTTGTAACGTATATAGAAGTATATACCCCCAGCTGCAGCACACAATTAGAAGTTTTCATAGCTATATCACGATCATATATGCATTGAAAAGTTCACATAGCTACATATCACGGTTAAAAAAGTTTTTAGACTAAAAAATTTTATGCCTTAAACTTTTTTTTTCTTATGATTACACTAATAAAATATGTTTGGATCAAACATTATACAATTAATACTAGAGTGGGAACTATTATATAATCAAATTGGGGTTTTATCTTATAGACAGTCTAGTTAAGTGATTAAACAGTATATATATAGATAGGCCATAGACCCATTACGACACAATAATTATTGTTTATTCACTAGTCGAAATAAATGTAAAAAATAGATTGGTCGTTCCATTTAGGAGGTAAATACTCAACACTACATTTATTTAATCCTGGGTAGGCTATACACGGTTATATACACCTGGATATAGACACACCTTTTGGATGAAAGGGTAACACACCCTACCAAACCCATACAAAGTAACACAATTGAGTACAAACAATATTCGTAGGCAACAATATTGAAACCAACAATCAGTTGTTCAACCACAAGGTAACACACCCTACCAGACCCATACAAAGTATAAAAAAATATCATCTCTAGATGGGTTACTACAATGCCTCCGATTATGACCTACTTGTCCACACCTCCTACACTTTAATGTACGTTTGCTCTTCCTATGTGACTTAATCCTTCATTTCATCGATTTCCCAGCACTGTGTTTTATAATAGGCGGTTGAAGTACAATGTCATTAGCCATGGGTGGTCCAATATCATGATGAGACATGCCAATCAGATGCACATCCCCACTATAAAGCTTCTGAACGGTCTCTGTACAATAAAACTCATGAATGAATGAGTGTAAGGGCAGCCCTCTTCGATAAATGGCAAGACATGCGTGAGGACATGGGATGAGATCAAAATCCCACCGTCTGCACGTACAGGTGCGATCATTAATGTTTACTTCAAACCGCCCTTGTTGGTCATGAACTTCAAATTCGAACTGATTTATGTGGTAAATCTGCGTATTTACAATAGGTATATACAGGTAAATGCACATAAAATATAAACAAAACACCCAATAATAAAGATACTTACATCCATCATACGACTACCCCCTAGGGACTCTAGCAAAACCTCAACAGCATATGGTGTTATATCTAACGTATGAGCGTGAGTCCTTCACTCATAAAACCATCGTTGCAAAAAATCCCTTATGAACTCCAACAAAGAAATGACTGGTAGATCACGAGCTTCTTCTAAGTGCGAATTAAGACTCTCTGATATATTAATTGTCATCATTACATATTGTTTCCTAGGTGAGAACGCACAGGCCCACCTAGCATACCTTACGCCCTGTAATTCACCCCTAATAGACGAGGAAATCTATTCCATCCTTCTCATATAGTACTCAAACTCGGGAACAGTATATGATTTTGCACACTCAAAGTACAAATCTTCGATGACCTTACCTCTATGTTGTTGTTTAATATTTTGTAGCAAATGATATATGCATATAGCATGGTGTACCAAATCATATAACCTCCTAATACCATTACTTATATTGGAGTGTCGATCAGACACAATCATTAGCCCATCGAGTTCGCCAAAAACTGCTTTCAAATTCTGGAAGAACCACTCCCACGATGCATCGTTCTCAGAGTCAACGATGGAAAATGCTAATGGGTAAATCTTTGAATTTATGTCAAACGGGCATGTTGTAAGAAGCGTGCCACCGAACTTACATTTCAGAAAAGCCCCATCAATGGATATTATTGGTAAACAGTGCCTCCACCCATCTATTGATGCTGCTAAGCTCATGAAGAAAAAAGAGAACTTATCATTCGCATCAAACTCATGGGCAGTGTATGTTGATAACGGTCATTTATGAGTGTTATTTGGCTCTAAAAACTAAGCTATTTGCTTAGAGAATGAGTGTTTAATGTGATAATTCATGTCACTTAGGGCAAATTTAAGTAAAAACAAATTTTGCATGTGTCTGAAGTCTTGATTTTGTAAAAATAAGTTTTTAGGTGTATTTAGAGTCATTTTTGTTAAGAAAGTGTTAATTTTTGTTGGTTTTGTGTAGAGACTCAAAAAGGACCCAAATGCACCCACATTCTGGCCGCAATTGAGCCAAAAGAAAGATGATTCAAGATATATGTGACCAAGATGCATAAGCAATTGAGAGCAGAAACCAAATTCCAAATGTTGCAGGAAGAACTCAAAATGCGCCCAACTATGCAGCCGCATTTAGGCCATTTCAACAACAGCACAATTGCGCTCAATTATGTGGCTGCATCTAGACTTTTTCTGCAGATTCTCCCAGATTCGCGAGATTTGCAAATAAAATCAAATATTCTCAATCAAATCTCTGAGGATCAAGGGATATGATCGGTCAAGCCTCTCCACACTAATCTCGGCAGCAAACCCTAGGCCTTGAGGTCTATAAAAGGCGGTTCAAGCTTCAATTTCAAGAGAGCTCAGAGTTGGGAATTCTTTTCATCTTTAAATTATGTCATTGTCTCTTTAATTTAGCCACCACTCCGAATCTCCCCTAAGCTCTGTTCATATTCCATTCGAACTCCAACTTTGAAAGAATGAAGAGTAAGTACTTGATTCTTCTTGAAAAAGGTAGAACAAGTTAGAAAGGAAGAACATCTTAGGGTTCTTTTTGTTCATAGTTTTTCTATTCAGTAATGTAAGTTTTTAGGAGTAGCTAAACTTGTTATTTATCTTTATTTTCCAGCTTTGTAAGTTTATGTTTTTCCTTTGAATTCAAGCAGTAGTTCCTTTTAATTATATTTCATTTAGTTCTTCCTTTGTTTTCATACTTCAAAGTGTATTCAAATTCATTCTTTCAATGAAGTGTGTTATTTCTTATTCTCGTTTCTTCTTTATTTTCTGCACTTTAGTTTTCTTTGCAATGAGTAGCTAAACTCCTTAGAGGGGATTCAATGAAGTGGATACCCTAAAAAGGAGATAAGCCCCACCATGTGATTTGAGTAACTTTGCTTAACATTTAGTATCGCTTGCTTTTATTGAGTTTATGTTTCATTGTTAGCTTAAAATGATCACTTGAGTTAGCATAGTTTGTGTGAGATTTAATACTGAAAGGGTTGGATCGAGCACACGTTTTCATAAAAGCAATCTAGGAGAATAGTATAGACATAGAACTTCGTTTTTTGTACCTAGACATAGGACAAAAACCTTTTGAATCATTGAGTTGCGTTCTTTATTTATCTAAGTTAAAAATTAGTCATAGACATATGTGTTTAATTTCTAAAAATACTTAAAAAAGGGCTGAATAGGTGTTAAACTTGATTCATGGTGTTAAGTGTCAGTTAGGGTAGGTTGCGGGTGCATTTTAGTAGCATTTTGTCTAAATCGCACAGAACTCGAAAGAGGCAGTATGTGGGCGCAAGAGGCAGAATCTCCGAAATAGCCGGACCTAGTTAAGCTGAGGGTAGCATTTGATAGCACACAAAAGTGTGTTATTTCTAGGCTTAGATTTAGGTTAATTTTGTGTATTTTTAGTGGACTTTGATGCTTTTACCTTATGAATTTTAGAATTCGAGCATTTGGAGCTTAACTGATGATTTGGAGTGGTTTGGAGACAAAAAGAAGCTTAAAGGAAAGCTTTTGGACCAAAGAGACAAAGAGAAGAAATGCACAAGCAAAGAGGCCCGAGAGCATAGCGTTGCAACACCATACGTGAGCCCTTGAAACTTAGAAAACTGCACACAAAGCGTTGCAACACTAGACAAGAAAATATTTTCCTTCTTTAGTCGATTCGAAGGGACAGCATTGCAACATTGTCTCAACACTATAAAAGAAAAGTTTAGTTGGTGCAAAAGGTGCCCGTTTTTATAGCATAAAACCCTAAAATCAATTCAAGACGTTGTTTTGGGACTAAAAGGTCATCTTGGAGAGCTAAGGAGGAGACTCGAGGCTCAAGATCGCTGGACACCACGACGGGACCGAGTGTTGGCACGCTTCATCCAGTTTTATCCCTTTTCTCTTACTTTGTTTATTTTGTTTTAGGACTTTTAGATAGGAATTCATGTTGTAGTTTTGAGTATATAAGACTCTTGGATGGTTGATTATTTGAACTTGTGTTTGGTTTTTTGATTTGTAGTATATTGTAACGAATATTTATGCAATTCTTGGGATGTTTGTTTAAAGCTTCTGGCCATAGCTTGTATGTGTTGTATTGAGTTTAGCTTGAGAAATTAACTTAATTAAAGAACTAAATTGCATAACTAAAAATAGCCTATTGCATGAGAATGAGTAAGTTATTTTTTGAAGCCGTTAAAAGAATCTCTTTAATGCCATGCTTAGTATAGAAATAGACCGAGAGGTTGATTTATATTAAAGCATGAGTTTGTTTGAGCTTGAGAGAGTCAAATGAATAATCTAGTAATTATTGGCTTATGTTCGTGGTGTATGGTGCAATTTCATAGTCAAACCAAGTTGTGCTTTATAGTCATTCAACCTCCAATAGTCTCTCTAAATGGACTCCAACCTTGTATATATTTAGTTAGTTTTATTATCTTTCCTTTAAAGTTTTGTTTCTCTAAATAAAATTGGGCATGAGAATTAATTAATCTAAAGAAAGCCAATCCCTGTGGAGGCGATAACTCGATATTCAATATCACTATATTAAAACTTCACATCGTACACTTACGGTTATTTGCGAGCACTTAAAAGCACGCAACAGTGTCTCAACACTGTACCAAACGTACCGTATTAATTAAGCGTGTGCGCCCTCAACGTCAAGATGCTAAGGGCAGCGTTGCAATGCTACAGACGAAGAATGCCATACGCTCGTGATACTAGCGTTGAGACCCCACAGGGCAGTGTCTCAATGCTAGCACTTGGGTTTGCATAACAAAGAATGGCTTTTTGACCCAGCGTCTTAATGCCATCCTCCCAGCCCCAATATCATTCATTTTTCTCCCAATTGCTCGGTAACCTGAAATACATGAATAATCCACATAAAAACTCACATTTACACCACAAAACTAGCTAATATAGGCATCAATATAGAGTGCTATCAGCTATAGCAAGAGAAGTTTCGATTCAAGCCTGAACATAGAGATATGTATTTTGTCCACCTAGGAGAAGAGAATCAAACTTTGGAGTTCACTGAGGCTGAAACAATAAGCATACTTCAGCCACATAATGATGCCTTAGTGGTTACCCTACCCATTGTCAATATAAAAGTTCATAGAATCCTCATTGATGGTGAGAGTTCAGCTGATCTCTTATCCCTAACAACATTTAACACCATTAGTGAGATTTGGTAGAGAAAAGGTAACTCCCGAAGGTTGCATTGAACTTCCACTCACCTTTGGTAGTGGATAGAATATAGTGATCAAAATAATCAACTTTCTAGTTATGGATTGCATGTCAACATACATTGTGATCCTAGGAAGACCAACACTGCATGAGCTCAAAGTGGTAGCTTCCACTTTCAATCAGCTATTAAAATTTCCAACTTTAAATGGAACAGGCACAGTTGAAAGGGGAGCAAAAGATTTCGAGAGAATGCTACTTCACAACATTATAAGAAGTCAAACATATGAAAGAAGTTACCACCCTTCACCATGGTGATGTCGAGGCCGACCCTTGCATAGCCAAGGCCGATCACACCCCCATGGAGCTTTAAGAGTTTTCCTCCCTTTTTCCATACTTGTTTTTTTTTTTTAATTGATAGATAGATCTAGATAGGATTGTTGTCTTTTATTTTTCTTCATGCAAGTGTACAAATTTCTTAGAATAAATTAATAAAAAGTTATTTCCTTTTGAGTCATGAAGACATTTGTACTTAAAGTGTGAATTTTTCTCAACAATTTCCTCCTTAAGTAGGGAGTTGCAAAGGGGTATGCTTCTCTATTATACAAAAGCAAGGCAAAGAGGTATGCTTCCCTATTAAACAAAAGCAAGGAAAAAGGGTATGCTTCCCTATTAAACAAAAGCAAGAAAAAGGGGTATGTTTCCCTATTAAACAAAAGTAAAGCAAAGGGGTATGCTTCTCTATTAAACAAAAACAAGCAACAAAAGGGGATATGTCTCCCTATCAAACAAAAAGCAAATAAAAGCGAAATATGGCAGATCACAAGTGACCTGAGGTCAACCCTTGTCTATGAGGCCGAGGCCGACTACAACAATTTGGTTTCCTCATTTGTTAATCAGAAGCATGTAGATTACTAGGAGGTTAGAATTCCACATCTAAGTCTTTGGTAAGAATCTAATTATTGGAAATTGCTCTTTTTAAGTTCAAATTCATAATTGAAGCAAACCCATAAATAAAAGTAGAAATCAAAGAAAGATAGATAGCTTCATTCCATTCAAGAACAAGTCATTACATCATAAAAGGGAAAAAGATGAAAGCAAGTACAAGAGAAAGCTTAGTTCTCATTCACATAAGGCTCCACATCCACGTCGTCATCACCTCCACCATTAGTATCATCGGAGTCTGAGAAAGAATAAGGATCATTCTTGAAAGTAGTAAAGTCCTCACTGGTGACAAGGCGTTTGCTATACGCCAAAAGCAAGCGCAAGTGCATGCTGTCTAACAAGTAATATAAGGAAGTATTCCAAGTATCGAACCCAAGGGAATGGTTCACAAAGAGCTTTTCAGTTAACAACACAAGTACTTTCAAGTTGCAACCGAAGGTAACCAATTAAATAAGATGTTTTTTGGGGTTTTGTGCAATGAAAATAAAGGAAACTAAAGAAAAGATAAGAAAACAGTAATGAAAAGCAGGAAATTCAAATCCGTTTTAACCCTGAGGAAATGCGCCCACCATGCGCCCGCAAACTTGCTTAACTAGGTCTGGCTATTTCAGAGATTCTGCCTCTTGCGCTCGCATACTGCCGCTTTCGAGTTTTGTGTGATTCAGACAAAATGCTACTAAAATGCGCCCGCAACTTACCCTAACCAACACTTAACACCATGAATTGAGTTCTGATCGACGTTTGCTACACGCAAGTGCACGTGATCGAAGTAATAAAGAAAACTTGAAGTACTCCAGAGTATAGTACCCAAGGGAACGGGTTTTAACAAAATTTACTAAGATGACACAAAATTGTTTGCAAAATACAATTGCGGTAACCAATAGTGTAAAAATTCTTGAGTGGTTGTTTTTGCTAAAGAAAATAAGCGAAAAGTCAATTAAGAAAAATGGGATCCAAGTTGCTTATGCCCCTTTAGAAAGAAATGCCGCTAAAAATGCAATTGCAATCATAGTTAACACAAGAGAACTAGGTAAACTGAATTCAACTCCTATTCAATTTTGCTCCAAAATCTTTAGGAGGCTAAGTGATTAAACCTATATGTCTATGGCTAATCTAACTTAGGTGATTCAGCGCACAATTCTAGCGATTTTGGAGTTTCGCCCTATGTCTAGGGTTGATGTTCATGACTTATGTCTAAGCCTTTTCTTCCATTGCTTTTGTGATATCCGATTTCTCTTAACCCTTTCGGTATTAAGTTCAAGCTTAACAAGCAATCACTAGTTGGGCGACTAGGTTTACCCACGTTAATTCAACAAAAGCAAACAAAGTCTCAATTGTTAACTAGATTGAACGTGCTTTTAAGCTTCACATCTCTCCTCCAAGGCATTCACTAACTTGAATCCCCGAAGAGGAATTAGCTCATTATGGAAGAAATGAAAACCCAAAATTTAATTCCTATAAATTTCATAATTAAAAACCGAAATACTGAAATTAAATCCAGGAAAAATGGAGCAAATCGGACTACGTTTTATTAAGAATACTTTAATGTGAACCCAATCCACTAACTCAAAAATGCTCACAAAGGAAATAAGAAATAGAGCTTAAATTCCATAATAGAACTTTTACTAATTTAAAACAAGAAATTCAATTGTAATACTGCTGGAAAATTCAAACCTTGTGGAAGTACAATCCTAATTGATCAACTGATCTTTTATAACTAAGAATAAATAAAATAAAAAACTCAAAGATTAACAACAACTTACAAACTTGGGATTAAAACAAAACCTAACTTGCAGAAATAAAATTTGAGCAAAAACAGAGGAACGCGCTAATGTATGTTTCCTTGTATTGATCGAACCACGAACACCATCAAAGGTTGTTGGATCTTCACCTCCTCGAACTTTCGTTGAGGATGGATCAACCTCGAAAATTACAAAGCAAAACGAAGCATAAACTGCTAGAAGAAAGACAGAAACACGAAACTAAAAGCTGCTGTCCGAAATGAAAACCCATAAAAATAGAGTTGCATTTTGCTTCGTTCTTCTCGTTTTTATAGGCATTCCGAGGCTTGTGCTTCCATATTAGGGCTCCTTAAATCTTGGGTAAGCTTGGGGCATGAGATTAGGCTGGAAAATCTCCTAGAAATCGAGCAAAACGTCGTGGGTTTTGGAGCATTTCCATGATTTTCGAAATAAATTGATAAGTCCAGAAAATGCCATTGCATTGCAATTGCATTTTCCCTCTTGTTCACCACTTTGCTTTCTCAAGGAAATGCAATTGCATTTCATTTGCATTTTATTCATTGCTTCAAATATGCACAAAAACAACACTTTAGCCAACTTTCCATTATCTTTTCAACTTATTATTCTTTTTCCATACTCCGACAAGCTTTCATGAATTTATCTCATAAACGCTATTTTTAGCTTGCTCGTTATTCAACAAAACATACAAAAATGGCAAGAACAACTTAGTTTAGGATTAAATAATCCTCATAAATGAGAATTCTCAAGTTCATCACCTATTCAGCCCTTTTCTAAGTGCTTTTAGGAGACTAAGAAATTAAGCACATGTCTATGGCTAATTTTTAACTTAGATAAATAAAGAATGCAACTCAATGATTCTAAAGGTTTTGTCCTATGTCTAGGTATAAAAAGCGAAGTTCTATGTCTAGACTCTTCTCATAGATTGCTTTCATGAAAATGCGTGCTCAATCCAACCCTTTCAGTATTTAATCTCACACAAACTATGCTAACTCAAGTTATCAGTTTAAGCTAACAATGAAACTTAAACTCAATAAAAGCAAATGATGCTAAATGTTAAGCAAAGTTACTCGAATCACATGGTGGGGCTTATCTCCTTTTTAGGGTATCCACTTCATTGAATCCCCTCCAAGAAGTTTAACTACTCATTGAAAAGAAAACTAAAGTGTAGAAAATAAAGAAGAAACGAGAATAAGAAATAATATACTTCATTGAAAGAATGAATTTGAATACACTTTGAAGTATGAAAACAAAGGAATAACTAAATGAAATTTAATTAAAATGAACTACTGCTTGAATTCAAAGGAAAAACAAAAACTTACAAAGCTGGAAAATAAAGATAAACAGCAAGTACAACTCCTAAAAACTTACAGAACTGAACATAAAAACTAAGAACAAAAAGAACCCTAAGATGTTATTCCTTTCTAACTTGTTCTACCTTTTTCCAAGAGAATCAAGTACTTACTCCTCCTTTTTTCGAAATTGGAGTTTGAATGGAATATGAATAGAGCTTAGGGGAGATTATGAGTGGCGGCTAAATTAAAGAGACAATGGCAGAATTTAGAGATGAAAAGAATTTCCAACTCTGAGCTCTCTTGAAATTGAAGCTTGAGTCGCCTTTTATAGACCTCAAGGCCTAGGGTTTGCTGCTGAGATCAGTGTGGAGAGGCTTGACCGATTATATTCCTCGATCCTCGGAGATTTGATTGAGAATATTTTATTTTATCTACAAATCTCGCAAATCTGGGAGAATCTGACGAAAAGGTCCAGATGTGGCCACATAGTTGAGCGCAATTGTGTTGCTGTCAAAATGGCTTAAATGTAGCCGCATAGTTGGGCGCATTTTGAGTTCTTCCTGCAACAGTTGGAATTTACTTCTGCTCTCAATTGCTGGCACATCCTAGTCGCATATCTCTTGGATTATCTTTCATTTGCCTCAGTTGCGGCCAGAATGTGGGTGCATTTGGGTCCTTTTTTAGCCTCTACACTAAACCAACAAAAATTAACACTTTCTTAACAAAAATGACTCTAAATACACCTAAAAACTTATATTTACAAAATTAAGACTTCAAACACATGCAAAATTTATTTTTACATAAATTTGCTCTAAATGACATGAATTATAACATTAAACACTCATTTTCTAAGCAAATAGCTTAGTTTTTAGAGCCAAATAACACTCATAAATAAGCGTTATCACTCACAAACAACCCTGAAATCCATCTTAAGATGATGCTTAGAGGCACGTTTGATGGTCCAATTAAATACAAAGTCAAACACCTCATTCTTAAATTCATCAGCTAAATACTTGGCATTAGTAAGATGAGCCTTGGCCTCATCCAGCTGAGAACGAAGTGATGCGATCTCAATCTTGGAAGAGTCAAGCTCAACTCTAACTTCAGATAAAAAGCAATTAGCATGATTCAGGCTAGCTTGAGCTTGAGCCAACTCTTTCCTTGGAACACTATTTTGTTGAAGATAGCTAATATTCTCAGCCATGTTCATAGTAGATATAGAGATCTGACCAAAAGCCTGAAAGCAAATAGGAAGAAAATCAGCCATAAGGACAAAGTAAAAGACCAAGGAAAACTAAGGAAAAATACTCACATGGTGAAGTTCATGGACACCTTGGATAAAAGCCTCAGATGACTCATCAACCCTAAATCCTTGAGGGTGATCCTGACTCACTCCTCACCAAAGTTTAAAGCTTTACCCCAGAAGATCAATCTCATTACTTACTCCTGAATAACCTTCAGGAAGGGTGAAAGCTTGAATATTAGGTGGAGTCTCCTCTTTAGAAGGTGGAGAGGATATATTTCACCTAGAGCTTTGAAGGCTTGAAATAGAAGAACGAGGTGGAACAATAAGAATTTTGAAAGTGGGTACATCTTTTGTAAGATCAGTCACACTAGCCCTCGAAGTCCCCCTTAAAGTCCCATCTTCCCTAACAGTACTTTTCTTCTTCTTCTTTTTGCCTTGAATTTCAAACCAAGAAGTGGATCGTAGAGGCATATCTAGCAATGAAATAATAGAAAGGCAGTGAGAAAAACTTATAAAACAACCAAGCCCGACCCTAGCGTGTGAAGCTGGGGTCGACTGTAGCCTATGAGGTTGAGGCTGACCACCCAGAAAAGAGAAATGTCGTAGAAAACACTCACCCCTTGAAATTGGAGGAGGAGAAAGACCTACGAAAATCAAATTACTTTAAGAAACAAGGGAGAGATCGGCTCGAATAGTACCTTCAAGCCTTCTAACAGCTTTAGCAAACTCTTTGGAGGCAAAAGAACGACAAATTTCACAAGGGACTGAAAGTGGAAAGCAAAAAGTAGTTAGGTAAAATAAACAAAAGATGGGTCCAAATGAGAAAAGGAGAATAAATAAATTCTCACCATACTCTTCAAATCTCATTGGAACCCTATAGGTGGAATTTTGGAGCCCATGTGCAAGCCAATTTTCACTCACTGATAACCAACCATTCTTCCATTTATGGACCAAAGTTGGCCCACCGACCAAAATACCTTTTTGCACACTTAAATAATAAAATAGATGACCAAAAGAAGCATTGTGGCTCAAAGTGTGTAAAGACATAAAAGTGTGTGAAGTCAACATGGTTCCATCCCCATAAGTCAACCATAAGATTTAGCAACCAAAAAGGTGGCTCCAACCATTGGGGACTAATTGGGCAAGAGCCAAACCGATGAAAGTTAGAAAACTTTGAAGAAATGAAGGCAAAGAAAGAAAAACGCCAAAACGAAACATCGCAAGATAAAAGGCAACTTCTCCAGAAGGAGGATTATCTATACAATCATTAGGACCAAGAACTCTCATATGTACATCGCAAGGAATATCATACTTGTACTGCAATTTCTCATGTTGAGCCGCAATCACCAAGAATGATAAACTTTGAGAATGTACGGGAGAGTCATTAGTAGTATTCTCAAGAGATGAATGAGCCTCATAGTAACTAGTACAATAAAACTTATCACCATAAAAAGAACCCTCAGCCTCAAGAGAAGTGGTAGAATATGTTGGGATTTATGCCCTAAACCCTTGTAATTAGTGATTTATTTAATAATTAATAATAATTTTGATTATTTTATTTGCAATATAATATTATCTACGATATGAAAAATTCAAGGTTATTAGTGTAATCTTAAACAGTATGTAGTTGACAAACGAGAGGATCATGTTCAAGAAATAACCTAAAGGGTCATAGTATATAGATAAGGTTGGGTGCCTTATCCTGGTAACATTATTGATACGACCCACTTTGTAATAGTTACAAAAGATTTGATCCAAATTGTTCATGTGGAGACATGTGAGTGGGGGTATCTTATACAATGAGTTTGTATAAGACTGGGCCACAAAATATTTAATCTCTCTTTATAAATCTATTAATTGAGAAAATTAATATTTCATTAAGCCGATCATATGTGCCTCGATCTTAATCTTGAGTGAATTATGAACTCTTGCCTATGAGGGCTTGTCCTTTGATTTACATGGGTGAGAGTGGGTTTGTAGTCGATTCAATAAGCCTACCATTTTGGGGACTTGACCAAATAGGGAGCTGGGAACATAATCTCACAAGATAGAATTCACTCCTTCACATATAAGGTAAGTAGATGAGTAGTTCCCTTAAGTGCTGATTTCGAGACTTGACCAATGAGGCCCCACCCTCTCATTGACCCGAGAGGGACTTAGTTTATGGTTGGATCATAAACAAATTGTTCATTAGAGGTGTTGGGATTTATGCCCTAAAGCCTCCTAATTAATGATTTATTTAATAATTAATAATAATTTTGATTATTTTATTTGCAATATAATATTATCCATTATATGAAAAATCCAAGGTTATTAGTGTAATCTTGAACAGTATGTGGTTGACATACGAGAGGATCATGTTCAAGAAATAATCTAAAGGGTAGTAGTATATGGATAAGGTTGGGTGCCTTATCCTGGTAACACTATTGATACGGTCCACTTTGTAATAGTTACAAATGATTTGATCCAAATCATTCATGTGAAGACATGTGAGTGGGGGTATCTTATACAATAAGTTTGTATAAGACTGGACCACGAAATATTTAATCTCTCTTTATAAATCCGTTAATTGAGAAGATTAATATTTCATTAGGATGATCATATACGACTCGATCTTAATCCTGAGTGAGTTATGAACTCCTGCCTGTGAGGGCTTGTCCTTTGTTTTGCATGGGTGAGAGTGGCTTTTGTAGCCGATTCAATATGCCTACCATTTTGGGGACTTGACCAAATAGAGAGCTGGGAACATAATCTCACAAGATGAAATTCACTCATTCCCACATAGGGTAAGTAGATGAGTAGTTCCCTTAAGTGCTGATTTCGGGACTTGAACAATGGGGCCCCACCTCTCACTGGCCCGAGAGGGACTTAGTTTATAATTAGATTATAAACAGATTGTTCATTAGAGTGGTACTTAAGGTGCAAGATGTAATTATAGGGGTAAAACGGACTTTTGACCCAACTATAATTACGAACAACTTGTGAAGAATCGACTTGCATGTAGTGATGATATCTATGGACACAACTTGTCCTACAATGCATAAGAGTGCAACTCTAGGTCTATAGTGGAGTGACCTATAGTTCATGAATGAAAATTAATTAATTAAAGAGTTTAATTAATTAATTTTGTATCATTGGAACTTATAATCTGTAGGTCCATAAGGTCCCCTTGCTAGCTCATAGTAACATTAAAATATCAATTTAGTTAAAAGAAAATTTTGAAATGTTCAAATAAATATTAATTTGAAGTGTTCAAATTAATATTTAATATATTAGATATATTAAATATAAAAGAGGAAAATATATTTATTGTACTTGATACATTAAATATTAAAATTTGAAATGTTCAAATTTAATATTTAATTTGAAGTGTTCAAATTAATATTTAATATATTAAATATATTAAATATAAAAGAGGAAAATATATTTATTGTATTTGATACATTAAATATTAAAATAATTAATATATATTTGATATATTAAATAAAATATATTTATTTAATTTGAATAAGATGCAAATAAATAAATATCGTAGGAGATTTTAATGAGATTCAAATAAATATAAGATGTATTTTAATATATTAGATATTAAAATATAATATTTTAATTATGGCAAAAATTTTCCCTTAGTCTCTGTAAATAGGACCCTTGGGTTGAGCCATTGGACACAACACACATCTCCTCAATAGAGAGAATTGAGAATTCTCTCTAGACCTCTTCCTCTTTAATCCCTTGTGGATTTTCTTTCACGAGGCTCCCACAAGCCTTGGTCCTGTGTTCGAGTCATAGCTAGGAAGACTTTGTGGAAGAGATAAAGACCCACCAGAAGAATCTCCATATTTGGAAGGTATTTATTGCTTAACCCTTGTATTTTAGTTTAATTCTAAATAAATCAAAGATGATTCCTATGCTTCCGCTGTGGGTTAATTCGATTATTCCCTTCAAGATGATCAGTGGTACTCAAGGTGCAAGATGTAATTACAAGGGTAAAACAGACTTTTGACCCAACTGTAATTACGAACAACTCATGAAGGATCGACTTGCATGTAGTGATTATATTCATGGACAGAACTTGTCCTACAGTGCATAAGAGTGCAGCTCTAGGTCTATAGTGGAGTGACCCTAGAGTTAATGAATTAAAATTAATTAATTAAAGAGTTTAGGCCCCGTTTGATAACCATTCAGTTTTTGGTTTTTGGTTTTTGAAAATTGTATTTGTTTTCTCACCATTTCTCTACAATGGTTTTCATCTTCTCTACAATGGTTTCCATCTTTCTTAAGAAAATACTTGAATTCTTAGCCAAATTCCAAAAACAAAAACAAGTTTTTGAAAACTACTTTTTTGAGTTTTCAAAACTTGGCTTAGTTTTTGAAAATACATATAAAAAATAGATAAGAAACATGGAAATCCATAGGTGGAAGTAGTATTTCTAGGCTTAATTTTCAAAAACCAAAAACTAAAACCTAAATGGTTATCAAACGGGGCCTTAATTAATTAATTTTGTATCATTTGAGCTTATAATCTGTAGGTCCATAAGGTCCCCTTGCTAGCTTATAGTAACACTAAAAGATCAATTTAGTTGAAAGAAAAATTTGAAGTGTTCAAATTAATATTTAATAGATTAGATATATTAAATATAAAAGAGAAAAATATATTTATTGTATTTGATACATTAAATATTAAAATAATTAATGTATATTAGATACATTAAAGAAAAGATATTTATAAAATTTGAATAAGATTCAAATAAATAAATATCGTAGGAGATTTGAATGAGATTCAAATAAGTATAAGACATATTTTAATATATTAGATAAGATATTAAAATATAATGTTTTAATTATGAAAAAGATTTACCTTTGGTCTCTATAAATAAGACCCTTTGGTTGAACCATTAGACACTACACACATCTCCTCAATAGAGAATTAGAGAATTCTCTCTAGACCTATTCTTCTCCAATCTCTTATTGATTTTCTTTCAAGAGACTCCCACAAGCCTTGGTCTTGTGTTCAAGTCACAGCCAGGAAGACTTTGTGGAGGAGATAAAGACTCGCCAGAAATATCTTCATATTTACTCCAAGTAAGTTTGCTTAATCTTCTTTATTAGTTTAATTTTAAATAAAATCAAAGACGATACAATGCTTCAGCTGCAGGATGACGTGTTCATTCCTATCAAAATATTCATCAGTCATATGGTTTTAGTTGAAAAAGAAGAAGACATGAAGACCAACCTTAAGGAATGAGAAAGAAGTTTAGAGATTTTGTGAAAAATGAAGAGGTGAGGCCAACAATTTATAGAGAAATTTAAGGGGCAAGTCAAAGATTCAAATTTTAAATTTCAAATATGAATTTAAAAAAAAAACAATGCTTGTCGAGGCCAAGGCGCTCTTGCAAAGCTACAGGCGTGGACCTCGACCAGCCTGTGCCCAACACACTTCTGATCGGGCTTTTTGCTACACGCAAGTGCACGTGATCGAAGTAATAAGAAACTGGAGTATTCCAGAGTATCGTACCCAAGAGAACGGGTTTTAATAAAATTTATTAAAATGGCACACAACCGTAGACAAATTGCAACTATAAGGTAATCGTGGGTGAAAATGATTTGAGGGGTGTTTTGACTAAAAGAGATTTTTTTTTTTGAAAAGATCAATGGAAATGAAAAAGGGATTCAAGTTGCTAATGCCCCTTTGGAAAGAAAATGCAAAGAGAAGGCAATTGCAATCGTAGCTAATTCAAGAACTAAGTAAACCGAATTCAACTCCTATTCGACCTTCTATGAAGTATCTTTAGGAGACTAAGTGATTAAACCTATATTTCTATGGCTAATCTAACTTAGATATTTTTGTGCACAATTCTAGTGGTTTTGGAGTCTCGCCCTATGTCTAGGGTCGATGTTTCGGACTTATGTCTAAGTCTTTTCCTCCATTGCTTTTGAGACATCCGCTTCCCTTAACCCTTTCGGTATTAAGTGATAGCTTGGCAAGCAACACTAGATGGCCAACTAGGTTTACCCAACATTTAACTCACTAAAAGCAAACAATAGTTCAAGAATTAGCTAGATTGTTTTTACTCTCGAGCTTTACATCTTTCCTCTAGGGCATTCACTAACTTGAATCCCATAGGAAAATTAGCTCATCATAGAAAAATTGAAAAACAAAGTTTTAAAGTAATAAAAACACATAATTGAATTTAAAAGGAAGAAGAGAAAAAATTAGAATGTAATAATGAAAATAAATTAACCCAAACTTAAGAACTTAAACTAGAATGAACTTGGATAAAAAGAAAAGAATAAAATAAACTAGAAATTTTATTAAGCTAAATAAACTCAATGCTGAAACTTAAATGGACTTTAACAACTCGTTCGAATCACGAAATTACAATTGAAAAATCAAAATTACAACAGCAACGAAATCCCTAAAACTGAATCAAATAAACTTAGATAGTGTCGAAAATAAATTCTAAGAAAAACAACAAATAAACGCCTTTCTTACTTCTCTTTCAATCGACTCAATCCCACTTTTCTCAAAGGGAATCGAGTCTTTACTTCCTTCAACTTTCGTTGAGGAATGATCGAATTTTGAAGCTCAATCGACTGGAAAAAAAAAAAAAAAAAACAGCAGCAACTAATCTTAAAAACAGCAGAAAATACAGTAGAAAATACAGCAGAAAACAGCAGCAAATACAGCAGAAAACAGCAGAAAATCGTGAAAACAGCAACACTTGAGGTTGAAAATGGCAGTAAAACGGATTCCTTCTCTTGTGGCGTCTCCTCCCATATTTATAGAGGATTTGGGCTAGGTTTTCCTTCTTGAATGATGCACAATGATGGCCAAAATCACAGCTAAAATCATGGAGCCAATATCTCACAAAATTCTTAGATTTTAGGAGATTTGCAGATTTTTCTTTAATTTCCAGATCTATCAAAATTGCAATTGCAATGCAATTGCATTTCTGTTGCATTCTTCAAATTCCTGCACAAAAACATCAAGTAAGTGTGGTTTTCATTTTCTTTTGCTTTCTTTTCTCCATTTACTTAATTTAAAAGGCTTCCCAACAATAATTCAATTTAAACCAACTATTTGCTAGCCTTTTTATCTAATAACACACATAAAATAACAAGAATAACAAGAATAACTAAGTATAAAGGCCAAATAATTCTCATAAATGAGAATTATCAACTTCCCCCACACGCCTTTTTTCATCTTCATTCTGCCATGGGTCCCAATTTGTGGTTTCACCTTTTGACCAATGAGAAACTACCATGCGTCAAAGAATACACCTATGCAAGCAAGAAGCAACAATAAAGTGCCACTTGATGTTTAAAAATGACTTCGGAAGAAATTTATTTCAATCTTTCTAAAAGGAGAGTCACAATAAAAAATTACCTTCCAAGAAATCGGTTTCCATCTTTCTAAGAGGAGAGTAAGAATCCCAAGAAATTGATTTTCATCTTTCTAAGAGATGATAACCATAAACTAACATTTTCTCTGGAAAATTGATATTCATCTTTCCAAAGGAGAATCTTAGACCAATGGAAGACCGAGTCATCCCCACGAGGTATGATCGGAAAATCCTAAGGATAATCTAAAGCAAGACTTTGGAGTCATGACATTTAATCAGAATTCATCTTTCCAGAGGAGAATCTTAGAACTATGGAAGATTAAGTCATCCCTACGAGGTTTGACCTGAAAATCCTAAGGATAATCCGATGCAAGACTTTGGAGCCCTGACATTTTCTCCAGGCAATTGATATTATAGTCTTTCCAGAGGAGAATCTTTAGACCTATGGAACACTGAGTCATCCCCACGAGGTTTGACTAGCAAATCTTAAAGATAATCCAAAGCAAGACTTTGGAGCCTTGACATTTTCTCTGAAAATTGATATTGATTTTCTAGAGGATAATCTTAGACCTATGGAAGACCGAGGCATCTCCACAATATTTGACTGGAAAATCCTAAGGATAATTCGAAGTATAACTTTGGGGCACTTGAACCTAAAAACAAGCGTAGTCAAAGTTTAAATGGTTATACTCCCAAATTGGACTCCATATTTTGGGCCCATAATATTTAAATCGCACCATAAATCTCAATTAGGGAGTGGAGGCTAATGTTATAGGTGAAATTAGATCAATAAGATAAAGTCAAAATACTAGGAAAGTCAAAGGTGAGATCGATTAGGAGAAGCCTAATGTGGAGCGAAAATGGGTCAACATGGATACATAAGGCAAGAAAATGAAGAAAATGAGAGGAATTTAGGCAAGCCCAAATTCCTCCTGGTCGACCTCCAATGGGGGGCATGCCCCTGGCTCATAATTCCCTAGTTCAACCCGGTTCGATTCACCCTCTTCCTAAATATTGAACGAACAGACAAAAACACTAATCAAGGTCATATAAATTAATATCCTTCTTCAACCTAAAGAATGTAAGCTCTTCCTGATCCCTAAATTATTGCTACAGTCAAAAGACTCCTAGCTAACTTAAGCATCGGAGCCTGTGTAGCAAGTACCACATCATGCCCAGGTTTTCACTTGTTTTGTCGGCCACGTCCTTCTCCGTTCATACAAATTTTACCGTTGCTGTCACATGAAGGTCAGGTGCATTACCCTATTCGAATTTTGGCAACAACAAGTATGATGATTCAAATTCAAACAATTGAAGGTATATATGATCATTATTGTTCCATTCATATTCCAAGTCTAATAAATTAATTTTTCTTTTTAAAGACAATGAATCGTTATTATTTGAATAGATTTATTATTATTTTTTTAAACCACACTATTCAAATTTTAATAAAATCTACTTTGCTTATTCAAATCGCAAAAAATATATAATAGTAGTTATAACAATTCAAATTCAAACAATTGAAGGTATATGTTGTGATTTTTCTTTGTTGATCCAAATTTCAAAGGAAATGAACTAATTTTTTTTTAACAACAATGAATTGGTTCTTACCCTTTCATTTTAAATTATGCATCAATTGAAATATCTCACTTTAACACATGAGATTGTTATCTTTTTCATTTTTTTTCCTATGAAAAGTTTTTAATTAAATAATATATTTAATATAAAAATGTACAATATTACATATGTCGATTCAAACTAACATACTTTATTTTATAATAAAATAAAATTTAAACTATTTTATTGATTTTATATTTTAAAACCTTAAACTAAAATTACAAATTTTCACTTGCATTGCACGTGTTGCTTAGTAGTATGTTTAAAAATGGAAATCAGTAAACAGAAAAATTCATTGAGAGGTAAATCTAAATTTGAGATTTAAGTTGAGATAAGATAAGAAATCTTAGAATTGATATTTAAACTCCATGGATTTGGGAGGAGAGATCAATATAGATACACCATCCATTACTTAGGGGGCGTGCACGTGATTTTGTTGGTAGGGGTATAATCGGAAAACGAGGGGCGAATTTGGTGCATGCCACACAATCACGTGTGACCATATTCTCTTGATTATTTATTTATTTATTTATTTTGTGGTCGTTTTTCAAAATGGGCGTTTATTTTTGGCTAACCTACTCCAATTTCCCAATTATTTTTCCGATTTGTTGCCTAGGCTCCATTTGATAACTATTTAATTCTTGAAAATTAAGCTTATAAACACAACTTCCACTAATTGATTTCTTTGTTTTGTTATCTACTTTTTACTAATATTTTCAAAATCTAAGTCAAATTTTGAAAACTAAAAAAAGTAGTTCTTAAAAATTTGTTTTTTTGTTTTTCGAATTTAGCTAAGAATTCAAATATTTTATTAAGAAAAATGAAAATTATTGTAAAGAAATTAATGGTAAGAAACACTACTTCCACCTTGAGTTACTTTGTTTTGTTATCTACTTTTTACTAATGTTTTCAAAATCTAAACAAGTTTTGAAAACTAAAAAAAAAAAGTAGTTTTTAAAAATTTGTTTTTTATTTTTCGAATTTAGCTAAGAATTCAAATGTTTTCTTAAAAAAAATTGAAGACCATTGTAAAAAAAAATAGTAAGAAAACAAGCACAATTTTCAAACTAAATAGTTATCAAATGTGGATTTAGAGTTTTAGCAAAAGATAATCTATTGTACTCCTCATTCAATGGCTGTTTAGCCTCTTTATTAATGAATCAATTTGTTTCTTAAAAACAACAAACTAACCTAATACTTTGATGGAGAATTTTGTAATTTTCTCTTTATTTAAAAAATATAACTATTTTATTGACATGGCATAAAACTATAGAGATCACAATTATATCAAATTATAACGATTAACTTCAACCAAAAAAAATTCAAAAAAAATTCAAGAAAAAAAAAAGTAATGTGACATTAGTTTAAGATATTACGCCACTAAGGATTGTTTGATATAAGAGTTTTGGAGATAGGAATGGGTAAGGGCTTATGATACCCTTGTTTTGTACAAGATTTATGAGTATAATGTATTTCTAAACATCACTTATGTTCATAGACAAAGGTATTCTATACACCCTTATAAAAGCATAGTTTTCTCTTTGTCCATCTCTTCCAATGTTTTTTATTTTTATATGTAATTTTATTTTGAATATAGTTAATTAATCAATTGATTAATTGATATTAAATTACCAAAATTATTATAATAATTATTTAATTAGATTAAATAAATAATAATTTATTAAAATATATACTTAGTCCAAGTTTATTAATAAATGCAATTACGTATTTACTGAAATTATAATTAATTAGTTAACAATATCTAAAATATATTTAATTAGTGAATTAGAATTATTTAAATTAACTTCGTATAAAAATTTATTTTTCAATAATAATAATTATAATTAATTACTTATTGATTATTTATAATCAATTAATTATTTATTGGGATTAATATATCATATAGTTATAAAACATTCTTACCTATGACCTCTTAGTCGAAGGTACATATCAATCATCACTGAGATATGCTCACTTTGGTATTCTTAGAATATTTCTTATTAACCTTCATTATTAACCTAACATCTTTTTCTCTCTTTTTCTTGGCTTTTGTATATTATTTATTAAAAAATATATTTTTATATTATTTAATTAAAATTATTTTTTTTATTATTTAATTAAAATTAATTTTTTTTTATTAATAATACTGAACTAGAATTAATTAAAATTAATATATAATTCCATTATAATAAATAAATAATCAATATATTTATTTAATTAATTTTTATGTATACAAATATATTTTATTAAATTAATTAAAGATATTTATTAAAAATATTAATTAGTTAAATTAACTTAGTTTATTCAATTAAAATTATTTGATTATTCTTTAATTAATTTTTATTAATACTTTGAATTAATTTGGATTGTTTTATTAATTAATCTATTAAAATTACATAAGGTTTTCATGATTAATTTCATAAAATAAATGCAGACGTAATTGGTTCCCACCAAATCCTTACAACATTATCATGCATAACCAAACGTAGTAATTTTTAATTCCCAGCAATCTTATTCTTAAGTATAAAAATCGAGAAATTACGGGTGTATTTTACATTCATTCCTCTTCTTAAGCATCAAAATCTATTTTGAAAAAATATACTAAAAAAGGAAAAAGTTAATTTTAAAAAAGTCATTCTATAATTTGTCATCAACATACCTTAATGTATATAGAAAAACTTACAAGGAAAAGAGTTTTCTAGATTAGGAAAGTCAAGTTACTTGTAAATTAATTCAAATACCTCAATTGTACTAAAAAAACAAATTGATGGGAGATTTCACCATCCATTAGATTACTACCCATTAGATCACTTGAAAGAAAATGTATTTTTAAAAAACACTAAGGTAATCAAGCCATCCTATATCTGTAATGTGAAAAGTCATTCTCAATCATGTATGAAAAAAAGTATTAAAAAAATATGAGATTTCATCTCAAAACCAATTGATAATGAGAGGAGTTATTCTTATAAAGATTATGAAGTCTCTTCATCTTTCCAATGTGGATCTTCGACAAAAAGTTGGTTCTTGATCTATATAAACTCTCTATAATGTACTCTTTGTTCTTCATTCCAGCTTATTTCTTCAACTCATACTACACCCAGTTGCTTACTAGTATGTTTAAAAATCTTAAAGTTTCAATGGAATCATTAAACAGAAAAATTCATTGGGAGGTAAATCTAGATTTGAGATTTAAAGTTGAGATAAGATAAAGAAATCTTAGAATTGATATTTAAACTTCAAATAATGGTGGATTTGGGAGGAGAGATCCATTTAGATACACCATCCATTACTTAGGCGGAGAGCGCTTGATTCTTTTTTTTTTTTTTTTTTTTTTTTTTTTGTGTGGTTGTTTTTCAAATTGGGCATTTATTTTTGGCTAACCCTACTCGAATTTCCCAATTCTTTTTTTGATTGGTTATTTAGGTCGGTTTGATAACTATTTAGTTCTTCAAAATTAAACTTATACACACTATTTTTACCTATCAATTTCTTTGTTTTGTTATCTACTTTTACTAATGTTTTCAAAATCTACGTCAAGTTTTGAAAACTAAAAAGAGTTTTTGTTTTTCAAATTTAGCTAAGAATTCAAATGTTTCCTTAAGAAAAATGAAAACTATTGTAAAGAAATGGTGAGAAACACTACTTTTACCCTTGAGTTACTTTGTTTTGTTATCCACTTTTTACTAATGCTTTCAAAATCTAAGCAAGCTTTAAAAACTAAAAAAAAAAATAGTTTTTAAAAATTTGTTTTTTGTTTTTGAAATGTAGTTAAGAATTCAAATGTTTTCTTAAAAAAAAAATGAAAATCATTGTAAAGAAATGGTGAGAAAATAAGTCCAATTTTTAAAAACCAAATAATTATCAAATGGTGACTTAGAGCTTTAGCAAAATATAATCTATTGTACTCATTCTATGGCTGTTTAGCCTCTCAATTAATGAAGCAATTTCTTTCTTTAAAAAAAATAAACTAACCTAATACTTTGATGGAGAATTTTGTAATTTGCTTTTTATTTACAAAATATAAATATTTTATTGACATGACATAAAACTATAGAAATCACAATTATATCAAATTATAAGGATTAACTTCAACAAAAAAAAAAATTAAAAACTTCAAGAAGAAAAAAAGCAATGAGGCATTAGTTTAAGATAGGTTAAATTACAACTTTAGTCCCTAAACTTTCAGATTTGTGTCCATTTGGTCCTTGAACTTTAAAAAGTGTCTAATAAGTCTTTGAACTTTCAAATTAGTGTCTATTTGGTCTATGAACTTTAAAAAGTGTTTAATAAGTCCTTAAACTTTCAATTTTGTGTTCAATAGAGTCACTGAATTTTCAATTTTATGTCTAATAGGTCTTTGACCTATCCAGTGTTTTTTAAAATTCATGAACCTACTAGAGACAAAATCAAAAGTTTAGGGTCCTATTACACATAAATTTCAATTTTATATCTAATAGATTAGTTAATTTTTTTTAAAAAAAATTGAATATGCTAGGGACCTATTAGACACAAAGTTGAAAGTTTGGGGACCTATTAGACACAAAATTGAAAGTTCAGTGACCTATTAAATATTTTTTTAAAGTTCATGGACCAAATAGACACAAACCTGAAAGTTCAGGGACTAAACTTTTAATTTAACCTTTAACATATCACTAAAGAGCTGTTTGGTATAAGAGTTTTGGAGATGGGAATGGGTAAGGGCTTCTAATACCTTGTTTGGTACAAGATTTATGAGAATAATGTATTCTTAGGCATCACTTATGCCCATAGACAAGAGTATTCTATACCCTTACAAATGTATGAGTTTTCTCTTTGTCTATCTCTTTCTATGCTTTTTATTTTTATATGTAATTTTATTTTGAATATAGTTAATTAATTAATTGATATTGAATTACCAAAATTATTATAATAAAATTTTTAATTAGATTAAATAAGTATTAATTTATTAAGGTTAAATTATAAGTTTAGTCCCTTAACTTTGAGGTTTGTGTCTATTTGATCCCTAAACTTTCAAAAGCGTCTAATAGGTCTCTAAACTTTCAATTTTGTGTCCAATAAGTCCTTAAACTTTCAATTTTGTGTCTAATAGGCTCTTGCAAATTCAAAATTTTTAAAAATTAATTAATCTATTAAATATCAATTTTAATTTTATGTTTAATGGAACTCTAAAATTTCAATTTTGTGTCTAGTAGATTCGTGAATTTAATAAATTCAAAAGCTCAAGGACTAAATTTGTAATTTTGAAAGTTTAGGGACCAAATAGACACAAACCTCAAAGTTCAGGGACTAAATTTGTAATTTAACTATTTATTAAAATATATACTTAGTCCAAGTTTATTAAATGGATGGAATTTGTAACGTCCAGTTTATTCAGGAGCACTAATTTTGAAATTTTGGAATCAAATTGGAATAATTCTTCAATAAGTATTTTGGAGTCAGTTACGTTTTGGGGCGTTTTGGAATTATTTATTGAAGTATGATTTGAGAAATTGGATTAAGTATGTTAAAATGAGTTTATTGTAATTTGAATTGGGTCATCATGGAATTTAGAAAGAGGATTAAGGGAAATTATCGGAAAAGAAGAGGTTGGTTGAGGGAAAAGTTGGTAAAAAAAAATATATCCTTATCCTTATCTCTTTCTTCTCCTTCTTTCCCTCTCTCTCTGTTTTTTCCCCGTCACTATCTCTCTATTTCTCCTCTCCCTCTCGGCAACTCTCTCTCTCTCTCAACCTAGCCCTCACGCCGTCGAGCTCACCGCCACACACAACCCAGTCCTCACGCCCAGCTCGCATCTCCACCATAGATGGCACGCGTAGCCGCTCGCCGTCGTTCCACAGCCACATCTCACCGAGTGCTGTCCAGCAATCAAACCGCATCACTTGAACGCCGCTCGTCCACGATTGTTCAGCACGCTAGCCTCGCCGTGAAATTAGACGTCAAGCTACTGTGTCGTTGTCTCTCTCTCCTCGTTTTGTACAGATAGCAGGATGGGCATTTTGGGGACGTTTTCCGTCAAGCCCAGCTTTCATACAGCTGTGTTTAGCCCCGATTTGGAGTGGGTAAGTGTTTCAACAACAATTCAAAGTAATTTATGGGTGGTAGAACTGAATTGAATGGTGGATTGGGTGATTCGAAACTAACCCATTGATTTTAGGATTCAATTACAGATCACCCATTGAGTTTAAAGGCCATTTTGGGCAAGTTCGGGTCAATTTGAGCTGCCATCCAGCAGGCTTTGGAGTTTAATTTGGGTAAGGATCGAGCTCGTAATTTATTTCAGATCAATTGGACCCATAACTTAAAAGCTATATTGATTTTTGGAGTTTAAAGTGAGTTTTAAGGGTGATTTTGGGATTAGAAAGTTAACTCAAAATATTTTGGAATATTAGTGGGGGTTTTTGAATCATTTATTCAAAATTTGAGTTTGGCTTTAATTGTTGGACCACTTGGAAAATTTTGAGTAATTTTAGTTTCATGCCATGGATTAATCTTGTTGCTTTAAATTGCTAGGTGGTGCTAGTTCAATTCAGGAAGCATTATTCTTGGTGTTCGTAGCAATTATTTATTCGGCTTAATGTAAGTAGTCATTTGGATTTAAGCCCTTTAAATTCCTTTTTGATTGAAATGTATGTCTGATAGTTTGTTAATTTTGAAAGCATGCTTGAAAGCGGTGTTTATGAGATATGAAATTGTTAGTGGATATGTTTAGAAGTAGTTTTGAGAAAAACCGGCCTAAATTGTGGCCATAAAGGAATTAGGGGCTTAAAGTTTCGAGTTTATTGTGTTAGCATACAAAATATTTTAAGAATTTTTGCAAGGTTGTAATTGGGAGAGTTTGGACATGATTGTGGTAATTTTGTGAATAGTCATTCTTGCATAAATATGGGTATATGGAAGATGGCGTGGTTGTAAACTAATGATTGATCATTATGGTCAGTGTATAGAACCTTGAATTAGCTTGTACTCGAGGTTCATGAATGGTGATTGTGATTAGCATGCAATATTCATGAGCTGATTGTAGTCCTCTAAAAGTTCTTATGCGGGGGTTATTGATTTTACTCGGAATGCTTGAAACTCTTAAATGGTTGGCCAAGGTTTAGTTTCTTGGGGTGGGGATGAGCTGATTGAGCGCAGGGCGCTGGAGTGGATGGTTTGGGCTGGAGCCTGATTTAAATCACCTTAAGGGTATGCAACACTCAAGGTTGTGGGCCGTGTTTTGTGTGTTTAGAATGGGCATGTTTAACGTGTTTTAGAAGGGTCCGAATGTTAGTGAAGGGTTGTTGGTCGACCTAATTTCTAGCATAGTTAGGAAATTGAATTCTTGATTAAAGGGATGGAGGGCTATATGCCGATAGCACATGTATGTGCTTCTGAACTTCGGTTCAGGTTGAAAATGTAATTCGGGAATGATGAACGATTTTGGTATGATGGATTACCCTAGAGGTTCCAAAAGCATTGCGAAAGTACAAAAGCTTGATAGATTAGTGCCACCTGACCTTGTTTCTCTCCTGGGCGAGTCTGTAACTCTAGGTTGACTTGATGTGAGTAGGGTGAGGGTTGTTGTCCTTCACCGAGCTGTGTGCTAGCTTAGGGGTGATTCCCCATTGTGTTGAGCTCGGGGATGCGTTTCCCTATTGCCTGTGTGTTAGCTTAGGGGTGATTCCTCATTGTGTTGAGCATAAGGGATGCATTTCCCTATTGCCTGTGTGCTAGCTTAGGGTTATTCCCCATTGTGTTGAGCGTAGGGGATGCGTTTCCCTATTGCCTGTGTGCTAGCTTAAGGGTGATTCCCCATTGTGTTAAGCTTAGGGGATGCGTTTCCCTATTGTCTGTGTGCTAGCGTAGGGGGAAATTAAATCCTTACAACATTTTCGTGCACAATCAAACCTAGTAATCTTTGATTCCCAAAAATCTTATTCCTAAGTATCAAAATTGGGAAATTAATGGTGTATTTTAGCCCCGTCCCTCTTTTTAAGCATCAAAATTTATTTTGAAAAATTATATTCAAAAAAGAAAAAACAATATTTTGAAAAAGTCATTTTATAATTAGTCATCAACATACCTTAATTTATGTAGAAAAACTTACAAGAAAAAGAGTTTTCTAGATTAGGAAAGTCAAGTTACTTGTAAATTAATTCAAATACCTCAATTGTACTAAAAAAACAAATTGATGGGAGATTTTACCACCCATTAGTTTTATCATCCATTAGATTACTTAAAAAAATATATTTTAAAAAAAATACTTAAATTAAAAGGTATTCCAACCTGCCTATATCTGAGGTGAAAAGTCATTCTCAATAATGTATGGGGAAAAAAGTTAGTTCTTGATCAATATAAATTCTAGAATCTTTTTTTGCAAAATAAATATATTACTGCAAAAAGAGGGGGGACCTCATAGCCCGAGGTCAAGGCAGAAAGCAAAAAAAGCACAAAACAAATGAAAACTCACAACCCGAGCAGGGTACAACATAACCACAGCTCACAACCCGAGCCAGGTAAAACGCAAACTAAACCCAAACAGGAAAAAATTAAAACCAGCCCCAAGGAGGACCAATCGTATCAACAGCCTGACCACCCCAAGACTCACACCGAACCCGAACATCAGTCTGAGCCATCTGCAAAACTGCATCAGCAGAACTTGATCCGCTACCATGAAGCCGAGAATTACGCTCCCGCCATATATGATATAGCATCGACGCCCAAGCAACCCTCCAAACCCGATTTCGTCGTTTCTTCCCTCTACTCCTCGCACAAATCCACTGAAGTTCTACATCCCAGGAAGCAATCCTATGCGACGAATTCCCCCAGATCAGCATTTTACTCCACACAATCCTACTAAATGGACAAGCGAAGAACAGATGATCCCGAGACTCCACCCCATCAACACACAATAGACATGTTGCTGACGAAGACACACCCCATCGAAGTAATCGATCCCGAGTATAGAGCCTATCACGAACAGCCATCCAAGCAATAAAAGCATGCCTCGGGATATGACCCCTAAACCAAAGCAGACGATGCCACGGCACCACACCACTCCGCGGCCTAATAGCCTCTCAGGCACTAGCAACAGAGAACCCACTCGAAGGAGAAGGCAACCAAACAAGCACATCCTCTCGACCCAGGCAAGGGCGAACCGCACGAACCTGAGGAGCCAACTCCAACAACTCCCAAGACACCTCAGGCCACCGCCATTCTCCCTCAGAAGATAAAAAACTTGAAACCCTAGCCGTCAGAGAACTAGCAGCATCATACACAATACGCTGACCATACCGGCCAACAATAGAACCTCCAGGTAACCAAGGATCAATCCAGATGAAACATCTACAACCATCGCCAATCCGAAACGACACCAACTCCCTGAATCTATCTCGTAGACTCAGAACCATCCTTAGGCACCATGACCATCTAGGTGAAACACGAATAGACCACAGAGATCGACCACTAGAATCTACTCTGTTCTTCATCTCCATCTTCTTTCTGCAAAGTTTAATTTGTATCGGATATATAGATTATAGTAGTAATGTGCAGCGAAAATGGGCGTGAGCTTCACATGTTCTTGTTCCCTTTGATGGCTCCAGGCCACATAATCCCCATGGTTGACATGGCTAAGTTGCTAGCATCCCGCGGCGTCAAAATCACCATCGTCACAACACCGCTCAATTCCATCTTCATCTCCAATTCAATTCACAACTCCAAATCCTTCTCTGCTTCAAAAATTCACCTTCTGATCCTCAAATTCCCCTCTGCAGAAGTCGGCCTACCAGATGGTTGTGAAAGTGGCGACTCCATTCTCAGTCCCGCCATGCTCTCCAAATTCATCTCTGCTTTGAATTTGCTTCAAACCCCATTTCAGGAGGCTGTCTTCCAACACCACCCCCATTGCATCGTCGCTGATATGTTCTTCCCTTGGGCCACCGATGTTGCTGCCAAATTTGGGATTACCAGGATCAATTTCCATGGCACCAGTTTCTTCTCGCTCTGTGCTTCGGAGCTCATGAGAATTCACGAGCCTTACAACCATGTTTCCTCCGATACAGACCCTTTTCTCATTCCTTTTCTCCCCGGGGAAATTGCTTTCACGAAATTAAAACTCCCTGAATTCATTCGGGAGAATGTCAAAAATGATTACAGCGAACTTGTGAAGAGGGCTGAAGAGTCGGGATCGAAATCTTATGGGGTTGTTATGAACAGTTTTTACGAGCTGGAGGCAGAGTATGCAGATTGCTTCAGAAATGTCTTGGGGGGAAAGGCCTGGCATATTGGTCCACTTTCGTTGTGCAATAAGGAAACGCAAGAAAAATGTCACAGAGGAAGAGAATCCGCCAGTGACGAGCACGAGTGCTTGAAATGGCTCGATTCACAAAAACCCATTTCGGTTGTGTATGTATGTTTTGGAACTTTGGCCAAATTCAACTCTGATCAGCTGAAGGAGATTGCAATTGGGCTTCAAGCTTCTGGGCAAAATTTCATATGGGTTGTGAGGAAAGTGAATGAGGAGGAAGAAGAAGACGATCAAAATTGGTTACCGGAAGGATTCGAACAGAGGATGGAAGGGAAAGGGCTGATCATAAGAGGATGGGCGCCTCAGGTTTTGATATTGGATCACCCGGCTGTGGGTGGATTTGTGACGCACTGCGGGTGGAACTCGACACTGGAAGGGGTGGCTGCCGGCGTTCCGATGGTGACGTGGCCGGTGGACGCCGAGCAGTTTTACAACGAGAAGCTGGTGACAGAGGTGTTGAAAATTGGAGTCGCAGTTGGGGTTCAGAAATGGGTGAGAGTTGTGGGAGATTTCATCAAAAGTGAAGCTGCGGAGAAGGCAATAAGGAGAGTTATGGAGGGGGAAGAAGCAGAGGAGATGAGAAACAGAGCTAAAGGATTGGCAGAGATGGCGAGAAAAGCTGTTGCAGAAAATGGGTCTTCATATTCTGATCTGGATGCTTTGATTAAGGAAATGAAATCCTTGGCGTTTTGAAATCCATTCAGTTTGCTTGTTGGATTTCATAAGGCTTGATTTTGGCGGTTGTCCATGGTGTTGGATTCAAATTTGAATTTTCTTTATTGTATCAGTTTAAACTCCAATTTGAATCAATTTAAACTTATTTTAAATGCATAGATTAACCTCTTACTAGACAAAAATGCTAGAATCAAATGGATATAATAGCAAATTTTTAATAATATGAGTAGTTTTTCATCTTCTCGTCTTACTCTATATTTCTCTACTTATTTCGAGAATTACATGATAATTTTTCTTGCTACTTTGGTAGGATTTTGAGAGAAGGAATAATTTTATTTAGGTGATTTTGAGTTAATTTTAAATAAAACCAAGTGAAAATCATTATAAAAATCTAAATTAATTTCCTTTATAAAGTTTAAAATTTAAATTGATACAATTATTGGTTTGAGATTTTAATTGTTACACATTTGAATGCAAAGTATTGTTGGTATAAAGAAAATCAGTGGTAAGAGGGAAAATTTATTTAATGAGGCCTCCACAATGTGGCCGCCTTTTAATAACTATAGGATTGGATTAAAAAATCTCCATGCCCTTGATAACTACTAGATACAAAATCAAACTACTTTTGTAGTTTATCTTCTATATCTTAGGATGCAAACGGCCTCCTTGAATAATTTCTCGTTAAGATGGACTTTTTTATTTGGAAATTTGGATTTATCGCTAATTGAGCTATAGAATGAGACGTGGCTTTATTTGTGGATTTCACTTGCTTTTTTGTTTTTTGAGTTCAACAACAACATTTGGGGTGAGGGAGAATTCGAACCTCTGACCTTTTGGTTGAGGATACATGTCAATTACCGTTGAACTATGTTCATTTTGGCATGAATTTCACTTTTAAGAAACCATGATTTCGAGTAAATAATAATATTAATCTTTATAAAATTGATGATTTGCAATGACTCAAGCCTACGTTTCAATATCTGCAAACTAAAACAAGTGAAAAACACACGCATGAGTTTTCACGCCAATTTACATGCATCTTTACTAATTACTACAAATTAAAATGAATTTTTAGAAAAACAATCTTTTTTTTGCCCACTATGTGTGTTTCTTAAAAGAATTTACTTAGAGGCCATCCTACCAAAATTCCTCTAAAGTTCTAAATTAAGTTCACTTCATGTGGAATTTCTAGTTTGAGTTCAACAACATGGTGGAGATTCGAACTTCTAAAATTTTGATTGATGATACAATGTCTTAACTAATTGAATTATGTTGAGATTAACATTATGAGATTTCTAGTTGCTTATGTTTAAAAGTGAATAGTTTATTTAACTATGGATATGTACTGCCAAAGTGAGCTTAGCTCAGTGGTAATTGACATATACCCTCAACCAAAAGGTCGGAGGTTTGAATCCTCCCACCTTTAAATGACAAAAACTCTAGATCAATGACTTCATCAAATACCTCCTCCTACTCTTTGTTCATTAATAGCCAATGTTTTCTTCTATTTCTAGGTTATTGACAAGTTCTACCATATAAACTCGATATTCTTTGTTAAGCAATAATGATATTCGTTGAAATGTAAATTGCCTATATCTCTACGACAATTTAAACAATTCAACTATTAAGCCCGTAGAACCTAAAATTGCAACAAACCCACAAGGATATCTCTATCTCAAGTATAAATTAAGGAAAACACTTCAGTTCATCAATGATTCTTGTCTCTCAACCTCAAATCATGACATAGAAACAATGTAAAGAAGAGCCAAATCTCAACATGCCTTAAGTGCAGAAGTATTCTCACAACCATATATGAAATAGAGACATCATCTATTAACTAAGAAAGAGTAGGATTCGAGTATTTGATTACATCAAATCTTTGAAAGAAAAACTTAGTTCATAATGTAAAACTTAACAAAACCAGCAAAAATCGTCAATAGGGTCATTACAATCAGCGAAAGAGAAAGAAGAAGAAGAAAAGAGAAACAATTCAAGCTTAACTCTCCTCCGTTTGAGTGCACAATCCTCCAAGGTGGTGTAATCTCTTCTCTTTTTTTTTGGTTTTCTCTCTTATGTGCTTTGTTTTCTGCCCCCAAGAACCTAAAAATCCACCCCCAAGAACCTAGACCGTCAGCCTTTTGGTCGAACAGCTGACGGTTCGTCGAACCGTCGGCGATTCCTTGCCAAACCGCCGTCGGTGGTTCGGTATAGAATCGTCGACTGTTTGACAAACGGTCAGCAGTTTGGCAAGGAATATCTGATCGTTCGGTGACGGTCGTTCCTAAACCTCTAACAGTTTGCAAAATCGTCAGCGGTTCCCTGCCAAACCTCCAAACCGCCGATCATTTGTCAAACCATCGGTGGTTCCTTGCTAAACTGCTGACGGTTTTGTCAAACCATCGACGGTTCCTTGCCTAAACGCCGACGGTTTTGCAAAACCGTTGGCATGAATAAATATATGCGACGGTTTTACAAAACCGTCGGTAATTACCTTCGATTTTACCGACGATTAAGTTTACCGTCAGGAGTCGTTATTTAGTCCGACGAATTTGAAAGCGTCTGGAATAATAACGTTGGCATATTCTACAATTCTTGTAGTGTTTTTTCATTTTCATTTGTTTTAGTTTTAATTTTTGAATCGGACCATTTCGATTCAAGCTGATTCATACGATTCAATATTTCGAATCGTACGATACCTCTCATTTTCGATTCAAAATCACGATCTGTATAGATTTCTATTCGTTTCGAGTTGAATCGTACGATACAACTCGTGTATCGTACGAGTTTAATAACATTGGTTCCAAGTTCCAAAATCTAAAATCCAAATTACTTTCACTTTTGCCTGTTGGTGTTCAATGTTACTGACAACTTACTCAACTCACGTAAGAGAGTCAAAGACAGCTATCTAGTTAGTGAAGATGACTGACCTGTCATGTCACATGACTCACATCAACTCATCCCACACCCTGTTGCATTTGATTTTGGTGAATTGATGAGATGCTTGAGTTTTTGTATAAAATGTATCTTATGAGTGTATATTCTCTCAATTGTCATTACGATTCAATTCATTGAACTGTGTTTGATTTTGTTGGTATTTTTGGATATTGAGAGAGATGAAAAGGGAGTAAATTATGGAGTCCCTAAGTTGAGTTAAGATATGCTTGAGAACAAGCATAGATTTGGTGTGGGAAATTTGATAAGCTTTAATTAATCGCATTAATTGAGTCTAATTTCCTTCTATTTTGATTGAATATGGAGCTTAATTGTGGAAATTATGTTCGATTTAGTTTAGATGGTGAAATAAAAAAAAATTGGTAAAATTTAGTTTAAAGATACTTTTTAACCATCATTTATCAAATCTAATTTGGGAAGGATTAATTTAAAAATGAAAATGAAAGAGAAAAAAAAGAAAAAATAGGATCAAAACTAAAGGAAAAAAACAACAACAAAAGCAAAAGGATATTGAAAATGGGCCCTTTGTTTTAATTAAATGTGTGTTCTAGTGGGAGTAAGGCCGTGTGGTGGCGAAGAAAAAGAAAGTATGAAGCTAGTCATCGTGGGACTTGTTCAAGTGGCACAAAATAAGGAGAAGAAGACCCCTTCTTGTAGTCTTCTTAGCCAAATTTCAATGTAGAAGAGACCTATTTTTAGTTCCCCTCAAGTATAAATAGAGTGCAGTACAAAAGAGTGAATGGAGGTGGAGAAAAAAACAGTGTAGAGCATAGTTTCCTTTGAGTAAGAGTTTTTTGTTTTTTTTTGTTTTTATTTTGAGAAAAATATGTTTCTTCTAATTTACCGTCTTTATTTCTTCTCCATGATGATGTGTGGCTAAGTCTTAATTTTTGGTTCAAAGGTGATTTAATTTTCAATTATAATTTTGTGAGACTTTTGGCCAAATAGAAATTTTGTCTTTAATTCAAGAATTCTTTGTTTCTTGTTTTTATTTTTTATGATTGATTGATACTAATTAAATTGATGCCTTTATTTAGTATTGATTAATTTATTGCTTTCCATGATTTTGTGATCCGTAATTGTCATGAATGATTGAAAACACGTAGTTGGGGATGTGTGTGTAATTATGGTTTTTCTATTTTACATAGCTTGCATAATAGACTCTAGGAAAACAAAAGAAACATAATTAATTAATTTGTAGCTATCTCAATTAGTTAGTTTTGGTTTAGTCATTCTCATTGTCTTTAATGTTATTATTTAATTGATATAGAACACTATTGTACCCAATTGATTAAATAGTAAGTTTTGATTTTGAATATGCCTAATCAGAGTCAATTAAAATAGGAAAATTTACACTTGTTATGACTTTTGCAAATAAGTAGACCGAGTTCTTGAATTTGAGAATTTCAAATTGTTTTTTTTCTAAAGCCTTAAATTCATTTTTTTTTCATTATTTAATTACAATTTTTGTTTAGGAATTCAACCCCCCTATTTTATTTTATTTTATTAACTTTGAGAAAATTAATTCAATTAGTTACCTTCGAATTCGACCTGATTCTACTATTTCTACGAATTAGATCTAGAGAATCAGTAAATGTTTGGAGTTAAATTTTGGTCTTGTTGAAGCCCTCCAAAATATTTACTGATTCTCTAGATCTAACTTGTAGAAATAGTGGAACCAGATAAAATCTCAAAGAAACGAATTGAATTAATTTCTCAAAGTTAATAAAAAAAAATTACAATAAAATAAAGAGGGTTTGAAATGCTGAACAAAAATTATAATTAAAAAATTAAAAAATGAATTTAAAACCAATTTATTAAGCTTTCAATTCAAGGGTTTAAATTCCATCCAATTGTAATCTTGATCATAGGCTTTTAAAAAAAAAATCAATTTCAATTTCTCAAACTCAAGAACTTAGTCTACTTATTTGGAGAAGTCATAACAAGTGTAAAGTCTCATATTTTAATTTACTCTGACCAGACATCAAAATCAAAACTTACTATTTAATTAATTGAGCACGATAGCATTCTATATCAATTAAATAATAGTATTAAAGACAATCAGAATGACTAAACCAAAACTAACTAATTGAGATAGTTACAAATTAATTATTTTTTTTTGTTTCCCTAGAGTCTATTATGCAAGCTATGTAAAATGCAAAAAGCCATAATTACACATAAACCAACTCCTTGCTATGGTTTTTCAATCATTCATGACAATTACGGATTACAAAATCATGGATAGCAATAAATCAATCAATACTAAATTTAGGCGTCAATTTAATTAGTATCAATCAATCATAAAAAATAAAAACAAGAAACAAAGAATCTTAAATTAAAGACAAAATTTTTATTTGGCCCAAGCCTCACAAAATTACAATTGAAAATTAAATCACTATTGAATTAGAAATAAAGATTTAGTCATACATCATCGTGGAAAAGAAATAAAGACGGTAAAGGGGAAGAAACATTTTTTTTCTCAAAATAAAAATAAAAACAAAAAACAAAAAACTCTTTGCTGAAAAGAAACTATGCTCTACACTTATTTTTTTTCTCCACCTCTCTTCACCTCTTTTGTACTACACTCTATTTATAGTTAAGGGAAGACTAAAAATAGGTCTCTTCTATCTTGAAATTTGCCTAAGAAGACTACATGAGGGGGCTTCTTATCCTTTTTTACCACCTGAATAAGTCTTACAATGACCAGCTTCAATTTTTTTTTCTTCGCCACCACACTTGCGTACTCCCTGTAGAACACACATTTAGTTTTTTAAAAAAGGGCCCATTTTCAATATGCTTTTGCTTTTGTTGTTTTTCTTTTATTCTTTTTTTATTCTTTCATTTTTTTTATCCTATTTTGTTTTTCTTTTATTTTTCTCTTTCATTTTCATTTTTAAATTAATCCTTCCCACATTGGATTTGACAAATGATGGTTAAAAAGTGTCTTTAAACTAAATTCCACCAATTTTTTTATTTCACCATCTAAACTAAATCAATCATACTTTCCACAATTAAGCTCTACATTCAATTAAAATAGAAGGAAATGAGACTCAATGAATGCGATTAATTAAGGCTTATCAAATTCTCTCACACCTAATCCATGTTTGTCCTCAAGCATATCTTAACTCAACATACGGACTCCATAATTTACTCCCTTTTCATCTCTCTCAATATCCAAAAATACCAACAAAGTCAAACCCACGTCAATGAATTGAATTGTAGGGACAATCGAGAGAATAAGCACTCATAGGATACATTTTATACAAAAACTCCAGCATCTCATCAATTCACAAAAATCAAATGCAACAAGACTTAACACCCTCGCATGGTTACACTCAATACTCTTGAAGTATTTAGGATTCTTTTACTCTCAAAATCAAAACATAGCCATGTTATTACCATAGGCTTGCAAATGAATCAAATCTTCACCACTATAGATGAATTGAATGTAAAAATCAAAGGGACTTAACAAGGGTTGTAATCAGGCTCAGGTGAGGGTATGGTAGGAGGAAAAGTTTAGGGTTCACAATCAAGACCAAAAGTTATTTACTTGCATGATATCACTGCCACATCACAAAATACACTGTCCAAGACTTTAAATTTTATTCCCACATCTCATTCAAGCACTAAGGACTTTGGAGAAGTAACATAATAATTCAATTGCTTTTGACAAAATTTTCTCTAAATATATATATTTTTTATTTTTTCTTCTCTTGTAAGGGAACAAACTCTCTTAATTTGTTTTTTTCCTAACGTTAAGGCACGTTTTCTTTTTTCACAACTTTTCTCTTTTTGAAATTTTTTTCTCTCAAACATTAACTACCATGCAATATTATCTCTTGTCTTGGCAAATGTAGAAATGTTGAGGCCAACAAACGAAATGGTCTTAGGCTAAACATAATGTGTTAGAAACAATAAAAAATGGAAAATAGGCTCAAAGTGGCTAACTAAAAGAAAAACACAAATGTGGGTATTTTAAGAGTCCAAAAATTGGTTAATCCTAATTTTCCCTTATCATATTAAAGCATCAATCCAAAAAATGTGGTCTCAAAATGCATTCACATGCAAGTTCTAGAATAACCACACTCAACATAAATAAATGGAGCAAAATATAGTGAGTTGCTCATAGGCTCAAAAGTACTAGGATGTGTAATTTGCATTAAGTCTTAGTCCACTTATCAATCAACAAATCAATGAGACGACATCAAATATTTTAAAGAAAACACTATAATCATGCTCATCTTCTCTCATGCATTAAAACTCAAACCAAAGAGGCATCACTAACTTACAAGGAATTCAAGGATATCAATAAAGCCTCAAGGTTTCAAAAGAAAATTCAGAACATATGAATCAAAGCATGCTAAATTTAAAGCAAAACACAGTTTTTTTTTTCAGAAAAGAAATTGTATAACAAAAACCTCCCCCACACCTAAACTATACATTGTCCTCAATGTATAACTAACAGATTGCTCATAAAAGAAATGAAAAAGAGAAGGAAACTCCCCTGGTTTGTGAACAACTCGGATTGAATAGTAAGCTGTGAAAGGGTGATCGCAACTCATTAAAAATTAATGCCCTACAAAAAATGAATTAGAAAACACCTAAAAAATTAAAAACAAAACAAACCAAGAGAAAAAAAAATAAGAGTAGGAAAAATAAAGAAAACATTGGGTTGCCTCCCAATAGCGCAATTATTTAATGTCGTGTTGCTCGATAGTGAAACCATCTCCTCTAGAGGTTGATCTTGAAACGTGTCACCACAATTCAAATCTCTATTCACTTCCTATCTTATAAGACGACGTTTTCTTTCTTTAGTCTCATTTCTCTAATCTACTTGTTGTCTTCTCAATTTAGGATTGTACTGCAATTTAAAATTATGAGAAGAACAACTCATAAACTGTAAAACAAATAAATAGATTAAACAATGAGAAACTAAAATAGTTCCCCGACAATGGCACTAAATTTTGGTCGGAGTTGTCGAAACCCTCCAAAATATTTACTGATTCTCTAGATCTAACTTGTAGAAATAGTAGAACCAGGTCGAATCCCAAGGGAACTAATTGAATTAACTTCTTAAAGTTAATAAAATATACAAAAAATAATGGGGGGGTTTGAATTGTTGAACAAAAATTGTAATTAAATGATGAAAAAACGAATTTAAAACCAATTTTACCAAGCTTCCAATTCAAAGGTTTACATTTCATCCAATTGTAATCTTGATGATAGGTTTTTTTAAAAAAATCAATTTCAGTTTCTCAAATTCAAGAACTGAGTCTACTTATTTGGAAAAGTCATAACAAATGTAAATTCTCCTATTTTAATTGACTCTTACCAGACATCAAAATCAAAACTTACTATTTAATCAATTGGGTACAATAGCATTCCATATCAATTAAATAATAGCATTATAGACAATCAAAATATGACTAAACCAAAACTAACTAACTGAGATAGCTACAAATTAATTAATGTTGTTTCTTTGTTTCCCTAGAGTCTATTATGCAAGCTATGTAAAATGGAAAAACCATAATTACACACACATAAGCCAACTCCTTAGCTACGTTTTTTCAATCATTCATGACAATTACGGATCACAAAATCTCTAGAGTCTATTATGCAAGCTATTTAAAATGGAAAAACCATAATTACACACACATAAGCCAACTCCTTGGCTACGTTTTTTCAATCATTCACGACAATTATGGATCACAAAATTATGGGTAACAATAAATCAATCAATACTAAATTAAGGCGTCAATTTAATTAGTATCAATCAATCATAAAAAGTAAAAACAAGAAACAAATAATTCTTGAATTAAAAATAAATTTTTTATTTGGCCCAAAGGAAATTAAATCACCCTTGAATTAGAAATTAAGACTTAGTCACACATGACAAAGAAATAAAGACTGTAAAGGAGAAGAAACATTTTTTCTCAAAATAAAAACTAAAAAAAAAAACAAAAAACTCTTGCTTAGAAACTATGATATACACTTTTTCTCTCCACCTCTCTTCACTCTTCTGTACTCACTCTATTTATAATTGAGGGAAGACTAAAAATAGGTCTCTTCTAACTTGAAATTTGCCTAAGAGAAGACTACATGAAGAGGTCTTGTTCTCCTTCTTTTTTGCCACTAGAATAAGTGGCACAATGACCAGCTTCAATTTTTTTTCTTGGCCACCACACGCACGTACTCCCCACTAGAACATACATGTAGGAGCTATTTGAGATATGAGTTATAATAACTTGTGTTATAATAATCTGTGGAGTACTCTGCACCCTAAACGCAAACTATTATAACTCTAAACTAAACAACTCTGTATTTTAAACAATATTATACAATTCCACAAACTATTATAACTCACAGACTATTATACCTCACTCAGTGCCCCAAATAGTCCCTTAGTTAAAACAAATGGCCCATTTTCAACATGCTTTTACTTTTGTTGTTTTTCTTTTCTTTTTGTTTCGTTTTTTTTCCTATTTTCTTTTTCTTTTATTTCTTTTATTTTTTTTCTCTTTCATTTTCATTTTTAAATTAATCCTTCCCAAATTGGATTTGACAAATGATGGCTAAAAAGTGTCTTAAACTGAGTTGCACTAATTTTTTTAGTTCACCACCTAAACTAAATCAAACATAATTTCCACAATTAAACTCCATATTCAATCAAAATAGAACAAAATTAGAGACAGTGAATGAGACTAATTAAGGCTTGTCACACCCATACCTACCCACGTGGCCACGCCCCAATACTTGACCCGAACATGAAATCTTAAATGGAGAAACTGCTAACCAAACTGACCAAATTAAACCGCCGGTATATGCAGTTCGGTCGACACGGTGTCCACCAAATGACAGTTCGGCATTGGTTTTGCATAGTAACTGAGTCAAACCGAGCCACCTGCTCCCCAATTTTTGTGCATTAGTGGCAACTTCCACTAACGTGACCTTTGACTTAAAAAGAAAAGATTTTTTTTAAACCTCCTCATGTTTTATTTCTCCTCACCCTTTCTCTTCCTTAATACTCTCTAAAACATCATTTTCTCTCTTTTCTTCTCATTTTTCTTAAGCTCTCTCTTCCTCCCCACACTGCTTTTTTTTAATCAAAAGGAATACTCACCCACTCTCAGGTATGTTACACACCTTCTTCTTTTGATTTCACACTTTGTTTAATTTTTCGTTATGCACTTTTTCTCTTTTTCTTTTGATAAATAAGACTACGAGAGTAAAGAGAAAAAAAAGACCTAGAGAGGTGAAAGAAGCTAAACAGTGGAAAAAATGGAAAGAAAAAGAAAAAAAAAAAAGAGAAAACACATAACTGAAAATATAAATCTAAAGCAATATATGAAAACTCAAAATGTAATATTTAAAATAAAATAAAATAACTAACTAACAAGATAAGTAAGAAACAACAATAACAAACAACAAGCTTCTAATACATTACTCTACTTTTTTTTTTAGGGTGTTTGAGAGAGATGTGAAGAAGATCTAATGGCTGGAATAAAAAACACTAAACCTACTTGTTGTTTGAGGTGCTCTACCAAATGCAACCTCCAACTAAAGCTAGGGTTTTTTCTTGTGTTCTAGAATTTGGAAGATGTTTTATTTTGAATATTTCTCTATATAAAACTCACTATTTTTTTTTCTCTATGAATCTCTCTCTGGTTGTGTATCTATCTCTATGTCGTTCAAGCTTAAAAGAGGGGTTTATAAAGCTTAAATCATTTATGCTTTTGTGCAATTTTTTAGTGGCTAGCTTTTCAATTTGAAAATTGTGCCAAAAAATATAACTTACACCCAAAATGATAAAAAAATTTGGCAACCAACTCAAAAATTCAAAAAAACTTACTCTTCTAAACACCCTTTTTGTTTTTACTTCAACAACTTGGTTCCCCCAACTTAATAAGGAAAGAAACATTAAAAAAAATAAAATAAATAAAGGCATACAAAGCAAGCCAATGTAGAAACAACGAGTTTAAAACAAACACTCAATGTGGAGATAACCTAAAATAAGCAAACAACAATCATAAACATGTAGAGACATTATTAATCTAGCAATCAATTTTATAAAAACGAGCCAAACAAAAATACATGGCTACAATGTCTATTAAGTCTTCATGTTTAGAAGTATATAGAGATTCCTAAATCTTCAATTTTATGTCTGTTAAAGCACAAATCTGGGAAAAGGGAACGCACCTGATTTGCACGTGAAGCCAACGGTGAATTTGTAATTGTGAGGGGAAAGAGGTGGTCGGCAAAGCAAAGTAAACCTACACACCGGTGTTGTGCTTGCCACAGCCCCTCTGATGCTTAAGTCATAAAGGAAAATAAGTGTAGCAAGCTATTAGAGAGTGGGGACTCAGAATGAGTTCCCTCTATTGAAGTTATAGTAGGGTAGTTATATGGTGGGTTTTTTCCTAAACCTAATTGGATTAGGTTTTAGGAAGGGGATGAACTCATGGAAGGAGTCTAATGTATGGGGCGTGTAGGAGTAAACGGAGACGGACCAGTTTTGCTCGGCTTGGTCGGCTCGGCCCGATCTAGGCCGAGCCAGGCATTTGGGCCCTCTGGCCCTTCTCTTTGTTTTCTTCAATCCGGCTCTACCTCTAGATCTCGAATCTGACCCGTATTTGGCCCAATAGTCTCCTGTTTCTCAGGTTTAACCCGGTTGTCCAAATTTACCCATAACAATGTCTCATAGGTTCTTTATTAATTTGATATTTTCTAAAAAATTATAGACTTATTAGACATAAAAATAAAAAAAAAATCATAATTTTATTAGACACAAATATAGATGAATAGATTTTAAAAAATGTTGAATATGTTAAAAGACTTATTAAATACAAAATTAAAAGTTAAGAACCTATCAAATACCTTTAAACTTCAAAAATTTATAAGACACAAAATTTAAAATTTAAAGACTTGTTAAACATGACTCATTTAAGAATTTTAAAATTAAGGTTTGGTGTTAGTAGGAGCACTTCTTATCTCCCTATTCAAATACCTGCTATAGTTTGACATATAATTCGCACCAACATGAATCTCATCGTTGGTAGTGAATGCCACTTCGTCATAGTCTCTGTTGATGATTATAGGCTGACCTTCTTCACGTTCTTCCGGTCGGCAACGGTGCTTTGCCAGACAATGTTCCATATAAAAGGAATGGCAGTTGGAAGGCCTTGGTTTGGGACCAAAGCTGCCTAAATCAAGTAGGAGATCATGTAGCTCTTCATCAAGTGCGTCGTCCTCACAATGAAAAGTTGAAACAATAATGGAGATAACTACCCTAAAGGCGTAGCTCGCAGAAGCAAATGACAAGTTGGCAATGGTTGAAGAAAAGATCGAGGAAAGAATTGAGGTGACAAGAGAAGAAAAAAGAGTAGAAATGACGACAGTTCTTAATGCTCAACTGGAGCAACATCGAGTTGAAGTGCAAGAAATGTTTAAAAAGTTCATGGAATCACAAGGAAGACCATTGAAATAGGTTGAACTTTATTCTCTCGTAATAAGTTTAATTCTTGTTGGAGTTTGTGTGTTTTGTTTGTTATCTTGTAGTGATGGTAGCAACGTATGGTGTTTAGTTATTGGTGGAGTTTGTGCACTTTGTTTGCTATCTTGCAGTGTTGGGGGTGGGGTTTAGATTAGTTTTTATATGTTTGTATTTTGTTTATTGATATGTTTAATTGGTTGCTTCGTGGGAGTTGATAAAGAGCTTGTCAAAGGCTCTATCAAATATAATTATTTAACCAGACCTTTACAATTTGCAATAATAGTGGCCAAGGTCGATCTCAGGTATTGGATTTCTTAGATTAATTAAGTACCATAGTTACTAGTGTTCAATTTTATCTAGAGAACCAAAAATAGAGAAGAATCAAATTGAAACCTAAGATAACTATTTACAAGGTTGGAGACACTTAGAGGGAACCTTCTTAAAACAATGATTTAATTTCTTAAAACCAATTTGGTTATATAGAAGAGATAATTTATATAAACAACAATTATAAGCCAAGAAATTACCCAAATTATTAGATGACTTTTCCAAGCCCAACTAAACCTCATGCTTAGTGATAAATCAACATTTCAATCTATTTTTTAACTAGACATGGCATTAAATAAAATTCTTTTATTGGCTTCCATTAGCAAAAACTCCATTCCCATGCAAGAATTCACTAACAATTATACATTCAAATCTAATTCAAGTCCTACTTTTTCATGCTAAAACCCAAATTTATCAAAATTAAACGTTGGTCAAACGATTAGACAATACTCTCCAGAATGCATAAATGAATTGCTATAATATAAACATATTTAAAAATCAACCAAACGGACAAAAACAAACCAAGTTCAAGACAAGAGTCAGTCTCTCAAAATTCATCAATTAAAAATTAAAACTCAAGTGAACATCAAAAAACAAAAACTACAAAATAGATAAGGAATAAGGGAAAAACTCTCTGACGCGTGCCACACTCGTTCCCATTGTGAAACACCGCGATCTCGAGCCTTGAATGTTTTCCTTGGCTCTCAAAAGTGCTCCCTTAATCCCAAATATGAGGTAGAAATCGAATTCATACTGGTTCCTCTCCAAATGGCCTCTTTTTTTCTGTACACAAAACGCAGAATTTATATTGTCGTGGTATATTGTCGTGGTAGCGTTGAGACACTAGGGACAGCGTCTCAATGCTGCCCCCTAATTGGCACAATAAAGAAAGAATTATGGGGTAGCGTCGACACGCTACGGACGAAAAAATCCTTGCGTGCATGTTTTGGGCATTGAAACACCCAAAAGTGACGTCTCAAAGCCACTTTTGCGGGAAGTTGAGCTTGGATGGCGGCATCTATAGCATTGATTATCTTCTCGGGTCTTGAAGCTTCAACTTGTCTTCTCTTCAATTCCAAAGCTCCAAATCATGCCTCAAAGCTCTACTTTCTCTAATATCTTCTCTATTTGCCCAATTTTACTCTATTTTCTCAAATCCTACAAAATAAATAATAATAGTAGATGAAAGTGCATTTTAAAGCCAGAAACTAGTAAGAATATAAGCTTAGAAATAGCACACTTTTGTGTGCGATCAAGAGTATGTTTTAGTTCTTTTGCATTCTTTTGGGCTAATTCATTTTAGCCGAATTTGTGTGCCTTGTTTGCTACCCTGCAATGATGGTAGCAACATGCTTGAGATATACATGTTTAAGTATACGTTGTGGTGTTTAGTTGTTAGTGGAGTTCGTGTGCCTTATTTGCTATCCTGAAATGTGAGAGAGGAAGTGTTTGATTTGGTTTGATAAGTTTCTTTGTTTTGTTTCTTCATATGTTTAATTAGTTGATTGCGTGAGAGTTTGTAATTTTAGTTCATTTTGGGTTAGTTAATTTTGGTGGAGTTTGAGATATACCTATTAAGTTAAACATATAGGTTGTGGTCTTAAATTTTTTATAGAGTTGGTGTTCCTTGTGTAGGGGGTGTTTGATTTGATGTTTATTTGTTGAGATATACTTGTTAGCATAGATTGAGTTTAAGTTCATATGTTTAATTAGTTGCTTGGTTTAATTCTTGTGTGTTGGAGTTTGTGTGCTTTTTGTTTTTAATGTTTATGTTTGGTAGGAGTTGGAATTAGGTACCATTTTGAATTTGCATGTTCCAATCACTTGTTTATGTAATATAATTTAGGGATCATTTTGAATTTGTAATATTTTGCTTTAGCTTTTGTTATGGTTTTTGGTCACTAAGTGCTCATTTGATGACATTTTGAAGTTTCAAATTCTTTAATATGTTTAGCTAAGTTAGAGTATGTTATTAAAGTTATAATAAGTTTATATTTTCTTTTTAGGTATTTCGGGGTTGAGCAAGAGTTATGTAGGTAGAATTTCAAGCTAGATCTACGAGTTTTTTTTTTCTTAAATGGTTTATGTAATTTTGTTTTTTATCTCTAACTTTGAATAACAAAATATTTAGGATCATTTTATATATAAGACATTTGTAGTAATATATTTTGATTTGTTTAATTTAAATGATATTTCGAATGCATTTTAGAATATGCTTTATTTTGTATATATATATATGTGTGTGTGTGTGTAAGACCCGATTCCGATCTTCTAATATTTGGATATGTAATTATTATATGTGTTATTTGATTTTGAAATTTTGAAGGAGAAGAATATTTGAAATAAGATAGAAATAAAAGTAAATTGAAAAGTAGTGGAGTACAAGTGCAACAAGTTGAAAAAAAAAGAAATTAATATAAATAAATAAAAGAAGCTTCTAGTGGAAGCTTTTGGTTTTAATTTAAAAAAAAAAGAAAAAAAAAAAGAAATTTCGTGTGGCTTTTGTTAAGCCACACAAAAAGAGTGTTTTAATAAAATAAGAAAAAGAAAATGAAAAAGAGAGGGAGGAGTGTTCTGGAAAAGGGGGAGAAAAGAAAAATGAAGAAAGAAATGAAGAGAAAGAGAGAGAGAGAGGAAAGAGGAAGAGAAAGATAGGGAAAGGAGATGGACGAAAACTCGTCGAAACTTGCCGGTAAGCCTTTCTTGAAGGAAAAAAAATGATAAATGGATGATTTATCTCTTGAGTTTCTTCTTATTGTTCAATAAATTTGATGGATCCTTGAATGGGATTGACTTGAACAAAAGAATGAAGTTTCATGTGGATTTTTTTTTACTCCCTTATACCAAGAACACTTATTGAGGTTTTGATTGATGTGGTTTTAATTATTATTGTTGGTGTGGCAAGATCAATAGGAGAATTTATCATAGAAAGAAATAAAGAAAATGGCTAGAATGAAAGTTGTAAATATGTAAAAAGGGAAGAAATGTTTTGTAGGCTTGAGAAAGAAGAAGATGAATAGTAGAAGGAAGATGAACTATTTTTTTTATCATTAAAAGTACATAAAAGAAGTCATTGGAAGAAGAGAGATATTTTTTTTTGTACGGAGGCTTTTACGTTGGAATTATAGAGAGAGAGGGATAAATGAGGATTATTTTTATTATAGGAAATAAAACAATGGTTTATGAGGAGAGAGAAGAAATTAATAGTTAATTGAAGAAAATGACAAAAATGTACCTTGGTAATTTAAGGATGAGAGAGGAAGTGTATTTGAAGGTTTGACTAATGGATATTGTTTAAGGATGAAAGGTTGGTTTTCCAATTATATGATTTGAAGAATAAATTGTGATATAATTATTGGAATTTCAGATCGAGCGAGGTTCGGAATGACTAATTGCAACTCGGAATGCTAGTGTCGATAATTTTGTGAGTGGTTTATTTTACGAAATATTTTTATTATTTGATTATTATTACGAATTTTCAAGAATTCTATAAATTAAATCAAGTGTGATTTTAGAGAAAATTGCTAAGAGATTTTCATAGAATGTTATGAATTTCCAAAAATGGTATGGAAATGCCAATATTTTATGCTTTTAGTTGAAATTGTCATTTGAGAAATATTTGAAATATTTTTATGATTATTGAGATGTTTGAAGAGTTTTAATGTTTCTTGAAAAATGTATGAAAATTATACGAGATGTGGATTCAGAGAAAATATGATTTTAGAAATGTTTTATATTATTGAGAGATTTGATGATTATTCGAGAAAGTATAAAGGTTTAATGTTATTTCAGAAATCTCTCAAGTTTATGAAAGGCTATTTTAGAAAAAGAATGTAATTTTAGAGAAAGAATGTAATTTTATGAAAGGCTATTTTAGAAAAAGAATGTAATTTTTAGAAAGAGTTTGAGAAGTTAAGAGGTTTATGTTGGAAGTGGTTTTCAAACCACTAGATCTTTGTACCCATGGTGATTACCCAGTATGCTATGAGAATGTGTTTTCCATAGTATGTTCGCGTGCTCAGGCCGCAGGGGATGCAGGGGAATGCTGGGGCCATTAGGTGCCGAATCTGGATTCCGAATCCTGGTCCAAATCCTGGTCCTGAAGCATTACAAATGATAGAGTTTACTCTGCGTGCACGTATGATAGAGATATGCTCTGCTATGTATCTGGAGATTACTCGATACATAGTATGACAGAGATTGCTCTGCTGTGCGTATTGAGCTTACTCTACGCCAGTATGACAGAGATTTGGGTACAAATTTAGTGATGAATTTTACTAGTTATGTTTATGCTTTCCAGAGCTGTAATTACGGATTTTCCTATCGATGTTTTTACTAACATGTGCTTATGTTTTAAGAGTTTATTGTTTCAAGAGTTGAAATCTTAGTTGCGCCATTCATGTTTTCAAGAGTTATTTGTTACACATTTTTAACGTGTTAAAATGATCTCAAGCATAAACTACATTGTTTGCACGTACAGAGATTTGATTTATGTTTATTATGAAAATGTATTTTCTTATGAATCACCACTCACTGGGCTTTTTAGCTCATTCTTTTATTTTTTATTTTTCCACCAAGTTGCTCTTGAGTTTCAACCAGAGTTAGCTAATCATAATCTACCACCAGTCTTGTCAAGTCATTGCATATCATCTAGTGTAAGTAAAGAGAGAATTTTTGACTGTGTTGTTTATGGGATATCCAAAGATAAAGACTTGGCAGTAAATTCCATTGCACATTTGGGGTCTACTGTCGTCACAGTGTTGGGATTTATGCCCTAAAGCCTCGTAATTAATAATTTATTTAATCATGAATAATAAATTTGATTGTTTTATTTGCAATATAATATTATCCATTATATGAAAAATTCAAGGTTATTAGTGTAATCTTGAACAGTATGTGGTTGACATACGAGAGGATCATGTTCAAGAAATAACCTAAAGGGTCATAGTATATGGATAAGGTTGGGTGCCTTATCCTGGTAACGCTATTGATACGGCCCACTTTGTAATAGTTACAAATGATTTGATCCAAATCATTCATGTGGAGACATGTGAGTGGGGGTATCTTATACAATGAGTTTGTATAAGACTGGACCACGAAATATTTAATCTCTCTTTATAAATCCGTTAATTGAGAAGATTAATATTTCATCAGGATGATCATATGTGACTCGATCTTAATCCTGAGTGAGTTATGAACTCTTGCTTGTGAGGGCTTGTCCTTTGATTTGCATGGGTGATAGTGGCTTTTGTAGCCGATTCAATATGCCTACCATTTTGGGGACTTGACCAAATAGGAAGCTGGGAACATAATCTCACAAGATGGAATTCACTCCTTCCCATATAGGGTAAGTAGATGAGTAGTTCCCTTAAGTGCTGATTTCGGGACTTGAACAATGGGGCCCTACCCTCTCATTGGCCCGAGAGGGACTTAGTTTATAATTAGATTATAAACAGATTGTTCATTAGAGGATCAGTGGTACTTAAGGTGCAAAATGTAATTATAGGAGTAAAACGGACTTTTGACCCAGCTGTAATTACGAACAACTCGTGAATGATCGACTTGCATGTAATAATTATATCTATGGACACAACTTGTCCTACAGTGCATAAGAGTGCAACTCTAGGTCTATAGTGGAGTGACCTATAGTTAATGAATGAAAGTTAATTAATTAAAGAGTTTACTTAATTAATTTTGTATCATTGGAAATTTATAGGTCCATAAGGTCCCCTTGCTAGCTCATAGTAACACTAAAAGATCAATTTAGTTGAAAGAAAATTTTGAAATGTTCAAATTAATATTAATTTGAAGTGTTCAAATAAATATTTAATATATTAGATATATTAAATATAAAAGAGGAAAATATATTTATTGTATTTGATATATTAAATATTAAAATTTGAAATGTTCAAATTTAATATTTAATTTTAAGTGTTCAAATTAATATTTAATAAATTAGATATATTAAATATAAAAGAGGAAAATATATTTATTGTATTTGATACATTAAATATTAAAATAATTAATGTATATTTGATATATTAAATGAAAGATATTTATAGAATTTGAATAAGATTCAAATAAATAAATATCGTAGGAGATTTGAATGAGATTCAAATAAATAAAGATATATTTTAATATATTAGATATTAAAATATAATATTTTAATTATGGCAAAGATTTTCCCTTAGTCACTATAAATAGGACCCTTGGGTTGAGCCATTCTGTACAACACACATCTCCTCAATAGAGAGAATTAGAAAATTCTCTCTAGACCTCTTCCTCTCCAATCCCTTGGGGATTTTCTTTCAAGAGGCTCCCACAAGCCTTGGTCATGTGTTTGAGTCATAGCCAGGAAGACTTTGTGGAAAAGATAAAGATCCGCCAGAATATTTTCCATAATATTAATTTCAAGGTATTTATTGCTTAACCTTAGTTTTTTGTTTAATTCTAAATAAAATCAAAGACGATTCCTAAGCTTCCGCTGTGGGTTTAATTCGATTATTCCCTTCACACAGCTCACCCTAGGTTTGGTAGAGTTAATCTGGGGTGGGTTGTGACAGTGTGTGTGTAGAGGTTCTACCGACGCCAGATAAAACCAGCATCAACAGAAATCATCTTTGCAGATGCCGACTTTGCAGATTTGTCTCGAGGGCTTTGCGGCTTATTCTCGAGGTTGGAATCTTCAATTAATCTTTAGAGTCTTCAAGTCTTGAAGAATCTTTGGTCTTCAAGAAATGTTCAATACCTAAAAACTTCAGGGAATCTTCTGACCTTCTATGTTCTGAATTCTATCTGAGTTCTTTGGCGAGTTTAAATTTCTGAACCTTTCAAATGAATGAGAGATTTTCTATTTACAGAGCTTTTCATGGGCATGTGAATTGGGCTTTAATGGTTTTTGTGTAACGCCCGACCTTTTCAAGAGTGTTAATTTTGACATTTTAGAATTTAGTTTGAAATAATTCTCAATTTGAAATTTTGTTGGGCTAATTTGAAGTTTTGGATGGTTAGAATGGCAAAAATGGAAAGAAAGAATTGGTCAAAGGGCATTTTAGTAATTTTCTTAAATTTTTTCCCTCATCCTTATCTCTTCTTCTCTCCTTCTTCCTCCTCACCTTTCCCCTCTCCTTCCCGAATCTCTCTCTCCCAAAACTCTCTCTCTCTCTCTCTCTTTTCTCTCTCTCTCCCGAAAAATGGCCTCACCGACAGCCTCTCCCTCTATTTCTCTTTCTCTCTTTCTCTTCCCCACCGAGCATTTTCCTCTCTCTCTCTCTCGGATTTGCTGCACGCTCAGACCAACGCCAATCATTCGTTACACCAGCCGTTCGCCGTTCACCTCGTCACCCTGCTGTAGTTCCGATCGCGCAGCCTAGATCCGCTGTGAACCAGATAGCTCCGCCCATCTGCACGCTCAGCTCCGCCGCAGTTACGTCGTCGGTCTCTCTCGCGTCCAGCTCGTCTGCGTGCATCACCTGCTGCAGCTCGAGCCGCCGGCTCTGTCTCTTCCTCTCGATTTTCTGTACAATTAGCAAGATGGGTGTTGGTTCGGTTGTTGTATAGCCTTGTTTGGTCTCGATTCGTTGTGGGTAAGTATTCCGAGTTTTGAATTTAATCTATTGGTTAGTTATGTTTGTGAATTTGAGTTATCCATAAAGTTTGGAATTTATTTTAGATTACCCTAGCCTTTGGATTTTAAATATATAAATTTAGACCCTTTGGAAGTAAATCAACAAGCTTTTGGTTCATGGGTAAGTGTTCCAACAACGATTTGAATTGAGTTATGGGTATTAAACTGAATTTTAAGGGCTTTTTATGGAATTTAGGGACTGTTTTAGTGTTTTATAAATTACCCATAATGCGTGTGACCTTATTCAAGGTTGCCCATTATGTTAGGAAGTTGGGTTGTCGAGTTTGGACCACAGCAAGTAAGGTGCTGTTTTGGGGCCTTTATTTGACGAGTTATGATCAAGTATTCGAGTTCGAGCCATCTTGAACTTTGGAGTAAAAGTAAGTAGTCATTTGGATTTAAGCCCCTTTAAATTCCTTTTTAATGGAAATGGATTTAAGCCCCTTTAAATTCCAAGATTTTTGGACCCAGAGAGATAACGTAGAATACGTTTTATTGTAGAAAAGTGTATAGTTGTGGGACGATGCATAAATTGGCTTACTCGATTTACTGCAAAGGAAATGTCTAGTCTTGTAAAAGTGAGATACTCAAGTGACCCAACGAATTGTCTATAAAGTGTTGCATCGTTAAATAATGGTGCAGACTCATAAAGATCAATAGATGTAGACATGGGTGTTAAACATGACTTGGCAGAGGACATTCTTGCAGTTTGAAGTAGGTCAGTAAGATACTTAGCTTGATTGACAAATATGCCATTAGAGGACTGATGAATTTCCAAGCCAAGGAAGTATTTAAGTGCCCCAAGAAATGATATCTGAAATTCAGCTGCCAATTGCTTCTTTAAGACAGAGATATAAGAGAAATCTGGTCCAGAGATTATGATATCATCCACATAAAGCAATAATAGGTCAAGGAGGATCCAACAGATCGTATAAATAATGAAGAGTTTGCAACAGAAGCAATAGATCCCAAAGTGAACAAATATGAGGTAAAACGATCAAACCATGCCCGAGGAGCTTGTTTAAGACCATATAGGCTTTTATGGAGCAAACAAACATGAGTTGGGCAGGATTTGTCAATAAAACCAGGAGGTTGGGACATATAAACTTCCTTTTGTATGTGCCCATGTAGAAAGGCATTTTTGACATCTAGTTGATTTAATGACCACTGATAATGAGTAGCAAGAACCAATATAACTTGAATTTTTGGCTTTTTGACAACTGGACTGAAAGTTTCTGTAAAATCAAATCCTTCAACCTGATGATAGCCCTTGGCAATCAAATCCTTCAACCTGTAAAATCAAAGCCTTATATCTTGCAATGGAACCGTTAGTGTGATATTTTGTCCTAAAGACCCATTTACAGTCCACAACATTCATTGAAGATATACGAGGTACTAAAGACCACGTACCTTGTTATTGAAGAGTATTGAACTCCTCACACATGGCTGATCTCCATTCAGGATATTTTGAAGCTTTACTGTATGAAGTGGGATTTGTTGGAACTTGAGTGGCCATAGTGGAAAGGTAGGCCTTTGGCTTGAAAATACCGAACTTAGCACGTGTTTGCATGGGATGAGTATTGATAGTACTTTGGGAAATACGAGTAGATGCATCATGAGTCATTGAGTTCTGAGTAAACTGTTCATTGGTTGTCAGTGTGTTCTGAGGTGGCGAATCTGCAATAACAGAATTTGTAGCATGCAAAACATCACAATGAGAAGAGTTAGTGTTATCGGTGGGTAATTGAGTGGGAATATGAGAGGAAGGTGAAGATTGATTCATATGGAGAAGAGTGATTAAAGGGGTTGGATCGTTAGGAGAAGGTGAAGTAGGAGTGGAAGAGTTTATTGGTTTTGCAAAAGGAAAAATAGTTTCATGAAAAATGACATGGCGAGAGACAATGGATTTTTTAGTGGCAGGGTTATAACAGATATATTCTTTAAATTCAAGAGGATATCCAAGAAATATGTGTTGAGAGGTTTTAGGTTGAAGTTTATGTTTGGTGTAAGGTTTTAACAAGGGATAACATGCACACCCAAAAACTTTTAAATGATGCAAATCAGGAGTGTAATAAAAAAGTTTCTCAAAAAGAGATAGCATGTTAAGGGAAGGGGAAGGCATACGGTTTATTAAAAAGACCGCAGTAGAAAAGGCATAGGGCAAAAATTCTAAGGGAACAGAAGAGTGAAATAGTAAAGACATAACAGTTTCAACTATGTGACGATGTTTACGCTCACCTATACTATTTTGTTCAGGTGTGTGAGGACATGACTTTTGATGTAAAATTCCTTTAGAATTAAAAAAGGAGATATTGGAGGTATTACAAAATTCACCACCACCATCAGAGCGAAATATTTTTATCTTTCTAGACAGGAGATTTTCAACAAAAGGCATGAATTTTTGGGGAATAAAATTGACATCAGATTTATGAGAAATAGGAAAAAGATAGGTGAATTAGCTGAAATCATCAATAAAACTGACATAATAACGATATCCATTTAGAAAAGTGATAGGGGAAGGTCCCCATACATCGCTATGAATAAGGTCTAGTGGTGTACATGAAGTTGAAAGAGACATTGGAAATGAAAGCTTAGACATCTTAGCTTTTAAACAACTAACACATTCGCACGTAGAAATAAAAGACGATAAGGAAAGACCTAAACGAGATAAATTGGAACGTAAAATTTTGGGAGCAGAATGTCCAAACGGAAAATGCCATAGAGAACACTTCTGTTTTGCATGAAAATTGTAGTTTTTGGGGTGCAGACCGGATGAAGATAAGATGGATAGGCTCGGAATTGGATAGAGACCATTGATGCTTTCACCAGTGTATAAAGTTTTGCCAGAGACTTTATCCTGAATTAGGAACCAGTCAGTATCAAATATAAAAATACAATTATTGTCAAGGAAAAATTTATGAAAGGATAAAAGATTAGCAACAAGATCAGGAGCATGAAGAATTTTGGAAAGATTAAAAGTGTGAGAGGAGGTAGACAGTGTACCACTGCCAGTATTTTGGATATTTAAAGGTTGGCCATTACCCACGGTGGCTAATTCTTCCCCATTGTAATTGTGGGACAGATTTAGATTTGCCATATCATTAGTCATATGAGCATTGCAGCCACTATTAGATAACCAAAAGGTGTTAGAATTATCATTAGATGACTGAGAATTCATACAGTTTACCGCCATTGCTGCCAATTGCGCAGGAAGATGACGACCCTGGTAAGAGAAATTCATTCTATTGTAACAATCCAATGCTCCATGGCCAGGTTTGGTGCAAATTTGACAAAATATCTGACCTCTAGAAAATCCAGAATTCTGATTTGAAAAAGCAGACCGGAAATGAATGTTTGTAGGCCTAGAGTGTTGATCTGAAAATGATCACGGGCTGAGGAGTAAGGAATCGGGCAATTGTGTTGTTGATTAGAAAGGCCGAACGGGCTTGGGCCCCGTTGATTAAAAGACTGACTTCTACTGTGTGAAGAGAGATTACGTCTTCCTCGTCCTCGCTGGATATTAGGGTTCGAGAACGAAGTTCGAACGGCGGCCATGGCAGTAGGTGTTGGATTGGTTGTTTGATTCTTCCGTTGGATCGCTTTTTCTTCAGCGTCGAGCAATACATGAAGTTCTTCCAAGGACAGAGACCCACTATGCGTTCGAATGGAGGTTCGAAAAGCGTTTAATTATGTTGGCAGTCCATTTAAGGTATGAACCAAAATTTCTTCATCATTAATGGAAATCTAGGCTGTAGCAAGCTTATCGACAATTTCTTTAATTCGACAAGTGTATTTCTCAATGGATTCAGAAGAAATTTTCTTGATTGTGTATAAAGCATATCGTAAATCAAGAATGTTAGATCTAGTATTGGAGGAGTACCGTTTTTCAAGAGAGAACCTCCTTTGAAGATTCAGAACCAACAACATGGGCGAGAGCAGAGGGAGACAAAGTGGCGTTGATTAAGATTATTAACGCTTGATCACGAGAAAGCCATTGAGTATAAAAAGAAAAAAAAAACTTATTTCATAACAACTGCTTTTAGTTTTCTTCTTTTTAAAAAAACTAAACTTTATGCTTGTAATATATTTATTCAAGTCTTCATTTGATGATAATTTTTTTCTCAAAATTTTAAGCGTTGTTAAAATTAGTTTATCACAATTTACAATTCACAATTTCACTAACAAAGAAAATTACTATTAAAGTATTAAACAAATGTAAAGATCATGTCATGTCAACATTTGTTCGAGCCTAAAAAATCCCCCCCCCCCCCCCCCCCCCCCCCCCCCAAAAAAAAAAATTTATAGAAGTTGTTACAATCACACATTCGAATCAATGAGAAATTATTAGATGAAACTGTTACAATATGGTTAGCAGTTTTGCACCATTAAATGTGTAAGAGAGAAATTATAAAAGTAATTTGCTTTTGTATTTCAATAGTTATTAAGAGGTAGATATATTTTTGGATCTATATCTGCGGTTATTAAGAGGCAACCACATTGGGACAACCACATTTAATAATAAATTGTCCAAATCAACCTCCTAAACTTACAAAGTTGTTGCAATTATACCCTTCGAAATTGCCAATACACAAACCACATCTAAACTATAAATGATGCTCTAATCCAATCCCTCAAACTATACGATTGTTATAATCAAATTTAAATTCTTTACATTAATTTTTTATCTTTTAAATCGAGATGACACAACTCTACCTCAATCTAGAAACCAAAATTTTTAATGATTACTATTATATTTTTCAAATTTTCTGGAGTTAAAATATATTATGTTAAATTTTAACAATTCTATAATTTGAGGATTTGGTTATAAAGATCCTTATAGCTTAGGAGTAATATTTAAGGGCATAAATTGTACAATTTTATAAGTTTAGGAGTATGATTCATCGAAATGAGAGGTAGTTTTATTTAACCCATCAAAATGATTGATGATGTTATGAACAGAAACAAAGGGGTGGGGGCAGTCGCAAAGAAAACTTCCCCTCACGAGTCAAATCTCCCTCGCTCACGTTTTCAACTATGTCTGTCTAAATCTAAAATTTTTGAGGACTAATCACATTCAATAATTTTTCCATGCATTCAAATATTATATTATATTTTATATATATATTTTTTATTTTCTTTAGGCTCTTTTTTATTCTTTTATTTAATTTTCTTTATATACTTTGATTAAATTATATAATTTATTATTTATACTAATTTATCATATTATCTCTTTTTCTCTCATGTCAATAATTTTTTTAGCTCAACAACACATGCGGATTTTATATTTTTCAAGTTTTCAGGAGTTAAAAAATATTATGTTAAATTTTAACAATTCTATAATTTGAGGATTTGATTATAAAGATCCTCATAGCTTAGGAGTAATATTTAAGGGCATAAATTGTACAATTTTATAAGTTTAGGAGTATGATTCATCGAAATGAGAGGTAGTTTTATTTAACCCATCAAAATGATTGATGATGTTATGAACAGAAACAAAGGGGTGGGGGCAGTCGCAAAAAAAACTTCCCCTCACGAGTCAAATCTCCCTCGCTCACGTTTTCAACTATGTCTGTCTAAATCTAAAATTTTTTAGGACTAATCACATTCAATAATTTTTCCATGCATTCAAATATTATATTATATTTTATATATATATTTTTTATTTTCTTTAGGCTCTTTTTTATTCTTTTATTTATATACTTTGATTAAATTATATAATTTATTATTTATACTAATTTATCATATTATCTCTCTTTCTCTCATGTCAATAATTTTTTTAGCTCAACAACACATGGGGATTTTATATTTTTCAAATTTTCTGGAGTTAAAATATATTATGTTAAATTTTAACAATTCCATAATTTGAGGATTTGATTATAAAGATCCTTATAGCTTAGGAGTAATATTTAAGGGCATAAATTGTACAATTTTATAAGTTTAGGAATATGATTCATCGAAATGAGAGGTAGTTTTATTTAACCCATCAAAATGATTGATGATGTTATGAACAGAAACAAAGGGGTGGGGGCAGTCGCAAAGAAAACTTCCCCTCACGAGTCAAATCTCCCTCGCTCACGTTTTCAACTATGTCTGTCTAAATCTAAAACTTTTTAGGACTAATCACATTCAATAATTTTTCCATGCATTCAAATATTATATTATATTATATATATATTTTTTTTATTTTCTTTAGGCTCTTTTTTATTCTTTTATTTAATTTTATTTATATACTTTGATTAAATTATATAATTTATTATTTATACTAATTTATCATATTATCTCTCTTTCTCTCATGTCAATAATTTTTTTAGCTCAACAACACATGGGGATTTTATATTTTTCAAATTTTATGGAGTTAAAATATATTATGTTAAATTTTAACAATTCTATAATTTGAGGATTTGATTATAAAGATCCTTATAGCTTAGGAGTAATATTTAAGGGCATAAATTGTACAATTTTATAAGTTTAGGAGTATGATTCATCGAAATGAGAGGTAGTTTTATTTAACCCATCAAAATGATTGATGATTTTATGAACAGAAACAAAAGGGTGGGGGCAATCGCAAAGAAAACTTCCCCTCACGAGTCAAATCTCCCTCGCTCACGTTTTCAACTATGTCTGTCTAAATCTAAAATTTTTTAGGACTAATCACATTCAATAATTTTTCCATGCATTCAAATATTATATTATATTATATATATATTTTTTTTATTTTCTTTAGGCTCTTTTTTATTCTTTTATTTAATTTTATTTATATACTTTGATTAAATTATATAATTTATTATTTATACTAATTTATCATATTATCTCTCTTTCTCTCATGTCAATAATTTTTTTAGCTCAACAACACATGGGGATTTTATGTTTTTCAAATTTTCTGGAGTTAAAATATATTATGTTAAATTTTAACAATTCTATAATTTGAGGATTTGATTATAAAGATCCTTATAGCTTAGGAGTAATATTTAAGGGCATAAATTGTACAATTTTATAAGTTTAGGAGTATGATTCATCGAAATGAGAGGTAGTTTTATTTAACCCATCAAAATGATTGATGATGTTATGAACAGAAACAAAGGGGTGGGGGCAGTCGCAAAGAAAACTTCCCCTCACGAGTCAAGTCTCCCTCGCTCACGTTTTCAACTATGTCTGTCTAAATCTAAAACTTTTTAGGACTAATCACATTCAATAATTTTTCCATGCATTCAAATATTATATTATATTTTATATATATATTTTTTATTTTCTTTAGGCTCTTTTTTATTCTTTTATTTAATTTTATTTATATACTTTGATTAAATTATATAATTTATTATTTATACTAATTTATCATATTATCTCTCTTTCTCTCATGTCAATAATTTTTTTAGCTCAACAACACATGGGGATTTTATATTTTTCAAATTTTCTGGAGTTAAAATATATTATGTTAAATTTTAACAATTCTATAATTTGAGGATTTGATTATAAAGATCCTTATAGCTTAGGAGTAATATTTAAGGGCATAAATTGTACAATTTTATAAGTTTAGGAGTATGATTCATCGAAATGAGAGGTAGTTTTATTTAACCCATCAAAATGATTGATGATGTTATGAACAGAAACAAAGGGGTGGGGGCAGTCGCAAAGAAAACTTCCCCTCACGAGTCAAATCTCCCTCGCTCACGTTTTCAACTATGTCTGTCTAAATCTAAAATTTTTTAGGACTAATCACATTCAATAATTTTTCCATGCATTCAAACATTATATTATATTTTATATATATATTTTTTATTTTCTTTAGGCTCTTTTTTATTCTTTTATTTAATTTTATTTATATACTTTGATTAAATTATATAATTTATTATTTATACTAATTTATCATATTATCTCTCTTTCTCTCATGTCAATAATTTTTTTAGCTCAACAACACATGGGGATTTTATATTTTTCAAATTTTCTGGATTTAAAATATATTATGTTAAATTTTAACAATTCTATAATTTGAGGATTTGGTTATAAAGATCCTTATAGCTTAGGAGTAATATTTAAGGGCATAAATTGTACAATTTTATAAGTTTAGGAGTATGATTCATCGAAATGAGAGGTAGTTTTATTTAACCCATCAAAATGATTGATGATGTTATGAACAGAAACAAAGGGGTGGGGGCAGTCGCAAAGAAAACTTCCCCTCATGAGTCAAATCTCCCTCGCTCACGTTTTCAACTATGTCTGTCTAAATCTAAAATTTTTTAGGACTAATCACATTCAATAATTTTTCCATGCATTCAAATATTATATTATATTTTATATATATATTTTTTATTTTCTTTAGGCTCTTTTTTATTCTTTTATTTCATTTTATTTATATACTTTGATTAAATTATATAATTTTTTATTTATACTAATTTATCATATTATCTCTCTTTCTCTCATGTCAATAATTTTTTTAGCTCAACAACACATGGGGATTTTATATTTTTCAAATTTTCTGGAGTTAAAATATATTATGTTAAATTTTAACAATTCTATAATTTGAGGATTTGATTATAAAGATCCTTAATGCTTAGGAGTAATATTTAAGAGCATAAATTGTACACTTTTATAAGTTTAGGAGTATGATTCATCGAAATGAGAGGTAGTTTTATTTAACCCATCAAAATGATTGATGATGTTATGAACAGAAACAAAGGGGTGGGGGCAGTCGCAAAGAAAACTTCCCCTCACGAATCAAATCTCCCTCGCTCACGTTTTCAACTATGTCTGTCTAAATCTAAAACTTTTTAGGACTAATCACATTCAATAATTTTTCCATGCATTCAAATATTATATTATATTTTATATATATATTTTTTATTTTCTTTAGGCTCTTTTTTATTCTTTTATTTAATTTTATTTATATACTTTGATTAAATTATATAATTTATTATTTATACTAATTTATCATATTATCTCTTTGTCTCTCATGTCAATAATTTTTTTAGCTCAACAACACATGGGGATTTTATATTTTTCAAATTTTCTGGAGTTAAAATATATTATGTTAAATTTTAACAATTCTATAATTTGAGGATTTGATTATAAAGATCCTTATAGCTTAGGAGTAATATTTAAGGGCATAAATTGTACACTTTTATAAGTTTAGGAGTATGATTCATCGAAATGAGAGGTAGTTTTATTTAACCCATCAAAATGATTGATGATGTTATGAACAGAAACAAAGGGGTGGGGGCAGTCGCAAAGAAAACTTCCCCTCACGAGTCAAATCTCCCTCGCTCACGTTTTCAACTATGTCTGTCTAAATCTAAAACTTTTTAGGACTAATCACATTCAATAATTTTTCCATGCATTCAAACATTATATTATATTTTATATATATATTTTTTATTTTCTTTAGGCTCTTTTTTATTCTTTTATTTAATTTTATTTATATACTTTGATTAAATTATATAATTTATTATTTATACTAATTTATCATATTATCTCTCTTTCTCTCATGTCAATAATTTTTTTAGCTCAACAACACATGGGGATTTTATATTTTTCAAATTTTCTGGAGTTAAAATATATTATGTTAAATTTTAACAATTCTATAATTTGAGGATTTGGTTATAAAGATCCTTATAGCTTAGGAGTAATATTTAAGGGCATAAATTGTACAATTTTATAAGTTTAGGAGTATGATTCATCGAAATGAGAGGTAGTTTTATTTAACCCATCAAAATGATTGATGATGTTATGAACAGAAAGTAAGGGGTGGGGGCAGTCGCAAAGAAAACTTCCCCTCACGAGTCAAATCTCCCTCGCTCACGTTTTCAACTATGTCTGTCTAAATCTAAAATTTTTGAGGACTAATCACATTCAATAATTTTTCCATGCATTCAAATATTATATTATATTTTATATATATATTTTTTATTTTCTTTAGGCTCTTTTTTATTCTTTTATTTAATTTTATTTATATACTTTGATTAAATTATATAATTTATTATTTATACTAATTTATCATATTATCTCTCTTTCTCTCATGTCAATAATTTTTTTAGCTCAACAACACATGGGGATTTTATATTTTTCAAATTTTCTGGAGTTAAAATATATTATGTTAAATTTTAACAATTCTATAATTTGAGGATTTGGTTATAAAGATCCTTATAGCTTAGGAGTAATATTTAAGGGCATAAATTGTACAATTTTATAAGTTTAGGAGTATGATTCATCGAAATGAGAGGTAGTTTTATTTAACCCATCAAAATGATTGATGATGTTATGAACAGAAACAAAGGGGTGGGGGCAGTCGCAAAGAAAACTTCCCCTCACGAGTCAAATCTCCCTCGCTCACGTTTTCAACTATGTCTGTCTAAATCTAAAATTTTTTAGGACTAATCACATTCAATAATTTTTCCATGCATTCAAATATTATATTATATTTTATATATATTTTTTTTATTTTCTTTAGGCTCTTTTTTATTCTTTTATTTAATTTTATTTATATACTTTGATTAAATTATATAATTTATTATTTATACTAATTTATCATATTATCTCTCTTTCTCTCATGTCAATAATTTTTTTAGCTCAACAACACATGGGGATTTTATGTTTTTCAAATTTTCTGGAGTTAAAATATATTATGTTAAATTTTAACAATTCTATAATTTGAGGATTTGATTATAAAGATCCTTATAGCTTAGGAGTAATATTTAAGGGCATAAATTGTACAATTTTATAAGTTTAGGAGTATGATTCATCGAAATGAGAGGTAGTTTTATTTAACCCATCAAAATGATTGATGATGTTATGAACAGGAACAAAGGGGTGGGGGTAGTCGCAAAGAAAACTTCCCCTCACGAGTCAAATCTCCCTCGCTCACGTTTTCAACTATGTCTGTCTAAATCTAAAATTTTTGAGGACTAATCGCATTCAATAATTTTTCCATGCATTCAAATATTATATTATATTTTATATATATTTTTTTTATTTTCTTTAGGCTCTTTTTTATTCTTTTATTTAATTTTATTTATATACTTTGATTAAATTATATAATTTATTATTTATACTAATTTATCATATTATCTCTCTTTCTCTCATGTCAATAATTTTTTTAGCTCAACAACACATGGGGATTTTATATTTTTCAAATTTGCTGGAGTTAAAATATATTATGTTAAATTTTAACAATTCTATAATTTGAGGATTTGATTATAAAGATCCTTATAGCTTAGGAGTAATATTTAAGGGCATAAATTGTACAATTTTATAAGTTTAGGAGTATGATTCATCGAAATGAGAGGTAGTTTTATTTAACCCATCGAAATGATTGATGATGTTATGAACAGAAACAAAGGGGTGGGGGCAGTCGCAAAGAAAACTTCCCCTCACGAGTCAAATCTCCCTCGCTCACGTTTTCAACTATGTCTATCTAAATCTAAAATTTTTTAGGACTAATCACATTCAATAATTTTTCCATGCATTCAAATATTATATTATATTTTATATATATATTTTTTATTTTCTTTAGGCTCTTTTTTATTCTTTTATTTAATTTTATTTATATACTTTGATTAAATTATATAATTTATTATTTATACTAATTTATCATATTATCTCTCTTTCTCTCATGTCAATAATTTTTTTAGCTCAACAACACATGGGGATTTGAGATTCGAATTTTTAACTTTTTGGTCAATGTCATATACTTTAACAATTTGTTTCTTCCATTACTTATCTAATTTTTATTAATTTAAGACGATCCTTTAATTTTCTATAATTTTTATTCTTTTTTTAGGTTTCTATCTAACATTATATGTCCTTTGACATATCCATAAAATTAAATTGTTAATTTTTTTAAAAAGTTTAATAATGGAGTTGGAGTTTTGAACCTTAAACCTTTAACAACAACATCAACATTTTAAGGTTAAATTTAAACATCTCGCTTTCAGTTGAAGGTTCAAATTTTGAATGTCTACCTCTGCATATATTGAACTAAACAAAATCAAACAAAGAATTAACTATCCAAAAAAAAACATTCTAAACACATGGAAAAAATCGATAGAGTAGATATTACGAGAGTTGAGTTGACAAATTTTCCATCTTCCTTAATAAAAGCAGCGAAGATCAGCAGCGAAATTCACACGGCAATGGCTTCCAACAAAAACTTAATATTCTTCCTCTTCGCCTCTCTCGCTCTCCTGCAAACCGTTTCCGCCGTCGAGTATACCGTCACCAACGGCGCCTGCAGAACTCCCGGCGGCATCCGCTTCGACGACGAAGTTGGAGCGAATTATAGCCAGCAGGTGCTGGTAGCTGCCACTGATTTTATCTGGAACATTTTCGAGCAAAGCACCTCCGCCGACAGGAAGGATGTGCAGAAGATCAGCCTGTTCATCGACAGAGACTGCGATAGAGTAGAGTTCGCCATGAACTGCGAAATTCACGTCGGCGCGAAGTACATCGCCGGCTACGACGGTGATTTGAAGAGCGAGATTTCAGGGGTGCTGTACCACGAAATGACCCATATCTGGCAGTGGAACGGGAACCCGGCGGCGCCGGAGGGGCTGATCGAAGGGATCGCCGATTACGTACGGCTGAGGTCTGGGTATATTCCGGGGCACTGGATGGGGTCCGGCGGCGGGAGTAGATGGTTCCAAGGGTACGACGTGACGGCGAGGTTTTTGGAGTATTTGGAGAGGTTGAGGAGTGGGTTCGTGGCGGACCTGAACCGGAGGCTCAAAAATGGTTACACTGCAAATTACTTCGAGGAGTTGGTGGGGAAGCCGGTGGATCAGCTATGGGCGGATTACAAGGCTGAGTATGAAAATATAGATAATAGATGCAATAGTTTTATTAAAATAAAAGCAAATGGGGTGTTTGCCCTACCATTATAGGGGACGTTTGACACGTAGGTTTGGAATCTTAAATCGAAAATGTTAAACTTGAGGTTAAGTTGAGGGTTTGGAAAGTCTAACATGTTGATATATACATATTTTTTAGTTCAACACAAACAGCAAAATTCGAACTTTTAACCTCTTAGAAAATATATGGCTTAACCATTTGAGTTAAATTTGGGTTAACACACAACTAATCTGGTAACTTTTTTCATATCTTAAACGTAGAAGTAATAATGAATTAAACCTATCTAATTTTTGTGTTAGAGCCATGAGAGAGTTGCTTATTAATGGTTATATTATAAGTTTAGGATTGTGTTTATTTGGTCATTGAACTTTAAAAAATGTCTAATAAATTTATGAACTTTCAATTTTGTGTTTAGTAAGTTTTTGAACTTTAAAAAATGTTTAATAGATCTTTAAACTTTTAATTTTGTATTTAATAGGTTTTTAAACTTTTAATTTTGTATCCCGTAAATTTATGGATCTTGAAAAGTGTTTGATAGATTCTTAAACTTTCAAATTTGAGGATGAAAACGATTAAGTTATGCTCAGGTCTTTTAAATTACAGGTTTAGTCTCCAAACTTTCAAATTAATAAAGGAAGATCGTTTTCTTCCTCAAAGTTACAACCATTTAATCATATATCAATATTCTTATATCTTATCTTCTTTTTTTTTTGATAGAACGTTTTATATTTTTTCTTAATTATATAATAATACAAATATTACTTATATTTACACATTTGATCATTAAAATGATTGACTATAGTCTAATTAAGTCATACTCAACCTGAACATAACTCAATTAGTTAAGTAATTATAAATTTATAAACTAGATACAAGTTATACAAATTCATGTTTCTACCAACTCATTTTTTGTTCAACGTACCCAAATACAAATGGCATAAATTGGGTTTCTCAATCCCAAGTTTCGTAAATGCAACTCATGTGTTGTCATGATGGCTCACAGTTCTAACAAACTTGATTTGATTTAGCCTAAAGTAAAAAGTTCGAACTCTAAATTAAATTTGTGTAGGCAATTTTAGGTTTTTCAAACATTTTAGTTTATTTTACTTTACTCTTTAAACTTTCAAATGGTATATTTTTAGGCTCTGTTTGATAACTATTTAAATCTCGTTTGATAACTATTTAATTTTTGGTTTATAGTTTTTGAAAAATATACTTGTTTTCTCATCATTTCTCTACCACAGGTTTTATCTTTCTTAAGAAACATTTGAATTCTTAGCCAAATTCCAAAAACAAAAACAAGTTTTTGAAAATTACTTTTGTTTTCAATTTTCAAAATTTAGCTTAGTTTTTTAAAACATACATAAAAATTAGTAGATAACAAAACAAGAAAATTCATGGGTGGAATAATATTTATAGGCTTGATTTTCAAAAACCTAAAACCAAAAACATAATGATTATCAAATGGGGCCTTAGTTTTTAGTTTTTGGTTTTTAAAAATTAAGCTTATAAACACTATTTTCACCTATGAATTTCTTTGTTTTGTTATATCTACTTTTTCTAGATGTTTTCAAACTCTAAGCCAAATTTATAAAACTACGGTTCTGTTTGATAACCGTAGTTTATAAAACTACGGTTTTTGATTTTTGAAAATTGTGCTTGTTTTCTCAAATTTCTTTGCAATAATAATTTTCATTTTTTTGAAGGAAACATTTGAATTCTTAACCAAATTATATTCCAAAAACATAAAAAAAAAAAAAAAAACTTTTAAAAACTAATTTTTTTAGGTTTCAAAACTTGGCTTGAATTTTGAAAACACTTGTAATTATTAAGAGCATATTTTATCACTTTATATTTGCCTTAATTTAAGCCTTTGATTGTAAATATTTAGCTGTATATTTCCTTTTACATTTCACCTAATTGTGTATAAAGGGTATGACTTTGTAATGAAAGACAATAAGACAATTTACAATAACTTATCAATCTCCTTCTTCTCTGTTCTTTCATGGTATCAGAGAATTAAACTCTGTTTTCTGTCCATTTTTTTTCACAGCCTCCACAACCATGGCATCAACTACGTCCTCCTCAACTTCTGCAACATCCTCACCTCTGTTTCTCTTATCCAATATTTGCAATCTCGTGCCGCTTCGTCTGGATTCAACAAACTACATATTATGGAAATTTCAAATCTCTTCCATTTTGAAGGCCCATTCTCTCTTCGGCCATATTGACGATTCTCTTCCCAAACCTGAACAATTTGTTAGTTCATCTACAGGCACTGCAACCACATAAGTATTTCTCTTTAAAAAGATTCAAAATCCTAATCTAATTCTTAAGGTCCCGTATGATAACCATTAGTTTTTTTATTTTTTGTTTTTGAAAATTGTGTTTGTTGTCTCATCATTTCTCTACAATGAGTTTTTAAGAAAATATTAGAATTTTTAACCAAATTTCAAAAACAAGAACAAGTTTTTGAAAACTATTTTTTTTTAGTTTTCAAAACTTGGTTTGGTTTTTTAAAACATAAGTAAAAAGTGGATAACAAAACAAGGAAATCCATAGGTGGAAGTATTATTTATAGACTTCATTTTCAAAAACCCAAAATCCAAAACTAAATAGTTATCAAACGTAAACTTTCACGCTTCTAAAATATCATGTTACAGTTTGTTAACTTTACATAATTTTGATCATTTTGCAATTAAATTTGGCTAAATTATAGAAAATACCCTTGAGTTTAGTATAGGTTTCAATAATGTCATTGAACTTTCAAATGTTTCATTTTTATTTTTGAACTTTAAATTTGTTTCAAAATAACCCTTCATAAACTTTTCCGTTAAAATAAAAACAAAAAGTAATGTGATGATGATTTGTAGAATAGTGACACATGTGGCATAAGTGGTAAGTTTTAATTATACCCCTAAACTTTGGGATATGTTTCAATTGTACCCTTAGCATTTCAAATTTTTTATTTTAACCCTTAACCATTGAAATTGTTTCAAAACCATTATTTTGTTAGCCTTCCCACTTAAAATGAAGATGAAAATATGACATAGTGGTGAGTTGTAAAAAAAAAACAAAATATCTTAATCACATTCAAAATAAAGTAATATAATTTGGGGATTCAGGTAAAATAATTATTTGCCTCCTCTTACCAATTACAAGATTTGGGGGAGAGACAAAATTGTTTAGGAGTAGGTAGGTCACAAAGGACGAACAAGATTTGGAAAATTTACTTGATCGATTAACGAAAATTCATGTTAGGACATGAATGGAGAAGAACATGAGACAAACTAAGAAATCAAAGATAATGGGAACTAAGTACCAATTTTTCTTTGATAGATTTCTTACATTTAAACATGAAAACTACTTCCTTTATTAATTAATATTTTTCTTTGTTATTCTCCTAGACCATCGCTTCCAATTGACGCCTCACTCTTCTACAATTTTTCTCTCATTAATTTATTTTTCTCACGAAATTTTCTCTCTTGACTTCTCTCTGCTTCAACTTTTCCAGTGTTTGATTTTTCATAGTACTCAAAGAGGTTGTTGAGGTTGTTGATTGTTTACCAATTGCATGAACTTTTTTTATAAGATGTGGCTTCCCCACTTCAACTAAAACTCTATCTCCAAAATTTATTTCCTCCTCTAATTCAACCCATTTTATTTTAAATGTGATTAAAACCCTTCAATTTTTTTATAGCTCATTGTCAAATTTATGCTCACATGGAACCTTTATTTTTTGACTAATCGTCATACTATTTTCGTCTTTATTTTAACATGAAAACTAATGAAATGGTTGTTTTGAAACAATTTCAAAGGTTAAGATTTTTTTTAAGCATTAAAGGTAATTAAGAGTTAAAATGAAACATTTGAAACAATAAGGACATAATTGAATCTTAACCTAAAGTTCACTGGCATAATTGAAACTTACCACTTATACAATGTGTACCACTATTTACAAGTCATTGCCACGTCACTTTTTGTCTTCATTTTAATGGAAGGGTTATTTTGAAATAAATTTGAAGTTCAAAGGTAAAAATAAAACTTTGAAGGTTCAAAAACATTATTAAAACTTACCATAAAGTTCAAGGATATTTTATATAATTCAGCCATTAATTATTTTTCCATTGCATTCAGTAAAAACTTTGTTGCCTGTATAGGAGGTCATATGTATAAAGTCTAAATAAAATTTGAATTTTGAAATCAAATTCAAAACATAACTTTTTGAAAAGTAAAATATTAAAACAAAATTAAAAAATTAAGGTTAAATTGCGAGTTTAGTCCATGAAATTTCAAGTTGAGTCTATTTTGTTCCTAAACTTTAAAAAGTATTTAATGGGTCCATGAACGTTCAATTTGTATTTTCAATATGTCTCTCAACGTTAAGAAGTGTCTAATAGATACTTAAACTATCAAGTTTGTGTCCAATAAACTCCCTAAATTTTCAATTTTGTGTCTAACAAGTCTTTGACCTATTCATCATTTTTTAAAAATTCATAGATCTATTAGATATAGAATTAAAAGTTTATGATCCTATTAGACAGACAATTCAATTTTGTATCTAATAGATCAATTAATTTCTAAAAACGTCAAATATATCCAAAACTTATTAGACACAAGATTGAAAGTTGAATGACATATTAGATATTTTTAAAGTTTAGAGACCTATTGAATGCAAAATTAAAAGTTTAGAGATCTAAGTTTAAGGACCTTTGGAATACAAAGTTTAAACTTTTACGACTAAATTTGTAATTTAACTAAAAATTAAACTTAAGAAAAAAAAAACCTAAAACATTAAGAAAAGGTTGGGGTGTGTGTATATATATATATATTGTCTTTGTCACAATAACCTGGGCGACTAGTTCGTTGTTGACTGTGCGTCTGCAGACCAGGCAATTACGTAGTCCCAAAATATATGGTTTGAAAAGTCTCGAGGGCTTCTTTTCCTTCCCATTTAAAAAAAATAAAATTGCTCATTTCGATTTAACCTCTTTTGGTGTGCTGAATTATTTGACAGTGGGTTTGGAATAATTTGTGGAAAAAAATGTTATTTTACAAAATTGATTTTTCTATAAGCACATTTGAAAAAATTAATAATTTAAAGTGTGTTTAACATAGCTTAGTTGAGTGATTTTATGTAATCAAAAGTACTATTTTAAAAAATTTTAATAAATAAAAAGTACTTCAAAAAATTGAATTAAATTAAAAATGTTTTTTGAATAAATACTCGATAGATAGATTATGCAAAAATGACTTTAAAGTAATTAATAAAAAATCCTCAAAATATGTAATAAAAAATAAAAACTAATGTATAATTAATAGAATCACTTTTGAATATAGTGCAACTAAAGAAATTTGTAATTTAAAATACTTTTGAAAAAAAAATTAAGAAATAATAACATTTTTATTGAAAATTGTTTTTTTCAAAAGTTGCTTAAATCCGAAGGTAAACCAAATAGACCCTTATTGCATTATGAATGCTAGACGATTTTTCACCTCAATTAGAAATGAATAAGATCCATAAGTATATAAGAAGAACATCTTCATTGACTTATTGCTTAACGACACGTTTGGATCTTGAATATTATATAATGAGTATTGGATATTAAATATCTAGAGTTAGAAACTTAGGATTTAAATGTCTAAGATAAATGTTTGGATGTGCAGGAGTTAAATATTTTTTTTTGTTTTATAAGTGTTGCTTGTCGAAAAAATAATTTAAATTATTAGATTTAATTAAAAAATATGTTAATTAATTAAATATTAAATAAATAATAAATTAAAACAATTGAAATTAATTTACACATTAATTAGAAAGTAATTAATAAGTAATTTCTCCCTCCTCTTATTCATTTTTCAAGGAAAAAAAATCTCATCTCCCGAAGGATAATAAAATTCTATAATTCATGGGATATTTTTATCTTTTGATAATAATTATTTATATTTTAAAAAGTAAACATCTATAAAATAAATATGGATTTTTTATATCCTTGTCAAAATCCATCTCAAAACCCTATGAAATAAAGAGGGCCTATGCGATGTTAAAGTCATGCCCCAAAATTAATTAGCCGTATTGATAAAATCCTACCTAGTGATGTGGAATGGTAGATGAACTTCTGAAAGTATAAAGAGCAAAATATAATATGTATAAAAATTAAATTGCCAATTCAAGCATAACTCATTAGATAAGGTATCAATTACCATATCAAAAATTGATGGTTCGATTTCCTACCTTGCCGATTGTTGAATTAAAATAATAATAATAAGTATAAGTATACAAATTTAGAGACTAAAATGAAATTTAATCTTGTTTATAACTTATTAATTAAAAATTATTAATCATGGAATTCGGGATTACAAATTATGCATATCCTAGGACTAAGGGTTATCGGCTACACAAATTTAACTTGGGTTTAGGTTGGTTGGTTTATATAATTCATAAAAAAAATATAATATAATGTATAAGGTTTTCATAAGTTTGTTTGGGATGATTATTTTTTAAAAATTTTGGAGGACTATAGATGAATATAATATAATAGATATTTTTGTGAAAAATCGAATATAAAATCCAAGGGCTTTTCAAAGTGGGATTAGCATAATAAGCAAACGCATATATTAAATATAGACAATTTTAAGTTTTTTTTTTTTGTTCCTTTTTTTATTCTAAGTTACATAAATCTAAGTCTTAAATTCTATTGTGAGTCTCATAACTGTCAATATTATTTCATGTTGTCAATGATGTGTATTAATGTATTGAAATAACATATATTGAAGTCATATAGATTGATCACAAAAGATACTAGGTGGTAAAATAATAGTAATGGCTAAAATGATTATTTTAAAAAAAAAATTGGACTAAAATAAACATTTAGATAGATATTTGGTCAAAATAAAATAAACTTAAAAAGTTTACCTAAAGATATGTAATTTAAATAAAAATATAATAAACCAAAACTTGATATGTGAGCTAAATAGTCCCATTAATAATTTCAACTCCAAAATGTACCACAAGAAATACACAGAGCCAAATTACAACATATGGTCAAGTTGTACGTCCATAATAAGCATAGCTTAGTGGTTAACACTGCAATAATAGAGAAAAAAAAATAGGGATTGCTTATTTACATTAATAAAAAAAGAATGATAAAGTACACACAATGAGGTTTATATAGCTAGGTAGGACAAATAAATAGTAATAAAAGACTAATCTACCATCAAGAACAAATAATAATAATATAATAATATATGCTAACATCTCTCTGCAAACTCACGATGCTACAACTATAAGCATTGAGAGTTTGTCAGACAAAAAACGGAAGCACGAAGTAGAGTGTGCCTTGGTAAACATATCAATAATTTGCAAAGAAGAGGGAACAAAAGGCAATGAGATGGTACCAAGCTGAAAATGATGACATGTGACATGGAAATTAATCTCAATATGCTTGGTTCGCTCATGAAAAACTGAATTACACCCTATCTGAATGACACTTTGATTATCACAATATAACGAAGTAGGATGATGAAGATAAACGCCCATATCCGCAAGCACCAACGTAACCAAACAATTTCACAAGTAGTCAAGGTCATGGCATGATACTTAGTTTCTGTAGAAGACCAAGAAATAACATATTGTTTATTACTCTTTCACAAAATAAGTGAATCACCAAGAAAAATACAGAATCTAGTAGTTGGCTTGCGATCTGTAGGATCACCAGCACAATCAGCATCAGAGTAAGCACACAAGTCTAAAGATGATGTGGAAGGAAACAAGAGACTCTAAAACTGAGTGCCTCGAAGATACCTAAGAATATGAAGAAGAACAACCCAATGAACTATAATAGAAGTAGTGACAAACTGATTAACCACATAAACAACATGCACAATATCTGGATGAGTCAAAGTAAGATAGACCAGCTCCCAACAATAGTACGATATAAATTGGGATTTGACAAAGGAAGACCATCTGACAGAGAGTATATCAAGTATGGGTCTCAATATCAACAATCATGTTGTCAGTGAGACACACACAGACAAATAGATCGACTATATACTTTGATTGAGATAAGAGATAACCTTTAGAGGAACATGTGACCTCAATGCCCAAAAAGTAAAATAGCACGCCTAAGTCTTTCATAGCAAAACCATGAGATAACTCAAATTTTTAATATTCTATTCCATCACAATCATCACTGGTAATAATCATGTCATCAACATACTAGGATAATAAAATACTACCTACACTCGTACGCTTGACAAACAATGTGAAATCATGATGACTAGGAATAAAACTATGCAAAGTGGTCACCGTGGAGAACTTTTCAAACCAAGCAATTGTTGGATCGGTATGGCAACCCTAGAGGGGGGGGGGTGAATAGGGTTTAATAAAATTTTTCTTAAGTATGCACAAATAATCTAATTATCAAACTTTTTATAAACAAATAAAAAGGATAATTAGTACAATGTGTAAATTATGAAAAATTAATTCAATCTAATACAATAAACAATTAAGAACAAATTAAAGCATGCAATAAATTACTACAATTAATTTACAAAAGTAAATGAGAAAGAGTTAGAGAGGATGACACCGTAATTTTATAGTGGTTCGGTCAAACTCGACCTACTCCACTCCCCAAGCGCCTCTTGGGAATTTGAATAAAAACTTTATCAACTCTTTCCACGGATTAGAGCCCAACAGCTACAACGCTCCTTTTACGAGTTCAAGAGCAAACTCGATCCTTTCCACGGGTTAGGATCAAACCGTTACAAAGTTTGAAGAAAATAAAGAACACACTTAAGAACTCTCTTAATAGAGTAAATTTGCAAATTTAACTCTCACAAATCAATCCTCACAACACAATAATTCTCTCTCAAGAATAAGATGAAAAGAAAAAAATTTAGAGCTTGGAGAGAGCAACAATGGGAGCTTTTTGAGATTTTTGGAGGATTGAAAGTTGTAAAACTTGTTGTTTAATTTTTGAAGAAGAAGATGGTATTTATAGAGAGGGAAATGAGGTAAAAATTAAAAATTAATTTGGGTCATTGGATTGTAGTAAAAGTGAAATGAATGGTGGAGATTAAAAGAAAATAAAAAGTAAAAAATAAATAAAATATATAATATAATATAATATAATATATATATATATATATATAATATTTTTTTTTTTTAAGTGACCAACGGTCACATTTTCTTTCTATATATATATATAATATAATAATAATAATAATAATAATAAGAAGAAGAAGAAGGTAACGGTAATATATATATATATAATTTTTTTTTTTAAACCAGCCAAACTGTCAGATGCATTTAATGCATTCTGAATTTTTTTTTTTTTTTTTTTTAAATTTAAAAACCGTTAGACACATAACAAATAATATATAATAATATAAAATTTCCTTTTTCTTTTTAAATAAACAAAAATCCCACCAAGTGTCAATTTCCCATAGCTCCACGTGTCACTCTCTAAATGGTCCACATTGCTGACTTGGCTGCCACGTCATCGCATCGGGAATTTTCCGTTCAAATTTGTTTTGCCCATAACTTCTTCGTTTTAACTCCAATTTGAGTGATTCAAAAGGCGTTGGAATCGTTGTTCCAAGCTCTACACCATGGACACTTCAAAACACTAAAATTGTTAGTAATTAATAGCAGGTTTGTTATCATCAAAAAATTAATTAATTAATTAATTAAAATTAATTAATTTGAGATTAAGGGCCTAAAAGCCAACAATCTCCCCCTTTTTGATGATGAAAAACCACAAAAGAAAAATAACTTAAAGTTCATAAAAAAAACCAAGGTAGTACATGTGTCCAAGTAATAATTTGAATATAAAGTCCAATATATCACCATAAAGCTCATACTTGAAAATTCACTCAAAAAAAATTAAATTAACTCTCCCCCTAAATTAATGCAACACTAAAACATGATACAAAATTTAGAACATATTTTTCTTAAACTTCTCCCCCTTTGGAATCATCAAAAATACACAATTGAGAAATATTAAGAACTATATGAAAGCTCCCCCTAAGAACATGGATACATACTTTGCATAACTCCCCCTATCAATATGCTTTAAAAAGATAAAAAGTAAAATTGTAAATTCAAGAGGCATCACAATTCACAACGAATAATACCAAGCTCAAGCCTATTTTTGCAAAAGTTTTCTTCATTCAAAGGCTTGGTGAAAATATCCGCTAATTGATTATTAGAGGTCACAAAATCAAGAATAATATTACCATTTTGCACATGCTCTCTAATAAAGTGATGTCTAATATCAATATGTTTAGTCCTAGAATGATGAATAGGATTTTTAGTCAAATTAATAGCACTAGTATTATCACAAAATATAGGCACATTATCAAACTTTAATCCAAAATCACAAAGAGTTTGTTTCATCCAAAGAATTTGAGCACAACAACTAGCAACCGCAATATATTCCGCTTCGGTAGTGGATAAGGCAACCGAATTTTGCTTTTTACTAAACCAAGATACTAAGGAGCTACCAAGAAATTGGCAAGTCCCACTAGTACTCTTACGGTCAAGTAAACTTCCGGCAAAATCCGCATCGGAATATCCTACCAAATTAAACTCTACATTTCTATGATACCACAAACCTTAATAGTCCCAAGCAAATATTTAAAGATTCTCTTAACGGCATGCAAATGGGATTCCTTAGGACAAGATTGAAATCTAGCACAAAGACATACACTAAACATGATATCGGGTCTACTAGCGGTTAAATAAAGTAGAGATCCGATCATACCTCGATAAGCTTTTATGTCTACACATTTACCTTTTTCATCCTTGTCAAGCTTAGTGGATGTGCTCATAGGAGTTTTTGCAATTTTACCTTCATTGAACTTGAACCTTTTGAGCAAATCCTTTGTGTATTTCTCTTGACTTATGAAGATACCATCCTTGAGTTGTTTGATTTGAAGTCCAAGGAAGAAGCTAAGTTCTCCCATCATACTCATCTCAAACTCACTATGCATACACTTAGAAAATTCTTCACACAAAGAAGGATTAGAAGAACCAAAGATAATATCATCCACATATATTTGCACTAAAAGCATATCATTTTCCTTAGTCTTAATAAAGAGAGTAGTATCAAGTTTACCCATTTTAAAGCCATTCTCAAGTAGAAAATTACTAAGTCTATCATACCAAGCTCTTGGAGCTTGTTTTAAGCCATAAAGAGCCTTTTTCAACTTATAGACATGATTAGGCAAATCAAAACTTTCAAAGCCCGGAGGTTGTTCTACATAAACTTCCTCCATAATATAGCCATTTAAAAAAGCACTTTTCACATCCATTTGATACAAGATGAAATTATTATAAGAAGCAAAAGCAAGTAACATTCTAATAGCTTCTAATCTAGCAACGGGTGCAAAAGTCTCTTCATAATCTATACCTTCCTCTTGACAATAACCTTGAGCTACAAGTCTAGCTTTATTTCTAATGATATTTCCATTTTCATCCATTTTATTTCTAAAGACCCATTTAGTTCCAATAATAGAAGCATTAGAAGGCCTAGGGACTAATTCCCAAACTTTGTTTCTTTCAAATTGATTTAATTCTTCTTGCATGGCTAAAATCCAAAACTCATCATTTTCGGCATCCTTAAAACTTTTAGGTTCAACTTGAGAAACAAAAGCAAGATTATTAAATAAATTAAGAGAAGAACGAGTTTTCACACCTTGTTTGGGATCACCAAGAATCAAATCCTTGGGATGGGATGGAGCATACCTCCACTCTTTAGGCATAGATGAAGAACCGTCTTCCTTCTTTTCATTTAAGCTCAATTCTTGCTTACTTGAATCAATTTCCTTGTCTTTGTCACTAACAAGTAAATCTCCAAAATTTCTTTCTAAATTATCACTACAAATAGACTCATTAGAAACATTATTGCAAGATTCATCAAATACAACATGCATAGATTCCTCGATAATTAAAGTTCTCTTATTGAAAACTCTATAAGCTTTACTAGTAGAGGAATAACCTAGAAAAATACCAACATCCGTCTTAGAATCAAACTTTCCAAGCTTTTCTTTGTTGTTCAAAATAAAACATTTGCAACCAAACACTTTGAAATACCCAATATTTAGAATTTTGTTATGCCAAAGCTCATAAGGAGTTTTATCTAAAGAAGGCCTAATTAAAACTCTATTTAAAACATAACAAGCGGTGTTAACGGCTTCGGCCCAAAAGTATTTAGGTAAATCATACTCATGCAACATTGACCTAGCAAATTCTTGCAAAGTACGATTTTTCCTTTCAACCACACCGTTTTGTTGAGGAGTTCTTGGAGCGGAGAAGTTATGAGAAAAACCATTTTCTTTACAAAAATTTTCAAAAGCAATACTATCAAATTCTCCTCCATGATCACTCCTAATTTTGGAAATCAAAAATCCTTTTTCATTTTGAACTCTTTTTGCAAAACTAGCAAAGCTTTTCAAAGCATCATCCTTATGTTTTATCATCAAAACCCAAGTAAATCTTGAAAAATCATCAACAATCACAAAGGCATAATAATTTCCTCCAAAACTAGCAATTCTAGAAGGGCCAAAGAAGTCCATATGTAATCGTTGAAGGGGTCTAGTTGTAGAGATCACATTTTTAGATTTGAAGGAGGACTTGGTTTGCTTACCCATTTGACAAGCATCACAAACTTTATCCTTTTCAAATTTAAATTTTGGAAGACCTCTAACCAAAGAATTCTTGGAAATATTTGAAATTAAGTGCATGCTAGCATGTCCTAGTCTTCTATGCCATAACCAAGAATCATCATGCAAGGCCGAAAGACATTTATCACTAATAGGGCAATCATTCAAATCAATAGTGTACACATTTTCATCCCTATTGCCAACAAACAAGACTTTTCTATCACTAGCATTTTCAATGATGCAATTCTTTTTATCAAACACAACTCGAAAGCCTTTATCACATAATTGACTAATACTTAGTAAATCATGCTTTAAACCATCAACTAAAAGCACATTTTCAATCAAGGTAGAAGAACCATTACCTATACTACCCTTACCAATAATTTTACCTTTCTTGTTGTCACCAAAGGTTACTAAACCTCCATCCTTTTTAGAAAGATTGACAAACTTGGATTGGTCTCCCGTCGTGTGCCTTGAGCAACCACTATCCAAGTACCATTTGTTTTTCTTGGATACTTTCAAACAAACCTATAAACAAAAGTGTTCAAGATTGATCTTTTGGTACCCATACTTGTTTGGGTCCTAAAAGGTTAGCATTTACAAACTTGGGAACCCATTTCATTTTTGCATCCACATTTAAAGCATTGGATTTAGACAAGAAACAAGAATACACTTTATGTCCATACTTGCCACATGAGAAACAAACAACATTATGCAAGGATTTATCTCTTACAACAAATTTATGCACTCTACTTTTCTTGGAGAAATTCTTTCTTGGAACATTGTGAAACTTTGCTCTTTGAGAAAAATTTCTTCTTGAAGAAGTAGTAAAAGCATATTTCAATTTAAAGCACTTAGGTCTAATATGACCTTCAACACCACAATGATGACATATAGGCACAAAGCTAGATTTATCATGCTTAGACACAACCTTAGGCATATTAAGCTTAGGCACAATAGGAAATGCTTTAACAAAAATAGTTTTAGAACTAGAGGGAGTAGAGCATTCATCAATGTAGCCTAATCCTCTTTTATCACCATAAGGCTTGCCTACTTCAATTATTTTGTCCAACCTTTGAGCACCTATTGTCAACTTTTTAATAGACTCTTTAGCCTTACCAAGTTCTTGCAAAGCATTTAATTCCTTTTCCTTAAGCAAATTAATCAAGTTATCTTTTTCACAACTATCATGCTCAAGAAATCTAACTTTATCAAGCAAGGCATTTTTCTCATCATAATCAAAAACATGCTTATCACAAGAGACATTCACTTCATCAATTTGCACAACATCATGCTCATTGTCTTTTAAGCAAGAAATTTCATCAAGTAAAGACTTATTTTCACTAGTTAAAGTATTGTATTTCTTTCTAAGCACAATATATTTGGAACCAAGCTTTTCTAAGTCTTTTTGCACATTTTCAAAAGCTTCAAACAATTCATCATATGAAAGGGGTTCTAGAGTTACCTCATCATCTTGTTCATCACCCTTGTCACTATGAGCCATGAAGCAAAAGTTTGCTACCTCTTCTTCATCACTTCCACTTCCACTTTCATCACTATCATCCCAAGTAGCTTTCATTGCTTTCTTCTTGGAGTTCTTAAATGATTTAAGGAGAGGGCAATCCGTTCTTATGTGACCCGGTTTCTTGCATTCATAGCATATTACCTCATCCTTTTTGCTCCTTTCACCTTTTGACTCTTTTTGGTTGGAAATGTGCTTCTTGAATTATTTCTTCCTCTTGATGAAGTTCTTATACTTACGTGAAAAATATGCAATATCGTCTTCATCAAGAACATCCTCATCTTCGGATTCAACTTCCAAGGATATGGTCTTTAATGCAATACTCTTCTTCTTTTTGGACTCATCCTCCATGTGCTCCTTCATGGTAATCTCATGTGTCATGAGAGAGCCAATAAGTTCCTCCAAAGGAAGTTTGGTGAGATCTTTTGCGCCGTCACCTTTGCTTCCCAATTCTTAGGTAGAGACCTAAGAATTTTCCTAACATTTTCGGAGGTAGTATATACTTTACCATGACCCTTCACAGCATTTATAATGTTAGTAAATCTAGTAAACATCTCGGTAATAGATTCATTAGCATCCATCTTAAATAATTCATAATTATGAACTAGCATGCTAATTTTTGATTCTTTAACTTGATTAGTTCCTTCATGAGTCACTTCAAGAGTATTCCATATTTCTTTAGCGGAAGAGCACATAGATATTCTATTGAACTCATCTTTGCTTAAAGCACAATATAAACAATTTATAGCTCTAGCATTAAAAGCACACTTTTTCATATCATTGTCATCATATTCCTCTTCTAATTTAGGCACATCATTTTCATTAACATTTTTCATGGGAATATAAGGACCTTTAACCACATTTAACCATAAATAATAGTCAACGGATTGCAAATAAATTTTCATTCTAGCCTTCCAATAAGCATAATTTGACCCATCAAAGTAAGGAGGCCTAGAGGTGGATTGTTCTTCAATAACACAATTTACTACTAGGTTTGCCATAAAGCTCAAACAATAAAGTTTTAAAAAAAATTCTAAAAGAGCAATCTCGCTCTGATACCAATTGTTGGATCGGTATGGCAACCCTAGAGGGGGGGTGAATAGGGTTTAATAAAATTTTTCTTAAGTATGCACAAATAATCTAATTATCAAACTTTTTATAAACAAATAAAAAGGATAATTAGTACAATGTGTAAATTATGAAAAATTAATTCAATCTAATACAATAAACAATTAAGAACAAATTAAAGCATGCAATAAATTACTACAATTAATTTACAAAAGTAAATGAGAAAGAGTTAGAGAGGATGACACCGTAATTTTATAGTGGTTCGGTCAAACTCGACCTACTCCACTCCCCAAGCGCCTCTTGGGAATTTGAATAAAAACTTTATCAACTCTTTCCACGGATTAGAGCCCAACCGCTACAACGCTCCTTTTACGAGTTCAAAAGCAAACTCGATCCTTTCCACGGGTTAGGATCAAACCGTTACAAAGTTTGAAGAAAATAAAGAACACATTTAAGAACTCTCTTAATAGAGTAAATTTGCAAATTTAACTCTCACAAATCAATCCTCACAACACAATAATTCTCTCTCAAGAATAAGATGAAAAGAAAAAAATTTAGAGCTTGGAGAGAGCAACAATGGGAGCTTTTTGAGATTTTTGGAGGATTGAAAGTTGTAAAACTTGTTGTTTAATTTTTGAAGAAGAAGATGGTATTTATAGAGAGGGAAATGAGGTAAAAATTAAAAATTAATTTGGGCCATTGGATTGTAGTAAAAGTGAAATGAATGGTGGAGATTAAAAGAAAATAAAAAGTAAAAAGTAAATAATAAATAAAATATATAATATAATATAATATAATATATATATATATATAATATATATATATTTTTTTAAGTGACCAACGATCACATTTTCTTTCTATATAATAATAATAATGATAATAATAAGGTAACGGTAATATATATATATATAATTTTTTTTTTAAACCAGCCAAACTGTCAGATGCATTTAATGCATTCTGAATTTTTTTTTTTTTTTTTTAAATTTAAAAACCGTTAGACACATAACAAATAATATATAATAATATAAAATTTCCTTTTTCTTTTTAAATAAACAAAAATCCCACCAAGTGTCACTTTCCCATAGCTCCACGTGTCACTCTCTAAATGGTCCACATTGCTGACTTGGCTGCCACGTCATCGCGTCGGGAATTTTCCGTTCAAATTTGTTTTGCCCATAACTTCTTCGTTTTAACTCCGATTTGAGTGATTCAAAAGGCGTTGGAATCGTTGTTCCAAGCTCTACACCATGGACACTTCAAAACACTAAAATTGTTAGTAATTAATAGCAGGTTTGTTATCATCAAAAAATTAATTAATTAATTAATTAAAATTAATTAATTTGAGATTAAGGGCCAAAAAGCCAACAATCAACATACTAGGATAATAAAATACTACCTACACTCGTATGCTTGACAAACAATGTGAAATCATGATGACTAGGAATAAAACTATGCAAAGTGGTCACCGTGGAGAACTTTTCAAACCAAGCATGAGGTGCTTGTTTGAGATCATAAAGTACTTTGTGAAGCCTACAAACTTCACCGGGTTGGTCGGTGACACTAGGAAGAGGCATTATATAGACTTCTTCATGAAGATCACCATTCAAGAAGGCATTCTTGACATCTAAATGAGATATTCTTCGTCAACAAATCTAAGCCATTGCAATCATAGTGCAAACAGTCATCATTTTTACAATAGGGGCAAGGTTTCTTCATAATCCATGTCATACTTCTAGGAGTAACCTTTAGCAACAATGTGAGCCTTGTATCGTTCAATAGATCCATCAGATTTAGTTTTAATCTTGTAGACCGAATGAGAGCCAATAGTACGTTTGCCAGATGGCAATGACACTAAATACCACGTATGAGTCTCATATAGAGCAGTAAGTTCCTTAGCCATAGCATCTTTCCAAAGTGGATCACGAACAACCTCTCAAAAGGATAAAGGTTTAGAGAGACGATGAAGAGAAACAACAAATAAAGAAAATGAACTAGAATAAGAAAAATAAGCAAAATCTAATAGTTTAGTAGACTTACGAACACAAGTGGATTGATGAGGTGGAGGATCATCTGCAACCTTAGGAGATGATTGAGTGGTTATATGAGGAGGAGAATAGTGAGAGGTCTCTTGACAACCAAAATATTAAATTCTTCAGTGTTAATATTGAAAGGATCAATGAGAATGAGATCTAACTTTGTCATGTGATGTGAACTAGTAGGAATAAAGAAGAAAGGAATATGCTCTAAAGACACAACATGACGGAATAAGTACAATTTTTTACTAACCGAATCAAAACAATGATATCCCTTTTGACCCACACCATAACCCAAAAGACACATTAGGCAGATCGAGAAGACAATTTGTTGCGCTCGACATGAGGACGGAGAACAAAACAAGTATAGTCAATGACACGTAATGATGAATAATCAGGCACGTCAGTACAACAGGTCTGATGTACAGTCCCATCCGAAGCAAGTAAATAGAGAAAATCGTTAGAAGTGTATATACCTCCCAAACCACAAAAAAAAACAATTTATGACAGTTGAATGTTAAGTTTTCACAAGAGCTCTAAAATTGTTAAAAATTTGTAAGATAAACAGATTTACGTTTCATAAGATAAACCCAAGAATAACGAGTGCAATCATCAATAAATGAAACATAATATCTAGAACCCCCTTTGTGAGTACAGGAGAAGGTCCCAACACATCAAAATGCACAAGATCAAAAGGAGCAGAGAAGAAAAGGAAATACTTTTATAGAAAGGTAAGGTAGAAAATTTTGCCAGTTTACAACCACTACAATCAGAGATATCATGAGTGTCTAAATGTCTTAAAGCTCTAGTAGACACCCAAAATTGTAAGTGAGACAAGTAAACATGACCTAAATGAGAGTGCCATAAAAAAAAAGTAGAGGACAAGTGACTCAAATGAAAGGATGAAAAATCCACGCTAGAAGCTACAACATATGACATTTTGAGTTGATCTAAAACATAAAGTCCCCCTGGCCTACAACCTGTCCCAATCACCTTTTGAGATCACGAGTTCTGTATAGAACAAGTGGAGGAAGAAAAAGAAGTTAAGTATCCAAATTCACATAATTGACTAACAGAAACAAAATTTAGAGTAAAACTAGGAATATAATAAATATCAGAGAGGAACGCATGAGATGTAATGATGAAACCAACACCTACTAATGGCATAGGACTGTCATCAGAAACCACAATTGATATAGAAGAATGGGGAGACAACAAAACAAAATAGGACATATGATGAGAGGCACGTTAATCTAAAACTCATAAGAAAGAAGATATACCTGAGATACCAGACGAGGACAAACCTTTATGAGATGAGGTCGACATAGCATGTGGCTGTGAATTGAGGAACTGTTGAAATTGTTCAAACATGTATATATCCAAAGATGGGGCAGCCACTCCATTATTAGATTGAGGTGGTCGATATGTCTATGGAGTATTCTGCGGTGACAGCGATAGTTGTTGCTATGGCAGGCTATTTTGTTGTTGTTGCAGTGTTGCCTTCTAATGTGTAGCTTAATTTTCTTAAACAATTTACATGAGGATGTGCAAGTATACACAATAATTGCAGCAAGTGATAAGTAAATTATCGTTCTCCACAGGGATTAGTGCAAGAGAATTTACTAAGCTAAACCTAATTTTTAGTGAACTCAACACGGTAACCAAATAATTAAAATTGGGTTAAATTCTAATATAGTCATGCTTCAACGAAATAAAAGCAATAGCAATAGAATAAAACTCAAAAAATGCTCAAACAAAAAGTGTGAGAAAAACTTGTAACAAGATATGTAAAACAGGCTCGAATTAAGAATTGTTTGTATTTTCTCGAAATAAGAATGCTGCGGCAAGAACTTTGCTCCCTCAACTCACACAACAATAAACGTGGAATCCTCCAAGATTTCCAATAATTTGTGGTTTAATTGCCATTAACCGACGCCAAATTAAGCTGCTGTAAGTGTGCATTGGGTTGGTTATTATCCTTAACCTCCCCACTTTGCTAGCTACTGATCGGTGCTTTTCGCTACACGCAAGTGCACGTGATCGAAGTAATAAAGAAACTGGAAGTATTCCAGAGTATCGTACCCAAGGGAACGGAGTTTAATAAAATGAATTTTAGTTGGCACAAAATTGTTGACAAATTGCAATTTAAAGTAACCGTGGGTAAAAAATGATTTGAGAGGTGTTTTGACTAAAATAAAATTATTTGAAAATTCAATGGAAATGAAAAGGGATTCAAGAATGCTAATGCCCCTTTGGAAAGAAAATGCAACAAGAAAGCAGTTGCAATCGTAGCTAACTCAAGAACTAAGTAAACCGAATTCAACTCCCATTCGACCTTCTTTGAAGTATCTTTAGGAGACTAAGTGATTAAACCTATATGTCTATGGCTAATCTAACTTAGATAGTTTTGCGCACAATTCTATTGGTTTTGGAGTCTCGCCCTATGTCTAGGGTCGATGTTTCAGACTTATGTCTAAGCCCTTTCCTCCATTGCTTTTGCGACATCCGCTTCTCTTAACCCTTTCGGTATTAAGTTTTAGCTTGGCAAGCAACACTAGATGGCCAGCTAGTTTTACCCAATAATTTACTCATCAAAAGCAAACTAGAGTTCAAGAATTAGCTAGATTGTTTTTACTCTCGAGCTTTACATCTTTCCTCTAGGGCATTCACAAACTTGAATCTCAAAGGAAATTTAGCTCTTCATGATGGAATAATTTAAAATGGTAAAATTAGAATTGTAGGAGATCATTAAAAGAAACTCAAAGGAAATAATGCAATTAGATTGCAAATGCTATGCAAGTGAATAGTTTAAAGAAACAAGCCAAGGATTCAAAATACCAAATAACTCACGGAAAATTTAATTAACTTTGCTTAATAAGAAAAATTGATCTTTTAAAATGCCAAAGACAGAAGTTAAATTCTGGAATTGAAAACCACCAGTAACTCAGAGTAAGAAGCTTGTAAGCAAAAATTTAAATTCCAGTAGGCTTCCAAAATTTCCAAAATCAGAAAGTACAATTACCCAATGCTTAATTTGAGAGCTGTAATCAAGAGTGCATAACAGAAGGTAAATTGCTTAAAATTTCAAAGGTAAGACAGTGGCTATTTTCGCCCAAACTACAGAAATTTAAAGTGCAGAAATTGAAACTTCATCCTAAAAAACCCATCTTTCTTCGGCTCAATCGAACAAATTTGCCCTTAACCACTACCAACTTTCGTTGTTGTGGGATTGAAGAGAATTTAGAGATGGAGATGTGGAAGAAAATACAATAAAAACAGCAACTAAAAGCTTAAAAAAAATTTCTGCTGCAGAAAGTAAAGAAACCCAAAAACGTGACTGAAAATCTTCTCCAAATCGAGCCCCCTTTGTTTGGCTTCTTTGTTCAATATTTATAGGGATATCATGCTAGGGTTTCCCTCTTGGTTGATGGACAATCATGGCTAATCACCTTGCTGAATTCGTGGGTCAAATTTCCTTCAAAATCCCGAAATTCCCGTTTTTTACTTAAATTCCAGATTCTGCCAGATTGCAATTGCATAGCATTTGCACTGCTGTTGCATTCCACGAAAATTCTGCATCAAAACATTAAGTAAGTGTGAATTTTTTTCTTCTTTTATTTTCTTTTCTCAACTTACTTAATTTAAAGGTCTTCCATCATTCATGTGATTAAATTCAAGCATCTTTTTTATTTTTCATCAAATAATATCAATAAAAATCACAAATATAACTAAGTTTAAAGGCCAAATAATCCTCATGAATGAGAATTATCATACCCCCAAACTTGAGTTATTGCTTGTCCTCAAGCAATCAAAATCACAGTTATTTATGTATGAAATTAAACAACTAACCCAAGTTCTTGATAAAACAATTATCCTCTCATGAGATATCTCAGGCTCATAACACATGTTTATCACAACCAACTTTAATCTCACCTTAGTCTTGACCTTAGCACTTTTCACCCATACTTCCCTAAAATTGTATCCCTACTTCTTTTAGTTTCATCTTGCTTGCTTCCTACATAGGCCATCAATTTAGGAACAACTTGACTAACAAAAGAAAAACTCCCCCAAACTTATTTCTTTTTACTGCCAAGCTATTCAAACTTGATTTTTTTTTCTTCTTTTTCTCTTTCTTTCTTTCTTTTTCTTCTTTTTTTTTTTAGAGGGGTTCCTTAGTCAATTGTACCTTCGTTCCAACTTACCGACACTTTGTGGTGAGGGTAGTTGACTACGAGCACACATCACTACTAGAAACCGTTTTTAATCTACTCATTTCCTGAATCAACCTTTCATGCAGAGGCAATCATGGGTGTCATGACTTTCTCTGGTTACTCGGTTAATTCTTGGAAAGAGGAGTATCTTTTTTTTTTTTTTTTTTTTTTTTTTTTTGAGCTTGGCAGCTTTCATACAACAACTCACAATATGTTTACATTTCATGAATTGCAAAAAATGAATATATAATGATGTGGGGTCAACAAAAGTACTGTAAGGTGTTTGTCCCCCCCAAACTTAAGATGTGGCAATGTCCTCATTGACTAGTTAGAGTTTTGGGTTATTGAGATGGTCGTACATATTAACAAGCTTAACAACCCTAGAATTATAGAAACACAAGCTAAGGTAAATGAGTGGTGGGATGCTAAGGGAAGTAAAGAAGTCATAAAGTTGGGTGAATAACTGAGGAGTGTTTAATGAGCCGAGCCTATTCCAAATATCATCATTGAGGATTTTTAAACTTTGAGACATATTTGGGAAACATACAAAAATCAGAAATTAAACATAACTGGCACTGAGCTTCAAACCACTTAGACATTAATCAAATCATCATGACAAAATGCAAGGGACAAGCACAAATATTCAAGAGAACAACATCACAATCTAAACTATTAAGATTTAAGAAGTAGAGTTTAAGGTGCAAAGAACAACTCCCCTAATCATTGGAGGATGACTCATCTTCTTCTTGGCGTGTTGGATGTTTTGCTTCATTTTGCAATTGCATTCCATTTGCATTCTTGTCCCTTGGATTTGCCTCATTTTTCGCAAATGCAATTGCATTGCAATTGCAATTCCTTGTGATTGGCGTTTGATTTTCCCCTCTCCTTTTAATCTGAACTCAAAAGCGAATTGTTAAAAAGTTCACACAGGCTCGAAAAAGAGTCATGCCTTAAAATTATTTTATTATTTTTTATAATATTTATTTTCTTATTTCTTTTTGAAAATTTGAATTCCTTCAACAATTTCCCAGGTAAATCCCCAGGTAGAGGTGTTCCCTAAACGGTCAACTTAAGTACCTCAGCCTAGACAGGATTATGCCTTAGACAGAAATTGCTTAGTCATTTCAAAATTCATAGAAATAAGTTTTTTTTTTTTTTTTTAATAAAAAGAAAATGAACGAAAAGATAAACTTATCCTATTCCAGTAGGCAGCCTGCAACCGTGTTCCTTCATTTTGCACCTAAGTCTCGAGGTTAGACGAGATTTCGGTCGTAGTTGAGGTGCTTTGATCACAATAGGTCTCGCATGCTCAAGAGATTTACATATGTTTTTGAAAGAAGATATTGCAGTTGCAATTTGTGTCACATACTGCATATTGTCATCCTTCATGCTCTCATTTCTGCATTCTTCTTGATTTAGCATTGCCTGCAAACTGCAGTAGGCGAAAACAGGGCATTCTAGTATCGGGATCACTTTGGATGTCAATTGCGATGACATTGCAACTGCATGGCTCACTACAACTTTCTTTTGTTGTTCCTTCTCTTCTTGAGGTGGTTCTTCTTTGATCTCTTCTCTCCCTTTTGGCTCCTTAACGTCGTCAAGTGTTGGAGCGCTTTTTGCTTCTACTGGGAGTTCATGGTCTTCATGTTCCAATTCTATTCCGAGTGACACCACCTTACATTCTTTTTCTTCTTGTTCTTGTTTTGAAGTCTCTTTATTCTCAAGAAAAATTCCTTGGGACCTGTTCTGCAAATCATTTGCAATTTGTTCCATATGGATCTCCGAATTCTGTAAAGTTGTGGCTGGACTTTGCATTACAACATCGTTCTTTGCTCTATATTCCCTCGCGAGTTCTGCAATGCTTGGCTCTTTTGGAATCATCTTCCCTTGCTGGAAGCACTGGTACTGATGTTGATTTGCAAAGCTGGGTAGAAATCCATAATACAAAGAATCAGGATTATAAGGACAATTATCAAATGAATGACTTCCTTTGCAATAAATACAAGAAATAGAAGGAATAGGGTTAGTAGGAGCTATGGAATTTTTCATCATCAAAGTTTCCACCATGTAACTTAATGATGAAGCTTGTGCGCTCAATGTTGCAATGATGTCTTCCATCTTATTGATTATCTCAAGCAATTCAATCCTAAGTTATGTCTTTCTCCTCTTGCAATTGCTCTCCCTCAACCTGCAAAACAATGTAAACAAGAATTGGGCTTTCTAAAATAGAAGAATTGCAACTGCAATGCAATTGCAATTCAATTGCAATCTCCTCACAATTTATGTGCCTAAAATAAATTTTATTGAAATGTCGTTCCCCGGCAACGGCGCCAAAAACTTGATCGGTGCTTTTCGCTACACGCAAGTGCACGTGATCGAAGTAATAAAGAAACTGGAAGTATTCCAGAGTATCGTACCTAAGGGAACGGAGTTTAATAAAATGAATTTTAGTTGGCACAAAATTGTTGACAAATTGCAATTTAAAGTAACCGTGGGTAAAAAATGATTTGAGAGGTGTTTTGACTAAAATAAAATTATTTGAAAATTCAATGGAAATGAAAAGGGATTCAAGAATGCTAATGCCCCTTTGGAAAGAAAATGCAACAAGAAAGCAGTTGCAATCGTAGCTAACTCAAGAACTAAGTAAACCGAATTCAACTCCCATTCGACCTTCTTTGAAGTATCTTTAGGAGACTAAGTGATTAAACCTATATGTCTATGGCTAATCTAACTTAGATAGTTTTGCGCACAATTCTATTGGTTTTGGAGTCTCGCCCTATGTCTAGGGTCGATGTTTCAGACTTATGTCTAAGCCCTTTCCTCCATTGCTTTTGCGACATCCGCTTCCCTTAACCCTTTCGGTATTAAGTTTTAGCTTGGCAAGCAACACTAGATGGCCAGCTAGTTTTACCCAATAATTTACTCATCAAAAGCAAACTAGAGTTCAAGAATTAGCTAGATTGTTTTTACTCTCGAGCTTTACATCTTTCCTCTAGGGCATTCACAAACTTGAATCCCAAAGGAAATTTAGCTCTTCATGATGGAATAATTTAAAATGGTAAAATTAGAATTGTAGGAGATCATTAAAAGAAACTCAAAGGAAATAATGCAATTAGATTGCAAATGCTATGCAAGTGAATAGTTTAAAGAAACAAGCCAAGGATTCAAAATACCAAATAACTCACGGAAAATTTAATTAACTTTGCTTAATAAGAAAAATTGATCTTTGAAAATGCCAAAGACAGAAGTTAAATTCTGGAATTGAAAACCACCAGTAACTCAGAGTAAGAAGCTTGTAAGCAAAAATTTAAATTCCAGTAGGCTTCCAAAATTTCCAAAATCAGAAAGTACAATTACCCAATGCTTAATTTGAGAGCTGTAATCAAGAGTGCATAACAGAAGGTAAATTGCTTAAAATTTCAAAGGTAAGACAGTGGCTATTTTCGCCCAAACTACAGAAATTTAAAGTGCAGAAATTGAAACTTCATCCTAAAAAACCCATCTTTCTTCGGCTCAATCGAACAAATTTGCCCTTAACCACTACCAACTTTCGTTGTTGTGGGATTGAAGAGAATTTAGAGATGGAGATGTGGAAGAAAATACAATAAAAACAGCAACTAAAAGCTTAAAAAAAATTTCTGCTGCAGAAAGTAAAGAAACCCAAAAACGTGACTGAAAATCTTCTCCAAATCGAGCCCCCTTTGTTTGGCTTCTTTGTTCAATATTTATAGGGATATCATGCTAGGGTTTCCCTCTTGGTTGATGGACAATCATGGCTAATCACCTTGCTGAATTCGTGGGTCAAATTTCCTTCAAAATCCCGAAATTCCCGTTTTTTACTTAAATTCCAGATTCTGCCAGATTGCAATTGCATAGCATTTGCACTGCTGTTGCATTCCACGAAAATTCTGCATCAAAACATTAAGTAAGTGTGAATTTTTTTCTTCTTTTGTTTTCTTTTCTCAACTTACTTAATTTAAAGGTCTTCCATCATTCATGTGATTAAATTCAAGCATCTTTTTTATTTTTCATCAAATAATATCAATAAAAATCACAAATATAACTAAGTTTAAAGGCCAAATAATCCTCATGAATGAGAATTAGCAGCTACTAACCCAAACAAGAAGCTAATGTGGTTTTGAGTAATCGGCCTCCCCTATTTTAATCAAAACTCAAGGAGACAATGCCTAAAATGGTTGGCCAAACGAAATCGAGCGTAAACAATAAAAACACTCTAAAACCAAATTGAAAAGAGCTAAGGAGCCTCAACACCTTATTTAGATTAATACCACATTCCTAATCCTCACCCAAAGGTGATTTAGTTCATATCACAAGCTGAAAATAAAGGAAAACTGCAGTAAAACACCATAATGTAGAATCTAATTACAAGAGAGAAATCATAAGTAAAAGAAAACAATAGAAGGGAGAAGAAAAGCCCGAACTAGAAGCTCTTGATGATGATTTCTCTTATCACCAACTCCTTTTCTTCTTGGTTTTTCTTCCTTCAGCCCCTTTATCAACTTCTTCCTCTCAAAATTCAATTTCTGCCTCTCAAATTAGGTCTCTCCTTTCCTAAAGACAGCTCCTTGCTTTAAATACCGATGCCCATCTTGATTTTAGGGCTACTTAGGTCAAACAAGACACGTGGTTACTTCTTATTGGATGGATGACATCGTTTTGGTTCATTTACTCCAGCTCAATTAATGAATTATTTTCTCATGTGGTGTATCACGTGCTGTCTTTCTGTAACTTAAAATGCCGAATAATTTGCTCCAGCAATTCCTTTGCTGGACAAATGCTCTCTCATAGTTCTGCTGACAGAGTATTTAAATTACGACCTGCAACACCAAATTAACTTAATTTAGTGCTTTTTTTAGCTCTCATTTACGTAAATACGACAATTAAGAATATCCAAAAAGGCTATTTCAATAACAACAGTTTTAGGGGATTCCAAGCATAAAAATACTAGCATTAAACTAAAATAAAGAAACTTTAGGCATAAAGGACTAGCTAATAACTTTCATTTCTAGAGTTATCATGCAGCTACTGCACTAGTAGTTGTCGTTGTTGATGTTGCTACGATTTACCTTTATTCAACAATATCGAATACTATGCCTTCTAATGACCCTTATGTTTATAGGACACACATTCACCATAAAAGACCTTGAAGCCGACCTATTTTAGTTTCTAGCCCTAACTGTTGTGGAACTGCAAAAACAAATTGACTTGGAGCCAGGGTAATTTTATTATTGCCCTGAGACTTAAGACAAATCTCCTCTGCCAACAGTTCACTAACCACTGAATCAACAGAAGGGAGAGAAGTATGATGTAGGATTGTCCCACACAATCCCTCAAACTCAGAACAAAGGGCCATGAGAAACTGAACTAGACGTTGCTCTTCCATTTGAGTGATGTAAGTTGGGACTGCGTTCAATTCTAAGGATTCGGTTAATTCCAACTAATCCTATAATTTGGACATAGAAGAATAAAAATCTTGAATATTCATATCATTCTGTTGAAGCGCACAAATATCCATCTCCAATTAACATTGTTTGGCAAAGTTAGACTGTGTATAGAATCTAGCCAAATGATCCCAAACCTCTTTAACAGTCTCATATTTTTCCAATTGAGCACCAATAGAATGCGTGACAGAATTATTAATCCACGTGATAATCTTCGAATTGTCAGCCTCCCAAACATCTAATAAGAAAGCAAATTTAGCAACCTTGCTATCTATAAGTTTGACTTGCATCCTATGATATAACTCCACATTAATTTTCCTCACAATAAATTCTTCATAACATGATTCCAATATGAATAATTTTTACCATTCAATTTCACGCTAATCAACTGAAGAGACCCAAGTTCGATTCATTTGGAAAAGAGACTGGGAGACCATGCGAATGGTTGAATTGATGACTTCGCTTCGATCTTTTCGACTAAACCTGAAAGAGACTTCGATCATTCAACTTTAGCTGAAGAAGGAATGAATCATGTCACTTAGAATTTTGAAGAGTGAATCTTCTCTTTTAGATCCTGGCCATGGTAGAACTTGTCTTTGATTGGGAGTTTGATTGAAAAGATGTTAGGTCAGTTTCTCATGGGATCCTTGCGATTCGACATGATGATAATACAAAATCTTCAGAAAAAATTGTAAATACCAATCGAGCACACCACTATGACAAACAATCAGTCCAATCGATTTCAATTTGCAAATAATCAAACCAATCAATATTTATAATCATACTGATCAATCAATTTCAATTTGCAAATTCTTCTTCTCAAATACCAAAATCATAAATAATGTTCAATAATCAAAATCAGTTTCAATTTCAATACCAATACCTCCAATTTCAATTTCAAAAAACGTAAATATCGATTTCAATATGAATTTGAAATTGATTCTTCAATACCAATGAGATTTCAATTTCAATTTAGAATTTATTCTACAATTCTAATTTCAGTTTCACCTCTACCGCCGCAATCGTAAATACCGATTTCTTCTTCTCAAAATACCAATCGATTGTTTGAAGTTCTTGAACGCGAGTAACATTCAAAATTTCATAAGAATGGAGGCTCGATACCATGTGACATAGAGAGAAAATTAGGATTGCATATTTCATTAACCAAAAAGAATGATAAAGTACATACTAATGAGGTTTATATAGGTAAGGTAAACAAATAATAATAAAAGACTAATCTACTCTCAAAGACAAATAATAACAATAAAATAATATAGGCTAACAAACACATCTTTATTTATGCTACGAAGTCAAATCCTTATTCTTGCATATATGATCATTTGATAGTCTAAACATAAAAGAGAGAAAAGTTATACATAGTTTTTTAATTTAAACATTTTTTATATCATAATTATCAATGTTCATAAGATACTTCAACAAAGAAATAAGACGCAGGTAAAGAACTTGTATTTTTATTAATTTTGTGGGTGCAGTACAATCTCTAAAGTTTACCTCTGATTCTTTCTCTCTCATGCACAAATGTCTTGAGGGTTGGATAGCTTGTTTCTCAAGCACGTTTGCTGGTCTTTTCTGATCGGTCTTTCGATTTATTGATCTGTTTGGATTCATCTTTGGCTTGCTGATCTTGTTGGATCGTCCATTGGCTTGTTGATTGTTGGATCGACCATATTTGAATCGGCTCATGACTTGTTGATCTTTGGATCGACCCTTAGCTTGTTGATCATTGGATGGCCGACCTCAGGCATGTTGATTTTCTTAGATGATTGGCCTCTAGCTTGTTCTTGGATGATTGGCCTCTGGGTTGTTAATCTTCTTGGATGATTGGTCTTTGGCTTGTTGATCTTCTTGGATGATCAGCCTTTGGCTTGTTGATTTGCTTGGATGATTGACATTTGGTTTGTTGATTTGCTTGGATGATCGGCCTCTAGCTTGTTGACCTTTGGATCGGCCTTTGGCTTGTTGATCTGCTTGGATGATCGACCTCTGGCTTATTCATCTTCTTGGATGATTGGCCTTTGGCTTGTTGATCTTCTTGGATGATTGACCTCTAGCTTGTTGATCTTCGGCCTCTGGCTTGTTGATCTTCTTGGATGATTGGCCTTTGGCTTGTTGATTGTTAGATAATTGAAATCTGGCTTATTGATCTGCTTGGATGATCGGTGATCAGGTGAACTTTGGGTGAAGAAAAGTAAGTAGATACGTTCAACCACAGTGTAAGTACACATTGTTGATGCAAGTAATAAAATAGGAGTGTTCCTAAGTATCGACCCCACAGAGAACAGTGTAACAAAAATATTTCAGAGCAAAATGTAAGGAGGATTGCAACTTGAAAACTAAAAATTGTAAAAACAAGGTTGGGAGGTTGTGTTTGGTAAAAATAAAATAATTGTAGAATCTAATTTCAAGTTAAAGTGACAAAAACGTTAAGTAAGGAAAACAAAGATTGCATAACTGAATTGTAGAATCAAAAATTGCAATATTGAATAGCAAAACAAAACGGACTTGATAAAAGAAATGGCAATTTGAACAAAAACTGACCCTAGCAGAATGTTAACCAACTGATGAAAATTGCAAGGGAAATTCCTTAGAGAAAGGAGGGGCTCAAGAATGTCATTTCCCTAAGTTGTAATTGCAAACCAAAATTGCAATTCCAGCCTATTCTACATTCAATTGTAAATAGAAATTACTACTCCTATTCACCTTGAAATTAGGTTTTAGGAGACTAAGTGAGTGACCTATATGTCTATAGTCCCTCCATCTTAGGTAATTTTGGCTCAATAATTTCTTAGACTTTGGAGTCTTTGATCCCTATGTCTAGGGTAAAGAATTGGCTTATGTCTAAGCTCTTGTCTCCACCAGTTGTGCGAAATTCGTTTATCACTAACTCTGTCGGTATTAGATCTAAGCTCGAGTTGCTACCCTAGTTGATCAAGCTAGGATCTCAACTGAATTTTATTCAACACAAGCAAATAATTGAGATGTAGGCTTGGGTTTTTGTTGAAATTTTGGCTACAATTACTTCTTAGGGAATTTACATCCTTGAACCCCCTAAGAAGTTTAACTCATATTAAAAGTAAAAAGTCCCAAAACAAACTCTAGAAATTAATTCCATACTAGAAGAATAAATTAAAATGCTAATTGCAACCAAAAACTATGAAATAAGAATTTGCTTGCTGACCAACAGACTTTAGTACGTAAAGAAAACAAGGCAATAAATTACAAATACTCAATTATCAACTCCTTGAACAACACCCATGGTTATTGAAATCTCTAGCACAAATGAATTCGAGTCTCCAGTCTAAAAATAAGGAATTCAACAACAATACAAAAGAGAATTGGCAAGAATTAAACTACTACAACTTAACTCAATTAAACAGAATTCAAACCCAACAAAAAAACAGAGAATGCATCACTGATCTTTACAAATCCTTTCATTCTCCCCAATTGATTTAACTACCCCTATTTCTAGGAAGAGAATGAATCGTTACAATCTAAGTTTTTCATTGGGTTGGACTAGAAAAACCAAAAAACAACTGAATACAGACTGCATAAACTCTTTGATAACAGAAAGCAAATAAAAAAAATAGAAACACAGGAAGAAATAAAAGAAAAAAAAACTCACAACCTTTTTATTCAAAACTCCAAGAAAACGCCTTCTAGAAGAAAAACTCCCTTTTCTCTCATCTTCTTCTCCTTTTGTAGGCCATCATTAAGGTTGAATAACATTGCCCAAAAATTGTCCTCAAGAATTCCAAATCGTGCAGCAAATAAAGATTTTCCTTATTTGGTTCTGTGAAGATTCTTTCATTTTTTGATTTTTTTCTGCTACTCCAGAATTGCAACTTCATCTTGCAATTTCGGTTCTACAATTTTCACAATTCCTGCACAAAAGAAACTCTTCTTAGTTTATCTTTCTCTTTTCCTTATTCTTTCTTTCACATGCACTTCTCACAAGTTATTGATATTTTTCAAGTATTTTACCAAAATTCTCCTATGATTTCTAAAGCAAAGCAAGCATATTTTAAGCTTATGAGCATTATATAATCCTTAATTCTAAGGCTTATCAATCAGTCTCTGGCTTGTTGATCTTCTTAGATGATCGGCCTCTGGTTGGTTGATATGCTTGGATGATCAGCCTCTGGCTTGTTGATCTGCTTGGATGATCGGCCTTTAGGTTGTTGATCGTTGGATGATTGGCATTTGGCTTATTGATTTGCTTGGATGATCGGCCTCTAGCTTATTGATCTGCTTGGATGATTGGCCTCTGGCTTGTTGATCTTTTTGAATGATCCGCCTCCGACTTGATGATCTTCTTAGATGATCGACCTCTGGCTTGTTATCTTAAAGAATCAATCAAAATCTTGAAGTTTTTTTTATCTTTATAACATCTTTGATCTTTAGAGTTTTCATTCTTTTGGGAGTCTACTCTAAATTCTCCATGTCTCTGAATGAGGGGTGACCTCCCTTATTTATAGGAAATCCGATGGGTTTGGACATGTCTGATTGTGAGCTTGATGCTACATGATACAATTTGATTGGATTAACTTGTGTCATCATGCAGACATGACAAATTTTGATTGGACTAATTTATGACATAGTCAATCTTATTGGATTAAATTCAAATGGCCATAAGATAAACATGTGTCATTATTTAATTTTCTAATTTGATCTCATTTAATTTAATTTTGGGACATATGCTGATTTATAATTGGTCTGAAAATTAATAATATGCAACTTTGTTTCAATTTAAAATAATAACGTGGCAATTTGTGATTGGTTGAAATTTCTCATTCAACAAATGCCTTCTCTTCAAGATTTATGCACATGTATGTGTAGGTGAATCTCGAAAAAGATCATTTGGAATCAAAATTTAAGATGTTTGTTCCTAATTTTGACTTCATTTGATGTGTCAATTTAATCAAAAATATGAATTTGGTTCATAATTTTGATTTCTTTTTATTTGCAAAATTTTTATGTCAATTAATAAAAATATCATTTTTAGTACAAATTTTGATTTTTTTTTTGTTGGCAATCAACTTTTATTTGATTTTCAGTAAAATTTCAAATTGAATCTAAAGTAGGATTCAAATACTACCCAATAATCTTTTTTTATTTGAATTTGGAGTCTACCCAATTTTTTTATATGATTTTTTTAGAGACTAAACTTAAAGTTTTTTTAAGTTGCCTACGTACCCGTTGGATGAGAGAAATCAAATCATAACGTAGTTCATGAATTTTTTTTTGTTACTCAGATTTTTTTAAGTTCATGTGGGCTAGAAGCGTCATGCAGTTTAAGCTCTTGCAACAATGAGCTTTTAAATTTTAAATGTCATTATCTTCGTCATTGTTGTTATCATATTTTTTATTTGTAGAATTGATTAAAATGATCAGATTTTGCTTCACTTTCAGGAAACATTCTGTATTTATGAGAACAAAAAGTTTCCTTTTCATACTGTGAATCTTTTTGTCTTCATTTATTACATCGAATAGTTTTGCCCCCAATGTCTTCATCTTTCTTTTATGTTGATCGCTTGTCGCTTTGAGATGATCAAAAACATATGTTGAAGGTGTATTTTTCTTCGATGTGTAGATGCTTAGCTTTTGTAAAGCTGAAGGTCGAGTGAAGATAGAAGTTAAGCATTAGTTTTCTTCTTTTGTAGTGACCATACTCATCCTCTGAAAGACTAAAGGTTGAGTAAGAAGGTTTGATGTGATTTAAGACAGATTTTTTTTAATGTATGATGATTCTCATTTTTTAGGATTATTTATCTCCATTAGACTCAAGTTATGCTTAAAATTTCATGAAACTATGTGTATGAGCTTAGAAAATCTTAGCAATATTTAGTGAAAGTTAGTAAGTATGTTAGGGATGAACTAAATGAAGAAAAGAAGTGGAAAGAAGGAAAAAGTGGCTAAATTGAGTTTTAATGCAGGATATTGGAGAATTGCAATATTAGATTGTAATTGCAATTAGATTTGGCAATCGGTTTTGAACAAGGTAGAATTGAAATTGCAAATCCAGAATGGCAATAAAAAATGGCAATTCTTCACAGATCTAGAAAACGCAGAAATTTCGATTTTGGAAAATTTTCGAGATTCTCTTCCACGATTCCAACAAGATCAATTGGCCATATTTGTGTGAAGTCAATGAAGGAAACCCTAGCTTCCATGGTCTATAAAATGAAAGAAAAATACATAAAAAAAAAGAGGCAAAATTCCTACAACGGAAGAAAATCCATTTTCTGTTTTTCGTTGTTGTTATTTTGTTTTTTTGCTCTTCTTTTCTTCTTTTATTCCAACAAGCTTCTCGTCCTCAGCTCCCAATCCGATCCAAATGAAGGTCTGGGTTGTGAAGATTAACTTTCTCTTGAAAAAGAAGGGTTAATTAATTGGAGAATATAAGAGAGGTAGTGGGTTTTTGTTCATGTATACATTTAAATTTTGTTCTTCATTTTTCTTAGTTTTCAATTCTAGTTCTGTTTCATTTAAGTTTTGGATACATTACTTTGTTCAATCTCATTTGTATTGAAAGTACTGGAGGGAGTTTTTATTGAAGAATTACTTTATGAAAGTTGAATTTGAGTTTTTCAACAAGGTTGTTCGTGGGTTTTGTTTCCAGTGGGTTTTTATTCTATTTGGGTTATTGATCCTAACATTCCTTTGTGGACAAAACTTAATATAAACCTTTAGACTTTTATTTTTAAGCTACTGTTTTGATTCCCCTTTTGTTAGCATGAAGATTAGTCCTTGTCATTGCTTAGTTTCTTTTAGATTATTTATGAGCTAAATCCTTTTTAGGGGTTTAAGGATGTGAATTCACTAAGAAGTGAATTGAACTTAAATTGCAAAAACAACCAAGCCTGCACTTTAATTGTTTGCTTGTGTTTAGTTGATTGAATTTGTAATTCTAGATTAATCAACTAGGGTTGCATACTAAGCTTGGAGCTAATACTGAAAGGGTTAGTGAAGAGCAGATTTTGCACAAACAATGGAGTCAAGAGCTTAGAAATAAGTCATTCTTTACCCTAGACATAGGACAAAAGACTCCAATACCACTAAAATTGTGTTTTACATTTATCTAAGTACGATTGCCCATAGACATATAGGTCTAATCACTTAGTCTCCTAAAGATTTTGGAATCAAGATTGAATAAAAATTGAATTCAGTTTACAATTGTATGTGTAGGTACGGATTGCAATTGCAATTTAAAATGGTAATTCACAACTTACTGGCAATGAACATTCTTGAGCTCCCCCTTTTTATTTCTACTATTTTATCACTTAGCATTCTGTTTTTCTTTGTTTTTCACACAACCACAATCCTATTTTGCAATTGAGTTACCCTAGTTGCAATTTTTGAACAACCTTTCTATTTCCAACCTTTTTGTTAAAATTCGTTCTTTGTGGGATCGATACTTTGGAGTACTTCCAATTTATTACTTGCATCGATTATGTGCACTTGCACTGGCTAAAAGTCTTTCTTTTATTTTTAACCCATAAGTTTCACCTGTTCAATGTCATGAAAAGTTTGATTTTGAGAAAATGATGAGACGTAGAGATTGTCCCATCAAGCATGTCAATTTGTTCACACGATATTTCAACAAATAAATAAGACACGTGTAAAGAACTTGTATTTTTATTAATTTTGTGGATGCAGTACAATCTCTAAAGTTTATCCTCTGATTCTTTCTCTCTCATGCACAAATGTCTCGAGGGATGGACAACTTATTTCTCGAGCACGTTTGTTGGTCTTTTCTGATCGGTCTTCCGACTTATTGATATGCTTGGATCGGTCATTTACTTGTTGATCTTGTTGGATTGACCCTTGGCTTGTTGATCATTGGATCGACCATCTTTGGATTGGCCTTTGTCTTGTTGATCTTTGGATCGACCCTTGGCTTGTTGATCGTTGGATTATGGGCCTCAGGCTTGTTGATCTTCTTGGATGATTGGCCTCTGGCTTGTTGATCTGCATGGATGATCGACATCTGGCTTGTTGATCTTTGAATCGGCATCTGGCTTGTAAATCTGTTTGGATGATTGGCCTCTGGCTTGTTGATACGCTTGTTGATCTTCTTAGATGATTTCTGGCTTGTTGATTTTGTTGGATGATCGGCCTCTGACGTGTTCTTGGATGATGAGCCTCTGGCTTGTTGATCCTCTTGGATGTCGGCCTCTAACTTGTTGATCATTGGATGATTGGTCTCTGACTTATTGATTTGCTTGGATGATCGGCCTCTGACTTGTTGATCTTCTTGGATGACCGGCTTTTGACTTGTTAATCTTCTTGGATGATCGGCCTCAGGCTTGTTGATCTTCTTGGATGATCGGCCTTTAACATGTTGATCTGCTTGAATGATCGATCTTTGGCTTGTTTATCTACTTGGATGATCGGCCTCTAGCTTGTTCTTGGATGATTAGCCTTTGGTTTGTTGATCTTTTTAGATGATCGACCTCTAGCTTATTGATCTTCTTGGATGATCGGCCTCCTACTTGTAATCTTTTTGGATGATCGGCTTCTGGCTTGTTGATCTTGAAGAATCAATCAAAGTCTTGAAGTCTTTTGATCTTCAGAGTCTTCAGTTTTTCAGGAGTCTACTTTGAATTCTCTGAATTCTCCATGTCTCTAAATGAGGGGTGACATCCTCTATTTATATGAGATCATATGGGCTTGGAACTGTTTGATTGTGAGCTTTCTGCCACATGGTGCAATCTGATTAAGCCAATTTATGTCGTCAAATACACATGACGTAGTATGATTTGGATTAACTTGTTGCATCATACATACATGAAAATTTTTGATTGGACTAATTCATGACATAACCAATCTAATTGGATTAAATTCAAATGGCCATAAAATAGACATGTGTCGTTATTTAATTTTTAATTTAATCTCATTTAATTTAATTTTGGGACATATGTTAATATATGATTGGTTTGAAAATTAATAATATGCAACTTTGTCATCAATTTAAAATAATGACATGACAATTGTGATTGGCCGAAATTTCTCATTCAACAGTCAATTATTTCTAATTGTTCGATTACATTTCTATTTGTTAAAAATTTAGGTTAAATTACATGTCTAGCTTCTGAACTTTTCACATTTGTGTCTAATAGGTTCCTGAATTTAAAAAGTTTCTAATGGGTTTTTTAACTTTAATTTTGTGTCTAATAGGTCTTTAAATTTTATAAAGTGTCTTATAGATTTCTATACTTTTAATTTTGTGTCTGATAGGTCTCCAAATTTTCAATTTTGTGTTTGATAGCTTATGACCATCAGCATTTTTTAAAAAAAAAATTTACAAATCTACTAAAGACAAAATTAAAAAGTTAAGGTTCTATTAGACGAAAATAAACTTTGTGTTTGATAAATCTGTTAAGTTTAAAAAATGTTGAATATGTTAGAGACATTTTTAACAAAAAAAAAAAAATTCAAAATTCAAAAATCTAATAAATACATTTAAAGTTTAGAGACTTATTAGACATAAAATTGAAAGTTAAGAGATTTATTAAAGCATTTCTAATGTTTAGGAACGTATTAGACACAAACAAAAATGTTTAGAAACTAAACTTTTAATTTAACCTAAACTTTAAAATGTCGTTTTAGAATAAGTCATTCTAGTTGTTATAAACAAGCGCCCAAAGGCAATTTTCAAGCCTAAACCATGTTTAAGATTTTTTTTTTTGGGTGACAATATGAGGGGTGAGGGATTCAAACCTCTGACCTCTTGATCAAGGTACACATACTTTATGCCAATTGAGTTATGCTCATGTTCGCCCATGTTTAAGATTTCTAAATATAGAATTTAAATTGTTAAAATTTTTTATATAATTCATTTTTGTTGGTAAGTAATTCAAATAGTTTGGCATTTAAAAAATGTTGAATATGTCAGAGACCTTTTTAACAAAAAATTCAAAATTCAAAAATCTAATAAATACGTTTAAAGTTTAGGGACTTATTAGACATAAAATTGAAGGTTAAGAGATTTATTAAACCATTTTTAATGTTTAGGAACCTATTAGACACAAACAAAAATGTTTAGAAACTAAAATTTTAATTAAACCTAAAATTTAAAAGGCAATTGTAGAATAAGCCATTCTAGTTGTTATAAAACAGGGCTTAAAGGTAATTTTCAAGCCTAAACCGTGTTTAAGATAATTTTTTTTTTGGTCACAATATGAAGGGTGGGGAATTCAAACCTCTGACCTCTTGATCGAAGGTACACGTACTTTATGAGCTATGCCCATGTTCGCCCGTGTTTAAGATATCTAATTATATAATTTAAATTGTTAAAATTTTTGTTATAATTCATTTTATTAGTAAGTAATTCAAATACTTTAGTATTTATATTTTTCTTCCAATGAATGGTAGATTTGTGTCTCATTTTTCCTTATTTATAATACAATACTTCTTAAAAAAAAAAAAAAAAACTAAAACATTGTCAAATTTAATGACATTGTTATATGTAAAAATTTCCAATATTCAATAATATAATTTTTTTTTAACATGAGCATAACTCAACTAATCCAAACATAAAATTTTTCTTATTAAAAGTCGAAAGTTGGAATCTCCTCACCTTTTGTTAATCTAATATATATATATATATATATATATATATATATATATATATATATATAATTCAAAAGTTTTATACTATACATTAACTATAACCTAATACTTTGAGGGAGACTTTTGTAATTTTCTCATTATTTACAAAATATACCTATTTTATATTGACGTGTAACTGTAATCAAACCATAGATATCACAATTATATCAAATTTTAAGGATTAATTTCAAGGGGGAAAAAAAAAACCTATGTGACATTTGTTTAGGATACCACGCCATTAAGGCGTAGAGAAACTAACCATTTATTTTACATTTAACCCTCTTTTAGATTCAGACTATATATCAACTAACATAATACTTTGATGGAGAATTTTGTAATTTGCTCCTTATTTACATAATATAACTCTTATATTGATGTGACATCAAAATATAAAGCTCACAATCATATCAAATTATAAGGATTAACTTCAAGAAAAGGAGTATTACTCAAAAAAAAAAAAAAAAACTTCAAGAAAAAGAGTGAATTCGAGCATAGTTCAGTGGATAAGACACCAATTACTATTGCAAAGATTGATGGTTTGTGTAACGATTCTAAAACCTAGATAGGTTACTTACTAATTAAAATTGAATAATGCCACTTATGCCCAAAATTTTGGCAGCATAACGACGCAACCTCAAGAAAACCAAAATTTTTTACAATGACTTGAAAAGGATATAAACATTTCTATATTTCAGAGAAACTACTCAACATCCACCAAATTGCGAATAAAAGTTGAGTTCAGCCAACCAACAGACTTAAGCACTAAGGGAAACCACTGAACGCAAGAAAAACAAAGGAAACTACACATCCACAGTTCTACCACTCAATACAGGACCAGAACACAACCTCAACTATGACACTAGGGAAGTAACTCTAATGACGCCTCCATAGCCTCGCCAAATCAATGCCTTCATCACTCACCTCACAATTGTGCCCCACCTAACAAAACACAAAACAAAGTTGCAAGAGTGAGTATAAATATACTCAGTAAGCAACCCATTTCAAATCCAAAGCTCAGAGTTATCCAACGAACATCCTATCCCAAGCTCACTAAGTCCTCTTCATTCCTAAATGAACCCAACACTAGGCTAAGTGCCTGCTCACCTCGCTCGATTCCTCATATTATATCTATGAGCCATACGACCTATCCACAAGATACTGTTTTCCCCTAAGCTAGCATATCGCAATGAAGGAACGCAACCCTCAAACCCGATACATAAACTAGCACACAACATAAAGGAAAGAAACCTTCATTCTAAATACAGCAGGAAATCGCCCCTAAGCTAGCACACAACAGAAAGGAAAACAACCTTCACACGAAATACAGTGGGGAATCGCCCCTAAGCTAGCCAACAATAGGAAGGAAAACAACCTTCACACTAAATACATTGGGGAATCACCCCTAAGCTAGCATACAACAGGAAGGAAAGCAATCTTCACATTAAATACAGTGGAGAATCGCCCTAGAGCTCGTAGAATGACAAAGGAAAAGCAACCCTCGTGCCAACCACGTCTCACAATACCCTAGGAAGCATGCTCGTATGAGGAAAGGGTAAGTGATGCTAACCTAACAACCTTTTTCCCCGTCCCCGCCCCCACCCCGATTACTTTATTTTTTTAATATGTATATTTATATATATAATAAATACTAAATTTAAAATTTTATGATGTATTATTTTATTTTTCTAAAGAAAATTTTAAAAAATCTCTTTAAATAGAAATTTACCATTAGGAATTAATAATTTAAATAGAAATTTTCTAAAAAAAAAATTATTTAATCAAAATTTAAAAAATAAATAAAAAAATATTAATGGAGAATAATTCCTTGCGGGGAATCCCAGACCCAATCCTAGCAAAATTAAATGGAGAATTTCACGGGGACGAGGAAGCCATCCCCAGCCCTGCCCTGCCCCGTGGACATCTCTACGCCTGGCCACTTAACGTGTCATAACCACCACTCACAATCCGACTTATAGTTCTCAAGCATAACTGAAAATACGAACTCAACAACGAACACATGTAGGTAGACATGGTTCAAGTATAAACTTGGAACAACCACTCACCAACCATACCTCTTACGTATTCAAGAAAACATGCTACATAATCATTCAAGTAATCATGCTCCATTTACATTTGAACCAAGCAAGACTCGCCCATAATTTCCACGACCTCTAACACGGTAGTCCAATTGGCTACCTACCTTCTAGGCCAACACGAAGACAACCAACTTCTCCCTCTTTTAGGAAGTTATTAGCAGCATATAGCCCCAAACAGTTCCTTCCAATGCTAACTCTATAAATACGCTAGAAACCATAACGGTCATTATTCTCCCATTTACATCCAGGCCCAACTAAAACATATCAACATAATAGTCGCTCTGAATCATTCTAAACACAAGAAACATGGATAATGACCCTGAACATTGTTTACTTTTAAGGTGTTCTAAATTGCCAACAAGCTAACCCATCAAATATCTCAAGAAGCTAAACCCCAGCCAACCATTCAAGCATTTTAGGCATACTGTACTCAGACAAACATCCAAACATCTCAAGCAGACAGTACTTAACCTCTCTAAATTCTACAGCGTAACCAAATATCTCAGACCGTCAAACCATCTGTGTGCATCCAGTGTAAATCAACAACCCATGCATTCATACCTAAGAGAGACCCCAATCATATTCATCCATGCAGTCCAAGGCTCAGCTCCATAACCAAGCTCTAACAAGTCTTCCAAATTGACTACTCACATAAACATACACATGGTCGCGACCCCTCTAAATACCATAGTAAGATTCATGGACATTGCAAACCAATCACAACCAGTCATCAAACCCCTTAACCGCCATGCTAGCGTATAATAAAAAAAGCCTCATACTTGAGAAATTTATTAAGCATATCATTCAATGTCAACCATGCTCAAGCACTGATCGCTGTTTTTCGCTACACGAAAGTGCACGTGATCGAAGTAATAAAGAAACTGGAAGTATTCTAGAGTATCGTACCCAAGGGAACGAGGTTTAATAAAATGAATTTTAGTTGGCACAAAATCGTTGACAAATTGGAAGTTAAGGTAACCAAGGGTGAAAATGATTTGAGAGGTGTTTTGACTAAAATAAAATTATTTGCAAATTTAATGGAAATGAATAAGGGATTCAAGTTGCTAATGCCCCTTTGGAAAGAAAATGCAACAAGAAAGCAATTGCAATCATAGCTAACTCAAGAACTAAGTAAACCAAATTCAACTCCTATTCGACCTTCTATGAAGTATCTTTAGGAGACGAAGTGATCAAACCTATATTTCTATGGCTAATCTAACTTAGATATTTTTGCACGCAATTCTAGTGGTTTTGGAGTCTCGCCCTATGTCTAGGGTTGATGTTTCAGGACTTATGTCTAAGCTTTTTCCTCCATTGCTTTTACGACATCCGCTTCCCTTAACCCTTTCGGTATTAAGTTTAGCTTGGAAAGCAACACTAAATGGCCAACTAGGGTTTACCCAACATTAATTTCACCAAAAGCAAACACTAATTCAAGAATTAGCTAGATTGGTTGCTATCAAGCCTTACATCCTTCCTCTAAGGCATTCACAAACTCGAATCCCAAAGAAAATTTAGCTCATCATAATTAAATTAAAAAAAAACAGTAAGCTAAAATTAAAGTAATTCATTGGTAGAAAAGAAAATTTGGAAATAAACTAAAGAATTCTAGCAAGCAAACTTGTATGGAAATTCTATTATGCCAAAAGAATGCTCTGAAGCAAAATAGAAGAATTTATAACTTTATTAAAATGATAAAAAGAAGATACAATCAATAGCTAACTCTAAATAAATAAATAAAAAAAAGAAACAAAAAAGAAACAGAAAATAAAAATAAAGAACATTGTCGTTCATGAAAGAAACCCAAAAAAGAAATGAAGATCTTCCTCCCAAATCGAGCTCAATCGAATAAGTTTTTACTTTTTACCAACATCAACTTCGTTGAGATAGGATTAAGGAAGAGATTCGAACTAAGATGAAGAAGAAATGAATACAAAACAACAACTACAAAGCTTAGAATGAAAATTGCATAAAGTAAAGAAAACCCAAAAAATGTGAACGAAAATCTTCTCCAATCGAGCTCTCTTTGTTCGGCTTCTTTGTTCAATATTTATAGGGATCTCATGCTAGGGTTTCCCTCTTGGTTGATGGACAATCATGGCTAATCATCTTGCTGAATTCGTGGGTCAAATTTCCTTCAAAATCCCGAAATTCTCGTTTTTTACTTAAATTCCAGATCTGTCAGATTGCAATTGCATAGCAATTGCACTGCAGTTGCATTCCACGAAAATCCTGCATCAAAACATTAAGTAAGTGTGAATTTTTTTCTTCTTTTGTTTTCTTTTCTCAACTTACTTAATTTAAAGGTCATGTGATTAAATTCAAGCATTTTTTTTATTTTTCATCAAATAATATGAATAAAAATCACAAATATAACTAAGTTTAAAGGCCAAATAATCCTCAAGAATGAGAATTATCAAGCACATACTAAAAAGAACCATACTCATAAGCATTCAAACATACATGCATACAAAATCCTTGAACTCCATGTCCAAAGCGTTAAAGGACTATTCAATTAGGCTACTTAGTCTTTTTAAGCAACAATAGCTAGGCACTTCCAAAGCACCCCAAACTCCCTTTAGAAGTTCATAGCACCACCTAAAAGAATTTCCAAAGAAAACAATGCTTAGTATTTGTACACATATAATTTAACCAAAACTTCCAAAACCACTTGCAAAAATACTTCCAACAACAATATATACTTAGTCCTTTAGGCTAGAGAACTTATCCAAATAATTCCAAGATTTAAGGCAACCTAGAACTCGAATACTTGATCCCGAATCGCCAAACAAAATCCTAAAAATAATTAACAAACCGTTCTAAAATCCAACCATGAGTTCAAAAGGGTTGAGACAGAATTTATCCAATAAAACTTACCCAAACAACACCTTCACTTGCTGAATTTGATGTTGAATTGATCCAAATTTGACAACCCGACCTCCAATCGCAATGAGCATTCTAGAATAAAAATCCAAGAGATTATGGGTTAGTTTCAAATCACCAAAACAACCCTTCAATTCAGCTTTACAACCCTGTACCACTTTGAGTCGAACACTTACCCACGATAAATGCAGTGTTACCCACTTACCCCTAAACCGAAAGCTTGCTGGTTTGACCTTGAACAAGTTGAGTTTCACAAATTTAGGCCCCAACTGTTATGGGTATCATAAAACAAAGTCCAACTCTTAGTGGGTCACCCCCAAGACACAAAAACAAACACCAAATCAACCTAAAAACGAACTCACCTTGCAGATTTGAAGTAGTCGGGTTGTGGGTATTCGAATCTAAGATTGAGTGAAGTGTGGGTCACGCGATTGAAGCGATTCGAATCCCCAATTCAAGTGAATTTACGCCGCTGGAATAGGGGTGTCGTAGTTGCTCGATGTCGCCAGAGGAAGGACGCTGGAGGAGAAACATTTTTGGATGAACAGTGGTCGCCGCGCGTGGATCTAAGTTGAAGAAAAATGATCGGCACCGCTGTCGTCGTCCACCATGTGCTCGCACTGCCGTTGCACCTGCTATAGATCAGGTCATCATCGAATGGCTAGAGAGATGCTGGAGGTGGTAGGTGCTGGTGTGAAGGGAAGAAGATGAAGATCGAGAGAGAAGAGGAAACCCTTCTTTCCTTTGGTGTTTCACATGAAGAAGAAGAAGAAGACAATGAGGTGAGGCTTTGTGTTTTTTTCTTTATTTGATTTTCCTTATACCAAATAGCAAAATGACCACTCTACGCCCCCCCCCCCCCACTACAACAATTTAGGGATTTGCCGACGCACAAAACCGTCGGCCTAAGTCCATAAACCGTCGGCCAATTAATTCCCGACGGAAAAACGGCCGTCGGCAATTCGGTCGGCATAACACCGTCGGGGAAAAATTTGCAGACGCTTATTTCAATTGCATCGGGCATTGGTAAAAAGGCCGACGCTTTTAAATTTGGTCGGCAATTGTAATAAAGGCCGTCGCTTTTAAATTTGGTCGGCCTTTATAAGATAGGCCGACGCTTTTTATATTTGGTCGGCCTTTGTAAGAAAGGCCGACCAAAATAATACCGTCGGCCTTTCTTACAAAGGCCGACCAAAACTAAAAAGCGTCGGCCTTTCTTATAAAGGCCGACCAAATTTAAAAGCGTCGGCCATTCGTACAATGGCCGACCAAATTTAAAAGCGTTGGCCTTTGTATGAAATGCCGACGGTATTATGTTGGTCGCCGTTTCTTACAAAGGCCGACCAAATCTAAAAAGCGTCGGCAAATGTTTGTATTTGACATTTTTTAAATTTCAATATTTTTTTATCTATAATTTCATTCTAATTCACAAATTATTGGATCTAAAAGGAATCGTATACAAAATAAATCAAATAAAACTTTCTATTAAACCAAATTTGAATATACTTTGTTCATAATGAGTAAATTCATAGGAGATAAAATACAAAAACTTCAACACACAACATAAAATAATTTAAGTTCCTATGATCACTTTGTACATATTACAAAAAATTTGTCCCATAAGTCCTTTAAAAGTTCTCATAAGCTAGCACGCCTTACCTGAAAAAACAAAGAAAAAAATGTAATTAAGTTACCTAACTTATATAAGAAAAACACATAAGTTACTCATTATGAACAACATAATTGAATCTAACTTATATAAGAAAAACACATATAAGAACATAATTAAATTAACATTTCAAAAGTAAGAAACGATGATATCAATAATTAACTCATTAAAATCACAAATTTACAACACAACTAAAATTACTTAAAGCTCTTCCAAACTACTGAATTATATATATATGAACGAAATCACCTAACTTACAACGAACTAAAGCGATCAAATATAATCGTTAAATTTAAAAACTATCATATACACAAATAAACTCATCAAAACTTAACAAAAAGAATCAAAATTTCAACCCAACTTTACCAAAACTAAACAAAAGTTACAAAACATTTACCTAAAACTTAAACAAACCATAAAACAAGTTTCACCTAAACTTCTCAATATTTGTGGAAACATTTAACTAAACTTAAGCACCAACCACAACTAAAATTACTATAAGCATCAACAAAAAGAATCAAAATTTCAACCCAACTTTACAATAACTAAACAAAAGTTACAAAACATTTACCTAAAACTTAAACAAACCATAAAACAAGTTTCACCTAAACTTCTCAATATTTGTAGACACATTTAACTAAACTTAAGCACCAACCACAACTAAAATTACTATAAGCATCAACAAAAAGAATCAAAATTTCAACCCAACTTTACTATAACTAAACAAAAGTTACAAAACATTTACCTAAAACTTAAACAAACCATAAAACAAGTTTTACCTAAACTTCTCAATATTTGTGGACACATTTAACTAAACTTAATCACCAACCACAAATAAAATTACTATAAGCATCAATCCATTTTGTTCTCCTTCACACTCCTAAAAATTTATCACCCACCCCTTAACTTCAAATAAATCTCTAAGAATAACCTTACACTCAAACCAATTCATTGGCTACCATAACTACATGATAGCCACACAACCATATCCAATAAATTCCAAACATATTAGCAAGTATCAATATTACAAAACAATAAGCAATAAGTTCAAAATCAACTACAAGCAAACATAGATAGCTTCTAATTAAAACTCAACGATCATGAACATAAACTCAAAGTTACAAAATTACAAGTAACTTTTTCAAAACAAAAACTACAAACGCACTTAAAACTTAACTTGGGCTTATCAAAAAGTATGAGTATTGCCTAAAACTTCTCAATAGACATACATAGAATCTAAAACTCCCACTTCATGAAAATAAGCTCAAAGAAACCAAATAATCAACACATCAAATTTATAACCAACTAATACAAAATTACAAGTAACTTTTTCAAAACAAAAATTACAAACACACTTAAAACTTAACTTGGGCTTATCAAAAAGTATGAGTATTGCCTAAAACTTCTCAATAGACATACATAGAATCTAAAACTCCCACTTCATGAACATAAGCTCAAAGAAACCAAATAATCAACACATCAAATTTATAACCAACTAATACAAAATTACAAGTAACTTTTTCAAAACAAAAATTACAAACACACTTAAAACTTAACTTGGGCTTATCAAAAAGTATGAGTATTGCCTAAAACTTCTCAATAGACATACATAGAATCTAAAACTCCCACTTCATGAACATAAGCTCAAAGAAACCAAATAATCAACACATCAAATTCATAACCAACTAAAACCAAAGTTACAAAATTACAAGTAACTTTTACAAAATAAAAATTACAAACACACTTAAAACTTAACTTTACTTTGTCAAAAAAGTTACAAAACATATATATGAGTTTTGACTAAACTTCTCGATACACATGCATAGCATCTAAAACTCAACCATCACGAACATAAGCTCAAAGAAACCAAATAAGCATTCGTTGCGAACTCAAACAATCAAAATTTTACCAAATAAACTAACTTTACCAAGTAAATCAAAAGTTACTAAACATAATAAGCAACTATTTCGAAAACCAACTACCACGAACGTAAACTCAAACAAACCAAATAACTTCAAAACTTAAGAACTTAAACTCACAATTTTACCAAAACATAGCATCTAAAACTCAACTATATCATGAACATACATACAAACCAAATAAACTCAAATTATTGGCTACCTTTACTGCAGGATAGCCATACACAATTTGTCTTACTATGTATAAGTATCTCAATTAAATATCAAAGCATACTAACCCCTCCCTCCGCCCCCCGCCCCCCCCCCCCATGCTCAAATCATTGGCTACCTTTACTGTAGGATAGCCATACACAAATTAGTTGTAGAGAGATCATACCTATTTAGATGATCCTTGTGAGTGGAGGAATTGTGTAAGCATTGCTCGAAGGCTACACAAGTCTACTTATCAAGTAGCTACCTATTAAAATTTTCATTTCAATTTCTACGTATCAAAAGCAAAACTTAAGTATGAAAAGTATATGTATGAAAAAAAAAGTGTGAAAAGTATAAGCTAGGTAAATGTAAACAACATAAAATTGTTACAATTAAACTAAAAAAGTAGGAAAAGTATAGACTAGGTAAAAGCAAGCTTGAGAGGATGAGAATTGACCTTGAATATGTAGTCCGTTTGAAGACTTTGTTTTAATCCTTCAACAGAAAAGTCATGTTTTAAAGTATATGTAATTTAGTCAAAATGAATAGAACTCATTTGAATTTCTACTTATCTTCAAAGTTAATAAACAACATAAAAAGTCTAACCAACCTAAGTCATAATTATATAACCAACATAATTCTATAATTCATCTAGAATTTATCATGGTTAATTACTTGATAACAAACATAAAAAAAGTCTAACAAACATAGGTCATAATAACCAACACATCTACTAACTTATGTTGTTTACTTGATAACCAACATAAATATATAATCAACATAAGAGTCATAATTATATAACCAACATAAATATATAATCAACATAAGTCATACTTATATAACCAATATAATTATATAACTCATCTACAACATAAAAAATCTAACCAACTTATGTTGTCTACATAACTCAACAAACCTAATTAGTAGTAAAATGTCTAACCAACCATATGTAATGTTCAACTCCATACCCATGAATAAGAATAATTAACATTACAAAATAACTAAAAATAAAATTTAAAGTACAAATTAACCATATGTAGATCTAGCTACTTATTTACAATAAACTATAAAATACAAATTCAAAATAGAGAATAGAAAGAAAGAGTTCCAAAGTTTAAATATCAATTTAAACTATTTTAACTGTATTCGAAATCAACCCAAACCTATCTTAAATTTTTTTCAACACTTCGAGACGGAACCAAATCCTAAAAAAAAAGAATTCAAAGGTTAGATACCAATTTAAACTATTTTAACTATGTTCTAAAAAGCCTAAACATAGATTTATCACCTAAAATTTACCAAAACATACTTAATCTTTGGTTAAAAGTGTTCGAAATATTAGAGAAAGTGTTCGAATGAGGTCGAAACTACAAAAAAAAAAAAAAAAGACTTCTCAAATGTTAGAAAATGATATAACATACTTTGTTTGCCATCAAAAAGATTTAAAAGTGGATTTCTACATACTTTGTTCACCAAAGAAGTTAGAAACTTTGTTGGTTTGAGTTCCAAGTGTTCGAACTAGCGAATATGAGATTATACAAACCAAAACACAATAAACCTAAATAGATTTGCAAAATAATCTTGAATCTAAGTATATTAACTACTCAAAAAAAAAACTTTACAATCTTACCAAAATCAAAGAAAATGGTGGGTGGTAGTGTCGGCGGAACGTGGGGGCGTGGGTGGGAGAGAAGGAAAGGGAGAGGAGAGAAAGGAAGGGGGCGGTGGTCGTCGGTGAGAGGGTGGGTGGTGGATGGGAGAGAAGGGAAGGAAGAAGAGAAGATGAAAGGGTTAAGAGAAAGGGGGGAAATTTTGGGAAGGAGAGGGAAAATGGGGGGAAGGAGATGGAAAATGGGGGGAAAATACCTCAAAAATGGGAGGGAAAAGGGGGGCTCATTTTCGAGCCCCATTAATGAGGAAATGCTGACGGTTTTAAAAAATAGTCGGCAAAAGTGGTAGAAATGCCGACGGTTTTGAAAACGGTCGGCAAAAGTGAGGAGAAATGCCGACGGTTTTGAAAACGGTTGGCAAAAGTGAAGAGAAATGCCGACGGTTTTGAAAACGGTCGGAAAAAGTGAGGAGAAATGCCGACGGTTTTGAAAACGGTAGGCAAAAGTGGTAGAAATGCCGACGGTTTTGAAAACGGTAGGCAAAAGTGGTAGAAATGCCGACGGTTTTGAAAACGGTCGGCAAATGTGATGAGAAATGCCGACGGTTTTGAAAATGGTCGGCAAATGTGATGAGAAATGCCAACCGTTTTGAAAAATGTAGGCAAAGTGAAGAGAAATGCCGACAGTTTTGAAAATGGTCGGCATTTCTCATCACATTTGCCGACCGTTTTCAAAACCGTCGGCATTTCTACCACTTTTTCTGACCGTTTTCAAAACCGTCGGCATTTCTACCACTTTTGCCGACCGTTTTCAAAACCGTCGGTAATTCCTCTTTTTTCCGACCGTTTTTAAAGCGTCGGGATAAATAACGTCGGAAAATGGCAAAATTCTTGTAGTGCCCCCCCCCCCCCCCCCCCCCCCAAATCGACTTTCTTTTAATCCCTCCAACCCAAAATTAAACCCACAAGTACACCTTAGATATTATTTTTTTTCAAAAAAGAAAAGAAATGGAGACACCGACCACTCAATTTAATCATTCGCTAATTTTAAGTTAGTACCTGAACGTCGGGCGTTACAGTTCGATTCTCCACCCTCACAATGATTGAACTAAAAAAAAGGTTAAAAAAAGAAGTAATTTGATATTTAATTTGTTTAGGATCTCACGCGACTAAGGCATTGAGAAACTAACCGTGTATTTTACATTTATCCATCTTTTTAAGCATCAAATTTATATTTAGAAGTTCATTCTATAATTTGGTCATTGACATACCTTAATATATATAATAGAAAACTTAAAAGAAAAAAAGTTTTCTAGATTAGGCAAGTCAAGTTACTTGTAAATTAATTCAAATAAGTTAATTGGACTAACAAAAAAAAAATGTTTGATGGGAGATTTTACCATCCATTAGAAGGCTATCGATGGAGATTTATTCTCCATTAGATTACTACCCCACTCATACTCATGCACTCCAACTGTGTATACATTAAGCACAATGAACTCTAAAAGGTTTTTTTTAGGCCTCGTTTGATAACCATTTGATTTTTGGTTTTTTGTTTTGGAAAATTGTGCTTGTTTTCTCATCATTTTTCTAAAATTCTGTACAATGTCTTTCATCTTTCTTAAGAAAATATTTGAATTCTTAGCCAAATTTCAAAAATAAAAATAAGTTTTTTAAAACTATTTTTTTTTAGTTTTCAAAACGTGGGTTGATTTTTGAAAACATAGGTAAAAAGTGGATAACAATACAAGGAAACCTATAGATGGAAGTAGCATTTATAGGCTTAATTTTAAAAACCAAAAATCAAAAATCAAAAGCTAAGGCCCCGTTTGATAACCATTTGGTTTTTGGTTTTTGAGCCTATAAATACTACTCACATCCATGAATCTACTTGTTTTGTTATCTATCTTTTACCTATATTTTCAAAAACCAAGCCATGTTTTGAAAACTAAAAAAGTAGTTTTCAAAAACTTGTTTTTGTTTTTAGAATTTGGCTAAGAATTCAAATGCTTCCTTAAGGGAGATGAAAATCATTGTACAGAAATTAGGAGAAAACAAGCTTAATTTTCAAAAAAAAAAAACCAAAAAACCAAATGGTTATCAAACGGGGCCTAAATGGTTATGAAAAGGGGCCTTAGTTTTTCATTCATTTACATAGTGTGCCTTACACATAGATTAAATATTTTTATGCAAAATTAAAAGGTCAAAATATATTTTAAATTTCTATAATTCGGTTTTGGTAACGTGCGAGTTTTTATTGTCAATTCAAAATAGAGTTTTGTGGATAAGATACTTATTACCTTTGTGGAATGTTTAACTTCTAACTCCACATAAATTGAATAAAAAAAGCATAAGTCTTTATTTTTTTTTAATGATTTTAATTTCACTTTCTAAGAAATATAATGATGAAATGTATGGAGAAAAAAAGTTCCATTGTAATTAGGTCATTACTAGGTGTATGTTAAAGAAAAATCATTGAGTCAACCTAAGCATAATTGTAATAACCCGACTTTTATCTAAGACTATCTGAGAACGTTACTACATGCATGCAGAAAAGGACACTTGGAAGTAATATTGACAATCCCCTGAAATGGGATTAATTTATCATCTTCTCTTTCTTATTCTCAGTCAAAGTTGAGTCGAGTGCTCATTTTAGTCTTGTTTTTAGTTAGTTCCTTTTTAAGTCTAGTTAAGAGTTGAGTTTCTTGTTTAGTTGGTCGTTTTCTTGTTTTCTTTTATGCTTTACTTAGTCTTTTAGAATAGTTAGTTTAGTGTGCCCTTTGTTTTGCAGCCTAAGGAGTAAAAAATGCTCATTGAGGTGCTGATGTTGCAACATTGTGCAACATTGACTTTCTGGCAGAAAAGGAAATTTGGGGACCACTTTTGGTGACGTAAGAAAATTTTATTCCAACAGTGTTTGTGCTCATTATAATGGGCCGAAAATAGAAAGAAAAGGAAGATAAGAGGTTGTTGGGTAAAAAGAAGAAAAGAAACCCTAATTTGGGATTTTTTGTGATGTAAGGAAGGGGAGGAGAGGAGGATCCATCAAAAAAGAGAAAAAGGAAGAGGAGAAGAAGGAAAACACAGCAGTAGGAAGAAGCTTCTTTAGAATTTTTTTTCTTCAACCACCTATTGTCTTTCTCTTCTTCTTATTCTTAAGTTTATGTATCTTACTTTTTAATTTTCTTGAAGTTTTAGTTAGGCTAAGTTGTTCCTAGTGTTGTCATTTTGTGAATCTTCATTTGAACCTAAAATGTGTATAAGTAGTAGTTTGTTTGTGGTTATTTTCATTGTAAAAGTCATAAGCTAATTTCTTTAGGTTGGAATTTATGGAGTCATAGCTCTATTTTTGGAGCCCTTTTGCTATAGAATGCTATAGAAGTGTAGTTTGCTTATTGGTTTTTATTTCTCATTGTTCTTCATAAGAGTGATCAACTTAGGAAAGGATACCAACTTGTTTTAATTCTGAAAAGGTTAGAATGAGTGGAAATAGCATAAGCAATGCAAGTAGGTTCATATCTTGAATTAGGGATGAATTCAAGCGTATAAACATATACTTTTGGCTTATGAACTTAGGAAAATTGGGCTATCCATGTGTTTGAAATATGGGTTTTCATAGACATATGTTAAACTTTGCTTTAAAACTGAAATTCAGGGATTAGAAATAATTTTCAGAATTTATTCTTAGGTTTTTCCGCTATTACACAGTGCAGTAATGTTGCACAATGCTATAGCATCATACAACATCAAAATTAGCAGTGAAATTTTATAAATTCCAGCGCCTTAGTCATTCGATTCTCGTCTTGTTTATAATCAATTTTAGATGATTATTTCCTTTAAATTGCTAGAATATAATTTCCTTGTACCGGGCTTGCATTTTGTTGATTTTAGATCGTTTAATCGCAATAGAATTAGTTCTTAGTGGTACTCAATTTTATAGAATTTATATTATTTAGTCCTCGTGGGATCAGCATTGTCTATCAATTACTACCTACGATTGAATATGGTTGCATAGTGAGGTTTTGCACAATAAATGTGAGGAAAACAAAGAAGTTTTCAAAACTCTATTCATTATTAAACTAATTTATGAATAAAAGAATTTTGAGTTTGAGATCCCGAAGATTAAAACAATTTGAATAATTTTGAAAGTACAAAACATCTTAACAGCAAAACTTGTATCTAGAACAATTACATGAGTTATAACTAATGTTTAGAAATAATTGAGACTAGGGATAATCTTGAGACCCTTGATCTACATTGTCACCATGGCCTGGCTAGCAAGAGCGCCTTTATCACTTGCCTCATATGTTTAGTTTATATCTGAAAAAAAAAAAAAAACAAAACATGAAGCCTGGGTGAGTATTAAAATACTCAATAAGTACCTCCTTTGGTGAGGTTGAAACTGCATTCACATATAAAACTCATGATACTGAAACACATGTGGTTCCTGACTAATTTATACTAATGTGTTATGGTTAAGTGTACCATTGACCTATTCTAAACTTATACCAACTATGGTGCCTATGTGAGTATGTCCTGTAAGGTCAAGCGCCTGATAGGAATGAATACTTCACCCACCTATGGAAAACATGGTTTCTAAAAAATTTAGAAATCAAATTTTGGATTGGCTTTGATTTTATTTAGAATTTAAACTGAAAACAAGGTTAAGCAAACTTACATTGGTGAACTATGGAGAAAATTATTGGCGGGTCTTTACTTCTTGTATTCCAATGAATCCTCATGTGTTCCATTGAATCTCAAATCTTCGTACGATCTTCCTTGATATGACTCGAACACATGACCAAGGTTTGTGAGAGCCTCTTGAAAAGAAAATTCATAGGAGAAAAAAATCGTAGAAAATTATGTGTGTAGGATATCTCTCTCTTTGTTCAAGTCCCAAAATCAGCACTTAAGGGAATTACTCATCTACTTATCGTATATGGAAAGAAGTGAATTCTATCTTGTGAGATTATATTCCCAGCTCCCTATTTGGTCAAGTCTCCAAAATTGTAGGCTTATTGGATCGGCTACAAAAATCACTCTCACCCATGCAAATAAAAGGACAAGCCCTCACAGGCAGGAATTCATGACTCACTCAAGATTAAGATCATCCTCTGAAATATTACTCTTCTCAATTAACGGATTTATAAAGAGAAATTAAATATTTCGTAGTCTAGTCTTATATAAACTCATTGTATATGATACCCCCCACTCATATGTCTCTACATGAACGATTTGGATCAAATCATTTATAACTATTACAAAGTGAGCCATATCAATAGAGTTACCAGGATAATGCACTCAAACTTATCCATATACTATGGTAGGTTATTTCTTGAACATGATATTCTCATATGTCAACCACATATTGTTCAAGATTACACTAATAACCTTGAATTTTTATGTAATGGATAATATAGATTGCAAATAAAAATAACTCTCAATAGTTATTAAATATCAAATAAAAAATTACGTGGGCATAAACTCCAACAATCTCCCACTTGCACTAAAACCAGCGAGACATGTATCTTAGGACATACTCTACATCCAACAACGCCACTAGAGGTTAGTTGGTGACTTTTCAATGGTGCTAGGCCTTTCCCAACATAGTACCTCATGAAAAGTATTTTGGCTACCAACTATGGTGCCTTGAGGGTCTGTCATGTAAGGCCAAGCGCCACTAGAGGTTAGTTGGTGACTTTCCAATGATGCTAGGCCTCTCCGAACACAGTACCACATGAAAAAGTGTACTTGAATCTAAAATGTCAACTCATGGGGGATCCAAGTGGCTAACTGTAAGACCAAATACCAACAAAAGATAGTTGACGATCTCTCTATAGTGTGAGGTTTCCCACAAGGTCCCAAATTTGTGTACACAACATGTAGGAAAATGCAATTGACACTAAAAAAAAGAGTTAGAAACTCAAGCATGAACATATACATAATTGAGGCGCCTATAAAACATGCTAAACTTTAAAAGTATTCTTAACTATCAACCAACCAATCAAACAACTCAAGTATTCTGTACTCAGTCAACTATTCAAGCATTTCAAGAGCATTTTGTACTCAATTAACTAATTAACATCTCAAGTTTATTGTACTCCTTTAACTAAGTCGTTATGGAGTTTTGTAAGTTAGGCTACTTACCTTAAAAGCGACTACAATGCAACTTGGCTCCTTCAATAAGGTTCTTGCTCAACCTGAACAGTTTCCAATTAAAATCAATAATAACACTAAACACTCCAAATGAAAGTTAAGCCCTCTAAAGCTGTTAACTTACACAAAAGTGCTAAGGGAAAACCTCGAAACCACTTTCGTACCTAATGCCAACCTTAGGACTAGACCAATCAGTCAAAAATGTATACACAAAACAGTTTCAAAGATTAGAGTCTAAACTATAACATTTAATCAAGTGTCAAAATGGGTTTGGAACGAACTTTACCTAATGATTTTTCCCAAAACAGTAACCTAATTCTTGGTGGTTCGACTTCGATTAGGTCCGATTTCACTTATCCAGGGCTCCAAATGCTATGGGTATTCTAAAACAGGGTAAATTATACCATGTGTCAAAAACCAGCCACAAAACCTTACTGGAAACAAATATCACCTCTTTTCGTTGCCAGAAACTCGATCGAGCTAACCGTGCTTACCAGAACGCGTGAGTGAACAAACCAGAACCTGCCGGTATGGTAGCACGCAAAATGTGCTATCTTGAGGCTTTGTTTTCGCTAGTTTTATGGCTTTATCGGTTACTTTCATGAGTTTATCTGTCTTATTTGTAGTTATTGACAAAGCCTGCTCGTATGAAGGGACGACAACGATGGTTGGGTGTTGGTCTGAGCGTGGTGGTGGCGTCGGGTGGTCGCTAAGTAGAGAAGAAAAAGATAAAGAAGATGGAGGAGAATGGGAGTGGTGGTGTTGCCGGCGTATGGAAAAAGAAAAGAAAAAAGGAGATTTGGGTTGCCAGAAACTGCAAGAGCATGCGTGGGATGGCTAGATCTGTCGCACGCACCTTCGATGTTGCCGTAGAAGACAATCGGCGCCACCAGTCTAGTTCTCTGGTCGGAGGGCGTGTGTCGACAAGGGTTGCATGAGGCTTCATGAAGGAGGGGAAAGAGATAGAGAGATAGTGATTAGGGTTTGGTTCCCTTTTTTCGTATTTATTTTCCCTTTTTTTTTTCAATCTTTAATGACCTCACCATGACCCCATAAATAGGGTTTTTCCCTATTTTTTTCTCCTTTTAAAACACACTTTAACTCTATTTAGGCCCAATTAACTAGCTGTAAACTCTCATTTTCTCAAATTAAGCCTCAAACTATAGATCCAATGGACCTAATCAAACTAAATAAAACCCACAATCGAATAAAAGGAGATTAAAGCCAAACCATTCTTCAAAATATCCAAACATACTTCAAAATTTAACAAATTAATCTTACCTAGAGATATGGGGCATTACAATAATTTAACTGTGTTAAGACATATATCATCGACCAAGAGGTCAGAGGTTTGAATTCTCCACCCTCACATGTAGAATTTAAAAAGGAAAAAGGAAAATCATTAATGCATATTCTTGAGTACTAACGAGTTGTTCATAATAAGTTGCACAATGTTTTTTTTTAGTACAAAAAATGAGAGGATATAGACATTTGAACCTCCAACCTCAGAAAAAAAAAGTACACTCAATTTTCGCAGAACTAGGCTCACTTTGGCAGTTGCGGTAATGTTATAGTTAGTTGTGTTTTAATGTTTTATATAAGTCACTATTCTTGTTTAAGACGAATCACTCTTGTGCCATTTGATAATCAATTGATTTTCTAATTTTTGTTCTTCTTATTATTTTTTTTGCTTAAATATCTCATGGTTAAGAGGATTTGCCGGATAGTCGAAATATTTTAACATTATAATCAAACAATCTTTTTGGTATTTTAACCACATTCTAAGATAAAAGTTTGCAAGTTTAGAATTACGGATATATAAAAAATGTATCTCTCTCTCTAGAAGTTTCATCCTTATAACTTTATTTCTTTTTCTTCTCACATCTCTCATACACAACAACAAAAAATGTAGATATGAACATTTTTTAGAAAAGAAAGATAAATTTTTAGAGTGAGAAATTTTAAAGAGAAAATTCAAAGAGAGGAAAAATTTTAAAGAGAGAAGTTTGAGAGCCATGAGAAAAAAAAAAAGTTTTAGAAGAAAGAGTATTGTTTTTCTCTGTAACCTTTATTCTGCTTTCTTTAACTAATATTTTCTTTAACATATATCTCTTTAACATATATCTCGTTCTCTAACTTTACAAAAAATGATCATCAAACATGTTTGATTTTTTTTTTTTTAAAGAAATAGTTTTCAACCAAGTATAATTTTTTTTCTTTCTTTTAAAAACAGTTAAAGACAGTAGTTGTGAGCATTTCTTTTCTTCCATTATTCTCTCTCTCTTGGTGTATTACTGACCTCCACAATTTATATCTGGTTTAGGTTCATGTTAAGGATATGCATAAAAAGTTAAATCTATTTTATAGCCTATCAACTTAAGTATTTTTTTAGTTCAACCAATGTGGAGATAGAGGGATCAAACCTCCAACTTTAAAAAAGATAATAAATACATTATCCATTTATCTATGTTTGAATTGACATTAACTTAAAGCATTTGAGTTTAGCACAAATGAGGTGTTAAAAATATGTATAAAAAGTTAAAGGAAACTTATGGATTTATTATTTGTAGATGTTAACAATATCTAACATAAAAAATGAATTTTATAAGTCCAATTTGATACAATATGAGTTGATGTAATCAATGGGACAAACAAATTCATAGCTTGAAATAAACAAACTCACATATTAAAATATAAGTCTTTCTCAACTTCAAGTTACACAAGCTTTGTCAATAAACTCCTACCTAAAATTTAAAATCTTACCAATTTTCTTGACAATTAAATATAGTAGGGACAAGCTAAGATTAGTCGAGGTGTGTGTAGCTTGCCCAGATACTAATGAAAACCATAAAAATATTTCAAATTTGTTTTTTTTTTCATTCAACAATTACAAGAGTAGAGATCGAACCATTGACCTTTGAGATGGTAATTGGTGCTTTATCCAATGAACTATACTCGAATTAACCTTTTAAATTTGTATCCAATAATTATTAAATGACAAATAAATTTTTGATTTTTTTTTAAAAAAACTGAAAATGCATTAGAACCAAAACCAGAATAACAACCACGATCATGCCCTATCGAGAGAATGAGGGATAAAACATCCGTTTGAAAGAAATCTTTCCAAACCAAAGAATTTTCATAAGAAAATGCCAAAGTAGCTCAATTATGGGCGGCTTTGTTTTCCTCTCTAGGAATTTTATAAAAAATACAACTATTCAAAAACAAAGCGAGATGAAGAATTTCTTCAACAAGAAAACCTACTTCCATCAAATTTGTATCTTCACGGTTTAGAAGTTTGACCCTTCCAACGTGTCAATTCATCCACTGGAGGATTTTGACCCTTCCAATGGATATCAATATGCTTAAGCCCTTCTACTATGACTTGCACTTCAAGCACCTTCACTGGCCACTTAAACTTAACGAATTTGCTCCCATCAATGATAGGGCGACCCGTCCAATCTCTGATCACCCACCGATACCCCCTCTATTGAGATAATTGGACCAGGTAACATCCACATTTAGCTTCCATCTTCCTTCTTCAAGAAGCGTCCAACAACAAACGTCAATGAAAGGGGCTTACGCCTGAACTCCCAACGACTCCCTCTTCTCTTTAAGGTGAATCTCCAAGAGGCTTTCTATTGAAAATAGGAAAGAATTTAAGTCGGCTGTCTCGTTTCTGAAGCAAATTTAATTCTTTTTTTTTTCAATATACTCCACAATAGGATTAAGGCGCCCCTAAAGTCTTCCTTTAAAATATTTCTCCTCATCTAGTCCCAATAGTCAAGAGGAACCCATCTACCTCTTCCCATAGAAAGGAAACTAACAATAGAGGGAAATAAATGATACCATAACTATTTAGCATACATGTACTCCCACATTAAGTGGCATGTCGTTTCCTCATAAAACCTGCAAAAAGAACAAGCCGAGTTAGTGAAGATTCCTTTCTTTATAAGATTGCTAGCAGTCGGAATAATATCATTTAGAATTCTCCAAGCCTCAATTTTGACTTTGGGCGCATCACGTTAACCCCCCAGAGAGCCTTCCGAAGATCGTTCATCTCAGTTTTTTCTTGACTGAGACAAAGATTGAGAAAGAGCGAGGTTTATCCCTAGTTGATAGGTGCTTTTAACTGTGAACCTCCCTTTCTTGTCAAAATTCCAAATAATTTTATCCTCTCTATCTCGACCTCCCAAGGGAATACTCAGGATATCCTCTGCATCGTGATGAAGGAAGACACCTTTAATGATCCCCTCGTCCTAATCACCATCCGTTCTAAGAAGCTCCACAACTCGCTTGATCTTGACCGAATCAGGAGTCACACTCGGCACGAAGCTTATGAAATTGGGCACCCACAAATTTCCCCAATGAAAATGTGTCGCCCGTTTCCCACTCTCCATCAGTAGCCTTTCACGAACAGCTCATGTCCCCAAAGGATGCTTCTCCAGGCGAGGGAAGGGTTTGTACCAGTCTCTGCCTTAAAAAAATCACTTTCCTTACAGTGTTTTCCTTTAAGGACTCTAGCCAAAAGGATAGAAGAATTTTTCACTATATTTCAGCTATGCTTTGCCAACATGGCTTGATTGAACAGTTTAAAATCTCTAAACCCACCCCCCCATCCTTTTTATTAAAACAGAGGCATTTCCATCTCCTTCAATGAATTTTCTTTTTACCATCGAACAAGCCCTAGCAAAATTTACCACACATTGCATCCAACTCATTACACAAGCCATCTAGAAGTTTGAAATAACTCATCGTGTAACTCGGAATCGCTTGAGAACGACCTTGAGGAGAACCTTCTTCCCACCTGTTGAAAACAATCACATTGAATTTATATTTAATAGTTATCAGGGACCAATCGCATTGTGTCTGCCTCATTCAATAACTTCTGTCTATGAAGATGGAGTTTTAATTAAGAAATAGGTTTTTCTGGCTAATTTTGCAGGACTTTTTTTTCAATATTATATATTTTTTAAATTTATTATTAAAATATATTTATTTCCAAACTATTTATTAAAATATTGTAGTTTTAAATAGGTGGATGAATTCGTCTCTTCAAGAAACAACCTCATGTCGTTTCTTGAAGAGACGACGTGTTTGCCATTTGTGTAAATTTAAAAAAAAAAATTGCGCATAGGTCGTCTCTTCAAACGACGACCTTTACACAAATATGAATAAATTTATTTGTTAATATGTTGGCAACTAACTATTCTAGCCTTTAAGGTGGCGTGAGTTCAAGCCCACTAGAGGAAATAGTTTTGAGTTTTTTTTCCTTCCGTATTTTCTCTCCGTTTTCCCTCTCTTTTTTTTCCTCCTTTTTTTTTTCCTTTTATTTCTTTTCTAAAAAATCAAATAAGATAACTTTAGTTTTTTAAAACTTTTTAAGCAAATTAAATATTATATTTCAATTTATTCAAAGAAATTGAAATTTAATTAAATATTAATTATTCAAACACTTTTTTTCCTAATATGAGCGGGTTTTCATTCTCTCGTCTTTCTCTATTTATTTAAAAAGAAGTACGTGATAATTTTGAAATACGAGATAATTTTTCTTATTGCTTTGATAAGACTTTTAGAGAAAAATAACTTTATTTAGGTAATTTTGTGTTGATTTTAAATGACAACAATTGAAAATAAATATAAGTTTAATTTGCTTGAAATATTTTAAAAAATTGAAGTTATCTTATTTGATTTTTCAGAAAAGAAATGAAAGAAAAAAAAGAAGGAAAAAGAGAGGGAAAAAAACTAAAAAACGTGTCGTCTATTGGGCCTTGAACTCATGCCACCTAAAATACTAGTGTAGTTAGCTGCCAACATACTAACAAAGATATTTATTTGTATTTGCGTACAAGTTGTCTTTTGAAGAGACAATGTATGTGTGATTCTTTTTAAAAAAATTTAAATTTACATAGATGGCAACATGTTGTCTCTTCAAAAGATGACATGCTGCCATGTGGTGAAGGTTGCTTTTTGAAGAGACGACTCAGTTCAGTTATTTAAAACTACAATATTTTAATAAATAGTTTGGAAATAAATATATTTTAATAATAAGTATAAAAAAATACAATATTGGAAAAAAAAAGGTCCAATAGATTCGACCCGCTTTGGTTAGCGAGTGAGCGCGTGCGCCACCAACTACTTGGATCAGTTGAAGTTCTCGGTCCCTCTTTCCCCAAATAATATATATAATGAACAGTTTTATCTCTTGGTAGCTAATTTCGCTCGCTGTCACTTGAAGGTCAATCTTTGTTTCGAAGATGACGAAGCCATCTCTGGCTCTGATATTTCTTCTCTACTTCTTCGCTCTCCACTCTGCCGATGATTCCTCCGATCCTTCCGTCGAGTACTCGATTCTCCCTCACTCTTTGTCCGACCAGAAGACCTTGTGCTCTCAACTCGTTCTACCTGCCGGCTATCCTTGTGCCGAGCATAAGGTACTGTGCTTCTCTCTTCTCACTGCTGATTGTTTGGCTGATTAGGTTGTGGAAAGGCGAGCGGATTAGGAATTGTTTGTGAAATGAGACGGTACTAGTGTTCTTCTATCTGTTTCGAGTGGAGAAACTGGAATGGAATTTCTCAACTAATTGGCTGTCATGCTTCTTGTTTGAGAGTTCTTTTCAGTTTCTTTTTTATTTTCTCTCCTGAGGTGAGAATGATTGATTGATTTTCTTTGTATCCTTAGATTCCCTGTCCGTCCTGGTTTGACTTGTTTCTCTGTCGAGTTTCTGGATAAACTGATGCATTTAGCTATTCGAAGAATGAGAATGATCGAATTTGACTCATATGTTGGATCTCTAATGTTCAGAGAGAGAGCTTTGATTTTATCGATTTCTCATTAGCTATTCGGAGCTCAACGCATTTCTACCGAATAATTTTGTTTTTTAAACGATGTATTCTTTTATGATTCTCTTGAATTCTGAAAAATGCTATCCATTATTGCAGAGTAGGCTGATGAATTGTGCTTATAGTGATATACTTGAGTACGGTTGTGCAGTACTGACGGACATGATTTTCTTATAAATTTATTAGATTCAAACGAAGGATGGTTTTTTATTGGGTCTTCAACGTGTATCTTCATGCGATGGAGATTTGAAAACGCAACAGGGCCCTCCAATTTTGCTTCTCCATGGATTGTTCATGGTGAGTCTTCTTAAAGTTTTGCAATACTGTAACTGTATGTGTAAAATCACTTTACTCTTTTATGGTATGTCCCTATCAGCAATAGCTTGAAAATTGACAAGATTGCCCGAGTTTTGGGATCTTTATTTTATTTTATTTATTTATTTATTTCTCATAGCAATCTCAAACTTCTATTTAAAAAAAAAAAAGACTGAAGATAGCTGATATTTATTATGCTATCAAGATTTAACTGTAACTCCTTTCATTGTAATTTTCAACTGTACTCTCTATTAGACTTCCAATCCCGAAGGTTTATTCCAAGAATGGTAACAGGGGGAATTTAGTTACAAATGTTGATAAGGAGGTTTAGTTTTGGTTGGTCAACTGCATTTGAACTTTTGAATTTGGAGTTAGAAGGAAATTACAACTTCCTTAGTCGGTTATGGTGTTAAAAAGGAAGTTACAACTTCTTTAGTCGGTTCTGGAGTTAGAAGGAAGTTACAACTTAGTTGGTAATGTGTTTCTCCTTTTATGTTGCTTTGTGTTCTGTTTTTTGGGCATTATGTTGTCTTGTGTTAAGTTAGTTTGTAAAGGTGTGGAGAGCAAGTTAACCCTCTCAAATTGGTCACAAAGATGACAAGTTGTAATTCCAACAGTGTTATCTATTAGTAAATAAAGGGTACCTATCACACTCATGTCTTGATATTCAAGTGAAATGATTATTTTCCAAGAAAAAGTTATCAGGGTTCTCTCTTAGGTCGAAAAAGTTATGAGGGTTCTCTATTAGGTTGATATTAACCTTAACTTCTACAGTCCAATATGTCAAACATGCTTTCCAATTTTCTCTTAAAGAATGCCATGAAGCCTCAAGGTAGACTGTAGCCAAAGACCTATCTTAAATTTCTGTCTCTCCTTTTTCCCCCCTAATCTTCTGCCCTTTTTTTCCTTTTCTCTACAAGTGAGATTCTTTTCAAATTCTTGCTACACATCTCAAAAGTATTTCAAATAATCTTTCTGAGTTTCATTCACTGGTGCAACCTTTTTATGCTTAACAGATTCAATTATCCTTAAAATTTCTTCCTTCTAAGAGATTAAGAGCAGGATATTTTGAAACATGGATTGTAAACTTTGAATAATTTTGTAGACGAGGATCATACTCACAGATAAGGGAAATGGTTCCTACCACTAACTCCAAACCTTTCATTGTCTGAATTGGTGCACTTGCAGGCAGGCGATGGATGGTTTTTGAATTCTGCAAGACAATCTTTAGGCTTTATTCTTGCAGATAATGGATTTGATGTGTGGATAGGAAATGTGCGTGGAACACGGTGGAGTCATGGGCATATATCCCTATCAGAGGATGAGAAGGTATTTGTAGGTTACTTTATTATAAAATGCCTTGGGCAGGTTGTTAATTAAATGCAAAGAAAGAACATATTAATAGAAAGGATTTCTTCATTGTTTTGTGGGTGCATGGCATGTGTCTAGAAAGTTTAATAATGATACAAACATCCTGCTGCTCATCCATGCTCAATGCTTTGAGGTGGAGAGTATCCTGCAGTCAATTATAGAGGTTCAAACAAATTAGAGTGAGGTTTTGTGGAGTTCAGCAATTACATGCAGATTATCTTAAATCTCTGCACTATATTGTTTGGTGGATTACTGATTCAAAAGCATCTCAGGACAATCTTGAAAGTAATGTTAACAAAAATTGCATATGTTTAGTCTGTTTTTTTGTCTTTGACTGTAGTATGTTCTGACTGTAGGAATTTTGGAATTGGAGTTGGGAAGATTTGGCTCTGTATGATTTTGCAGAAATGATTGACTACATAAATTCATTGACAAACAGAACAGTTTATGTTGTTGGGCATTCACAGGTCTCATATCTTTTCCTTTTATAAGATTTTTTATCTGAAATTTTTGTTTGTTGCTCATGTCATCTTTTACCTTTGTTTACAGGGAACAATCATGTCCTTTGCTGCTCTTACCGAACCAGACATAGCCAAGAAAGTTGAAGCAGTTGCTCTTCTAAGTCCCATATCGTACTTGGACCATATCACTGCTCCATTAGTACGTCTAATGGTTGACACGCATCTTGATACGGTATTCCTTGCTTGTTATTTTGTGATTAGCATTGATTGTATTACCAACAGTAATAAGCTTGTTTCATATATTTTTCTCGGCAGATAATTCTTGCCACGGGATTTCATGAACTTAACTTTAAAAGGTTGCCCATGCTATGTCCAATTTTGTTTTTGTAATTGGCTGTATTTTAAGCTTCAGCATAGTACATAATGCTAATGTCTATGTTTTTATATGCTACTTCAGCAATTGGGGAACGGTCCTTTTAGATAATCTTTGTGATCGGCTTGTTAACTGCATCAATATTCTAAGTTCAATAACAGGTTCTCTTACTGCAAATCTCTTCATGTTTCTTCTCTCTTTCTTATTTCTCTTTTCTTTACCTTCCAAGCCATTGCATATGAAATTGTTGCTAAAATGCTTTCTGTTAATGATTCTTTCTCCCTATTTAATTAAAGTTAAATGATTAATTTTTTTAATATATATATATATATAATTATGATTTAGTAATGATTGACATCGGTATACATTAGAGTAATTAAAAGAAATTAGCAATATTGGATTCCAAATTCAAGAAGCAAAATATTTTTGCAATTCTTGAATTTGGAATCCAATATTGCTAATTTCTTTTAATTACTCTAATGTATACCGATGTCAATCATTTTTGCAATTCTTGAATTTGGAATCCAATATTGCTAATTTCATTTGATTACTCTAATATACCGATGTCAATCATTACTAAATCATAATTTTATGTGTTTAGTGGGTACATCTTCTCTTAAAACTGGAAGGCTTAGGATGGAAAATATTACTAATATTTACCATGTGCTCCATTTTTCATATGATATTGCTGCCAGGAAGCTTCTATTCGTGCAATTCATGTAATGGGCTACCAACTTGCTAAGCTCTATTTGTTATTCTGTTGCGTATCTGCATTTTCATCCATTTATTGAACCTTAATTTTATATGCTATACTGTATATCATTTTCAGGATTTAAGTGCCCTAGGACGTTAAAATTCTATTTTAGTACTCAATAAAATGTCATGATCGAATAATGATTGATGTCCGGATATATAATATCATGTTTCTTCTAGTACTCGGAGAAAAATTGAGTACAACTTAGAAAAGAAAATCGATAATGAGTTGTTGATTGGAATGACAGGATGAAATATTGCTTTATTCTTTATAGGGAAGTTTCAAGTTTGAATGTTCAATCTATTAAAATGCAGGCACTTAAATTTCCTAACAAGGCCTTCTTATAATGCTGCAGGGGAGAATTGTTGCCTTAATGGCTCATGTTTTGACTTATTTTTCGAATATGAACCACATCCATCATCAGCAAAAAACCTGCACCATCTTTTCCAGAGTACGCTCACGCAATATTTTCTCTCAGCTTCATGTTCTATTATTCTATGACTTTGATGGATCTATAAATTCTTTACCTGCACTTATGTGTTGGGAAGTTAATTTTAGTGTTCCCTTGTGAAGTTTAATATAAATCCTTGAACATTTGATGGTGAATGTTCCAAAACTCTTTCAAGAAACCTCCGAGAAATGAACTTGCACATTGATCTTCTTCCTTACATAACTTTTTCAAGAAACCTCCGAGATATATCAAAAAACCCATCAAAGCACAACCATAAAGAATACTCCAGTTCCTACATAGACCTTTTTTTATCTTTAACAATTTACTTCAGACAACAAATTTGCCAACTCTCTGCAACCCTTAGCAATTTTTCTTCCTCTGGCTTCTTTTTCTTCCCATTTAATTTCTTCAAATAATCTAGGAGGCTATTCCTCATAGAGACTTTCATATGCACTTTAACTTATTTCGTTTGAGCCCTTTCCCTAGTGACTTTTCATCTTCCATCGAATCCATCACTTTCCATCAACTTTATCTCTAACTAAACTCACCCCTCTATTTTCGAAGCAACGTTTATCAATTACTGAACTCAGCTTGCTTTTTCACTTCCACGTCCATAAATTCTTTTAACTCCCCGCCTAATGTCTCTTCAGCTGCCCAAGAAATTTCAGAACCACTTTTCCCTTGAAAAATCCTGAGGAATCTTCCCATCCTTGATTGAATTTCTACGACCTTTGCTTTCCACCCTTTCCCTATTCTTTTCAGTCAAAGCTTCAATTACTGTTTGATTTTTCCGGAGCTTCTTGTCTTCTTTCACATATTCTAGGTACAAACTGCATCCTTTGCTTATTATTCTCAAGCTGTTTTTCTTTCGCAGTTAAACTTTACAATATTGTACTTAAGTAAGTACATTAGTGATGCCTTAGGATCAGTTTTTCTGTTAAATCTGTTGATGTTCTAGACAAAGTCATTGCATAAGCATTTGAGGATCGCCTAAGTCGTTAGACATAAGCTCATAAAAATGTGACTATAGAAAGTAAAAGGAGAAGACTTATGCAAGAATCTATTCTGATATTCATGTGAAAGTTTTGAGAGGCAGTAGTATTTGTAATCACTCTATCTGCCATATAACAGAACAAACTTCTCCTTTAACAACAGAAAAACTGATCTTAAACCATAACTAATGTCCTGACTTCAACACATAACAACAATTTACTACATTGAAATTGAATTATTGGTTTGAAGAATTGATGCAATTTACAAATCAGTAAGTTGGTTGGGAGTTTGTTTTCCTCTTTCCTACTGGCAGGATCGGGAGGCTGTTCGAGACAGCTGATTTAACTGCCTTAATTTTCTTTTTCCAGTGATTCGCAAGGGCACTTTTTCCAGGTATGACTATGGATTGTTAAAGAATCTAAGAGTCTACGGTCAAAGGATGCCTCCTGCATTCGATCTCAGTCGTATTCCTAAGTCGTTGCCAGTATGGATGGCGTATGGTGGCAACGACGAGTTGTCAGATTGGACAGATCTGCAGCACACCATCAAGGAGTTGAAGTCGGTACCAGAGTTGGTTTACCTTGAAAATTATGGTCATGTCGACTTCATTTTGAGCATGAAAGCGAAGGAAGATGTGTATGATCCTATGATCAAATTCTTTAAATCCTTGGAAAAGTCAAGTAGTTTGTAAAGTGAATGCTGGTTAATGTCATTCAATAGTAAATATGTGTGGATATACCTTTGTACGTAAATTGGTCATGGATGTACCTTATGGAGACTAAAATGTTCTATATGTTTTGTATTAATTTCTAAACTTTGCCCACACGAACAACAAAAAGAATAAGAAAGAAAGAAAGAAAATTATTTTTTACTCTATATAATTCAATTTGAAACAATTTTCTTAGTACACCATGGGTAAGGGATACGAACCTTTTGACCTTTAAAGGGGTAAGTCATGTTTTGATAAGTTAAACTATGTTCACGTTGACAGATTTGCACGTTAAATTTAATAAATTGTAAAGTTGGGAAGAAGATTTGTGACTATGGTCTTTATAATTTTAATTTTCTTTTGGGTACTTTTTAGTTGGACTTGACAATTTATAGCTAAGTTTGAATATTTATTTTTAAGGGTCCGTTTGATAATCATTTGCTTTTGTTTAATAACCAAGTCTATTTTGGCTTTCTGTTTTTTTAAAAAAACATTTTTAAAATTACAAGTAAATTTCAAAAACCAAAAAAAATAGTTTTTAAAAACATATTTATGTTTTTTTAAAAATTCATGTTTATTCTTATGTTTTTTCCCCTTTGACATATCTCTTTCCAACAAAACTTCATTTTCTAACTCTTTGCTATCTAAAAATTTCTCCTCTACATTTGTCTCTAAAAAATTTCCCTATATAATTTTTATTTCTCTCTCCCTAAAATTTTCATCTCTACGTAACTTTTTTTTTTTATCTATAAAAAATATTTATCTTTATTGAACTTCTTTTATCTTTTCTCTTCTAAATTTTTTTTCTCTCTAACTTATCTATTTTTTTATATTTCTCCCTAACTTTTCTTCCTCTCTAATAAATCTATCTCTAACTTTTCTCTTAAAAAATTTCTCTCTAAATTTTTTCTCATTACAACTTTTGTTTATTTTTCTCATTTACTCTTAACTTTACTCTCTTTTGTTTATTTTTCTCATTTACTCTTAACTTTACTCTCTCTCTCAAGTTGCTGATTTTATTTAACTTTTTTTTCTCTAAAATTTATCTATTTCTCTCTAACTTTTCTTTATCCTAACTAATATTTTTGTGGAGTCTAAGTAACATTATCTCTTAACATATCTCTCTTTAATTTCTCTCTCTAAATACTTTTGTTTCATGTCTCTAAATTTACCACGTTTTTCTCTCTAAAACATTTGGTATCTATGTCTCTAAATTTTTATTTTCATGTTTCCACTCATTTTTCTCTCACTAAAACATCTATTCATCTCTCTAAATGCAACGAAAAGCTATGGTTTCTAAACATTTTTTCTCTCTAAAATTGTTCATAATAACATTGGTGTATCAGTTGTATATCAACACTCTTTCAAAATTCATTTCAAATACAATGTTGATGTATCGATAGTATATCATTACTCATTAAAAATGCATTTCTAGTATATCTCATTAGTGTATCAGTAGTATATCAACACTGATTCAAAATGCAATTTCAAGCATTGGTGTATCGGTAGTTTATCGGCACTCATTCAAAATTCATTTAAAGTATAACATTGGCATTTCAATAGTGTATCAATACCCATTCAAAGTACATTTCAAGTATATCATTAGTTGTGTCAGTAGTATATCAGCATTGTTACGTAATTTTTGCAATACTGCAGGTGTATGGGTCAAGTTTTAATATAGTGATAAGAGTGTTCGAGTATCGTCCTCAGAATTGAGGTTCTAGTTCACTTAATTACTACGAATACAATTAGTTAGTTTTATTTAGAGAGAAATCGAAGGATAGGATCAAAACTAAAATAACACAATAACTGAAAATAAAGATAGAAACAAATCAGGAGAGAAATATCCTATGAAATTGATTTCACCAATTAGACCAACAATTCAACTAATTAAACAACCAAGATTTAACATGCAAATATTCTATAAGTCAAGTCTTATATCATGAATGGCTCTTTCGAAGACGAGCACTTCTCATGCAATATTATAAAACTGACATCTCTATTTAGCTTTTAATAACATGCATGACATTAAGACCATTCTTTTAACAACCTCTAAAGTAGCCATATTCATTGACATGTTAGAACTACCCTTATTCATGAAGTTCTAGTCTAAACCACTCTTTGTCAAGCATGAATCTAGACCAATAAAACAAATAATATATGACCAAAAGATTATAAGCATTAAGCACATAAAAACATGAATGAAATTAAAAGCATTCAATCAAGGCATTCAATTAAATCAAGTCATACGGTCTAATGACTACATCAATCTCTAAAATAAACGAATCTAGCCACTCATGTTCATTATTACAAACCCTAAACCCAACAACAATTCCCATAACAAAAACTACTATTAAATGAGTGCTTGAAATCTATTCCTCTTGCTCCAATAGTCTCTTCCAACTCTCCAAATAATGTATCTTTCGAAATTACTGTTATGTCTCTCCAAATTGGCTCCCTTAAAACGTAGACAAAAAGATTAATATATAGGTTTCTTACTGCAGCGTCAAGGCTCTTCAATTTTGGAAAATCCACATTAAGGAAAGGCAGCATTGAGATGCTCCCAGCAGCGTCTCGACACTTCGAACAAAATTCTTCAAAATGAGGCACGAACATGTTTAAGGTTAATATTCGTAGCGTCTTGACGCTCTTTAGGGCATTGAGACGCTCTCTGTGCAAGCCTCTTAGCTTGTTTGCTGCAGTTTAGGGCATCTCGACGCTTTGATAGCGCCTCGACGCTATATCCTCGAGAATTTTGACTTGATTCTTTCCTTCTCTTGGCTTGGTTACTTCAAATAATGGTATCCAATTAACTCATTGATAAGTATTAAATTGATCACATTTATTATGTCTAATTTCCTTACATTTTAATTGCATATTGTGCTTAATTGTTAAAATTGTGTTTAATTTAGTTTAGGTGGTAAATTGCCCAATATTTGGTAAAATTAGTCTAAAATGCATACATTAGTTTAAATTCATAAATAGAAATGAAATAGGAAAAGAATTAGGAAAAATGAAAAAATGAAAAAAAAAAAAAAACAGAAAGCAATATAAAAACTTAAAATAAATAATAAATATACATAACAAATTTTGTTGTTTTTTTTTTCTTTGTATAGGTGGCATGGAAGACTTCTTGAGTGGGCTTCTTCAAAGTCTTAAGGATAAACAAAATTGGCCACCATTTGTGGAGAAGACTCCTTCATGCATTCTTTTTGGCAAAATTTAGGGAGTGGGAAAAACTATTTTTAGTGGGGCTTTCTACCTATAAAAGGAGCATTGAATGGAGCATTGAAGCAAGAAGAAAAGAAGAGTTCTAGCTTCTTTTGTAAAAAGGGTTTAGAGAGTGAAAAGAGTGTTTTCAATTTTCTTTAGTTCTTTGAGTTTTCTTTTTTTTTTTCCTTTATGTTTTCTCCCCTTCATAGTTTTTATTACTTTTCCACCATGTGTGGCTAAGTTTTAATTTCTAATTCAAGGGTGATTTAATTTTCCAATTGTAATTTTGTGAGGCTTTGGGCCAAGTTGAAATTTTGTCTTTAATTCAAGAATTCTTTGTTTCTTATTCCTATTTATATGATTGATTGTTATTTAATTAAATTGACGCTTTAATTTAGTATCAATTGATTAATTGCTATTTATGATTTGTGATCCGTAATTGTCACAATGGATTAAAATATGTAGCAAAGAGTTGGCTTATGTGTGTGTAATTATGGCTTTTCCATTTTACATAGCTTGCATAATAGACTCTAGGGAAACAAAGAAACAAAAATTAATTAATTTGTAGCTATCTCAATTAGTTAGTTTTGGTTTAGTCATTCTCATTGTTTTTAATGCTATTATTTAATCGATATGGAACGCTATCGTACCCAATTGATTAAATGGTAAAGTTTGATTTTGATACTTGGTCAAAGTCAGTTAAAATATGAGAATTTACACTTGTTATGACTTTTCCAAATAAGTAGACTAAGTTCTTGAATTTGAGAAATTGAAATTGATTTTTTTTAAGCCTATGATTAAAATTACAATTGGATGAAATTTATACCCTTGAATTGGAATTTTCATAAAAATGATTTTTTTATTCATTTTTTTTATTATTTAATTAATTACAATTTTTGTTCAACAATTCAAACCCCCTTATTTTATTATTATTTATTCATTAACTTTGAGAAATTAATTCAATTGGTTCCTTTGGGATTCGACCTGGTCCACTATTTCTACAAGTTAGATCTAGAGAACCAGTAATTATTTTGGAGGGCTTCGACAACCCGACCAAAATTTGGCGCCGTTGCCGGGGAACTATTTTAGTTTCTCATTGTTTAATTTATTTGTTTATTTTACAGTGTATGAGTCGTTCTTCTCGAAATATTGAATTGCAGTACAATTCTGAAATCGAGAAGACAGCACGTAGACTGAGGAAGGAGACTAAAGAAAGAAAACGTCATCTTAGAGAGGAAGCCAATAGAGATTTTGATAGTGGTGACACATCTACATTTCAAGATCAACTTCAAGAGGAGATGGCAGACAACACGGCAGAGAGAACTCTCAAGCAGCTGGCAGCACCTGATTTAAATCAACAACCTTTATGCATTACTTTTCTTACAATTGCATGTGATTTTGAACTTAAATCAGGCTTAATTCACTTACTCCCTTCTTTTCGTGGATGTGCAGGTGAAGACCCTCATAAGCACTTGAAGGAATTCCACATCGTATGCTCTGGAATGAAACCCCATGGTGTCACAGAAGAGCAAATCAATCTTAGAGCTTTTCCTTTTTCTTTAAAGGATCAAGCAAAAGATTGGCTCTATTACCTACCTTTCGGTTCGATTAGGACGTGGAATGAGATGAAGAGATTGTTCTTGGAGAAATTCTTCCCAGCATCAAGAGCTGCAAACATCAGGAAGGAGATTTATGGCATAACACAGATCACTGGGGAGACGTTGTACGAATATTGGGAGAGATTCAATAGATTGTGTGCTAGTTTTCCCCACCACCAAATTTCTGACCAACTCCTAATCCAATACTTTTATGAGGGATTGTTGCCAATGGATAGGAGCATGATTGATGCAGCCAGTGGTGGAGCATTAGTAAACAAGACACCTGAAGCAGCCAAACAATTAATTTCAAACATGGTAGAGAATTCCCAACAATTTGGGACCAGAGCTGGTGGAGCTGTTCAGCAGGTTAAAGAGGTAAGTGAACTTAAAAATCAAATTTCTGATCTAACTGCTCTGGTTCGTCAAATGGTTGTAGGGCAATTGCAGACAGCAAAGGTGTGTGGAATATGCTATCTTCCAGGACATCCTACAGAAGCGTGCTCTCAACTGCAACAAGATTCCTTTCAAGAAGCCAATGCCATAGGAGGATTTTCTGGTCAACCTCAAAGGAAGTATGATCCCTACTCTAACCATTACAATCCTGGATGGAGAGATCACCCGAACTTCAGCTACGGAAATCAAGGAGGACAACAGAGACAACCTCCTCAGAATTTTGGTAGACCACCACAAGCTCCTATGCAAGCTCAGACTTCAAACTCAGGTATGTCTTTGGAAGATGTTGTTAAGACTTTAGCTAACAGTACTCTTCAATTTCAACAGGAGACAAGGGCAGGCATGCAGAATTTGGGCAACCAAATTACTCAATTGGCTACATCAGTTAGTAAATTGGAAGCCCAAAATTCTGGAAAGTTACCTTCACAGCCAGAGGTGAATCCAAGGGAGAATGTCAGTGCAATTATGCTGAGAAGTGGGAAAGAGATTCCCTCAGGAGAGATTCCACCAAAGGAGAGAGAATTAAGCAAGGAAAAAGAAGGAGAAGAAGCTTCTTCTAAGGCACCAAACAGGGTAAAACTTGATCCTCCTCTATCTTTTCCTTCACATACTTCACTACCTCTTTTTCCTAGCAGGTTAGCAAAGCCAAAAGAAGATGAACATGAAAAGGAGATCCTTGATACATTTAGGAAGGTAGAGATTAATATCCCATTGTTGGATGCTGTCAAGCAAATTCCCAGGTATGCAAAGTTCTTGAAGGAATTGTGCACAAGGAAGAGGAAAACAAAAGAAAAGGAAAAAGTTGTGGTAAGTAAGAATGTGTCGGCTATCTTGCAAAAGAATATGCCAGAAAAGTGTAAGGATCCAGGTATGTTTTCGTTACCTTGTATTATTGGTAATAAGAAAATAGAGCATGCCATGTTAGATTTAGGAGCTTCCATTAATGTCATGCCATTTTCTATTTATCAAGAATTAAAATTAAATGACTTACAAGAAACTGGTGTAGTAATACAATTAGCTGACCATTCTTATATTCACCCTCTAGGAGTTGTTGAAGATGTCCTAGTGCAAGTTAATGAACTCATATTCCCTGTTGACTTTTACATCTTAGAAATGGATAGTAATTCACATTCAAAATCTGCTTCAATTTTGTTAGGGCGACCATTCATGAAAACAGCTAAGACAAAGATTGATGTAGATGAGGGTACTCTCTCGGTAGAGTTTGATGGAGAGATTGTTAAATTTAATATTTTCGATGCCATGAAATATCCTAATGATGAGCATTCTCTTTGTCATATTGATGTGATTGATTCAATTGTACAAGATGTATTCATAGAGGAAAATATTGAGCATGAGCATGAATCAAATGGACAATCTAGTTTAGAAGAAATGGATGATAAAATTGGTGTAGAAAAGTTGTTTTTATCAGAACCAGTAAATTCAAATGCTGAAATTTCTACTTCAACTAACAAAATGTTATCTTCTATCATGCAGGCACCAAAACTGGAGTTGAAAGCTTTGCCAGATCACCTTAAATACGTGTATTTGGGTGAAGTTGATACATTGCCTGTCATCATCTCGAAAGAACTTACAACGGAACAAGAAGAAAAGTTGGTTAGAACCTTGAAAGAATACAAACTTGCAATTGGATGGACTTTGGCCGACATAAAAGGCATTAGTCTATCAATTTGCATGCACCGAATTCTACTTGAGGACAATACCAAAACATCAAGGGAGCCGCAAAGAAGGTTGAATCCAACTATGAAAGAAGTGGTAATGAAAGAGATACTCAAGTTGTTGGACGCAGGTATCATCTATCCAATCTCAGATAGTGAGTGGGTAAGTCCAATTCATGTAGTTCCGAAGAAAACTGGAATTACTGTGGTAAGGAATCAAAATAATGAACTTGTACCCATGCGTGTGCAAAATGGTTGGAGAATGTGTATTGATTTTAGAAAACTTAATCAAGTGACGAGAAAAGATCATTTTCCTTTACCTTTCATTGACCAGATGGTAGAACGATTAGCTGGCAAACCCTTTTTTTGTTTTCTTGATGGCTTTTCAGGTTTCTATCAAATCCCTATTGCACAAGAAGACCAGGAAAAGACAACATTCACTTGTCCCTTTGGGACCTATGCTTATCGGCGAATGCCTTTTGGTCTTTGTAATGCTCCAAGTACGTTTCAGAGATGCATGATGAGTATTTTTTCTGAATATATTGAGAAATGCTTTGAAGTATTTATGGATGATTTTACTGTATATGGAGATTCATTTGATGAATGCCTGGATAATTTGACCAAAATTATGAAAAGATGCATTGAAACTAACTTGGTCTTAAATTATGAGAAATGTCATTTTATGGCCACCCAAGGCATTGTACTAGGGCATGTTGTATCTTCTAGGGGTATAGAGGTCGATAAAGCGAAGGTGGATATTATTGCAAACTTACCTTACCCTACCAATGTTAGGGGAGTGCGTTCTTTTCTTGGACATGCAGGATTTTATCGCAGGTTTATCAAGGATTTCTCAAAAATTGCTTTGCCAATGACGAATTTACTGCAGAAGGAAGTTCAATTCGAGTTTGGAAAAGAATGCAAAAAGGCGTTTGATAAGTTGAAAGAGTTGTTGACAAGTGCACCTATTATTCAGCCACCTCGATGGGACTTGCCCTTTGAAATCATGTGTGATGCAAGCAACTATGCAGTGGGAGCAGTTCTAGGCCAACGAGTTGACAAGAAAAGTCATGTCATCTATTATGCTTTCAGAACCTTGAATCCTGCTCAATGCAATTATTCCACTACGGAAAAAGAGCTTTTGTCAATTGTTTTTGCTTTAGATAAATTTCGATCTTATGTACTTGGTTATGAAGTTGTTGTGTTTTCTGATCATGCAGCTTTGAAGTATCTTTTGGCAAAGAAAGAATCAAAACCGAGGTTGCTTCGGTGGATTTTGCTTCTTCAAGAGTTCAACATGAAAATCAAAGACCGAAAAGGAGTGGAGAATTCTGTTGCAGACCACTTGAGTATATTGGTAAGAGAAGAAGATGATCTACCATTCAATGATGACTTTCCAGATGAGCATTTGTTCCAACTCAAAGGTATGATTCCTTGGTATGCTGATATGGTCAATTATTTGGTTACGAGAAATCTACCTTATTGTCTTAGTAAGTCTAGAAAAGCAAAAATAAAAAGTGAGTCAAAATATTATGTTTGGGATGAGCCTTTCTTATGGAAATTTTGTTCTGATCAAGTGATTAGGAGATGTGTGCCTGAAAATGAATTCCAGTCTATTTTAGCTTTTTGCCATGATTATGCATGTGGAGGGCACTTTGGGCCTAGATGAACTGCTAGAAAAATCTTAGATAGTGGTTTGTATTGGGAATCTATGTTTAAAGATGCATATCAATTTTGTAAGAGTTGTGAGAGATGCCAAAAAGTAGGTGCAATAACACGTAGGAATGAAATGCCTCAAGTTCCAATTCTTATTTGTGAAATATTTGATGTATGGGGTATTGATTTCATGGGCCCTTTACCATCTTCTTGTGGCTTTTCTTATATACTTTTGGCTGTGGATTATGTGTCAAAATGGGTGGAAGCAAAAGCCACCAAAACTGATGACTCTCAAGCTGTTGTAGGTTTTATCAAAGCTAACATCTTTAATAGGTTTGGAATTCCAATTGCCATTATTAGTGATCAAGGAACTCATTTTTGCAATAGAACGGTCGAAGCTTTGATGAGGAAGTATGGAGTGAATCACCGAGTGGCCACTGCCTACCACCCTCAAACCAATGGACAAGCTAAAGTTTCCAATAGAGAAGTTAAATCCATCTTGGAGAAAACGGTGAATCCAGGAATAAAAGATTGGAGCCTTCGTTTGGACGACGCGCTGTGGGCTTATCGAACGGCCTACAAGACTCCTATAGGGATGTCTCCTTATCGGTTGGTTTTTGGTAAGGCATGTCATTTACCGGTGGAGATTGAGCATAAACCTTATTGGGCGGTTCGACGATGCAACATGGACCTAGACAAAGCTGGAGCATCAAGGTTATTGCAATTGCAAGAATTGGAGGAGTTGCGGCTGGATGCTTATGAGAATTCAAGAATTTATAAAGAGAAATCCAAATTGTTTCATGATAACATGCTTGTTCGAAAACAATTTGAGATTGGCCAAAGAGTTTTGTTATATAATTCTCGATTGAAGTTTATGCCTGGTAAGTTTCGTTCTCGATGGATTGGCCCATTTGTTATTACTAATTTATTTCCTTATGGTGCAGTGGAAATAAAAAGCTTGGATTCAGATAAAATTTTCAAGGTGAATGGTCATAGATTGAAAATTTTCCATGGGGTGAAATTGCTCCATGTCTCATTAGCTTCCGGTTGGATCGCCCCACTTATTTGGATAAATGAAACCTTTCTTGGCTCCGTCAAGCAAAACGACGTTAAACAAAAGTGCTTATTGGGAGGCAACCCAAATGTTTTCTTTACTTTTCCAACTCTTTATTCTCTTTCTCTTGGTTTGTTTTATTTTTAGTTTTTTATTTTTATTTTTTTTAATTTAATTTTGTATGCAGGGCATTAATTTTTAATAAGGCGTGACCACCCATTCTCTCAACACCACAAACTATCCAGTCTAAGTTGTTTGCAAATCAGGGGAGTTTAATTTTCTTCTCTTGTTCATTTCTTTTGTGAACAATCTGCTTAGTTATACATTGAGGACAATGTATAGTTTAGGTGTGGGGGAGGTTTTGTTATACAATTTCTTTTCTAAAAAAAAAATTGCTTTGAATTTAGCATGTTTTAATTTGTACATGTTCATTTTTCTTTTGAAACCTTGAGTCTTTATTGATATCCTTGAATGCCTTGTAAGTTAAGGATGCATCTTTGGTTTGAATTTTAATGCATGAGAGAGATGAGCATGATTAGTGTTTTCTTTAAAAATTATATGATAGTGTCTTATTGATTTATTGATTGAAAAGTGCACAAGGCTTGATGCAAATTACACCTCCCAGTGAGTTTTTGGGCCTATGAGCAACTCATTATATTTTGCTCCATTTATTTCATGATGAGTGTTGTCAAACTTAGTGTGCTTATTCTAGAACTTGCTTGTGAATGCATTTTGAGACCATATTTTTTGGATTGATGCTTTAATATGATAAGGGCAAATTAGGATTAACCAATTTTTTGACTCCTAATAAAATACCTACCTTTATGTTTTTCCCTTTAGTTAGCCACGTTGAGCCTATTTCCTATTTTTTCTTGGTTCTAACACATTATATTCAGCCTAAGACCATTTTGTTTGTTAGCCTCAACATTTGTACCTTTGCCAAGACAAGAGAAAATTTTGCATGGTAGTTAATGTTTGAGTGAGAAAAAAAAAATCAAAAAGAGGAAATTTGTGAAAAAAATGTAAGGTAAAAAAAGAAAAAAGAAAAAAGAAAAAAAAAAGGTGTGCCTTAACATCAACAAAAAAAAAAAAAGAACAAAAAAGAAAAAAAAAAAAGAGAGGAATATATATATATTTGGAGAAAATTTTGCCAAAAGCATTTGAATTATTAAATGTTACTTCTCCAAAGTTCTTAGTGCTTGAATGAGACATGAGAATAAAATTCAAAGTCTTGGGTAGTGTGTTTTGTGATTGTTATGTGGCATTAATATCATGCAAGTACACAACTCTTGTCTTGATTGTGAAGACACCTAAAATTTTCCTCCTACCATACCCTTACCTAAGCCCCATTACAACCCTTGTTAAGTCCCTTTGATTTTTGCATTTAATTCATCTATAGTGTGGAAATTTGATTCATTTGCAAGCCTATGGTAATAACATGCTATGTTTTGATTTTGAGAGTAAAAGCACCCTAAATAAATACTTTGAGAGTATTGAGTGAAACCATGTGAGGGTGTTAAGTCTTGTTGCATTTGATTTTGGTGAATTTATGAGATGCTGGAGTTTTTGTATAAAATGTATCCTATGAGTGCTCATTCTCTTAATTGTCATTACAATTCAACATTGATGTGTAATTGGCTTTATTGGTATTCTTGGATATTGAGAGAGATGAAAAGGGAGTAGAGGGTAGAATTGGTATGTTGAGTTAAGGTGTGCTTGAGGACAAGCATGGATTAGGTGTGGGGGAATTTGATAAGTATTAAATTGATCACATTTATTATGTCTAATTTCCTTACATTTTAATTGCATATTGTGCTTAATTGTTAAAATTGTGTTTAATTTAGTTTAGGTGGTAAATTGCCCAATATTTGGTAAAATTAGTCTAAAATTCATACATTAGTTTAAATTCATAAATAGAAATGAAATAGGAAAAGAATTAGGAAAAATGAAAAAATGAAAAAAAAAAAAAAAAAAACAGAAAGCAATATAAAAACTTAAAATAAATAATAAATATACATAACAAATTTTGTTGTTTTTTTTTCTTTGTATAGGTGGCATGGAAGACTTCTTGAGTGGGCTTCTTCAAAGTCTTAAGGATAAACAAAATTGGCCACCATTTGTGGAGAAGACTCCTTCATGCATTCTTTTTGGCAAAATTTAGGGAGTGGGAAAAACTATTTTTAGTGGGGCTTTCTACCTATAAAAGGAGCATTGAAGGGAGCATTGAAGCAAGAAGAAAAGAAGAGTTCTAGCTTCTTTTGTAAAAAGGGTTTAGAGAGTGAAAATAGTGTTTTCAATTTTCTTTAGTTCTTTGAGTTTTCTTTTTTTTTTTTCCTTTATGTTTTCTCCCCTTCATAGTTTTTATTACTTTTCCACCATGTGTGGCTAAGTTTTAATTTCTAATTCAAGGGTGATTTAATTTTCCAATTGTAATTTTGTGAGGCTTTGGGCCAAGTTGAAATTTTGTCTTTAATTCAAGAATTCTTTGTTTCTTATTCCTATTTATATGATTGATTGTTATTTAATTAAATTGACGCCTTAATTTAGTATCAATTGATTAATTGCTATTTATGATTTGTGATCCGTAATTGTCACAATTGATTAAAATATGTAGCAAAGAGTTGGCTTATGTGTGTGTAATTATGGCTTTTCCATTTTACATAGCTTGCATAATAGACTCTAGGGAAACAAAGAAACAAAAATTAATTAATTTGTAGCTATCTCAATTAGTTAGTTTTGGTTTAGTCATTCTCATTGTTCTTAATGCTATTATTTAATCGATATGGAACGCTATCGTACCCAATTGATTAAATGGTAAAGTTTGATTTTGATATTTGGTCAAAGTCAGTTAAAATATGAGAATTTACACTTGTTATGGCTTTTCCAAATAAGTAGACTAAGTTCTTGAATTTGAGAAATTGAAATTGATTTTTTTAAAGCCTATGATTAAAATTACAATTGGATGAAATTTATACCCTTGAATTGGAATTTTCATAAAAATGATTTTTTTATTCGTTTTTTTTATTATTTAATTAATTACAATTTTTGTTCAACAATTCAACCCCCCTTATTTTATTATTATTTATTCATTAACTTTGAGAAATTAATTCAATTGGTTCCTTTGGGATTCGACCTGGTCCACTATTTCTACAAGTTAGATCTAGAGAATCAGTAATTATTTTGGAGGGCTTCGACAACCCGACCACTCATTTTTCACCATAAATCTTCTAAAATCTATATTTTGCTCCAAATACTCACTTTCTACAAAAAAAATAGATATGAGCGTCAAAGTAATCGATTAAACTATAAAACTAGCATAAAATAGGGCCTAAAGATAGCACATTTTCTGTGCTATCAAACACTCATTCAAAATTCATCTAAAATATAAAATTGGTGTATCAATAGTAATATCAATACTAATTAAAAATTCATGATTTCAAGTATATCATTAGTGTATCAGTAGTATATCAACATTCATTCTAAATGCAATTTCAAGTATAACATTTGTGAGTCAGTAGTATATCAGCACTCATTCAAAATTCATTTCAAGTATAACATTAGTGTATCAATTGTATATTAGTACTCATTCAAAATGCATTTCAAGTATATCAGAAGTATATCAGCACTCATTCAATCATTAGTGTGTCAGTAGTTTATCAACACTCATTATTCAAAATTTATTTAAAGTATATAACATGAGTGTATTAGGGCATGTTTGGGAGTGATTTTGGAATGCCCAAAATCACTTTTGACATGCCCAAAATCAATTTTCCTTCAAAATTGTGATGTTTGGTAATGATAAGAAAGTGATTTTGAAAACATCAAAAATCACTTTAAGTGATTCCCGGTCAATCACTTGGGAGGTGATTCCCAAGTGATTTTGTCTCTAAAATGACTATAATTTCATATTTTTAAAAATCTTACTTTTTGTGACGGGTAAAAACCGTCATCTTTGATAAAAATTCATTAATTTCCATTAAAAATTAATTCCCATTAATTTCCAACTTCTATATATATATTAATTTCAAAAGCAATACTCTTTTTAGTAATTTGATGGTTCTAAAATCACCTTTGAAAATAAAGGTTAATCGTTTAAAAAAATACTTTTAATTAAATTTAAATCACTTATACAAGAGTGAAACCAATTATTAAAATGATTTATAACTAAAACTTTTACAAAATTAATTATAATTAAATCACTTAGCTTAAAACACTTATTTTAAAGTCACTCTAAAAAATGCCCATAATCATTGAAAGTCACTTTTAATTGTATGAAAATCACTATTAAAAGTGTAGAACCAAACATTAAGATGATTATATGAAAATCACTTTTAATTAATCAATCATAAACAAATCAATTGTGCTAAAATCACTATTTCTAAAATCATTCTCAAACATGCCCTTAATAGTATATCAGTACTCATTCAAAGCATTTCAAGTATATCGTTAGTGTATCAATAGTATATCAGCATTCATTCGAAAATGTAATTTTAAGTAATCATTAGTGTATCAGTAGTTTATCAACACTCATTCAAAATTCATTTAAAGTATAACATTGGTGCTTCAATAGTATATCAATATTCATTCAAAATACATTAATTCAAGTATATTATTAGTGTTTCAGTCAACTGATATACCAAATTAAACATATAACTTATATACTTTAAAATTTGCTAAAAAGAGTAAAATTGGAATATTTTAAAAAATGAAATTCAGATTTTGAAAATTATACTATATTTGCAAATTGCAAAAACCCTAGTAAGATTTGCAAATACCCTAATCTATTTTGCTACCCATTACAATTACCCTATTAATAGTATATGATTTTTTTTGGAGTATAAAACAGATGTGAGAAATTATTCATGAAGGTTGCTACAATGTGACGGCCAATTTTGCACGGTTGGATGTATGAGAGAGAAGCTACAAAATTACTTCAAATTTGTATCTAGTGATTATTAGGGGGCATGTAGATTTTCGAATCAATATTTATAAACTATTATTGAGAATCAATTACATTGTGGCGACTTCATTGAATAATTTTTTCTAAAACATAGAAAGAAAAAAAGAAGTTTAGGGTTGGAAGAGGGAAACTCCACCTTCAAACTTCACAGCCCCTACACTAATTTAATCTCTACTGTTTAAATGACATTTCCACTTCAAGAAGTAACCTCTACTGTTTCAACGTGCTTTCTTCTCCAAATCTCTCTGATTTAAATTCATCCAGATATCCACCACCATTTGTATAGCTTTCCTTCCGTGAATCAGATCCCAAACGGTTTTGAATCAATTTCTGCAACTAGTTGTGGCTAGTCATTCCTGCTATCCACGTTGATTACAATCTAATTTGATAAAATTGAAAGTTTAGGGTGAAAACGAATACAATACGATAAGTTTAGGGGTAAAAATAGAAGTCTTCCCTATATACCAAATGCAGAGATTATTAGTGGAAAACAAGTATATGTTAATATTTGGAACTTAGAAAGTTTAGAAATTTAAATGATAAGTGAAGTAAGTATAAGAATTGAAATATTGATGAGCAAACGTACAGGGAACGGATCCTTACAAATAGAAGAGAGAGAGAAAAAAATAAATTTCCTTCACCCTAATTACTAGGAGTTCTTGTTTCCTTCTATTATAAAAACAAAAACAAAAACAGAAAAAACAAAAACGAAATTTTAATATGCTATATTTTTATGAATAATACTTACCTAATAGCAGATGAATAGGAATCTTTTCTACTAACCATCTTTCAAAATTTGACAACTATTTATTTATTTTTTTTTAAAAAAAGAGAATTCCTCTTCTTCTTCTTCTTTTTTTTTTTTTTCATTCTTCTCTCTTAATTATCAAATTCTTAATGGTGGTTTAGTAGGAGATTCCTATTGACCAGTGAGAGATAAGTATTATCCTATTTTTATTTAGCTCTGTTTGTCCTTAAATATATTGAAAATTAACTTGAATATAATTCAACTGGTTAAGACATATACCTTCGATCAAGAGATTGGAGGTTTGAATCTCTCCATTCCCACATGTTGTTGAACTCCAATACTATTTTAGTCCATGTACTTTAATTTGAGTTTCATTCCATTTTATAATCCCTATAATTTCAAATGTCCAAATTTAACCTCCGTACTTTTAATAAATCTTAAAATTAGTTTTTTGAAGTTAATTTGATCAAAATTGGTTAAATAATAATAATAACTTCCATGCAAGAAAATATATAATGCGAATATGTTTCCAAAATTTATAGAGGGATGAAGACTATATAGACTAATTTCTTCAGGAAAAGTTAACAATAAGCTAACAATAGATACTTTTTTAAAGATTTATTGAAAGTAAATGAACTAAATTTGGACATTTGGATGTACAATGACTAAAATAGAACATGTCTCAAAGCACAAGGGCCAAAATGATATATATTTTAACAAAAACAAAAAAAAGAAAACTTATTGGAAATAGACCAATACATCACCTCATAAAGTTGAGAAATTACTCAAGAAGACTAGTATTGTTGCTAATAGTTTTATACCATTAGATTTAGGAGAGAGAAATTAAAAGTTATAATTTCACCGGACATCAGGCATCCAATGACTTAGAAGGTAGCAACCACAATGTCGCGGCCATATTGAATAATTTTATCATAAAATCATAACAACTACTACTAATAGAAGAAATTTGTACTTTTTCTAGGTACTGGAAGGTATGCAAACTTGGAAACTCCCACCACCACAACCAACAGATCGTTTCCTAATCTCATCAATAAAGTCGTTAATATTTCGGTCGGAGGACCCACCATCAGCCACCGCCTTCTCCGCCGCGTTTTTCCACTCCAAAGCGTTCTGTCTTATCTCCACCCCCTTGGGCCCTTCCATGGCTTCTCTCAGGCACTTCTCAATCTCATCTCTTTGGATTAGCCTACCTTCTCTGGCGCCACGGGACAGGCGGAGGCCGACGCCGAAGACATCGACAAGAAACTTGGCGTTGGTGACCTGATCCCCCCATTGCGGAAACGTCACCACCGGCACCCCCAAGCCCATCGCCTCCACCGATGAGTTCCACCCGCAGTGCGTCACGAAACATGCTATTGATGGGTGTGAGAGCACTTGTTCTTGTGGACTCCATTGAACCACCTTCCCTCTCTGCCCGACCTCTTCCACGACCTATAAAAGAAGAAGGAATGTGAATAGAAAGGTTGAATTTATGGTAATCTATTGGTTTAATTGTTTCTTTGGGCTTAGTATAGTTTAAATATGTTATTTGATCTAAAGGTATTGACCAACTTGAGCATAGCTCAACTACTTAAGATATATAATTTCGACTTAAAGATCAGAAGTTCAAACCTCCACCCTACATTTCGTTGAATTCAAAAAAATACGATCAGGAAGTACTATACTGCCATTTACTTTTCAATTAATATTGATAATCATGGATTATATTTTGATAAGACAATTTTTTTCTATTTTTTTAAAAAATTAATAGTTTTATCTGAAAAAAATTAATAATTAACAAATTTTAGTGATGGTTAGCCTGAAGATTTTTTATGGTCGTAAGTAAATAACTGGTAAAAAAAAAGATAGAAACAGGTAGGGAAAGATAAACATGATTTATAGCTTAAGCTCTAATATGAGCTTATATAAATTGTAGAAATTGGGATATTCATTATTGTCCGATGTAAAAATGAATAAAAAAAGGGTGGCAAAAGATAGGTAGAAGGAACAAAGAGGAAAGGATATACCTCTGATACTAAATGATATGAAATTCAGAATTTCGAGTCGGCCGGTTTACAGGTAAGAGTTTATATAATAATTCCAAATTTCTCCTCTGTACATTACAATTAGAGGAAAAAAAAGAAGGACATACACGAGGTAGAGTCCAAGTTTTGACACTAAGACTTCATTTAATAACTATTTTCTTTTTTCTTTTTTGGTTATAAACAATACTTTTACATATATTTTTTTATTTTTATCACTTTTTTTTAACTTCTTCAAAAATCAAGCAAAAAATTGAAAACTATGATTTTGTTTTTAAAATTTGGCTTAGAATTGAACTATATTGTGAAGAAATGTGATTTTTTTTTTTAAAAAAAAAGAACAAGCCAAAAAATTAAAAATAAAATAGTTATCAAATGAGATCTAAAATGTTATGAAATTCAAACTTTCAAGTTGGTTTAGAGGTAAGAGGTTTAAAATTTAATCCTACGCTAATTTCAGAGAGTATGAACAAAAACATTAAAGTTTACAAACCTCAAGGGGAAGGACATGGCGCTTGGCTCCAAAACTTCTGGAAGGCGGTTTCAAAACCCACAAGAAAGAAAACCCAGAATTTTTCAGCGCATAAGCGATCTCATCAACCTGTTCTTGTTTCAAATGCACCGCACTCCCAAACGACACGTAAACCACCGACCCCTTCGGCTTCGTGTCGAGCCACTCGATACAATCATCAGCTTTCAAGCAATCTCCCGAAATGCTCGTTTTAATTGCACTACAATTCTTGAACAACGGCCCCACCGCCTTAATCGGGAAAATTTTTGACATGTAGTCAATGATCTCAGGCTCGAGCTCTTCGAATGTATCAATCAATATACAGAAGGGCTTCGAGAGGTTCGAAAACTGCCTCAAAATGTCATTCCCAATAGAATGAAAATCGTCATTTGGAAACAAAAAGCTGGGGATTTCATCAAACTTCAAAAGGGGCAAAAAAGGCAACTGAACGTCGACATTTGGTTGGATTTCAGAAGGGAAAGGGACAGAGCCACAAAAATGGTGATAATAAACGGAAAAAACAGTGCATGATTGGACCCAAAAGACGGCGGAGGAGATTCCGAGGTTGTCGGCCACGTCACAAACCCAAGGCACAAAAGGGTTGCCAATAACGCAAGAGACAGGGCCGTTTTCTTTGATTTGGTTTTCCAAGATTTGGCGGAGCGAAATGGCGCCTAGGCGCTGGAGCTGCAGCATGTATTTGTCGTAGGAGAGGGGCGGGGTGGAGTCGGTGCGGCCGTCGTCGTAGAATTCGAAACGGAGGAAGCCGCGACCGAGAGGGGTTGGGTTGTCGGAGATGCTGCCGGCGTTCTTCATCTCACGGCCGAGATAAGCAGTGGTGGAGAAGGTGACGAGAAGGCCGGAGGCGGCGAGTTTTTTGCCGAGGCGGAGCATGGGGTTGATGTGGCCTTGGCCGGGGAAGCTGACAAGGAAGACATGGGGGAGGGAGTCCATGGAAGTCATTTTGTTGTGTGTTTTGGGATTTTGGTTGCAGGTTTGGAGTAGATGAATGATGATTATTGTGGTGATGACTGCACCATTAGGCCGTGAGTGGGGTGGGATGATTGATTGAAGCTATATATTTTTATATTGAGGGTAAGACATTTTTTTTTTTGTTAGTAGCTTTGCCATGATCTCACTTTTTTTTAATTCAGATTTTTTTTTTGTGTTCAACAATTCTAAGAAGGGAGATTGAGACATTGATCTATAGAATTGTAACTAGTACCTTATCTACTAAGTTATATTCAAATTAGCTAAAATTCAAATACTTATTTCATAGAAACGTGTTGATATATTTTCCCATATAGCTCATAAATGAGGAAAACAATTTAAATATTGCCCATATGGCATCCATGTTTTAAGTAATGATTTTGATAAAAAGAGAATGAGACCATGACTTTTTTATTTTGTGTCTAATAACTTCATGAATTAAAAAAATTATTAATCTATCTATTAGCCACAAATCTCAAAAGTTAAAGGACTAAATTAACCTAACAAAAAGAAAAAAAAAAGTAGACTTCGGGTTCTATAAAATAAATGAACTTATAAAATTAATGATGCAATTGGATTATGAATAATGAACTACTCACGTGGCCCCCACAACTTTTTCTTTTCTTTCCTTTCCTTTTTTTTTTCTTTTTGTTAAATTAAAATTTTGGTTCTTATGGTTTGGAAAAAATTTAGAATTTGATTCCTGTGATTGGATAAAATCTTATAAATAGTCTCTACCGTTAGAAGCTAACTAATGGATTGAGTACATGATAGTTAGTTATCCAATCACGTATTCAATTCATCAGTAGCATCGAATGGTCACGTATTCAAATCCATTTAGGTAGAGACTATTTATAAAATTTTATCAAACCATAGAGACAAAATTCTAACTTTAAACTATATAGACTAAACTCTAACTTTATCTAAATCATAAGGATCAAATTTATAATTTAACTTCCTTTTTTTTAGATGGGCACCCACAACTTTTTCTTTCTTTTAAAAATACCCACATGCCAATTTAGATGTAGATACAATCATATATCTATTTACAATTCAAGCACATGGACATAAATTTGTAATTTATTATGACCCATTTTGAGCCTAAATCTACATGCCAATTTAGATATTGTTCTTATTTGTTATGGATCTTCTAATCTTCTAAGTGATGTAAGACTATGTTCACATCTCCTACATTTATATATATTAACTTTTTTTAATTAAGTTGATTGAACATAACTCAAGTGGTCAAATAATAGTTTATTGGTTGTAAGAATGTTGATCTTTCTCATACGCGATTGGGGTCTCCTAATCTAAATTGGAGATTTTTTTTTCTCCCATTTAATTTTAGGGGTGGAGATGAGAAATGTATTCCTTGCCTCGATCACGATCTCAACCTCGACTTCAACTCCACTCTCATCTCCAAATTTTTTAATTGGTTTTTTAAGAATCAAGAGGGAAATTTTTTTCGCAAGAATTAATCACCAAACCCACCCTAAATTCCCCATGAGGACAGGGATGAGGAGGACATCTCAAACTTGACCATATATTATTTTATGAGTCTAAAATCTGTTCGTTTGATTCAATTTCTTGTCAAAATTGAGGCTGCATCTCCAACCTTATTCTAACTATTTGTTGTGTTCTCTAATATTTTTATAAAAAGAATTAACTTAATAAATATGGATTAAGAGATCAAATGTTCAAATATAGAAAGCGTGTCTTAGTCAATCAACTTATATTTAGGTTAACTACAATCTCTAATTCTTGCCATCATAAAATGAAAAAAAAAAATTAAATGAAGGAGACCAAATGTCAATGTAAAGCTGGTTGTTGGCCTTATTTGATAACTATTTAGTTTTTGAAAATTAAGCCTATAAATACTATTTTCATTCATGAGTTTCTTTGTTTTAAGCCAAGTTTTGAAAACTAAGAAAAAGTAGTTTTGAAAAACTTGTTTTTGTTTTTAGAATTTAACTAAGAATTTAAATGTTTTCTTAAGAAAGATAAAACTCATTACAAAGAAATGATGAAACAATAAGTAGAATTTTCAAAAACTAAAAATTAAAAATCAAAGGAGTTGCAAGATACTTAAAAATATAATTGAATTAGTTGAAAGGATGAATTATAAATGAGATAGCAAAAAGGGAGCTGGCTTAAGCTATCATTACTACTTGGCTTAGGAAGTGAAGAGAGAGTCAAATTAAAGGTTCAGAACTTGTCTTGTCTTACCGGTTGAGCCTTTTTTAATATTAAATTTGTTAGTTTGAGACTCTTATGAATTAATGTCTTCTAATGCAATAATAGTAGTATCAACCTAAGTATAGTTGTAATTAGCATGTATCTTCAATAAAGAGGTTAGAAGTTCGAATCCCATCACTCCCAAATGTTGTTGGACTCAAAAGAAAAAAAAAACGAGCATAGTTGAGTTGATTGAAATATTAGTAATCTTTCTTATAAGTCGAGGTTCGAGTATCTATCTCCATATTTGTTAGGCTATATTCTAAAAAAACAACTAGGGAGAGTAGAATTATTTTTTAAGAATACAATAACGTAATATTAGCATCTTTAATGAACACTTTTGTATAGATGTCAACATGAGCATAACTTAATTGATTAAGATATATACTTTCGACCAATAGGTCAGAGGTTTGAATCCCTCGAGCCTCACTTGTTGTTGAACTCTCAAAAAAAAAAAAAAAAAAAACTTTGAGCCTAGGTAAACTGGCTAAGACATTAGTAATCTCCCTTATAGTTGAATGTTTCAATATATCTCTACATTTGTAATGTCATGTTCTTTATTAAAAAAACCCATTATAAGGCTAGTAACATTTTTTTTAATATTAGAGAAACATGGGATGTATCTTATAAATTGTGAGGTCTCTCCTCATCTTTTCGATGTGGGATCCTCAACATGCCCCACCAAGATGGTGTCTCTTTGGGTTCATCATTCTTGAGTTGGATCTCATTTTTTAGACCGAATACCCATCTGGGCTTTGGGTTCATCATTCTTGAGTTGGATCTCATTTTTTAGACCGAATACCCATCTGGGCTTTATGGGCTCTGATACTATATTAGAGAAACATGAGGTTCAATCTCAAAGCCAATTGGTAATGAGAGGAGTGATCCATGTATCTTATAAATTGTGAGGTTTCTTTTCATATTGTAACGACCCTATAGGCTCAACCCGCTACCTAAGAGTCATTACTAAGTCACGTCGCTATATTACCAATAATTTCGGCAGCATAACGACGTAACTACGCGAAAACCAAAAATTTACCCTTCCTGATAAGACATAGAAAACACACTTCTAAGATTTTCAAACAACCTCCTAGCATCCAACAAACTTCTCAATATGATGCTAGGGTTCAAACAGCAGAAATCAAATACACGTGCACGATTTACAAGAAAGGTTTAAAAGATTTTGAAACATTCTCCTAAACATAAAAAAAAAAAAAACTTAACATGAGTTCTATATACATCTAGAAACATAAAAGAAGCGGAATAGCGATCAGTCGGCTCCTATGACTTGAGTAGCTGATCTCCGGTCACGCGCTAGGGCCGATCTTAGCCTTACCTGAAAACATTTTAAAAAGGAAAAGGGTGAGTATTAACGAATAATACTCAGTAAGTCCATCATAGTTTTAAAATAAGAGTTTCAATCACATGCAACATGTCATTTTAAATCATAAAACCATCGTAAACCATCGCTTTAGTAGGGGACCTAAAATTCCTTTTATAAACCATGTACTTTTCCTCGCGGCTCTTGTGAACGATTAAATTCTCCCGAGGGCCTCTGAATAGTCCGAAGACATAGTTTTTCTGTCGAATAGAGTCCTCCCTACCTCTGAGAGTTAAGCTCGAAAGCTAACATATATCATGGAGTCCGAAGACTCAGCCCGAAGGCTACCATCGTGGAGTCCGAAGACTCAAGCCCGTCGACTACAGTCGTGGGGGCACTCTCGAACCCCGGGAGCATATAGAGTCCGAAGACTCGGGTTCCCTCAAAACCCACATAAAACTTTTGGGAGAATTATCGTCACAGCCTATATAAATCTTTTCATGAGCACACAACACATGCATGAGGTCCCATTCGTTTTAGAACATAGTTATGAATGCATAAATCATAGCAATCGCATTTCAAAGACATACATATAATACACTTTCTTTCTTAAATACTTAACATGAAAAAACATATACTTTCAAAGTAATCATAGAGCTCGCTCAAGGTTTTGAAAACTTCTTTAGTTATGAGATCCCTTACCTTATATCTTTACTTACTACAATACCCTTTCTTCACTAGTAATGAGCTTCTCGAGTTCCCACTCCAAGTACGATCCTAGGTCCTCGACAATTTACCTAAAAAGTGTTCTAAACGTATCTTAAACCATCCGAATTACGCTAAAACACATTCTATCATTAATAACTCGACGAAACGGACCTAATGGCAATTTTTACCCAACTCCGGCGAGCGGCGGCGCGTGACCGGAGCACGGCGGCGCGTGGACTTCACGGCGGCGGCGCGTGGGCGGCGCGTGGGGCTTCCAATCGGCGCGTGAAGGTTCGTTTCTGGTATGTTGCAGCCCGATCTACAATAATCCGAGGTTATTTTGCTGAAAATCGATCAAACTCAAGCTCAAAATGCCAAACTCCTCACGGAACGAAAACCCACCTTGAAATCGCGGCGGAAATGGTGTTTTCCGGCGATGTTCAGTGTTGTGGCGGCTTCGAACACTCCACGGCAGCGAGTTGCTCTGTTCGGCGAGGCTAGGCGTTCGTGGCGGCGGAGCTTCTGGTTCACGGCGGACGTGGGTTGCGCGCGCGAACCACAGCAGCTCGGAGGGCGGCGGTTCAGCCTCTGCGCGGCGGGCGAGGAAGAAGAAGAAGAAGAAATCGGCAGAGGGTGGGTGTTCGTGGCGGTCGGCGACGGCGTGCGGCGAGGCTGGAGCTTCGGCGAGAGAGAGAGAGAGAGAGAGAGAGAGAGAGAGAGAGAGTGTGAGTTCGGGAGGGAGACGACCGAGAGAGAGAAGAAATTTTCTTTTTTTTTTTTTTAATAATAATAATAATAATAATAATAATAATAATAATAATAATAATAATAAAATCAAAATATCTTCTCTAAAAGACCATAATACCCTTTTTGACCATTATTTCTTTCCATTTTTGCCCTCCTAACCTTCCAAAATTTCAATTTCATTCTAAATTCAATATACTTAAGAAATTTTATCCAACTTGATTTCCATAAATTCAAAATTACTGTTTCTAAATAAACCGGTCGTTACACATATTTTCGATGTGGGATCCTCGACATTGAGAATGCAAGAACTTAAATAAGGTATCCTTAAAGAGCATTTTGTATAGAAGCAACTCTACCACTCACATCACCAATCGGAGTATGTGGCTCAGTGGATGATTTGATGCCCACACCACAAGTGTTACTAAAAAGAAAAACTCTAAAAAGAAAAACTCTACCACTCTCATCTTTGTGAGTTAGGCAAAGTATCTCTAATCAATTAATTAAATATACGTTAATATGTCAAATCAAATATCATCATCTCATTAATAAATTTAATATATAACGATTGCAAAGGAGATATCCATTAATAAATGTTACTCAAGTCTTAATGGATAAGATATCTATTACCATTCTAAAGGAAGATATCTATTACCATTCTAAAGATAGATGGTTTGATCCCATCCCCAATTGCTACTAAATTGTTTTTTACAACTCTCATCTTTGTGAGTAAGACAAAGTATCTCTAATCAATTAATTAAATATATGTTAATATGTCATATGAAATATATAATGATTGTAAAGGAGATATCAATTAATTAATGTTATTTCAGAATTATGGGACCATATGAATAAATAAATTGTGCACATCAAGTTCTAGATGATTAACAAATATAAACATAGTTCAGTAGTAATTAAGACAATCAATACTTTCCTCCAAGAGGTGGCAGGTTTGAATCCCCACCATACATGTAATTTAATATTCTAAAAATAGTACCATTAATAAAATTATAATGAAATTAAATAATTAAAAATTGGGAAAAAATCAATTTTATCTCCAAATTTAAACACTTAGTCTAGTTTTACTCTCAACTTTAAATTTAATCCAATTGTAGTTTAGACAATAAATAAATTTTACAATTTTCGATTGAGACTTGAATAAGTCATTCAAGTTTTTACTTCCATTATGCTTTCGTATAAAAGAATTGTTCCAAAATGGTTCCACGTGCATTTAATTAATTATATTAGTACAAGAATTAATGAAGCTTTAGAAAAATTATGATTTTCGAGTTGCAATTTTTGTTGAAATTTGTGAATTTTGATTTAATGGTCCATCTTGTATATTGTTTTGCCCAAACTTCATTTTTAAACATTGATTTTCTATTGCTTGATTTTCTCCAAATTAATAAGCTTAGAAAATTTCTATCGTACCCTGTTTTTTTTTTTTGGATAAATATGTAATAAAAGTTGAAAAGAAGTAAAAGTTGTAACACGTCTAGATTTAGAATCAACTACAATAAAGTTAATTTTAAGAAAAAAGTTGATTAATCTTATCAAAGTGGGCAGATGGAAATGTTTCCTTAAAATTTTCTTTGGTATTTTGAGTTTGGTGAGATCAAGGATGAAAAGATCCGTCGATATGTCAATATATCCATAAATCAAAGGGTTTGACATGGATATTGAGAATTAATCGATATCTCCAATATCTTTTATAGATATTCATAAAATATAAAAAAAAATATCATCTAATAACCCAATATGAATGTAAATAATAATAACAAGATCTAGAACTTAGAAAGTAAAAACAACTTAATTATTAATTCAAATAATTTTTAAAATTTTTTAATTTATAAAAATATTTATCGATATTGATATTTTATTAATATATCTATCGATATATCTGTAAAATTGAAATTTCAATATTGATGTTGACATCAATTTCATCCTTTGGTGAGATGACATTTAAAAATTACGACCGAAAAATGAAGCTTCGTTTGTGTCGAAAAAGTATGGTGGGGAAACCAAAGGCATCAAGCAACCGCATGAGAAAATCAAATGGAAAGGACAAACAGCAAGACAATGACCTGTCCAGTAGGTGGGCATGGCCAAATTTCCTTCTCACAAATAGTGTATATTTATATATATAGAGTAAATTATTAAAAATACTTTTAAATTTTGTCATTTATTTAAAAAATACATCTACTCTATTAAAATTGCAATACTATCTTTCACCTTTTATAAATGTTTTAAAATTACTTTAGACGAAAAATCAAAATGTCTGCATCATATTTTTTCAGACTTAATCTAGAAAAGCGTCTTAGTCACTACTACATCGTTTCACATCACTGCAACGTTGACTTTTCGTCCAATATTCTAAAGGATTTCTACTCCAATAATAGTTTTGAAACGTTTATGAAAGGTTAAGGATAAAATTACAACTTTTAAAAAAATAGAAATATTTCTTCAATAAAAAGCAAAATGTAGGATACTTTTTATAATTTAACATATCTATATATCTATCTATCTATATATATCAGTACAGAAGACAAAGCAAAACAGAAGTCTTAAAAAAGAAAAAAGACAAAAGCAAAACAGAAAAACAATTAATTAATGAACTCCTTTATTTCCAAGAGTCAAGACGCCAGCGGCTGGTGAACCCACGATGGGGCAAATTCCAGCCAGATCTGAGAATGTTGATGGCGGCGATCGTGGGTTGCAAGAGTGTGCGCCACTTGGTTCGAACAATCCCTAATATTTTGCCTGTCCTGATTTTATCTCGAAACTTCATTCACGAACATTTGAGTTTCATTTTCAACCCTCGATCGTCTCCCCTTGATAAGCTTCCACACTATCTTTGAACCAGTCTCAAGTCGACAATGGTTGATGCCAGCCTCCGTAGCCAATTCGGCCGATCCCATGAGATGAACGAAACACCCGGCTGCAAGCAATACATCACCGTTGGACACAAATCTGTTAGTATGATATTTGTTATCTATTTTTTTAGTTCAATCATAGGTGGGCGTGGGAGGATATTGTTAGGTTTATTTTGGTGTGAAGCCAAAATAACAATACTTTTTCCACCACCCTTATTTGACGCATGGAAAATAAGTTAAAGACAAATTGGACAAAGCTGACCCATTTGTGGGTTAGGTCATGTTGCACACAGTACATATATATGTATTATTGGCTTTTGCAAAAAAATAAATTGAGACAGTGGCCTTTTTATTATGTTTTCTTCGATTGTAAATTGAAATCACAATGGGTGATTTTGTGTGTGGCAGTGAGTATCTTGTGAGAGAAAAAAGTGAGTTTTCTCTAGTGGGTTTGAGGTTTTCCTTTGTTATTGATCCAAAGTTATCGAGTTATGATACTTGGAAATCAATAGTCATTGTTGGGCTATTGATGGTTAGTTTGTGGCGTGATTCTTAGGGCTTCTTGTAATCTCCTATCATAGTAGAATCTACAGTTGCAGAACTGTACGTAGTCCCGAGTTTGGGGCGAACCAGTATATACTTCGATGTTGTTCTCTTTTTCCCTATCTTTAAATTATTATTTTTGTGACTCTTGTTTAGTTGGCTTATCCTGTCGAATGGGAGAATTTAATATTTTAGTTTGATTGCTTCCACTCGCATATTATTATTATATTATTTTTCTCCTAACAATTGGTATATGAGCTTTTGGTTCAAGAGTCATAGGATATGTGGAGCCAATAAGTTTTGACGAAGTCATGAAATTTGCTGGAAAAAAATTTGGGTATTGGAAAGTGATGGTCAAAGATTATCTGACCGTTAAAAAATTGGTAAGGCTTTGAAAAGAGACCGAAAGGTATGAATGACGAAGATTGGGAGACTTTGGATGAAGAAGCAGTTGTCGCGATTAGAATGTGTCTGTCAATGGACCTGGCTAGTCAGGTAGCCGATGAGAAAATTGCAATTAAATTGATGGAAGCGCTCACAAACATGTATGAAAAACCCTGCACAAATAATAAAATTTATGTGCTTAGGAAGTTTTTCAATATGCATATGGTTGAAGATGCTTCTGTGAATTCTTATATAAATGAGATAACCACTTTGATAAATCAGTTGAAATCAGTGAAAATAGAGTTTACTGATGATGTGAATGTTATTCTGTTAATAACCTCTTTACATGATAGTTGGGAAATGAGGAAGACAATAGTGTCTAATTCAGTAGGAGAAAATACTCTCAAATTTTCAGGTGTTTGTGATTTAGCCTTAGCTGAGGAAATTCATAGAAATGATAGTAGTAAAGAGTCTACTATAGGATCATCTTTGGTTATGACTAAGGGTAAAGAGAAGATTAATGAGGAAAGTACGCCGAGTAGCAGTAGAAAGAAGTGGGATTATAGGAATAAAGATATAGAATGTTTTTACTGTCACAAGAAATGTCACGTTAAGAGTCAGTGTGTAAAGAAAAGCAGGAGGCAAATACAGTGCATGATGCCTTAGTTTGTGTTAACAGTGACACAGAGAGTTGTAGAAACTCATCTGATTGGATTTTAGACAGTGCAACTACTGTTTACATAGCTTTAGATAAAAGTTTGTTCACATCCTTCACATAAGGTTACCATGGCCTAGTGAGGATGGGGAATGGTAGAACTTCCAAAACTAATGGGATTAGAGATGTTAGTGAAGGGAATAATCGAATTAAACCCATAGCGGAAGCATAGGAATCGTCTTTGATTTATTTAGAATTAAACTAAAATACAAGGGTTAAGCAATAAATACCTTCCAAATATAGAGATTCTTTTGGCCGATCTTTATCTCTTCCACAAAGTCTTCCTGGCTATGACTCGAACACAGGACCAAGGCTTGTGGGAGCCTCTTGAAAGAAAATCCACAAGGGATTAAAGAGGAAGATGTCTAGAGAGAATTCTCTAATTCTCTCTATTGAAGAGATGTGTGTTGTTCAGAATGCACAATGACTCACCCCTAGGGTCCTATTTATAAAGGTCTAGGGAAAATAATTAAATAATATATTTTAATATCTAATATATTAAAATATATTTATCTAACCAATTTGAATCTTATTCAAACCGTTTAAAATTCTCCTACGACATTTATTTCCTAATTTGAATCCAATTCAAATTTAATAAATATCTTTTATTTAATGTATCGAATATACATTCATTATTTTAATATTTAAGGTATCAAATACAATAAATATATTTTTCTCTTTTATCTAATATATCTAATATATTAAATATTAATTTGAACATTTCAAATTTTAATATTTAATGTATCAAATACAATAAATATATTTTCTTCTTTTATATTTAATATATCTAATATATTAAATATTAATTGGAACATTTCAAAATTTTCTTTCAACTAAATTGATCTTTTAGTGTTACTATGAGCTAGCAAGGGGACCTTATGGACCTACAGATTATAAGCTCCAATGATACAAAATTAATTAATTAAACTCTTTAATTAATTAATTTTCATTAATTAACTATAGGTCACTCCACTATAGACCTAGAGTTGCACTCTTATGCACTGTAGAACAGTTGTGTCTATAGATATAATCATTACATGCAAGTCGATCATTCACGAATTGTTCGTAATTATAGTTGGGTCAAAAGTCTGTTTTACCCCTATAATTACATCTTGCACCTTAAGTACCACTGATTCTCTAATGAACAATATATTTATAATCTAATTATAAACTAAGTCCCTCTCGGGCCAATGAGAGGGTGGAGCCCCATTGTTCAAGTCCCGAAATCAGCACTTAAGAGAACTACTCATCTACTTACCCTATATGAGAAGGAGTGAATTCCATCTTGTGAGATTATGTTCCCAGCTCCCTATTTGGTCAAGTTCCCAAAATGGAAGGCATATTGAATCGGCTACAAAAGCCACTCTCACCCATACAAATCAAAGGACAGGCCCTCACATGCAGGAGTTCATAACTCACTCAGGATTAAGATCGAGTCGCATATGATCATCCTGATGAAATATTAATCTTCTCAATTAACGGATTTATAAAGAGAGATTAAATATTTTGTGGTCCAGTCTTATACAAACTCATTGTATAAGATACCCCCACTCACATAATCATTTGTAACTATTACAAAGTGTGTCGTATCAATAGTGTTACCAGGATAAGGCACCCAACCTTATCCATATACTATAACCCTTTAGGTTATTTCTTGAACATGATTCTCTCGTATGTCAACCACATACTGTTCAAGATTACACTAATAACCTTGGATTTTTCATATAATGGATAATATTATATTGCAAATAAAATAATAAAAATTATTATTCATTATTAAATAAATTATTAATTACGAGGCTTTAGGGCATAAATTCCAACAATTAGTCTGAAGACAAAGTGTGGAGATAAATTGGTACTGCGTGATGTCAGGTTTGTGCCCAGTGTTAAGATGAATCTCATTTCCACTGGAAAATTAGCATATGAGGGCTACAAGTGTGAGTTTGGCAAACGCTAGTGTAAACTCAGGTTAGGATCCCAAGTAGTGGGCAGTTGGCCACAGGAAATCTACATTGTACAGATGTTGGGTTGGATGTTGCCAAAGATTTGAAGAGATAGTGGATATTCCAATTAAAGCTGCAGATGGTTATAGTAGAGGTACAGTTGAGCAAGCAGCAATGATAGCCAAGTTTGATCAGTCAGATCAGGATCCTTCAGTTCAAAAACAATTAAGAAGTCTAGGAAAGAAAGTTGATAGCTATCGTGAACCCCCAATTGTCAAACCCACAATTGAATTAAAGAAGTCGCCTAGGCGAGTGGAGGCATCGAAGTGGAAGGCCAGAGCAGTTGCTAAGGTCAAAGATAAGGTCTCTAGTTTGTCTGTAGGTTTGAATAGAGGATTCAAGCCCTTCTTAGTGTGTATCTTCTTTAGGAACAATGGTTTAGGATTGAAAAAGATGTCAGTTATTACCACTAAGCTGTAGTGGGAGTACGTGTCTGTCTTTTTCGTCTGAGAGACGGATCTATGTAGCGAGCCCATACCTCGAGGCGAGCACTGATGCACTACAGTTATTTTCTGATGGTTGTCTGTTTTTGTGACGTTGTTGTTTTTAAGGTATTTTGAGCCTTGGAGTTTACCAAGAAGATAAAAAATAAAAGTTGTAGTGAGAATTGAGCCTTGGAGTTTGCCAAGGTGGTTAGTTTTTGTTGCAGTTGGTGGCAAGATCATCATTCTTTCTTCAAGTGGGAGATTGTTAGGTTTGTTTTGTGTGAAGCCAAAATAACAAGACTTTTTCCACCACCCTTGTTTGACACACCGAAAATAAATTAAAGACAAATTGGCCAAAGCTGGCCCATTTGTGGGTTAGGTCATGTTGCACACAGTACACATATATATGTATTATTGGCTTTTGCAAAAAAATAAATTGAGACAGTGGCCTTTTTTTATTTTTTCTTTGATTGTAAATTGAAATCACAATGGGTGATTTTGTGTGTGGCAGTGAGTATCTTGTGAGAGAAAAAAGTGAGTTTTCTCTAGTGGGTTTGAGGTTTCCCTTTATTATTGATCCAAAGTTATTGAGTTGTGATACTTGGAAGTCAATAGTCATTGTTGGGCTATTGAGGGTTAGTTTGTGGCGTGATTTTGTAGGCTTCTTGTAATCTCCTATCATAGTAGAATCTGCAGTTGCAGAATTGGACGTAGTCCCGAGTTTTGGACGAACTAGTATATACTTCGGTGTTACTCTCTTTTTTCCTATCTTTAAATTATTATTTTTGTGACTCTTGTTTGGTTGGCTTATCCTATAGAAGGGGAGAATTAATATTATAATTTTATCACTTCCGCTAGCATATTATTATTATATTATTATTTTTCTCCCAACATATATGAATCTCTAGCATCTTAGCCATGATGCATACGTAAACCAGTGAACTGAATTATTTATACAAATATACTATAAAAGGAATGAAGTTTGAAATATTTAGTTTTTTTTTTTTTGGTAAGAAGAGGTTTTTTCTGTCATTGGATTATAACTTTTAGGCAATTAAAATTTTTATAAATAAACAAACTATCGAATTTAAAAAATAAACCAAAATAAAAACTACAATAATGTATATTTGTTATTATTTTATATTTTTAAAAACTTAATAGATGTATTGGAAATCATTAAAAAAAATATAGTTTACAATATACCTGTCAAAAAAAATCTAACAAAGATATAGTTTACAATATAAATTTGTGAGGGATAAAAGTTTAAAAGGAAAAAAAATCATGTTTACTCTTAAAACTTATCAAGTTGTATCAATTTTTATCTTGAACTTTCAATTTCATCAAATTGCACCCCAATCTTAAGCTTAAATTTGAAAAAGTTTTCAATTTTTACACTCCCATAAGTTTTCTTTTGAAAACTCATTAAAAAAAAGTATTCCTATATACTTTCAATGAATTATAATATATATGTATGGTACAAAGTTGATAAAATTTTTAAAAACGCGACATTTGAGATCATTTTTAAAAAATTTTGTGAGTTTTGGCAAAGTTATTCACTAGATAAGTTGATATTATTGAAATTAGTGAATTTAATTTACGGAGATTTTTATATTGCTTTTTGTTAAAATTAGTAGATGAATTAGTGAAAATTGAGTATAGGATAGAAATTAAAACATTTAACTAAGTCTAGGGTAAAATTTGACAAATTTAAAAGTTTAGTGTGAAATTTGATATATTTAGTTTTGAACTACTTATTTTATTATTATTATTATTATTATTTTTGAGTTCAACAACATTTGCGAGTAGTAGAATTTGAACCTCTAACTTTTTAGTCGAGAGTACATGTCAATTATTACTGAGCTATATTCATTTTGGTTTGAAGTGCTTATTTAAAATGATGAAAAAGAAAATAGTTTATATACAATATACACGTATATTAAGTAAATGAAAAATGATTTTCGTATTAGGAAAGGTAAGAATTTCGAGCATATATATCTAAATAAATGAAAAAAAGAATTACAAATGTAAACATTAGTTGCCTCGAACTCGAGACTTGCAGGTTGGTAAAGCGACGCAATTGCCATTATATATATCGAAAAAAAGAATAATAATTTAAAGTATTAATTTCAATTGTATACCACAATAAGAGAAATTGTTAATAAGTTGGGGGGCACATGCACCTCTGGCCTTTGATTAGAGTTGTGAATCTTCCAACCCAACTTCTTTCCCCCGGCCAATGCTACTTCCTTTGTAAATTGGAGGTTCCGGTCATTTCCAATGTGCAGTTGTCTAAGGTAATGTGCTCTTTGTCTCAAGGGTAGTTCAGTCATTTGCTTGTAAGGATTAAAATATCGCATCGATATTGAAATTTCAATTTTATGGATATATCCATATCAATAGATATTTCTGCAAAGAAAAAATTTATAAAAATTATTTAAATTAATAATTAAATTATTTTTACCTCCAAACTAAGTTATAGATTTGGGCGGAAGTATGTTGGGCCCAAGCCCCCCTCAACTTTTAAACATTATGAATTAGTATTAAAGATCCCAACTAATTTTCAAAATATTACTATGGCATATTGGAATAAACCCGTCCTTATATCCTTCAGGTCTTTGAGACCTTGGAGTGGAAATCTTTTGCTTGTTTTTTTTTTTTTTTTTCTCATTTCTTTTTTGGAAAAAATTCAATTTCACCCCTAAATTTGTAGAGTTGTATCAATTTTTACTCTAAACTCTTAATTTCATCAAATTAAATCCTAAACTCAAACATGTGTTGCATTTTTTTACTCTCTATTCAATTTTTGCTAATTCACCCACTAAATTTAACAAAAAGCAATGTAAAAATCTCCATAAAGTGATTAATTTCAATCAAATTAAGCTTTGCACAAAATTAAATTTGATAGATGCACAAATTAACCATTGAATACTTTGCTAAAATCTACAAATTTCAACAAAAAATTAGCTCTAATGTCATTTTTCTTTGAAATCTTATCAATTTTGTACCATACATATGTTTTAAGAATTCAAAGAATGCATGTGAGGATATTTTTTTTAATGATCTTTCAAACGAAAGCTTATCAGCAGGTTAAAATTACAACACTTTTTAAATTTAGGGTTAAGATTGCAATACTTATCTAAGTTTGGAGTGGAATTTGATGAAATTGAAAGTTTAGGGTAAATATTTACACAACGTGACAAGTTTAAGGTCAAAATTGATTTTTTTCTATTTTTAAAAATAATTTAAATTTATATATAATAACAAATATATGATATTATAATTATTTTTTTAATTTAGTTTTTCTTTTCTTGAGTCAAATAAAGAAGGAACAATAAAATTATTTTTTACTTTTAGTACATTATATTTAAAAATTAATTGCATAAAAAATGTATAATTCTCATGAAAAATAAAAAAAAATCGATTTGCTATTTCAAGTGTCATTTTTTATATATATTTTATAAGTTCGATCTATTCTAATAGACTTTTGAATTAAAAAAGTATGCAATTGGTCTTTAAACTTTCAATTTTATACCTAATAAATTTTGGAGTTTTTAATTTAATGTCTAATAGATCTGTAACATAATAGACTTTTTTTTTTTAAGTTCAAGGATCACAAAATTGAAAATTCAAGGACTTATTAGACATAAAATTGATATTTCAGTGATATAGTAGAAACTTTTTAAAGTTAGGGACTTATTAAACACAATATTGAAAATTTAAGGACCAAATTTATAATTTAGTCTATTTAATATTAAAATATACAAATGATATCAATATATAAATGTGTTTAAAATTATTTCTATATAACCCCTGACATATAGTTCTAGATCCACCACTGGTTATAGATCTTGTTATTCGTATTTATATTTATATTTGGGTTATTAGATGATACTTTTTTTTATGTTCCATGGGTATTTATAAAAGATATCGGAAATATATATCAATTAATTTTCAATATCGATATCAAACCTTCTTATTTAGAGATATATAGACATATTAATGAATATTTTCATCATTGTCTACTCGTACTATCGTTATGCATGTCTGCAATTTGATCTTGAGATTTCATCCACAGTCCATTACTCTCCCAATATGGTCCGAGCTGTGTATTGTCCCTTTTGTGGAAAATTTGTATGTTTCTATTAGCCACGTTTCAATTGTCATTTTGGTCCTTATATTTTGGGTTTCATTTCACTTTTCATAAAGCTTAAAATTGGTCTATTCTATTAGTTTATTGTTAACTTTTCTTAAAACTTTGTCTCTATTAACTTTCCCTCTATAAATTTTGGAAATATGTTTACATTGTCTTTACTTTGCATTAAAATTATTATTATTATTCAATCAATATAGATAAAAATTAACTCCAAATTAGCATTAAGAACCAATTTTAAGCTTTATTCAAAGTACAAAGACTAAATTTGAACATTCAAAATTACATGGACTAAAATAGAATGAAGAAAAAGTACAAGGACCAAAATGGTATTTTAACCAAAAAAAAAAAAATCATCATGGAGTTCTCTAACTAGAATATGCACAGGTGCTCCGATCCAAATTGACAAACAAACAGAAACCAACTCGAACCGACTAGTTCGGTCTAGTATTTTGTTGTTTTTGGTTCTAGAGAGTTCCAAATTGAGAAAACCAAAATTTCTTTGGTTTCAATTTAAAATCAAATTAGCCGATTCGATTTCAAGAAGTTCGGTTCAATTTTAAATCGAGAATTTATTTTTTTTCTTTTTTTTTACAAAATAATTTCATCACCATTTCAACCAAAATCAGATCGAATTGAACCATGAACACCTCTACTAGTGCCCATTGGGACTGGTGACTCTTTAAAGATTTACACCCCTAAAGAGCGTGTAGCTCCGTTTTCACTTCCCTTTTATAGCGTGTCTACAACTTTCCTCTTTGACAAGTTAAGCTTGGCGTTGGAAGCATTACTAGTGCCAAGTGCCAAGCCTGCCATAGAAAAATCTTTATCTTTGTAGGTAGTGTGTTAGATCCCAAAGGTGTTTCCATCCCTTATATGTCCTAATCAAGGGAAATATAATAGTAGTTTTGTAGTAGAATTATAGAGTTGAGCTAGAATTCTAAAAGAAGAAAACAAAAAGATGTTAAGAAATTGAGTCCAAGAATATTAGAGAAACATGGTGTCAATCTCAAAATTAATTGACAATGAGAGGAGTAGTTCATATATCTTATAAATTGTGAGGTCTCTATTCATCTTTCCGATGTGAGATCTTCATCAAAGAAAACAACAAGAAAATATATACACTCGTTGACCTAGTTTGCCTTTTTATTCTTCCCTCACTATAGAATAGAATCCATCTCCAACGTAATTCTCTCTCTCTTAGTTCTTAAGTGATGTGTCTTTTCCTTTCTTCTTGAATTGGGATTTATTTACTATGTGATTGCTTTGTCGGTTAATAATTTTATGGTCACATACTTCATTCTATTAAACTCTATTATTCTAATTTAATGGTTATCAACTCTTGTAGGGACTGGTCTTTTAATAATCATAACATACTAGAACATTAGTCACCCAATTTTTGCAAACTTGTGATTGTCTTTTAGTAGGGAAGCTTTTGACACTTCATCATTGTCAATTCTGTTGTTCTTCTCTCTTACCTGCTTAAGAACTTTGTTGAGTTGTTTTAGATTATCTTTTTGTGGATATGATGATTGAGTTTTTGCTTGGTTATTCAACTAAATATGTAAATTTGATTGCAGGTGTGTGTTTAAAGTGTAATAACCTGAACAACTACAGAGAGTAAGGATAATGGAGTATTTCCTTCCAGAAGAGTGCAAAAAAACAAGAAAGAAATGTATTACTCTACCTTAGTTATTCATCTAATGTCTAAATACTTGAATTCTTGTGGTTGTTGTTAGTTTTTGTTTTGTTTGTTTTGTTTGTTTGTTTGTTTGTTTGTTTGTTTTTTGTAAATGTATCTTTGAAAGTGTTACATCCTCTTTAACTAGTTGTTGAGATGTGCAAGTTTGATTTGAAGGGTCTTAATTGTATCATTAAGGTTCTTGAGGTTGGCAATTCTAAAACTAAGAGGCTTTAAATTTAAGTATTTGGAGGGAGGGAGAAGGAGGAGAGTAGTTATCAATTTTTAAGATACTTGATCACTTTTGTTTTGCTAATTGGTGTAATGCTAGGAGGGACAAATACTTCAACTAATGTGGTCAATGATGTGATAAGTAAAGTTTTTGATCTTTGATCATTTATTCTTCAATTAAATTTTTTATTTGAATATTTATATTCATAATTTGTTTCTTTTTTGATAACTTTTTGTAGGTTGATGAAAGAATTACTTCACAACAATGGAATGAGTTATTTGAATTTCTGATAACAACATATTTTTTGCAATTGATAAAGGTTACATTTTGTATAATCTTCTAAGTTGAAAGATTAATATTACTCTATGATCTATGTTTGTGGGCAATATGAATCTTGTATAAATGATTATTTAGATAATGATTCATTTTGAATACTGTATGTATTTTTATAGTTCATGTATTTATTATTTGACTTTTATTATGTAACAAGGTATGAAACATGAAAAATAGCATTATGAATATATTAGAAAAGCTATAAAAGATTCAACACCAACATTCACCAAACACTATAAAATGTTTATAAATGCTATAAATAGAAAAAGAATGACCATACAAGCCTATTATAGCTTTCATTTCAAGGTATAAATAAATATTTATAGTTGTAAATAAATATTATCATTGGCAAACAATAGCCGTTTATTTTTGTTGTAGAAAGATTTTTATAGCTTTTATAAAATGTTATCATATATTTTATGAAGAGAAAATTATGCTATTAAAATACATTTGTTATAGCATTGCTATAACCTTTATAAAACGATATAAAAAGTGACACACTGCATCCCAGATTACTCTAACAAGCCTGGGACATGACGTGTCAACAATGAATTTCAAACTAGCTGAGGGAACTTACAAAATCTAAACAATTTTTTAGAAGGAAAAGGTGGCTAGTAAAAACTTTTTTGAAAGAAAGCCCATAAAATTTTTGATAGAGTTTCCCCTGAAAACTGAATAAAACACACCTGCAAAGAAATATAAAAACTGTAACGCCCAGTTTATTCAGGAGCTCTAATTTTGAAATTTTGGGATTTGTTTCTCAATTTATTTTTAGTAGGGTTAAAGTTAGAATTTTGAAAAGTTTGAAGGGGCAATTATGGAAAGAATTTTCAAGGGAAAAATGGTGTTTGAAAGAGCTTGGAAGGGCATTTTTGGAAGAAAAGGTAGGTGGAGGGGCATTTTAGTATTTTTGGTTTTCTTAAAAAAAAAAAAAAAAAAGAAAAAGAAAAAGAAAAAGAAATTATTCTCTTCTCTCTCCCCGAACTATCTTCTTCTTCTTCATTCTCTTCCTCTCTCTCGCCGGCAGCTCTCTCTCTCTCTCTCTCTCTCTGTGTGACCGAACACCCACCCACGCCGGTCTTCCTCTTCTTCTTCCCCGCCGAAGCTGCAACCTTGCCGCCGGCCAATTTTTTCGCGTCCTCGCCGTCGCGCCGCTCAGAAAGCTGCTGGTCTTTCTCGCGCGCTGCAGCTCAGATCCGCAGCACATCGTCGAGCACGAACGCTCAGACAGCCCGCTGCTCCTCTGTTTTCGATCGCCGGTGAAGCCCCTCTGCAGCTCACCGCCGAACACCCATCGCCGTTCGGCTCAGACCCACGCCGACTTCTCCTTCTTCTTCTTCTTCCTCTGTGTGCTGCCGCTGCCCGCAAACTCTCGGGCCTCACCGGAACTCCAGCCATCAGCCGGTCGAAGAGCTCGCTGAACGTTCCCCTCACCTGAGCTCCGAAGTTCCGCCGGACAGCATCACGAGCCACGCAGTCGTCTGCTCCTTCTTTGACTTCTTTCACCGGAGTTCAAGGTTGAAAATCGCCGGAAAACGACCGGAAAGGGTCGAATCTGTCCAGATCCGGGAGCCACGCGCTGATCGGAGTCCTCACGCGCCGGCCACGCGCGCCCACGCGCCGCCTCCGGAGTTTCACGCGCCGCCGCTCGCCGGAGTTGGGTAAATTTTGCCATTTGGTCCGTTTCGTCGAGTTATTAATGTTAGAATGCGTTTTAGCGTAATTCGGTTGGTTTAAGACCTGTTAGGACACTTTTTAGGTGATTTGTCGAAGACCTTCGATTGTACTTGGAGTGGGGACTCGAGAAGCGCATTACTAGTGGAGAAAGGGTATTTTAGTAAGTAAAGATTTAAGGTAAGGGATCTCACAACGAAAGAAGTTTTCGAAACCTAGAGCTAGCCCTATATTTACTTTGAAAGTTTATGTTTTTCGTGTTAAGTATTTAAGAAAGAAAGTGTTTTATATGTATATTCCTTTATACGCTAGTTCCATGAGTTCTATTTGAGTTTTCATGTTAAAAAGAATGGAAATGATATGTATGTCTTTGAAATGCGATTGCCTTGACTTATGCATTCATGAGTATGTTCTAAAACGAGCGGGACCTCATGCATGTGTTGTGTGCTCATGAAAAGATTTATGTAAGGCCGTGACGATAATTCTCCCAAAAGTTTTATGTGGGTTATGGGGGAACCCGTCTTCAGATTCTCTATGCTCCCGAGGTTCGAGAGTGCTCCACGATGGTAGCCGACGGGCTTGAGTCTTCGGACTCCACGATGGTAGCCTTCGGGCTGAGTCTTCGGACTCCACGATGTATGTTAGCTTTCGAGCTCAACTCTCAGAGTTAGGGGAGGACTCTATTCGATGGAAAATTATGTCTTCGGACTATTTACGAGGCCCTCGAGAGAATTTAATCGTTCACGAGAGCCGCAAGGAAAAGTACATGGTTTATAAAACGAATTTTTGGTCCCCTACTAAAGCGATGGTTTACGATGGTTTTATGATTTAAAATGACATGTTGCATGCGAGTGAAACTCTTATTTTGAAACTATGAGTTACTTACTGAGTATTATTCGTTAATACTCACCCTTTTCCTTTTAAAAAAAATGTTTTCAGGAAAGGCTAAGATCGGCCCTAGCGCGTGACCGGAGATCAGCTACTCGAGTCATGGGAGCCGAGCGATCGCTATTCTGCTTCTTTTATGTTTCTGGATGTACATAGAACTCATGTCGAGTTTTTAAATGTTTAGGAGGATGTTTCAAAGTCTTTTAACCTTTCTTTGTAAATCGTGCACGTGTATTTGGCTTTCTATGTTTGAATTCACTTGGTCTCTGCTGTTTGAACCCTAGCATCATATTGAGAAGTTTGTTGGATGCTAGGAGGTTGTTTGAAAATCTTAGAAGTGCGTTTTTCTATGTCTTATCAGGTAAGGGTCCAATTTTTGGTTTTCGCGTAGTTACGCCGTTATGCTGCCGAAATTTTCGGTAATATAGCGACGTGACTTAGTAATGACTCTTAGGTAGCGTGTTGAGCCTATAGGGTCGTTACAAAAACACTCCCAAAACATCTCCTCTCCATCACTGCATCAAGGGTGCTTCATCGCATACTATTCAAACTTTATTTCAGAAATCTAAAATCACCACACCCAGTTTTTAATTAAGAAAAACTTTTAGGTCTCAACTTTGAAACCATTTTCAATCTAAAAGGAATACATATAACATCAAAATAATGCTAGCCACTCTAGTAATAAAATAAATGTATCTAATACTCTAGTTAGGAGATTGGTGAAAGATCTCAACTTCGATAGGCTCTTTGGAAACTCAAGTGCTACTTGTTTGAAAAATTAAAAAAGAAATGGTGAGCTAAACAGCCCAATGAGTGGTAAGTTCGTAAGAAAATAACTTTCAAGAAAATTGGTCTCATATTAAGCAAAAGTTCAAAGCTCTAAAAAATAATGTAAATCTTGAACAATTTAGAAACTCTTGAGATAATCAAAGCTCTGGAAAACAATGTAAATCCAGAATGATTTAGAAACTCTCGAGATAATCAAAACACAGTGAAATATAGTGTAACTCTTGAAAATTTAAGCATAAATTTTAATCACCAAACTTGTACTCAAATCTTTGTCATGCTGGCGCAGATTAATCTCAATACATACAGCACATCAATCTCTGTCATATTATGTATCAAGTAATCTCCAGATATATAGTAGAGCAATCTCTGTCATACTATGTACCTAGTAATCTTCAAGTACATAGTAGAGCAAATCTCTATTATACTATGTATCGAGTAATCTCTAGATACATAGCAGATCAATCTCTGTCATACTATATACTGAATAATCTCTAGGTACATAGTAGAGAAAATCTCAGTCATATACAATCACATAGAGCAAATCTCTCTCTGTACTATACAATGGAAACACTTTCACATAGCATGCGGTAATCACCATGGATACATAGATCTAGTGGTTTGGAAACCATTTTTAACATAAAACTTCTAATTCTCAAACTCCTGAAAATCATTCACTTTCTCTAAAGCATCATTTCATAAATTTAAGAGATTTCTCAAATAACATTACATATTTAAAAAATTCTCAAATGGTTATCAAATCTCTCATGGAACATTTTGAAGATCATTCTTTCTCTAATACCATATTTCATTAACATCATATAATTCTCAATAAACATTAAAACTTTTCTAATTTCTCAAATAATCATAAAGTATCTCTAAAATGATAATTCGAGCTAAAATCATAAGATTATTGGATATTTATAAAAAAAAATTGAAAATCTCATAATAATTACTCCAAAATCATATAAATTTATAGAATACTTAAAATTCGATAACAATAATTCAGTAATAAAAACATTTCATATAATAACTACTCATAATCATAAAATTTTCAACGCAAGGATTTGAGTTGTAATTAATCATCCCAATCTCCACTTGTCCTAAAATTAATATAATAATCACATCATCAGTTATCTCTACAAATGACCTTAAGCACCTTTGAGTGTAAATTAACCCAATTTTACATTGTCTTTTTTCCCAAATATATATTTTTTCTCATCTTTGAATCACCTGAAGGCTTAAAACATCTACCATCTCTCTCCTCTTTAATAAGTCCTACGCTTTCTGTACTACACAACTTTTCTATTCTTTAATACTTGTTTTTATCAATTTTTTTCTTGGCCAATCTTCTTCTTCTTGGTCTCGCAAGGTCTTCTCTCACTACAAGAATTTTGGGTTTTCCCGACGCTAAAAATGGTCTTCCAGCTTTTCATTTTTTTCATTCCCAATTCCACTTCCTTCGTATCTGTTTATTCGACATATTTCTATAGCCATTTATTAGGCCTTTCCAATATCCATCATCCAAAACCTCAAGAAAGAACATTATAAAGTAAAACAATCTTATACAAGTAATTGAAAGATAACATAAAGAAAAACCACAAGACTCATTCCTTTGTTGTTCATAGAACACATACCTTGTTTCATAATTTTATTTCTGTCTTCTCTTCCCTATCCTATTTTTCATTCTCACTAACAATTGGGTTTTCTATTCTCTCTTACTTCTTTTACTTGAGTCAATTCCAAAACAAAGAATATTCACAAACATCTATGAAATTTCTTGAATCATAGAAAGAAACTCATAACATTTTTGTACTTAAAGAAAAGAAACCCATGATATTTTCATCTAAATTTTCCATTTTTTCTTGCTATTTTCAAAAGAAAAATGGCTTACCAAGTAGAATCCTTGCCTAGAAGCTTCTTCAAACAGTTTCTGGCGTTAGCCATGACTTTTCCGTTGAGGTCCGGCGAGCTCCAAGTCCCTCCCCATTCTCTCTCTCTCCTTATTTCTTTCTCATTTTTCTCTCCTTTGTTTTCTCATTTTTTCTCCCTCCCTTCCGTCTCCTTCACTTTGCTTTTTATTTTCATTTAGTTTCCTTTTTTTATTTTTTTTCAACAATGGTAGCTTCTAGAAGCCACCAACTCATATTTTTCTTAAAGAAAATCTTCCTAATCTTTTGGTCTTCTGTTTCTTGATTTTTTTTATTTTTTTTAATACTACAACTAGCAGCCATTTTCTTTTCTTCTTTCTAATTTCTTTTTTTTTTTCAATTAATTATTTTTCTTTTCTAAATATATACAAATTTTCTCATTTTCCTTTTGTTTTAAACAAGTTGTACTCCCATTTCAATTTTTTTTTGCTTCTATTTTATTCCAAACTTTCTTTTCCTTCAAAAAAAATTTCAAAAGTTGAATAACTATTATGTCATATATCCAAATCCTAGAAGACAAAAAGTGGATGATAGCATGCATAAGTGTGCTATTTCTAGGCTTAGTTTTATGCTAGTTTTGCTATGATTATGTGTACATTCATGTATTTTTTTGTGTATTTTACAGAAACCAAGCAATTGGAGCGAAATCGGAGTTTTGAGAAGTATTTGGTTGAATTTGGAGCAAATTGGAGCTATAATTGAGAATCCAAGTGTTGAAGAGAAAGAAACAAGCTTGTGAACCCAAGAGTATAGCGTTGCAATGCTACATCAGCAGCCTTTCAGCCTTGGAGACCAGCAGACACAGTGTTGCAACGCCAGACAAATCAAAAATTTCCTTTTTTTATAAAATTCGAGGACAATGTTGTCCCTAGCATTGCAACGCTATCTCGATGTCTATAAAGGAAAAAAATTTCATTCGAGCAAAGGGAGCCATTTTGAGAGACTAGAACCCTAATTTCGATAAGGAGCACTGTTTTGGGACCTAGAGAGTACTTTGGAGAGCTAAGGAAGAGACTCGAGGCTTGAGATCGCGGGACATCACGTCGGGAATGAGTGTTGGCACGTGTCGTCCAGTTTTTCTCTGTTCCCTTTCCTTTGTTTCCTTCAATTTTAGGATTCTTTGAGCTGTATTAATTTGAATATTTTAGACGCTTCGATGATTGTGATTGTAGAATTTACATTTGATTTTGAGTTGTTATATATCGTAATGCTATTTATGCATCCATGTGTTTATGCTTGTAACTTTTGGCCAAAGTTAATTCTTAGAATTTGAGTTTTAGCTTGAAAGAGTAGAACTTGAATTGAGATATGGTTGCATAACTAATAACGGAGTATTGCATGAGAATGAATATTTTGTTATTAGATGTCGTTATAGGATTCCGTTAATCCCATGCATGAGTAGTAAAAATAAACTGAAAGGGTGATTTATTACTTATGGATGAGTTCAATTGAGCTTGAAAAAGTCAATTAGATAAATTATAAATTCTTGACTTATAGTGTTGCGTGTTATAACTTTTCTTAGTCAAATTAAGTTCATGCTTCATGTTAATTCAATCTCCAATGTCTCTCTAAATGGACTCCAACCTTGTAAATATTTAGCGCAATTTTATATTCTTGTTTCAATCTAAGTTTAGGTTCTCTAAATAAAATTAGGTCTGAGTATGGTACTTAATTAAATCTAAGATATCCGATGACCCTGGTCACTATTATTGCAAAATATATAGAGGTTGGTTTATAAATTAATCTAATAAGAGCCTTCGACAAGCTTATTTTATCAGTGGATCTTACAAATTATTACCTCGTTTTGAGAATTCCGTCCTCGAAATTCAATTAAGAAGTGTATTTGAACTTCACTTTTTCATATTTTGCCTTTTTCTTGCATGATTTCTTTTTCCAAGTGCTTAAAGATAGAAGAGGGTGCTATAAAAAGTTTAACTTTTTATAATTTAGTGTTGTCACGACTTTGTGTAAAATATTATAAAAAAACCTATAATAACATTTTTTTTGAAGCAATAGTAGACCTTTTTTCTTGCAGCGATCCACTCTTTAGTGAGTACTGCCCTTGCACAAATAGTACATATTAATTACCATTTATAGCAGGTAACTTAATTCAACTCATCATTTAATAACACTAGAACAAAAATAGCCTTTTAATTTCGTTGAAAAACCAAGATTAAAAGGAAACGATGTCGGACGCATCTACATTGTTTTGACTGTCATTGTAAGTTATAATGATGACCGCTTTTTAATGTTGGTCCATACCTGACATTATAACCGACCATCATTGTTTATTCATCATTAAATGTCCGTATGTCACTAAAAGTTTGTCCATCATTAAATGTATGTCATTAAAAGTCCGTTGGTTATTAAATATTCATCATTAAAAGTCTGTCTGTCATTAAATGTCTGCCAGTAAAAGTTTATATGTCATTAAAATTAAAAAATAGTGTTTTTCAATGACAAATATTGTATGTCATCATTTTGTCCATAATATAATTAAAAAAAATCATTGGTTCACACGTGGCTAACCAATAATATTTTTTTTAACCTATGCACAAAATAAAATCTCACTAGTATTATATTTTTACACAACAATTAACTTAACAAACATAACTTTAATTAATAGAATATAAAATATGTAATATATCAAATCATTTAACTAACATCGTATCAATTAATTAAAAATCTCAATAACTATCCTATCAATCAAAGAATACAAATTTAAATATGATCTCCTTATCAACTAATAACAGAATGTTAAACGTAAGCGATCTAATAATCTTTCGTCTTAAGTCTCTTACGCGTGTGCAATTACCAACTGTCACACCCTGCCCCAGATACCCCACCAACCTAGGTCAAGCTATAATAACAATAGACCTCGATTGTGCAATGGAATCTATTATCAAGTCTCTCTTATCTTATAACTCAACTTCGTCTATATTCAGCGCAACAAATATTACACTTTTTACCTTCAATAGATAAGACTAATGGCAGATTCTGAACAACTAACTTTGGAAGAAACTCAAGAGCAACCCAATGGTAAAATAATGATAAAAGAATGAGCTAAAAAATTCAGTGAGTGGTAAGTTCATAAGAAAATAACTTTAAGAAAAACTCTTTTCACAATAAATATAATTCAAATTTTGTAAAAATAATATAAATCATGAACAATTTAGAAACTCTCTAGATATTGAAACACAGTAAATCTGTAACAATAAATCTTGGAAACATAAACAACGTAACAAAGATTGTAGCTCTTGAAATAATAACTCTTACAACATAAACACAGACTAGTAAAAACATAGAAAAATATGTAATTACAGCTCTTGAAAATGCAAGCATAAGCTTGTAAAACTCATCATCAAACCTATACCCAAATCTTTGTCATACTGGCGTAGAATAATCTTCATATGTACAGAAGAACAATCTTTGTCATATTATGCATCGAGTAATCTCCAGATACATAGCAGAATATATCTCTGTCACACTACTGATAATTCCCATTTATGAGGATTATTTAACCCTAAAACTAAGTTGTTTTTGCCATTTTTGCATATTTTTTCGAATAACGAGCAAGCTAAAAATAGCATTTATAAGATAAATTCATGTAAGCTTGTCGGAGTATAGAAAAAGAAAAATTAAGTTGAAAAGATAATGGAAAGTTGGCTAAATTGTTGTTTTTGTGCAGATTTGAAGCAATGAAGAAAATGAAAATGAAATGCAATTGCATTTCCTTGAGAAAGTAAGGTGGTGAACAAGAGGGAAAATGCAATTGCATTTTCTGGACTTATCATTCATTGCAGAAATCACGAAAATATATCAAGATCTACGGGATTTGCTCGATTTCTGGAGAATTTTCAGCCTAATCTCATGCCCAAACATTGACCCATGATTGAAGGAGCACAAAGATGGAAACCCTAGCCCTCAATGCCTATAAAAATGGGGAAAACGATCCAAAATGCAGTTGGGTTTTCTGCTCGCCCATAGCAGTTTAGTTCACAATTTTCTACCATTTTCCAGCAAGTTTTTCTTCATCCTAACTCTATGAGATTTTTAGTTTGATCACTCTTCAACAAAAGTTAGAAGAGGTGAAGATCCATTTTCCTTTGAATGGGTATTTGGATCGATTGAAGCAAGGAATGTATGAGTTTGTACTTTGTAGTTTTTCTAACATTTTTATCATTTTGAGTTTCTATTTTTAGCATTTGTAATTTTTTTTTTAGTTTCTGTTTTGAGTTCGTTCTAGTTGGGTTTTCTTTTGCCATTGAAGTTTTAGTTTTTGTAGTTTTTAGTTTATGATTTTATTTCATTTTGAGTTTACTAGATTGGTTTTACATCAAGTTTTCTTAATAAATTTCCAGATTGGTTGTCCTTATTGTTTTGGAATGTTCTTCCCTTTATTTGGTTATTTAATTATGAGTTTTGTATCCATTCAAGTGTTGTTTCTCATTCCCATTTAATTTAGTTGATCTCTCAATTTCTATCTAAGCTTGTTATGGATTTTCTACATTTTAATTTACTGTTTTTCATCCTCATCATAATGAGCTAATTCCTTCTTTGGGATTCAAGCATGTGAATGCCCTATAGATAAGAATAAATGCCTAATTGTGAGAACAACCTTGCTTCCTCTATAGCTTATTTTCTTTTATTGATTTTAATGCTTATTATTAGTCTAGATCGATCACCTAGATTAGTATACAAAAATTGAGTCTAATTATGAAAAGGTTAGATAAAAATTTGGTTTTCATAAAAGAAATAAAGGAAAATAGCCTAGACATAGGAATTTGCTTTTGACCCTAGACATTGTGCAAAACCTTTAAAACCAAAAGAATTGTGTTTCAAAATTAACTATGTTCGTATTAGCCATAGAAATATCGGTGTAATTGCTTAGCCTCCTAAAGATACTTCATAGAAGGTCAAATAGGTGTTGAATTCGGTTTACAAAGCTTAAGTGTTGAGTCAAAGGATTGCAATTGCAATTAGGCCTCAATTTCTTTCAATGAAGCAAAAACACGTTTAAATCCCTTTTTTTATCATTTTTATTTATTCTTTTCAAAAACAACAAAAACCATCCCACTTATTGTTTTACATTGGTTACCCACAATTGAAATTTGAAAACGTCTTTGCTTATTCTCTTGAATTTTTTTGTATCCGTTCCCTGTGGGATCGATACTCTGGAATACTTCCAGTTTTATATTACTTGCATCGACAGTGTGCACTTGCATTGAACTGGAGCTTGTTTTAATTTACAAATATTTTCCTTAAGCCCCACGTTTCAGTTCGATCAACTACGCACCGAGTAATCTCAAGGTACATAGCAGAACAAATCTCTGTCATATTAGGCATAGAATACATCCATACCCAGCATAGCCATCTCTGTCATACGTGCGAGTAGAGTTGGTACCTTAACACACAGCCCAAAGCCTATGTGTGTGCTAGAGTGGGTTCCAAAGACTTCTCTCTCTCTGGTAAATTATGGAACTGTTGGGATTTATGCCTTAAAGCCTCGTAATTAATAATTTATTTAATAATTAATAATAATTTTGATTATTTTATTTTCAATATAATATTATCCATTATATGAAAAATCCAAGGTTATTAGTGTAATCTTGAACAGTATGTGGTTGACATACGAGAGGATCATATTCAAGAAATAACCTAAAGGGTCATAGTAGATGGATAAGGTTGGGTGCCTTATCCTGGTAACACTATTGATACGGCCCACTTTGTAATAGTTACAAATGATTTGATCCAAATCATTCATGTGGAGGCATGTGAGTGGGGGTATCTTATACAATGAGTTTGTATAAGACTGGACCATGAAATATTTAAGCTCTCTTTATAAATCCGTTAATTGAGAAGATTAATATTTCATCAAGATGATCATATGCGACTCGATCTTAATCTTGAGTGAGTTATGAACTCCTGCCTGTGAGGGCTTGTCCTTTGATTTGCATGGGTGAGAGTGGCTTTTGTAGCCGATTCAATATGCCTACCTTTTTGGGGACTTGACTAAATAGGGAGCTGGGAACATAATCTCACAAGATGGAATTCACTCCTTCCCATATAGGGTAAGTAGATGAGTAGTTCCCTTAAGTGCTGATTTCGGGACTTGAACAATGGGGCCCCACCCTCTCACTGGCTCGAGAGGGACTTAGTTTATAATTAGATTATAAACAGATTGTTCATTAGAGGATCAGTGGTACTTAAGGTGCAAGATGTAATTATAGAGGTAAAACGGACTTTTGACCCAGCTGTAATTACGAATAACTCGTGAAGGATCGACTTGCATGTAGTGATTATATCTATGGACACAACTTGTCCTACAGTGCATAAGAGTGCAACTCTAGGTCTATAGTGGAGTGACCTATAGTTAATGAATGAAAATTAATTAATTAAAGAGTTTAATTAATTGATTTTGTATCATTGGAGCTTATAATCTGTAGGTCCATAAGGTCCCCTTGCTAGCTCACAGTAACACTAAAAGATCAATTTAGTTGAAAGAGAAATTTGAAATGTTCAAATTAATATTTAATATATTAGATATATTAAATATAAAAGAGGAAAATATATTTCTTGTATTTGATACATTAAATATGAAAATAATTAATGTATATTAGATACATTAAAGAAAAGATATTTATTAAATTTGAATTGGATTCAAATTAGGAAATAAATGTCGTAGGAGAATTTTAAAAGGTTTGAATATGATTCAAATTGTTTAGATAAATATATTTTAATATATTAGATATTAAAATATATTATTTTATTATCTTCCCTAGACCACTATAAATAGGACCCTAGGGGTGAGCCATTGTGCATTCTGAACAACACACATCTCCTCAAAGGGAGAATTAGAGAATTCTCTCTAAACCTCTTCCTCTTTAATCCCTTGAGGATTTTCTTTCAAGAGGCTCCCACAAGCCTTGATCTTTTGTTAGAGTCATAGCAAGGAAGACTTTGTGGAGGAGATAAAGACCCGCCAGAAGAATCTCCATATTTTCAAGGTATTTATTGCTTAACCCTTGTATTTTAGTTTAATTCTAAATAAATCAAAGACGATTCCTATGCTTCCGCTGTGGGTTTAATTCGATTATTCCCTTCAGGAACCACATTCACATAGTATACGGGTAATCACCATGGGTACATAGATCTACTAGTTTGAAAACCACTTTTTGCATAAAAACTCTTAATTCTCAAATCATTCTAAAAATCATGCTTTTCTTCTAAAACAGTAATTCATAAACTCAAGAGATTTCTGAAAAAACATTAAACATTTATAAATTCTCATGAAGGGAATAATCAAATTAAACCCACAACGGAAATGTTAGAATTGACTTTGATTTTATTTTAGAATTAAACGAAAAATAATTTTAGGCTAAGCAAAACATACCTTGACATATATATGGAGAAAATTCTAGCGGAACTTTATCACCTCTTCGTGTGCTCCAATTCCAACATTGTTGATGCTGGGATTTATGCCCTAAAGCCTCGTAATTAATAATTTATTTAATAATTAATAATATTTTTTTTATTATTTTATTTGCAATATAATAGTATCCATTATATGAAAAATCAAAGGTTATTAGTGTAATCTTGAATAGTATGTGGTTGACATATAGGAGGATCATGTTCAAAAAATAACCTAAAGGGTCATAGTATATGGATAAGGTTGGGTGTCTTATCTTGGTAACATTATTGATATGACCCACTTTGTAATAGTTAGAAATGATTTGATCCAAATCGTTCATGTGGAGACATGTGAGTGGGGGTATCTTATACAATGAGTTTGTATAAGACTGGACTACAAAATATTTAATCTCTCTTTATAAATCCATTAATTGAGAAGATTAATATTTCATCATGATGATCATATGCGACTCGATCTTAATCTTGAGTGAGTTATGAACTCCTGCCTGTGAGGGCTTGTCTTTTGATTTGCATGGGTGAGAGTGGCATTTGTAGCTGATTCAATATGCCTACCATTTTGGGGACTTGACCAAATAGGGAGCTGAGAACATAATCTCACAAGATGGAATTCACTTCTTCCCATATAGGGTAAGTAGATGAGTAGTTCCCTTACATGCTGATTTCAGGACTTGAGCAATGGGGCTCCACCCTCTCACTGGCCCAAGAGAGACTTAGTTTATGCTTGGATCATAAACAAATTGTTCATTAGAGGATCAGTGGTACTTAGGGTACAAGATGCAATTACATGGGTAAAACAGACTTTTAACCCTGCTGTAATTACGAACAACTCTTGAAGGATCGACTTGCATGTAGTGATTATATCCATGGACACAACTTGTCCTACAACGTATAAGAGAGTGCAACTCTAGGTCTATAGAGGAGTGACCTATAGTTAATGAATGAGACTTAATTAATTGATTTTGTATCATTGGAGCTTATAATCTATAGGTCCATAAGGTTCCCTTGCTAGCTCATATAAACAAATAGGGATCAATTTCATTGAGAGAAATTTTGAAGTGTTCGAATTAAAATTTAATATATTTGATATATTAAATAAGGACAAACATATTTATTGTATATGATGCATTAAATATTAAAGAAATTATTAATGTATTAAGATACATTCAAGAAAAGATATTTATTAAATTTGAATTAGATTCAAATAAGGAAATAGATGTCGTAGGAGAATTTGGAAATGTTTGAATATGATTCAAATTGGTTAGATAAATATATTTTAATATATTAGATATTAAAATATATTATTTAATTATTTTCTCTAGGCCACTATAAATAGGGCCCTAAGGATGAGCCATTTGTGTGCATTCCAAATAAGAGAAAGAAACTCTAGAGAATTCTTCCCTCATTCTTTCATTCTATTTTCTAGAAGGTTCCCACAAATCTCTTTGGTCCTTTGTTCGAGTCATAGCAAGGAAGACTTTATGAAAGCCTTGGAATTCGACCTCATTGGAGTTGGAGCACAAGGAGAAAAAGTCCCTCTAGCATATTCTCCATAATATACAAAAGTATTTATTGCTTAACTCTTGTATTTTAGTTTAATTCTAAATAAATCAAAGACGATTCCAACACTTCTGCTGTGGGTTTAATTTGATTATTTACTTCAATTGGTATCAGAGCAATCTTTTAGTTTTAGTTAGAATTAAAGTTTTGTGATGGTGGGTATTTTAATTTCTCATATATGTGATATATTGTGGTTTGCTAATTGACTGTTTAGGCTATTTGACATTAGATTTATTGCTTTGATTAGATCATTGTAAAACCCATAAGGGTTAATTTTTTTTTTTTTTTTTTTTTGTATTTATACTTCAATTGCTGCCAAAATTGACTTCAAAATACATGCTGGAATCGTATGAATGTGGGGCCATCGTTCTAAATGCACACAATAAATTGAATTGTAATCGCCGACGAAAAGAAAAGAAAAAAATCAGCTGGAGTTTTATATTTTTATTAAATGTTCTAGCATCATAAAACATGTGTTTGTTTCTTTGCGAATGAGTCTTTTTGTTATACTCCAGGTCCTGGGTTCAACTCTTGGGTAATCAATTTATTTATTTTTATTTATATTTGTGGTGGCTGGTGCTATAGTTTGAAGACAAGATTTAGGTTTCTAAACCTTAAATTTAGATGGCTAAATAAGAAAGATATTGAAGACTAAGATATGTCTTGGATTTAAATTATTGTACTTTAAATTGTTTTCAATTTCTTAGGATATGACAAATATGTCGATCAATTTTTTTAGTTTTAATTTAATTATGCATGAGATGTATGTTTTTAAATTGTTTGTTTGTTGCATAAAATATGTCATTTAGATTAAAATCCCACCATAGGTTAAGTATTATCATGCATCTTAATTAATTTTGAATATAATTGTTAAATTTAAAAATATGATTAGTTTGTTTCCTAATAGAATTAAGATTAATTTTTTAATATAATTGTTATATTGAAAAATTTGATTAGGATGTTTCGTAATAGAATTGAGATATTTTCATAATAAGTTTATATTTTTCATATCTTTGAATATAATTGTTATATTTGAAAAATTAAATTAGGATATTTTCTTCCATAAATGAAATCTATGTTTTCCTAATAAGATTAGGATATTTCCTAATGAGATTAGGATTTCCTTAAAATAAAGATATTTCTAATTCATGCTTTAAATAGTTTAAAGTTTGAATGTAATATATCTATATTTGTTTCTAATAAGATTAGAATTTAGGATAATGTTTTAATTTAGTTTAAAATGGTTTAAAATGGTAGAATTTCGAGATTATCCATAGTTTAAAATTTGAATTTAATTCATCTTTATTTGTTTCCTAATAAGATTATTTTCTTTTAAAATAAGATTAGATCTTTTGATTTCCAAATAAGATAAGATCTTTTAATTTCTTAATAAGATTAGGTCTTCCATAAATAAAGATAGTTTAATTCGAAGATAAAATAGTTTAAGTTTTAAATTTAATTAATCTTTTATTTTATTTTATTTTTTTCTAATAGGATTAGAATAAAATATCAAGGATGATCTTTTAATTTATTTTAAATGGTTTAAATAATAGAATTTTAAAATTATCCAATAAGTGAATTAGTTTTCTAATAGGATTAAAAACATGACTTAAATTCACTTAGGTTTATTAATCTAGTAATTAATAGTTAATTAAAGATAATGAATTTTAAATAATAATTGACTATAAGGGAACTCTGTCTATGGAAGGTTCTATCTAGACTGGAATATTTAAGCTAACCGAAAGGGAACACCTCTAACTAGGAACTGACCTGGGAGTTGAATTAGTCAAATTTTATTTTATTTCATTAACATAATGTGAATAGTTTTTAAATAGTTTAATAAACTTGGTAATTCACATTAAAATCAATCTCACAAACATAAGGTTTATGAAAGGGTAGATTGCGAATTTAGATAAATAAGATTAACCTAATTTGTCTAAGTAATAGAAATTCTATTGCAAAATAGTAAGTGAAAGAAGGAAATGTTCAATATATCCTACGGTTTCCATCATTAGTTCACAACGTGAGATCCATGTGGGGCTTTGCGGCGACTTTTGGATCGTCCCCCTGCGGAAGGTGTTTGCATGGGTCAATATCATGGTGAACTCCTAAGAAAGATAGGATTGTAGTTTTGTTTCCAATAATTGACCTACCCTACGATGACGCTTGTTGGGATAAAACTACGGGATCTAAAATTATGGATCACACTTATAAAGGACTTATTAAGATTGTTAATAATATTCTTGACCAAACTAATGGTAACTAAATATTATAGGAATAAGAGTTATTCTGGTATAATACTTGGTTGAGATTGTCTCCGTTTAGTGAAGGAACACTCACTAAAGTACCATAGCATTAGAAATGATTTATATGGTTCATTTTTAAATTGTTTAATTTCTATGCTAAAATTGTTTGCATAATGTTAAATAATATATTATATATTTTTTAATAGTATGTCAATTTCTCTCATAATTTTAATTTTGAATATTGATTTGTCAAGTTGAGAAAATTTTGTTACTTAGAAAAGTAACGTTAACACTATAATGGTAGTGTAAAATTTTAAATTTGTCTTTATTGAGAAGCGTTCTCAAGACCTGTTGTCAATGCTAATCGAATTGTTCGAGAATCACATGATTAATGAATCAAAAGTAAACGAGATATCTTGTATGTATCTCCTAGTTGACATGTTAGATGTCAAGCTTAGAAGATAAAGAAAATGACAACAACATATGAGATGTTGAAGTCAATAGAAACTAAATTTAGATAATTGTCTAAATAATCTCAAAATTAATCATTACAAAAATACAAGAAAAGAAATCAAATGATTAAAGCTATATAAAAGGAAATAGTTCCTAAATTAGCCAGGACAGTTATAATGAGAGAAGTTTTTTGAAATACCTCTATGGGAAGAAAAATATAAATGAAAGTAAATTTGATTTACTAGATTTTTGGTGAAGAATAAATAACGACACTTGGATAGTTGATACAAGATTCACTATCAAAATTTATTTGTTTTTATTACATTTAATATGTAATTCTTAAAAAATACTTAACATGTAGAATAGTTTCTACAGGTTGGCACAAGGAAGCCCATCTCAGTTAGTGTAGTGGGAGACATTAAGATGTTATTATGTAAAAATTGTTACCCAATGTTGAATATGGTATTTTTAGTAATCATACGAAGAATTCAATTTTTCGAACTTTTTACTAAAATGTTCATATAGTATGAATTACTTTGAAGTATGAAATTTTATATTTTCAAATTTGTTTGAAAATATATTCAACTGAAAATAAGAACAATTTGTATAAATGTTGACATATACTACTATACTACAAGATATTGAGATATTCAGGATTATAAAATCTAGAATAGAAAAACATTGTTTCTCCTAAAAGATGATATACTTGACTTTGGTTGTTAAGGTTGATTAACATCAACTTAGATAGAATGAAAAGACTAGTAAGAGGTAATTTTCTAAAAAGTTAGTTAATTATTTTACCTGTCTGTAGATCTTGCTTTTCATGCAAGATAATCATTGGGCCTTTATTAGATAAGGCTACAAGATAATCATTGGTTGTTAAGGTTGATTAACATCAACTTGGGCTTACACATTTTAACCCAAGTGGTCTGGTGAATGTGAAGGCCAAATAAAGTCATGAATATTTCATCACTCTAATTGATGATCATTCATGGTACAAGTATCTTTACCTAATACAACATAAGTCTAAATTTTTGAAAAGTTCAAGAAAATTAAGATTAAAGTTGAAAATTAATTAGATAAATCTATCAGGATATTATGATCAGATCATAATAGAAAGTACAAAAACCTTACGTACTAAGATTAACTGATAGAAAATGAGTTTTTATCCCAATTATCTTAATACCAAGTACAATTTTGTGAAATTGTGCTGCAATAGAAGAAACAGGACCTTGTTAGACATGGTCACATTAGTAATGAGTTACACACCATTACCAATGTAACACCCAACTTATTCAGGGGTGTAAATTTCAAAATTTTGGCGTTTAAAAAATTAATTGTTTATTTGGTTGAATAGGTTAATTTGGAATTTAGAAAGAGTTTGATAGGGCAAGTATGGAATGAAAAAGAGTGGTTGAGGGCATTTTTGAGAAAAAATAAATAAATAATACTTTTTTTTCTTATCTTCTTCTTCTTCTTCCTTATTCTTTCTCTCCCTCCCGTAAATCTCTCTCCCTCACTGAAAACCCATCCATTTTCTCTCTCTTTCTTTCTCTCTCCACCACAAGCAGAAGCTCCTCGCCAGCGTGAACGCCTGCGCCGTCCAACAATCGAACCACACGCCTGAACGTCGCACAACAGCTCTAATCGTGTGTCGGATCTGCTGCAAGCTCACACACCACCAAACATCAGCTCAGATTCGCCAGCCCCTTCGATTTGCTCGTCATCTCCAACCACTGTCGGCCACCAACAGCTTCGCCAAAAATATTTTTGGCCGAATGTTGACCTATGGATTGTCAAACTAAATTTCAAGATTACCCATTACGATTGAAGGTAGTTTTGGAAAAATTTGGATCCTTCGAGTTTTTGCGCAGCCAACGTTGATCTTGATTTTGGGGTAAGTTCTCTTTGGGTGCCATAGTTTTCACCTTATTTGAAGCTATGTTTTAGGATTTTTGTTGCATTTAGGGGTTGTTTTGGTGTTTTAAAATTTACCCATAACGCGTTCGACTTTGTTCAAGTTTACCCATTGCGTTTGGAGGCCGGGTTGTAGAGTTTGGACTAATTCGACATCAATTTTAGCAAGTGAATGTGTTGTTTGGGTAGTGCGAACTAAATTCAGGAAGCATTGTTTGGTGTAAATTAAGTTATTTATTCTTCTTGAGGTAAGTAGTCATTTGGATTTAAGCCCCTTTAAGTTATTTGACTTTGTTGTATGTTTGAAAATTTGTGAATTGTTAAAGTGTGCCTGAAAATTGTGTTCAGGAAGCGTTTAATGGTTAGTGATAGGTGGGGAGGTTGTTTAAGCTGAAAACGGCCTAACTATGTGGCTATAATGGAAATAGGAGCTTAAAGTTTCGAGTTTATAATATTTAGCATGTATAGTACTTTAAGAGTTTGCCTAAGGTGGTGGTTGATTGAGTTGGTGTATGTTTAAGTGGTCGTGGATGTAATTCTTTTAAATGCGAAGTATGGGTGTAACCATGATGGTAGTTAGATGTTTTTCTTAGTAAATCTCACTTTCCTTGTTGTACCTCAACCCAAGATTCAAAGGAACTTGTCGATTTAGTTGAGTGACTTTGCATAAGTCATGATTGCTAGAGAGGTATTCATAGGAACTTGACCTGGTGTACTAGTAAGGGTTCGATTATGAAATAACGCTCTGGAATTCATGGATGACTGTGATCTTAGCTTCTTTATGAAGTAGGGATGTGTGGGAAGTTAGTTTAAATTGTATAATCAAGCATGTTGGGATTGTCTGTAATCTGTGGTTGTGGTGGAATCCATAGTGGGTGTGGAACCCTGAACGCTTGAGCTAATGGACTAATGATTAAGTATCCTTGTTTGGAATGGTTGGATGTTGTCCGAATATAGTAAACTTGAAACGCTTGATTGATTGTTTGCGTACTGAAAAATTGACTTGTTAGAATGGTTGGCTGATAGTCTAGAACACCTTAAGGCATACGAAGTTTAGGATCTTTGCCTATGGTGATGGGTTTATAATGGAATGAACTTATTTGAGACTTGTCTACCTAAGCATGTGTGGTGTTGAGTTTGTGTTTACAGTTATACATAAGATTCATGGATTGAGGAGAGAATGAGGTTTATGTTCTCTTGGATGGTATATCCCTTGGCGATTTAAGTGCATCATGACTAAGTAAGAGTTCGTTAGGCTAGTGCCACCTACCTTGTCCCCATGCGAGCATGTATTCTTAGGATGTTGTGTGCTAGCTTAGGGGGCGATTCCCTCCTTGTGATTATAATGAGGGTTGCTTTCCTTCATTCAGTATGCTAGCTTAGGGGGCAATTCCCCAATTGTGATGAGTGTGAATGTTGCTTTCCTTCACCAAGTGTGCTAGCTTAAGGGGAAATTCTCCCATTGTGATGAGCGTGTGGGTTATTTTCCTTCACTAAGTGTGCTAGCTTAGGGGCGATTCTCCCATTGTCATGATCATGAGGCCGGTTGTTTTCCTTCATTGCGTTCAGCTAGCTAGAGGGGACGATTTCCCCCAAGATTATAGGTGTGAGAGTTGCTTTCCTTCACTGCATAGGTCCTAGGTTACTTGACTCGCATGTATAGAACGAGACAATACCAGAGAGGGGTGAGCTTTGGGAAAAGTGAGTAGGCACTTAGCTAACTAAAGTGATTGTTGAGTTCAAATTTGAGCAGGATCCTATGATTTAGGGCTGAACTCATCTGTTTATGGTTTTGCCTTGGACCCTTAAGTGGGCTGCTGACTGAGTATGTCCATACTCACTCGTGCCACTTTGTCTGTGTCTTTGTAGGTGGTGCACAACCACAAGGCGGGTGGCAGAGGCGAGGACTTGACAAGGCTATGGAGACTCTACCAAAGTTTATTTCCCTGAATTTAGCTTTCAGTTGCGTATTTTAGTTCTTGTAGTGTGTTGGTCTATAAAGCTTAAATATTTTTTGTTTCATGTATTTGGTTAGAAGTTCTTAGGTTCTTTTGTCTGTTGGTTGAGCTCAACACATTATTCGTAATTTGGTGGATACTGAGTCTATACTTTGAAAATTTAGAAGTGTTTTTATTCTTATTAGGCCCTTGTAAATTCTGATTTTCTTATAGTTAAGCCGTCATGTTATCGAAATTTCGAATATGAGCAAGGTAACTAAGTCGTGCTTTTGCATTTAGGGTGTTTAGTTGTTAGAGTCGTTACAACCAAACTTCGGTTAGGAAATGCAATGGAGATTGCATGGTGAACATGATTCCCTCCAAAAGTATCTACGAGACAATTTTAAGATTATGGAAGAGTAGTAAAGTTGGTTTACAACACTTCACCATTTGGGAATGTTAAGCTCACATGTTGAAACAAGCCTAAAATGCTTGTATATGTTCAAAGATAAGCCTAAATATAGGTCATTCCTACGGAGTACAAAATGGTCTTTTATCTAGTCTTAAAATGAATAAAGTATTTGTATGACAAATATCATTTTTATAAGGAATGTCAAATAAAATACTACAAACTTTCAATAAGGATAGTGTTAATAAATTGGTTCCAAGTGAAGCCACTAAATAGTTAACAAAAGTTGTTAACAATTTAATTACATTTGAAAGTCAAAAGGATCATAGTCATGAATTGGACAAGTTTCATCGCAGTAGGAGAGTTATGAGATGACTCAACCTTTACAAGAACTTAACTGAAGCCCAAAATTGTCATGTTAGATGACAAAGTTGAAGGTTTATTGCATGCAAAGTGAGACTAATGGCAAATGGTTAAACCTAATAGGAGAAAGTAAACTGTGAGTAAATTTTCTCACTTGTTGCCATACTGAAGTCTGTAAGCATTATTTAATTCATTGTTTCATATGCTATATATCTTGAGATTATTCGGTGCATAATATGACAGAGATATGATTTGCTATGTATTTGGATATTACTCGATACATAGTATGACAAAGATTGCTCTACTGTGCGTATTGAGATTACTCTATGCCAGTATGACAGAGATTTGGATACAGATTTGGTGATAAATTTTACTAGTTTATGCTTATGTCTTCCAGAGCTGTAATTGTAGATTTCACTATCTATGTTTTTATGAACCTGTGCTTATGTTTTCAAGAGTTATTTTTACACATTTTAACGTGTTAACATGATCTCGAGAGTTATTAATTGTTCATGAATTACATTATTTGCATGTACATAGTTTTGATTATGTTTATTATGAAAATTATTTTCCTAAACATTATTTTCTTATGGAATCACCACTCATTGGGTTTTTGAGCTCATTCTTTTATCCTTATTTTTCCACTAGGTTGCTATTGAGTTTCAACTAGAGTTACTTGATCAAAATCTGCCACCAGTCTCATCAAGTCATTGCATATCATCTATTGTATGTAAAAAGTGTAATTTTTGTTGCATTGTATTTGTAGTGTCGATCAATTAAGTTAAGTTAGGTTATGAGATAAAAGAGATACTTGACAATAGATTCCATGGCTTGCTTGGGGTTTGTTGTCGTCACAGCTTGTCCTAAGTACAGTAGGGTAATTTGGGGCAGGGTGTGACACACTCTCTCTTCATTAAACTTAACTTATACAACACATCTCTCTTTTCTTTATTTTATTTTTCCCTCATTCTTCATTTACTTTCTCTCTCTTCCCCTTCCTCTCATTTTCCTCCATAGCATAAACATGAAGCTATTCTCTCTTTTATTATTCTTTTTATTTTTCCTTATTTTCCTTTTTATTCCGTCATCCGCCAATGTTTAAATCAAAGACTCTTGTAAATGAGTTTCTTTCATATACATATTCTCTATTTGTACCATCTGAATCTAGCACTTCCTTCCATTTCTTTCTCCTTTGTATAAACATTAAACACTCATTCTTTCTCCTATAGATTAATGCTAAAATTCCTAATTAATCAATTAACAACAATTCTTTGAACTAAATGATAAAAACCCACGAAAATCCTTTGAGCTTAAAGATGAAAACCCATGAAATCTACCATTAAACTTCAACTTGTCTTGGTTTCTCTTGACAATCTTTTGAAGACTTACCAAATTAGAAGTCTTCACCAACAAAACTTCTATGAAGTCCTTCATTCTTCTTGAATCTTTCTCTCTCTCCCGAGCTCCATGTGGTTTCTCTATCAAAATCCCCTCTCTTCTCTCTCTCCAACTGGAGGTTTTATCCTTTTCTTTTCAATTTCATTTTTTCTTCTCTTTTTTTCTTTGGACTTAGCCACAATATTCCTGTCAAACCTAAACCAACTTTTTTTTTTTTTTTAATTTAAGCAAACATTTGACACCTGTCAAACCTAAACCACCATAAGCACACACCACATGTGCCTAATGGTTGTTTGGTTTACTATTTTGGCTGTTTGCTTGTTTTTTTCTTCAAAACCAAATTAATTTTTGATTTTTTTTTTTTTTTACTTAAGTAAATGATGATTGTGTCCTTGCACCAACAACATTAACCATATATATGAGATCTGCAAAATTTGTAGTGTGGCCATAAAATACTCCGTAAGTGTATTGGAACGAAAGTATGATGTTGAAAGAAAGTTTGTAATTTTCTAGGGTAGCATTGGAACGAACAAACTTGGAAACTCTCACCTCCAAGGATGTGAAAATATTGGTGGATATGTGATATATCCGTAAATCGAAAAGTTCGATAGAAATATTGAGGATTAATTGTTATCTCCAATATCTTTTATAAATATACATAAAACATAAAAACATATCATCTATTAACTTAATATAAATAGTAATAATAATTAAATTTTAATTTAGAAGTAAGAACAACAAAATTATTACTGTAAACAATTTTTAAAAATGTTTTAATTTACAGAGAAATATCTATTAATATCAATATTTATTGATATATCCATTTATATATATTCGTAAAATTGAAGTCCTGATATCAATTTTATTTTCATCCTTGCTCACAACCACCACCATCACAACCAATAGATCCTTTCCTAATCTTGTCCAGAAAATCTTTGATATTTATGTGGGAGGACCCACCGTCAGCCACCGCCATCTCCGCCGCCTTTTGCCGCTCCAAAGCATTCTGTCTTATCTCCACCGCCTTTGGCCCTTCCATGGCTTCTCTCAGGTACTTCTCGATCTCATCTCTTTTGATTAGCCTGCCTTCTCCGTCGCCGCGGGACAGGCGGAGGCCGACGCCAAAGACGTCGACGAGAAACTTGGCATTGGTGACCTGATCCCCCCACTGCGGAAATGCCACCACCGGCACGCCGGAGCTCATCGCCTCCACCGATGAATTCCACCCGCAGTGCGTCACGAAACACGCCACCGATGGGTGTGACAGTACTTGTTCTTGTGGACTCCATTGAACCACCTTCCCTCTCTCGCCGGCCTCTTCCATGACCTATACAAGAATTTCGAGTCGGTTTAGAGGTAGGAATTATTTAATCAAAATTTAATCCTAATTCAAATTGAAAAAAAAATTAAATTAAATTTACAAACCTCTTTAGGAAGGACATGGGGCTCGAGTCCGAGAATATTTCCTGCAGGCGGTTTCAAAACCCACAAGAACGAAAACCCAGAATTTATGAGTCCATAAGCAATCTCATCAACCTGTTCTTGTTTCAAATGCACCACACTCCCAAACGACACGTAAACCACCGACCCCTTCGGCTTCGAGTCGAGCCACTCGATACAATCATCAGCTTTCAAGCAATCTCCCGAAATGCTCGTTTTAATTTCATTACAATTCTTGAACAACGGCCCCACCGCCTTAATCGGGAAAATTTTTGACATGTAATCAATGATCTCAGGCTCGAGCTCCTCGAATGTATCAATCAATATACAGAAGGGCTTCGAGAGGTTACAAAACTGCGCCAAAATGGCCTTCCCAATACTATTATAAATATTATTGGGAAGCAAGAAGCTGGGGATTTCATCGAACTTCAAACGAGGCAAACAAGGCAACTGAACTTCGAGATTTGGTTGGGTTTCGGAAGGGAAAGGAACAGAGCCACAAAAATGGTGATAATAAATGGAAAACACAGCGCAGGATTGGACCCAAAAGACGGCGGAGGAGATTCCGAGTTTGTCGGCCACGTCACAAGCCCAAGGCACAAAAGGGTTGCCAATAACGCAAGAGACTGGTCGGTTTTCTTTGATTTGGTTTTGCAAGATTTGGCGAAGAGAAATGGCGCCTAGGCGCTGGAGCTGCGGCATGTATTGATCGAAGGAGAGGACGGGGTTGAAGTCAGTGCAGCCGTCGTCGAAGAATTCAAAGCGAAGGAAGCCATGGCCGAGAGGGGTCGTGTGGTCGGAGATGCTGCCGACTTTCTTCATGACCTCGCCGAAACGGGCGGTGGTGGAGAAGGTGACGAGGAGGCCGCTGGCGGCGAGTTTTTTTCCAAGGCGGAGCATGGGGTTGATGTGGCCTTGGCCGGGGAAGCAGACGAGGCAGACATGGGGGAGAGAGTCTTTGGAAGTCATTTTGTTGTGTGTTTTGGGATTTTGGTTGCAGAGGTTTGGGGAAGATGATGACAGTGATGATTTTTTTTTTCTTTGAGATCAATGATGGTGATGATTGTGTTGTGTTGATTGCACAGTGAGGCATGAAGTTATATCTTGTATGTGGGGTATATTTATCTCAACATGAACAAAACTTACAGGCAAGCTGGAGCCCAATCACATGGCATTTTTTTTAATTTTTAGTTTTTAATTTTTTTCTTTTTTCTTTTACCTTTTTTCCCTTACTTTTTTTTCTGCTTTTAGGATTTTTTTTCCCTATTTTATCTTTTTCAGACTTTTAATTTGTCCATGAGATCAAATTATTTTTTCAATCAATTGTATATCTAATTACATATATTTATATATTTTTACTATATTATCAAAAGTTAAATCTAACCACAATTATTCAAAATATAATGTTCATCGGCTCACACATCCTAAATTTTCAAAACTAGTCAATTGAAAATTGAAGGTTTAAAATAACAATAATAATGTTTTCCTAATAAAAAAAAATCATTTGAATAACTAAATATATTTACTTTGGAATTCATAAATATAGATATATAGTTCATAATTTCAATTGATTAGTTATGAAATGTCTTGTGCAATTGGGTGTACACTTGATTAAAAAAAATTTGAATTGATTTCATGCACAAATTAAAAATATAAAAAATACAAAAGAGGGAAATAACCAAAAAGTAAAAAATAAAATTAAAAAAAAAAAGGAAAGGAAAAAACTTAGAAGAAAAAAAAAGATGGAAGAAAGGCGTTTATAAAAATTATAAAAAATATATATACGCCATGTGACTAGGTTGCAAAACTTACGTGCAGCTCAACCTACACGTAAGTTTTGTGTTAAGTAATTTTGGTGGAGCCAAAATAACTTGTTGAATACCCTCATCCGAAAGCCAAAGACGCACGCGACCACTTTGTCTTGTTGTGAAGCATTCGGCCCATCATGGACTTTAGGTTTTATTTGAAACAGCTGATTCATATATATGTGAATGTATGTTTCCTTTGTGTGGCTATGTGAAGAAAAGTTTTGACAGTGACCTCTTTTGTTCTTCGAGAGAAAATACACAATGTGTATTTTGAGAATAATGAGTGTGGCAGTAAGGTATTTTGAGAGAGAAAAAGTATTTTCTCTTGTGGATTTGAGGGTGTTTTCTTCATTGTTTATCTCAAACTACCAAGTTGTGATACTTGAAGTCAATAGCTTTTGTTGGGCTATCGAGGGTTAGTTTGTAGCACAGATTTTTTGGGCTGCTTGTAATCTCCTATTTTAGTAGAACCTATAGTTGTAGAAGACTAGACGTAGTCCCGAAGTATAGCTTTCGATGTCGTTTTCTTTTTTCCCTATCTCTCTACATTTTTTATTTATGACTCTAACTTGTTTGGTTTATTCTCTAGAATGGGAGAATTAATATTGTAGTTTAATAACTTTTGTTGGGCTATTAAGTGTTAGTATGTAGCGCAGATTTTTTGGGCTCCTTGCAATCTCCTATTTTAGTAGAACCTGCAGTTGCAGAAGACTGAACATAATCTCGAGTTTGGGACGAACCAGTATAGCTTTTGGTGTCGTTTTCTTTTTTCCTATCTCTTTACATTTATTAATTATGACTCTAACTTGTTTGATTTATCCTGTGGAATGAGAGAATTAATATTGTAATTTTATTATTATATTATTTTTCACCTAACAAATGATATCCAAGTTTTTGGTTCAAGAGTCATGGGATATGTGGAGCCAATAAGTTTTGACAGTCATGAAGTTTGATGAAAAAAATTGGACATTGGAAGATGATGGTCGAGGATTATTTGATCGTTAAGAAATTAAATAAGGCATTGAAAAAGAGACCATAAGGTATGAATGATGAAGATTGGGAGACTTTGGATGAAGAAGCAATTGCAGCGATCAGGATGCGTCTATCCATGGATGTGGCTATTTTGGTAGCCATAGAGACAACTGCAGTTAAGTTGATGGAAGCGCTGATGACTTGCCAACGCAAAAGAAAGCGCAAGTGCACATTGTCAAACAAGTAATATATGGAGTATTCTAAGTATCGAACCCAAGGGAATGAATTTAACACACAAATTCTTTAGTTTACAACACAATTGCTCACAAGTTCCAACCAAAGGTACCGAGAGAAAAATAAAGTTGATTTTGGGGTTTTGTGCATGAAAAAGTAAAGATAACTTAAAAAGTAATGAGAAAAACATGGATGAGAAGCAGGGGATTATATTCTGGTTCAACCCTGAGGAAATGCGCCCACCATGTGCCTATAAATTGCCCAACTAATTTAGGCTAATTCAGAGATTCTACCTCTTGCGCTCGCATACTGACTCTTTCGAGTTCTGTACAGTTCAGACAGAATGCTACTGAAATGCGCCCACAACTTATCATTTTCAACACTTAGCTAAGTAAATCAAGTTCAACACCTATTCAACTCCTTTTTCAAGAACCTTTAGGAGACTAAGCAATTTAAAACTCATATGTCTATGGCTAAATTCGCTTAGATAATGAAAAACACAACTTCATGATTTTAAAGATTTTTGTCTTATGTCTAGGTACAAAAAACAAAGTTCTATGTCTAAACTTTTTTCCTAGATTATTTTAGAAAAACGAGTGTCAATTCCAACCTTTTCAGTATTGAAATTTTCACAACCTAACAATGGCTAGTTTAAGCTAACAATGAAACTTAAACTCACTAAAAGGAAACTTAACTAAGTGTTGAGCAAATTCACAAGGAACACATGGTAGTGGTTATCTCCTTTTTAGGGTATCCACATGCTTGAATCCCCTCTAAGGAGTTTAGCTACTCATCGAAGAGAAAAACAAAGTGCAGAAAATAAAAAGAAAACAAATAAAAGAAACAACACAATTCATTGAAATAAATAAACTTGAATATACTTTGAAGTATGAATCCAAGAAAGAACTAAACAGAATTGAAACAAAAGAACTTCTAACTCGAATTAAAAGATAAAACAGAAACTTACAAATTGAAAATAAAAATAAAATAGCAAGTACAACTCTTAAAAACTTACAGAACTTGAATGAAAAATCATAAGAACAAAAAGAACCCTAAGATGTTCTTCCTTTCTAACTTGTTCAATATTTTTCAAGGAGAATCAAGTACTTACTCCTCCTTCTTTCGAAGTTGGAGTCCGAATTGAATATAAATAGATCTTAGGGGTGACTTGGAGTGGCAGCTAAAACTTAGAAATAAAAATGACAGAATTTTATGATGAAGAGAATTCCCAACTCTGAGCTTTCTTTCAAATGGAGGATTCAGCCGTCTTTTATAGACTTCACGCCTAGAGTTTGATGTCGAGGTTAGTGTGGAGAAGCTTGGTCAATCATATCCCTTGATTTGAGAAGATTTGGTTGAGAATAATTGATAAAATCTTAAAATCCTGCAAATCTTGAAAAATCTATCGAAAAGGTCCAGATGCGAGCACATTTGTGGCACATTTGGACTGTTTTCGAAATGGCCTAAATGGGAGCACATTTGGGCCATTTTCTGCAATATTTGCAATTTGGCTTTTGCTCAAATGCTGGCGCATCCTGGTCGCATATCTGATGGATATTTCTTATTTTCTTTAATTGCGGTTGAATGTTGGCACATTTGGATCCTTTTGCAACCTCTACACAAAAACAACAAAAATTAACATTTTTCTTTACAAAAATGACTCTAATTACACCTAAAAACTTATTTTTACAAAATCAAGACTTCAAATACATGCAAAGCTTGTTTTTACTTAAATTCACCCAAAATGTCATGAAATACAACAATAAACATTCACTTTCTAAGAAAATAAGCTGGTATTTATAGCCAAGTAACTCTCATAAATGAGTGTTATCAAGCGCTCACAAACAGGTATGAAAAATCTTACATAAATAATAACATTTATTTGCTTAGGAAGTTTTTCAATAGTTAATTGAGAAGATTAATATTTCATCAGGATGATCATATGCGACTCGATCTTAATCTTGTGTGAGTTGTGAACTCCTGCCTGTGAGGGCTTGTCCTTTGATTTGCATGAGTGAGATTGGCTTTTATAGCCGATTCAATATGCCTACCATTTTGGGGACTTGATCAAATAGGGAGCTGGTAACATAATCTCATAAGATGGAATTTACTCATTCCCATATACGGTAAGTAGATGAGTAGTTCCCTTAAGTGCTGATTTTGGGACTTGAACAATGGAGCCACACCCTTTCATTGGCCCGAAAGGAACTTAGTTTATAATTAGATTATAAACAGGTTGTTCATTAGAGGATTAGTGGTACTTAAGGTGTAAGATGTAATTATAGGGGTAAAACGGACTTTTGACCCAGTTGTAATTACGAACAACTCGTGAAAGATCGACTTGCATGTAATGATTATATCTATGGACACAACTTGTCCTACAATGCATGAGAGTGTAACTCTAGGTCTATAGTAGAGTGACCTATAGTTAATGAATGAAAATTAATTAATTAAAGAGTTTAATTAATTAATTTTGTATCATTGGAGCTTATAATCTGTAGGTCCATAAGGTCTCCTTGCTAGCTCATAGTAACACTAAAAGATCAATTTAGTTGAAATTTTTTTTTGAAATATTCAAATTAATTTTAATTTGAAGTTTTCAAATTAATATTTAATATATTAGATATATTAAATATAAAAGGGAAAAATATATTTATTGTATTTGATACATTAAATATTAAAATTTGAAATGTTCAAATTTAATATTTAATTTGAAGTGTTCAAATTAATATTTAATATATTAGATATATTAAATATAAAAGAGGAAAATATATTTATTGTATTAAATATTAAAATAATTAATGTATATTTGATACATAAAATAAAAGATATTTATAAAATTTGAATAACATTCAAATAAATAAATATTGTAGGAGATTTGAATGAGATTCAAATAAGTATAAGATATATTTTAATATATTAGATATTAAAATATAATATTTTAATTATGGCAAAGATTTACCATTAGTCTATATAAATAGGACCTTTGGGTTGAGCCATTAGACACAACACATATCTCCTCAATAGAGAATTAGAGAATTCTCTCTAGACCTTTTCTTCTCCAATCCCTTGTGGATTTTCTTTCAAGAGACTCCCACAAGCCTTGGTCCTGTGTTCGAGTCATAGCCAGCAAGATTTTATGAAGGAGATAAAGATCCACCAGAAATATCTTCATATTTACTTCAAGTAAGTTTGTTTAACCTTAATTTTTAGTTTAATTTTAAATAAAATCAAAGACGATCCAATGCTTCCGCTGCGGAGTGAGATGTTCATTCCTACAAATGGGTCTTTCGTACAAATTTTTCTAGAATTTTCATATAATAGATAATATTATATTGCAAATAAAATAATCAAAATTATTATTAATTATTAAATAAACCATTAATTACGAGGCTTTAGGGCATAAATCTCAACGTAATACGTCATTGAACTTTCACTTTTGAATTAAGTAGGTTCTTGAATTTTAGAATTCATGGTCCTACTAGACATGAAATTAAAAGTTTAGGATCCCATTAGACATAAAATTCCATTTTATATGAAATTTCGAATATTTTAAAATTTTGAATATGCTAGGGACCTATTGGAAATAAAATTGAAAGTTCAATGATCTATTAGACACTTTTAAAGTTCGATGACCTATTAGACACAAAGTTGAAAGTTCAGGAATCTATTAGACACTTTTTCAAGTTAAGGGACCAAATAGATACAAACCTAAAAATTTAGTGGCTAAACTTGTAATTTAACCTATTCAAATTAAGTAATATTAATTAACAAACTATAACCAATAAATAGAAAGTAGGAAAATTGTAATGGGTGTCAAAATTGCTTGCCATATTTGTAAATATATCACACAAATAAATAATTTACAAATATGGAAATTTTTTCAAGTTTTTGCACACCTATTGAAATATTTTTCTGTCATTCCTTTTTTACCTCGTCTATCACTTTAGAGCATCTCTACATCTATCACTGATAGATGTTTATCATTAATAGACCATTTTTATGTCTATTGCTAATAAGTACTTTTTGTGTCTATTGTCGATATACCACTAATATGTCTATCAGTGATAGCTTTCTATTATTGATAGACTATTTTTATGTTTATTAGCGAACATTTCTACATGTTTGACGGGCTATTTTTGACTCACATGCTTTAATCTTGTTGGGCTTAAAATTGTGCCATATTTGCAAATACTTTTAGCTTGTGCTAGATTTGCTATTCTTTTGTATTAGATTGCCATATATGCAATTGCCCCAAACATGAGTGTCATTTTATTAGTATTTTGTCTTCTAGCATTTGGATATATATGATGTATTAGTTATTTGATTTTTAAATATTCTAATGGAGGAGAAAGCTTGAAAGTAAAATTGAAATAAAAAGAAATTGAAAATGATGGAGTGTAACTATTTTTTTTTTTAAAAGTAAGTTGGAAAAGAAATAAAAGGAAATGGAAGGAAATTGGATTTTGTATATATCGGAAAAGAAGTATTTTGGCAAAAATAAATAAAAAGAAAAAAAGAATATATATATATATATATATATATAGAAAAATGTGAAGGACTGAGAGGAAAAAAAAATGTGGCTTCCAAGAAGCACACACGCATAGGAAAAAAGTATGAGCTTTTGGAAGAGAGAACAAGAAAGGGAAAGAAAAATAACATGAAGGAAAAAGAAACAGAAAGAGGAAGAAAGAGGGAAAAGGAAAATAGATAGAGAAAGAGAGATGATGGAAGCTATATGGAGTTAAGAACTCACCAAAGGTAGATCAAATAGTCGGGAGCTCGTCGGAAAGCCATGGCTAATGTTGAAAGTCAATTAGAGAAACTCATAAATAACGATTTCAACTAGGTGGAGCGGGGATTGAGATGATTAATTACGACCTAAAATTTTCACATTTATAGTTTTGTTAGTGGTTATTTTATAAAATATTTATATTATTTTAATACTTGATGAAATTTGTGAGATTTGAAATCAATTGAGATTTATATTAATGTATATGTTTTTTTTTAGTTCAACAATATTTAGGGGTGGGAGGATTCAAACATCTTACTCTTGGTCGATGGTACATGCCAATTACCATTGAGTTATGCTCACTTTGGCTAATGCAAATGATTTGTTGGGAGCTACCACCACTATTGTGTATTTTTCTTGTTACATGGTGTCCCATAAACCACTCAACAAACAAATATATATATATATATATATATATATATATATATATATATATATATATATATATATATATATACTTTTTTTTTTCTTACAATGTGTGGGGTGGAGACTCGCTCCTTTGACCTTTTGATCTAGGGCATATGTTTAAACTAGATGAGCAATGTTTAGGTTGTCACAAATAGTATATAATAATTACCCTTTCAAGCAAGCACGTAACCTTCAACTCACTATTTAATAAGTTTTAGTTAGAACTTAGAAGTCATTCGAGCATACAATTCAGTGGATAAAAACACCTATTATCCTTTTTTAGGTTTATATAGTTGTACCAATTGAGAGGAATGAACAATTCACCCCGCAACGGAAGTCTAATGTTTCTAAACAATTTTGAGTTGCCTTTGATTTTATTTAGAATTAAACTAAAATACAAGTTAAGCAATAAATATCTAGAAAAAAACAATTGATAATTTATGGTGGGTCTTTGCTTTGTGTTCTAGTGAATCTAGAATCTCGGCAAGATCTTTCTTGCTATGAATCGAACACAAGACCAAGGTTTGTGAGAACTTCTTGAAAGAATTTTGTAAAGAATTTTGTATACTGAGTTTGTACTTTGGCTCAACCCAAGGGTTTTATTTATAAAAGAACTTAGGATAAGATATTTGCCAAATTTAAATTATAATATCTAATATATATTATATATTTAATATATTTGAATCTCATTCAAATATCTCCTACAACATATATTATCCATTTGAATCTTATTTAAATTTAATATATATTTAATAATATATTATTCTCTTGTAAATTTGATATATAAAATATATTAAATATTAATTTGATCATTTCAAATTTTTCTTTCAACTCAATTGCCTTTTATTGTTACTATGAGCTAGCAAGGGGACTTTATGAATCTACAAATTATAAGCTCCAATGATTAAAAAAAAAAAAATCAATTAATTAAACTCTTTAATCAATTAATTTTCATTCATTAACTTTAAGTCACTCCACTATAGACCTAAAGTTGCACTCTTATGCATTATAGGACAACTTGCGTCCATAGATATAACCATTACATGCAAGTCGATCATTTACGAGTTGTTCAAAATTACAGTTGGGTCACAATTCTGTTTTACCCATGTGATTACATGTTATACCTTAAGTACCACTGATCCTTTAATGGACAATTTGTCTATAATCCAATTATAAACTAAGTCCCTCTCAAGCTAGTGGGAAGATGGGTGCCCCATTGTTCGTGTGTCCCGAAATCAACACTTAAGAAAATTGCTCATCTACTTTTCTTATATGAGAAGGAGTGAGTTCCATCTTGTGAAACTTATGTTCCCAGCACCTTATATGGTCAAGTCACCAAAATAGTAGGCTTATTGAATCGGCTATAAAAGTCACGCTCACCCATGCAAATCAAAGGACAAGCTCTCACAAGCAAGAGTTCATAACTCACTCAGGATTAAGATCAAGTCGCATATGATCATTCTGTTAAAATATTAATCTTTTCAATTAACGGATTTATAAAGAGAGATTAAATATTTCGTGGTCTAATCTTATACAAACTCATTGTATATGATACCCCCACTCACAAGTCTCCACATGAATGATTTGTATCAAATCATTTGTAACTATTACAAAGTGAGTCGTATTAAGAGTGTTATCAGAATAAGGCACTCAACTTTATCCATATACTATAGACCCTTTAGGTTATTTCTTGAACATGATCCACTCGTATGTCAACTACATACTGTTCAAGATTATACTAATAACTTAGGATTTTTATATATAGTGGATATTATAAATTGCAGATAAAAATAATAAAATAATTATCATATAATAAATCAATAATTACAAAGGTTTACGGCATAAATCCCAACACCAATATATATATTAAGAATTTATCATAAAGAACTTATTGGGAGAATTACAAATAATAGAGAAAATTGGAGTAAATATTGAAAATAAACATGCAAAACAATTAAGTTGCGGGCAAGTATCTCGTTGATCTCTTTAAGAAGATTATATTTAAGTCCTCTGCGGTGTATATTTTTTTATCAACCACCTCATGTGTAGCAAGTTTTCTCTGGCTTGTCCCCTCCAGGATACAACAACTTGATTGCTACGTTGTATAGCTCATACCACTTTACACAAAAAGGTTGAACTCAAAGCTCCATGATAAGAGGGGTTGTCGAAGGCCCTATCAAATGATATTTACAAACCAGACCTCTAAAATTTGTAGTAATAGTGGCCAGGGTCAATCACAGGAATTGGAGTTCTTAGATTAATTAAGTACCATAGTTAATTATACCCAATTTTATTTAGAGAAATAAACTTTGAATTAAGAGAAAAATAAAATCTAAACTAATATTTACATGGTTTGGAGTCCAATTTTGAGAAACATGCATGGTTGATTACCTTAAACCCAACTTGAATTGATTAATAACTTGATTTTATACTAACAATCTTAAGCCAAGAATTTCTAAATAATCAATTGACTTTCTCAAGCCCAATTGAACTCATGCTTAGCAACAAATCAACTCTCGATCTATTTCTATAACTAAACATGGCATTAAGTTATTCTCTTAAGGCTTCTAGAATTAATCTACTCACTCTCTTGCAATAGATTAAACCTAGTCATGCATCTAGTGTTCTATAACTAAACTTACTCTCTCAAGTTAAATTTAGTTAAACATGCAAAACCATGGCCGAAGGTTAAAAGAATATGGAGAGATGCATAAAAGACGTCAATATATAAACTAAATTAAAAGTCAACCAAATGTTCAGCAACTACAACCAAGCAAGGGTCTAAATACATATTTACAGTACATAAACAATCCACAAAAATCCCAAATTCAAAAGATAAAGCAAGGGAAAAAAGAGAGAAAACTGAGGGACGCGTGCCAACACTCGTTCCCATCGTGATATCCCATGATCTCGAGCTTCAAGTCTCCTCTTTAGCTCTCTGAAGGTCTCTTTTAAGTCCCATGACAGTGTATAAATCGATTTTAGGATTTTTGGTCTCTCAAAATGGCTCCCATTTGACAAATGAAAAATTTTCCTTTATAGACATCGAGACAGTATTGCAACGCTGTCCCTAGAATTTTATAAAAAAGGAAAATATAAATTTGGCTGGCATTGCAATGCTATGCCTGTTGCATTCCAAGGCTGAAAGGTTATTGATGTAGTGTTGCAATGCTACAGATGGCGTTGCAACGCAATACTCTCAAGCTCACAAGTTTTGTTACTTCTCTTCAATACTTGGTTCCTCAAATATGGCTTAATTATGCTCCAAATTCGTCCAAATACTCTACAATGCTTCAGTTTTGCTCCAATTGCTCGGTTTCTAAAAAATATACATAAAAATACATGAAAGCACACACAATCATAGCAAAACTAGCATAAAACTAAGTAGCACACTTATGCATACTATCACTCCACAACAAAAATACCCCTCTTTTGGTCAATTGCTCTTAAAAGAGCAAAGAAGACAAATATGAGAAAGTAGAAAGAAGATAAGATTGAAAATGTTGTGTTTTGAAAGAGTTTGTGAGAGAGGTATTTATAGGATTTTTAGATCTAGTGAATTTATGACATAAGCTTTAACATCTCCTCAATTAACAAAAAATATATATATATTACACTTAATTTGATAAAAGAAAAAAATGTGATTCTCGGTATGTTGATCCTAAATTGAATTGGCAAAAGATTGCAGAGAGTGGTTGGATCTCAATTTCTTTTGAACTTAAAGGTTTAAGTGTGTTTTTGTTTAAATATGGGCTTTGAAAAAATAAGAGAAATAGGTGAGGCGTGTTGGCCTTTTTACATGAGGTTTAGTGGAGTGTTATTTTTTTAAAAAAGGAAAAAAAAACAAGCAAATAGAAATAGAAAAAAAAAGGGAAAAAAATCCCAAATAGGCTTTTCTTATTCTTCTTCGCACGAAAATCACCATTAAGGAATGTCGTTTTTACATCCATTTGATGTATTAATAGACCACGAATAGCTGCAAATGCAATCAAAGCTATAATAGTAGCTATTTTAGTCACAGGAGAATAATTATCAAAATAACATTGTTTTTGCGTATATCTTACAACCACCAACCTAGCTTTGAATTTTTATTACCTTTAGGCAAATCTACCAAGTCCCATGTTTGATTCATAAGCAAAAAATCTAATTCACTCTTAATTGCTTCTTTCCAAAAAAATAGAGTCTATAGAACTTAAAGCCTCTTGGTATGTTTTAGGATCCTCATCTATTAAGAACATACAAGCAAATTGATTGTCTATCTTATTTGAATTTTCTACTAGAAAACAGTTAAAAAGTCAGGTCCAAAACTTTTATCAAATTTTTGCCTCTTACTTCTTCTAGGTTCAAACTCATGCAAACTATCAGAAGTTGATGGTAATGGTATAGATACCTGGTCATGGTTTGAGATATCGACTTTCTTATTACTAGCTGATTCACTAGCTACCTTAATCATGGGAAAGATATGTTCAAAAAATACAGCATCTCTGTATTCGCAAATTGATTTATCATTTAAGTACATAAATCTATATGCAGCACTATTTTAAGCATAACCAATAAAAACACAGTCAAAGGTTTTAGATCTAACCGAAGGTTTCTTGAATGCTGGATACACTACTTCAGCTAAGCACCCCCACACTCTCAAATAACTTAGGTTAGGTTAATAGGTTCCACAGTGATTTATCACTATATTCACCACCTCTGTCAGATCTTAACATTTTTATCTTTTTATTCAATTGATTTTCTACTTCAGCTTTGTATTTCAAAAACACACTACTTGCTTCATCTTTTGATTTTAAGAGATAAATTTTTGTATATCTAAAAAAATCATCAACAAATGATATATCATATTTTTTACAACCTTTGCTTGTAGTATTTTTTAAATAAACCAAATTAGAATGAATTAGTTCAAGTAATTCTTTACTTCTAGTTGTGATAGGCTTAAAAGAATTTTTGGCAAATTTAGCTTCTATACATACAGAGCATTTACCAATTTCATGCGATTCTGATGCATTAATAAGGTTTAAAGTTTTAAGCCTTTTAATCGATGCAACATTTACATGTCCTAATCTAGCATGTCACATATCAATAGATTAAACGATATAAGCAAAACGGGAAGTGCTTCATTTATCAAAGCAGTAGTAGCAACAATGTTTAGAACAAATAAACCATCAGCTAAATACTCCTTACCAACAAAGTCACCATTTTTTGTGATGATAACCTTGTCAGCCTCAAACACAATTCTAAGCCCAGCCCTGTTCCATAGACTTCCAAAAACCAAGTTCTTACGTAGGGAAGGTACATACAACACATCACTTAAAGATAAAACTGTTTCCATATGTAAGTTGTAGAAGAATATTCCCTTTTTCAAGTACTCTAGCAGTAGCAGAGTTGCGCATGAACACACACTTGCCGTCAGCAAAATTCTAGTAGTTGTGGAAGAGCTCTCGATTCAAGCAAAAGTGTCTCGAAGCTTCGGTGTTAAGAATCCAGTCAGACTTGTTCTCCACTAAGTTGGCTTCCACGACCATAACAGCAATGATGTCATCTTGCTCAATAAGGTTGGCCTGTGAAACAGGTCTCTAATCTGGCTTCCTTTCCTCTTGTTGCACTGATAGGATTTGTGTCTAGATTTTTCGCAGACATAACAAATCATTCATTGAGAGCCTTAAATTGTTGTCCCTTCTTTTGTTGTGTTTTATCTTTAATAATGTTTTCCTTTATTTTTGAACCTATCTTTTATTGCAACAGAGGACTTAACAAGGTTAGCATTAACAGAAGTTAAGGATTGAGAGTTTAGCTTATCTTTCTACGTGTTGGCTTCTTCAATACGCATATGACAGATCAATTTTTGCAAGGTCAGGTTCTTCTTTTTGTGTTTCAAGTGGTTGCAATAGTCATTCCAGTAAGGAGAAAATTTCTCAAGCAATACATTTGCTTGAAGAATCTCACACATCTTCATGCCTTCAATCAATACATTCGCCACTAGATTTTCGTACTCATGAACCTGCTCTATGACTTGTTTGTCATATGTCATCTAGAACTGCAGCCATTTGCCGGCGACGTATTTTCTTCTACCTGCATCATCTCTACCATATCTAGATTTCAGAATATCCCAAATTACCTTTGCAAACTTCTGGATGACAAAGAGATCGAACAGAGAGTCGATCATATGGTTGAGGAGATGGCTGCAAACTGTCTTGTTGTCCTTCTCGAACTTATCAGAACTACCATTAGTGGGTTGTTTCAATTGGACAGAATCAGCATCAACATGCACCGAATCAGCATCAATAGTGATGAGAAAACTCTAGAATTTTGAAAATTAGGAACCCTTTGGTTATGTGAACCCCTAATTATAAAATTCCAAAACCCCCAAAATCAATTTGATTTCAATCCCCAAGGGAAAGGACTAGATGTGGATTACCTTCTGATCTAAGACCAAGAGATATGAAAACTAGTTCCTCACTTAAGGTTTGAACACTCCACAAGCAAGATGATCAGACCTACCTGAATGTTCCTGGCTTGCAACTTTGGATACAAGAATTGCAAAGAAATGATGTTGTGGCTCAGACATCAAACACAGAAAACTTAATTCCCAAAAAAACTAAGTTTTTGCATACATAGTGTCTTTAGGTTTTTAACCTAGTGATAGGGTGAACGTTGGGTGAAGAAAAGTAAATAAATAAATACGTTCAATCCCAGTGCAAGTGCACACTACCTATACAAGTAGTAAGAGAATATTCCAGAATATTGTCTCCCAAGGGAACAGAGAGTAACAAAAATATTGTAAAAACAACAACGTAAGTAGAATTACAACTTGAAACTAGAAAGTGCAAAAATGAATTTTGGGTTGGTGTGAAATAATAATAGAAAATAAAAGTCAAAATGTAAAAACATTCAAAAACAAATTGCAGAATCGAAATTGTAAGTTGAAATGACAAGGGTGACAAACAACATAACTAAAGAAATAGTAATTGTAAGGTAAATTGCAGAAACAAAACGAAATTGCAAAGTTGAATCGACAATAATGGTAATAACCAAAAGTGAGGAAACAACAATTGCAAAAACCAAAAAACAACGTACAAAAATGTGAAATAGCTATAAAAATGCAAGGAAAGATACTTAATGAGGAAATGAAGGCTCAAGAATGTCATTGCCCTAAGTCGTAAATTGCAAAACCAAGATTGCAACTCCAACCTACGCTACACACAATTATATGAAGGGAATAATCGAATTAAACCCACAGCGGAAGCATAGGAATCGTCTTTGATTTATTTAGAATTAAACTAAAATACGAGGGTTAAGCAATAAATACCTTGAAAATAATATTATGGAGAATATTCTGGCGGATCTTTATCTCTTCCACAAAGTCTTCCTGGCTATGACTCTAACACAGGACCAAGGCTTGTGAGAACCTCTTGAAAGAAAATCCCCAAGGGATTGGAGAGGAAAAGGTCTAGAGAGAATTCTCTAATTCTCTCTATTGATGAGATGTGTGTTGTGAAGAATGCACAATGTCTCACCCCTAGGGTCCTATTTATAGTGGTCTAGGGAAAATAATAATATATTTTACTATCTAATATATTAAAATATATTTATCTAACCAATTTGAATCTCATTCAAACCGTTTAAAATTCTCCTATGACATTTTTTTCCTAATTTGAATCCAATTCAAATTTAATAAATATCTTTTATTTAATGTATCTAATATACATTAATTATTTTAATATTTAATATATCAAATACAATAAATATATTTTCCTCTTTTATTTAATATATCTAATATATTAAATATTAATTTGAACACTTCAAATTAAATATTAATTTGAACATTTCAAATTTTAATATTTAATGTATCAAATACAATAAATATATTTTCCTCTTTAATATTTAATATATCTAATATATTAAATATTAATTTGAACACTTCAAATTAAATATTAATTTGAACATTTCAAAATTTTCTTTCAACTAAATTGACCTTTTAGTGTTACTATGAGCTAGCAAGGGGACCTTATGGACCTACAAATTATAAACTCCCATGATACAAAATTAATTAATTAGTTGTGGTTTTTTACTTTTCTTTTTGAAATATTGTTTTAAGAAAGCAAGAAACTTTTTAAAATTAATAAACATCATCTCTAAATTAAAAGAGTATCTTCTAAAATTAAAGTGTTTACATTATTGCTAAAATTTTAAAATCAAAAATAATATTTTAAAAATCAAACACAAAAATAAACTAAACCCTAAATCAAAACTCAAAATAATAATTTAGTTATAAATAAATTAAAACGGTGAGTAAAAGAATATATAAATGAAAAAACGTGGGCTAACGAAATTTAAATTAAAAAAAAAAAAGATACCTTATTAAAAATTGGAGAGATAGATATTTTAGATCTAAAAAAAAAAAAGCATCAACAACACAACATGAGTGGTATCAACTAACATAATTTTTTGTTAAAAAAACATGAAAATAATGTTAAATGTATATATAAAAAAAAAAAGATACCTAATGAGAGAGTAAGAGATACATGATCAAAAATTGGAGGAGATAGATGTTTTAGATCTGGAAAAAAGAACATCAACAACATAATATGATGAAAAATGGGAGGAGATGACTGTTTTAGATATGGAAAAAAGTTTGGAGGACATGTGAAATTTATAGAAGAAATTTAGATTCAAATTCTAATTTGATTTGATTTTGAATCAAATTATATATCTTATCAAAATAAGAATAAAAATGAATTCAAATTATTTTCAAATTTTGAATAAAAAAACGTGAAAGAAAAAAGAGTTAATTCAATTAAATTAAATATCTCATTAAAAGAGTAGGATAGAAAGTGATTCAAATTGTTTTTTAATAAAAATATGTTAAAGAAAAATAAATAATTTAATCAAAATAGATATCCTATCTAATGAGTAGGAATTGATTCAAATTAGTTTTGAATAAAAAAAGAGAAAATAACTAATTCAATCAATTAGATATGCTATCAAATATCAAATTAAGAATAATAATGAATTCAAATTATTTTTTAATTTTGAATAAAAAAACATGAAAGAAAAAAAATTAATTCAAATTCTAATTAGATATCCGATCAAATTAGTAAGAATTGATTCAAATTATTTTTAATACAAAAACGTGAAAGAAAAAATAACTAATTCAATTCAATTAGATATGCTATCAAATATCAAATTAGGAATAACAATTAATTCAAATTATTTTTGAATTTTGAATAAAAGAGCATGAAAGAAAAAATGAATTCAAATTCTATTTTAATCATATGTGAAATTAAATCGGATTATAATGATTTGATTGATGTAATTAAGTAAAATTTAAAGAAATATTTTGGTCTAAAAATGTTTTTCAGAACTCTTATTTTGGTCTAAAAATGTTTTTTAGAAATTCTTGTTTTTCCATATATTATAGATTATAGATTATAGATTATAGATACACATTATAGATATTTATTCAAATTAATCAATAATTAATCCATTTGAAATTAAATCAAATATTCATTTTGAATCAAATTATCAAATTGGATTAGGATGATTTGATTAAAGTAATATGATTTGAAATTAAATCATATATTTATTTTGAGTCAAATTATCAAATTGGATTTGGATAATTTGATTAATGTAAGTAACTAATTAACTAAAATTTAAAAAAAGGGTATTGTGATCTAAAAATGTATTTTAGAAACCCTCGCTTTTTAATATATTATAAAATTATAGATTATAGATTATAGATATTACTAATAATATTATTATTATATTATATATTTTTTTTAAACTAAAATATTTGGATACACAAAGATGTAATTAATTGGAGGTATCTGATTTTTTTTAGCCAAAAACTTAATTTGAAAAAGAGATAGAATTCAGGAAAAAAAAAATTGAAAAAGATTGAAAAAAATAAAGAGAAAAAATGTAGCAATATGATGTCCAAAAGTCATACCAAAAACTTAATTTTAAAAAGGACAGAGTTCTGAAAAAAAATCGTATAAAAAAAAAAAAAAAAAAGATACATGATCTGATGAAAAATTGGAGATGATCCTGATGAAAATTTGGAGATGACTACTTTTAAACCTGAAAAAAAATAGTTATTACTAAAAACTAAAACATCATATGAAAAAAAAAAAGAAGATAATTAAATGCAAAAGAAGTTATAATAATTTGAATGCGTGAAGAATTGTGTATGTATATACAAAGACATAATTGTAACCAAAAAAAAAATTAGCATCCAGCTAGCCAATTTAGATTTTTGGGCTATTGCAACTCAATAGAATAAGAATTATAATTGTGCGTATATAAAAACTAATAAGAACTATAAGAACCTCAGTTTAAAATATATATATATATATATATATAAGAACTTCAATTTCAACAAAAAAAAAAAAGGAACTATAAGAACTAAATAAGAACTATAAGAACTCCAACTTCAAAAAAAAGAAATATAAGAAATTCAATTTAAAAAAAAAAAAGAAGAAGAAGAACTATAAGAACTAAATAAAAACTAATAAGAACTATAAGAACTCCAGTTTCAAAAAAGAAAGAAGAGATATAAGAACTTCAATTTCAAAAAAAAAAAATTATAAGAACTAAATGAAGAAAATGTACCTGTAGAAGAAGTCCAGTTTTTTTTTTTTAAAAAAAAACTATTAGAACTAAATGAAAAAAACGTAGTTGAAGAATTGTGTATGATAATTAGATACAATTTATTGAAGTAAATTTGATTTGATTTTGAATCAAATTGCTTATCAAATTAAAACTATTGATTCAAATTCATCAATTTGAAATTAAATCGAATATTCATTTTGATTCAAATTATCAAATCGGATTAGGATGATTTGATTAATGTAATTAACTTAAATTTAAAAGGATATTTTAGTCTAAAAATGTTTTTCAAGAACTCTTGCTTTTTAATATATATATATATAGATAGATAGATAATGTTTTTCTTCTTGAGAATTTAGGAAAATAAATTAGAGTTTTTTTTAAAAAAAAATATTAATATTTTTAATATACTGTTTTGAATCTAACATGAATTTAGGGTAATTGTATCCGTTCGAAAAGAGATTTGTTGGCACTAAAAAAAACTAGAAAGAGTAAATAATTCTAGAATACTGATTTCGTGACATTATAGAAAAAGCACAAAACACTCTTTTTTTTTTTTTTGAGAAATTATTCAAAGAGGCCATTACTGTATGACTGATAATTTTGCATCGTTAGATGCATAAAAGAGAAACTACAAAAGTACTTTGAATTTGTATCTAGTAATAATTAGAGGTATGCAGATTTTTGAATCCACGTTCAACAATTATCAAGAGGCTATCACAATTTCTTTCCTAAACACTTGATTTTTAATACAACAAATTTGGAGTGAAGATTTAGATTTTTTACCTCAATAAAATGTATAGATTTTTTAATTGATGAACTAGGTTTATCTTGGCTTTATAAACATCTGTATAAGTTAAGAACAGTTTGCATAATTTTTTTTAAAACTTTTGAAAGATAAATGTTTTTAAAAGTTTTCTTTTAAGTTCATATCTTACTTTATCTTTTAAATCTGTATGAAGATTTTGTTTAAATTTCAAAGGTTTTTTTTTTAATAATAAGTCTTCTATAATAACTCATTTAGTTATTGTTGTCTTTTAAAAAAAAAAAAAACAATTAACAAAAACTTTGCTAAAACACATGTATTTATGGTAAGTACAAGTATTTATTGTCCAATAGTTATTTTTGAGTGAAAGAAATAAAAAGGGGTGTGAAGATAGGTAGGTATGGCATGTGGCTTTTAGTTATCCACTTGGGTTGCGTCTTTAGAATGTATACTTTATTTTTCTTTTAGTAGTTTCAATTCCAAGAGTCAAGACATGTTTTTCAGACAAAAAAACAATGAATTTCAAAGACACGTGGGAAATGCTGTGTACGGTTAACTTTTTTATTACGTTGTCGATATTGCCGATGACTTGGGAGAAGTTTTTTTGGTTTTTTTTTGACTTAGATCCTTGGAAATCTCCACTCGTCTAATTGAAATCTTTGACATGTCGAACAATATTATATTCATCGAAGTGAGACAAAAATGGGGGTGCATTGTAACGACCGGCACTTTCAGGTATTAATTAAGGCTTTAAATTTTTATCTAAATTAATTGAAAGGCCAATTTTATGTTTAAGGTGTATTGGTGTTTAATTTTGAAGATTTGCATATTTGAAATTAGAGAATTTGAGGGTAAAATGAGAAGAAAGAAGAAAAAAAGGAATTAATTGATGTTTGGGGCATTCTTGTAATTCAAGAGTCATTAAGTCAAGCCCAAGCCCATAGTAAGCCAAGCCCCAAATATCTCTCTCTAATATTTTAAAAGACACGCAGCAGTTTTAAGCCAAATCAAGCCAAGCCAAGCTACCTCACTCTTCATCTTCTTCTTCCCTTTGTATTTTTCGACAAGCACCCCCATTGAAGCAAGAAGCTTTTGGTTTTTTTTTTTCTGTTTTCCCAACAGATCTGACAGCCGCACACCGCCGCCCGCACCACGAACTCCGTCGCTCCGCCGCTCGCCGCTTGACCGTCGCTGCAGATCGCCCGAACCGCCGCACAGATCACCAACCGACCGCGCTCTCTGCAAATCAGCGAACCATCGAGCAGTAGCAAGACCACCGCCGTCCCACCCGCCCAGACCCACTCGCCACCGCCATAGACCCTACCGCCCAGACCGCCGAACCTCAAACCCAACTGCCGCGCAGACCGCCCTCGAACGCCAGATCCACCGCACCGCCGCCCACACGCTCGAACCGCAAGCATCAAATCGCTAGATCCGCCTCTCCCGGTCGCGCACCGCCGCCAGCCGAGAACCCGAATCGCCGACCTGCTGTAGAGTTGTTTTTCCGGCGATCTTCAACATTGTACAGCCCGTTTCGGCTTATTTTTCGCTTCGGTAAGCTTACTCGTGTTGTATACTCATGGATTTCACAATAGGATTCTGATTTTGGGCACTGTTTTAGTAATTTAGAGGATTACCCATTGATTTTTGAGCTTTATTTTGGAATACCCATTGTATGAGGAGGTTGGTTTGTCAAAAATCGAATCAAATCATCAACTATTCGACAAGGTTCGGTTCTGTTTTGGGGTCAAAATTGAGGTAAAACTCTCATTCTAAAATCAAGCAAATCCTTGAAAGTTTTGGGTTTTTGGTAGATTAAACTTAAGGGCGATTAAATCATGAGCCTTGTGATTTGAATTGAGTTTAACCACCAATTTGAGATTAAGTTAAATGTTAAGGAATTAATTCTAATTTTGAACTTTAGTTTGGTGGAAGGAACTTTGGGATGAATTATGAATTTTAGGAATTTTTCTAACCTTAGGATGGTTTGAATTAGGCTCCAAATTGTTTGGCTGAGGTTCAAGGCGAAGGAATTTTTGGTGGGCAATTGGGTGATTGGATTCTTGAGCTTAGCCAAGGTAAGGGATCTTATGCCGGTATGCTTAAATGCAAGTTAGGAACTGAATTGAAAAAAAAAATTAATTATTTCAAATGAAAAGTTTTATAAATGTTTTTTAGTTGTGATTTCTGATGAATTTTAAAATACTTTATTTTACATGAAAATGGAGTTACACATGTATGATTTTCATATGTTCTTATGAATGTGATGCATGTTATATGATTTATGATATGAGGAATAACATGAGAACTTTGTTTTATGTTGCATCATGAAATGAAAATTTTAAAATGCTTTGGGACCTCATGCATCCATTATGTTTTCATGATAAAAATGATTTTGAAGGCTGTGGCAATTACCCTCTAAAATTTTTGATGTACATCTATATGAAAAGGTTAGATGAAAAGGAACCTGAAAAGGTTAGATGAAAAGGAACCTGAAAATGTTAGATGAAAAGGAACCTGAAAAGGTTAAATGAAAAGGAAATGTTAGGTTGGTTAATTGTTGATCGGTGCTTTTCGCTACACGCAAGTGCACGTGATCGAAGTAATAAAGAAACTGGAAGTATTCCAGAGTATCGTACCCAAGGGAACGGGGTTTAATAAAATGAATTTTAGTTGGCACAAAATCGTTGACAAATTGCAAATTAAGGTAACCGAGGGTGAAAATGATTTGAGAGGTGTTTTGACTAAGATAAAATTATTTGAAAATTCAATGGAAATGAAAAAGGGATTCAAGTTGCTAATGCCCCTTTGGAAAGAAAATGCAACAAGAAAGCAATTGCAATCGTAGCTAACTCAAGAACTAAGTAAACCGAATTCAACTCCTATTCGACCTTCTATGAAGTATCTTTAGGAGACTAAGTGATTAAACCTATATTTCTATGGCTAATCTAACTTAGATATTTTTGCGCACAATTCTAGTGGTTTTGGAGTCTCGCCCTATGTCTAGGGTCGATGTTTCAGACTTATGTCTAAGACTTTTTCTCCATTGCTTTTGCGACATCCGCTTCCCTTAACCCTTTCGGTATTAAGTTATAGCTTGGCAAGCAACACTAGATGGCCAACTAGGTTTACCCAACAATTAACTCACCAAAAGCAAACTAGAGTTCGAGAATTAGCTAGATTGTTTTTACTTTTGAGCTTTACATCTTTCCTCTAGGGCATTCACAAACTTGAATCCCAAAGGAAATTTAGCTCTTCATGATGGAATAAATTGAAAATAGTAAATGTAAAGTAGTAAAATTCATTGGTACAATCAAAGTAAACAATGCAATCAAATTGCAAATACAAAGCAATTAGTAGCTTAAAGTAACAATGTCAAAATTCCAAAATTCAAATAACAGAAACAAAATGTGCTGAAATTGAAAACAACTCATTAGCTAACTTGAATTCAAATAACATAAGCAAAATTGCAAAGCTAGCAAAAATCCAATAAGAACTCAACTATCCTAAAAACCCATTCCTTTTGCATCAATCGAACAAGAATTTTGTTCATAACCACATCCAATTCTTATGGAGATGGGATTGAGAAGAAGATTCTGGATTGAGATGTAGAGAAAATACAAAAAAAAAAAAAAAAAAAAAACAGCAACTAAAATTAACAAAAAAAAATCTGTTGTAGTAAGAGAAGAAACCCATAAAATATAAACGAAAATCTTCTAAAATCTAGCTCAATCGAATAAAGATTGTTCATAACCAACACCAACTCTCATTGTGATGGGATTGAGGAAGAGATTCGGACTAAGATCTACAAGAAAATAAAACAAAACAGCAACTAAAAACTAAAAATGAAAAATTGCATAAAGTAAGAAAACCCAAAAAAACATAAACTAAAATCTTCTCCAATCGAGCTCCCTTTGTTCGGGTTCTTTGTTCAATATTTATAGGGATCTCATGCTAGGGTTTCCCTCTTGGTTGATGGACAGTCATGGCTAATCATCTTGCTGAATTCGTGGGTCAAATTTCCTTCAAAATCCCGAAATTCTCGTTTTTTTACTTAAATTCCAGATTCTGCCAGATTGCAATTGCATAGCAATTGCACTGCAGTTGCATTCCACGAAAATCCTGCATCAAAACATTAAGTAAGTGTGAATTTTTTTCTTCTTTTGTTTTCTTTTCTCAACTTACTTAATTTAAAGGTCTTCCATCAATCATGTGATTAAATTCAAGCATTTTTTTTATTTTTCATCAAATAATATGAATAAAAATCACAAATATAACTAAGTTTAAAGGCCAAATAATCCTCATGAATGAGAATTATCAATTGTCCACATTAAGCCGAAGAGAAAAGTTGAAAGAGAAACGTTTCAGCTATGAAAGGAATTTAGGTCCCACCAAAGGAAAGAAAGAAAATGTTTTCGAAAACTCATTACGTGTGTGTATGCATATCCTGACCTGGTAGTGAGGTCACTTACTGAGTATTGTAAAATACTCACCCTTTTCAAAAATGTTTTTCTTTTCAGGTAAGGGCAAGGGCATCCTAGGCGAATGACAGGATAGTTGCTGTAAGGGGTCATGGGTGACCTAAAGAAGTTTTATTTCCGCAAATCTCTTATAGGCTAGCATTTTATTTTATTTTATTCTTTATTATGACCTTTTAACTGTCGAGCTCTATAAATTATTTTTGATTTTAAATGTTTTAGTTTATCCTTATGTTTTGAAATAAAGGGATCCCGAGCTAAAGTTTCTGATTGTTTTAACAAATGATGAGATCTTTTTGTGTCTTTATTAAAGATTTCTAAATTTATAGTAGAATGTATGTAGTAGCGTCCCTAGGAAGTCTAATAAGATAAGTAGGGTCGTTACATCTCTCATCCTTCTCGAGAGATAACCATTTTTTTTAGACAACTACCTTACTCATTGGATATTAAAATATAGGCAGGTGAGACTATTATATGATTTGAATCTATTTTTCTATGTTATCTTCATTTATTGTTTGTCATTATAGCAACATTTAAAAATAATATGAGATCCATGAAATAAATTAATATATTATTTAATGACGTGTCAAATTATGAATAGAAAGAGTTGGTACGCTGTAGTACTAGAAATTTTCATTTTTTATATGACATTTAGTATTCACATTAGTTATTACTTACTTGGCTAATTCATGATGTTTAATCCATATTTTTATATTATTATTATTTTAAGAAATATTACACTAAAAAATAGAAAATGAAGTTTGACCCTATGACGTGTAAGAGAAGATTTATATGATTTAAGGTTAAACTACGAATTGTGTTTAATAGATATTTAAACTTTTAATTTTGTGTTTAACAAATCTTTGAACTTTAAAAAGTCTCTAAAGTTTATGTCTATTTGTCCATTAACTTTAAAAAGTGTACTGTTGTTGCCAAAATCTAAACAGGGATGGCATTTGGTGTTCACGTGACAGCAATTGATGATCGTACAAATACGTTTCCGCAAGCGCACGGGTCAAGTAATATAAAACGGTATTCCTACCGAGTATCGAATCCACAGATATTGGCTTTTAATTCAATTAATTACCACGAATACTCTCACTTAACTGTATTTAGAGAACCGAAATCAAGAGAAGATAAACTACTAACAAAAGAAAATAAATGCATAAAATAAATGGGAGGCACAAACTAGAGGGATAACTTGGGAGAGGATCAATTACTAAGTTAACAAACAATTATAACCCCATGGACAATGAACTCATAAGTCTAGAAGCTCTAAAGACGTGAAATCTCCTCTCGGTCTCCTCCACTCTCAATGTACCAATTAACTAACCTAGGTCTCCCTAGCGCTAGCTAACTCATACAAGGCGTTAAGACTCTTCATTACAAACTTCTAATGTTTATTTATTAATTCTGACTGTCACTCCGGTAAATAAACACTAGTTATGCAATTGGGTTATTGTCTAAGTTTCTCTCCTTCGAGTTTCCACTTAGAAAACTAATCGATTAACCAATGCCCAACTAATTAACCTTCATCACCAACTACAATTAATTAGCTATTAATCTCGCTGTCACTCGAGTAGTTAATTAATTGCGCATTAAGCTAAACTAAGTATTCTCTCTCGAGCTCAACTTAGAAATACCTCAATTAATTAGAGAAACAATGGTTAAAAGCATTAAGAAACAATTGCATAAATGATTCAAAGCCCTAAAAGCAATAAACATATATTACTTAAGAAATTAATCCAAATTTTCCATCAATCAAGCATAAAAACAGTGTTTCACAATAAACCCAAGTAAGTAGAGATTAAACCATACAAAATCATTCAACAAAATCCAGAAATCTCTACTTTACAGCCACAAAATTATCTATAAATGAAAGGAAAAGGGAAGAAATTGCAAACAAATGGAGATCTCGAGTTTCTGAGGTGTTATCCCAAGAATCCAAGCTCCAAATCTTCAATATTGCTTCAATCCGCTCACAAATGCCCCCAAATCCTCTCAAAATAGCTTGGAGTTGAGTTTAGGGCATAAACCCTCAGTTTTGCCTCCTAAAATCGAAGAGAAAAAGATGTATATATAGTAGAGGGCAAAACAGATCTGAAAATCGCAATCTGCTGTATTCGCAGCGCCTAGGCGCTGCCTTCTCTGCCTTCCCAGCGTTCTGCCTCTATTTCGGGAGCCTAGGCCCCAGGATTTTTTTTTTTTTTTTTTTTTTTTTTTAAAGCTTTCAACTTGAAAGTCTTAGGACTTCCAAAATGAAAACTTTCTTGCCTAACATTTATTAAATTTCTCTTCTATTCTTGAATCTTCAATAAAGCTCTAAAAAACTCCAATATCCATCAAAGTAATCTCGAACACTCGATTTTTCCCCGTTAGCTCGGTTTCTACAAAATCAAGAGAAATACACATCAAAGTTCACTAATCCAATACAAAACTAGCCAATAATTGGGCATAAATATAACACTAAATTAATGCTATCAGCAATGGTAAAATTTGTTTGAGGAGGAAAAAACGTGGCTTGCAAAATAAGGAAAATTTGTACACAGGTGTGGTGCTTGCCACAATGCTAAAGTTAGGGAGGTAGCAGTGTAGCAAGTTAGAGTTTTTAGTATTAGGAAGAGCTTACCTTCTTCAGGTTGAAGAAGGGTATTTATATGACCCTTTTAGGATTTTCTTCTGCTCCTTGGGGAATTAGGATTAGGGCGAGCAGAACTAGACTAAGCTAGGGAACAATGAAATAGAGGTATGCTTGACGCGTGCCATATTCAGAGGCCGACCACCTAGTCGACCTCGGCCTATGATGTCGAGGGCGAGTAGGGTGAACTTGGGCTTCATCCCAAGTTCCTATCTTCTTCTTTGCTTTGTGGGCCAGTCCTTTTGTATTGGCCCAAGATTGTTCCTCAATGGGCTTCCCCTGTTGGTTTTGTCTCTGATTTCTCTTGTAAATTGAGTTTATTCTCATGATCCAATTTCAACCATAACATGTACAATAAATTTTTTAATTTTTAATTTTGTGTTAAAGGACTAATTTAGAGTTCTTATCTTATAATTAAAAAAAAATCTTTCAAGATTAATATTGTCATTATTGTTTTTTTGAAAATTTATGAAGGGTAAGAGTCTAATTTAATACGCTAAAGTTAGCTTAACTCAATAATTGACATGTACCCTCGACCAAGAGGTCAAATATCCTAATTCTCCACCCCAAATTTTGTTGAACTCAAAAGGAGTTTAATTCAATACTTACAAAAGAAAAAAAAAAGTTTAATCTTAACAAGCTAACCTGATTATAAATTGATTGTATCTTCTTTTAACCATAACACTAAGAAATAATATTATTCTCTTTATTTTTGGAGAATTTTAAAAATGAAAGTAATTTTTATGTAATATTAAATAAAAATTAAATTACCTAAAATAAAAAATATTAAATCTTTTTAGAAATATTTTATTTAAAATAAGCAAGATTTGTAAGTATTTGTTTTAATATGATATATTAATGAACTAAAAAAAAAAGAGATAAATTCACCATTAATGTAAATATTTTTTGTGTGGTCTATACTATATTTCATAGAATACATTGAAGTTAATTTAAGTTATTAAATCATCTTATTTTTAAAATTTCTTTTCATGAAACAAAAATTTTACTAAATTTATAATGTCTATTCATTCTTACGTTTTATATCATTTATTCTTAATTAAATCTTTTTTTTTTTCATATTTTGAATGTTTATGCATGCATAAAATTTAAAATATTTAAAAATAAAATAAAAATATCACATAAATGACATTTGTTAAAAGGCTAGTTCATTTAAAACCTTGAAACCTCACATATGAATCTGACCACAAACATTTATCTATATAAATATCTATTCATCATGAAAATGAAATGCCTTTAACCTGTGAAAAAAAAACTTAATTTCTGCAATTGTTGAGCTAAGTCATTTAGCTTTGAAAAGAAAAAAAAATTGGATTAAAGACTTTTTAAATTTATTAAAAATGACTAGGTATCGAGCCAAAGTGAGCATAATCTTTCTTTGGTTGGAGGCTCAAATTGTCATACTCATTATTTGTTGTACTATAAAAAAAAATGACTGCATATCAAATCACTAATCTATTTTTTTTTTAATTTTTAATTTTTTAGCTTTATTCTTGTAATATTTTTATTTAAATTATTTTATGTTTCCATCAAACCTTTTATTTTTGTCAGAAAAGAAAAAAGAAAAAAAAAAAACCTCTTATTTACTAGTTTGAAGTTTCTGCTACAGTGGCAGACCATATTAAACAAGCTAGTACTAAGCGCATTACCATTGGTTTGTATTTCTGCAGGCAAGTTCTCGAGATATTAAAGACACTAGTTTATTAGCACGTGGAGGTGCAATGAAAGGCACGTTATATTTATTTTTTTACTTTATTTATATTATAATAAAAAATTAATTATATTCATTAAAAAAATTTATCAAACAAAATTAATATGTACTTCAAATTTATAAAAAAAAAAAAAAGTTCATAATTTTTTTATTTTGTATATATTACAAATGGATAAATTTTGCTTATTCTTGAATATTCACATAATTGTAAAAATAATAAGATTAGAAACAATTATTATTAATTATTAATAAAATAAGTTCAAATTAAAATTGTATGAAATATATCAAGTTAGTTGTTTTTGTATTGAGTTGTGAATTTTTTTTTTTTACAATGATAGAAATAATATCTAAACTAACTTATGTATTCCTAATTTGTCAATGTTTTATCACCTACTCTATCAACATCTTAATTATTTTTTTAATTATTAGTGTGTACTTTAATTTTTTTTAATTGTTTTCTTAAGTTTCTTAAAATGGAGCATTCAATTGTAATGAAATTGAGTGGAGGAGAAAAATTTATAATTGAAAAAAAAAATAGAATTATAAAATTTTTGACATTCAAATTTTCTTATAATATTTTATAATTAAATATAATTAGATAAAATTTAATTTTTGAATTAATTTATCTACATGGAGGCAAACTTTTTACATTTCATTCATTTAATCTCTACTAGTTGGATACTACGTGCGTTGTACGTGTTTCATAATGTTGAAAATGCAATGTACATATAAAAGTTGAATATAGGGTTTATACATATGGAAAATGAAAAATTATTCTTTAATATTATTTTTTATTTTGATTAGCATCATTTGGTTACTCACTTATTTTCAAACTTTAATTTAAAACAAAATATTATTTTTATTTTATTTTAATTTGCATCATTTGATTAGCCACTTAATTTGAAACTTTAATTTGAACCAAAATAATTTTTTTTCTATTTCTTTTTAAATTCATATTATTATTTTTTTTTTGCAATGAACTTTTTGAATTCAAGGAATCATTAATTGGTTATTGGTTCTCAATTTTAAAACTGTCACACCCCACTCTAGATTAACTCTACCAAATCTAGGATGAGCTATGACGACAGTAGACCTCAAATGTGCAATGGAATCTATTGCCAAATCTTTATCTCTTCTCTAATTATATAACTTTATCTGAGGAAATCCCATGAACAACGCAGTCAAGATTTCTCTTAATTTACAATATATGATATGCAATGATTTGATAGGATTGGTGGCAGATTCTGATTAGCTAACTCTGGTTGAAACTCAAGAGCAACCTGGTGGAAAATTAAAAAGAAAAGAATGAGCTAAAAAGCCCAGTGAATGGTAATTCCATAAGAAAATAAAATTTCAGGAAAAATAATTCTCTTACTAAACAGAAATTCATAACTCTGTGAAATAATGTAAATCACGAACAATTTAGAAACTTTCGAGATCATTTAAAGACATTAAAGTCTGTAAATAAAACAATTCTTGAAACGTAAGCACATTTTAGTAAAAACATAGATAGGAAATCTGTAATTACAGCTCTAGAAAGCATAAACATAACTAGTAAAATTTATCACCAAATCTGTACCCAAATCTCTGTCACACTGGTGTAGAGTAATTTCAATAAGCACAGTAGAGCAATATCTGTCATACTATGTATCGAGTAAACTTGAGATACATAACAGAGCATATCTCTGTCATACGTGCACGTAGAGCAAACTCTTACATCTGTAATGCCTCAGGTCCAGGATTTGGACCAGGATTTGGAATTCGGATTCGACACCTAATGACCCCAGCATTCCCCTGCATCCCCTACGGCCTGAGCACACAAGCATACTATGGAAACACATTCTCATAGCATACCGGGTAATCACCATGGGTACAAAGATCTAGTGGTTTAAAAATTCACTTTTAACATAAAACGTCTCTTGATTCTCAAACTCTTTCTGAAAACCATGCTCTTTCTGTAACATCTCATAAACTTGAGAGATTTTCAAATAACACTAAACATGTATAAATTCTCAAATAATAATCAAATCTCTCAATAATATAAAACATTTCTAAAGTCATATTTTCTCTAAATCCACATCTCATAAATTCCATACATTTCTCAGTAAACATTAAAACTCTTCAAACATCTCAAAAATCATCAAAATTCTCGAATAGCTCTTAGCAATTGCTCTAAAAACAAATATAATCATAAATTCTCTAAAACTTTCAGGATACTCAAACACAATTTCAATTTAGCAAACTTAATTCATTCTCTTCACAAATCAAATTTTCTTTGATTCAATAGATAAACAATTTACGAAATAAACATAAATTCCTCAAAGTCGTCATACTTCTCAATGATTAAAATAGTTGCATTAATATAAATTGTATTTAATTTCAAATCTCTAAGGTTCATTCATTGCTAAAATAGTAAGAATAATTTATAAAATAATCACTCATAGAACAATTGTTGTTGGCACCTCGGATCGTAAACTATTCCAATTTGTTGTACCTAAAATTCCAATGATCACATCAAAAATTACAACCTATTTTCAAAAGGGCAATAGCTTAAACTTCACTTCAACCAAATTAAGCTAATTCTCAATTTCTTTCTCTTAATCCAAATTCCAAATTACACAATTCTCCTTCCACTTTTATCTTCTTACAACAAATGTACTAGTTGTCCTTTACTTTCAAATAAATGTTACTTAATTCTCTCTCTTCATTAACCATTATTTTATTTTCCTTAATAAAATAATGTTCCTTCTCTCTCCCCATTAAAACACATTTGTACTATTTCACTATATTTTTACTTTTCAACACCTAAAACCTACACCACACAATTACCACTAATGTAACAATATAGCTCAAGAATGATGTGATCTCACTTATTGTACTATTACAATTATTATTATTATTTTATTAATCATCTTCTTTTCCCCATTTTTTTTCTTGTTCCATCCACCCATGAAAACTCCCGTAGCTTAGCGGATGGGTTCTTCTTCTTCTTCTTCTTCTTTTTTTCTTTTTGAAATTATAAATCATTCAACTTCCCTTAATTGAGTTTAACATCTTCTTTAGAATATTTCAAGATTTTTCCATAGCTAACCCTTCGATTTTTTTTTTAATCCAAACCAAACAACACCATAACAACCTTAGTCTCCAACCTCATGATTTTGAAGCATCCATAACATATTTACAGACAAAGAAAAGAAAACTCATATTTATTTTCCTTGAAAAATGGCTTACGAAAGTCAAAATTCACTTACCAAGCTTGAAATCGAGCTTGTAAGCCCTTCAATCCATTTTCCGGCGATTTTCGGCTTGACCAAGGCTTCTCTCTTTTTCCTTCACCCTCTCTCGTTTTCCATTCGCTTCTTTCTCCTTCCCTTTTCCCTTCTCTTTTCCTCTCTCTCTCTCTCTCTTTTTATTTAAAACCAAAAGCTTCCACTAGAAGTTTCTTTTATTTTTATTTATTTATATAATATATATATATATATATATATATATATATATTCTTTTCCAACTTCTTTCCAATATAATAGAATACAAACTCCCATTTTCCTTTCTTTTCTAATATATATATTTATTAAATACAATTTGTATTCCATTTTCAAAGTTTTAAATTTCTTGTATTTCTATTTTGTCTCAAACTATGATCTCTCCATCAACAATTTCAAAATTGAATAATCCATATATCGAATGCATATATCCAATTGCTAGAAGACCAAAATTAGGTCTTACAAATTATTACTCCCTTTTGAGAATTTCGTCCTCGAAATTCAATTAAGGAATGCATTTGAACTTCATTTTTCCATGTTGCATCTTTATTGCACGTTTTCTTTTTCTGAGTTCTTAAAGACATAAGAGGGTGTTACAAAAACTCTTTGAATATGTGAAAGAAATTTCGAAGAAATCTATTGGTTAATTTATTTTGTTTACAAAAGTTCACTAAATCGTGAAGATCTATTAATAAATTTATTTTTGTTTACAAAAGTTTAATTTTAAACTTTAATTTAAACCAAAATATTATTTTATTTTTATTTTGATTTGCATCATTTGATTACCTACTTAATTCCAAACTTCAATTTAAACCAAAATATTTTTTCTTTTTTTTTTTTTAAAATTCGTATTAATTATCTAGTAATTGAAAAAAAAAATTTGCACTGATTTTTTCAAATTCAAGGAAATCATTAATTAGATACATGGTTCTCAATTTTAGAACTCTTCAAATCTATAAAAGAAGTCTTAAGAGATCTATTGATCAATTTATTTTTGTTTACAAAAGTTCAATGAATCGAGAATATCTATTAATTAATTAATTAAAACAAAAATATGATTTTTTTAATGCAAGATAGAGAATTCAATCTTCCATCAAATAAAATAACTTTTAGAATCTGAATATTAATTGTTACCATAATATTAGAAATTGCAATGATATTATATTTTTAATAACTATTAATAATTATATTTAAATATAATAAATAACATAAATAGGAAAAAATGTAAAACTGTGATCAAACCTTCCTAAATTCTAGCCTATTAAACTCCAATTTATCTAAAACAAAAAAAAAAAAGGAAAATGAAACAAAAATAAATAAAAATAAAGAAGAAAATAATACAATTACACACATTGTTTACCCTTTTTTACTTCTCCTTCTGCCTTAATGAGCTAGGGTTGCAATCGTTTTATTATTTACCTTCCTCAATATGCCAAGGACCAGTAAATGAATTGATGTGTCTTTACAAATTTAAAAAGAAAGAAAGAACACTACAAAAGTAGTAAATTACATTAAATCAATTTCCTTGCCATTTGCCAAAAAAAAAAAAAAAAACTACATAAGCCGTAAATTACAGTAAATCATTGCAACAAAAAAAAAAAACTACAAAACACATAAAAAGCAGTACATTACATTAAATCACTCACTCTCTTTATCTTCCACTTGCAAAAACAATTAGAAGGGGAACTCATTCACTTGTCGACCTCTAACATTATCATAACGAAGTCTCTTCAATAATAAATTGGTTGAACTTTGAGAATTGAAAAATTGAATACCAATGATCTGGTTTATTAAAAAGAAAGATTAGGCTTATATATCCATAGCCATCAAATAAAAAAAGGGAAATCAAAATTTCTCCCCTATAATTTTTGGAATCAGTTTGGAAGACATGGAAGAATTCAGTTGTGAGATGCACTATACATAAACTGATAGTGTATGACATTTAATTTATGTATACTAGTCATAATAGATCAGAATCTAATTTATTAATATACTTATTTTAAAAAAATCTTATCATCATTTTTTAAAAAAGTATTTCAATATTATTTTAATTTCATATTCGAAAAACAATTGTTCAAATTTTTTTAAAAAGTTTTTGTTCTTAACTTTCTTTCATACTAATTTCATATTCTCGAAAATACATAAGTTCAAAAATATTAATGTGTGTGTGTATATATATATATATATATATATATATATATATATATATATATATCATAATAATTTTATATATTCTCTAAAATGAATTGTTGAATTTGTTTTTTTAAATTCTTGTTCTTAAATTTTTAAATATGCATTAAAAATCTATTTTAAAAAAATTTATGATCTTTAAAATATTCATTAAAAAATATATAAATATTAATGTGTGTGTATGTATGTATGTATGTATATATATATATCTATATATATATATATATATATATATATATATATATATATATTTCATAACAATTTCATATATTCTCGAAAATACATAGGTTCAAAAATATTGTTTTTAATTTTTGCTATTAATTTTTTAAATTATCCTTAAAAAGTTTAAATATTAGTTAGTTGGAAGATTGGAGATCATAGAAATTTTTAAATATGCATTAAATTTTTTTACAAATTAGTTTATTTTAAGAAAAATCTATCATAATAATTTTATATATTCTCGAAAATACATAGGTTCAAAAATATTGTTTTAGTTTTTGTTATTAAATTTTTAAATTATCATTAAATAAATTTATATATTAGTTAGTTGGAAAATTGGAGATCGTATAGATTTTACAATATTTATTCAAATTAGAGACTACATGCATAGAAATTTTAGAACCTTTATTCAAATTGAGGGTAGAAGAGAAAATCTTTCAATTAAGAAGGTTATAATGGGAAGTCTTCAAATGAAGAAGGGTAAAAAAGAAAATCAAAAGTTTCTCACCCCAAGCGCCATTTATATAGTATAGATGGGTGCATTTAAATTGCATTATCTTCTATCACATTCTTAATGAGTTTTTAAATTACATTTTATTTTTTTTATATATCAATTAAAAAAATATAGGTATTGTCAAAAAAGAAATAGATATTTTTATATTTTTATTTTGAAAAAGTTAGTTGACCTAATTATTAATTAATTCATTTACTATTTATAATTAATTACTGATGACATTTTTTTTTTTGTAAATTAGTAAATTAAAAAGGGGGCAAAACTGTCAAAAATGTTTTTCTAACCACCTCACTTTTTAAATATTATAGATTATAGATATTTGACACATTTCAATTATATATGAAACACATACAAGAAACACTATCCTCACTAAATCACTTCACCGACATCGTAGAACAAGACATTCTTGTAACTTTTGTAAAAAAACCATCTTGCTTGAAGATGAGTGGACTATTTTCATCCACAGATGTGAGAAACCTATCCAACAACAATAGTTTTTAAATTTTGCTGTATTTCTTGTTTTCTTTTTTCCATTCTTTTCGTTCATGCTTAAACAATAGTGATCTCTATTTTGTTTGGGTTATTCGCTTTTGTTCATTGTTGGATGCGCTAGTTCTTTGTGTCTTGACTTTAGACTGTGAAGACCTTCATATTTTGCAGTAAATATATTTACCTTTACCAAAAAAAAAAAAAAAAATAGTGGTCTCTATTTCCCTAGAAAGGCCTCAAATTTCACCCATTGTCATCCCTATAATCTACTCCCATTTCTCTCCAAAACTTGTTAACGTAGGAGGAGAAACAATACTTTACAATAACTTTCAATTTTTCTTACTTAAACAATAATATCATTTTCAATGTGACTATGATTTTTTTATTTCTTTTGATTTTTTTTTATTTCTTTTTTATATTTCTAACATTCTTATTTTCATTAGAGAGGTAATGGAAAAATGTTTAGAACAATTTTAAAAATTAAGGCTTAAAAATAAAAAAATTTAAATAATATAGACATAATTGAAACTCATTTTTACCGTACATGACATTCAACCTCAATATTTACAACTCACTACCACTTTACATGTTCGTCTTCTTTTGAAGGAAGAAATTTCAAAGAACCTAATGGAACGATTATTTTGAAGTAGTTTTAAGATTAAGAATTTTAAAGTTAAATGACTAAATTGTTATAAAATTGAAAGTACAAGTCATTATAAATTAAAGTTAATGACTAATTTAGGACATGTTTGGGAATGATTCTAGAAATAGTGATTTTAGCACAATTGATTTGTTTATAATTGATTTATGAAAAGTGATTTTCATATAATCATTTTAATGTTTGGTTCTACACTTTTAATAGTGATTTTCATACAATTAAAAGTGACTTTCGATGATTAAGGGCATTTTTTAGAGTGACTTAAAAATAAGTATTTTAAGCTAAGTGATTTAATTATAATTAATTTTGTAAAAGTTTTAGTTATAAATCATTTTAATACTTGGTTCCACTCTTGTAAAAGTGATTTAAATTTAATTAAAAGTATTTTTTAAAACGATTAATGTTTATTTTCAAATGTGATTTTAGAACCATCAAATTACTAAAAAGAGTATTACATTTGAAATAAAAAAAAATTAGAAGATGGTAGAAAAAAGTTATACCAAGATAACTAAAATATTAAGAGAGAAAAAAAATAAAGCTAGAAAAAATTAAAGTTTCAAAGAGAAAAACATGTTAAAGATATGGAGGGATAGAAATTTTAGAGAGATGGACAAAAAAATTAGAGAGAAAAATTTAATAGAGAGCAAAAAAATCGAAAGATAGAGAAATAAATTTAGAGAGATATACAAAAAAATTTGAAGAGAATGATAAAAATTTTAGGGAGAAAAACTTTAATGAGAATAAAAAAAGTTCAAAGTCAGGGACAAAAAATCTCAAGAGCAAAAAGTTATACCAAGAAGTCAAAGATAAGAAAGAAAAAAGTTAAAGAGACACAAAAATTATAGAGAGATGAATGAAAAAATTTAGAGATAAAAAAAGTTAGAGAGAGTTAAAATCATTGGAGAGAAAATAAAGTGAGAAAATGAATAAAAATGTTAAAAAGAGAATAAAGTAAGAGATAGACATTATAAAAACTTTAGAGAGAGAAAAATTGGCATATTTTAAATAATGATGGATGACCTCAATGGTGACGGTTTCGAGAATACATGCTTTTTGATGGAAATTAATGAATTCTTATAAAAGATGACGGTTTTTACCCGTCACAAAAAGTAAGGTTGTTTTAAAATATGAAATAATAGTCATTTTAAAGACAAAATCACTTGGGAATCACCTCCCAAGTGATTGACCGGGAATCACTTAAAGTGATTTTGGATGTTTCCAAAATCACTTTCTTATCATTGCCAAACATCACAATTTTGAAAGAAAATTGATTTTGGGCATGTCAAAAGTGATTTTAGACATTCCAAAATCACTCCCAAACATGCCCTTACTACTTTGATGAATGTTCAAGGCAATAATGTTTTTCTCCCTTCAGTTCTTCTCAAAATTCAAATTATTTTCTTTCAAATAAATAATTTGCAGAGTTTTCTCTGTAATAATTCTACTGTGGTGTACGAAAACCTCACTTCATCACCAGGTAAAAATAAAACTTTTAAAACATATAGAGAGTGTTTGGGGCATAGTTTTGGAGTTTGGGTAGGTTTGAATTCTAAATCCAAAATCATGTTTGGTTCGAGGTGTTCAAAATCCTTGGTTTTGAAACACAACTCTATAGGTTACAATACTACAACCCCATGGGATTTGTGCAACGTTTTCCTCTTTTATTTGTTGGCAACCACTTTGATAACAACTCTGGCGACCACCCGACGACCGCCAACGATGACAATTCCAAAGACCACACCGGTGACCCGACCATCCCTGACGACTACCTCCGGGAACCACTCCGATGACATTTCTAGAGACCAGTCTAACGACCACCCACATGACCCAACTACCCCAACAACTTGACCACCCCGATGACCCAACTACCTCGACGACTCGACCTGCTCGCAACCACCGCCAACGACCATTCGACAATCACTCTAGTGACCTAACCACTCCCGTGACCTGACCACTCAACAACCACCGTTGGCGACCATCTCGAAAACTCGATCACCTGGCAACTATCGTCGACAACCACCTGGTGACTACTCCGATGACCCAACCACCCCAACAACTTGACCACCTCGATAACTACTCCAGCGATCACCCTGACGACCTGACAACCATCGTGGATGGCCACATGGTGACCACTCTGGTGATCCAACCACCTTGATGACCACTCCGGCGACCATTCTAGCAATCCGACCACCTAACAATCACTACTGACAACCACTCAGCGACCACTCCGACTACCCGACCACCCTACAACCACAACTGGCGGCCCAACCACCCCATCGACCTTACCACCCAAACGACCACTCCAAAGATCGCCCTAGCGACCCAACCACCTAGTAATTTTTTATAAGGTAAAAAAAAACTAAAAATGGCTACTAAATAAAGTTTTTAACCCATTACGTTTGAAATATGTTTCAAAATACTATGCAAAATAGAGTTTCTAATATATTAATTTCTAAAATAGAATTTGAATTTTATAACTCATTTATCCTTGAAATATGTTTCAAAATATGGTGCGAAATTTTGTTTAAATTCCCTAATTTCTTAAATAGATCTCAAATATTTTAATTTCTAAAATAGAGTTCCAAAAATAGGTTTTTGAATACTTTGTAAAATAGAGTTTAAATTCCCTAATTTTTTTAGGTAGACTTCCAATTTTTTTAATTTCTAAAACAGAGTTTCAAAAATAGGTTTCTAAATACTTTGTGAAATAGAGTTTTAGATTCTCTAATTTATTAAATAGACTTTCGATTTTTTAATTTCTAAAATAGAGTTCCAAAAATAGTTTTGTGAATACTTTGTGAAATAGAGTTTTAAATTCCTTAATTTTTTAAATAGACTTCTAATTTTTTAATTTCTAAAATAGAGTTTCAAAAATAAGTTTCTGAATACTTTGTGAAATTAGTGTTTTAAATTCCCTAATTTCTTAAATAGACTCCCAATTTTTTAATTGATAAAATAGAGTTGCAATTTTGTAACCCATTTATGTTATATAGGGCTTCTAAAATTCACAAAACATCCACTAAGAAAAAAAGAGAAAAAATAGCTAAAGGAAAAAAGAGGAAAAAAACCTGCACAAACCTAGGATTCAAAACACTGCACCTCAAACACAGTTTTATGATTTACAGACTCCAAAACACTGCACCCCAAACACAACTTTTTGGTTCCCAGGCTTCAGAACCCCCAGAACAAACCTTCTAGAATTCTGATTCCCAAAGTTTTGATTCCGAACCTTTTCCCCAAACAACCCCATATAGTCACTTTCTTCCACACAATACAATGCCACTTTCAAACTTAATTTACACAATTCAACACCGATTCACATTTTGATCATCTTGGTTTGAAGGAAGATGACACACCCCACCCCAAATTATCCTAACTAACCTGGGATGAGACATGCCGACATTAGATCCCTACTAGACTATGGAATCCAATGTCAAACTTTGCAAATAAATCTTAGTTTCGAAAATCACAAGTGGCTAGCCAAAACTTTGTTAACACCAAATTTTTATAAAAATTTCAGCAGAGTTTCCCCTGAAAACTGAGTAAAACACACCTGAAAGAAATATATACACTCCAAAATTAACATGTTCAAACTCCAACCACCATTTCAGAAATTCAACACAATCCCACGAACTTAAAAGTAGATAGACATGTGGGTTTCAAATTACAAACCAATGGAAATCTCAAAATGGTGCTAAGTCATTCAAAACGTACTAGCCACATTAGTTACAAAAGAAGCATTTGTATTTATGTACATACAAAATGGAATGCAAAATATCAGGTCCGGTGGCAGATATCGACTTCTGTAGGCTTGTTAGAAACTCAGTCGCTACCTGGAGGAAAATTTTAGGAAGAAAGAATGAGCTAATAGAGCCCAATGAGTGGTAAGTTAATGGGAAAAATAACCTCTCGACAAAAACCTTTTATATTAAAAAGAAATCAAAGTTCAATAAAACTTTATATACTAAGCACAATTTAACTACACAAGATAAATAAAACATCATAGAGATTTGCAGTAATAACTCTTAAAAGAAAGCACAAAATAATAGGTCAACAAAACTCATCACCAATCTTGTACCCAATCCCTGCCATGCTATGCATCGAGTAATCTCTAGATACATAGCAGAGCAAATTTATGTCATACGTGCACGTAAAACAAACTCTAACATCTGTAATGCCTCAGGTCCAGGATTTGGACCAGGATTCGGAATCCGGATTTGGCACCTAATGGCCCCGACATTCCCCTGCATCCCCTGCGGCCTTAGCACACTAGCATACTATAGAAACACATTCTTATAGCATACGGGTAATAACCATGGGCACAAACTCTAGTGGTTTGAAAACAATTTCTATATAATAATCTTCGTAAGTTCTCAAACCCCACACATTCTCAAATTGTGGTTTCATAACCTTAAGCCATAAGTCAAAGATCAACTAAAATCATGATTCAAAAATCAAGTCATTTCTAAAACTCACAAATACTTGATTTCACCTCAAATAATTGAACTTTTTGCCAATTGGCTACAATCAAGAGATTTTCATAAATTCACCTTTCATAAGCTTAATTAATTCAAATAATTAAGTCATTGTAGCTAAAATTTCAATAAACATAAATCTCTTCAAATTCAAATATGCTAAATCGTGAATTCAATTTAGTGATCATATGTCACTTTCTTATCAAATTAGTAAATCATCAATCTTAATAATAAACAATTTGTGAATTACACATAATTTCCTCCAAAATTTCAAATAACTAAATCATTTGCATTAATATTAATTGCAATTGATTTCAAATTTCATAAAATTTCATCAATTACTAAAATAATTGAAATACTTTATAAAATAACCACTCACAACTACTACGAACGAGGTTTGTTCGGGTCGTAAATGGTTCCAATCTCCGCTTGCCCTGAAATCATAATTTGTCAACATATTACTAACCTCTTAATGCCAAAATTAAAGTGTAACAACACTAAATTATCCATCCCTTTATATTTCTCACTAACCCAAGAATTAACCATTCTTTTCCTCATCTTACTTTTCTAATTACCAAGAAATTGAGACAATAACCCAAAATAAAGTTTCCAATAACTTCATTGTAATCCCTCTCCATAAGAAATCTCATTCTTCTCATTTCTTCTTCTCCATGAATAAATTCATTGGTTTTCTTTCCCTAAAAAGTTTGCAATTTCTACATACAACTAATCCCCTTCAATCCATACTTTGATAAAACTCATGACTTTCATCAAATTTCCTTCTTTTACTCAAACATCACCCTCATCTTTGTTTTCAAGCTATTTTATGGAGTTTCCAACTAAAGGAAGAAAACCCATAAAGAAAACTCACTAATTGGTTCTAAAACTCATGAAAAATTTCAATAAAAAGTTGGAGAACTTACCCAAAACTTCAATCTAATGTTGTGAGATCCCCTTCTTGATTTTCACACTCCAAAATAGTCCAAAATCAAGAAATCATCTCCTCACTTTCTTCCTCTTCCTCTCTTACGTGATAGGTTGTCCAACAAAAGCCCCCATTTTTGTTTTATTAAATATTATTTATTTAATTTCTAGACAAAGAATCATTTCCCTTTGTGTGGCTTCACTTAAACCACATGTTTTTATTTAATAAATATATATATAAATATATTTATCCCACTTTCTCTTCTTTTCTTTTTTTTTTTTTTTAATTTCCATTATTTAATTACTTATTTAATTGAAACCAATCCTTATCTTCCCAACTAAAACCATAAAAATCCAAATGCCTAATTCTCAAATTTCATACTTTCCAATTATGTAATTTTTCCAAAATTGTAGAAATAGGTGTAACAGAAGAAACAGCCTAGAACTTAGTGGAAGAATTATTTTGAAATAGTTTTAAAGATTAAGAATTAAAATGAAATATCGAAAACTAAAGGTATGTTTGGTTGGTAATCTAAAAATAAGAGATTAAATGAAAATCAGAGTTGTACTTCATAATTTAGTGTTTTTGCATCTGTGTTTGGTAGCAGATTTAAAAACTGGATCTCAATTTAACAATGGTTCAAAATGTCTTTGATAATATATTTATAAATCATAAAAATAGTTCTAGTCACCAACTAAAGGTTAGGTTGAATCTCAACTATTATTAATTAATTTATGAACATGTTTTATATTATTTGTACAATATCATATAATTTATAATATATTATATTATACTTATTTTAATTTAACAAAAATGAAATGATTTTATAACATGAAAGACTATATTTATCAAAGCATTTACCTTCTTAAATGTAATTCTCCATTTTAAATTTTCAAATTCAAAATCTAGATACATTGAAAAGATAAACTTGTTGCTTTCAGAATTTTCATTACTTTGGATCACATTGATAGGAATGAATGCTTCACCTTGTAGCAGAAGACTATGATTTCAAAACAATTTAGAAATCAATTTGGGATCGGCTTTGGTTTATTTAGAATTAAACAAAAAATTAGGTTAAGAAAACATACCATATGAATTAAATGGAAAATAAGTCTGGCAAGTCTTTACTTCGTGTGCTCCAATCCCACCACAAGATCCTACTTGTTATGACTCGAACATAGGACTAAAGCTTGTGGAACTTCTTGAAAGAAAATCGATGAAAAATTCGTAGAGAATTTCTCTTTTTGTAGAGAGCTTGTATTTGGCTTAATTCAAGGGTCTTATTTATATAATAACTTAGGACAAGATATTTTCCAAAATCAAATTATAGTATTTAATATATTATATATATTTAATATATTTGAATTTCATTTAAATATCTTAAAATCTCCTACAACATATATTATCCATTTGAATCTTATTTAAATTTAATATATAATTTATCTTATAATATATTATTCTCTTGAAATTTTAATATATTCTAATATATTAAATATTAATTTGAACATTTCAAATTTTTCTTTCAACTAAATGGATCATTTTAGTGTTACGATGAGCTAGCAAGGGAACTTTATGGACCCACAAATTATAAGCTCCAATAATAAAAAATTAATTAGTTAAACTCTTTAATAAATTAATTTTCATTAATAAACTCTAGTTCATTCCACTATAAACTTAGAGTTGCACTTTTATGCATTGTTGGATAAGTTGTGTTTATGGATATAACTATTACATGCAAGTCGATCTTTCACGAGTTGTTTGTAATTACAGTTGGGTCAAAAGTCCATTTTACTCTTGTAATTACATCTTATACTTTAAGTCCTACGAATCCTCTAATGAACAATTTGTTTATAATCCAATTATAAACTAAGTCCCTCTCGAATTAATGATAGTGTAGGCCCATTGTTCAAGTCTCGATATCAGCACTTAAGGGAACTACTCAGCTACATAACCTATATGGGAAGGAGTGAATTCCATTCTTAAGAAACTTATGTTCCCAGCTCCCTATTTGGTAAAGTCCCTAAAATGGTAGGCTTATTATGAATTGGATACAAAAGCCACTCTCACTCATGCAAATAAAAAGGACAAACCCTCACAAGTAGGAGTTCATAACTCACTCATGATTAAGATCGAGTCGCACATGATCATCCTGTTGAAATCTTAATCTTCTCAATTAACGAATCATAAAGAGAGATTAAATATTTTGTGGTCTAGTCTTATACAAACTCATTGTATATGATACCCCTAGTTGCATGTCTCCACATGAACGATTTGGATCAAATCATTTGTAACTATTACAAAGTGACCCGTATCAATAGTGTTATCAGGATAAAACACCCAATCTTAACTATATACTATAGACATTTTAGGTTATTTCTTGAATATGATCCACCCGTATGTCAACCACATACTATAAAATTTCACTAATAACCTTGAATTTTTATATATAATGGATATTATATATTGCAAATAAAGAAATAAAAAAAATAATTATCAAATAATTATTAAATATTAAAATATTAATTATGAGGTTTTAGGGTATAAATCCTAACACAATAACCCAAAACAGATATTAGAAACAAATCTATCAAACACATATTCGCTGAATCCATTGATTTAGTGAATTTGAAAACATAAAACAAAATCCAAATTGTATATCAAACATACCCTAAACTTTTTAGGTCCGGTTTGTTTCACAAGTTTTGAGATGAGTTTTGAGAAGTATAAAAAATGTTAAATTATATACAAGAGACAAATTTGGGTAGGTTTCAATTATGCCCCTAGATTTTGAAAAGTTTCATTTTTATCCTTAATTTTTTAAACTTGTTCCAAAAAATACCCTTGAACTTTAAAATTAGTCTTAAAAAAATATTTTTTTCTTTAAAATAAAAGATGAAAATTGACGTGACAACTAATGTGTAACAATGAGAAGATGTACATGGTATTCTTTACAACTATATAGAAGATTAAGATCGATCGTTGATATTAATTATGAGGTTTTAAGGTATAAATCCTAACACACATAACCCAAAACAGATATTAGAAACAAATCTATCAAACACATATTCGCTGAATCCATTGATTTAGTGAATTTGAAAACATAAAACAAAATCCAAATTGTATATCAAACATACCCTAAATTTTTTAGGTCCGGTTTGTTTCACAAGTTTTGAGATGAGTTTTGAGAAGTATAAAAAATGTTAAATTATATACAAGAGACAAATTTGGGTAGGTTTTAATTATGCCCCTAGATTTTGAAAAGTTTCATTTTTATCCTTAATTTTTTAAACTTGTTCCAAAAAATACCCTTGAACTTTAAAATTGGTCTTAAAAAAATATTTTTTTCTTTAAAATAAAAGATGAAAATTGACGTGACAACTAATGTGTAAAAATTAGAAGGTGTACATGGTATTCTTTACAACTATATAAAAGATTAAGATTGATCGTTGTTATATCATTTATTCCATCTAAAAAAATATCGTTAAAATCAATTACATAATCAATTTTTACACATTAACTGTCACACAAATTTACATGAATGATGTTATAAATAATGTCATGCATGCCTTTCAATTTTACACATTAGCTATTGTGTCAATTTTCATCTTATTTTAATAAAAAAACTCTCCAAGAGTATTTCTTGGAACAAATTTCAAAGTTCAAGGTTAAAAATGAAACTTTTCAAAGTGTAGGGGCATAATTGAAATCTACCCGAAAAACCTCATGTTTGTTTCATAGATGTTTACTTTTTAAAACTTAGATAATTATTATCCAAGGATAAAAATATCCTATAAAGACATGAACTATGAGATTTTATCTTTCTTGAAGATGAGACTTTTTTCTTTGAAAAATGAATAGGAGAGGCGATAAAAATTATACAATAATTACTTTCTAGTTAATGTATAAATTAATTGTAATTGATTTAATTTATTATCTATTAATTACCTAATATAAATATTTTAACGAATCATAATATTTTTTAAAATTAAATCTAATAATTTAAATTATTTTTTTCATAAACAAAACCAATAAAACAAAATTCAACTCTTATATATTAATTATCTTAATATCCAAACACAAACTTTTTTTTTTTAATTCAACAACATTTGGAGTAGGAGAATTTCATAATTTTTTGGTCGAGAACCCATGCTAATTATGACTGAGCTAAACACACTTTAGCATCCAAGCATCCAAACACTTAAAGCTAGGTCGAGGCTTGACAGGATTAACTAACCACTTCTTAATCTAGTCGATGATCTTTTGGATGTGGGTCTCGGAGTAGCAACCGTCCGCCGCCGCATTCTTCCTTTTCAAAGAGTTTTCTCTTAGCTCCTCCGCCTTGGGCCCAACAATGGCGTTCCTCTGCCATTTCTCGAACTCATCTGTTGGTTTGGTTGTGTAGTTCGAGAGCTGGAGAAAAACCTACTGTTTTTCCTCTCATAATATATATATATTTAAAAAGTTATAAAAAAAAAATTTAAGGCGATGTCGATGTGTGAATCACCCACGTTATCAATAGTCACAGTCAATAAATGCTGACAGTGGTAAGCCTTAAGCTGAAGCTCGGGATCAAGTTGGCCAGCAATAAGCACACATAGAACTAGATGCTAAAAATGTAAAATAAAACATATGTAATTTTGGTTATTTACTTTTAGACATATTCAACAAATCTTAAAATTAGTTTTTATGGTAAGTTTTATGAATTTAGTCTCCTATTAATTTTCTCTTAGTAGAATAAAAATTATTGTTATTATTTTGCTAGATTAGATGTAAATTAACATCTAACTAACAATGAGAAACTAATTTTAAAATTAATTAAAAGTACGTGGACTATATTTAAACATTTGAAAGTCTAAAAATTAAAGTAGAATGAATATCAAAGTACAAAGACAAAAAATGTATTTTAACCAAACATATACATATATGGGTTCAATTAAGTTTAGAGTTTAGGATTTGGGACTCAATTACCAAACACGTTTTTTTTTCCATAAAATAAGAAAATGAGAAACAAAAGATAAAAAACAAGAAATAAGAGACCAGAAACAAAAACATTACCCACTGAGACCATGTTGTTATTTCTAAAAATTTTATACAATTTTGGAAACATTTAAAAAAAAAATGAGAAATAGAAAATAAGGACAGATACTAACACTTCTATTTTTCAAAAATTGAGAACAAAAACTAAAAACTAAAAAACAAAAAACAAAAATGTTACCAACCAACTCGGTAATAATTAGAGAAATTTTTTGAGGGCGTCACAATGTGACTGAAAATTTTATATAGTTGGATACATGAAAGAAAAATTGCAAAAGTACTTCAAATAGTAATTAAGAAACATGCAGATTTTTAAAATTTACATTCAACTGTTATTAAGAGATTGTCACATTGAATAATTTTTCATAGTAGTTAAGGTTTTGCTTCTACAACCAGATGAACTCTTTACACAATTTCACTTGTCAAAGCGTGGATAAATAAAAAGGAGTAAGGGTGTGATATCTCCATAAGTGAATATTAAATGTGCTTTTCATAAACCAATATGAAAGCTACTATTTAATTTGAAGAAACCAACATATATTCTATTCATTTATACAACTCAAAGATAAACTACAGCAATCTAACTCTCCAATCTCAAGTTTTACAAAACCAAATTTGTTAGATTATAATTTTAGGTGAAACATTTTCAATATTGAAAGATATTGAATTATTTCATATATCTATCTACATATATATATATTGAAAGATATTGAAATTTCAAATTCAAACTTCCCATCATTTCCAATATTGAAACTTGAATGATAAATAGAAATTCAACTATCACCAGTCTACATAGGAGTTCCTATATTGACTATCCCACACGAGTTGTTTGTAGAACACGCTAATTTATTAAATGCAACAAAAAGAGCTAGCCGAATATAAATTGTTAATGTAATTAGTAATTATGCTGTATTTTAGGCTGGATTTGGATATTTTCCTTATTTACTTTTTTTCTTTTGTGTATAAGTGGTCATTCTATGTATAATACATGATAACAAGATATACAGTAAAACTACATGGTATCAGAGCCCACTCTTTAGGGTTTCTTTTTCTGCCCACCACCTCCTGCCACACCATCGCACCGCCTTATTCGATCTCCTCTGTTGATCATGTTTGCAGTCGCCGACTCCGATCTCCTCTGTCGATCAAGTCCTTACATCGTCGACTCTGATCACTTGCGCCATCAAGTATTACAAAGTGCTTGTCGTTTGCCATTCACCTTGCCTCTCCGTCGATCCATCGTCGACTTGTTGCCTGATCTCGCCACTAGTTCACTTTTTCACTGCCGATTGTTTACCGATTTACTTCGCGATTCAGATCGATTTTGCTTCGTTCATATCAGTACCAGTTTGTGATTCAGACTGCCGATTGTTTCCTAGTCCTCATTTGCTCAGATCTGTTTGTTTGCAGGTTGATTCGTTCGATCAGATAAGATTTGTTTGCTCAGTCCTCATTCGCTCAATTTGCTCAGATCCGTTTGTTTCTAGATCATGATTCACGTGAAGAAGAAAGAAAATACTGGTTTGGCTCACACACACGGTTCAGCCCACAAAGAACCAGTTCGATCCACTCATACCGATTCAACCCACCCAGACCGATTCAGCCCACTAACTTCATTTGGTTCACCCTTTTGGTCTGATTCAGCCTTACTACAATTTTTGTTATAATGGAGAAGAGTGATGTTTTTCGTCCCATTAGTACGATTCTCAATGGTACAAATTATATCACTTGGTCCCACCAAATGAAGAATTTTTTGATCGGTCAAAAGTTATGGAGAGAATTGTCACCGGTCATATTTCAAAACTTGTCAAGAACAAGGATACAACAGAGAAAAATGTCGTGGATATAGTTAAGGAAGATGCCAAATTTATTGAACAATTAGAGGATTGAGACAGCAAAAATAATCAAATAATGACTTGGATTGGTAACACTTCTATCCCTATAATTCACGTTCAATTTGATGCTTTTGATCATGCCAAAGAACTTTGGGATTTCTTGTCTAAGCGTTTTCAAACTATTGGACTTTCTCATTATTATCAATTGCATAATACTCTAGTTAGTCTCAATCAAGATGTTGGTCAATCGGTAAATGAGTACCTTGATATGCTTCAACCTATTTGGATCAAGCTAAAATCAGTGCTGAGCATATACGTCTCATCAAAGTACTTATGGGTCTTCGTCCAGAATTTGAGTTAGTTTGTGCTGCTATACTTCACCACAATCCGTTACCTTTTTTAGATGTAGGAATTCAGGAAATTTTGTTTGAGGAGAAACAGCTTGGCATCGTATCCTCTCTAACATCTGATACAGCCCTTGCAATCACTCATCTACGCACCGCTTCCGAGTCTCTCTTTGCAAAAATTGTAAGCTCCAAGGTCACAAATTACCTGACTGTCTAAAAATTGAGTGCAAGTACTGTCACAAACGTGGTCACATTCTGGACAACAGCCCCACTCGACCACCTCGCCCTCCAGGTCACTGCACAAAACCAAGGAACTTTTCTAAAGTGAATTCCTCATTTATTGCTGCTACTACCACCTTTTATGAACCCATTTCTCCCAACTTTCAACTTCGTGATCTTCAGGACCTATTGAAATAGGTGATCTCCTCCAATACCTCTGCCCTAGCTATCACATCATGTAAATCTTGGCTTCTTGATTCAGCTTGTTGCAACCATATGATATCTGATTTTTCTCTTATGACTTCTTCTACCCCTGTAAATTCACTTCCCCCCATTCACGCTGCTGATGGAAATTGCATGTCTATTTCTCATATTGGTACTGTTGTTACATCCACACTGAATCTTCCTAACACCTATTGCGTCCCTAATCTGACCTTTAATCTCACTTTTGTGAGACAATTATGTGACCTTAGCCTAACTGTCTGTTTCTCTCCTAATGGATGTCAGGGTCAGGATCCGCACATGGGACAGACGAATGGAATGGGTCATAAAATAGGATGATTGCTTGAGCTTACGTCTCTTCAGCTCCCTGTTTGTCCATCTATCTCTACTTCTGTTACTGACTCTGCCATCTATCAATTGAAGGGAATAATCGAATTAAACCCACAGCGGAAGCATAGGAATCGTCTTTGATTTATTTAGAATTAAACTAAAATACAAAGGTTAAGCAGTAAATACCTTCCAAATATGGAGATTCTTCTGGCGGATCTTTATCTCTTCCACAAAGTCTTCCTAGCTAAGACTCGAACACAGGACCAAGGCTCGTGGGAGCCTCTTGAAAGAAAATCCACAAGGGATTAGAGAGGAAGAGATCTAGAGAGAATTCTTTAATTTTCTCTATTGAGGAGTGTGTTGTGTAGAATGGCTCAACCCAAGGGTCCTATTTATAGAGACTAAGAGAAAATCTTTGCCATAATTAAAATATTATATTTTAATATCTAATATATTAAAATATATCTTATATTTATTTGAATCTCATTCAAATCTCCTATGATATTTATTTATTTGAATCTTATTCAAGTTCTATAAATATCTTTTATTTAATATATCAAATATATATTAATTATTTTAATATTTAATGTATCAAATACAATAAATATATTTTCCTCTTTTATATTTAATATATCTAATATATTAAATATTAATTTGAACACTTCAAATTAAATATTAAATTTGAACATTTCAAATTTTAATATTTAATGTATCAAATACAATAAATATATTTTCCTCTTTTATATTTAATATATCTAATATATTAAATATTAATTTGAACATTTCAAATTTTTCTTTCAATTAAATTGATCTTTTAGTGTTACTATGAGCTAGCAAGGGGACCTTATGGACCTACAGATTATAAGCTCCAATGTTACAAAATTAATTAATTAAACTCTTTAATTAATTAATTTTCATTCATTAACTATAGGTCACTCTACTATAGACCTAGAGTTGCATTCTTATGCACTGTAGGACAAGTTGTGTCCATAGATATAATCATTACATGCAAGTCGATCCTTCACGAGTTGTTCGTAATTACAGCTGGGTCAAAAGTCCGTTTTACCCCTATAATTACATCTTGCACCTTAAGTACCACTGATTCTCTAATGAACAATATGTTTATAATCTAATTATAAACTAAGTCCCTCTCGGGCCAATGAGAGGGTGGGGCCCCATTGTTCAAGTCCCGAAATCAGCACTTAAGGGAACTACTCATCTACTTACCCTATATGGGAAGGAGTGAATTCCATCTTGTGAGATTATGTTCCCAGCTCTTTATTTGGTCAAGTCACCAAAATGGTAGACATATTGAATTGGCTACAAAAGCCACTCTCACCCATGCAAATCAAAGGACAAGCCCTCACAGGCAGGAGTTCATAACTCACTCAGGATTAAGATCGAGTCGCATATGATCATCTTGATGAAATATTAATCTTCTCAATTAATGGATTTATAAAGTGAGATTAAATATTTTGTGGTCCAGTCTTATACAAACTCATTGTATAAGATACCCCCACTCACATGTCTCCACATGAATGATTTGGATCAAATCATTTGTAACTATTACAAAGTGGGCCGTATCAATAGTGTTACCAGGATAAGGCACCCAACCTTATCCATATACTATGACCCTTTAGGTTATTTCTTGAACATGATCCTCTCGTATGTCAACCACATACTGTTCAAGATTACACTAATAACCTTGGATTTTTCATATAATGGATAATATTATATTGCAAATAAAATAATCAAAATTATTATTCATTATTAAATAAATTATTAATTACGAGGCTTAGGGCATGAATTCCAACATCAATGACACCTTCGTCTTGGTCATGCTTCCTCTGAGAAACTTCAAAATTTAGTATCTGTTGGTAACTTACATAATGTCTCCAAATTTGTTTCTTTTGATTGTTTGAATTGTAAACTCGCAAAACAACCTGATTTATCCTTCTCTACATCATCTTCTATATATGATAACCATTTGACTTGATTCATTCTAATATTTGGGGACCTGCTCCCACTACTACTGTCAATGGTTATCATTACTTTGTTTTATTTATTGATGACTATTATCGTTTCACTTGGATATATTTTCTTAAAAATCGTTCTGCACTACCTCAAATTTAAATTGCATTTGCCAATATGATCGAAACACAGTTTTCTCGAACCATTAAAATTCTTCGCACAGATAATGCTATGGAGTATAAAGACTCTAGTCTCTTTTCCTTTTTCACACAACAGGGTACATTGGTCCAATGCTCATGTCCTCATACATCTCAACAAAATGGAGGAGCAGAACGAAAAACACTGTCATATTTTAGACTTTGTTTGTGCCTAACTTCTCTCTGCTTCTTGTCAAGAGAAGTTTTGGGGGCAAGATGGTCTCACCTCTGTCTATGCTATCAATCACCTCCTTTCCTCAGTCCTTAAAAACATATCTCATTTTGAACGATTATATGATTCTCCTCCTTCTTATTCTCATCTTAAAGTTTTTGGGTGTGCATATTTTGTCATTCTTCATCCTCATGAGCACACTAAACTTGAACGTCGTGCCCGCCTATGCTGTTTTCTTGGCTATGGAACCGAACACAAAGGTTTTTCGTTGCTGAGATCCCATCTCAAATCATTTACGTATCTCGCGTCATGTAATTTTTTGGGAGCACACCATGTTTTCCAGTCTCTTATCTTTCCATACATCTCTCTCCAGTCCTCAACCTTTTTTTACTGATCTCTCCCATGACTTGTTTCCACCACTAGATTCATCACGTACTCCCGAGCTAGCTCAATCTGTTCCTGTCTCTACTCTCTCGGATCCAACTTCTGTCACGGTTGCTGAATCCGAACTTGCTCTTGTCTCATTCCGTCGCTCCACTTGGGTAAGAGAACCTTCTCATCACCTTCGGGACTATCATTGTTTTTCTACTATTATGTCTTTAATTGAACCGTTATCTTACCATGAGGCCAGCACTAACCCTATCTGGAAGAACATAATGAATGAGGAACTCCAAGCTCTAGAAAAGACACACACTTGGGATTATGTGGATCTACCTCCGAGTAAAAGACCCATTGGCTGTAAGTGGATCTATAAAATTAAGACTCATTCTGAGGATCTATTGAAAGATATAAAGCTCGTCTTGTTGAAAATGCTACTCTCAGGAATATGGCATTGATTAGGAAGAAACCTTCGCTCCCGTCTCTCGAATGACATTTGTTTGCAGTCTTTTAGCAATTGTCGCTGCCAAACAATGGCCCCTTCTTCAAATGAATGTCAAAAATGTCTTTCTCAATGGCACTTTATCTGAGGAGGTATACATGAAACCTCCACCTAGCACATATGCTCCACCTCGAAAATTGTGTCTTCTTCGACGTGCTTTATATGGTTTGAAACAAGCCCCACGAGCCTGGTTTGCAACTTTTAGCTCCACTATAACCTAACTGAGGTTTACTTCCAGTTCACATGATACAACACTGTTCACTCATCAAATTACACATGATATAGTTCTACTCCTTCTGTTGACGACATGATTATTATAGGTGATGATTCTCAGGCCTACTCTGATTTGCAACGCTATCTTGGAGAACGCTTGGAGATGAAAGATCTGGGTCCACTTAGTTATTTTCTTGGCCTTGAAGTCTAATCTCGCTCTGACTGGTATTATCTATCTCAAGCCAAATATGCTTCGGATCTCTTGGCTCGTTCTGGTATTACTGACTGCCACTTTGACAACACCACTGGATCCAAATATCCGCTTAACTCCGTTTGATGGAGTTCCTCTATTAGATCTGACTCTATACAAGCAACATGTTGGCAGTCTTATCAACTGACTGTGACATGCCCATATATTGCTTACGCAGTTCATATTATTAGTCAGTTCATGGCTGCTCCTCGGACTATACATTTCACCGTTGTTCTTCGTATCCTTCATTATGTCAAAGGCACTATTGGCCATGGCCTTCAATTTTTGTCACAGTCATCTCTGCTGTTATCTGGCTACTCTGATGCGGATTGGGCTGGTGATCCCACTGATCGACGTTCCACCACAGGTTACTACTTTTATCTAGGTGATTCTCTCATTTCTTGGCGAAGCAAGAAACAATATGTTGTTTCACATTTCAGCATTGAATCTGAATATTGTGCCCTTGCTGATGCTACTTCTAAGTTACTATGGCTTCGTTGGCTTCTTGCTGATATGGGTGTTCCTCAACAATTTGCTACAATACTTCATTGTGACAATCGCAGTGCCATCCAGATTGCTCACAATGATGTATTCTATGAACGCACCAAACAAATTGATAACGACTGTCACTATGTTCGTCATCATCTCTAAAGCAACAATGTTCGTTTACGACCCATCTCCACTACGAATCAACCAGTAGATATCTTCACTAAAGCTTTACCACCTAGTCACTTCACTGAGTTACTTTACAAACTCAAGTTGGTTGCCACTCTACCACTTTGAGTTTGAGGGAGGGTGTTAATGTAATTAGTAATTATGTTGTATTTTAGGCTTGATTGGGATATTTTCCTTATTTACTTTTTCTCTTTTGTGTATAAGTGGTCATTCTATGTATAATACACGATAACAAGAAATACAGTAAAACTACAGAAATCACCCACATCTAAAAAAATAGCAAGAATTCAGACGTTGATACATAATATTTTTCAGTAGAAATTTAAACATATCCAAATTTACCTCATCTCTTTCTCGTTTGTCAAATAATGGAACACACTGATTTGAGTTGGGACTCGGTAGCATTTTCAGACCACTTCCTGATCTTACCGACGAACTCATTGATGAAGGTCTCGGAGGAGTCGTCGTCCGCCGCCACCTTCTCGGTTGCCTTCTCCCATTGCAAGGCATTTTCTTTTAGCTCCTATGCCTTAGGCCTAATAATGGTGGCCCTCAAGCACTTCTCGAGCTCATATCTCAGCACCAATCTCTTCTCTGTCACACCTCGGGCCAGCTGGAGCCCGACCTTAAACTGTTCCACCAAGAACTTGGTGTTGGTGACCTGATCCCCCCACTGCGACAACACCAGCACTGGCACGTTGGAGCTTAGAGCCTCCACCGACGAGTTCCATCCATAGTGAATAACAAAACAAGCAATTGAAGGGTGCGACAGAACCTTCTACTGTTGACTCCATTTCACAATCTTTGCTCTATCCCTTGCTTTTTCCAAAAAACCATCTAGAAGCACATGCGGTTTCAACCCCAAATAATCTGCCATGTCCTTTGGCAACAACTTCATCACCCACAAGAACGAAAACCCAGAATTGTAGAGCATGTGTGCCATTTCGTCCACTTGCTTCTGGCTCAAATGAACTATGCTTTCGAATGAAATATAAACCACCAAATTTTTGGGCTTCAAATCGAGCCACTTGAAGCAATCGTCCGCCTTCAGGAAATCGCTGGAGAGAGCTGCCTTTTTGTTTTCGTTGTGAAATTTCAGCAGTTTGAAAAGAGGACCAATCGGGTTAACAAGGAAAATTTTTGACATGTGGTCAATGACGTCTTTCTCGAGCTCTTCGAAAGTGTCCATCAACACACAGAATGGGATTGACACGTTTCGAAATTGTTGTAGAATTAATCGGTCAATTGCCTTGTACTCGCCGTAGGGGTGCAAGAAGATTGGGATTTCATCGTGCTTCATCAGCGGGAGTGAGGGCAATTGAACTTCACAGTAGGGATCATATTCATAAGGGAAATGGACGAATTTACGAGAAAAGTGGTAATAAATGAAGAAAACAGAGCAAGATTAAACCTAGAGAATAGAATAGGGGATTCCGAAATCATTAGCCACATCCCAGACCCAAGGCACAAAGGGGTTTCCGATGAGACAAGAAACTGACCGATTCTCTTTGGATCGATTTCGAAGCATATGGGAGAGTGCTGGCTTGCCGGTGAGCTCGAACTGCGGCATAAAGAAGTCTAAGTCCTTGCACTTAGGGTCGTCCAGTTCCTAACCGTCATTCCAAAACTGTAAGTCAATGAAATCGGCGCCGACGGGGGAGGGGTCGCCGCCGATGCTGCCGGTGTTTTTGAGGCTGAGGGCAAAGTCAAGGGTGGTGGAGATGGTGATGTAAAGGCCTTTGGAAGAAATTTTTTTTGCCAAGACGAAGCGTGGGGTTCATATGGCCTTGCTCAGAGAAGGTGATGAGGAAGACATGGCAAGGGGCTTTGGACTCGACCAACATTTTTTTGAGCTTCAAAAATGGCGATGAATTTCCAATGGATGAAGAGAAATGGATTATGGCCTTTTTTTATAAGAGAAAAACTTACGTGCTGCCTGGGCATCCGACTTCTGCAGCCCAGCCATGTGGCCCATCCTTATGGTGCTATGTGGCATTTAAAAAAATTTTTATCTCCTTTTTTTAAAGTTTTTTTTATCTTTCTTTTTATTTTTATTTTTTTACAAAAATTTTCTTTTTCATTTAAGTGATAACATTTCTTTCTTTCTTTTACAAACTCTTTAACACAACATCACTTTTATTTTTATTCTCTTTTCTCATCTACACAATACCATTTATTTTCAATTAATCAATTCAAAATTAAGAGTTTAAAATAATAACGTGAGAAATTCGCTTCATAACCTAAAGCTCATGGAGGCTTCATAATCAAATGTCCATGTTAGGCATGCCAAAAAGCAAAGAAAAATTTTCAACCAAAGCTGGCTTATTAAAGCTCTAGAAGGAAATGCAATATTAGAGGCGCTGAAATCGATGTTTCTCCTCCTGGCTACTCGAATGGAGCCATGTGTGGAATCAGATTGCTTAGAGATCATTAACACGATTAAAGGCTTTGATGTGGACTGCTCAGAGACTAAAAATCTCATTGAAGAGATTGTGGAAGTTGCTAGCAGATTGGGCATGACTTCCTTTACAAAGTGCACTCGTGCTTGTAACAAAACGACTCACCGGTTAGCAAATTTCGCTGTGCCATTTTTCAGTGTCGATTATTCTTTTGTAGAGTATGGTATGTTGAGCTTTTGTCCCCCTCTCTTCCCCCGTTCTAATGGGAAAATATGAAAGTTTTTTTTGGGTTGATTTTTTACCCGATTGGGTGTCCTCCAACCTTAATGAGAAATTGGCCTGTTGATAGCATGCATAAGTGTGCTATTTCTAGGCTTATTTTTATGCTAGGTTCGCTATGATTATGTGTACTTTCATTTATTTTTATGTATGTTTTACAGAAATCGAGCAATTGGAGAAAAATCGGAGTTTTGGAGAAGTATTTGGAAGAATTTGGAGCAAATTAAGACCATAATCAAGTATCCAAGTGTTGAAGAGGAAGAATAAAGCTTTAGAGCCCGAGAGCATAACATTGCAACGCCACTGGTAGCATTGCAACGCTACAACAACAACCATTCAGCATTGAAAACTAGAAGACATAGCTTAGCTTTGCAACACCATCCAAATAAATATTCCCCTTTTTACAAAATTCGAAGGGACAACATTGCAACATTGCCCCTAGCGTTGCAACTCTGTCTCAACTCTATAAAAGGGAAGTTTGTATTTCGAGTAAAGGGAGTTGTTTTGAGAGACCAAAAACTCTAAACTCGATTCAAGCACTGTCTAAGGACATAGAGGAGACCTTTGGAGAGCCAAGGAGGAGACTCAAAGCTCAAGATCGTGGACATCATGTCGGAGACGAGTGTTGGCACGCGACCTAAGTTTCTTCTCTATTTCTTTTTGAGTTTTTGTGGGCTATACTCATGTTGTAAATCTGTGTTTAGACCATTTCTTGGTTGTAGTTGTTGAACATTTGGTTGATTTTTAGTTTAATTTATATATTGACGTCTTTTATGCTTCTCTTTATATTGTCTTAATCTTTGGCCATAGTTTTGCATGTTTAACTAAATTTAGCTTGAGAGAGTAAGTTTAATTATAGAACACTAGATGCATGACTAGGTTTAATCTATTGCATGAGAGTGAGTAGATTAATTATAGAAGTCTTAAGAGAATTGTCTAATGCCCTGTTTAGTAATAGAAATAGACCGAGAGGTTAATTTATTGCTAGGCATGAGTTCAATTGAGCTTGAGAGAGGATATTGATAACTTAGTAATTCTTGGTTTAAGATTGTTAATATAAAATCAAGTTATTAATCAATTCAAGTTGGGCTTAAGGTAATCAACCATGCATGTTTCTCAAAATTGGACCCCAAAGCATTACATAGTAGTTTATATTTTATTTGTCTTTTTTATCACTTTAAAGTTTTGTTTCTCTAAATAAAATAGGGAATAATTAACTGTGGTACTTAATTAATCTAAGAACTCCAATCCTTGTGATCGACTCTGGCCATTACTATTGCAAAATATTTAGAAGTCTGATTTTTATAAATTTAATCTTGATAGGGCCCTCGACAAGCCCTTTATCACCTGTATTTAATTTGGTTGCTGGTTCTTTAATGCTATTTTTTCAAAAAAAAAAAAAGCAAGGAAATTTAATTATTATCACCTCTTTTTGCGCTTAGTGTTGGTATCTTATTCTTTTTTTAAAAAAATGTTTTTCATTTCCCTTTTTTCTATTTTTTTTTTTGGATGCCTAACATGAACATTTATTCAAAATCTAGCAACAATTATTCAAAATCAAACGTCGAGTAGCCAATCCACTCTACAAAGTTAGAGGTTTAAATCTACGCACCCTAAATTACCTTTTATAAATAATCAATTTAAAATTGAAGGTTTAAAATAACAATATAATGTAACAAAAAAATCACAACTACATTATAAATAAATATTCAACATTAGTTACAACTTTATATAACATTCAACAAAATGTTTCTTATGCTTAAAGATAATTATTTTTAATTATCTCAAAAAGATAATTATATCTAATTATCTCACATAAAATATTTCAAAATAAACTTAAACAAAATACACTAATGCTCTAAGTTATCAATCTTTAGTTGGTTGGATTTTTGTTACCAAATGCTAATGTCTCCTGAAAAAAAAAAAATATATATATATCATTAATAAATAATCTCACACTAATTTGTTTTTAATAGAAAGTTTACCTCAAGTAATTGAGTGAAGGACATATTGTTATTCCCATCCATAGATACTGTTTGTTGGTCTACAATCGGCAACATAAATGTTGTTTGTGTATCTTTTTCCATAATATTTTCCTAATTGAAAAAATAATCATTAGAATTACTAAATATATCTACTTTGGAATTCATAAATATAGATATAGTTGATGTAGTGGTACTTGTGTGAGGGTTGTGATGAGATTTGACAAGGAAGAAGCTTTGTTCGACTTCACATTTTGTTTGTATCTCCTTTTTTAAGTGGACCTTTCAATCAATTACGAGGACGACTAACTGTAGGCTTTCTTTTAACTCCACATGCTTCTACTGGATTATCTCCAATCAAACTTGAATCTTCTACATTGCTTGCGTTATTATTTCCACCAAAATATTTTTCTTCATCTTTTCCAAATCTTTGAGCAATTGAATAAAATTTTGTGATGCATGCTCAAACAACTTTTCATGTTCTGCTGCTAGTGAAGTAATTTGGCTAGCATTATGACATAAGTGGTTATAGTGCTTGCCAATTGACTCTTAAAAATTTCCACTTACCTCATGTATTTGATTCTCAAATCCACTTGAAGTTTTAGCCTCTTTTGTCCACCTTTTCAAATATATATGAAGTAGGAATTCTGTTCACATTCTTCTTCTCAAGCACCTTAAGCGTGTGGCTACATAAAATACCCATAAAAGTGAATTTCATGCAACTACAAGTGACTGTTTGTGTTGAAGTATCATATTTAACCAACCAGTGATGTGAACTTCCAAAAATTGATACTTTATACGATGATGTAGCATCCAACTTACCAATTTTATAGAGATTACACATAAGAATATCTACATACTCTTTTTGAAACAATTTAAATATCTCTGGTGTATATACTTCAGCCACATGTTGTAACATCTCTGTATTTCTTAGCAAGACTTTTGTTTGATTCATCTTGAAATTTGAAATCAATTCTCCATATCTTCGATCTGCTATAAATCTTTTGTAATGTTCAAGGAAACGCAAAACGTCGTGACTTGGCTTTAAATATTTTTTCAATAAACTATTCATACTTTCACTCCGTTGTGTGCTTTTCATATCAACCGTAAAAGTATGTCGCCCATATACCATCGCCCATTTTTCTCGCAAGTCAAACAAATCTGTCAACCACCTATTATCTTTAAGATTATAAATGTCCAACATTTGTTGCCATGCTAGCAACCAATCATCTTCATCTTCATAAGCATACACACAACAGCTAAAGTCATGAATGAACTTGTTTGATCTATGAAACATATGACTTAAATTTTTAGCTACCTTTTGAAAGATATGTTAAACACATAGTCGATGTTGAGTTTCAGAAAAGACATCACTTATTGCTTTAGCTATTGTTGCAAATTGATCTGTAAGAATTGTCTTTGGTTGTTTTTCAGACATGGCACCAAGAAATGTTTCAAACAACCACTTAAAAGATTCTATAGTTTCATCATAAAGTAAAGTTGCACCAAACACCACTGATTGTTTATGATGATTCACTCCAATGAATGGGGCAAATGGCCGACCAAGTTCATTTGTCTGATATGTAGTGTCAAAACAAATAACATCTCCAAATAGCCTATAATCACAAAAAAAAAAAAAAAACGTGTGCTATTTCTAAGCCTAGTTTTATGATAGTTTTGCTATGATTGTGTGTGCTTTCATGTATTTTTATATATATTTTGCAGAAACCAAGCAAATGGAGAAAAACCAGAGAATTGTGGAGTATTTGGATGAATTTAGAGCAATTAGAGGCTATAATTGAGGATCCAAGTGTTGAAGAGAAAGAACAAAGCATTTGAACCCGAGAGCATAGTGTTGCAACGCCACTTGTAGCTTTGCAACGCTACATCAACAACCATTCAACATTGGAAACTAGAAGGCATAGCGTTGCAACGCCAGCCAAATTGAAAATTTCCTTTTTTTATAAAATTCGAGGGACAGCGTTGCAACATTGCCTCTAGTGTTGCAACGCTATCTCAATGTCTATAAAGGAAAATTTTTCATTCGTCAAAAGGGAGCTTATTTAAGAGACCAAAACCCTAATCTCGATTTTTACAATGTCCAAAGGCTTAGAGGAGAGTTTTGGAGAGCCAAGGAGGAAACTCGAAGCTAGGGATTGTAGACATCACGTTGGGAATGAGTGTTGGAACGTGACCTTAGTCTAATATCTTTCCCTTACTTTTTGTTTTGGAGTTAAGAGTTTTGTTATGGACTTATGCACTATTTATCTATGTATTTAGACAAGCAATGATTGTATGTTTAGAATTTTGATGATTTTGTAATTGAATGCTTGTAGTATTATCTTTTATGCATCTCAATTTTATTACTTAAACTTTTGGCCATGGTTTTGCATGTTAGGTTAGATTTAGCTCGAGAGAGAGTAAATTTATCCATAGAACAATAGATGCATGACTAGATTTAATTTATTGCACGAGAGTGAGTAGATTAATTCTAGAAGCCTTCAGACAATCACCTAATGTCGTGTTTAGTAATAAAAATAGACCGAGAGGTTGATTTCTTACTATGCATGAGTTCAATTGAGCTCGAGAGAGGATGTTGATAATTTAGTAATTCTTGGCTTAAGATTAAAGGCGTGCAATTAATTGTATATATTCAAAGTTGTCCTTTAGTTTAATCAATCATTATGTTTCTCAAGAATTGGACTCCAACCTTGTAAATAGTAGTTTAGGTTTTATTTTATTTATTTTGACCTCAATTTAAAGTTTTATTTCTCTAAATAAAATTAGGCATATAATTAACTTTGGTACATAATTAATCTAAGAACTCCAAACCGTGTTATCGACCCTGGCCATTATTATTGCAGATTTTTAGAGGTTCGATTTATAAATTTATTTGATAGAGCCTTCAACAACCTCTATATCATGATCGTGTCATCTTCATCAAGTTGCAATGCATAAAAAAAGGAAGAACTCCTCATTTGTCTTTTTTGAAAATACTGCAACAAAATTCTAGCTTCTCCCTTCTCGATTCTTGATTTTCGCTCTTTTTGTATATAATTTATGTAATCCTTATCCAAGAATCCCAAATGTTCTCTACCACCAACTTCCCTACTCATTAGTTCCATAGTTGCTTTAATTGAAATTTCGGATCTGTCTGCATCATAAGCTAGAGCCTTTTGGGCATTGGAAATACTCTTATTGACTTTTAAAATATGCTTCATTGGTGTTCTTAACAAGGTCGTGATTGTGGTTCCCATTAAAAGAAACTACTTTGTATTTACCATTCTTTCCAAGCAAGAAAACTATATTAGCTTTACATCCCGTCCTTGAAATTGATCGAGTGAATAAAACACTTTCTTTATGCTTGTATACTTGACGAAACCCTTCTTTTGAAAAACAAAAAACTACTCTTGAAATAGCTCCATTTTTTTCTTTTTGTGATATTTTTTCCTTACATTAAAACCAATATTTCCTCTATAATTGACATATAATTTATATGCATCATCAAGAGAACTAAATTCCATCCTAACTATCGGCTCAACAATTTCATTCGAAGTATTGATAGTAGGCTCTATATTATGATCTTCAACTTCATCAAATTGAGTATTAGTAATAGGCTCTATATTATCTTCCAAATGAACTTCATCAAATTGAGTACTAATGTCGGGCTAAGGATCATTGAAAGTACTCATCACACATTTCAAATAAATTTGCTTTCTTTCTTTGATTTTGAGAACCAAAAGAGGGGGATTTTCATGCAAGGGAAAATAAATGGCGAGGAGACTAAATAAAACAAGAGCAAAGATTAACCTCGTTAAACCTAAACATGCAAACAAAATTAGGGATAACAGAAACTCACAAATTATAAGGAATGCTAGCTCAAGGTAAGTTGGGATCTGTTTTGCAACATTAATCACAAGACTACTCAAAAAGTAAATTACGCTTGATTTTAAGACCAACTGACTCCCTGAAGCCTCGAAGGAGCTCCATAAAGAACCAGAGTTCTAAGATACAGGAAAGGTAAGAATACAATAAGTTTAACACAACGGGCCCTTAGAATTAAACTACCACATGCATAAGAACTCTAGAGCCTACGTCATTCTTGCAATTAAGTAGTCCTACTTAACTTGACTGACGATAGCTACCTGCTTCTTTACTACTAAAATTAAGCTAGAAATTGAAGTTTCCCACAAAATACTAGCATAGCAAAGCAAAACTCTAAATTAATATGAGTTGTCAATTCCATTAATAAAGAGTATCCTAAGACTTATACCCAAGAGTTAATAAACCATAAAAGTCATGCATTAATACAAAAATAATTACAAAATCCTCATAAATGTTGCAAAACTTCTCCGTAATTAGTGAGAACTAGCCAAGAACTCCTAGGCGAAAAACGCTTCCATCAAAAGCCCAAAATACTCAAAATATGAAGCAAAATGTCTCAAAACTAAGGAGAGGAGAAATTGAGAATTGGGGGCTGGGATTCGAAACTTTTTAAAACCTAAAAACGAAAAAAAATATTTTATAGAAATCGCAAGAGCGTCGAGATGCTGCTAACAACACCTCGATGCTGGCAGCGTTGAGCGAAGCTGGTCGCAGCGTCGAGCGAGGATTGCGTGCGTGGGACTTGAGACAACATCTCGACACTATCCTGCATCCGAGGCTACTACCTTGCAACATCGAGTGAGGCCTCGTTGGCATCTCGACTCTTCTCAAGGGCATAATCGTCAATCCTTCATATCTTTTCGCTCAGGTGTCCGATTGACCTCCAGTTTGGCTCATTTTCACCTGATTCCGCATTCTTTCCAAAAATAAGCCTTACTCCTAATTTCCTAAAAATATTCAATTAATTCCATGAAAAGGAGAGGAAAAAACATAATTTAGGCATGAATGGGAATGTTCGAATTAGGTCTCATCAACCGGACCTCTAAATATTTTGTAATAATAGTGGCCAGGGTCATCCATAGGGATTGGAGGTCTTAGATTTAATTAAGCACCATAGTTACTCCCACATAATTTTATTTAGAGAACCTAAACTTAGGTTGAAACAAGAATACAAAACTAAGCTAAATATTTACAAGGTTGGAGTCCATTTAGAGAGACATTGAAGATTGAATTAACATGAAGCACAAACTTAATTTGACTAAGAAAAGTTATACCATGCAACACTATAAGTCAAGAATTTCTAATTTATCTACTTGACTTTTTCAAGATCAATTGAACTCATCCATAAGTAATAAATCACCATTTCAATCTATTTTTACTACTCAGCATGGCATTAACGGAATTCTATAACGATATCTAATAACAAAGTATTCATTCTCATGCAACACTCTGTTATTAGTTATGCAACCACATATCAATTCAAGTTCGACTCTTTCAAGCTAAAACTCAAATTCTAAGAACTAACTTTGGCTAAAAGTTACGAGCATAAACACAAGGATGCATAAATAGCGTTACGATATATAATAACTCAAAATCAAATGTAAGCTCTACAATCATAACAATCCAAGAGTCTAAAATATTCAAATTAATACAGCTCAAAGAGTCCTAAAATTGAAGGAAACAAAGTAAAGGGAAAAAAGAAAAACTGTACGACGCATTCCAACACTCGTTCCCATCGTGATGTACCGCAACTTCGAGCCTTGAGTCTCCTCCTTAACTCTCCAAAGTGCTGTCTATGTCCCAAAACAATCCTCCTTATTGAAATTAAGGTTTTAGACTCTCAAAACGACTCATTTTGCTCGAATGAAAAAGTTCTTTAAATAGAGTCAAGACAGCGATGCAACGCTAGAGGCAGCGTTGCAACGCTGTCCCTTTGAATTTTATAAAAAAGGAAAATATTTGTTTGAGTAGCGTTGCAATACTATAGATAGCATTGCAACGCTATGCTTACGGTTTTATAAGGTTGAAAAGCTTCTCAAATGGCGTTGCAACGCTATGCCCTTGGGTCCAAATTCCTTGTTGTTCTTCTTCAACACTTGAATTCTCAAATATAGCCATAAGTTGCTCAAATTCGTCCAATTATCTCATAATTCTCCAATTTTGCTCCAAATGCTCGGTTTCTGAGAAATAAACATAAAAATACATGAAAGTCACACAATCATAGCAAAACTAGCATAAAAATAAGCATAGAAATAATACACTTATGCATGCTATCAGTGACAACAGACATCTAGCCCCTATAAAGTTGTCCTAGGCCTTCGAAAACATGCTAGAAAGGGGTAGCTCTTACTAAATCAAAAGGGTACTAGCTTTCATGCACTTGTTGCAGGGACCCGTATCCAGAGCACTTGCTCAATGGATGGCCTAATTGATCACAATAGGGGTAGCTCTTTTTACCCCTTGATTCACTAAATCCATTACAAGCTTATTTTATTTTCTTCTTTTTATTATTATTTTTTTTTCAAGAATGGTCTTCTTTTCAAGCACATTTTTTTGCCTTCTTTCTTTCTTTTTCTAGGCAAATCACATTTTTACTTCTCCTATGCAATGCATTACAAGCTATCAATCTTTCCACTCAACAACTAGCCCTACACCTATCCGAGTGACAACAAACATACAAGCTCCATAATCCCACCCTAAGCCTTAAAGACTACTAAAGGAAAGGCTAACGTGCTCAGATCGTGCAAGAAAGACCAGAAAATTTTGAAAGTTGGGCACAAAAAGACTCAAAGCAGGATAACATTCATATACTTTAGCTAATGCAATTAAAGCAACATACCATGCATGTCATCAATTGTCATCATCAAGCAACTAGAAAACACATCATCAAGCATTCAAGCTCATAATTCACACAAATGTTTTTAAAAAAATTCACACAAGAATCATGTTTAACATAATTAATCAACAGTCTGAGCTCAGGGGCTCGAGGACAACATATAAGCACAACTATCAAACCTAAAAATAGGCCTGAGCTCAGATGCTCAAGGACTCAACCAATCATGCTAAACACGTCATCAAAGCACAATAATAACCTCCACCCCCAACCTAAATTCTACATTGTCCTTAATGTACAAAAATTAGTGAAAATGAAAGGACAAAAAGAAAAGGGAACAGAAAACCTCCCATGAAAACTCAGCACATAGGTGGGTGGTGGCGCGGCAGAAACCTCCAAGAATGATAATTCTTCTGCTCAAAGGTCAATTTGTTACCTACAAAACAAAACAAAACAAGTTAAGCGAGGAAAAATAAAAATAGAAAGTAATAAAGAAAAGAAACTAAATTTTCAAGCCTGACTGCCTCCAAGAAGCGCAAATTTTTATAGTTGATTGCTCAACTTGTCGTGTGGCACACGTCATGGCACATAAAAGTTCTCCTATTTCTTCGGTCATTTCTTCCTCGAATCTACAAAGCCCAATACACTAAGCAAGCTCTTCAACATTTGATGGGCTCCAGAAATGTAGGTCTTTTTGGGATTTTTCGACTTTGAAAAAGAAAAACAAGAAAAATCAAAAGAAACTAACTCTGACTCGTGAGAACTAGAGGAACACATACAAAAGAAAGGGGAATCAAGGTACAGAACAGACACATGCCTTTTGGCCTCCAACTCTATCACTTGGAATTCCTCGCATTGAAGCACTGTCTCCTCAGCCTCACAAACATGTTCTTCATATGGCAAACAAACTTCATTATTGAGCTCTAAGCCAACCAAATCAAATTCTCGTACCTCAGGAATGTCGATAAGCAGTTGCTCTTGAATGCTCTCCACTGAATCAACTAGCTGAATGACGGAGTCACCCAGTATCCTAGTCATCTCCTCTCGAAATTGGAGATTGCTCTACTAAATTCAGAGATTGTTAATAGCAATTTGATAATTAAATCCTCTAAAGACATACCTGAAACTAAAGATTCGAGACTCGGGTTCTGTTGCTCCTCCTGGAATCCATATGATCGATCCCACTCAGAACCGTGAAGATCGTGGCTCATGTCGTGCTGCCAAGGAACTCCTCCAAGACTGGAGGCATGTTGTATTTGCTTCTGCTTTTCAAGCAATAGAGAAACTGAAAAGGCTAAGTTAGAAATTTTAAATTTTAAATCACTAACCTCTTCATCGTGCGAGGCAGCTCCATTGAAATTCTGAAATTATTAGTCATAAAAAGAAACAAGGTATAGACTCCTTTATTATTATTATTATTGAAATCAAAAATCAATTTAATTGGCTATTCCCCAGCAACGACGCCAATTTGAAGGAGCTTGTCGAAGGCTCAATCAAATACAATTTATAATACCAATCTAAAATTAACTACTTGTAGTAATGATCGGATTGAACCATAAGGAACCGAATAAATTGATTTTAATTAATTGATTTTCTTAGTGACATGGACTGATACAGATTGGGGGGAGTTAAGCATAAAATAGAGACAGAAGGACTAAATAGAGAGCGATAAAAATAGATAGTTATGCAAATTATCGATCATTGAAACTAACCTAAAAGCAAATTTCTATGTTTTAAGACAAGCTGAACTCCTCGGGACACCCTAAGAGCCTTCCCTAATTAAACCAATTTAGAAAAGCCTAATTGGTTCTAATTTAATTAACTAATTTGGCACGACCAATATCAAATGAGTTAATTAAATGCATTAAACACAGAGGATTAGTCGAAACGAGTTAATTAATTAAGACTTGGTCGATCTAAATTAACTAAGCTCATGCTAACAATTCTAAGGCATACCATGTACTCGTGATTACGGAATTCTACTTAATCTAACCGACATGGCAATCGGCCTATTTACTACTCAAATTAAGCTAGAGACTGAGGACACCTACGGGTATATCTAGCATAGCTAAGCAACCTCTAAATTAATACAAGTTGTCAATTCCATTAAAGAAGAGGAAGCTAGGATTAATCACAAGAATGGCAAGCCATAAAACATGCTGGAAAATAAAATTAATATCAAAATCTCACAACAAAATGCATAATTACTAAGTTTACATCCCGAACTGGCGTCGAAAATCTAGCAATCCATCAAACTGATGTTGCCCCGATATCGAGATTTGATCTAAACTACCTAATCTATGCTAAACTACTGAAAAATAGAGAGGAAACAAACTTAAAAAAGGTCTCATGACGGCTGCAAATAGGAGACAAATGGCCTAAGGAATCGACAGAGCATCTAGAAGCTCCCAGCATCACAGGGGCTCTCCACAGCGTTGAGGGAGGCTTCAAGGGGCTGCCGATAGCATCTAGATGCTCTGAAAAACGTCTAGATGCTACCCAGCGCGCAACATTGGTCATTTTTGCTCTAACTCTTTACTCGGGTGTCGAATGACCTCCGGTTTGATGCGTTGAAACTGCCATTCGACGTAGAATCTCCCGAAACATTCCTTATGATCAAATTCCTACAAAATTATCAATTAATTATATTAAAACCTCTAAACATTCCTTAGGACTATGTTGGTCCTATCAGATTCAGAACTTTTTAACCTAAAAACAAAAAAAAAGCTTTTATAGAAATCGCGAGATCGTCGAGACACTGCTAATTCCATGTTGGCAGCATTAAGCAGGGCTTGTTGTAGCATCGAGCAAGGCTTGCGCACACGAGACTTGTGATAGCATCTCAACGTTGTCTTGCATCCAAGACTACTGCCTTGAAGCATCGAGTGAGGCCTCCGTCGGGCTTCTCGACTCTCCTTAGGGGCATAATCGTCAATCTTTCATATCTTTTCACTCGGGTGTTCGATTGACCTCTAGTTTGGCTCGTTTTCACCCTGATTCTACGTTCTTTCCAAAAATAAGCATTGCTCCCAATTTCCTATACAATGTTTAATTAATTCCATGAAAACGCGAGAAAAAGGCATAATTTGGCATGAATGGGCATGCTCGAATTACATCTCATGAATCATTTTCCAAATTGATAGTAGTCAAGTTTGTATCTGTTATGTTATCCATGGCTTCAAGAAGTCATGCTTAAATCACAACAATAAAAGTATAAAATCAGTACAAATCAGTACAAAAACCCACAATATTAGCGCACAACAATTTAATTTATCTAGTTTTGATCTTAAAATCACATTTGACTTGAAACAAACTATCCACAATAGAAGTTGCATGCACTAGGATAGGGAGAGAGAGATATATACTAAAAATCAAATGGCAACGACGACCAACGATTGAGGACGGCAACCGACAGCAAAGAACGATGACCGACGACTGGAGGATGGTGAATGGTAAGGTTACCAAGTGAGGGAGAAAATGATTTTGAAGCTTGAAGGAGAATCCATTTAGGCACTTACAAAGTTTGTGAAGCTTGAAGGAGAAGTTTCTCTTATTCAGGCATTTATGAATTAAAAAAAAATTAGCGATTTGACTGACGTGAAGGAAGTTTATTGAAAATATGAAATTGTTTTAGGTTTTGAGTAAACATGGGGAAAAAGGTATGAATTAAAAAAACAAAAAAAAAGTACAGAAACGTAGCACGTGGGGCAAAGAGTATGAATTAAAAAAAAAGTAAAGAAACATGGCACAATTATATTGGGCCACATGCCTGTGCTGTAGATGCAAGGTGCAACCCAGGCATTAGGTAAGTTTTATTCTTTTTATAAAGTTCGTGATCGTGTTTGAGTTTGTGTATAGGGAAATTTCTGCAACAACTTTGTATTGAGTGCACGACAACATACCAAAAAGAGTCCTAATACATCTATGTTTGATCTGCTAAACTATGACAAATTTTGATGTCGTTGATAAAACATTAATAAAGCTTTCATTGGAGGGAGTAGATTCAAACTTCCATCACATTTATTTTAGGTTATAGTATAGAAAATACCTCCAAACTTTTGAATTGATAAAAAAAATATAGTTTCTATGGTCGGGTTGTCGAGTCTGCCAAAATAAAACTAATTGTCTTAATCTAGCTTGTAGAATTAGTGGAACCAAGTCGAATCCCAAGGGAACCAAAGTAATCAGTTTCTAAAGTCAAATTAAATTAGAAAGTAAACAGAGGGTTTTGGTTTTTGTTAATGAAACTAAAATTAAACAAAGAATAGATAAATTTAAAGGAAAAACCAATCTTACCAAAGTTTCCAATTCAAGGTACGGTCTCATCCAATTTTAATTCTGATTTCGACTTACAAAAAATAAATCAATTAACTATCCGAGCATTTAGTCTACTTATTTGAAAAAGTCGTGATAAGTTTAATTCCCCTAAATCAAATTATTCTAACAAAGCATTACAACCAATTCTTATTATCTAATTAACTAGGCACGATAACATTCCATATTAATTTAATAAAAACATTAAACATGAAGGGAAAACTAAGATAAGATTTATTAGGGGAGATAGCTACACCTAATTAATTCCGCTTCTTTAATTCTAGAGTCTATCATGCAAGCTATGTAATCATGGAAAAACCATAAAAACATACACACGAGCTAACCCTATTACTACTTGATTCATTCATTTATGAAAATTATGGATCACAAAACTCATGCATACCAAATATACAAGCAATCAATAATAATTGAGATGCCAATTCAATCAATATTAAATGCCCATAAGAATAAAAGTAAGAAGAAAATAATACTTGGATTGATAATACAAACTCCAGCCACTTATCGCGACAATATAGCTAAAATCTGTCATGGTTCGATTTTACAAAACGTTCAATGAAAAGTACAAAGAAAACCTCCAAAAAGTGTCTAAAAACTGAAGCTAATGACAAGTCACGGTTTGTCCTAGAGAAAAAGAAGTATTTATGGGAATTGTGGCAACATCAAGATGTTGCCCTTCGAATTAAGAAAGGAATCGCGAAAACCCTAGCAGTGTTGAGACGCTTCCTTCAACGCTAAGATACTCTTAATGGAGTTCAAGGAGCGTGCGTATTTCAAGCATCGAGACGTAGGTAGCAGCATCGAGACGCTACCAACTTTGAGCATAGCTTATCCGCAGCGTTGAGCGTGGCGTTGTGCATGATTTTCCATAGTGTCAAGACGCTTCAAGGCAGGGTTGAGACGCTACCTACACAAGTTCCTTGGCTTGAAGGCTTGTTGCAACAATGTTGAGATGCCCAAAATGGCGTCTCGAAGTTTCTTCCTTGGGTTTCTTGACTTGGGCTTTATTTTTCCTTGATTTGATTGCACTTTAAGTCCAAGAAGATTCATTCTGACTCCAATTCTTTTGAAACGCTTCGATTAGCTCCAAATTGCTCTATCCCTACATAATAGACAAATAAACATGTGAGGGTAACATAACTAGCATGAAATAAGTCTTATAAATAGTACATTTTAGGTGCTATCAATATATATAGAAGATTAAGATCATTGTTTCCATTTATTTCATCTCAAAAGATATTGTTAAAATTATTTACATAATTAATTTTTACATATTGTCATATCAATTTATGTGAATGATGTCACGTATGCTTTCTAATTTTTACACATTAGTCGCCTTGTCCATTTCCATCTTATTTAACGAAAAAACTCTCTAAGGTTATCTTTTGGAACAAATTTCAAAGTTCAAGCATAAAAATGAAACATTTCAAAGTTTAGGGACTTAATTGAAACTTACTTCAAAGGGGTATTTTGTATAATTTAACATTTATTTTAAGTACAAGGTTAAAAAAATTGAACTTATATATCTTCTCTCTCTTTTTGTAACTGTCAAGGTATGGATACTATTCTTATTGATTTTTAGTCATGTCAGCATTATTTAAAAAGGAAGTCGAGCTAGCTGCATTAAATAATTATGGATAAAATATACTTTTAAACTTAGAGACCAAACAAAAACTTATTCTCAAACTGAACAAAAGTGTATTTAATTATTTATAAAAGAAGAATTATAATGTACACATAAAAAGTAGTTATTTATGTAGCAATAAAAAAATATGTGTTGCTAACTAGTCAATAATCTTATGATTAATCTTTTGATAAGTAGAAAAAATGAAGAAAGGGAGAGAAAAAAATTTCTCAAAGAGTGTAGCTAACTAGTCAATAATCTTATAATTAATTTTTTAATAAGTAGAAGAAATGAAGAAAGGGAGAGAAAAGAGATGATAAAAACATGTTGAATTAAAATATATCTATAGTTGATTAAAGGAAAAGTAAAAAAGAAGGGCTCTAGCTTCTCGTGAGAAAAATCTATGGGCATAGGGGCAACCTGCGGGTTTAAGTAAGAGGGTCCTTTGGTGACCGTTAAGGTTTTCAGGGTCGTCTCCTTGTGGGTTCAACGCTGCGATGGAGATAGATTTAGTGTACAAGTAGTTTGGGAAACGAAGAGGAGAAAGCTGAGGTTGTGGACGTGGAGGATAATGACATTGATGATACTGATAAAGATCTACAGAACATAGTGGCTTGCAAAAGCTTAACAACCAAGGCTATAATACCTCACCTGATGTCTTCAAGGCTATGATGCCAAAGATTTGGAATATGGAGGGGACGTTCAATTGAAGAAAATTGGAAAAAACTTATTTCTCTGTAACTTCAAGAACAGAAAAGATAATATTAGGATAATCGAAGGGGACCCCTGGCACTTTGATAAAGTCGTGTTGCTGTTTGATGAACCAAAGGGGAATAGAGGACTCACCTGGCTCGAGTTCAAGTACGAAAAATTTAGGGTTCATTTCCATAACTTACCCTTAGTTTGTTTTAACAGGACATATGCAATAGCCTTGGGGAATTCAGTGGGATCCTTTGAGAAGGTCAAAATTGATGGAAATGGGCGGCACTGTGGGGAAACACTGAGGATAAAAATAAGAATAGACGTAAACAAGCTGCTAGGAAGAGGAACCCAACTCAGAATAGGCTCGATGGCAGAAGAAAAGTGGATATCAGTTACTTATGAAAAACTACAAGACTTCTGCTATCAGTGTGGCAAGCTAGGATATGTACTAAAAGATTGTGATGAGGAATGCACCAAAAATGACCAAGATTTACAGTATGGGCTATGGCTAAAGGAAAATGTGTTGAGCAGAAATAGTAGCAGCGGAAAAAGAGAAGAGATTAGAAATCTTAATGGCAGAGGCAGAGGGAGAGGCAGACATGACTTGTGAAAAGAGTGGGAAGACAATTGGGAAAGAAGCAGTAAGGAAGAAGAAGAGATCACACTGAAAAAGTTGGCGAATTTAGGAAGGTCGAGGAGGACGCCGGTGGAAAACAACCAATTACCGCCGGGGACGGCAAATGAACATGACACAAGAAAAAATTATTAAAAAATTCAATAATGCCAGATGACTGTACAAAAATAAATGTTGATGTGCCTGGAAAAGAGATCGACCTGAGTCCAGGGTGAGACATGATGGCTTAACAGCACCTGATACTCTCGAAGACGATCAGATGGCTATCAGATCTGGAATTAAAGGAAAAGGCCTTTGTGGGCCTAGGCTTGATAGTGGAAAGAGGCATACAAAAGGGCCAATAGAATTGGGTTTGACCGAAAATGGGCTCCATAGTTGGTTTCAAAGTAGAGAAAAATTGATTCAGTCCAATGAAGCTATGAGAGGACCATACACAAAAGTAGAATAAAAAAAATACCAAAGGGATTAGTGGAAAAAAATAGAAAAGATTAACAAGAGCAAAAAGTGAGGCTTCCGGTACAGCTGGGTTAGAGCACAATGTGACAGGAAAGAAGCATACGATAGAGGCAGTTGAAGAAGAGAAGAGGTTGAGATGAGTGTGTGGCAGTTACTTCGAATTAGTTGAAGGGATATCGGCAAAGGCTGGTCGACAGTCCCACCGAACGCCATGAAAACTCTCTGCTTGAACGTTTGGGGTTTGGAAAATCAAACAATTTGAGCGCTTCCCCATGAGGTGAGAAGCTTGAAGCTTTAAACCTCTGCTAGTGTTCTTAATGGAAACAAAAAGTGATGCTGGAATGGGTGATAAGATAAAACAAGAGCTTAGTTTCGAGAATTGTTTCAATGTTTCCAGTAGAGGTAGGAGCAGAGGCATTATTGATGGAGTGAATATTAAGAATGCGGAAGCAATTTTGGATCTTAAGCACTCTAATTTGATCAATTTTATCAAACAAAAAACATGCTCAAAACTGGAAAAACAGAGAATAAGAACACAAACCTTTATAGCTCAATATTCTCTTAATCCGTGGGCTTTCTTTGAACACAAACGAGTTGTGGACCTCCTCTAGAGTATTCCTTACTATCCTCAGGCCTTGGAACAGATTGTGGGATCTTTGATTGAGAGAATTTGGGAGAAGAATGAGTAAAGGTCTTAAACAAATAGCTAGAGAATTTTCTTCAAAAATCTCTTTTTTACTAATCCTTTCTTTCCCATTGTGTTTCTTCTCTATTTGTAGAAAACCACAAGCTTATTGAAGAAGCCAATTGAAAGAAGATAAGCTTCAAACAAGAATCTTAGTGAAGAAGTTATGAATTTGGTCCATATTTCATTTCCAAATGAATTTTAATTATCTTTTAATTTTAATTCAAAATTAATTTTAAATTAAAATCAATTTATAATTAATTAAACAATTTAATTAATTTTAAATAAATATTTAATTTAATATCAAATATCAAATTAAATAATTGGACCAATCCAAATTTCTCAAAACGAACGTTCGAACATGAATCCCTATTCATGTTTTAAACCGAACCAATATTTAAATCATATTTAAATATTTCCAACACTTCTTTATCATAGTTTAATTCATAATTAAGCTATGATACGTTAAGTATATCGCATATAATTAACTTTTTCTACCAAATTCGAATTTGAACAATTCAAATTCTTTTCTCTCAAATTGTTACAAGGCATAGTCCGAGCTAGTAAGGAGAACCTAATGGACCTACAGATCATGAGCTCCAACGATACGAGATTAACCGGCCAAACTCTTTAGCCTAGCTAATCAACATTCGTTAACCACCGGGACACTCCACTAAAGCCCAGTGGCTGCACTCTCCTCACTGTAGATATATTTCTGTCCACTCGATATAACCATGATTAGTAAGTCGATCCTTCACAGGTCGTTCGTAATTACAGTTGGGTCAAATAAACCGTTTTACCCCTATAATTACTTCTTATTCCTTAAGTCCCACTGATCCTCTAATGAACAATTTGGTTTGTGGTCCAACCAACAAACTGTATCCCTCTCGGCCCAACGAGAGGGTGGGCCCATTGTTCAAGACCCGGAGTCAGTACTTAAGGGAACAACCTCTCTACTAAACCCTAAAGCGGGTAGGAGTGAATTCCATCTCGCATGACTATGTTCCCAACTATCTACCTGGTCTTATCCCCAAAATGGGAGGCTTATTGAGTCGGCGATCTCGGGCCACTCTCACCCATGCAAATCTAAGGATAATCCCGAATAAACAGGAGTTCATAGCACGCTCAGGATTAAGATCGAGTTACCTAGGTCATCGTATGAATATAGTCAGTTAAGACAGTAAACGGAGTTATAAAGTCTAAGTGACTATTTCGCGGTCCAGTCTTATGCAAACTCATTGCATAGGACGCCCCCACTTTCATGTCTCCACATGAACGATTCAGGATCACATCGTTAGTACTATACAAAGTGGGCCGCGTCCATAGTGTCTCCAGGATAAGGTACCCAGCCCTATCCCTATACTATAGACCGTTCTGGCTATAACTCGAACTTGATCCACTTTGATGTCATACATAAAGTTCAAGTATACATACTATAGTCAAGGGTACTTAGTTCATTGGATTTGGGTTATAGAATACACAATTCACTTTATTCAATAACACATTTACTGAATAAACCTCAATAACATCTTTATAGTAAAATAGAATATACATTCAGTTTACAAAACCACGAGTTTTAGGACATAAAACCCAACAATTATGCCCTTATGGAATTCTTCAATTAATGTGAAGATCGATTTCTATTCGGCTGGCACATCAATACTATAATAAAGACGAGCAACTGGTGGTGGAGATTTACAAGTTTTTATGGCAACCCAGTCACTGAGAAAAGGGATGATTCGTGGGATCTTCTTGAAAGAATTAATGGTCTCCCGGACCTCCCTTGGTTAATTGGAGGCGATTTCAACGAGATACTTTTTACAGATGAGAAGGATGGGGGAGCAGAAAGAAGCCCAAGTCAGATAGTGCAGTTTTATGGGGTCATTGATAGGTGCAAGTTAATTGAACCAGGCTTCAAAGGTAACAAATTTATATGGTTTAGGGGGAAGCAGAGAATCAGGCGTATTAGAGAAAGACTTGATAGGTTTTTTTATTACCTAGGGTATGATGACAAAGTTACACAATATCCAAGTTAATCATCTTAACTACCATAATTCAGACCATAGGCCTATCATTGCACATTTTTCCCTTTTCGATAAAACCAAGGAGAGGAGGCCAAAGACTAATTCATTGAGATTGGAGGAAGGTTGGATAAAATTCAAGGAAACAAGTGAGCAACAACTGGAATGAAGTATCTAGAAGTGGAAGCCACTTGCTTAACAACATAATCGAATTGTGCTTGAAAAGACTTTACAATTGGAATAGAAAGAGGTTGGATGGCTCCCTAAAAAAAGCCATTGATAAGAAAGAATTAAAAATCCAAAATTTGTCTTCCTTAGAGGACACAATCAATAATAGGCAGTTGTTGAAGTTTGAGAAAGAGTTGGAGGGACTTCTCGAGGAGGAAGAAAAATATTGGAGGTTAAGGTCTAGGGAGGATTGGCTTTACTGAAGAGATAAGAATACCAAATGGTTTCACACGAGAGCATCTCAGAGGAAAAGAAAAGATAACATTGAATGAGTTTTGAATAATGAGGGGGATTTGGGTGGAAGCAGATGAGGAGGTAGGTAAAGTGGTGATAGACTATTTCAAATCCTTATTTCAACCCTCCAACCCCTGTGATGAAGCTATGGAGAAAATGGAGGATAGTATAATAGCAAAAATCATTCAAAGACAAAAAAGAGAATTGGATCGAGAGTTTACCAAAACTGAAATTGAAATGGCCCTCAAGAGTATGAGACCAAGCAAAGCTCCAGAAGCTTATGGTGTCCATGTGATATTTTACCAAATATACTGGAAGGTGGTGGGTGACACTACAAGAAAATTGAGTTCTTCCGACGAGTTTTCTCCCGACGCTAAAAAACACATCGGGAGAATTGCCTTCTCCCAACATCACTTTATGATGTTGAGAGAACAAAGTCTCTCTTGAACCTCTCATTTTCTCCCATTTCTGCGCGATTTCTCTCCCTCTCACAAATTTTCCTTGCTCGCAGCCGATATCTCCCCTCTGTCGCCTGCTTCGTTTCACCGTCCTCGCCCACCTCATTTTTCCACCACCTGCAAAATCGCCACCATCGTCGTCGCTAGTTTCGATTTGTTGTCATCTCTAGGTGCCTTTCTCTCCCTTTCTCTCTTGTTTGCTTTGTTTTTGTTTTGGTTGGTGTTGTGTTGTGTTGTTGATGTTTTGTGCTTTGGAGCTTGATGTTCATTGTTCACCAAATTTTTTGTGCTTTCAATGTTCAAAGTTAAACATATTTTTTAATGGTAAGTTATACACATTCATGAGTTATAGTTTAATTAAGTATGTTAATGTATTTAGAAGTTTTTGGATAGGAGTTAAGAACGTTTTTGTATTTGAATTGGTTGTTTAGGATGAGTTAGTATGAGAGTTATATATATTCATAAAGGTAAATGAATTATTCATGAAATTATGTATAGGATGGGAGTTATAAGATCTAGATTTTTCCATGAGTCCTATAAATATGATGTCTTGGTATGTGTTGTATCATCAAGCAAGTGGAGAAGAAGAAAATCAAAGTGAATTTGAGAGAAAAGTGTCAACCAAGTTTGTAGCTTCTTGAATAGTTTTTTCAATACAAGTGAATTATTTTTCTCAACTATTTCCTGTTTGATTATTTATTTGTGAGTGTCCATCACACGCTTCCAATAAAGTGGTATTAGAGCTTGAGTTTGAAAAGAGAGAATTGTTTTTGCAAATGACAAACAACAATTTGGTTCCTTTCCAAGTGCCTTGACTTACGAAAGAAAATTATAGCAGTTGGTGTATTCATATGCAAGCTCTACTTGGTTCACAAGATGCATGGGATATTGTTGATAGAGGCTATGACGAACCGGAGAATGACGCGACTTTGAATCAAGCTCAACGAGAAGCTTTGCAAAATACTAGAAAGAAAGACCAAAAGGCGCTCACCATTATTCATCAAACAATTGATGATACAAATTTTAAGAAAATTTCTGGAGCAACTACTACTATGCAACCATGTCAAATTTTAGAGAATACTTATAAAGGAGTAGACCGAGTCAAGAAGGTTAGCCTCCAAAAATTGAGAGGTGATTATGAATCATTTCACATGAAGGAGTCTGAATCGATTTCAGATTATACTTTAAGATTGCTAGTAGTGGTAAATGAAATGAAGAGATATGGTGAGACAAAAAATAATGAGCAAGTAGTTGAAAAGATACTTCTCTCATTAGATGAAAAATTCAATTTCATTGTTGTGGCTATTGAAGAATTAAAGGACTTGAGTACAGTGTCCGTTGATCAACTTGTGGGTACTTTACAAGCCCATTGAAGAGAAGCTTCTCAATAAGAACAAACAGACAATTGAGCAACTTTTTCAGTCAAAGTTGCATTTGAAAGATAAAGAAGATAGTCAAGAAAAAGGAAATCGATGTCCGGGACGTGGACGTGGTAACTTTAGAGGACGAGGTCGAGAAAATTTCAGTCGAGAAAATTTCGATCAAAGAAATTTTGATGAGAGTAATTTAAAATCTAATTCATCAAGAGGTCATGGAAGACAAAATTATTCAAGGCCATATGGAGGAAAATCAAATAATGACAGAAGGTATAACAAAAGTCAAGTGGAATGTTATCATTGTCATAAATTTGGTCACTATTCTTGGGATGCATAAATAAAGTTGAAGAAAATGCTAACTATGCAGAGCAAGACGTTAAAAGTGGTGAGCCATCTTTGCTTCTAGCATGCAAAGGTGAAGAGACATGTGAAAATAATTCGTGGTATCTTGATAGTGGTGCAAGCAATCACATGTGTGGAAGTAAATCAATGTTCGTGAAACTTGATGAATCTGTTGGTGGAAATATCGTATTTGGTGATGCTACAAAAATTCCTATGAAAGGAAAAGGTAAGATTTTAATCAACTTGAAGAATGGAAAGCATGAGTTTATCTCTAATGTCTATTATGTGCCAAATATGAAGAACAATATTTTGAGTTTGGGACAACTCCTAGAGAAAGGCTATAATATTTTGGTGAAGGATTATAGTCTTTCAATAAAGGATTATCGTGATAATATGATTGCTAAAGTGCAAATGATGAAGAACAGAATGATTTTATTAAACATTCAAACTGATGTTGCAAAATGTTTGAAATCATGTTTGAAAGATCCATCTTGGATTTGGCACTTGAGATTTGGGCATTTGAACTTTGATAGCTTGAGACTATTAGTCAGGAAGGACATGGTGAAATGATTGCCATATGTAAAACATCCAGATCAATTTTGTGAAGGTTGTCTTTATGGCAAGCAATCGAGAAAGAATTTTCCACAAGAATCTTCTTCAAGAGCAAGGAGACCATTAGATCTTGTTCACAATGATCTTTGTGGACCAATCAAACCAAGTTCTTTTGGTAAGAATAATTATTTCTTATTGTTTATTGATGATTTTAGTCGAAAAACTTCGGTTTATTTTGTCAAGAAGAAATCATAGGTATTTAGCATGTTCAAGAGATTTAAAGCTCTTGTTGAAAAAGAAAGCGGTCTTTACATAAAAGCTTTGAGATCAAATAGAGGAGGATAATTCACTTCAAATGAATTCAAAGATTTTGTGAAGAAAATGGAATTCGTAGCCCTATGACAGTTCCATGGACTCCACAATAAAACGGTGTTGTTGAGAGGAAAAATAGAATGATACTCAATATGGCTCGAAGCATGTTGAAGAGTAAAAAGATGTCAGAAGAATTTTGGGCACAAGCAGTTGAAAGTGTTGTTTACTTGTCAAATCGTTCTCCCACTAGAAGTTTGTTGAACAAAACTCTTCAACAAGCATGGACTAGAAGAAAGCCATCTATTGCTCATCTGAGAATATTTGGGAGTATAGCTTATGCACATGTACCAAATCAAAAGCGCAGTAAGCTTGACAATAAAAGTGAGAAGCACGTTTTCATTGGATATGATGCAAGCTCAAAAGGCTACAAGCTTTATAATCCTTCTACAGAGAAGGTGGTGGTAAGCAGAGATGTCATGTTCGATGAGGAAGCATTATGGAATTGGAATGATGAATCGAAAGACTACAAGTTCCTATTTTTTCCCGAAGATGATGATGGATGTAGTAACATTGCTTCTCCATCAACACCACCTATATCGCCAGTCATTCCACAACAATGCACACCTTCATCGTCTACAAGTTCAAGTGAAGGGCCTCGTGGCATGAAAAGTTTGCAAGACATATATGATGAAATTGAAGAGTTAAGTCAAAGTTTCAGTGATCTTACTATTTTTTGTCTTTTTGGTGATAGTGAACCATTAAATTTTGAAGAAGCTTCACAAGATGAAAAATGGAAGACTGCTATGGATGAGGAGATGAAGGCCATAAAGAAAAATGATACATGGGAACTTTCTACTTTTCCAAGTGGAAAGAAAGCATTAGGGGTCAAATGGGTGTTCAAGATAAAAAGAAATGAAAAAGGAGAAGTGGAGAGACATAAAGCAAGACTAGTTGCGAAAGGTTATTCTCAAATAAAGGGAATTGATTATGATGAAGTGTTTGCTCCTGTAGCTCGCATGGCGACCATAAGGTTGTTAATTGCACTTGCTGCATAAATAAATGGAAGATCTTTCAGATGAATGTCAAATCAGCATTTTTGAATGGATATCTTGAAGAAGAAGTCTTCTTGGAACAACCTCTTGGTTATTTTGTGAAAGGTCAAGAAGATAAAGTCTTGAAATTAAAGAAGGCCTTGTACAGATTGAAACAAGAGCCAAGAATGTGGAATAGCAGGATCAACAAATATTTCCTTGACAATGGGTATTTAAGATGCCCTCATGAACATTCTCTTTATATTAAGACTAATGATCATGGAGATATTTTGTTGGTTTGCCTATATGTGGATGACTTAATTTTTACAGGAAATTGTGCAAGCATGTTTGAAGATCTCAATAAGGCAGTGACCCAAGAATTTGAAATGACAGATATTGGACTTATGTCATATTATCTTGGCATCGAGGTAAGGAAGTCAGAGGAAGGTATTTTCATCTCTCAAGAACGATATACTAGAGAAATTCTTGAAAAATTCAAGATGTTCAATTCTAAACCTGTCACAACTCCGATGGAAACTGTGACAAAATTGTCTAAATATGAAGATGGATATGTTGTAGATCCTTCATATTTCAAAGGTTTAATTGGGAGTTTGAGATATTTAACTTACATAAGGCCAGATATTCTTTTCAATGTTGGATTGGTGAGTTGGTTTATGGGATCTCCTACAATGACTCATTTAAAAGTGGCAAACAGAATTCTTCGTTATCTCAAAGGTACACTTGATTATGGATTATTTTATACATCGTCTAAAGAATTCAAGCTTGAAGGTTATTGTGATAGTGATTGGGCTGGAGATCTTAATGATCGAAAAAGTACAAGTGAATATGTGTTCGTTGTTAGTAACACATCTTTTACTTGGAGTTCTAAGAAGCAACCTATTGTGACATTATCTACTTGTGAGGCAAAATATGTTACTGCAACATCATGTGTTTGTCATGCAGTTTGGTTGAGAAATTTGCTTCAATCGATTGGAATTTTTCCAGATGACGCAACTGTGATCTATGTGGATAATAAGTCAACAATTGCTCTAGCCAAAAATCATGTGTTCCATGATCGAAGTAAGCACATTGATACAAGATTTCATTTTATCAGAGATTGCATTTCACGAAAGGAGATTCGAGTTGAATATGTGAAGACAAAAGATCAAATTGCAGATATTTTCACAAAGCCACTCAAGATTGATGTGTTTAACAAGTTGAGAACCTTGCTTGGAGTTTTCAGAAAAACATGTTTAAGGGGAGATGTTGAAAATTAAACATATTTTTTAATGGTAAGTTATACACATTCATGAGTTATAGTTTAATTAAGTATGTTAATGTATTTAGAAGTTTTTGGATAGGAGTTAAGAACGTTTTTGTATTTGAATTGGTTGTTTAGGATGAGTTAGTATGAGAGTTATATATGTTCTAAAGGTAAATAAGTTATTCATGAAATTAAGTATAGGATGGGAGTTATAAGATCTAGATTTTTCCATGAGTCCTATAAATATGATGTCTTGGTATGTGTTGTATCACAAAGTAAGTGGAAAAGAAGAAAATTAAAGTGAATTTGAGAGAAAATTGTGAACTAAGTTTGTAGCTTCTTGAATAGTTTTTTCAATACAAGTGAATTATTTTTGTCAAATATTTCTTGTTTGATTATTTATTTGTGAGTGTCCATCACACGCTTCCAACATTTAAACAAATTGCAATTCACAAGAAACATCAATTTCAACCTAGACCAATGAATTTGAATTCTGTTAGTTGAGGTTAATATATAATAAAAAGAAAATTATATATAGAAAGTACTAGAAATAGGTTTCTTGAAAAGAAATTTCAGAGAATTGTTCATGATTCTGCTTGTGTAAAATATTGTTTATGAAATCATGTCAAAAATATGTAACAAATAGATTAGGAAATTTCAATTGAAACATTTTATATCTATTAAGTCGTGAATTTTAAACCTTGTGTACTTGCTTGTGGGGTTGATTGAAAATTGTTAATGCGGTCTTTTTTTTTTTTTTTTTGAAAATATGAATGCGATTTTGACATTTGCTTTTAGTATGAGTTTTCTCTAGTATTTTCATTTTTTTTTCTCCCTTGGTTGTTGAGGTACGGTGGGACTATTTTTTTTCCTTTTGTTTTGTTTTCTTCCTTAGAAATATTGTTGATAGTTGTTGGAAAAATTAAGAAGAGTGTCCTTTGTTAGATGATTTCAGAGATTATGTTTGTTTCAATGACTTTTTGAAACTTCTTCGGTCTTGTTGGATGCTATTGAATAAAATTAATTTAGACATCTCAATAGCTTGATTTTGAGTGTGTTATTGATTAAATGTTTTGTGTTTTATTGGTTGATATATGTGAATAATTTTTAATTTGAGAATTTATTAATTGCACCCCTTTTCAAGTTTAAGAGTTATTGATAAAATTAGACATTTAAAGTTAAAATTGAAAATTCTCTAAATTAAAAGTTAAGATTAAGAGAGGAATAAAGTTTATCTTCTTTTAAGCTAAATTGAGAACTAAGAGGATAAAATTGAAATTAAAAAACCTATTAGACACATGCTTAGAAATTCAATGATTAAACTTGTAATTTAACCCAGGATTTAATGACCTTTCAATTTTATAGCTATTAAAGTCAGGAATTTTAAAATTTGTCTAATAGGTTAGGGATCTATAAGACATAAAGTTGAAAGTTTAGAGACCTATTAGACACTCATAAAGTCTAAGAACTTAATTAATAGTTATTAGACACAAAGTTGAGAGTTAAGGACATATTAGATACTCTTTTCCTCTTGACTAGATTGCTTGATTTTAATGCATTTCCCTTATGGTAATGAGGCTTGGAAAAGGTCACCGAGTTCCTTTTCTGAATCGAAGGCATATTGGGTTGAGAAATGAACAAAATGTCTTTAAAAATAATCTTCTAGGAGAGGTGTAAGCCTCTCATGGTTGTTCATGAAGCCAAAAACTGCTCACTCGCTAAGCCTTTTCTATGAAAGGTATAAGCCCCTAATGGTTCAAAGGAGGTGTAAACCTCAAGGCTAAAAGTTAGAGTCTCGCCTTGAGGCATAAGCCTCAATAGCCTTTTACAACATTGGTTATAAAATAAAAAACCCCCAATTTAAATCTAAAAAAACATAATTTCTTATTTTATAACTATGCATCACTCTTTTATATTATATCTTGTGTGCTTGTAGAGAGACGATGACAAGTTAGAACTAGCTTCATGAGGCCGATGATGAATTTTTCGAGATCGACCCTTACGATGTAGGATCATCTACGAGAGAGACTTTAGGTTAATCTCAGTTCACATATTTAGTTTTACATTACATTTTGTACGAAACCAATGTAATTATTCTTTTTTTCTTCATATGGTAATTCTACTAGTAGGGCAATATGCGAGTTCTTGCGTAATATTAAGCTGGACCGATACATTAACTCCCTTGAGAGAATTTCAATCGAGATCTACCTTGAGTTAAAAAAATCGGTCGACACACATGTTACAAAGTTTATCTTAGCTATTGGTATTATGATGACAGAATCCTTTCTAGTCCGTTACGCCACATCGGCCGCTATTGGCAAGTTGATCTCTTGGTTCATTGTGATTATTATATATAATCAAACAGTATGTTATAATAATTTTCTTTATATGTAGAATCATTTGCAGTTCGACTTTTCCAAGAAAGATGTCAACGAATTCATCAAACGACAGTTACAAACGATCTTCAAAGAGTATATGGTAGAATTGCACAAGCGTTACAAAAAATATGCCTCTCCTGAAGAGGCACGTGCACACACACATGATCGACTGAAGAATGCCATCGAAGACTGGCATGTCCTACGCACTAGGTTCGAGGACCCTAATTGGAAGGTACGTTACTTACGTTTCTTAAAAATATCATTTTACATTTCATCTAGTTTTAACTAATCTTTTATATTTGGTAAGAAAACTTCGAAAAATAGTGAAAAGAGTCGGTCGGCTCTAACATTCAATCATCGAGTTTGGTCAAAGTCTTTCATTTATGTACAACACAATGCGGTAGGGTGTAAAACAAAAAACATTCTTTCTTTCATTTGTCTACAAACATTACTAATACTTTTTTGTGTGATTTGAATTACAAAAAGAGAAAGAAGGTCGAGTGATAGTAGAGCTTGTCGAAGGCTCAATCAAATACAATTTATAATTGATAACTAGCTTGTCGAAAGCTCTATCAAATACAATTATTAACCAAACCTCTACAATTTGCAGTAGTAGTGGCCAGGGTCGATCTCAAGGATTGGATTTCTTAGCTTAATTAAGTACTAGTGCTCATTTTTATCTAAAGAACCAACAATAGGGAAAAATCAAATTAAAACCTAAAATAACTATCTACAAGGTTGGAGACACTTAGAGGGAACCTTCTTGAAACAATGATTTAATTTCATAAAACCAATTTGGTCCTATGGAAGAGATAATTTACATAAATAACAGTTATAAGCCAAGACTTACCCAATTTATTAGTTGACTTTTCCAAGCCCAACTAGACCTCATGCTTAGTGATAAATCAACATTCTAGTCTATTTTGATAACTAAACATGGCATTAAATAAAGTTCTTTGGTGGCTTCTATCAGCAAAAACTCCATTCCCATGCAAAAATTCACTAACAGTTATACATTCTAATATAAATTCGAGTTCTTCTTTTTCAAGCAAAAATCCAATTTTATCAAAATTAAATGTTGGCCAAATGATTAAACAATACTCTCTAGAATGCATAAATAAATTGCTATAATATAAGTATCTCTAAAATTAAACCAAACGAATGAAAACAAACCAAGTTCAAGACAAGAACCATTCTCTCAAAATTCAACAATTACATATTAAAACTCAAGCAAACATTTAAAAACAAAGACTACAAAATAAATAAGGAAGAAGGGAAAAACTCTCTGATGCGTGCCACACTCGTTCCCATCGTGAAATGCGGTGATCTCAGACCTTGAATGTCTTCCTTGGCTCTCAAGAGTGCTCCTTTAATCCCAACTATGAGGTAGAAATCGAATTCATACTGGTTCCTCTCCAAATGATCTCTCTGAATCCGCAGCAAAAATGTTTTTTTTATAAACATCGGGACAGGGTCGAGAAGCTGTGACTTAATTCGCGCAGTAGATAAGGAAAATCGAGGTTAGCGTCTCAACGCTACGGACGGAAAGAGCCTGGCTATAACACCCCAGGCCAAGGATTTGGAATCAGGATTCGGCACCTGATGGCCCCGACATTCTCCTACACCCCCTGTGACCTGGCCACACGTCACTTTACTTGTCTTGAACTACTTCTTAGAGTGAAGACTGTCCCCACAAACCAACACGAGTCCTTTCAGTATGCTTTATCCTCACTCACATGCTTCCTAGGAAAATTCTCAGGAGGTCACCCAACATAGGATTGCTCCGAGCCAAGCACGCTTAACTTTAGAGTTCCTATGATTAAGCCACCGAAAAGCAAGGTGCACCTCGTTGGTATAGGTAGTAGCTATCAATTCTTTTAAGCATTTCTTAATCATGTTTTGCATAGCCTCAGGATCCCTCTCATTCGGATGTAGTCTCAATTCATTCATGTACCCCTCATGACCTCGAGCGTTACATGCCCACCAGCTTCCGCCTTGGTTCGTCCCCAAACCACATCTTACTGGGAGAGGTTCCACTCTGATATCATCTGTAACGCCCCAGGCCCAGAATTCGAACTAGGATTTGGAATCAGGATTCGGCACCTGATGTCCCCGACATTCTCCTGCATCCCCTGCGACCTGGCCATGTCACCTTACTTGTCTGAACTGCTTCTAAAAGTGAAGACTGTCCCCACAAACAAACACGAGTCCTTTCAGCATGTTTTATCCTCACTCACATGCTTCTTAGGAAAATTCCCAGGAGGTCACCCAACATAGGATTGCTCCAAGCCAAGCACGCTTAACTTTAGAGTTCCTATGATTAAGCCACCGAAAAGGAAGTTGCACCTTGTTGGTATAGGTAGTAGCTATCAATTCTTTTAAGCATTTCTTAATCATGTTTTGCATAGCCTCATGATCTCTCTCATTCGGATGTGGTCTCGGTTCATTCATGTACCCCTTCTGACCTCGGGTGTTACATGACTGTAACGACCCTACTTATCCTATTAGACTTTCTAGGGACGTTACTATATGTATGTTGAAGAAATTTAAAAATCTTTGGTAAAAGACAGAAAGAATTAAACTTTTTGCTAAACAATAAAAATCTTTATGCTTGGGATCCCTTAAAAAAAATCATTTCAAAACATAATCTGAATTAAAACGTTTAATCAGCTGAAATAGTTTCACAACACATTGTTTACTTAACAAAATATTTTTAACTAACACACTATCTAAATGAGGAAGTCATGACCTTCAAAGTCACCCATGACCCTTTCAGCAAACTGCCTTGTCAATCGCCTAAGATATGTCTTTGTCTTTACCTGAAAAGAAAAACTTTTTTGAAAAAATGGTGAGTCTTTAAAATACTCAGTAAGTGACCTCACTACTGGGGTCAGGATATGCATACACATACATAATGAATTTTCGAAAACATTTTTCCTTTAGTGGGACCTAAAACCTTTTCATGGGGGAAACGTTTCCTTAAAATTTTCCTTCGGCTTTTAATGTGGACAATTTAACCCATCCTGACTATGCTTTCATTCATATAGCCTCATAAGGCTCCTTTTCGTATAGCCTCATAAGGCTCCTTTTCATATAATCTCGTAAGGCTCCTTTTCATATAGATGTACATCCATAATTTTAGGAGGTTAACTGCCACAGCCTTCGAAATCATTTCATCATGAAAATACACATGTATGCATGAGGTCCCAAAGCATTCTTTCATTTTCATACAGTGATGCATCATATATCAACATTCTCATAATCATCATAAATCATAATCATGCATCACATTTGTAAAAGTATCTAAAGAACATACATGTGAGAATTATTTTTCATATATAGCATTTCAAAATTCATCAACAATCATAACTAAAACATTTATGAAAATGTTTTTATTTCAAAAGTAATTTTTCAATTCAGTTCCCGACTTGCATTTAAGCATACCGGCATAAAGTCCCTTACCTTGGCTCAAATAGCTCGCTTCCTCCTTTTATGGAGATCTTTTCTCAGCCTATAATGATTTTAAAAGAACTTATTACTTGACCAACTCAACTTCTAAACCTTAGGCAAACTTACTCAAATTATTGTATATTCACATGAACCCATCATGGGTTTACTACATTAAATTCTTCAACAAGAATATTCACCAATTTAGGTAACTAAGTTTTACCTACAAATAGTTACCAGGATAACATAATTTCATCCCTCTACTATTTTAAGCAAGTTCTTTTAATAAAACACATGTTCTTCATAATAACTCCAATCCTTAAGCCCTCTATTCCAACATAGCCACAAACTTAGTCCAAATTTAATTCCAAATTGCCCATGGTAAGATTTCCCTAAACATAGCATGCTTCATAATTATGAATTTCATGCTTACCTTCTAAAATTCATAATGATAACCAAGTCACAAGTAACTTAAAGTGCTTAATCCAAATAATTACTTACCTCAAACAGAATAATTATTCTTATTCTGAGCAGCAAAGTCTTCTCCAACTCTACCTTCTTGTTTATCCCAAATCAGAACGCAATCGGGAGACGGTGGCGCGAACAGTACCGCTTCGTGAACAGTACCCGCAGTGTGAACAGTACCCCCCCAGTGGCAAGAACAGTGTCTCGGCGTGAACAGTACTCGCGCATGAACAATACCCGCGGCGTGAAAGACAAATCCAGCGATGGATCTTTGTTGAAGAAGAAGAAGCTTTCGAATGGATGAGTCTCTTGGTAGTGAAAGGGAGAAAGATAGAGAGAGGGATTGATGGTGGAGGCTGTTTTTCATGGAGGAAGAGGAAAAGGTTGGAGAAGATGACGGCTTGGCTTGACCTAGGGCTGCGTGCAATATAAAAATAATAGAGAGGGATATTTGGGCTTGGCTCAAAGTCACCTAATTAACAAAATTGCCCCCAAACCAATTAATTCCCTTTTTCCCTTCTTTCTTCCCAATTCACCCTCCAATTTCTCAAATTTCAAGTATGCAAATCTCTAAAATTAACTTTCAACACAACTTTAAACATGAAATTGGCCTTACAATTAATTCAAATCTCAAAATTAAAACTTTAATTAATACCTGAAAATGTCGGTCGTTACACTGGCGCACGTGTTTCTAGAGTTAAAACGCTGTAAAGTAGTGTCTTGACGCTATGCATGTGGGAATTCTGACTTGTGAAGTAGCACATACAGCGTCTCAACGCTACCGAGAGTGTCTCAACGCTCTGGCCTCTGGTTCTCTGACTCAATTCTCTTCTCTTCTTCACTTGATAGCTCCAATTGAAGTTAAATTGCTTCCTTTTCACGTTAACACATGTCTTTTGCTCGGTTTTGCCTTGTTAGCTCAAAATCTACAAAGTACACACAAAAAGCATCAATAGAATATTTTAAAACCATAAACTAGCATTAATCTAGGTCCATGTAATAGCACATTTTCGTGCACTATCAAATACCCCAAAACTTAAACTTTTGCTAGTCTCGAGCAAAATACAATCATTAAATAATTCAAAAACATGCAAGTGGGTGACTCTAGCCTCAATAATTCCAAATGCTAACAAAAATTCATACTGAAGGAATGTATTTAACCAATGACTTTCATTGAGCAAAATTAAACTTAAACTTATCATCCCTCACGTGTGTGCGTGCTAGTACAACCTATTTTAGTCTTTATAAGCCCGAAAAAGGTTTATACAGCTTATAGCTATTTATCACCCTACTCTATCCCCAGTTCTAATCATCAGGTCTACCTCAGCTTAGGAAAATAATAAGTCAATAGGGTGCCTAAAGAATATTAGAATTCTCTCAAACTTGTTTATTTAATTATTTCTTTTTAAGGAAGGTCTTTATCATCACTTTTGCCTTCGTTCTAGCTTACTAACACTTTGTGGTGAAAGTATCTAACTACGAACAAAAATCACTTACTCAGACTTGTACTCATTTCTTAACCTTTCATGCAGTGAAAAACATGGGTGTCATGAACGCCCCTGATTACTCAGCTAATTGGGAAAGAGGAGTACTTCCTATCTCAAATTATTATTATTATTATTTTAAGTGTACCCTTACTTCCTATTCCTTTGGTCAACCATCTAATCAGTTCCTAAGATTTTCAGGATCAAAACAATCCTAAGCATATAAATCAATTCTAAGCCTTCAAGACCCTAAATAGGAAGACTATGTGCTCTAGATACATGGGAATCCAAATAAAAGTTTAAAATTTACTCAAATTCAGGGAATGTTAGACAATTCCAACAAATGTGAAACAAAAACATTCAGAATACGTCATCAACACATCATAGTCACCTATTACATATTAGAGAATTATCTAGATCATGCATAAAAAATTTTAAATTTTATTTCAAATTAGAACTTATCATGTGCTGTCCACCCCCAAACTTAGAACTAACATTTTCCTCAATGTAATAAAACTAACGGCATGCAGCGAACAATGGAGAAAAGAATGAGTGAACAATACTGCCTTGATAACTGGGAGGAATGCTTCGTGAAAGGTTAGTAGATGGGATGAAGAGAGTACCTAAATGATCGTGGTCCTGCACAAATGGGAACGAGATTATTGGCACTCTAACATTCTAAAATAAACATAGAACTGACCAACAGTAAAAAAGATAAAAAAAACTTGGGTTGTCTCCCAAGAAGCGATTTCTTTAACGTCTTTAGCTAGATAAGGCTCAAGTGGTGAATCAATTCTTGCATGAATCCACGCCGACATCCTTGGTGAGCACCCACTCTAGAGGATCCCTATTCAATATCACTTCATGAAAATCATTAGTCAAACTATTAATATCATCCACAAACATACCTTGGGTCACTTAGCAGGGGTATTTCATGGCTTTGCTCATGTCGAAAGTTAGCTTTTTGTCTTTTACCTGAAAAGATATCTTTTCTTCCTTCGCCTTAATGGAGGCTTCCCCTGTGGCCAGGAAAGGTCGTCCCAGGATGATGGAAATGTCATAATCGCCCTCCATATCGAGCACCACAAAGTCTGCAGGAATTAAAAATTTGTCTACCTTTACCACGACATCCTTTACTATACCTCTAGGGTAGGTGATGGAGCGATCTACTAATTGTAGAGAGATTCCTATGGGCTTCAGTTCTCTAAAACCCAACGTTCGGTACACAGAATAAGGCATCAAATTAATAGAAACACCTAGATCACATAATGCCCTATGAAAATAAGAACTACCAATAGTGCAAGGAATAGTAAAACTCCCTAGATCCTTTAGCTTGGGTGGTAGCTTCTTGTGGAGTGTGTTACTGCACTATTCTGTCATGCATACAATTTCAGAGGCCCTAAACTTCCTTTTGTTTGTTAAGATTTCCTTTGTGAACTTTGAGTAGCTCGGTGTTTGCTCCAGGGCATCTGCAAAAGGAATGGTTATTTGAAGATTTTTAAATAATTCGAGAAATTTAGAGAACTCAACATTCGAATTTTTTCTTCTTGAAACGTTGAGGATAAGGAATCTAATTCAGGACAGATGGAAGAATTGGACTAGATGGCTTTGCAGCCTCATGTGAAGGTGTATCTTCATTATCTTCATTCTTTAGTGATTCATCATCTTCATCGTTCTGGAACCTTACAGGTCCTCCAAAAGTCTTCCCACTTCTCAGACTTATAGCCTTACATTGCTCCCTCGGATTAATTTCTGTGTCACTGGGAAATTTCCCTTTATGCAATGCATTTAGGGAGGTGGCTAGTTGACTCATCTGAACTTCAAGGTTTTGTATAGCTTTCCCATGTCCATAAGTAATGCCTTCCATCTTCTCCTCCAACTGAGTCGTCCTCTTGTTTGATTCAGCAATGAAAGCTCCTATCATGTTCTCCAAAAATGGCTTCTTTTCTGCTGATTGAGATGTGGAAGCATAGTTCGAAGAGGACTGCAAAACATTCCTATTGTTAGCATACGAAAAATTCTCATGATTCCTCAAACTTGGGTGGTAATGCATAGGTAATGAGTTGTGCATGTGATTGCCACCCTAGTTGTACCCCGGTTGTTTACATAGTTGACTTGCTCCATGCTTGAATCTCCTCCATATTGTGGATGTTGGGCAGCTGCTAATGATGCAATTGAAGAATTGTTGCTTAGACCTGATAATTGAGACAAAGCGTTAGTCAAAGAAGCCATTTGTGCCTTTAGGGCATTTACCTCATTGATTTCATAGATTCCAGCGACTGGTTTTGTAATTGAGCGCTCAGTTGGCCACTAATAACTAGTGGCCGCCATCTCCTCAAGTAGGTTCTTTTCCTTCGTGACTATCTTGAAAAAATTGTCCCCCCAGCTGCTGCATCCAAGATAGTCTTTGTATTTCTGTTTAGTCCATTATAAAACTTGCCGGAACAACCAACAGGCCTCTAAGCAAGCTTAGATCCCATAAATCCCAATTCACACAACCTAGCATCAAGTTAATTAGCCTAATTAGACCTAATTAGCTGGACATAATAGCGTTCCATACTAACATAGTTAATCTCCTTAAGCTCTAGGGATTGATTAAGACAAGCTAATTAAACTAGGTATGCATTCCTAATTTAACTAATTCGCTCTCTTGATTCTAAGTCCTGGAGTGCAAACTACACGAGAGACTAGCCTCTACGATGCAAACACAATTTGGTCTTATTGTTACCTCAAACTAGTGACTACAAGCACATTCGACACGAATAGGTTGTCAAGCTATCAACAAACATGCTCATACTACAGTCGTTAAACCAAGAATCAAGAGATAATAAACATGTTAATTGATATTCGAGCTATCCATTACTTTAAACGATCCTAAAGTACTTACTCGATGTGTATAGAGTATCAAATTGACTACGAGCATGCACAATAATAAGCAAGGATAAAGAGAAACAAGAAGCTACTGAAAAACATACAAAAATTAAGCATAATCTCACAAAAATTACATTATACCATGTTTACAACCTAAATCGGCGTCGAATGCTTAGCCGGACATTAAACCAAGCCTTCCAAGCATCGAGGATCGACCTCCTAAGCTAATCTATCCTAAAACTAAGAAAAACAGTAAAGAATGGAGGGAGAAAAGCCAATTGCAGCTGTACAAAATCGGACTTAATGACCTAAAATGAGAAACTTTCCTTTTATAAAAATTACAGTAGCGTCAAGACGCTATAGGCAACGTCGAGACGCTACCCTTAATCAAACCAGCATCGAGGGGGGCTTGCCACAACGTCGACCTATGCTAACTGTTATAGCGTCAAGACGCTTGGGACAACATCTCGTCGCTACCCTGCATGCACGCGTTCTGGACTTACGACAGCGTCGAGATGCTTAAGACAACATCTCAATGCTACCCTGTACCTCGACATTCTATCTTTCAGTGTCAAGCAAGGCCTCCGTCTGGCGTCTCGACGCTCCTTAGGGGCATAATTGTCAATCCTTCATATCTTTTCGCTCGGGTGTCTGATTGACCTTTAATTTAGCTCATTTTAACCCTGTTTAGATGCAATTGCTACAAATTACACCGCTTGCTCAAATACCTACAAAATGGGCAATTAAACACATAAAAACTAACAAGAATTAAGCATAATAAATTAGGACTATTTTGGTCCTATCATCGAGATATGGGACCAATTGACTTATTCCAGCTAACCCACATGAAAAATGACAAGTAGGTCAATCAGGTCGCCAAGGATGCACATATAAGTTTTTTCCCTCCAAAAATGATTTTCATTTGTAAATTTGTTACACATTTACTTATTATAATTGCTTACTCGAATAGTATAGTTGTAGGAGACCCCTATTCTAGAAGGGTCCAAACCACTCTTGGGAGCGGCAATATGCGAGACGGTGTTAGGAAAACAATCGGGCTACATTCTATTATTATTATTATTATTTTAGTACAGGCTAACTTGAAAATTGATTTATTCATAACCACAAACCTTGTATGAGCTGAGAAGAGACGATTTTATTGAAAGTTGGCCAGATCATCTGTAGAACTTCTTACTCCTTATTCATATGAAAGAGTTACCAATATATTAATAGTTGAGCTAAATTATTTAATGTTAAAGTGATTTGTAAAGAAAAGATTAAAATGTTGGTTAAATTACACATTTAGGCTCCGTTTGATAACTATTTGGTTTTTGAAAATTAAGGCTATAAATACTACTTTCACTTATAAGTTTCCTTTGTATTGATATCTACTTTTTACTTATGTTTTCAAAAACTAAACCAACTTTTGAAAATTAAAAAAAAAAATTTGATATGAACCAGGATGCTCTTGCTTTACCTCCAGGACCAATCACATGCTCAAGGGCCAAACAATTGCAATTGGCTTTTAATTCCCACATACAAACAGTGGTAAATTCATTTAATGAAGGTCAAGGCAAGAACAAGGAACAAAAGCTCTATACACTCTGCCAGAGGATGCTACAGAAAGAAAATAGAGATTTATGTTAGGAAATTTATTATTGTAATTGATTTATTTTTATTATTTTTTTAGGTGTTTAAGTTATGGCTTTAAGTAGGGTTTTATTTGGGGTTTTAGAATTTTATAATTAGGGGTTCATATAACCAAAGGGTTCCTAATTTTCAAAATTCTAGGGCTTTCACATCAAAAATAGTTTTCAAAAACTTTTTTTTTGTTTTTGGAATTTGGCTAAGAATTTGAATGTTTTAATTTGTTAAGAAATATGAAACCCATTGTAGAAAATTAATGAGAAAACAAGCACAATTTTCAAAAACTAAAAACCAAAAACCAAATAGTTATCAAACGGGTTAGTTATTGAACTTTTCAATTTTGTATCTAATAGGTTTCTAAACTTTAAAGTGTCTAATATGTCTTTAGACTTTCAATTTTGTATCTAATAAGTTTCTACATTTTAAAAAGTGTCATAAGCACATTTCATGACTTTAAAGTGTCTACATTTCAGGATTTCATGACATTGAAAAATTGTCATAAGCACATTTCATGACTTTTTTTTTTCAGTCTTAGAAGCCCCCATCAAGGAAACTCTATACATGACACATCGAAAAAATTATCATAATTAACTATTTATGACACTTAATAGTTGTAAAAAAAAAACGTATTTAAGATGTATGTTAATCATCATAGTAAATCTTTTATTGACAAGTAAACATTGTCAATAAATAACGCCTAAAAATCATGTTTCTAATATCAAGATATATATATTAACGAAAATTTCTAAATGTCATAGAAATTTTGTTGATGACATAATTTTAGTGTCAAGCATGTTACTTCTATGACAACAAAAAAAAAATCATGACAGTATTCTAGTGTCAAGCATTTATTTTCTTTGATAGTTTGCAGTTATCAATAAAAAAAACATGTCATGACAATATTATGGTATCCAGTATTTGTTTTCTTTGATAGTTTGTAGTTGTCAACAAAAAAATGTCATCACAGTTTCGAAAGTCGCAGAAATGCTTATAATGACAACAAAAAATTGTCAATCAAGAAATTTCTATAACATTGATGAATTATCATAAATAGTGGTATATCTCTATTTATTTATTTATCAAAACCATAGAAATTATATTGTTTGATACTTGTCAATACACAATAAAATCACTCTAATTTTAGCACAAACTAAAGACATACATAAATAACTTTATATATCATTAAATCAAATTCGGTCAATTATTGTTTACATACAAACTAACTATGATTAAATTTATACATTAGAACAATTTTTACACAGGCTTCAACTAACATGGGGGAGTGTATTATATTCCCTATTCTTTAATTTCTGGCATGTTTTTTTTAAAGATTTTAATACATGATTGATATTCATTTATTCTATAATAATTTGTAAAGAAAATAACTTTCTTTTCACTTGACATACCATTCCAAAGGTCGATGGTTCGATCTCCCATTGTTGAAAAAAAAAAACTTTTCTTTTATTTCCTCGAGAGAAACGTGTTGTCCTGAAAACTCATTAGGTTCTTTTCCAAGACTAGGATATTCATGTACTGATTCATTGTCGTGTATATATTCTAGCTATTTCGTAAAATTAGTTTTCTGGGTTTTGTTTGTCTTCTTCTTCTAAATAAAAAATTTCTCCATGGTGGAGGGTTTCTTCTCCGTTTTGTGAGTTTTCTTTCTCCGATTTCGGTGAGAATTTCTTTGGCTGGTTTTTGTTTTGCTAAGCTGGTTGTTATGGTGTAAGAGGAGTTGACTATATAAGTTGGCTGAAATTGTTGTTAACGTCAGTGGTGCTTGATGTTGATGGTAAAATTGTGGAAGATACTGAGAAAGATATCTTAACCTTTATCTAATTAGTAAGCTTCTTCTTATAAATTGGTCTATATAAATGAAGATGTGATTCATAATACCTTTAAATAAATTTGGGAATTAGATGGAAAGTTAAGAGTTTGGGGATTGGAATCTTTTTCTCTTTAGTTCTCCAAGACAGATTTATAGAAATACGGCTTTTCAGTCGTGGTCATGGTTCTTTGACAATGGTTTATTGATGGAATTGCTGAAACCTATTACTATGGCTCCATTTGATAATCGTTTAGGCTCCGTTTTATAACTATTTGGTTTTTGGTTTTTGGTTTTTGAATTAAGCTTATAAACAATACTTTCACCTATGGGTTTCTTTGTTTTGTTATCTACTTTTTGCGTATGTTTTCAAAAATCAAGCCAAGTTTTGAAAACTAAAAAAAATAGTATTTGAAAACTTGTTTTGTTTCTGCAATTTGACTAAGAATTCAAATGTTTCTTAAGATAGATGAAACTCATTATAGAGAAATTAGGAGAAAACAAGTTTAATTTTCAAAAACCAAAAACAAAAAATCAAATAGTTATCAAATAGGGCCCTAATTTTTAAAAATTAAGCTTATAAACACTATTTCCATGTATGAGTTTTTTTATTTTATTATTTACTTTTTACCAATGTTTTCAAGATTCAAGCTAAGTTTTGAAAACTAAAAAACGTAGTTTTTAAAAACTTGTTTTTGTCTTTGGAATTTAGTTAAGAATTCAAATATTTTCTTAGGAAAGATGAAAACTATGGTAAGACATAGTGAAAAAAAAGCACAATTTTCAAAAATGAGAAACAAAAACCAAATGGTTATCAAATAAAGAGGTTTTCTTTTTTGATACATTTTACGAAAATCTTCCAATTTAGAATTCAAGAAAGTTTTCTTTTTTGATACATTTTAAAGATTTTCTTATTGCATGCCTTAATAGTACAAGGGTGAACTCAAAAAGAAAAAAATAAAAATAAAATAGTACAATGGCGGTTAAGCTGAGTAATGCTATTGGAGATTTTGTTTATGTGGGTTGCGATGAATTGGGCAATTGTTAGAGAAATTATTTGAGGAGGCCGTCATAATGAAGTTGATAATTTTATACTGTTAGATGTATGAGAGAGGATTTAAAAAAGTACCTTACTTTTGTATCCAATCCAACGGTTATTAGGAGACAAATAAATTTTAAGATCTAAACCTGACAATTTTAAAAAAGACAACCTTATTGTGGCGGCCTCATTAAATAATTTGTCCAATTGTTGAGGTTTGAGTTTGCAAGCAGTATTACTAAGCCAATTCGAAAGGACGTTAAGCTTAATATTGATGGTTCCATGAATGGTGTTTGAATTCCGACAAATGCTCATATCTCAAAGGAGATCCTTTGAGATATTAGCATTTGCCAGATTTTTACTACTTTGTGGGCTAATTGGTCATGTTCTTAAAGATTGTGAGATGGTTCGTTTAGTATGCACTGGATCTCTTTGAGGAATGTTTCTTTTAGACTTTCATCTTCAATAATTGAAATGTCCATGAATGTCAACTCATCATGAATGAGACCCTTGATAAAGAGCTTGTCGAAGACTCTATCAAATATATTTATAAACCTAAACCTCTAAAATTTGCAATAATAGTGGCCAGGGTCGATCATAGGGATTGGATTTCTTAGTTCATTTAAGTATCGCAATTACTCTCATTTAACTTTATTTAGAGAAAGAAATCAAATGCAAACAAGCTAAACTAAAGAGCTAACCTAGAAAGCAAAAGATAAATTGAGACACAATATGAGAGAAATATTCTAGGGAATCAATTTCACCAATTAGACTTATAGCCAAAGCTACCAAGATTTGTTATGCAAATATTCCATAAGCCAAGAAGTGAGAATATTAGCTGACTATTTCAAGCACAATTAACTCTCATGCAATGTTATAAATCTAATATCTCTATCCTAGATTTTAATAGCATGCAAGGCATTAAGCTACTTCTTTTAAGGGCTTCTATGAGAATTCTCCACTTTCATGCAAGAATTTACAAATAGTCATGCAATTAAGTTCTAGCCTAAATACGAATTTTTCAAGCACAAATTCATACCAATAAAACAAATAATTCGTGATCAAGAGATTATAAGAATTAAATACATAAAAGCATGAATGAAACAAAAGGATTCAATCAAGGTACTTAATCAATTAAAATCCCAAGTCTAATGGCTACATCAAAATCCCAAGTATTAGGAACAAAGATACTTAAATTCATACAATTAAACCTCTAAGTTCCTAATTTACAACCACAAAACAGAAACTAAAGCAAAAGAAAAATGAAGAAATTAGCAAACGATGGTCAATCTCGCATTCCTATCGTGATCTCCATGTCCCTCGAGCTTTGGATCTTCAAAAAATGCTCCACAAATGCTCCCAATTGCTCCCTAAACCCTCAATTTTATCTTGGAATCGATATTAGGGCTACAACTCTCGGATTGGCCGCCCAAAATGGCGCAAAAAATTATGTTTTTATAGAAAATCTCGAGGCAGCGTCGAGACGCTGTAAGAAAAATGATTTTCGCACTTTTCTGGGCAAAAAACAGTTTTTTTTTGCGTTTTCTTAGCGTCGCGACGCTATAGATAGAGTCTCGACGCTACCCTGCAGACAGCAGGGACCATTTTTTCTATATCTCTTTGCTCGGGTGTCCGAATGACCTCCGATTCGATGCGTTGGAACCGTGATTCAATGTAGAATCTCTCGGAATGTGTCTTATGCTTAAATAACATCTTTAATCTTCTTGAATTTTCAATTAAGCTTCAAAAGGCTCCAATATCCATCAAAATATTCTCAAATACTTGGTTTTGCTCCTCAAGCTCGGTTTCTACAAAATTAAGAGAAATAGGCATAAAAGCTCACAAAATAATCACAAAACTAGCATAAATAATAGGAAATAAGATAACATAAATACATGCTATCAACCCTTCTTCAATAAGAGAGACAATATTATCTTTACTCAGCTTGATTGTTTGATACTAGTTTGGACAACAATGGGTTAGATCCCGTAATCACCAAGCGTTTTTCTAAGGCCATGAGTATGACCTTGTGTTATAGGAGGAATTCCATCCTAAACACCACGTCAAAGTTATCCATTCGAACGATCCAAAGTCAACTTGTCCATTCCTCGTCCCCAACTTTACCACACCTTTTTTGCAATCTTCATGATGGGCAAGGATGCCGAATTGACAACCTTTGTCTTTCTCATGTCTTTGTCCCATCATAGATATAAACAACATGCTTATGTTTTGGTCATAATTTTTTTGGTAGCACTAGAGTCGACCATGGTACTCTTAGCAAGTTTATGATTGGCCCAAGTTTCCACGTTCATAAGACCACGATCCAATGGTTCTTTCACCCCTTCCACTTTCTTCTAAATGGCATATAGAAATTTTAGGGCTCTCATGCTAGAGTTTTTATCATTTTCTTCGGGTGGTGTTTACATTACAACGGCTTTGATTTTGGCTTAGAGGTTGTTTACCAACGAGGCTTGAAAGGCCTTAAAGGCAACTCTATTTGGGCACTCATATTCTCGATGAGGGTGTCTACATAGGAAGCAAGAAGAGGTTCCCATATTGTTGTTATTCTCATGATTCAGCCCTTACCATGTATTTTCACTTCTTTCATGGAAGGGTTTGCAATCGCCCCCTCTATTTTTGTCTCTTCTCCCATTTCTAGGAGAGTTGGATCGGGCAGACTTATTCCCTCTGTTAGAAAAGGCTTGATTTCGTTTTTTCTTTTGAGCCTGGTCGTTACTCAGATCAAACGAACGCTTTGCCACTGCGTAGGTCACCAAGAGCTCGTGTACTCTCCATTCATAAAGCTTAGATCAGGCCCACGATTTTAGACCATAAACAAAATAGAAGACCTTGTCCTTTTCTGATATATCACAAATGTCCAACATTAGGTAAGCAAACTATTTCATATAATCTTGGATGTACTCGGTGTGTTTCAACTCTTGCAGTTTGTGCCTTACCAAAATTTCTACATTTTCTAGGAAGAACTAAGAAGACGGTTTATATTACAATTTGTTCCAAGTGTTTATGGTATGTCAACCATCTTGAATATCCATATATTTAGATCTCTACCATAATTTTGAGCCATTAGCTTTGCATCATTGCCAAAGTGATCTTTGCTTCCTCTATTACTATGTTTATGTCTCAAAAATATTGTTCGAGGTTAAAGATCAAGTTCTTTAGAGCTTTGATGTCACGAACCCCATAGAAGGGTTTAGGCTATGGAACTTTCACTTTATTGTATTGAATCACACCACTTGTCGAGGTTTGGTTTCCCACTACTATCATGGAGATTTACTCTAGTACTCAGTTCTACCCTAACAACATCGATGGTGACTCTTAAAGTCTTCGAAAAGCTCTATCACTATTTAGTTCTTTGATATGCTCCTCCATGAGGTGACAGAGCTCGTCGAACTGTCCCCACATTCAAAGCTACTGGTCCTCGTAACTCTAATCTTTAAGGTCTTAACCCTCATCATCAACTCTTGGATGGACAATCTATCTAAGTGGCCATTCGTTGTGTCAATTTCGTCGATCTTACTTGAGATCTCCTCTAGCTAAGATTCCAAAAATTGAATACCATTAGGGAATTCCCTAGCTCAGATACAACAATTGTTCTTTAATTTCTACAAGTTTGTTGGTATAGGACTTGCCGAACTGGCTTGGTTGTCGAGATGGTCATTGTTTCCTAACAGGAGGAGTTAGCACGACTCTAATACAAATTGTCACAATTACATTTTAATGGGACTCATGAAGTGATTGTGCGACATTTTTTCTCACCCACAAGCAAGTCAGTCAACTCAAACTAAGATTGTCAATGACACAAAGAGACTATCTCGCAACCTTGCCCATGTTTATGAGAAAATAGTTTTAGAAAACATGTGGTCAAAGAAAAGATTTTGGAAAGCGTTGGAAAATATTTGTAAAAACATATTGCAAACTTTAAAACATATAAGATAACAGCGGCTTTATAAGCATACAACCAAAGGGAGGAAGGATGACCACTAGTTGTACCATCTATAGTACATTCTGAAGCATATTGTCTTTGAAGGATAAAACATGGAAACTGGTGAGGAGTCACTCGCTAACAAAAGTGCAATACAAGTAAACTAACATAGTAACATGCAAAATAAAATATATAGAATGAAAGCATGAGAGAAAGAGATTGTTATCACTACAAGAATTTTAGGTTATTTCGACGATTTTTCTCCCGACATCAAAAACATCATCGGTATAAGCCACTTCTCCTGACACCAATAACCTACCGTTGGGAGAAATCACTTCTCCCAACGCACAATAATGTGGAGTCGAGAGAGGGCACTTATCTCCCGACGTGCTAAATTTTCGCATCTGGAGAGACTCCCTCTCCTGACGCAAAGACCTAACGCGTCGGGAAAGGTCCACTTTAAATCCCTAATTTTCCCAAATTTCTCTTCGCACAGCCCACTCTCCTCTAGTTTTCTTTTTCGCATAGCCCCTTCTCTTTAGCTTTTCTTCTTCGCGCAACCCCCCTCCCCTTTGATTTTCTTCTTCGTGCAACCCCATGCCAACTGTCATGGTCGTGGGTTCTCCGTCATCGTTGCTGTCTCGAGCAATCGTCTAGCGGCCGCCTCAAGCAAGTTGCAGTCGTCCCTCGACACTTCGCAGCCATTCTCCTCCGTTTAGCCCGCTGCTAGTAATCTTCCCTCTTTTTTTTTATTGCAATAGGAATGTTTTAGTACCAAGTGGAAATTTTGTTCATTTGGCCATCAAATTTCAAATATGAGGTTTAATTTTTTTAATTTGTTCAGATGTTCCATCGAATTTCATATCATTTTAATTTTCTGCCATTATTTTAACAGCAAATACAAATGTACAGTCACTTCCAATCTCTTTTGCCATATAAATATGTAATTTTTATTTGTGTATGCCGTTAGTATCAATTTCTGCATCTTAAAGAAGCTAGTTTTTTTGTCTTTCTATTTCTTGTTGCATTCTTATTCAGTTTTAATGTGGTATTCGTAAGGATGTTGGTATACCTTATCCTTATTTTTGTATCTTTTACTTGATGCATATGAGTTCTTGATGCTTAGGATATGCGATTTTCCTGATTATTAAACATTTAATAAGGAGGAAACCTATCATGTGTTTTGTGAATACTCTTTTGAGATTCTTTGTGAAGGTTTTTTTTTTTAGTTGGCAATTTTTCGTAGACCATTAAAGATGATGTCCAAATTGTTTACAAAACTTTTAGGGGCCGTTTGGTACAAGAGTTTTGTGGATGGGAATGGGTAAGGGTTTTGGATATCCTTGTTTGGTACAAGGTTTGGAGGCTTGGGCATGGGAATAGGTTATTCCCATGGGTTTTGTATACCCATGAGTAAGGGTATTTGATACCCCTGCAAAAGCATGGGTTTTCTTTATTACCCTCCTCTTTCTCTCTCTTATTTTTGCTAAGATTAATCTTTCTTTGAATATATTTATTTATTATATTAAAATTAATTAATTTTAATACTCAACCTGATTATATTAAAATTATTTTATAATAATGTATTGAATTAACTTAATTAATTATTTAATTGTAATAAATAAATTATAAAAATTGTAATAAATTAATTATAATTGATTAAAAATATACCCAACGAATTCTCATTTATAAAAAGAAAAAAAAAATCAATTTTTACACCTAAGTTTGTCCGGTTGTATTAATTTCTACCATAAACTTTTAATTTCATCAAATTGTACCCAAACTTAGATAAGTATTGCAATATTAACTTTAAACCTAAAAAAGTTATGCAATTTCTATCCTCCAATAAGTTTTCTTTTGAAAAATCGTTAAAAAAAATATTTTCATATGCTTTCAATAAATTATATAAGACATAAGTATGGTACAAAATTGATAAGATTTCAAAGAAAAACAATGTTAGAGCTACATTTTGTTAAAATTTGTGAGTTTTGGTAAAATTATTCATTTAGTTTTGGTAAATTTTGTGAGTTTTGGTAAAATTTATGAATTTTTTTTCCTTTATAAAAATAAACTAAATTAATGTACTTGTGTATTTATTGAACCTTTAATAAATTAGTAATCAATTTAATATATTTAATTAATTGAAATAATTTAGTATAAAAATTATAACTTCTTACAATTATTTATTCAACTAAAATTATACATCTATTATAATCAATTAAATTTACATCTATTTGTTGAAGAGTTCATTAATTAATGCATCATAATTATATAAAATTTATAAAATTAATCTCATAAAAAAGATAAAAAGACCATTTATTATTATAAAAATTAGTATTCCCAGGTGTACAACCAAACACAACAATCAATGATTCCCAGCTATCTTATTCCCATGCATCTTATTCCCAGGCATCCATTATTCCCAGACATATAAGAAACCTTGAACCAAACGGCCCCTTAGATTTAGCTTCTGGGAATTTTTAAACAGTGCCATTTATGGTCCCAAATTTCAAATTGGTTAGGAAAATTTAAGAACTTGTCGTTCCTTTCTCTTCATAAAAGTGACATTCATGGTCCAATTCCTGCTTCACTTGAAAATTTATGAAGCCTTTAATATTTAGAACTTTCGAAAAATGCTTTAACGGGAGCAATTCCAACTTCATTAGGAAGATTATTGAGTTTGAGAGAATTGTATCTAGGAGGAGATTCATTGGAGGAGGTGGGCGAGGAATGTTTTATCCAACTTGAAAATTTAGAGGTGTTAGACATATTACATACATAAATTGAAAGTTGGATTCATCTACATAAATTGCATTTTGCTCGATTTTGGATAATTGTTTGTTTGCCTCATTCAGTCCTTGTGATCTGTTTGGATGAAGCCATTGTTAATGCTTGGGGTTTGAGATTAAATCTCTATAAAGTATTTGAAGAACCAGTTGACTTATCTAGAGGGTTTGAGAGACACACAAGTCAATCAAGTACTACAGAGTGTAATGAGATTGTTAACTTTATACCGAGCCTCACCACATATTAGGCACTGTTGGCAACCAACAAATTCTTTCCAATATAATATGCAATTGTACATGCAAGCATGGATGGAGTCATAACCTAACCCTAAATCATGCAACTTTCTCCTAGTTTCATAAAATGAACTAGATATGGATGCGCGGTTGGAGATGCTTCTTTTAACAATTCTAGTAACATATCAACTGACTTGTTGCTCCAACCGTTAAGGACCTTAATATGCATCAACCTCACCAAAAAGTGTAATGACGAAAATTGTGTACAACCAGGGTATAACTCATTACGTGCTTTGGCCATTAAATCCTCAAATATGTTTGAAGTATCATTCTTGTGGCCATTAGTGGGCATCTCATTCTCAAGGTCTTCTTCATCTACATCCACCTCATGATCTACATCCTCATCGACAATAGGGACTTGTAGATCATATATAAGATTCAACATCTCATTTTCTTCATTTAACCACATTACACTCTGTAGTACTTGATTGACTTGTGTGTCCCTCAAACCCTCTAGCTAAGTCAACTTGTTCTCCATGATATACCCAACAACTATAAGAGGGAGACATTCCATTTGTGAATAGATGTCGTTCTACCCCATCTAATGATTGCCAAGTCGAATTCATACACCTCTTGCATGGATGATCGGGTGAACTTTGGGTGAAAAAGAGTAAGCAAATACGTTCAGCCCCAATGCAAGTGCACACTGCCGATGCAAGTATTAAAACATGAGTATTCCTGAGTATCGATCCCACAGGCAACGGTGTAACAAAAATATTGCTAAGCAAAATATAAGAAAAATTGCAACTTGAAAACTAAAAGTTGCAAAAATAATGTTGGGATGGTGTGTTGGTAACAAAATAATTACATAATCTAATTGCAAGTTGAAATGACAAAAATTGCAGAACTAAATTGCATAATCGCAAATTTACAATATTAAAATGATAAAGATTGCATAATTGACAATTTGCAAAATTGAGTAGTAAACTAAATAGACTTGGTAAATGAAAATTGCAAAAGAAATTTTAGATAAAGAAGGGGCTCAAGAATGTCATTGCCCTAAGTTGTAATTGTAAACCAAAATTGCAATTCCAACCTATTCTACATTCAATTGTGTAAACCAAAATTGCTACTCCTATCACCTTGAAATTAGGTTTTAGGAGACTAAGTGAGTGACTTATATGTCTATAGTCCATCTATCTTAGATAATTTGGCTCAACAATTTTATGGGTTTTGGAGTCTTTAATCCCTATGTCTAGGGCAAAGAATTGGCTTATATCTAAGCTCTTTTCTCCATCACTTGTGCGAAATCCGCTTATCACTAACCCCGTCGGAATTAGATCTAAGCTTGAGTTTCTACCCTAGTTGATCAATCTAGGATCTCAACGGAATTTTGTTCAACACAAGCAAACAATTGAGATGTAGACTTGGTTTTTGTTGGAATTTTGGCTATAATTACTTCTTAGGGAATTCACATCCTTGAACGCACTAAGAAGTTTAGCTCATATTAAAAGTAAAAATTCTACAACTAATTTTAGAAAATAAGTCCATACTAGAAGAATATATTAAAATGCTAATTACAACAAAAATTTAAAGGAATTAAAGATATTTTGCCATCCAAAATTGAATCCAACAAAGCTGAAAACTGAAACATGAACTTCAGAGAAATATACCCATGAAATAATGAATTTAGAGGAGACAATTATTCAAGTTAAAAACTGAAACTATACATGGAAAAAAAATTCCATAAAAATACCCATCAATTGTTTTATCAATCTAAACTCAATTCAAAAGTTTAATACAATGGGTAAGGAACGAAAAGCATGAAAAATTACAACCCAAAAGAATTAAAACATAAATTAAATTCATCTAAACTAAGAACCAACCGGAATATAGAAAACTTGAACAAAAACCCGTTTTTCTTCTTTAGATTTCAATCAATTCAACTCCCACTATTTTTAGGAAAGAATGAATCTTAACAATCCAAGTTTTCACTTGAATCAGACTGAATTTTTGAAGAAAAACGGACCCAAACAGCAGCAAACTTACGGTAAAATAGAGAAAAAAAAATTTAAAAATAGAGGAAGAAAAACTGTAGAAAAACAGAGAGAAAATCCACGAAATTGACTCCAAAAACGCCTCCAAATCCAATCTCATTCTTCAATCATCTTCTCTCCTTTTCTAGGCCTTCATTAGGGTTAAATAATGCCCAAATTTCATGTTGGTGTTGTAATTGAAGATTTTCGTAAGCAAATTTCTTTCTTTTTTTGAATTTTTCTGCTGCTCCAGACAAAATTGCAGAATCACGAAATTGCAATTTTGGTTTTGCAATTTCCACATTCCCTGCAAACATGCTTAATGTTTTTAGAATCTTATCTCAATTGCCTTCATTCTTATTTCTTTCTTATTTTCAAGAAACTTTCAACTATTTTCAAATGATCTTAAGACAAAACAAGAATATTTTAAGTAATTGGGAGTTAAATAAGCCTTAATTTTAAGGCTTATCAATGGACATCTTGTTTTTTCCAAATTATTAACATGAAACTTTGTAATTTCTAAGTGGTAAAGAGCTTGTCGAAGGCTCTATCAAATCTACTTATAAATCTAGACTTCTAAGAATTTTGCAATAGTAGTGGCTAGGGTCGATCACAAGGACTAGATTTCTTAATTTAACTTAGTACCATTGTTACTAATGCTCAATTTTATCTAGAGAACCAGAACTTGAGATAAAGTCAAATTAAAATCTAAAATACTATTTACAAAATTGGAGACGATTTAAGAGAATACATGCAAGCAATGTTCAGCCATGATCTCCAACTTGATGTGATTACGAGAAATAAACATATGCAACCATTATTAGCCAAGAGAATCAATAAATTAGTTATTTGGCTCTTCTAAGCCTAAACAAGTTCATGCCAAAATGAGTCCTTAACCTTCCTGTTTAAATCTTCAATTAAGCATGCTAACAAAGTAAATCTTTTACGGCTTCTAATAACAAATTATTCATTCACATGCGATAATGAACTATTAGTCACACATCCACACTAAAACTCAAGTTGTACTTTCCCAAGCTAAAACTCAAATTAGAGAAAACAACTAAATTTTGACCATAAGCTCAAACATTTGAACATTGATGCATGAATAATGTTTCAATATACTATAAATCGAAAGTTCAGTCAGCACAAGAGTCTAGCTACTCAAAGTCTACTATAATAAAATCTAAACTCTAAGAAATAGTCTAGAAACAACAACAAAGTAGAATGGAAAGAGAGAGAAACTCTTGGACGCGTGCCAATCCTCGTCCCCATCGTGATGTCCCGCAATCTCAAGCTTAGAATCTCTTCCTTGCTCTCAAAAATGCTCTCTAGGTTACAAATACTGGTTGTGAATCGAAACTAGGGTCAATTCTCTCCAAAAGGCCTCTCCCAATCTGCAGCCAAAAATAACATTTTATAATAGTCGAGGCAACGTCGAGACGCTAGGGACAGCATCTCGATGTTGTACCCTAGCCGCATGATTAAACAAGAAAAAATTGATAGCGTTGAGATGCTGAAACACAACGTCTCAAAACTACAAAAAATCAAATCCTTGTTAGCGTGTTTAGAGCGTCTCAACGCTCTAAAGCAACCCTGACTTGTGAAGTTGCACGTATGGCGTCTCAACGCTCTTCAAAGAGTCTCGGCGCTCTAGCCTCAAGTTCTTTGCCTCAATTATCTTCTCTTCTTCACTTGATAGCTCTAATTGAAGTCAAATTACTTCCTTTTACATCCCAACACTTTTCTTTTGCTCAGTTTTTCTTTGTTAGCTTAAAATCTAAAAAATACACACAAAGAACATTAATAGTATACTTTAAAAATAGACTAGCAATAATCATAGTCCAAAGAATAGTACACTTTCGCGCTCTATCACTAAGAAATGGGCCACTCATTCCTTGTACTCAGTTGAAAACTTATCCCTAAGTTTAATTCACTATTTAGATAGAGTGCACGACCATTAGGGGGATCAACCTTGAGGACCCTATCACTGGATGAGAATCGAATTGCACATGGGAATATGTTGAACAATTGTGCTAAGATATAATTTTATCGTAGGTATGTTTTCAACATTGTATTGCTCAATTTCATGATGCAACATTTCAAATCAAAATCTGAGACACAACCCTTATTTTTTGTGGCCAATAGACAACATTGGAGACTAATTCGTCCTCAAGCACAGAGGTCTGGAGACTTATATAAAAGACATTAACAAGTCTTTCTTGATTGGTTCAAAGCTCATGTAAGAGTTTGTTTTAAAATTGACACAAACTTTCTTTTTTATGATGAATGACATTATTTTCATTCATAATTTATAATGAACTCACAGGTTATCTCATTGCGTGAGCAAGGAAATATGTCTGATGATATGTATTCACTCACGATGCGACCAGCTTCTGCAGTGCGTTCCTATAGTAGGTGCATTGTTAATGGGGTACGCTTTCATAAACACAATGTGATAATCAGCAGGCCACACAAAATAGTGGAATCATGGTGTCTAGAGAAAGTGAATGTGGAGGTGATGACGGTAACTTTTATGGTATTTTAGATGAATTTTTGGACTTTTAATATGCCCATAGAAGACGTGTTATTATGTTGAAGTGTACGTGGTTTAACACAAGGCCTAAAAAGAATAGATCACACATGGATTTAGAATATAGATCGATTAATACATCTCAGTATTAGTATGTTGATGAGCCTTTCATTTTTGCTAATCAAGCACAACAAGTTTTTTACATCAACAACCCGAAATATGGTAATAACTAGAAGGTGGTTTAAATAGTCTAAAATAAACGCGTATGGGATGTGTCAGAAGAAGTAGATGTTTAGAATGACCAACTTGAGTTAATAGAAGTTGGTGGAATCAAAGTTGACGAATCCATTGAAGATAGCGAATTGTGCAGAAATGGTGTTGTGCCCATAATAGTAGATCAACAAATTATTCAAAATGATGACAATGGTTTCATCAATGATGAAGAAGAGGATGTACAATTATCTCTTGACATTAGCTCGAGTCCAAATGAACATCCTGATGATAGCAAATAACGATGTAATTGTGCATTTTATTTCTTATCTTATAACTATGCATCACTCTTTGTATATTATCTCTTGTGTACTTGTAGATAGACGATGGCCACTCCCGAGCAGTAGTTGAACAAGGTTGATGATGAATTCTTCGATACTCACCCTCAAGGTGCAAGATCATCCATGGGAGAGACCTCAAGTTATCTTATAAACTATGTATCACTATTTTATATTATCTTTTGTACTAACTCAATGTCATTATTCTTTTTTTTCTTAGATGGTAATTCTAATAGTAGGAACATACATGGATACTCGCGAAGATTGAGTTGGACCGGTATATTACAGTACAGAGAAGAATTGTAATAAAGATCAACCCTGAGTTGATGAAGCCAATCGGACATGCTGCGAAGTTTAGCTTGGCTATAGGTACCACAGTGAGGGAATCTTTCCAATTCGTTGTGCAATATTCGCGGCCATACCAAGACCAATTATAGACCTGGCTAAAGAAACATTGTTAGTAAGTTGATATTTTTGTTCATTGTGATTATTATATATAAAATATATGTTATAATAATTTTCTTTATATGTAGAATCATTTCTCATTCAACTTATCCAAGCTAGAGGTTGTTAAATTTATCGAACAACAGATGCAAACAACCTTTAAAGAGTATAGGGCGGAGTTACATAGGCATTACAAGAAACAAGGCACTCCTGAAAGGGCACGTGCAAACCCACCTAGTCGGTTGAAGAATGCCATCAAAGACTAGCATCACCTATGCACTAGGTTCAAGGACCTTGAGTGGCAGGTATGCTACTTACATTTCACAATAATATCATTTTATGCTACTTCCAATTTTTAACTAATCCTTTTATTTGGTTAGAAAAAAGCGAATAGCAGTCAAAAGAGTCGGTCGACTCTAGCGTTCAACCATAGTTATGAGTTGAAGACGTTAATCTCGTATAACACGATGCGGTAGAGTAAAATACAAAAAACATTTTTTCCTTCATATGTTCATATGTGTTTAATTAGTTGATTGTGTGAGAGTTTGTAATTTTAGTTCATTTTAGGTTAGTTCATTTTAGTGGAGTTTGAGGTATAATTGTTAAGTTAAGCATATAAGTTGTAGTCTTAAATTTTTGGTGGAGTTCATGTGCCTTGTGTAGGGGGGTGTTTGTTTTGATGTTTGTTTGTTGAAATATACTTGTAAGCATATGTGGAGTTTGAGATATACTTGTTAAACATATATAGGTTGTGGTTTTAATTTTTTGGTAAAGTTGATGTGCTTTGTGTGTGTGCGTATGGAGGGGGGAGGGGGGAGGAGAGGTGTTTGATTTGATGTTTATTTCTTGAGATATACTTGTTAGCATAGATTGAGTTAAGTTCATATGTTTAATTAGTTGCTTGGTTTAGTTCTTGTGTGTTGGAGTTTGTGTGCTTTTTGTCTTTAATGTTTACAAGTTTGGTGGGAGTTGGAACTTAGGGACCATTTTGAATTTGATGTTCCGATCACTTGTTTATGGAATATAATTTAGGGATCATTTTGAATTTGTAATGTTCTTCTTTGGCTTTTGTTAGGATTTTTGGTCATAAAGTGCTCATTTGATGACATTTTGAAGTTTCAAATTCTTTAATATGTTTGGCTAAGTAACTAGAGTATGTAACTAAAGTTTTAATAAGTTTATATTTTTTTCTTGGGGGTATTTCAGGGTTGAGCAAGAGTTATGTGGGTGGAATTTCAAGCTAGATCTATGAGTGATTTTTTTTTCTTAATCGGTTTATGTAATTTTGTTTTTTATCTCTAACTTTGAATAACAAAATATTTGGGATCGTTTTATATATAAGATATTTGTAGAAATATATTTTGATTTGTTTAATTTAAATGACATTTCGAATGCAATTTAGAATATGCTTTATTTTGTATATATGTATATTGTTGATTGAACTGAAATGTGTGGACTTTAAGAAAATATTTTTAGTTTAGAAACGAAGCTCTAGTCTAGTGCAAGTGCACACTGTCGATGCAAGTAATATAAAATTGAAAGTACTCCAAAGTATCGATCCCTGATCGGTGCTTTTCGCTACACGCAAGTGCACGTGATCGAAGTAATAAAGAAACTGGAAGTATTCCAGAGTATCGTACCCAAAAGAACGGAGTTTAATAAAATGAATTTTAGTTGGCACAAAATTGTTGACAAATTGCAAATTAAGGTAACCGTGGGTGAAAAATGATTTGAGGGGTGTTTTGACTAAAAGAAAATTTGGTTGAAAAATCAATGGAAATGAAAAAGGGATTCAAGAATGCTAATGCCCCTTTGGAAAGAAAATGCAACCAGAAGGCAATTGCAATCGTAGCTATCTCAAGAACTAAGTAAACCGAATTCAACTCCTATTCGACCTTCTATGAAGTATCTTTAGGAGACTAAGTGATTAAACCTATATTTCTATGGCTAATCTAACTTAGATATTTTTGCGCACAATTCTAGTGGTTTTGGAGTCTCGCCCTATGTCTAGGGTCGACGTTTCAGACTTATGTCTAAGCCTTTTCCTCCATTGCTTTTGCGACATCGGCTTCCCTTAACCCTTTCGGTATTAAGTTATAGCTTGGCAAACAACACTAGATGGCCAACTAGGGTTACTCAACAATTAACTCACCAAAAGCAACCTAGAGTTCTAGAATTAGCTAGATTATTTTTACTTTCGAGCTTTACATCTTTCCTCTAGGGCATTTACAAACTTGAATCCCAAAGGAAATTTAGCTCTTCATGATGGAATAAATTGAAAACAGTGAATTAGAATTGTAGAAATTCATTGGAAAAATTAAAGTAAATAAAAATTGCAATCAGATTGCAAATGCAATGCAAGTGAATAGTTAAAAGAAACAACCCAAGCTTCAAAATACCAATTAATTCACGGAAAGTGGTATTAACCTCGCAAGACAGAAGTTAAATGCTAAAAGTGAAAAACAACCAGTAGTATCAAAATTGAAGAAACTGGCAATTATATATGCAGAAACCGAAAAGTAGGCTCAAAATTGTTCAAATGGCAGAGAGTGAAATTACCAAAACTTAATTCATCCTACTGTAATCATAAATGACATACAGAACTAAAGTGCTGAAAATTAAAAAGACAAAACAGTGGCTAATCTAGCCCAAAATACAGAAAATCAAATGCAGAAATTTAGACTCCATCGTAAAAACCCATCCTTCTTCGGCTCAATCGAACAAATTCGCCCTTAGCCACTACCAACTTTCGTTGTTGTGGGATTGAGAGAAGGGATTCTGGGAATTTCAGAGAAGAACAACAAAGAAATAAAACCCTGGAATGGAAACTGCTGCTGCCGGTGGAAGTAAACCCAAATTCGAACAAATTCTTTTCTCCCCAAAAATCTCCACACGTCTTCGGCTTTTCCTTAATCTTTTATAGGCGTTTTTGAGCTAGGGCTTCATCTTTGTAATCAATGATCAATCACAGCATATCAATCCCTGAAATCATGGTTAATTTGCTCAAAATTCTCCCGAGAATCTCGTTCTTTCCTTTGCTTCCAAGTCTGCCGAAAATGCAATTGCCTTGCAATTGCATTGTTGTTGCATTTCATCAAAAATCTGCAATAAGACATTAAATAAGTGAGATTTTGCCTTCTTTTATTTTCTTTTCTCAACTTACTTAAATTAGAGGACCTCCATCAATCAAGTGATTAAATTCAATCAAATATTTTTATTTTCATCAATTAATATGAGTAAAATCACGGATATAACTAAGTTTAAAGGCCAAATAATCCTCATGAATGAGGATTATCACACCCCCAAACTTGAGTTATTGCTTGTCCTCGAGCAATCAAATCACAGATATTCAAACTTGAAATTCAACAATTCACCTAGCTTCTGAACAAAACAAATCTGTTCTCAGGAAATATCTCAAGCTCATAACACCTGTTTATCACAACCATTTTAATCCATCTTTAGTCTTGACCTTAACACTTTTCACCAAACTTCCCTCGACTTGTGTTTCTATTCTTCTAGTTTCGTCTTGCTTGTTTCCCACATAGGCCATCTTTTGAGAGACAACTTAACTAAACAAAAGAAAAACTCCCCCAAACTTATTTCATTTTGCTGCCAAGCTAAATTTCTTTTTCTTCTCTTTTTTTTTTTTTTTTTTTTGGGAGGGAGTTCCTTAGTCAACTGTACCTTCGTTCCAACTTACCAACACTTTGTGGTGAAGATAGTTGACTACGAGTACACATCACTATTTGAAACCGTTTTTTATCCTACTCATTTCCTGGAATCAACCTTTCATGCAGAGGCAATCATGGGTGTCATGACTTTTCCTGGTTACTTGGTTAATTCATGGAAATAGGAGTATCCCTCTATATATATATATATATATTTTTTTTTGGCAGCCTTCATGCTTCATGCAACACCTCACAACAAAAAAGAAATTGAATATACAACACTGTGGGGTCAACAAAAGTAATGCAAGATATTTATCCCCCCAAACTTAAGATGTGGCAATGTCCTCATTGGCTAGTTAGGGTTTTGGGTTGTTGAGATGGTCGTATATATTAACAAGCTTAACAACCCTGGAATTATAGAAATACAAGCTAAGGTGATTAGGTGTTTTGGTGCTAAGGGAAGTAAAGAGGTCATAAAGGTGGTTGGATAAGTGAGTGTTGAATGAGCTGAGCTATTTGAATTTTTTTTTTTTTTTTAATTATTTATTTGTTTATTTTGAATATTGATTGAAAAAGAAAAGAAAGAAACAAATAAAATAAAAATTTGAAACTTAGTTGTGAAAATATAAAATTCAAATAACTGAGCATTGAACTTAACTTAACAGTAAAAAAAAAAATAGTTCAAAAAGAAAGTAAATAAGTCAAACAACCAAGGTCAACATGCAAATAACTAATACATCTGAAAAAGTAGTTTTTGTAAAATGGAGAAAACAACTCCCCTAAGCATCAGAAGCCGAGCCATCATCTTCTCGTTCCATCGGGCTATTTAGAAGACAGTCGGGGAAGTCCGGGATGGCAGGTCCTTTTCCTTTGGATATCAGTGAGAGTGTTTGATTGATGGCTGTGTCTCGTTCTTTTACATAGGCCCAATATTCCTTGATCTTGCCATTCAACTTGGCCAATTGTTCTTTTATTTCGGAATTGCAATCAGAATGCAATTGCCTTGCATTTGCAATTTCTGGTTCTGCTGCTTTACCACCTTCATTTGACCGTGATTGACGGCTGGCCTTCCTTGCATTGTGGATCATCAATGCCCTCACTCCCGTGGCATCTAAGGGCTTTGTTTTCAGCTTGTCTCCTGCAATTGGAATGTGTGCTTGCTTGCATAATGTTGTTATAAGGGATGGGAAAAATAACTTCCCTGCCTTCTTCTTGCTTCCATGCACCAATTCCTCCTTTATTATGCGCCCTATGTTGAGATCCAGCCCCTTATATATGTTGTATAGCAGCATAATCCGTTCCTGCGAGATGGCTGCTCCATGTGTTGTGGGCAGTATTCGGTTCCGGATGAAGTTCAGCCATACAGACGGCTCATTCTTCAGGTCTCCTGGCAGTAGATGGCGTTTCCCATACTGCGCAATCTGCCATTCCACTCCTTCTCGAGCCAATAAGGTGAGTGCTTCACTCAACTGCTCATCTGTTGGGTTTTCAATTGCAGTATTCCCATTCGGGTCTCTTAATGAGGTGAGCTTGTAGATTCTATTTATGTCTCTTGCTGAATATTGGACAACTTTCCCATGGATGGCTATTTCATTCATGCTACTGTCTCCCATGTGGGCATAAAAGTCCAATGCTAGCGATATGTTGGCTGGATCTGGGTGCTCGCAAAACTTCTCCCATTTTCTGCTCTCTATTATTGATGTGATGAATTGTGGCAGAGCTCCTGCTTGTTTGGAGAATCCTCTTTCCCCAATGAAACCAAGCTTCTCTAGTGCCTTTCTTCTCTGCTGCACCTCCATCCTTGTGTGCTTTGGTGTTGCTGTCTCTACTTCTCTATTTCCTCTCTTTCTCTTTCTTGTTAGAGTTGGTTCCCATTCCTCTGAATCAACTTCCTGCACTTCATCTTGTTCACTATCACTTTCTGATTCTTTTTCAATACTTCCTTCAACCTCATCCTCCTCTGGCTGTTTTTCTACATAATCAGCCCCCATCTCAGATGATGGGGTGCTAGAGGATGAATTTCCCCTAGACTCCAATGCAACTACAATTGCTAATTCTTTTCCAGATTCATCAGAGTTAAGGTTAAGCGTTTGTACCTCATCCATTTTTCCTTGCCTCTCTCCTTCAGCTGCAATTTCAGGCTCTTCTCCCTCTTTTTCATTCTCTGTTGGTGCCAAGGACCATTGTGAAGGTCTCTTGGCACTCACCCCTGCCTCCATGTGTTGTTTGTGGAATGCTTCGGCTAATCTTTTAGCTTGTTCAGTGGCTTGCTGAATCCATCCTTCATTTGCCTTGGTTTTGCATTCCTCTTGCATTTTCTCGTGTGGTGGGGGCATAAGATTTGTTGCTTTCCCCACCGAACTCTTCTTGCCTTCGCTCTTCCTCCCTTCCACCTTGCGAATTGGGATACTTTTCCTTGCCAAATTTTTCCTTCTACTCAGTTTAGGAATGGGCAAAGTGGAAATAGGTACCTCTTTTGCTGCTTCCTCAGCGGGTTCTCCCTTTGCTGGGGAGTTTATCGCAAGTGGCTCGGTTGGAATCTCCTTGGGCTTGATTGGTGAAGCATTGTCTTCTTTCTCGAGTTCCTCTTCATCTGAACTGCATTGCAACCCTAACAAGCTTTGCTCTATTTGAGCGATTCTTCTTCGCTCATGCATCAATCGAATTTTCTCTCGCCATTCTTCAGTGCCCCTTTTTACTTCTCGGGTTTTAGAGGAAGTGGCTTCTGCCAAGGAGGTGAGTGGTCTTTGGATTTGGAGTGGTTTCTCCAACTCCATCAGTTGCTCCGCTCGTTCGTCCGCAAGCTTTCGCAACTGCTCCTTCCATTCTTTCGACCCTGGTTTGAGAGAGAATAAGTCCTTCTCCTCGGGTTCTTCCATCCTTGCATGTGGAGGCTGCATTGTTGAATGGGTTGATGGAGTTTTCTTCACCGAGGATTGCTTTGAACGGCGTCTGTAGGTGTTTGGGAGAGTATTCATCTTGGTGGTTGGGCTTATCGTACGGCTTGAAGAGGGAAAAAAATGGGTTGTACGGCTTGAATGAGGATGAAGAGGGGAGAAAGACAAAAGACCAATTCGTTTTAGGTCAACTTTACAAGGAAACGGTTGACCTTCCTTGTTTGAAAATTTGCGAATTGTCTTTTCTGTCCCTCCTTCCTTTTTTGTTTGGAGCTTGGCATCCGTCCTTTTTGCTTTAAAAATGCAATTGCATTTTAGTTGCAATTCCCCTTTTGTGATAGTTGCCTTGGACGTGCTTATGCAATTGCAATTCTCCTGCAATTCTTGTGTAGTAGCCTTACCGCCTTTGTCTAGGAATGCAATTGCATTGCAATTGCAAGTCCTTGTGATTGTTGACTTGATTTTCCTTTCTCTTTTCATCTGAACTCAAGGGTAATTTGCTAACAAGCTCACACAGTTTAGAAAGAAAATTTAAGCCTTAACATTTTTTTTTTTTTTAATTAATATTCCTGGTTGAATTTTTGAATTGCTTAAACAATTTTCCAGGTAGATCCCCAGGTAGAGGTGTTCCCTAAACGGTCAGCTTAAATACCTCAGCCTAGACAGGATCCTTCCTTAGACAAAAATTGCTTTATCAATTGCTCAATTCACAGAAATAGGTTTTTTTTTTTTTTTTTTTTTTTTTTAAGAAGCTATTTACCAAGTAGCAGTACCTGATTCATTCTTTACTCGATTTCTATTAAAGAGATAGAAACCTTATCTCTACTCATTCCTTTTCCCCAGTAAGGCTTGATCCTCTGACCATTTACTTTAAAGATGTTTCCTTTCTCGTCCTTAAGATCCACAGCTCCATGTTGATATACTTTTTCAATGAGAAACGGTCCCGACCACCTGGATTTTAACTTACCTGGGAACAACTTCAGTCTTGAATTGAATAATAGTACCTGTTGTCCTGTTTCCAAGTTCTTATCTTTAATTCTTTGGTCGTTCCATTTTTTCATCTTTTCTTTGTATAGCTTTGCATTTTCATAAGATGAAAGTCTTAATTCTTCAAGTTCGTTCAATTGTAGTTTCCGCCCGATTCCTGCCTGGTTCAAGTCCAAATTCAGTCTTTTTATTGCCCAGTAAGCTTTATGTTCCAGTTCTAACGGTAGATGGCATGCTTTTCCAAATATTATCCTGTACGGTGACATTCCCAATGGTGTTTTAAATGCAGTCCTGTGAGCCCATAATGCTTCATCTAATCTTAGAGACCAGTCTTTTCGTGAGGGATCGACTATTTTTTCTAAGATTGTTTTTATTTCTCTGTTGGATACTTCAGCCTGCCCATTTGTCTGCGGGTGATATGCAGTTGCGATTCTGTGCTTGACATTGTATTTAGCTAGCAGACCAGCCATGACTCTATTTACAAAATGTGTCCCTTCGTCACTTATCAACACCGTCGGGGTCCCGTATCTGGTAAAAATATTTTTCAGCAGAAATTTCTTCACCACTTTTGCATCATTTGTTGTGGTTGCCACTGCTTCTATCCATTTGGATACATAATCCACAGCTAGTAGAATGTAGATATTTCCATATGATGGGGGAAATGGTCCCATGAAATCAATCCCCCATACATCGAAAATTTCTACTTCAAGTATGAAATTCATTGGCATTTCATTTCTGGCATATAGATTTCCTGTTCGTTGGCAACGATCACAGCGTTTTGCAAATTCCTGTGCATCCCTGAACAATGTGGGCCAAAAGTAGCCACTTTGGAGCACCTTTGCTGCTGTTTTGGCACCTGCGAAGTGTCCTCCATATGGAGTTGCGTGGCAAGCTTCCAGTACTTTCAACATATCTTCTTCTGCTACACATCTTCTCCAAATTTGGTCTGGTCCAAGCTTGTAAAGGTATGGTTCATCCCAATAGTAATGGCGCATGTCATGAAAAAATCTCTTTAGTTGTTGCGGGTTTGCGTCTGGTGGTGCTAATCCGCTCACTAAGTAATTTGCTATGTCTGCGTACCAGGGGATTGAGTCTGTCTCTATTGCTAATAGCGTTTCATCTGCGAACTCATCCTGAATATTTTCCCTTTCTGCCTTCCTGGCCTCTTGTCCTAATCTGGACATGTGATCTGCTACTTGGTTTTCAGTCCCTTTTCTATCTTGGATTTCTAAATCGAATTCCTGAAGTAATAGGATCCATCTGATCAATCTTGGTCTTGCATCCTTCTTTGACAGCAAGTATTTTAGGGCTGAATGATCAGTGTGCACCACTACTTTAGTTCCTACCAAGTAGGATCTGAACTTGTCGAATGCAAAAACAACTGCTAGAAGTTCTTTTTCAGTTGTGGTGTAGTTGACTTGTGCTTCATTCATCGTTCTACTGGCATAATAGATAGGATGAATGATTTTGTCCCGTCTTTGTGCCAGTACAGCTCCTACTGCAAAATCGCTGGCGTCACACATAAGCTCAAATGGTTTTGTCCAATCTGGCTCTATCATGATAGGTGCAGAGTTTAGTGCTTCTTTTAGTCTCTCAAGGGCAATTGAACATTCTTTGTTGAACACGAATGGTTGGTCTTTCTCCAATAACCTGCATAGTGGCTTAGAAATCTGAGAGAAGTTCCTGATAAACCGACGATAGAATCCTGCATGTCCTAGGAAACTTCGAATTTCCTTGACTGAGTTGGGTGGTGGTAACTTAGAAATTAACTCCACCTTTGCCCTGTCAACTTCTATGCCTTTCTTGGAGATCCGGTGTCCTAGTACTATTCCTTCTTGTACCATGAAATGGCACTTTTCCCAATTAAGGACCAAATTGGTCTCCTCACATCTACGCAAAACCTGTTCAAGATTTTTAAGGCAAATTTCGTATGTTTCTCCGAACACTGAGAAGTCATCCATGAATATTTCCACTATCCTCTCTACCATGTCTGAGAAGATTGCCATCATACATCTTTGGAATGTTGTTGGTGCATTGCATAGTCCAAATGGCATTCTTCGAAATGCAAAGGTCCCATACGGGCAGGTGAAAGTTGTCTTGTCTTGATCTTCAGGTGCAATCGTTATCTGGTTGTATCCTGAATATCCGTCCAAGAAGCAATAATATTCCTTTCCTGCCAAACGATCAAGCATTTGATCGATAAAGGGAAGAGGGAAATGGTCTTTTCTTGTGGCTTTATTCAGTCGACGATAGTCCATGCAGATTCTCCATCCAGTAACTGTCCTTGTCGGTATAAGCTCATTCTTCTTGTTCTGGACAATTGTCATTCCTCCCTTCTTAGGCACGCATTGTACTGGACTCACCCAGCTGCTATCTGCAATAGGGTAAATTATCCCTGCATCGATCCATTTTATGATTTCCTTTCGAACCACTTCTTTCATTACCGGGTTCAACCTCCTTTGACTCTCAATTGAGTTTTTTGCCCCTTCTTCTAAGTTGATCTTATGCGTGCAGAACGAAGGGCTAATGCCTCTAATATCTGCAATTGTCCAGTCGATCGCCTTTTTATGTCGTGCTAGAACCTGCAACAGAGAAAATTCATCTTGGTCAGTGAGGGTAGATGAGATGATCACAGGTAGTGTTTCATCTTTCCCCAGGAAGATGTATTTTAAGTGGGATGGTAAAGGTTTAAGCTCGATAGTGGGTGGTTCCACTATAGATGGCTTGATCTGAACTGCCTTTTCTTCTGATGATCTCAAAGGGGTGATGTAAACAACGTCCTCTTGTTCATCTTGACTTGTTATTCCTTCTTCATCACTCTCTTCATCATTTTTTTCTGATTGGTTCTTGAATTCATGCAAGTTCAAAGAATCTACAATCTCAATCCTCGAACATTCTTCTAAATCCCCTGGATATCTCAATGCATTAAGAACATTGAAGGTGATTTGTTGGTCGTTAACTCTCATTGTGAGTTCTCCTTTTTGCACATCAATCAATGTTCTTCCTGTTGCTAAGAAAGGCCTCCCCAGAATAATTGGGACTTCTCTATCTGCTTCGCAATCAAGGATGATGAAATCAGCAGGGAAGACGAATTTGTCTACTTTGACCAACACGTCCTCTATCTTCCCTGTTGGTCGAGCTATTGATCTGTCTGCCAATTGCAATGTTACTGTTGTTGGTCTGGCTTCGCCAATTCCTAGTTTTCTGAAAACTGACAGTGGCATTAGGTTGATGCTTGCTCCTAGATCGCATAGCGCCCTTCCTACATCTGTGCTTCCAATCATGCAAGGGATTGTGAAACTCCCTGGATCTCGTAGCTTTGGTGGCAATTTACTTGTGATTAAAGCGCTGCAATTTTCTGTAAGAGCCACAGTTTCAAAATCTCCTAACTTGTGCTTCTTTGTTAAGATATCTTTCAGAAATTTAAAATAATTAGGCATCTGTTCAAGCGCCTCCACTAATGGAATATTAATATGGAGTTGCTTAAGGATGTCTAAAAATTTGTTAAATTGAGCATCCTGATTCTTTTTCTTGAATCTCTAGGGGAAGGGTGGTGGTGGTCTGTATTCCTGGTTGGTAGAAGTAGATTCCTTTGCTGTTGCATTTTTCTTTTCCTCTTCCGGATGTTTAGTGATTACTTCCTCTGTCACTTCAGTTGACTTTTCCTCAATTGGCTCCTGGATTTCATCTTCTTTGCATTCCTTCTTTTCTTCTTTAGAACTGCTAGCCTTCTTGGATCCTTCTTGTTCTGTTGGCATTTCTGGGCCTTCGTAGTTTAATCCACTCCTTAAAGTTATCGCCTTGCAATGTTCCTTGCCATCACGTTGTGGATTCTCTGTGGTGCTTGGTAATGATCCTTGAGGTCTATTCTTCATTTCATTTGCCAGTTGCCCAACCTGTATTTCCAAATTGCGTAAGGACGCTGCTTGGCTTTGGATGATTGCGTCATTTTTCGCCATGAACTCCTTCATTAGATTCTCCAGTGATGGACCCTGAACTGCCGATTGTTGTTGCACTGGATTTGCATTTTTCTGTGTGTATTGCTGTTGGGGCGGATTGTTGAATCCTGGTGGCATTCCATGTTTTACATATTGATTCTGCCCTAAATTTCCTGCATTTTGTCCACTCCAAGAGAAGTTAGGATGTTGCCGCCATCCCGGATTGTATGTATTTGAGTACGGGTTCGACCTATTTTGCCCTACATAATGCACAGAAGCAGGATTGTAAGGGCAGTTGTCAAAATTGTGATTGTCATTACAATAAACACAAGTGGGGTTAGGAATATGATTTATGGCTACAATTGGAGCCTGATTTCCTAGAGCAAGGTTCTTCAATGTGTTGTTCATGGCAGTTATTTGTGCGCTTAACCCTGCTATGGAGTCTACTTCATGCATTCCTGCGACATTTCTGGTGTTGTGAGACTCATCCTCTCCCCACTGGCTATTGTTTAAGACCATAGCATCCAGAATTTCGTTGGCTTCATTCACCGTCTTAGTCAACAATGATCCATTGGCTGATGCGTTGACTAGAGTCTTTGATGCCTATGTTAATCCATTGTAGAAATGTTCTATAAGAAGGCAAGCTGGCAGGCCATGATGTGGGCATCTCCTCACCAACTTTTTGAAAAGTTCCCATGCGGTGTCTACTCCTTCATTGACTCCTTGTTTGAATGTGATTATTTCTCCTCTAATCTGCGCGTTCTTTGTGGGGGGGAAATATTTCAAAAGGAACTTCTCAACTAGCTCGTCCCACGTTCTTATGGAATCAGGAGGAAATGAGTCTAACCATGCTTCTGCATTTCCCTGTAGAGAAAAAGGAAATAATTTCAGGCGCAACGTCTCACTCGAGATCCCATTCATTTTAAATGAATTACAAATTCTGAGAAACGTCTTGATGTGTTTGTGGAGATTTTCATTGGGCAGTCCTGCAAATTGGCCCATTGCATTAAGCATCTGGAACATCACTGGTTTTAGCTCAAAGTGATTGGCCTCGATATTGGGTTCTGCAATTCCTGTATTCAAATTTTGAAAAGTGGCAGCTGCATAGTCTCTTATCGCTCTATCCCTCTCTTCTGCAATGAAGATGGGATTTGCTGGAGGAATTCCCCTTTGCTGTTGCATATTATTTGCATTTTGTGGATTTCCTCCATTTGCTGGATTTGCTTGAGGATCAGCTACAGGTGGATCCATTTCTACTTCCTGTAGGGTCGTTTTCTCATGAACTTCCTGTGCGATCAACTCCTGCAATTCCTTCTTCTTCCTCCTCTGCTGTCTACGACGTCGGTGGAAGGTTCTCTCTATTTCAGGATCAAGCTCCAAGAGACAAGGCTCTTTTTGCATGCACTAGACTCAACCTGCAAGTACCTGCAAATCTCGTTTGGACTTCCTGCAATAGAAAGATTGCAATTGCTATGCAATTGCAATCGAATTGCAATCTGCTCTTAATTTGTGTCTAAAATAAATTTTATTGAAAATGCCGTTCCCCGGCAACGGCGCCAAAAACTTGATCGGGTGCTTTTCGCTACACGCAAGTGCACGTGATCGAAGTAATAAAGAAACTGGAAGTATTCCAGAGTATCGTACCCAAGGGAACGGAGTTTAATAAAATGAATTTTAGTTGGCACAAAATTGTTGACAAATTGCAAATTAAGGTAACCGTGGGTGAAAAATGATTTGAGGGGTGTTTTGACTAAAAGAAAATTTGGTTGAAAAATCAATGGAAATGAAAAATGGATTCAAGAATGCTAATGCCCCTTTGGAAAGAAAATGCAACCAGAAGGCAATTGCAATCGTAGCTATCTCAAGAACTAAGTAAACCGAATTCAACTCCTATTCGACCTTCTATGAAGTATCTTTAGGAGACTAAGTGATTAAACCTATATTTCTATGGCTAATCTAACTTAGATATTTTTGCGCACAATTCTAGTGGTTTTGGAGTCTCGCCCTATGTCTAGGGTCGACGTTTCAGACTTATGTCTAAGCCTTTTCCTCCATTGCTTTTGCGACATCGGCTTCCCTTAACCCTTTCTGTATTAAGTTATAGCTTGGCAAACAACACTAGATGGCCAACTAGGGTTACTCAACAATTAACTCACCAAAAGCAACCTAGAGTTCTAGAATTAGCTAGATTATTTTTACTTTCGAGCTTTACATCTTTCCTCTAGGGCATTCACAAACTTGAATCCCAAAGGAAATTTAGCTCTTCATGATGGAATAAATTGAAAACAGTGAATTAGAATTGTAGAAATTCATTGGAAAAATTAAAGTAAATAAAAATTGCAATCAGATTGCAAATGCAATGCAAGTGAATAGTTAAAAGAAACAACCCAAGCTTCAAAATACCAATTAATTCACGGAAAGTGGTATTAACCTCGCAAGACAGAAGTTAAATGCTAAAAGTGAAAAACAACCAGTAGTATCAAAATTGAAGAAACTGGCAATTATATATGCAGAAACCGAAAAGTAGGCTCAAAATTGTTCAAATGGCAGAGAGTGAAATTACCAAAACTTAATTCATCCTACTGTAATCATAAATGACATACAGAACTAAAGTGCTGAAAATTAAAAAGACAAAACAGTGGCTAATCTAGCCCAAAATACAGAAAATCAAATGCAGAAATTTAGACTCCATCGTAAAAACCCATCCTTCTTCGGCTCAATCGAACAAATTCGCCCTTAGCCACTACCAACTTTCGTTGTTGTGGGATTGAGAGAAGGGATTCTGGGAATTTCAGAGAAGAACAACAAAGAAATAAAACCCTGGAATGGAAACTGCTGCTGCCGGTGGAAGTAAACCCAAATTCGAACAAATTCTTTTCTCCCCAAAAATCTCCACACGTCTTCGGCTTTTCCTTAATCTTTTATAGGCGTTTTTGAGCTAGGGCTTCATCTTTGTAATCAATGATTAATCACAGCATATCAATCCCTGAAATCATGGTTAATTTGCTCAAAATTCTCCCGAGAATCTCGTTCTTTCCTTTGCTTCCAAGTCTGCCGAAAATGCAATTGCCTTGCAATTGCATTGTTGTTGCATTTCATCAAAAATCTGCAATAAGACATTAAATAAGTGAGATTTTGCCTTCTTTTGTTTTCTTTTCTCAACTTACTTAAATTAGAGGACCTCCATCAATCAAGTGATTAAATTCAATCAAATATTTTTATTTTCATCAATTAATATGAGTAAAATCACGGATATAACTAAGTTTAAAGGCCAAATAATCCTCATGAATGAGGATTATCAATCCCACAGGGAACGGATATAATAAAATTCAAAATATAGTAAAAATTGTTCTCAAATTGTAATTTCGGTAACCATAGTTATAAAAATGTGGAGAGGTGTTTTTGCTAAAGAAATAAATTTAAAAACCAATAAGTATGAAAAGGAGATTCAAGTTGCTCATGCCCCTTTGGAAAGAAATGCAACTAAATTGCAATTGCAATCGCAGCTAACAAGAAAACTAAGTAAACCAAATTCGACTCCTAATCAATTTTGCTTCAAAATCTTTAGGAGGCTAAGTGATTAAACCTATATTTCTATGGCTAATCTAACTTAGATAATTTCGTGCACAACTCTAGTAGTTTTGGAGTCTCGCCCTATGTCTAGTGTCGATATTCAGAACTTATTTCTAAGCCTTTTCCTCCATTGCTTTTGTGACATCCGCCTTCCCTTAACCCTTTCGGTATTAAGTTTAAGCTTGACAAGCAACACTAGTTTGCCAGCTAGGTTTACCCAATATTAAACTCAACAAAAGCAAATAAAGTTTTAAGTGCTAACTAGATTGGTTGTACTTTTAAGCGTTACATCTTTCCTCTAGGCATTCACGAACTTGAACCCTTAAAGAAAAACTTAGCTCATCATGAAAAGAATGAAAAACAATAAGTTAAAGGTCTGAAAATCCATAACAAAAATGAGAAGTGAAGGAGAAGAAATTATGGTTCAATAAAGATTCAAATAAATAGTAATTCTATTAAAATGAACACTAACATTCAACAACTTATAACAAAGCTTGGGAAACTAAACTATTACAGTAAGAGAACTACAATGGAAAAGAAATAACAACATTTAAAACTTCCTATATAATGAAATGAAAAAAATAGAATCTAACGTGAAGAATAAATAAAGAGACTCGTTTCACTCCTTGCTTAATCGACACAACCACTCTTTCTTGAAAGGCGATTGGGTCTTTACCACCTCTAACTTTTATTAAGGTAGGATTAAGCTTCAGAGCTTCACGAACAGAAAAACAACAGCAAAACAAAAATAAAACAGCAGAACGATGGACTCTTTCTTGGGTGAAAAACTCATACACCATTGCCTCTATTACTTCCTTCTTTTATAAGCTCTGTGGGCTAGGGTTTTCATATTTGTTCATGTGCAGCTTGGATGAACTTGCCATACTGAATTTGTGGAGAAGAATGGCATAAAATCCTCAAAATTACGTTGGTCCCGTGTTTGGTGCGTTTTCCAGATTTGTGCATAAATGCAATTGCATTTCTATTACATTGTTTTCCAAATCTGCCAAAATTGCAATTGCATTTCTGTTGCATTCTTTAAATTCTTACACAAAAAAATCAAGTAAGTGTGGTTTTCATTTTCTTTTGCTCTCTATTCTCTACTTACTTAATTTAAAAGACTTCCAACAATAATTTAATTTAAACTAACTTTTTGTTAGCCTTTTTATCTAATAACACACATGAAATAACAATAATTACTAAGTATAAAGGCTAAATAATCCTCATAAATTAGAATTATAAATTGTACAACATGATTCAAAAAACAGAATTCAATTAAAAAAAAGAGCTAAAATAAATAAATAAATAAATATATATATATATATATATATATATATATATATATATATATATATATATATATATATATATATAGGTTCTGCCGACGCCAGGTCAAAACGGTGTCAGCAGAAACCGGCTTTGCTGATGCCGCAATCCAGTGTCGGCAAAGCCAGTTCGCCAGAACTATGCCAATGCGACATAAACGCTCGTCGGCATAGCTCATTTCTGCCGACGCATATACTTCTGAATCAGCAGAAAGTCATAGGCTAATATCGTCTTTTTCATGTCAGAAGATCCAACTTATGTCAACGTGGTTAAATATTTGCATAAGCAAAAGCTCTGCCGACGCGCTTTCCCGACGTGGTTGTCGACGTCAAAAAGTGCATCTGCAGAAACTTTACCGACGCAGTTGTAGCTTTTACCGACATTTCTCCGCATCGATAAAAGTCCACATTTTTGTAGTATGGCGGATGAAGCCATGGGCAAGAAGCCCTAGACGAGCATGATCATGACACTTGACAACATATAATCACTGCTGCAAAAGCTGAGGTCCATAGGCAAAGATGACTCTTTAAAGAATGTATCACATATAAAGTTTACAATGTTTGAAATTAATATAACTTTAATCTCCCAAAGCAAAGAGCTAAAACATTCAGCTTACAAATTTCCCTCATTTCTAATCTCCAAAGATGAATGGAAATTGAACAATACTCCCACTTATCTATACATTCATCAATTTATTTCTAGTGGTTAAAAATAATAATGAAATACACGTAAGTATTAAGGTCATGTTTACATCCCTGGTATCGTAATCAATAAATAGAAATCCAAAATTGTGGGTTCCACTTCATTACGATTGATTGTGTTTACTACACTTTGTAATAGGAATCAACCATGAGCCCCCCTCTAAAATCCGCAATCCTATCCCGTAATCTCATTCCACCCAAATGGTTCTCAATCACATTTCAATTGATTATTATGTGGGACCCACACCATCTTTTTGGCTTACTTTCTATCATTTGCCATTTCTGTCCCCTTTAACCTCCCTCATGAATTATTTTTCTTTCTTCTTCCTTCTCCTTCCTACTTCCTTTTTTCTAGATTTTCTTCATGTTGATAAAAGCATTAAAACCCATAATTATTTTTATGGTTTTATTAAAATTTCTTTCTCCTCAATTTTTATTTTTCATTTGTTTCCTTTGATACGATGCAATAATAATGGGCACTTTCGGCCATTGTTTTGGCCATGGAAGAAAGCCATATTTGCAGCACCGTAAATTTCTGGTCTCACAGATTTACTGTCGTGACCCTTTTCATAAATCGAAACAAAGCTGGATGGAGTGGCGCAAGGGAAAAAGAGCATTTGGAACTGGAAGTTGATTCCCACTCTCGTTCTCAGGAGTTAGCATTTTTTTCTTTTATTTGTGATTTTGGCCATATTTGCAATAACGATAACGAGAGCAAGAGCTAAATCGATATCCAAATTGATATTGATATCGAGATCCAGATCGAGTTAGCGTTTTAGTTTTCATCTGTGATTCAGTTGCTGCCCATATTTGCAAGAACGATAACGAGAACAAGAGCTAAATCGATAACGATATTGATATCGAGATCTTGATCGAGTTAGCATTTTTGTTTTTATCTGTGATTTTTAGCCATTTTTTACCATATTTGCAATAACGAGAGCGAGTAGGTCCTTTTTTCTTCTATATGTGATTTTTTATTTCATCTGTTTCAAGAATATCATTTTAAAATAAATTAAATAATATTACCTTATTAAATCAAATAACTATAGATTTTTGTTTTGAAAATTGTGAATATTTTTTTCTTTTAAAATTATTTATAGGCTAAATTATAGAAAATACCCTTAAACTATGAGTTTTGTTTCAATAATACCCCCAAATTTTAAAAAGTTTCAAAAATACCCCTAATCTTTCAAAAAACATTCAAAAATACCCTTACCATTAAGTTTTGGAAAGAAAACGTTAAAGTTTTGTTTCAATAATACTCCTGAACTTTCAAAATTTTTAAAAATATCCCTAACCTTTTAAAAATGTTTAAAAATACCCTTACCCTTAAATTTTAGATGAAAAACATTAAAGTTTCGTTTTAATAATACACTTGACCTTTCAAAAAATTTAAAAAAATACTCTTACTGAAAAATGTTTCTTCTTCCTCTCTCTATGGATTCTTTTCCCATGAAAATTAATGAGGATAAACAAATTATTATCATTTGAAAGATCGTAGTAACAATTTGGCCAAATAAGCTCCAAAAACCCAAAATCCATAACTATAACTCTCCCTCGTAATTGTTATTGGGATGGATTTGGAAACCTAAATGAGAGGATTCAAGTAGGAATTTGTTCAATTCTTCGAAGTTGAAGGACAATTTGTCATTGTCTTGCTTTGTAGGATCAATTTTTAGCTTGAATTCGTTTAAAATTCAACTACCCAGATGCTTGAATTTGACGTCAAATTGTGGGGATGAAAAGTAACTTCTCGATGACCCATCTACCACTTCCATCTCCAGATTTTTTGTATTTCATTGCATCAAGATTAACACTTGAATTTGAAGTTCATTTGTGACTGTGTTTTCTTTAACTTTTGGGTTTCCCTTTAGCAATCATTAATTTAGCATTAAACTTGAAAATTTAAGGCACGCTACAACTAACAAAATAGCCAACTGAAAAATGTTAGCTAGCTAGGCTAGCTCGCAATGGCTTTCTCTGTATTAGTGTTGTGTAAAATTATTCAATACAATACTGTAACTGTACATGTCATGTTTTGATATAGTGTAAGAATGTCAGAATATCGTCCACAGGAATGGTGTTCTAGTTCACTTAATTACCATGAATACAATTACTCAATTTTATTTAGAGAAAGAAATAGAAAGATAATAAGATCAAAACAAAATAAAAATGGAGAACAGTCAGGAGAGAGATGTCTTTGAGAGCTGAATTCACCAATCAGACCAACGATTCAATTAATTAAACAACCAAGATTGACATGCAAATAATCCATAAGTCAGGAAGACAAATGTAAAAACTACCTCTCATGAGCACAATTAAATATTGAGGGTATTAATGAAACTTTAACGTTTTCCATCTAAAACTTAACGGTAAGGGTGCTTTTGAACGTTTTTGAATGGTTGAGGGTATTTTTTTAAACTTTTTACAGTTCATAGGTATTATTGAAACAAAACTTTAACTTTTTTCATCCATACCTTAACAGTAAGGGTATTTTTGAACGTTTTTGAAAGATCATGGGTATTTTTTGAACTTTTTAAAGTTTAGGGGCATTATTGAAACAAAATCCATAATTTAGGGGTATTTTCTATAATTTAGCTTTATTTATATCAATATTATGTATTTTGAAAAAAAAAATCTGCACCCAAATTGAAATTTGAATTAGATGAGTGAAATTTAAGATAATTATTATTTTATTTTCTAAAATCCTACATTTTTTATTTTAATTTATGTATTAAATTTTTTTTTCAAGTATAAAGATTTGAATAAGTAAATAAAATGAGAAAATACATTTTAATTATTGTAGCATATTCTTTAGTTACTGCATTTTAATTAATTAATTAGAAATATAAAAAAGCATTCTTGTAATTATACATATTTCATTTCAATTCCATACGTAAGTAAACAACACCAATAGAATTCTGATTAAGATTCTAGTCAACTCCAAGTAAAAAATCTCAAAGGAATCTCATTTTGATTGGGATTGATTTTATCAAATTGATTTTCATTACGATTGGAGCCATTTTCATTACGGGTACATAAACGTAGCCTAATTACAATAAGAACAAAAATAGATCAATAGAAACAACTTATTAATAATGATTTTCAACCGATCTAAATTTACAAAAAATAATTGAATGTGACTGCCACAAAAATATAATAGGGTTAACTACATAAGTAGCCTATTTTAAGAACTAATTTACATAAATGTCATTCTCTAATAAAATTATAGCTTTGTCGCTTTGTCAATGACTCAATTGATTGGAGCCAAAAAGAAGATTGAATTTACATACATGTCCATTTGTAATTATTGAGATTCTGAAAATTAAATATGAAAAAAATAATGTGGTTTATTTCCATAAACGGTTTTGAAATAAACCCAATGGGGTTTATTTGAAAATCAAATCTACAATCAGTTCCAAAATCAAAAGCTTTTTTCGTTTTCCACTTTACAAAAATTTCCCTCTAAATTCACGGTTGGTTTCAACATCTCCCACTTTCGTCTTCACCTTTGTTCAATGCCAAAATCCAAGATAAACCCTAAATCCCTAATTTCCTTGCTCACAGAGTTCTTTGGCGCTAGCAACATCATCAAATTGCTTTACGTACCTCCTCAATCACTAATTTCTTCTTCTCTTTGGATTTTTTTGTGTTATCTTTCGAGTTCTTAGGTTTTGAAATTGTGAATTTTGATGTGGAAATTGAAAATTAATCTTGGATCCATGAGGACAAACCATCAAATTAGGAGGAAAATACTATTTACATGAACAGTTTGCCCAATCAAATTCATATCTGACTAATGTGTTACGAGGAAGAAAAAAAATAGAGTTGTATATATGGGGTTATATAAATTTATGGAGTTATATATATGGGCCGTTATATATTTATGGAGGGAAAAAAAAAAAAAACAAACTAATCTCCCACTAATATATATATATATATATATATATATATATATATATATATATATATATATATGTATTGTAAATATGGCACATGTAAATGCCCATTCCACATGCCCACTTAATATCCATGCCAAGTGGCATTTTCTCCATAGCCAAAGTGTCTTCTATGTGTCCAACAAAGGCCATAGATTGGTGTCCATATGTACCACATCATGCTCTCCAAATTGCCTATAAATAGTGGTTTTTGGTGGATAAATAAAGATATAGATTTTTGGAAAATAAACCTCTCTAATTTCATTTGCTTTTAATTTGCCATAAATCCCTATTATTTGTTTATATTATATATATATACTCCACTTGTATTATTATTATTATTATTATTATTATTATTATTATTATTATTATTATTATTATTATTGTTATTATTATATTATTTGGTAAAGTTTTGGTGCCCGGTTTCGCCTCTCAATTTTACAACACGTTATCAGCACGAGACTCTGTCATTTTTCCCGCTAAAGGTAAGTCTTATAGGTAAGCCATTTTTACGCATTTGGTTTATGTTAAATTTCTAATATGCATATATTATTATTTTTTATAGTGTTATTATGACAAACCTTACAAAGCTAGAATTTGCGGCCCTGGATATTAATGGAAATAACTACTTGTCATGGGTCCTTGACGCTGAGATCCATTTAGATTCTATGAATCTTGGAGAAACAATTAAAGAAGGAAATGATGCATCAAATCAAGAAAAAGCAAAAGCCCTGATCTTCCTTCGCCATCATCTTCACGAGGGATTGAAAATGGAGTATCTTACAATAAAAAATCCCTACGTTCTATGGCAAGGTTTGAAAGAAAGGTACGATCATCAAAAAATAGTTATTCTTCCAAAAGCTCGTTATGATTGGATGCACCTGAGGTTGCAGGACTTTAAATCAGTAAGTGAGTATAATTCCGCACTCTTCAGAATTAGTTCAAAATTAAAATTATGCGGAGAAAAGATTACTGATGTTGATATGTTAGAGAAGACATTTTCCACTTTTCATGTCTCGAATATGCTCCTGCAGTAGCAATATTGAGAGAAGGGTTTTGCAAAATATTCTGAACTTATCTCATGTCTTCTCGTTGCTGAACAAAATAACGAGTTATTGATGAAAAATCACGAATCCCGACCAACTGGAGCAACACCATTCCCTGAAGTGAATGCTGTGAATTTTAATAACCGTGGTCGAGGTCGTGGTCGTGGTCGAGGTCGGGACCGCGGTAGAGGAAGAAATACCTATTTTCGTGGTGGGCATTATAATTTTAAGAAACCCACACGAAGTGATGATCATAAAGGAAAGGCTCCACAAGATAGAAGTTCGAAAGGTGATGAACATAAATGTTTCCGGTGCGGAATGACTGGGCACTGGTCACGTACCTATCGTACGTCAAAACACCTTGTTGATCTCTATCAAGCTTCCCTGAAGGAAAAAGGAAAAGGAAAGAATGTGGAGGTAAATCTTGCCATTCAAGAAGATGATGTGTTTGACCCCTCCAATATGATGCATCTTGATGTAGCTGATTATTTTGAATCTCCTGGAGAGAGAATTGATGCAATCAAACAAGTAGATGATGATTTGTATGAAAATATATAATTAAATACTGTTTAGTATGTTTTTGTTGTTGTTTTGTTTGTATATATATTTAAGACTCTTTGTAATCGTTTTTCTTTTCTTTTCAATGAAGAAATATGAACAATTTCAATATGTTGAGTAACTCGAAAATGAGCAATGAGGATTTATGTCTGGCAGACTGCGCAACTACGCACACGATACTCATAAATAGAAAATATTTTACTAGATTGACAATGCTGGAAGCAAAAGTCAATACTATATCAGGTTTTGCAAATCTGATTGAAGGTTTTGGAAATGCAAACTTTATTTTGCCTAGAGGAACAAGATTTACAATTAATAATGCTCTGTTCTCTAGCAAATCAAAAAGAAACTTATTAAGTTTTAAAGATATACGTGAAAATGATTATCATGTTGAAACTGATTGTAAAAATAATATAGAGTGTCTCTATATAACATCTATTGTTTCACATGAAAAACGTATATTAGAAACACTGCCTGCTTTTTCTTCTGGATTATACTATACTCATATACGAGTAATCGAAAGTTATGCAATAATGAACTCGAAGTTCATGAATCCAGAAATATTCAGTGTTTGGCATGATCGATTGGGTCATCCAGGGTCGATAATGATGAGAAAAATTATTGAGAATTCACATGGACATCCTTTAAAAAGCCAGAAGATTCTTCAATCGAATGAGTTGTCATGTGATGCTTGTTCTCAAGGGAAATTAATTATTAGACCATCACCAGCTAAAGTGGGGTTTGAATCACCTGCATTTTTAGAGCGAATTCAAGGTGATATTTGTGGACCTATTAACCCACCAAGTGGTCCATTTAGATATTTTATGGTATTAATTGACGCATCCAGCAGATGGTCACATGTATGCTTATTATCAAGTCGAAATCTTGCATTTGCAAGATTACTTGCTCAAATAATTAAGTTAAAAGCACAATTTTCTGATAATACAATTAAAACCATTCGACTTGATAATGCTGGTGAATTTACATCCCAAACTTTTAAAAATTATTGTATGTCAATTGGGATAAGTGTTGAACATCCTGTAGCTCACGTTCATACACAAAATGGTCTAGCATAATCATTTATAAAACGTCTGCAACTAATTGCAAGACCATTGCTTATGAGAGCTAAACTTCCTACATCGGTATGGGGTCATGCTATTTTGCATGCTGCATCACTGGCACGTATTAGGCCAGTAGCTTATAATAAATACTCCCCAATGCAATTAGCTTATGGCCAGCAGCCAAATATTTCCCATCTAAGAATTTTTGGATGTGCAGTATATGTACCGATTGCTCCACCACAACGTACTAAGATGGGTCCTCAAAGGAGGTTAGGAATATATGTTGGTTTTGATTCCCCATCAATTATTAAATATCTTGAACCCCTGACGGGTGATGTATTTACTGCACGATTTGCTGATTGTCATTTTAATGAGACAAATTTTCCAACATTAGGGGGAGGAATTAAGAAGTTGGAAAAAGAAATTACATGGAATACATCGTTATTATCTCATTTAGATTCTCGTAGAGATCAATGTGAACTTGAAGTTCAAAAGATAATTCATTTGCAAAATATAGCAAATCAACTACCAGATGCATTCACAGATACTAAAAGTGTGACTAAATCATATATACCAGCTGCAAATGCTCCATAAAAAATTGATATCCTAAAGGAACAAGTTGTCAATAATGAGTCTGGAGCACGCCAGAAGCGTGGTAGACCAATAGGTTCTAAAGATAAAAATCCTCGAAAAAGAAAAGTAGTTGAGAATCAAAATGATTCAATAAAAGGTATGGATGTTCCAGAAGAAATCCAGAATACAACTACTCAAAAGAGTATTGGTGAAAATCAAACGCTTGAGGATAATAATGAAATTTCTATAAACTATGTTACAACAGGAAAGAGATGGAACCGAAATGATATCATTATTGACAACATTTTTTCTTATAATGTTGCTCACGATATTATTCATGAAAGTGACGATTTTGACCCAAAATCTATCAAAGAATGTCAACGTAGAAAGGATTGGCCGAAGTGGAAAGAAGCAATCCAAGCAGAGTTGAACTCACTTTCAAAACGTGAGGTTTTTGGACCAGTAGTCCCAACACCGGAAAACGTCAAACTTGTGGGATATAAATGGGTATTTGTAAGGAAAAGAAATGAAAAGAATGAAGTCACAAGATATAAAGCGAGACTTGTTGCACAAGGATTCTCGCAAAGGCCTGGTATTGATTATGAGGAGACATATTCTCCTGTGGTGGATGCAATAACGCTAAGATATTTGATTGGTCTGACTGTATATGAAAAGCTTGATATGCATCTAATGGATGTAGTCACGGCGTATTTATATGGATCTCTCGATAATGACATTTATATGAAAATCCCGAAAGGATTTAAAATACCAGAAACATATGAATCAAGTTCTCGGGAATTGTATTCAATAAAGTTACAGAGAGCATTATATGGATTAAAACAATCAGGACGAATGTGATATAATCGCCTGAGTGAATATCTGTTGAAAGAAGGATACCAAAATAATCCAATATGTCCGTGCGTTTTTATAAAGAAATCTCAGTCAAGATTTGCTATTATAACTGTATATGTTGATGACTTAAATATAATTGGAACTCTTGAAGAGTTATCCAAGGCAATAGAATATCTTAAGAAAGAATTCGAGATGAAAGATCTTGGAAAAACAAAATTTTGCCTTGGTTTGCAAATTGAACATTTAGCAGATGGGATATTTGTTCATCAATCAACTTATACAGAGAAAATCTTAAAAAGATTCTATATGGATAAAGCACATCCATTGAACATTCCAATGGAAGTTCGTTCACTGGATATAAAGAAAGATATATTTCGACCTCGAGATGACAATGAAGAACTACTTGGTCCTGAAGTACCATATCTTAGTGCAATTGGTGCACTTATGTATTTGGCTAATAACACAAGACCAGATATTGCATTTTCAGTAAATTTATTAGCTAGATATAGTTCATGTCCTACAAAAAGACATTGGAACGGAGTTAAGCATGTACTCCGATATCTTCGAGGGACAATTGATATGGGTTTATTTTATTCTAACAAATCAAAGTATGATCTAGTTGGTTATGCAGATTCTGGTTATCTATCTGATCCACACAAAGCTAGATCTCAGACAGGTTATCTATTCACATGTGGAGGAACTGCTATATCGTGGCGATCAGTGAAACAGACTATAACGGCCACTTCTTCAAATCATGCTGAAATCCTCGCTATTCATGAAGCAAGTCGAGAATGTGTATGGCTAAGATCGATGACACAACACATTCATGAGACATGTGGCTTGTCTTCAAGTAAACATCTTCCAACGATGTTATACGAAGACAACACAGCATGTATAGCTCAAATCAAGGGAGGATATATCAAAGGAGATAGAACAAAGCATATCTCACCAAAGCTCTTCTATACTCATGATCTTGAAGAAAATGGCGATATCACTGTACAACAAATTTGTTCAAAAGATAACCTGGCTGACTTATTTACAAAGGCATTACCAACTGCAACCTTCGATAAATTAGTATATAGCATTGGAATGCGGCGACTCAAAGACTTTAAGTGATGTCTCCATGAGGGGGAGTGAATATATTATAGTAAACTATATAAAATATGTACTCTTTTTCCTTCACTAGGGTTTTTTTTTTCTCCCATTGGGTTTTTCCCTAGTAAGGTTTTAACGAGGCATATTTTATAAATGGGCATTTAAGGGGGAGTATTGTAAATATGGCACATGTAAATGCCCATTCCACATGCCCACTTAATATCCATGCCAAGTGGCATTTTCTCCATAGCCAAAGTGTCTTCTATGTGTCCAACAAAGGCCATAGATTGGTGTCCATATGTACCACATCATGCTCTCCAAATTGCCTATAAATAGTGGTTTTTGGTGGATAAATAAAGATATAGATTTTTGGAAAATAAACCTCTCTAATTTCATTTGCTTTTAATTTGCCATAAATCCCTATTATTTGTTTATATTATATATATATACTCCACTTGTATTATTTGTTTATATTATATATATATACTCCACTTGTATTATTATTATTATTATTATTATTATTATTATTATTGTTATTATTATATTATTTGGTAAAGTTTTGGTGCCCAGTTTCGCCTCTCAATTTTACAACAATATGGATATATTTCTCAAAACCAATTTTTTCTATGAGATGAAGGTTGTTGTCTTTTTTCGGTAAACACTGGTGGCGATACCGGTAAGAAAAAAATAGTTTTGTATTCTAATGTCTATTTTTTACAGTATCTTATTTGTTCTTTCATGGGTTTTCTTGTGTTCGAACGTTGCTGGTGAAAGAGAGGAGTGTCGAGGTACTTAATGGGGAGACCTTTGAACAACGTCTAGCTACTCGCGAGCAACTCTAGCGGCAGTAGGTTTTTTGAAAATAGTATGTTGTGGCGGCATCAATAACGTTCTTCATGGTTGTATATTTGTTACATACCATGCATATATTTCCTAAATGTATGGGTATATTTAATAATATGAGGTATATATTTTGCATCAATTTTTTTTTTTGGAAAAGATATAGATATATACCGAGTATAGATTTGCAAATGACATGATGGTATTGACAAACAAATATACCGTGTATATATTAATTTAATAGTATCACTTGTATACTATTGTGTTTGTGATTATATGTATGATAAAAAAAAACAGTATATGTGGTTACAATAAGCAAAACAAAGAAACTGTATACATGGTATATATGAGGTATATATGGAGTTATATATGAATGTCACAATGAAAGATGAAATAATCTATAATATATTAAAAAGCAAGCATATTTGAAAAACTTTTTAAAACTATTTTGCCCCTATTATTTTTAATGAATTACAAATATGTCATTTTCTTTAAGACTATCATATCCATTGTATTTTGCAATAATTACAAATATATCATTTTATTTGATTATCCAATCCTTTTTAGTTTTAATAATTAATAATTTATTTATAAAATTCCTTAAATTTTGCCAAGGAACAAAGGAACAATAAAAATTATTTATAACTGAAAAATTAACTACAACATTTAAAATCATTAGGCTACAACATTAAAATTCATTATCTTAAATAAGAGCAGTTATACATTTATGTCTTCTTATTACTATTATTATTAAAATAAAAATACATAACTAATAAAATTCTACATAAATATATAAAATGATGAATAATAGATGGCAGTTACAAATTTACACATAATTGTCATTATTATTAAAATAATAACAGATAATAGATAACTATTAAAATTCCACATAACATATAAAAACACACCATCTTCGAAACAAACTCAAATCCAATTATGGGATAGTGCATGATGAAGACCGATGTCAGGTATGCACTCGCCCTCAATTAATTTTTTTTAATTTTTGTATTATTTATTTTTATACATTTGGAATACATTGTTCACACGTTTCTTTCTTTTTAATTTTTTTTTTTTTTTTTATAGATTTAGCAACACAACTCACTTTTTTTTTAGAACACATTGCTCATGCTTCTCAAGAAAATAACATTAATCTTCCCACTATTCAAGGATATACAATGTGCAGCGACTGACAAACAAAGAAGATCAAAGAAGTTGAATATCAATAGATGATGAATGACAAAGATATATATCATTAGACGAGCGGCAAGTGAAAAGCGATGAATTAACAAAATGAGAGAGACTTTGACGAGGGAGAGGTGGTCATTTGTCAACAATCCCAGTAGAGAGAGAATGTAAAGGTGAAATGAGATTTGAGAAAAAAGTGAAGGTGATTACGGTTTTGTAAAATATATTGGCTACAATTTACAAAATAACTTTGAATAATTTATACATATACGTACATGGTACATATTATATTATATTTTCACTTGGTGTAGAGAGAGAATGTGTGACTTTCTTTGTTGTTCTTTTTTTTTTTTTTGTAAAATAATTATACACATACATACATGGTACATATTATATTATATTTTAGTCGCTGGGTGTGGTTTATATAATAATTGTCTTTAAACAACTTAGATAAGTTTGAATAAATTAGCACGATTGGTTCGATTAAATGGCCAAACTTTCTTGATTGGTTCAATTCGATTTATCGGTTTAACTCAATTTTCTACACTCTTCACGACATCAATGAAATAACACACACACACACGGTACACACACACACGGCACACACACACAGAAAACTTAATTACTACGAATTTCTACTTCGCCATCATGTTTACAATTATATAGGAACTAAAAAATAGTTTTAAAAACATAAATTAAAGGCCACAAATGTTATTTCCAATTCTTGATAATAAATAGTTCCAAAATTATACCCCCGCTATAAAATTATAAATTGTGATGTTAAATAGGTAGTAAAGAAATTGAATTTTATAGAATGAATAAGTAATTAAATTACAACTCAAAAAAAGTAAGTAATTAAACAAAAATTATATAAATTAAAGAATGTTATTAATGTATTAATACTTTTTAAAGTTAATGTATTAACCTTTTTTTAAAAAAAATAAAATGTATTAGCCAAATTAATTATATTGGGATCCATTTCAATTATATGATCTTATATTTACTTCATTTCATAAATTTTCATTCGTATTTTTAAGTTTATAACTTCACCTAAGAACTCAAAAAAAAAAAAAAAAAAACAAAAAACTTCACCTACAAGTAAATAAAATAAAACTAGCTTAAACAATTCTATAATACGTTAACTATCTGCATTTATAGACTCAACATACATGTTAAACAAAAAAAAACATTTTATCAATCTTACTATAAGTTGTCTATGTTAAATGCAAACATGTTTTATTATAAAATAAATAAATATAGAAATCAATCCTAATTCATTATAAAAGTAATTATGCTCAATAACATTTTATTCAAGTTTTGTTAATAATTTTATTAGAATTAAAAAATACACGTGCAATGCACGTGGTAACACTCTAGTATATATAAATGTAGTATATATGTTGGATCATATTAATTTAATATTATCACATATATTGTTATGTTTGCGACAATATGTATGACAAAAAAACTCAATATCTATGCTACAATAAGCAAAACAAAAAAAAAATTGTGTACATGGTATATATGAGATATATATGAAGTTATATATAAATGTCAAAATGAAAGTAAATATGTTAAATCAAAAATTATTATTTTTTAAAATTAGACATGTAATAAAGAGATGAAAATGTTTGCCTTGAATGATAACTTGGATGAACTTTTCAATTGGAAAATTTTGAAAGTTGAGACCAAAAACAAAATCATTTTTGAAAAATCATTATTATGAAGTACTATGAGTAAGAATTAAAACAATAGATTTTAAAAAAATAAATTTATCATAAATATATGAAATAATTATCTTAAATACAAGTATGTATATATTAGAAAAGTATAAATTTAAAATGGAGAATTAAATATAGAGATGATATTAAATGAGGTTAAAATTGTAAGAAAAAAAAAGACAAAAATTCAACTAAAGTTAAAGCTGAAAATTTTGACTACGCTGTACCCAAATATTGTGCAGCTCACTTTATAACTACAAGAAAAAGAAATTTGTGGTTGTAAATTGGATTGCATTAACACTTGAGTGAATATAGTCATTGAAATACGTGGTTTGGCCTAATTTCTGAAGATAATACTATCTACTGATATCATTGGATGTAGATTCACATTCTCTAAGGCAGCTAATATAAGTTCAGAGTCAATGATTTCTCCCACATTCAAGTGTAAAATTCCCGATCAACGGTCAACTTGTTCTAGCTTTCTCCAGATTTACCCGTAAATTATCGAATTGACTGATTTGAGTTTGGACTTGACAGCATTTACAGACTTATCTCGTCGACAAACTCTTGGGTGTTGGTCTCGGAGGAGCCGCCGTCCGCCGCGGCCTTCTCCGCCGCATTCTTCCATTTCAAAGCGTTTTCTCTGAGCTCCTTCGCCTTGGGCCCAACAGTGGCATCCCTCAGGCATTTCTCAAACTCATCTCTCAGCACAACTCTCTTCTCCGACTCGCCGCGGCTCAGCCGGAGCCCAACCCCGAACTCATCCACCAAAAATTTAGCGTTGGTGACCTGATCCCCCCACTGCGGCAGCACCAGCACTGGCACGCCGGAGCTCAGAGCCTCCACCGACGAGTTCCATCCACAGTGAGTAACAAAGCAAGCAATCGAAGGGTGGGACAGAACCTTCTGCTGTTGACTCCATTTCACAATCTTTGCTCTCTCCCCTGCTTTCTCCAAAAACCCATCTGGAAGCACATGCGGTTGCAGCCCCAAACAATCCGCCATGTCCTTCGGCAGCGGCTTCATCACCCACAAGAACGAAAACCCAGAATTGCAGAGCGCGTGTGCCATTTCGTCAACTTGCTTCTGGCTCAAATGAACTATGCTTCCGAACGAAATATAAACCACCGAATTTTCGGGCTTCGAATCGAGCCACTCGAAGCAATCGTCCGCCTTCAGGAAATCGCCGGAGAGAGCGGCCTTTTTATTGTCGTCGGGAAATTTCAGCGTTTTGAACAGAGGACCAATCGGCTTAACAGGGCAAATTGTCGACATGTGGTCGATTACGTCTTTCTCGAGCTCTTCGAAAGTGTCCATCAACACACAGAATGGGATCGACACGTTTCGAAATTGTTGCAGAATTGACCGGCCAATTGCCTTGTACTCGCCGTAGGGGTGCAAGAAGCTTGGGATTTCATCGTGCTTCAGCAGCGGGAGTGAGGGCAGTTGAACTTCACAGTAGGGATCGGATTCAGAAGGGAAATCCACGGATTTACGAGAATAGTGATAATAAATGGAGAAAACAGAGCAAGATTGAACCCAGAGAATAGAACAGCGGATTCCAAAATCTTTAGCCACATCACAAACCCAAGGCACAAAGGGGTTCCCGATTAGACAAGAAACCGGTCGATTCTCTCCGGTACGGTTTTTGAGCATCTGGGAGACCGCCGGCTCGCCGGAGAGCTCGAGCTGCGGCAAGTAGAGGTCCAAGTCCCTGCGCCTGGGGTCGTCGAGTTCCCAACCGTCGTCCCAGAATTCGAAGTCAATGAAACCGGCACCGACGGGGGAAGGCTGGTCGCCAATGCTGCCGGCGTTTTTGAGGCTGAGGCCGAAGTCGAGGGTGGTGGAGATGGTGATGTAAAGGCCTTTGGAAGCAAGCTTTTGGCCAAGACGGAGCGTGGGGTTCATGTGGCCTTGGCCTGGGAAGGTGACAAGGAAGACATGGCAAGGGGCTTCGGACTCCGCTGGCATTTTTTTTTTCTCTTTTCTCTCTCGCTTTTGAGCTTCTAAAATGGCAATCTCTATAGAATGAGGAGAAATGGAAGGAATTTTCTGGTCTTTTTATAAAGCTCCGGGACTTGTTCTTGTTCTTATTTATGGCCACCCAGCAACTCACGACATCACAATTTGATTATCTTATAAAAACGGTTGAATATGAATTTAATAATTTTAATGATCCTAATAATTACTGGACTTTTTTTTCTGTATTTAAGGGAGAAAAACTTTCACATTATGACAACCTCATCTAATAAATGGGCCCCTCAGGATTTATATCATGTGACGTGACGTCACTGAATAAATAGGAAAAAAAAAATCATAGTATTTTCTGATCATCTCAAATTTGGTTGTCTTGATCTTGGGATAACCATTCCGTTCAAGAATTAGGCTTGGGTTACTTACTACCAAGGAAATGGAATGAAATCAATTGGATTTATTGGTTTTTTTTTTTAAGTACAACAGGAGTATAGTGATTTGAACCTCCCACCTTAATGCTTTGTTTGGCATCAAGAATTTGAAGAAAATGATTTTAAATTTCAAGATTTAAAAAGATGAAAATGATTTGAAATTCTCAATTTTATTTGGAACTCAAAAGATTTTAATTGAATTTAAATCAGTAAAATGTAAAATTTCTTGTTTGGATGCTAAGAGGAAATGAAAAGAAAATAAGTATTTTACAATTATACCCTTCTAATTATTTATAAATTAAAATTTTATTATATATTTTTATTAAAAAAACTCATTAAAAAACCAGTTATTAGAAAAACCGTTGGATGTGGATTACTTGGTCCAATTATTGGATGAAGATGCCTCATTGTGGCTCTCCCCCAAAATTCTACCACGTCCTTTCTTATTTTTTATTTTTAATTTCTTATAGTATAACCCCCCCCCCCCCCCCCCCCCCCTTTTTTTTTTTATGGTTTTTCTTCCAAGTTTTTTCAGCTGATTTTAACTGATTTCTTTTTTTTTTCTTTCATTTTTTAAATTGATTTTAAAGTTGTATTGTTTTTCATTTTTATTCCATAAATTTTTACTGACCACATTAAACTTTTTTTTAAAAAAAACAATGCTCTGACTCTCTAACTAAAATTGTAACTGTCATTCTAATCAATTGCAATGTTTGATTTTTTTAAAAAATAATTTACTAAATTTGATAAATTATTCTTGCCAAACAAATTATTTTATTCATTAAATTTAGACTTGATCAACAAATTTTAAAAAAAAAAATTGAAAAAAGAGATCAATTTTGAGTGGAACTCAATCACAAAAAAAAAAAAAAGAAAAGAAAAAAAAAGGTATATGTGTATATAAACTAAAAAAAATTGACCTCTTTTCTCCTTCTTCCATTATTTGATCATTAAAATTGAAAATGTATAAGAGATGTTAAATTAATGTTAATATCAATTTGAAAAAAAAAAAAAAAACATTAGAACCAATTTGAAAAAAGAGAGAATAAAAGAAAATCAATTAAAATAAGCTAGCTTTTCTAAAAATGTGGGAGAGAATTAGAAACTATAAAAAGAAAACAAAACAAAAAAGATATAAAAGAGAAAAAGAGAAAATATAGTTATACTATTACTATAAGAAATTTAAAAAAAAAAAGAAAAAAGAAAAAAAGAGACACATGGCAGGAATCTGGGAGAGAGCCACAATGAGACGGCTTCCTCCAATAATTTCTCCTCTACACATCCCTGCTTTCTCTTTCACCCTTTTTTGCTATTTCTATGGTCTATCATCTCACAACATTGTAGCAACCACAACCACAACCATGCATGGCCACGCCCACACACCCCTATCATGTTATATAAATCTAAATATAATACGTCGATTTTCATTTGATAAAAAAAAAGTCTATTTTTCTAAATTTTTTTTCTTGTGAAAATATAAAAATCATGTTATCATATCAATTAAAGATATAATATTTATTTAATTAATTAAACTATTTTAATTTTTAAAATACTTTAACTTTATAACCTTTGTATTAGTTAAATATAGAAAATTAAGTTCAATAGTAATTTTGATAATAAGTAGTAAATAACTTTTGTTAGCACAACAAGTTATAAATTATTAAATAATCAATTGATAACATTTTCTTTATGATTAATTTTATGTTAGATATATTTGCATAAAAAATTTGTTTATATTTGTTCACTCTTTGGTAAACAGTCTGAAAATATTTTCATGAATAATTAAATATTTATTCTATAAAATAATTATTGGAAGAAAATTGAGTGGGCAAATGTATTAAAAATATTTTATTTATTATTAAAATAATACTCCCTAATTTCATAATAAAAGTTACATGTAATATATAGTTTTTATTACTTTAATTAAACAATTTATATTATTTATTACAAATTTTAAATTTACCAACCAAATACACTTTTAATAAACTCAAGTCAAACAAATTAGAATTCAAACACAAACTTAGACTTAATATTATCCAAACACTGGTTTAACAAATTCAGATTTAACAAACCTATTTTATGTACTATCCAAACACAGACTTAACAAACTCAAACTTAATAATCTTAGGCTTAATAAACCAAGGCTTAACAAATCACCTAAAACTACGAACAAAACAACTCATTATCTCCTTCACTCCCCGGCAGGTACACACTGATTCTTTTCTTTTCTCTTGTTTCCCTTTATGTGGCTGCCATTGTTGGTCGTCCGTCGTCGGCATGCCCTCACCGACACTTTTCTTTCTTCTCTTCTTATATCCCTCTCCTCTGCAATCTCTCGCCCAATTCTTGCCATTGAAGTCTGCTCGGATCAATTATTTTTCCTTTTTTGGTCTTTTTTATTTCTTCGATTCAACAACATCAAAATAAGGTAAATTTGAAAATGGGACAATTTCAATTTAAAATCCTGCCAAATTCGAGCTATTTTGGATGTAAATTTTTTTTGGACAATACAAGATTTTAAATCATTTTGAATTTTAAATTCCATTGTTTTAATTCATACCAAACACCAAAAATGATTTTCAAATCTATTTTGATTTGAAATCAAAATAGAGGGTAAGGGAAGGAGTACATCATAATTACCATTGAGCTAATCTCACTTTGGGGCTTTGGTGCTATTTTTGTAGAAATTAGAATCAAAATCAGATGATGTTTACCATAAAATATTTAGAATTAAATAGGAATTCATACTTTCGATCTTTGAGGTTTAGAGTTAGTGGCGGATCCAAAACTTAATGTTAGAGGGGTTAGATAAAAATAATTTTATGATAAGAAAATGAGTACATCCTAATTACCATTGAGCTAAGCTTACTTTGGCGTTCTTGTGCTATTTAGTAGAAATTGGATTCAAAATTGGAGGATGTTTACCATAAAATATTTGGAATTGAAATAAGAATTCATACTTTTGAGGCTTGGAGTTAGATGTCTATTTGATCTTGGAAGTTTCAAAAGACACACTTTAGTACATAAAATTTGAAAAATGGCGCTAAAGCTTCCTTATCTCAATTTGACAGTTTGTTGACTTAATGGATAGTAATTAAACTTTGATTACAATAAAATTTTGCTTATGGGACTGCTGACATAGTCATCTTCTTATTCTTTTCTCTCATTTCCCTTTTCTCCTTCCTCCTCTCTCCTTCTCCCTTCTTTCTCCAACAGAAGTTTAGGATCTAGAATCTACGAGGAACTATTGTTCGTTTTAGATCGAAAATGAACTAATTGTTTGTTCCTATAGGCTTTGTTTGATAACCATTTGATTTTTAATTTTTGAAAATTAAGCCTATAAATATTACTTCCACTTATGAATTTCCATGTTTTCTTATCTACTTATAAATATTACTTCCACTTATGTTTTCAAAAACCAAGTCAAGTTCTGAAAACTAAAAAAGATAGTTTTCAAAAACTTGTTTTTGTTTTTGGAATTTAGCTAGAAACTCAAACATTTCCTTAAGAAAAATGAAAACTATTGTAGAGAAGATGAAAACCATTGTAGAGAAATTGTGAGAAAACTAACATTATTTTTGTTATTGCCAAAATCTGGCCAAGGGAAATCTCACCTGACTTTCAAATAAGAGCAACTGTAAATTTGTAATTGTGAGAGGAAGAGGTGACCTGCAAAAGAGAAAAAGCTAAGGACTGGGGTGATGCTTGCCACTCCAGCTCTGATACTTAAGTCAGATACGAAGAAAAATGTAGCAAGCTATAATTTAAAGAATGAGGGTAGAAGGTACCTTTCTTTGAGTCATAATGGTATATTTATAGGATCATTGACCTAGGTTTTCCATATTCATTTTCAGATAAGGAATAAAAAGGGTTTCCTCTCCTTCTATCTAGGAAAATGTTAATCTATGAGCCTATAAGATTTTCTTGAGCTCATTTCTCTTTTGGCTTTTATCATCTTGACTTTTATCTTGCCTTAACCTTATTAGGTCCAAATTTACCCATCACAATTTTCAAAAAATCAAAACTAAAAACTAAGGCTCCGTTTGATAACCATTTGGTTTTTGGTTTTTAGTTTTTGAAAATTAAGCTTGTTTTCTCATGATTTCTCTACAATAGTTTTTATTTTTTTTAAGTAAATATTTAAATTATTAGTCATATTCCAAAAAAAAAACACAGGTTTTTAAAAACTTTTTTTTTATTTTTCAAAACTTGGCTTGATGTTTTACAACATTGGTAGAAAATAGATAGCAAAACAGGAAGAAATAGTATTTATAAGCTTAATTTTTAAAAATTAAAAATTAAAAATCAAATAATTATTAAATAAGGCCTAAATAATTATTAAACGGAGTCATAATGTTTAATTAGCATGAGAGAGTTGTTTGTTCTTATCGTTCCCACCACTTCTCCAGACTTTGAAGTTCCTGTTCATAGGAATGCCTCTTCTCCGACATACCACTTCTTCATCTTGTTCCTATTGCTTGTTCCTCGAAGTTCCCACCGCTTATTCTTCGTCACTGCTTGCCGCTTTGTTGATAAGAAGGGAAGTTTATTACAAATCTAGAACTTCGATGTGGAGTCGAGCAGCGGCAACGTCGATGACCACTTAAAGGACAGAGAGAAGAAAATAGCCATGTGACCAGTCCAATCAACAAAATTGTCAAGTCATCAAAGTTTAATGACCTTATTAATAGCCACATCATCATTTCGTTAGTCAGTCAAGTAATGATCCATTTAAAATCATTTTACAAACCTCTTGGATTAATGAGTTTTTTCTCAAATTTCATGGATTAAATAGACATAAACCTCCAACCTTATGTATCAAAACTGTATTTTGCCCATATTATAAATATTAGAATACCACTTGCCTATTTATAGCTAACTAAAAAATGTTAAATTATAAATTTGGTCTTTATAGTTTGGAGAAAGTTAAAATTTAGTCCCTATAATTTTAAAAGTTAGAATTTCCTCCTTATGGTTTGATAAAACTCTCATAAATAGTTCATTTCGTAAGGATTATTTATGAGAGTTTTATCAAACCATAAGAACAGATTTTTACTCTTAAAATCATAGAGACTAGATTCTAACTTTCTCAAAATCATAGGGACTAAATTTATAATTTAACCTTAAAAATACATTAGCTAAATAATATATAGAATAACTTTTATTAAAATTATAATAACTGGTAGTAATTTTAATTTAAGTCTCTTAACTATTATTATTATTTTTTTTTTGAGAATAGGTCGAAATATTATTAAGCACAAAGATTGTTAAGGGTTACAACGGGAGAAATAACAGGAGAAAATAAATTCATTATCCAATCCGGAAAATCGTTTGTCCACAACATGGGACATCCATGTTTATATTCAACCTAATATTTAGTTGGTAACTATCTACAACTAGTTTGATGGTTTATAAAAACTATCAAATACATCTTGAACAATTGTTTAAATTGAAATCCAATATCTAAATCTGCTACCAAACACATATCTGAAAACATAAAATACAATTGTATTTTCATTGAATTCCTTGTTTTCAAATTTCTATTTTCAGATCACAAACCGAATTTTTGTTTTCATAGTTCATCTCAATTAATTTTTTTTTGGTTAATTTATAAATTTGGTTTTTGAATTTTGAATTTTTTTTAATTCAACATTTGGAGGTTAGAGCGATTCGAACCTCTGACCTCTTAGTCGATGGTATATCCATTTAATTCATAAATTATAAATGTTTTTGTTTCAAACAAATAAGGTTTATAAACTAGAGAATGGATTAAAGTGATAGTTCAGTGGTAATTGACATGTATCATCGATCAAGAGGTTAAAGATTCGAATATCCCACTCTAAATGTTGTGGAACTTAAAAAAAAACAAAGAAAATAGTGAATGAGAATATTTTATTCCAAGCAATCTTTTATACCCATGGGCAAGGGTATTGCATAGTCTTCCAATTTTGTGGGTTTTCTCTAGACCCACTACCGTTTTTTTTATATAATTTTTTTCTTCTTTTTTGTTTATTTTTTCTTTTAAATATACTTATTTACATTATTTTATTATATTTAATTAATTTTAAATTAGTAGCATGATTAAATTAAATTTATAAATGGGCCACATAAAAAGTAATTGATAATAATATACTTATTCAACTGTAATAAACTATCAATATTAGCATACTAAGATTAAATATTGTTGAGCGATTAATTAATTTTTATTTTTTCTCCCTGCGAGGATAAGTCTCAAACGGGATAAGAAATCCCTAATTAAGCAAGGAATGGAGAAGGGAGCGGAAAGAAAAAACTTTATCCTTACCTAAACGGGGATGAAAACGGAGAATATATTACTCATCCCTATTTCTGTTCTCCGTTTCCTCGAAAATATAGTATCTATCCATATCTTCATTCTCATCTCTGTTCCATTTAATATATATATGATAACATTATATTTGAATCATTTGTGATTGTGGATGATAATATTTAAATTTAAAGTTTTATTGTTTAATGACTTATGAAACATTGTATGAATAATTTGATATATTTGAAACATTTTAAATTCTTATGTTGGATAATTAAACATGAAATATCATTTTGTTTTTATTAAGAGATTTTTTTGGGTAAGAAATTAACCATTTAAAATAAAGATTTCTAGTGAACAATCAACAATTTAATTAAAAATTTCTTTAAAAGTTCATCTAATTGAAATTAAAAAAAAAGAAAAAAACTAAATGAAAATAATTATTTGCAAGAAATCGGCTCGCATGAATTTTCTACGGACAATATCTATCCTCATTCTTGCAAAATTAAATGGAAAATGAAACAAGACAGGTGAAACAAGACAGGTGAAACAAGACAGGGATGGAACCGTGGGGACCTCTCTATTAGTCTTATTAAACAAATATACGTAATTTTTTGCCATCCAAACCAGATAATATTTCAAGTACATGTACAACCAAACGAAGCAATCTATGATATATTGAATATCTGTTTAAGGTTGAGGTGGCCATCAAGTAAAACCTCACTTAGTTTTTTTTTTTTTTTTTTAAAAGTCAAACCTAACTTTACCACTCATTTGAAAAGACAAAAAACCAAAAAAAAAGAAAAGAAAAGAAAGGTTAAGGGGACATCCATGTAGTAGTTAAAAACAATGGCTAGAAATGAGCCATGTCGCACCAACCAATCTCATTCACATGAAAAAATAGTACTATCATAATATAGAAAATTTTTCATACTACTCTCATTTATTGTTTATCATATCAACATTCTTTTAAAAATTATGTGGAATTCACTAGTATTAAAACATAGTGTAAACAAATGGAATATAATACTCTCGTAGTACTAGAAATTTTCTCCATCCATATATTCCCAACTCATAGCTACAATCTTCTCTATTCCAATTTCCAAGTTCAAAAAAAATTAATGCCTTGAATATGATAAGACTTTTTCATTCATGAGTACTGACTTTGTTCTTGGAAATTGCATGTATTACCTATGGTGACATGACATGTTCTACCGAGATGCTTTTGGATTTCGTTTGGAAAATTTGGTAATCGTTTCATTCTTCTTTCCTTTTGTTTGTTTGTTTGATTGTAAACTATAAAGATGAGAAAAACTAAACCAGGCTCACGACGTTGTAGTTTTGTTCATTTTGAATAGGTCTATTTGTTCTATTTCACTAGCAATGACGTGTGTGTTTCCCATGTTCCGGACAAATTTTATTTGGGAAATTGTGGCAAAGAGCACATTTTCAACCATATATTTCATAAATGTCTCATTTTAAAAAAAATTATCAGCTCTAGCATAACTCATATTTATGAGATCAATTTATTTCATTTGTATCCTTACAATTTTTGCATATATTTATAATATTGTTATAATTATCATTTATTGTTTCCATAATTAAATCATTCAATTTAGGTAATTAATGTTACCATTACTTACATGAATATATTTTTTGTAATAGTAAATATTTATTCTTCCATGTTTTACCATTCGAATTAGGTTAGAATTTCTTGTTACCATTAATAACCATGCTCCATTATTCTAATTGATGGTCTTCTCCACCGGCGTTCTTCTCCGATTGTGGGTTCAATTGTCGTGTACAGATTTTTGTTCTCCAAAATGAGTAAGCTAGTCTTCTTCCTTATTCCTTCTTCTTTGTTTTTCATTTGGTTTTTTTTTTTATTTAAATCTTATATTTTAGACTAAAGAAAGCAGTATGGATAGTTTCTTTACATAAAAGTATATTATATATACGTATGTATATAATTCTATTATATTTTATGTAGGCAATAAATATAGTTATATTTATAGACATATATTATATAAACATAGGTAAATAATCGTCATATATTTTGTATTGGTAATAATCCTATTAATTTTGAGATGACCTTACAATATATAGCTATAATGTCATAACATGGTCTATCCATTTTATACATACTGTATGTAATATATAATGTTCAATGAGTTCCTAAATATATACTGTGTTGTATATTGTACCAATACATATATATGTTGAGGTATATAATATATACATCAGCATGTAATCATTTTATATGTTTGGGATAACATGATACTCCTAATATATTCTCATATATATATTATATATACCCTACTATATTTTCATATATATAATATATATATACCCCTTACGTATGAAGAATGGAACTGTTGATAATGGAAATGGTTGTCTAGTTTTTAAAATCCCTAGATTTTAGGAGGAAAATCGTAAAAAACTTTCATCTATTATATTCCTTATACAAAATTAATGGTGTTTGGAGGGAATGATATAGGTTTCAACGTTTATGGAAAGTATCCTTATATTTTATTTTTATTTTATATATAGAGAGAGCAATAAATAGAGGGGTAAATGAGTAATGTTCCTCTAGATTTAGCTTCTATTTGGCTTGAAAAGTGACAAAGCCAATATTAATAACAAAACGTGCCATTTGTGTAAAATTGGGTTCCAAATATGCCATTCATGTAGTTAACCCATTTTATTTCTTACGTTTCAAAATATGGATAAGAGTTTCTATCTTTTTTTTGTTCGAACATGATTAAGGGTCCATTTGGCCCATGGAGTAGGAGTTGGGGGGAGTGGACATATTAAGTCCAGTCCCCGTTTGGCCCACAGGTTTGCTTAACCAGGATTTTATTTTGCAACTCCTCGGACTTCAACAGTAAACACTATTGAAATCCGCACACAACCCCATAGACAGCATGCGATTTGCAACCTTTTTTGTATTCTCTCATCTTCGATCTTCTATCATCTTCTCTTTTCTCTCTCATGCGAGGTCTGTTTTCTTCTCTTTAGCGAAATCTTTGTGGTATTGTTTGCTTCGCATTGTCTTTCCTCCTCATCGTTCTTCTGTCTTGGGCGAGGTCCCACTCCCATACCTAATCTGTCGATTTCACTATTTTTTCCCCAACGTTTGAAACCCTAACCGTAGATCTGATTTCTTCTTTCGTAATCTGTCGATTTGAATATTTTTTTCTGCAATATATGCAACTCTAACCATGGATTTGTTGTTTTTTTTTCACCGAATAGATGAAACCCTAAGCATATCCTTTTGTTTTGTGTTTTGGATCTATGGCTAAAACCCACTCGCCCCTTCAAACAACCATTGCGTAGAGTCCCTTACCGCTTTTTCGTTTCTATTTTCTCATCTAAAGTTTCTTGGCTCATTTCTTTCGGTCTGTGATGCTGCATGTTTCGTCTGAATGACCATAGGACAGATTGCTTAGTAGGGGACTTCTACATTAGTTTGAAGCTTGGTGGGTGGGTCTACTCACAACAGGTTCGTTCTCTATCCCTTTTTAAACTGGTCGATGATGAGTACAAACCCCTCTCTCTCTCTCTCTCTCTCTCTCTCTCTCTCTCTCTCTTTATATATATTATGAAACTGATTTTGTTAGGACTTTTCTGATTCTGATTTCGTTTGGGCTTATGTGATTACTTCCATATCGTGCTATCTGTTCTGTCCTCAATATGTTGAATTGGATTTCAATTCCCTGGTTGTGTGTTCATCTTTGCTCTTCGTCTGTTTTGCTCTATGTTTTTTGGTTAAATTGAATTCTAATCCCCCCAGTTATGTGTTCATCTATGTTCTGTCATATGTTTTGGTCTCTATTTTTAGGTTGAATTGAATTTTAGTCCCCCGGTTGTGTGTATACCTATGCTCTGTCCTCTGTTTTGCTATTTGTTTTTGGGTTAAATTGAATTTTAGTCTCCCGATTGTGTGTATACCTATGCTCTGTCCTCTGTTTTGCTATTTGTTTTTGGGTTAAAATGAATTTTAGTCCCCTAGTTGTGTGTATACCTATGCTCTGTCCTCTGTTTTTCTCTCTGTTTTTGGGTTAAAATAAATTTTAGTCCCCCGGTAGTGTGTATACCTATGCTCTGTCCTCTGTTCTGCTATCTATTTTTGGGTTAAATTGAATTTTAGTCCCCCCAGTTGTGTGTACATCTATGCTACGCCCTCTTTTTTGCTCTCTGTTTTTTGGTCAATTTGTTCAGTGTAATTCAATTAATTTGAACCATATTTGATACTTCGTTGTGCTCAGCCCTTTCATATGAAATCTAATTCATATGAATGAATAATCTACCTCTAAGGCCGGTTTACTTCAAGTTACTATTCAGTTTAGTAGTCCTTACTTCAAGTTACTTCAGGAATGGATGGATTAATGTGTATCTTGTCATGTAACATGGTTGGTATAACTTGGTAGGTGCCTTTAATGCATTATAAAATGTTATATATATATATTGTACTTGTACTTGTATTAAATGTTGTTTTTTCTCCCAACCACCTCAACTTAAATCCAATTGCCTTTCTCCCTGCAATTCCATCTTTTCATACTTCATTTTCCCACTTTTTGAGTTAATTGAATATGGTAGGTGCACTTACCTATCCACAATGTTGCTAACTACCACCTCTCATTTTTCCTTTATATATGCACTTACATTCTTTATCATGTTGAGCACAACTCCACTCCACCATGTGTCTACATTCCACGATGAGTAGTTCTTAACACGAGTTTCTCTCCTTCCGTCATATACATTATTTGCTATTACATATTCTTTCATTGACTAACCAATGTATTGTCTCCTATTGTCATAGAGTTGGTCTCATTCCACATTTAGCCACCCCCTCTACCATCTCTGTCGAAACCTCGTACCTAAGGTAATATTGTTTTCCTTGCACGTTTTTTTGGACGTGTACGAAAGTGATGCACATCTCTATGAAACTAAGGAGAGAAAACCCAAAAAAAATAAAGTTTTTGGTCCTACTATAGTCATGAAAGTATAGACATGTTGTATGTGATTGCATATCCTGACCCTAGTAGTGGAGTCACTTATTGAGTATTTTTAAGACTAATTCTTTTAAAAAATTATCTTTTTCAGGTAAAGACAATGACATACAGAGCGAGTGACAAGATCGTTTGTTTCTAGTGCCATAGAGTTTGAGTCATTCTATTTCTGCATTCAAAATGGATTGTGTCTAAAATGTTATATTTTTAAAAGATATGTCATGAGACTTTTGAGTTGGTTTGTACTTGAATTTATTTTATATTTTATGATGTTTTCGTTGGGATCCCAAATAAAATAAATTTTTAGTGAATTTATAGAAAAGTATTTTTTTTTATATATCACTTCTCAAAGATTTTCCAAATGTCATTGACATGCATGTAGTAATGTCTCTAGGGAGTTGAAGTACAAAAGTCAGGTTGTTACATATTGTAATAGGGGAAAAGAAGTTATTTGGGTGGTTTTGTTTTACAGAATAAGAGCGATGTTTGTTGCACATCTTAAAAGCTTGTGAAAACATTGCCTTTTCTTTTTCCTTCATAACTCACTCTCATTTTACTCAAACCATACCATATTTTGTCTATTTCTATTTTTCTAATTTGAACTATAATATAACCTACCACATTATCAATAAACAATCTACTACAAGTAGTTATGTAACAACGAAAAACTCTCAATTTTGTGATTGTTGTTAAGAAAATGAATATGAAAATAGATCACAACATCAAATAATAGCAAGAAAAACAACTATGATAGGATCTTTAATACTCTAGACATTTAATTATGCAAAATCGTAAAGAGTATAGAAAAAGGAAAAAACAAACTCAATTTGTTAGGTGAAGTCTATTATAACATGTTCATTAAATATTATAATTAAATATGCAAATACCATCTAACATTAACTATTAGTACGTGAAGTTATAGATAAAAACAACATAACTACGAAATTCATGAACCCCAACAACATGCTTTGCACAGAATCAATTATATATGAAAAACACATAGAAGGCAATAATGAAGAACTGATTGGAATAAAAGAATTAATGTGGAATGTAATTAACTTCAAGGAATTAATTATGTAAAAACGGATAGATAATAGTACCTCTTCATCAACTAAAATAAGTTTATGAATGTTCAAGGCTTCATTATGACACGGTTTAATGTTTCCTTTATGAAGAACGAAAACTTTTAGTTTCCATTCTTATTGGAAAGCTTTACGTTCTCTAATAAAAGAAGAATTTTTACTCTCAGTTGACATTTTGATAACTAAAAATTGATAGTGTATGTAGTGGCAATTTTTTTTCCTTTTTATACATGGATCATTACCACACGCGAATGAATGCATCAATTCGATATATAACCACCTTAACCACCTCCACCAGAATAGACATGTCTAGAAGAGTCATGTCCCATCAAGATAGATAATACTACCTCTTCATCAACTAAAATAAATTGCACCTATTAAATTTAACATACACTTACACTTGAAGAGTCATGTCCCATCAAGAAAGGAAAAAATAGAAATTGACAAAAGATGTAGGGGTAAAATAGGAAATAAAAGATTCCCCTCCATAGCTCCATTTATATAGATTATAGATTATAAACTATAGATTATCATTATGAGTAATGGACCATGTTAATCTTCTTTGTATCATTCCAATTTTATCTGATGAAGGGAATCACAATGGGTACTTTTGTAACTTTGTCATGTTTGACAACTTAAGCCTATAGATGTGCCTTTGTCATCTATCTCTTCTATCATTCTCACCTACGTTGATTGAAACGTTGACGGAAATATAGATAAAATGTCGTTGTTATGGTTATTTTTGAAAAAAAAATCATAAAAACAGAACAATTCAAAGAAAATATTTAATTAATAAATAAACATTTTACACATTTTAAATAATTTAAAATGATTACCATTAATATTATGTTCATATGCATCATGGTGCTATTTTTTTATTTGTTTGATTGATTTTTTACGGTATGATGGAAATGTCGATTTACCTCTTATATTGATGTCAAACACATAGACATGTAAAGATATTGACATGCCGACGAAAATTTAATACTCGTGAACCACCCTTTTCGTATTTGGCCTCCATTCTTGTATGGAAACCATCAAAGAAAATTTAACAAATTATGTCAAAAAAATAAGATATATTTATATTAATTGAACAATCAAAGGGTTATAAGGCAAAGAAATTATGTCTCTAACCAAATTTTACTTTTGATATACGCTAGCCTTGGTAGCGTATAATTATGAAGTTAATTCTAGTCTTTAGTATTTTTTTTTTTTTTGAGTGGGATTAGGGAGATTTGCACCTCTAACCTTTTAGTCGATGGTACATGCTAATTATCGTTGAGCTATGCTCGCTTTGGCAATTCTAATCTTTAGTTAGAGTAGACTTAGAATTAATATTGAATTTTATTGTAACCACAATTATTTGTGCCCATACAATCTTCCAACTTTCTTGATTAGCTACATAATTTGAGACATAAATTGGTAATTTGGGCTTAAGTCTAAAAAAGCACATATGACCCAAACAAATCAGTCGATATATTCTGCAAAATTTTTAATTTAAGAATTTAAATTATATTATCAAAGTAAAAATTTTAAAATTATTCAAGAGATGCTAAATTAAATAAGTTGATATTATTTTATTAGATTTAGGAGAAATATTGATTTTATTGTTTTTCTTGAGGTGAAATATTGACTTTAGTGGGTAGGTATTTGATGTTTGAATTTTAGATATTAGTTACGAGTACGACATGACAATGAGATTGAATTATATTCAAATGTAAATATAAATAGGTTTGGAAATGTTAAGCTCGTTTCGATAACTATTTGATTTTTTGTTTTTGTTTTGTTATCTACTTTTTACAAATATTTTCAAAATCCATGCAAAGTTTTGAAAACTAAAAAAAAATAGTTTTTGAAACCTTTTGTTATTGGAATTTGGCTAAAAATTCAAATATTTTTTTTTAAGAAAGATAAAAAAAACCATTATAGACAAATGATGAGAAAACAAGGTCAATTTTAAGAAACAAAAAATAAATAGTTATTAAACGAGACTTAGTTTTTTTTTTCTACCACGACAATTCTAAGGATAAACATTTTGTCTTTCTTCCAAAGAGAGAATTACAACTGGAGAATGGAAGGGGAGAACGCAAGCACTAAGTCAAGTGAATCGTAGAAAGGTCTAATATTGGTGGTAGGATCAATCTTCAATATCTTAATTTGACCTTAAAAAACTTGTACCATTTGTATATAGTATTTACGTATTGAATGAGTTATAAAATTTGTGGGATGACTTCATTGGTTGTACAAATTTAATACAATTTGAATAATACAATTTTCTTATCAAAAGTTTTTGTTTTGGTCAAATTGCACAAACCACTTCTAAAGTATGATGACGGTAACAATTGCATCCTTAAAGTTTTCTGTGTAAAAATTAAACCCTCAGACAAAAGTGTAAAAATTGGACCCCTATACTTTGAATGGAAAGATTAAACCCTCAAACTATTATAAATGTAAAAATTTGATTCATCTTACTCTATCTCTCTCTACTTTCTCCCTCTCCCCTTCAATCGCCCTCTCTCTCTCCCTACTTTTTCTTTCTTTTCTCATCCCTCTATTTCTATTTTGATTTTGGTCCTTTGCTACAAGGAGAGAAGAGAAGTTAGGCTTCTCTCTATTATTCGTCTTTTTTTTTCTTTGATTTATGGGAGTGCTTTTTTTTTTTTCCTTCATGGGACCAAATCAAGAGAGAGAGTGTGAAATGAGGAGAGAAACTTTCGGCCAAAAGAAAAATCCATGTGATGAGAAACTTTGGATCCCAATTGATTCTTTCATAATTCAATTAATTAGCAACATTACCACCACAAAAATACATTTCGGTTTGTACATAAGGTATTCAACTATGTACAACAAATTATTTTGGTTCTCATACAGGCATTTCAAATGTCAAAGTTGAGCATAGTTCAACGGTAATTGATATGATCATTGACTTAAAAATTAGAGTTTCGAATCTTTTCCACTCCAAATGTTGTTAAACTCAAATATATATATAGAGAGAGAGGCATTTTAAATCATCGTTGATTCTTCCATAATTCCATTAGCAACGTTATCACTACTTTACTGATTTGCATTTATTGATGCTCCCGAAACAGGAAATTATTTTTTTCTGCATAAATTCTCTACCATTAAGCAACAATTGGGGACTTGAAAAAACACATACATTGGGTGGAGGTCTTTTTTTGGTCTATTGTTGATGATTATTCAAGGAGAACTTGAGTGTGTCCTTTGAGATCTAAACAAGAAACATTCCAAAAGTGTGCAAAGATTGGAAGGCTAATTGACAGAAAAGGCAAACAATTAGAAATTAACTGAAATGGGCTGCACAAAAAAAAAAGGGTTGGAATTCTTAAATCATGACTTTAAAAGAAAGTGCAGAGATGAAGGAATTCAAAAGGCATCTCACTATAAAAGGAACACTCCATCAAAATGGCATTGCGCTGAGAGAATGAACCATACCCTTCTTGAAAGGGTAAGGTGTCTTACATCAAATGCAAATCTACGAGAGAAATTTTGGAGAGAAGTTGTTAATTACAACAGCTTATCTTATAAACAAATGCCCCTCTTATAGCTTTAGACTCTAAGACTCGAATGGAAAAGAGGATTGAACAAACCCATACCTGCCAAACTTAAGGGTATTTGGTCGTGTTGCTTATGCATACTCTCGATAAGGAAGGAAAATTGAATAAAATGGCAAAGAACTGTTGCAGACCTTGTTTATTATGCCTTGAATGTTGAACTTGAACAACTTGACAGTGAAACAACCTTATATATATTGGCTATCAACTCCATTGATAAGGAGAAATGCATGTTAAGGATTTCACATCGGCAAGATGAAGAGACTGCACAATCTTTATAAGATACATGGATTATTCCTCTTATTGCTAATTGGTTTTTAGATGGAACTTCATGTTTGTTTAATATGGTATCAAAGCCTATGAAACCCAAACGGGTATTCGGTCAAAATTTGGGATCCGATCCAAGAATGGTAAATTCAAAGAGGCACCATCTTAAGAGACATGGAAAGATGAAGAGACTTTAGAAAATTGGGATCCGATCAGAGCTCATGAAGCCCAAACAGGTATTCAGTCCAAAATTGGAATCTGATCCAAAAATGATGAATCCAAAGAGACACCATCTTGAGGGGCATGGAAAGATGAAGAGACCTTAGAAAATTGGATGAAGCCTAAACGGACATTTGGTCCAAAATTGAGATCCGATCCAAAAATGGTGAACCCAAAGAGGCACTATCTTGAGGGGGCATGGAAAGATGAAGAGACCTAAGAAAATTGGGATCCGATTAGAGCCCTAAACGAGTATTTTGTCCAAAATTGGGATCTGATTCAAGAATAGTAAACTCGAAGAGGCACCATTTTGAGGGGCATGAAAAGATGAAGAGACTTCACAATCTTTGTAAGATACATGAGTTACTCCTCTCATTCTCAATTTGTTTTTAGATGGAACTCATGTTGTCTAATGATGCAATGGCAGCTATGAAGGAGGATAAACAAATTTATTATATATTAGAATGAAACTTTGGATCGGAATTGGTAAATAAACCTCTTCATCAGAAATTAGTGGGTTGTAAATGGATATATAAACTACCAAAGGATTCACACAGAAAAAAGTGTTGGTTATACAAAGATACTCTCCCTAGTAGTAAGTCACACCTCCCATATGGACTTTACTCTCCTTTACAACAATTTATGACCTTGAATTATTGGAGCATTTAGATGTAGGATTTTTTTTTTCTGCAGGGAGCTAATTACTAGATTAAACAATCTACATGCAACAACCTAAGTGATTTCCTTAGAAGGAGAGTGAAAATAAGGTAGGTTTGCTTTAAAAAAAATTTGTCTGGCGGACCAAAGCAATCTCCGAAGCTTTTTATAGTCTCGTGTGGTTTGTCAAGAAGTTAAATTGGATCTCACTGTGTCTCTATTTTAGGCATTCTAAAAATAAGTCCTCAATGTACTTACTAATGTATGTAGACAACATGTTGTTGACAAGTATTGTTAGAGAGATGAGATTAAACATTTTAAGCTTCAGCTTAGGAGAAAGTTTGAAATGAAGGAAACTTGGAGAAGCTAGAAGGATCCTTGGTATAGACATAAAAAAAGAGACAGAAAGAAAGGGCCCATAAGGCTTTCTCAAGAAACCTATATTTGTAGAGATGTCACAAAAGTTCAAAATAGACCAATGTAAGCTTGTCTCTCTGTACTTATTGCTAAGCATTATAAAATTGTCTTCAAAGAAATCTCCTAAAATAGAGGATGACAAGAAGGAAATATGGAAAAGGTACCCTATGTAAATGTTTTAGGTAGTTTGATGGACTGATGATATGGACAAGAGCTATGTACAAGTATTGTTACTTGATATAGGATAGGAATGAATTGTTTATCTTGCAATGGAATACTATGATTTCTAAATAATTTAAAAATCAATTTGGAATCGGTTTTGAATTATTTAGAACTAAACAAAAAATGAAGTTAAGCAATCACACTTTTGAAGTATATTAGGGAGAAAGCTGGCGAAACTTCAATTCAAGCTAGTCGAATCTCCACCACAAAATCTTCTGACTTGAACAAAGTATCAAGGCTTGTGGGAATCTCTTGAAAAAAAAAAATCCACAAGAGATTGAAAGATGAGAAGTTCAGAGAGAATGCTCTGTTTTCTTTCGAGGGATGTATATTAGTATTGGCTAAACCTAAGAGTCTTATTTATAGGCACTCAGGATAGAATTTTTGACAAAATTAAATAATATATTATAATATCTAATATATTAAGATATATATATTTGGCATATTATATTTCAAATATATATATATTTGGCATATTTGAATAAATCTCATTCAAATCTCCCAAAATTTTCTACAATATATATTTACCTATCTGAATTCCATTCAAATTTCATATATATATTTTTCCTTTAATATATTGATGCGTGCAGACCTAGTGCTTGACCTAAATTTTCTTTCAAATAGATTGAAACACAAACACTAAACCACATACATCAATTAGTTCAACTCAAAGGAAAAGTTAGGATTCGAATTACCTTTGGATAGTGATAAAGAACTTGTCAAAAGCTCTATCAAATATATTTATAAATCAGACCTCTAAAATTTGCAGTAATAGTGGCCAGGGCCGATCACATGGATTGAATTTCTTGAATTAATTAAGTACCATAGTTACTCACACATGATTTTATCTAGAGAACCTAACTCAAAGAGAAACAAAAGCAAACTAAACTATTATTTACAAGGTTGGAGTCCATTTAGAGAGAATGAGAGAATTAACATGAAGTGCAACTTAAATTGATTAAGAAATTGTATTAACATGAAGCGAACATAAACCAAGAATTACTAGATTATCTGTTCGACTCTTTTGAGCTCAAACAAACTCATGCATAGATATAAATCAACCTCTCAATCTATTTCTGCAACTAAGCATGGCATTAACGGTATTATTTTAACGGCTTCTAACAATAACCTATTCATTCTCATGCAATAGATTATTATTAGTCATGCATCCAAGTTCAAAAACTAAGTTTACTTTCTCAAACTAAAGTCAATTTAACAAATATAAGCCATGGCCAAAAGCTTAAACAAATCACACAAGATGCATAAATCCTCGTTACGATATACTGCAATTCAAAATCAAAATAAGTCTAACAATACAAACTCCAAGAGTCTAATTACTCATAATTACATCAAATTCAGTTCATAAAATCCTAAAAGCAACAAAAACAAAGTAATGGCCAAAACTGGTAACCGCGTGCCAACACTCATAACCGTGTGCCAACACTCGTTCCCATCGTGATGTCCCACGATCTCAAGCCTTGATTCTCCTTCTTAGCTCTCCAAAATGTCCCCTAGGTCCCAAAACTATGCTCCAATCGAAATTAGGGTTTTTGTCCCTAAAAAATGGCTCCCCAAAATCAAGAATCAAACTTTCCTTTTTATAGAGTCAGGACAACATTGTGACGCTAGGGGCAGTGTTGTGACGTTGTCCCTTAGAATCAGACAAATTAGGAAAAAAAATTTGAATTTGGTGTTGCAATGCTCTGCATGCGGAAAGCTGGACTTGGAGGGCTGCACATATGGTGTTGCAACGCTATGCTCTCAGGTTTATTGACTTTTGCAACTCTTCTCCTTGTCTCTTTTACCCAAAAGCACTCCTTTAAGCTCCTCTTTGTCTACAATCAACTCCAATTCATTGGTTTGGCTCCAATTACTCACATTCTAAAAATCACAAAGTAAAAGCATCAAAATCTATTAAAATAGCACAAACCAAACTTAAATCTAAGCCTAGAAATAGCACACTTTTGTGTGCTATCAAATAGATGGTCAAAAAGAAAGAAGCAAAACAACTTGAATGCCTAAGCACTATTCACAAGCCCATTCACTTCAAGGAAGAAACATTCCACAAGCTTGATAATCAATCAACTTGAATGTTTCTAAACATGCAATTCTAGGCTACGCACAAGAATTACCAAAGGGGGGAGGGGGTTTCTACGCACAAGGGTGTTCAAAAAACTCGATGACCCGAACAACCCAATCAACCCGAACAACCCAATCAACCCAATCAACCCAATCCAACCTGTACGGTTTGGGTTGGGTTATCAACTTATTTGGGTTGGGTTGGATTAGGTTCAAATAAATGAAAATTTTATGGGTTGGGTTGGTTTATGGGTTCACCTAAAATTAGTTTTGGTTGACTATAACCAACTCAAACTTATTATTAATTTTAAAAATTATTTTTTTACTTACTATACCATTATATATACATGTATTTATTTTATTTTTATTTAATTCCATAATTATTTTTGAATGATTTATTCTTCAATAACTATTAAAAATACATTTTAAAGTTTTTAGAGTGTAATTTTTCATAATATAAATTGAAATTCAGTTGTTAATTTTAATTCAATGTTTAAAAATTAGAAATAAATATATGATTTACATATTAACATTTTACTTTTTCTTAAAATTAAAATTTTGAATAAATGACCTGAACAACATGAGTCAGCCCAACTCAAATGTTTCATGGTTGGGCTGAGTTGGGTTCATTATTTAATAAAGGTTGTTTGGGTTGAAGAAACTTACAACTTGACAATTGGGTTAGGTCTAAAAAGTGCCTCAACTGGACCCACCCCAACCCATAAACAACCCTACGCATAAGGGCAATAGACAAGTCAAAAGACATAAGAGAATTCACTCAATTTTCATTCATCATCAACTTCTTCAATAAAATCGAAAATAAGACATATATATAGACTTAGAGTTGTCAACTTGAGCAAGGAAAATAAACCCTAAAACTTAAAAGAAAATTTTCCCAAAAAAATTAGGAAAAATGTTTAAACTTAATTCATAAAATAAAATAAACTTTTCCTAATTAAACTTGCTGGAAAAATTAAATCCTAAACAAATAAATTATTTCTTAAACTCTCAAAACAAACATAGAAATTTCAAATAAGAAAAGTAGGGCAAGAGTGAGTGGCAAGGCTGGGTGGGCGCTCATGCGTGTGGGTGTGAAGGGAGCTGCATGCATGGGTGCATGCTTCAGTAGGTTAGGGGGCGTAGACTTGCACCGTGTGCACGCTTGGCATGGGCGTGAGTCGTAAACAACGGGGTACATGGCAGTTAGGCGTTGGGGAACTTGGCATGCGTGCATGTAGGGCTGAGGGGCATGGGTCATGGGTCATGCGTGTGGGGTGCTGAATGCTAGAGGATGGACGAGAGGCGCTGGGTGCCGGGAGGCATGCGTGGGCGATGCTTGCCGTGGGCATTGGCAATAATGTGCCAATGACATGGATTCCTTATGCACACTTTGTGTTGTCCATGGGACCTCCTTGAGCGTTTGTTAGCAACCTCTTCAATCCTTTGGCGCTCAATGTTCATATGGTCTATTAGGATCATATCATATATCTACTACGATAATAAATTAATCTCTTTAATATTTAATGTATCAAATACAATAAAAAGGGAAAAAATCAATTTATACCCATAAACTTTAGGGATTGTATCAATAAAACTCTAAACTTTCACAAGTGAATCAATTTAAACCCCCCATTTCAAATATTTGACAATTTTCAAATGGAGGGTCTAGATGTTTGAAGAAGTATACTTATGGTGAGCATTGATGAATGGACGATTTTAAAATTGAGAGCCTAAACTTATTCACTTATGACAGTTTATAAGTTTAATTGATAAAATTATAAGTTTGCAGACGTGTAAATTAATGTTTTTCAAATGAAATCTACCAGATGGTGTAAATTGATACACTTGTGCAAGTTCAGGAGTTTAAATTGATACAATTATTAGTTTTGAATTTCTATTGATAACCCCCAAAATCTAGAGATATAAATTGATTTTTGCCCTACAATACATATATTTTCCTCTTCTACATATAATATATCAAATATATTAAATATTAACTTGAATATTTCAAAATTTTCTTTCCACTAAATTGATCACTATAGTGTTACTATGAGCTAGTAATGGGACCTTATGGGCCTACAAATTATAAGCTCCAAAAAATTAATTAATTAAACTATTTAATTAATTAATTTTAATTCATTAACTCTAGATCATTTCACTATAAACTTAGAGTTGCACTCTTATGTACTGCAGGACAAGTTGTGTCTATGAATTAACCTTTACATGTAAGTCGATCCTTCACAAGTTGTTCATAACTACAACTAGGTCAAAAGTTTGTTTTACCCCAATAATTACATTTTATACCTTAAGTACCACTGATTCTCTAATGAACAATTTATTTATGGTTCAACTATAAACTAAGTATTTCTCAAGCCAATGAGAGGGTGAGACCCTATTGTTTAAGTCTCGAAATTAACACTTAAGTGAACTACTCATCTACTTTTCTTATATGGGAATGAGTGAATTTCTTCTTGTAAAACTTATGTTCCCAGCTCTCTAATTGGTCAAGTCCCCAAAATGGTAGACTTATTGAATTGGCTACAAAAATCACTCTCACTTATGCAAATCAAAGGACAAGCTCTTACAGGCAGAAGGTTCTATTGGCATTTATGCCCTAAAGTCTCGTAATTAATGATTTATTTAATAATTAATAATAATTTTGATTATTTTATTTGCAATATAATATTATCCATTGTATAAAAAGTCCAAGATTCATGTGGGGCCTTACGACGGCTTTTGGACCGTCCCCTTAAGGGAAGGTGTTTGCATGAGTCAATATCAGGGTGAACTTCTGAGATGGATAGGATTGTAGTTTTGTTTCCAATACTTGACCCACCCTACGATAGTACTTGTTGGGATAAAACTACTAGATCTAAAATGATGGGTCACACTTACAAAAGGCTCATTAAGTTTGTTAATGATGTCCTTGACCAAACTAATGGTAACTAAATATTATATGAATAAGAGTTATTTTGGTATAATACTTAGTTGAGATTGTCTCAGTTTAGTGAATGAACACTTGATCTACCCTACGATGGCACTTGCTCTGACTCACCAAAGTACCATAGCATTAGAAATGATTTATAGGGTTCATCTTTCAAATTGTTTGATTTTTATGCTAAAATTGAATGGATAATTGTTTGCATATGTTAAATGGTATATTTTATATATTTCAATATTATGTCAGTTTCTCTCATAATTTTTAATTTTATTATTGATAAGTCAAAATTGAAAAAAATTTATTATTTTGAAAAGTAACATTAACACTATAATGGCAGTATAAAATATTTATTTGTCTTTATTGAGAAATGTTCTCAAAACTTGTTGCTAATGCTAATCGAATTGTTCGTGAAGCACATGATTAATGAATCAAAAGTAAATGAGATAGCTTGTGTATCTCCTAGTTGACAAGTTAGTGTCAAGCTTAGAAGATAAAGAAAATGACAACAACATATGAGATGTTAAAGTCAATAGAATATAAATTTAGATAATTGTCTAAATGATCTCAAATTTAAGTATTACAAAATTCCAAGAAAACAAACCAAATGATTGAAACTATATAAAAGGAAATAGTTCCTAAATTAGTCAGGACAGTCACAATGAGAGGAATTTTTGAAATACCTCTATGGAAGGATTAATATAGATGAAAGTAAATTTGATTTACTAGATTTTTGGTGGAGAATAAATAACGCCACCTAGATAATTGATACAAGAACTACTATCAAGATTTATTTTTTATTACATTTAATATGCAATTTTTGAAAAATACGTAATATGTAGAATAGTTTCTATAGCTTGGCATCAGAAAGCCCATCTCAGTTAGTGTAGTGGGAGACATTAAGATGCCATTAAGTAAATATTGTCACTTAATGTTGAATATGGTGTTTTTAGTAACCATAAGAGAAATTCAATTTCTCGAACTTTACTACTAAAATGTTCATATAGTATGAATTACTTTGAAGTATTAAAGTTTATATTTTCAAAATTGTTTGAAAATACATTCAGCTAAAAATAAGAACAATTTGTATATATTAAAATATTGACATATACTATACTACAAAATACTGAGATATTCATGATTATAGAATCCAGAATAGAAAGACAGTGTTTTCTCCTAAAATATGAGACTTGATTTTGGCAGTTAAGGTTGATTAACATCAACTTAAATAGAATGAAAAGACTAATAAGAGGTAATTCTCTAAGAGTTAGTTAATTATTTTACCTGTCTGTAGATATTGCCTTTTGACACGCCCCGCCCCAGATTACCCTAACTAACCTAGAACGTGACGTGCCGACAATAGATCCCAACTAAACTATGAAATCCATTGTCAAACTTAACAAAACAAAACACATTTTTAGAAAGAATATGTCGCTAGCAAATACTTTATCAAAACAATCCATAAAAATTTCGGCGGAGTCTTGCCTGTAAGTCGGATAAAACACACATGAAATAAGAAAATTACACTCCCAAAGAATAATTTTCCATCACTACAACAAGTGTGCCTCACTACACTCTACCCATCTAGACTTGTTTCAGAAATCACAATAAAAATTCCACTATCTGGTAGACATGCACATTTCATATTACAAATATCATAATATTCCAAAACCATGCAACTTTTTCATTTGATGCTAGCCATTCTAAGAACAAAATAAATGTAGTACACTACATGTAGAAACTTAATGATATGCAACATATGTGAAACTGGTGGTAGACCTCAACCTCGATAGGCTCGTTGGAAACTCATGTGCTACCTGTTGAAAAATTTAATAATAAAAGAATGAGCTAAAAAGCCCAGTGAGTGGTAAGTCAATAAGAGAAATTAACTTTTAGGAAAATCTCTTTACATGGCAAACATAATTCAAACTTAAAAAAAAAAAATGTAAATCATGAAAATATTTGAACTTCTCAAGATCATGAAAATAGAGTAAAATTTGTAGCAAGCTAGGTCACTGTTACAAAATCTCTTAGAAACATAAGCTATGCAAACCGAGATTTCAACTTTTGGAAACAACAACTCTTTAAACAATAACTCTTGAAACATAAATACGAGCTAATAAAAACGGGTATAAAGAAATCTCATAATTTCAACTCTTGAAATGTAAGCATAAGCTCTAATCACCAAATTTGTACCCAAAACGTTGTCATACTGGCGTAGAGTAATCTTCATACGCACAGCAGAACAATCTCTATCATACGTGCACGCAGAGCAAACTCTATCATCTGTAATGCTTCAGGACCAGGAATTGGACCAGAATTCGGAATCCGAATTCGGCACCTGATGGCCTCGGCATTCCCCTGCATCTCCTGCGACCTGAGCACGTTGCATACTATGGAAACACATTCTCATAGCATATGGGTAATCACCATGGGTACAAAAATCTAGTGGTTTGAAAATCCACTTTTAACATAAAATTTTTAATTCTCAAACTCTTTCTTAAAATCGTGTTCTCTTGCACTAAACAACTTTTCATAAACTTGAGAGATTTCTGAAATAACATCAAACATTTATAATTCCTCAAATGATCATCAAATCTCTCATAGAACATTTCCAAAATCATATTTTCTCTTAAACTACATCTCATGAAATTCATACATTTCTCAACAAACATTTAAACTCTTCAAACATCTCAATAATCATAAAATATCTCAAATATTTCTCAAATAATAATTTATGCTAAAAGCATAAAATATTGGAATTTCAATACCATTTTTGGAAATTCATAACAATTCTTTAAAAATCTCTTTGCAGTTTCTCTAAATTCACACATAATTATAGAATTCTTAAAAATCTATAATAATAATCAAATAATGAAAACAATTCGTAAAATAAACCACTCACCGAACTATTTTTGTTAACGCTTCGATCGTAAGTTATTCAATTTTCGTCCAACCTAGAATACCAATAATCGCATGATTCATTCTCCAACTCAAGATATTTGTAACCATACTACAATGCAAACAACAATTAATCCAACTATATGTTCTTAGACATTATCCAATAGTCCAACATTTCAAATTCCACTTTCTCTTTCATTCATTTATTACCAAGGTACAATTTGTCTTTTCTCTCATTAAATATTAATCTTTTCTCTCTCTCACACCATTTTCTTTCCATGAAAATCATCCTTCATTTTCCATAAACTATCTCTCCCACGTGAAGTCCACTAAATGAGTTTATCTCTCCACATTTAATACCTAAACAACTTTTCCTTAATTTCATATTCATTTTCTTTTTCATTTTCTTCTTCTTGTCATTTTGTACAATTACAAAACTATTTCTCTCCCATCTTTCATATCACCTCCTTTTTCATTTTAAATTGTCATAATAAAGTGATATTTTATTTACCAAAACTACAATCTCACGTGAAGCTACACAAACACCAATACACTCCTCTCTTCTCATATAAGTCCCTTAATTGCCCCTCATTTTTATTTTATTTACTTTTATTCTTCAACAAAAAGAAAATTCACCTACATCATCAGTTCATCTCTTTCCTCAAACCACCCTTTTACTTTTTCCTACCTTCTCTGTTTTATTCTACATATTTTAGCCTCAACATTTTTTTTTAAAATTCTCTTAAGTACACAACTTCAAGAGTCCTTTATATTTTAATCTAAATGTTATGGCTAATCTCTTCCTTCTCTTTAAATCACCAAATCAGTCCCTAAACTCGTAGAAAAATCGTAATACATAGGCCAATTTAAATTCAACTCAAGCTTTGTTTTAATCTTGTTGCAAACTTCGATGCCCACGAAAAACTTACCTCAAAACAATGACTAAATCTTGCTAGACAGACTCGGACAACAACTCAAAGGGTCCAAATTCACTTAAATTGACCTTCAATCACAATGGGTATTCTAAAATCATACATAAAATTCCATGGTTCAGCTTCCAATCACCAAATCAGTAACTAAAACCAACTATAAACTTCAAAAATCACTTGGATCGTTACCGAATAAACTTGCCCACTTCGAATCGAAACCCAACGACGCTGTTCAACACCAAGTTCGCCGGAAATTAGCTCCAAAGCATCCTCCTCTTTGTTGTTTGTGCAGAAACCGAGAGGGAGAGGAGGAACCGACGGTTGGAGCTGCAACAACGACTGGACGTGCGCAGCGTTCGGTGTGTAGCAGTTGTGGGCAGACGGCGAGGCTGCTTCTGCAGGGCTGGCCGGCGACGTCTCTATGCGTGCATCAGCTCGAAGGGCGAGAGAGAGAGAGAGGATCGAGAGGGAGAGGGAGAGCATCGGGAAAGAGAGGGAGAAGATAGGAGGAAGAAGAAGGAGAAGGAGAAGAAGATAAGGATGTGGGATTTTTTATTTTATTTTATTTTATTTTACCAAAAATTCCAAATATGCCCTTTGACCAGACCTTTCATTCCCAAAATGCTGTCTTAAACTTCCAAAGTTTCAAATAACCCCAAAAATAAGAAATTCTTATTTGAAACTCATTCCAACTTAATTCCAAAATTTTGAAAATAACGACTTTAAGAAAAATCGGGCGTTACACCTTTAATGTAAGATAATGATTGAGCATTTATTGGATAAGGCTACAAGGTCAAAAAATAATTTGGACTTACACATTTTGACCCAAGTGGTTTGATGAATGTAAATGCAAAATAAAGTCATGAACATTTCATCACTCTAGTTGATGATCATTCAAGGTACAAGTATCTTTACCTAATATAACATAAGTCTATTTTTTTTTTTTGAAAAGTTCAAGAAAATTAAGGTTAAAGTTGAAAATCGATTAGGTAAGTCTATCAAGACATTATGATCAGATCATAATAGAAAGTACAGGAACCTTACGTACTAAGACTAATTGATGGAAAATGAGTTTTTATCCCAATGATTTTAAATACTAAGTACATTAATGTGAAAATTGTATTGCAAGAAGAGAAATAAAACTGTGTTGGACATGGTCAGTGAGTTACATGCCATTACAAGACTCTAGTTAGGATATGCAATAGAGATTGTATAGTGAACATTATCCCGTCCAAAAGTGTCTACGAGAAAATTTTGAGATTATAGAAGAATAGTAAAGCTAGTTTACAACACTTCATTTTTCGGGAATATTAAGCTTACATGTTGAAACAAGCATAAAAAGGATGTGTATGTTCAAAGATATGCCTAAGAGTAAGCCACCCCTAAGGAGTACAAAATGGTTTTTTATCTAGTCCTAAAAGGAATGAGGTATTTATATGACAAATATCATTTTTCTATAAGCAATATCAACTAAAAGACTACAAACCTTTAATAAAGTGAGATAGTATTAATAAATTTGTCCTAAGTGAGAAGCCACTAAATAGTTAACAAAAGTTGTTAACAATTTAATTACATTTGAAAGTCAAATGGATCCTAGTCATGAATTGGATAAGCCTCATCATAGTGGGAGAGTTATGAGATGACTAAACCTTTACAAGGACTTAATTGAAGCTCATGTTGTCATGTTAGATGATAAAGTTGAAGGCTTATTTCCCTCAAAGTGAGACTAATGGCAAAGAGTTAAACCTAATAGCTGAAAGTATAATATGAGTAAACTTTCTCACTTGTTGTCATACTAGAGTCTGTAAGCATTATTTAATTCATTGTTGCATATATGAAAAATGAATGTTTAGAATTATTTTATGAAAAAAAAACTTAGATAATGCATAGACATAAATCAATTAGAAAGTTTTATTTTCAAAAGACCAAAAGCAAAGATATTTACAAAATAGTAAAGGTTCATTTATGAAATGAATTTTACAATTAAATCTTTGAATATAAGGTTTGATAAAAGTATCAAAACCTATGAGGGATAAATATTAATAAAGCTTGTATAGACGAGAAAATTATTAATTGCTTAGTGGTATTTTCTCATGTTTTATGTTGATGATTGATAGGACCAACATAGTTCTATATTTTCATACTTAAATCATGTTAGTTTGGAGGTTTTAATGTAATTAATTGATCATTTTGTAGGGATTTGAGCATAAGGCAGATTCCGAGAGATTCTACGTTGAATCACGATTCCAACGCATCAAATCGGAGGTCATTCGGAAACCTGAGCAAAAAGTTAGAGCAAAAATAAGCAGTGCTGCGAGCTGGGTACAACGTCTAGACGCTATCAGCAGTTCCCTGAAGCCTCCCTCGACGCTGCGGAGAGCCCTTGTGACGCTGGGAGCATCTAGACGCTGTCCAGAGCGTCTAGACGCTCCGTCGATATAGATTTTTTCATCCTCTAGGTCATTTGTCTCCGATCTTCAGCCGTCAAGAGACCAATTTAGGCTTTATCCTCTCTGTTTTTCAGTAGTTTAGGATAGATTAGGAGTTTTTTTTTCATCAAACCTCGGTGTCGGGCTACATCATCACGATGAACGGCTAAGGTAAGTGTTCCAATTTATAGGTTGGTGTAGCCAATTACAATATTGTGAGGCTTGTATTTTAATGTAGTTTTCTTTCAATTGCAAGTATTCTTTGATTCCCGTGTTAATTTTATAAGTATGTATTTTGATTGAAGTGACACCTTAATCACTCTACATGTTTTATTGCTAATCATGATCGTGATCCGTAATTGTCATGTTGAATGAACCGGTAGCATTAGGATTATCACATGTGTATGTTTTGTGGGTTTCCATATTACATGGCTTGCATGTTTAATTCTAGGAATTAAAGAAGCTTCTTAATTAGGTGAAAGTTGTTTTACCTGATTGGTTGTCTTGGTCGTTCCAAAGTTCGTAATGCCTTTATCTAAATAATTTGAAGCGATTTTGTAAAAAATTGTTTAGGTAATTAGCATTAACTTGACGTTCATTAGAGTTAATGATTTTAGGGAATTTTCACTTTTTGGGGTTTCCTAATAAGTTGACCAAGTACATGCATTGTTAAGTTTAAATATTTTGAATGCCTATGATAAATGTTTGCAATTGGACAAAACCGTACCTATGAATTGGATTTTGGTAAGATTTGATCTATCTCTATCTTTATTGTTTATGTTTTATTTTATTTATAAAAACACAAAACCCCCCCACTTTTAATTGTTTTCTCCTTTGCAAATTTAACTTGAGAAATAAATATTCGGTTCCCTGAGATCGACCCGGTCCACTCAATGCTACAAGTAGCTTAGGATCGGTTTATAAATTTTAATTTGATGAGCCCTCGACAAGCTCGAGTCAAATTTGGCACCTTTGCCGGGGAACCACTATTAGTTTGTCTTTGTTAAATTTGATCTAAAAAAAAAAATTTCTTTCTATTTTTATTTTTGTCTATTCCTGTTCTTACATGGCAGCAAAGCCTCAACATTATTGGACATTTGATAGAGTTGCGTCGTACGCTGATGAGGTTAGTGAGCTTAAATCTCAAATTTCTGATTTAACCTCCTTAGTTCTTCAAGTGGCAGTAAGGAGACTACAAGCAGTGGAGACATGTAAAATTTGTTCGTTCCAAGGACACACCACTGTAGCATGTCCTCAGTTGCAGCGGAATTTCATGCATAACTCCTACACTCTGGGAGGATTTCCTGGTCATCAAATGAACCACGAGCCTTACAGTTCCTATCTTGAATGGGATCAATCTAGCTTTAGCTATGGATACCAGGAGGAGCAGCCGAACCAGTACTATCAAACTTCAGACTTAGGTATGTCTTTAGAGACTTTAGTGCATGAACTTGCTAATACCACTCTCCAGTTTCAGCAGGGAAATCTACAGTTTCAGTTGGAAAATATTCAGTTTTAAGAGGAAACACGAGCTGGGATGCGAAACCTTGGTGATCAAATTACTCAGCTAGCTCTAGTGAGGAGACTGGAGAGTGTACAGAAGCAACACTCTTTTGACACCATTGAGGAAAGATTTTGTGCAGAAATCGACATAGACAGTGACGAGGTAGTTTTAAATTTCGAGCCATGCCAAGAACAGGTAATTTGTGAGGTTAAGGGGGAGTCAGAGATTACACCCGACGAGGAGATTCAGGTGATAGAGTTGGAGGCTGAAAAGCCTTCACCTGTTCTATTCCCTTGCATCTCTCTTGATTTTGAATTGCCTTTTCTTTATTCTCATGAGTTTGTAGAGTCCTTTATTTCTTTTGAGTCAGTTGAGTCAGTTGAGTCTTACTTTTTGCCTTTCATTCCTTATATAAAAAATAGAAAAAATAATGATCTGTCTGGTACCCTTGAGAAACAGGAAAGCCTTCTAAACTTGGAAGGTTACATTGATTCAAGCAAGAAGGGACCAAAGAAAGTAGAAGAATTTTATGTGCCTTGACACATGCCACACGGCAAGTTGAGCAATCGACTATAAAAATTTGCGCTTCCTGGAGGCAGCCAAACTTGAAAATTTAGTTACTTTCCTTTATTGCTTTCTATTTTTGTTTTTCCTAGCTTAGCTTGTTTTGCTTTGTTTTGTAGGTAACAAATTGACCTTTGAGCAGAAGAATTATCATTCTTGGAGATTTTCGCCGTGCCACCACCCACCTACGTGCTGAGTTTTCATGGGAGGTTTTCTGTTCCCCTTTCTTTTTGTCCTTTAATTTTCATTGATTTTTGTACATTAAGGACAATGTAGAATTTAGGTTGGGGGTGGAGGTTATTATTGTGCTTTGATGATGTGTTTAGCATGACTGGTTGAGTCCTTGAGCATCTGAGCTCAGACCTATTTTTAGGTTTGATAATTGCGCTTATATGTTGTCCTTGAGCACCTAAGCTTAGACTGTTGATCAATTATGTTAAACATGATTCTTGTGTGAATTTTTTTTTAAAAAAAAAATTTGTATGAATTATGAGCTTGAATGCTTGATGATGTGTTTGTTTGTTGCTTGATGAGGACAATTGATGACATGCATGGTATGTTGCTTTAATTGCATTAGCTGAAGTATATGAATGCTATCCTACTTTGAGTCTTTTTGTACCTAACTTTCAAAATTTTCTAGTCTTTACTACATGATATGAACACGTTATCCTTTCCTTTAGTAGTCTTGAAGGCTTAGGGTGGGATTATAGAGCTTGTATGTCTGTTGTCACCCCGATAGGTGTAGGGCTAGTTGTTGAGTGGAAAGATTGATAGCTTGTAATGTGTTGCTTAGGAGAAGTAAAAATGCGATTACCCTAGAAAAAGGAAGGAAAAAAAAGAAGAAAAAAAGTGTGCTTGAAAAGAAGATCATTCTTGAAAAAAAAAAAGGAAAGAAAAAGAAGAAAATAAAATAAGCTTGTAATGAGTTTAGTGAATCAAGGGGTAAAAAGAGCTACCCCTGTTGTGATCAGTTAGGCAATTCATTGAGCGAGTGCTCTGGATACGGGTCCCTACGACAGGTGTGTGCAAGCTAGTGCCCTTTGGTTTTTAAAGTGATACAAGTTTATCCCGCGGGTTTGAGTTTAGGCACCTAATAACCTATTACTTGTTTGATGGTTTGGAAGCTTGGTAGCTAGTCCTAGTGCCAGTGTAGGGGGAAGATGGATTGAGAGCTTTATATACCTTCTCTGGGCTTGTAGAGACTACTTTACGAGGCCACACACACACGTGGGAAAGAATAGAAAGAGTTTTTTAAAAGTGTCTCAAAACATGGATAGTGTACGTCTGCTTCTCTTTTGTGGTTATTATGATATTCCTAAGTATTGAAATTAGAGTCTCGTGCATGCAATCATTGATTCATATTTTTATTATTTTTGTTTGGGTCTTGCTTCGAGGACTAGCAAGATTTAGGTTGAGTGTTATTTGATAGGACCAACATAATTATATATTTTCATACTTAAATCATGTTAGTTTGGAGGTTTTAATGTAATTAATTGATCATTTTGTAGGGATTTGAGCATAAGGCACATTCTGAGAGATTCTACGTTGAATCACGATTCCAACGCATCAAACCGGAGGTCATTCGGACACCTGAGCAAAAAGTTGCAGCAAAAATAAGTAGTGTTGCGCGCTGGGTAGCGTCTAGACGCTGACGCTATCGGCAGTTCCCTGAAGCCTCCCTCGACACTGCCGAGAGCCCCTGTGGCTCTAGGAGCGTTTAGACGCTTCGTCGATTCCTATATATAGATTTTTTCATCTTCTAGGTCATTTGTCTCTGATTTTCAGCCGTCAAGAGACCAATTTAGGCTTTCTCCTCTTTGTTTTTCAGTAGTTTAGGATAGATTAGGAGTTTTTTTTTCATCAAACCTCGGTGTCGGGATACATCATCATGATGAGCGGCTAAGGTAAGTGTTCCAATTCATAGGTTGGTGTAGCCAATTGCAAAGTTGTGAGGCTTGTATTTTAATGTAGTTTTCTTTCAATTGCAAGTATTCTTTGATTCCCGTGTTAATTTTATAAGTATGTATTTTGATTGAATTGACGCCTTAATCACTCTACATGTTTTATTGCTAATCATGATCGTGATCCGTAATTGTCATGTTGAATGAACCGATAGCATTAGGATTATCACATGTGTACGTTTTGTGGGTTTCTATAATTATAGGAATTAAAGAAGCTTCTTAATTAGGTGAAAGTTGTTTTACCTGATTGGTTCTCTTGGTCGTTCCAAAGTTCGTAATGCCTTTATCTAAATAATTTGAAGCGGTTTCGTAAAAAAATGTTTAGGTAATTAGCGTTAACTTGACGTTCGTTAGAGTTAATGACTTTAGGGAATTTGCACTTTTTGGGGTTTCCTAATAAGTTGACCAAGTACTTGCATTGTTAAGTTTAAATATTTTGAATGCCTATGATAAATGTTTGCAATCAGATAAAACTGTACCTATGAATTGGATTTTGGTAAGATTTGATCTATCTCTATCTTTATTGTTTATGTTTTATTTTATTTATAAAAACACAAAACCCCCTATTTTTAATTGTTTTCTCCTTTGCAAATTTAACTTGAGAAATTAATATTCGGTTCCTTGAGATCGACCCGGTCCACTCAATGCTACAAGTAGCTTAGGATCGGTTTATAAATTTTAATTTGAAGCGAGCTTGTTGAGGGCTCGTCAAATTAAAATTTATAAACCGATCATAAGCTACTTGTAGCATTGAGTGGACCGGGTCGATCTCAGGGAACCGAATATTAATTTCTCAAGTTAAATTTGCAAAGGAGAAAGCAATTAAAAAGTGGGGTTTTGTATTTTTATAAATAAAATGAAACATAAACAATAAAGATAGAGATAGATCAAATCTTACCAAAATCCAATTCACAAGTACGGTTTTATCTAATTGTAAAATTGATCATAGGCACACAAAATGTGTAACTTAATTATGCAAGTACTTAGTCAACTTTTTAGGAAACCCCAAAAGTAACAAATTCCCTAAAGTCATTAACTTTAACAAACGTCAAGGTTAACGCTAATTACCTAAACAAATTTTTACGAAACCGCTTCAAATTATTTAGATAAAGGTATTATGAACTTTGGAGTGACCAAGACAACCAATCAGGTAAAACAACTTTCACCTAATTAAGAAACTTCTTTAATTCCTAGAATTAAACATGCAAGCCATGTAATATGGAAACCCACAAAACATACACATGTGATAATCCTAATGCTACCGGTTCATTCAACATGACAATTACAGATCATGATCATGATTAGCAATAAAACATGCAGAGTGATTAAGGCATCAATTTAATCAAAATACATACTTATAAAATTGACACGGGAATTAAAGAATACTTGCAATTGAAAGAAAACTACATTAAAATACAAGCCTCACAACATTGCAATTGGCTACACTATCCTATGAATTGGAACACTTACCTTAGCCGCTCATCGTGATGATGTAGCCCGACACCGAGGTTTGATGAAAAAAAAAACTCCTAATCTATCCTAAACTACTGAAAAACAGTGAGGAGAAAGCCTAAATTGGTCTCTTGACGACTGAAAATCGGAGACAAATGACCTAGAGGACGAAAAAAATCTATATATAGGAATCGATGGAGCGTCTAGACGCTCTCAGCGTCATAGGGGCTCTCCGCAGCGTCGAGAGAGGCTTCAGGGAACTTCCGATAGCATCTAGACGCTCTGGACAGCGTCTAGACGCTACCGAGCGCTTAGCACTGCTTATTTTTGCTCTAACTTTTTGCTCAGGTGTCCGAATGACCTCCGATTTGATGCATTGGGATCGTGATTCAACGTAGAATCTCTCGGAACATGCCTTATGCTCAAATCCCTACAAAAGGATCAATTAATGACATTAAAACCTCCAAACTAACATGATTTAAGTATGAAAATATAGAACTATGTTGGTCCTATCAATGATATTTTACTCATTATGAAAGATGTAAGATTTCTGTCTAATATAAAAAGTTGATTACGTAACCAATTGCAAATGAGTGATTTGGAATGACTCGACATATTTTATATGCCCAAAATGGAGATTTTAAGAACACAATGTTAACTTTGTCTCAAACATCTTATATTGACAAAATTGTTGTCAAATATTTGATATTTATGTAGTATCCTAAGACAACCTCAAACGTCGAGAGCATATGATTAATTATCTACTCTAAGTGGGAGACAATTAATGCATAAATGAGACTTAACAATTAATATACAGTTAGTTAGCTTATATCAGTTAAACGGATGGTATGACCATTGAGTAGAAAATTAAAAACTTTCACAAATTATCTATGGATAATGAGAAAGTTTTGTGTATGGAGTAAAGAGTTGATCTTTACAAGATACACTGGTTCTTACAAAGATTTAAGAAATCTATGTTAAGATAAATTTTATCCTAAGTGGTGGAGTATGGTATACAAGTTAAATTATTTTGCTTGTGAAACAACAAAAGAACTTGTATGACTCAAATGGTTCCTTGAAGATCTGAAAGGTGTTTTAGATATGATTTAGTCTATCATATTTATTATGATAATAGTGGTGCAAATACTAATATTAAGAAAATTAGAAAACATCAATGTATAGGGAATCAAGAATCATATTGAGAGAGAGAAAGCATCATGGTAGAGACCAAGATGACTTTTAATGGCAGTTGTTTAGATTTATATAAAAAGACTCTCCAAGCTAAAGTGTTTGAGGGTCACCTAGAATGTTTAGGATTATGAGACATGTCTCATCTTCACTAGGGCAAGTGGGAGAACATATTGGGTATATAGTATGCCATAGGATGCATGTCTTATCTACTTTAGTGCAAGTGGGAGATTGTTGGGATTTATGCCCTAAAGTCTCGTAATTAATGATTTATTTAATAATTAATAATAATTTTGATTATTTTATTTGCAATATAATATTATCCATTATATGAAAAATCTAAGGTTATTAGTGTAATCTTGAATAGTATGTGGTTGACATACGAGAGGATCATGTTCAAGAAATAACTTAAAGGGCCATAATATATGGATAATGTTGGGCGTTTTATCCTGGTAACACTATTGATACAGCCCACTTTGTAATAGTTACAAATGATTTGATCCAAATTGTTCATGTGGAGACATGTGAGTGGAGGCAGTGACAGATTCAGAATTTTTGTCTAGGGGGGGTTAATATAAAATTCAATAAAAGGAATTTACAAGTAAATAATTCCAAAATTTTAATAAAATTCATAAATGCACTGCACTATTAATTTCGTACATCACAATTGTCCTCTACGAGATTTCATAGTTTGAAATCGTTGCATAATAACTTCTCTATCTATCTTATCATATAAATCTTTCTCAACATATGCTATAAGACTATCATTCATCCATTGGTCTCCCATCCGATTATGCAGCTGAGTCTTTACAATACTCATAGCAGAAAATGTCCTCTCTACTGTAGCTGTTGCAACTGGTAAGATCAATGCTAAGGTGAGCAACCGATAAACTAATGGGTAGACTTTATCTTTAGTGGTCATCACCATTTTAAGTACAAGATCACCAATACTTGTTAATTCAAAAAACATATTATCCGAGCGCACATCAATGATGTAATTTTGAAGTTGATCCTCAAGAGCAAGAAGTTCAATAGTTGAAAAATCTCTAGGATAAAGTTGGGCAAGACAAATAAGTTTTTGTCTGTCAAAAGCAACAAATGAATTGCTCGGATTTAGGCATGCCACACAGAGAAGTAGTTCAGTACTTGTTTCAGTAAAACGATTATTCAACTCTTGAAGTTGCATATCAATAACTGTATAAAAAACCTCAGCACGGTAATGGTGCATATTTGTGATTTCTTGAGATTTTCGCCTTTGTCTCCCTCGAATAAAAAACACATCATCCATCTTAAGTATTAGAATATCATGTTTATCACAAAAATTTGAAACTTCATCTAGCAATGAATCCCAACCTGATTCTCTCATTAACTGTAATCTTTCTTTACAAATCTTGACCAAATTCATTGCATTCACAATATCTTGATCTTTTCTCTGTAGTGCTTGAGACAAGTCATTTGTTATTCCCAAGATAGTTTTTGTAAGATGCATATGAAAAACAAAGTCAAACGACTGAATTGAATTTATTAGAACCTTTGCTTCATATTTTTGTTCAGAAGTTGTCCCATCATCCACGATTGTCTCAAGTACATCACAAACTAATGAGAACGTTGAAATAAAACTCAGTAGAGTATTATAATGTGACCCCCATCGTGTATCTCTTGGACGTTTAATCATTGTTTCCTAATTTAATCCTCGCCCACTTGGCAATTCACCATTATCCAAAGCTTCAATAGTTATAGCCTTATGTTTTTCTCTTAAAGTATCTCGACGTTTTGTTGATGCTCCAATAACATTGACCACATTTGCAACTAAAAAAACATACCAGTGATCTCTACATGATTTTTTGCAATAGCTACTAAAGCTAATTGAAGCTGGTGAGAAAAATAATGAATGTAAAATGCACATTCATTTTCTCTCAAAATTAACGCTTTCAATCCATTGAATTCTCCCTGCATATTGCTTGCTCCATCATATCCTTGTCCTCATAATCTACCAATGCTTAATCCATGTTTAGAAAAAAATCCATCAATAGCTTCCTTTAGTGATAGAGAACTTGTATTAGTAACATGTACAATACCTACAAATCGTTCAATTACATACCCTTTGTCCACATATCTCAACACAATTGCCATTTGCTCCTTTGAAGATATATCCTTTGATTCATCAATCAAAATTGAAAATAACTTATCACTTATATCTCTTATGATTCCATCAACAATTTCTATTGCAATACAATTCACAACGTCTTTTTGAATATCTGGTGCAATCAGTTTCAAGTTTTCAGGAGCATTTCTCAAAGAAACAGCTTCAATATCCTTATTTTGGTTGCATAACTGAATTCCCTAAGAAGTAATTGTAGCCTAAATTCCAATGAAAACCAAGCCTACATTTCAATTGTTTGCTTGTGTTGATCAAATTTCCCTTGAGATCCTAGATTGATCAACTAGGGTACCAACTCAAGCTTAGATCTAATACCGATGGGGTTAGTGATAAGCGGATTTCACACAAGTGATGGAGAAAAAGAGTTTAGACATAAGCCAATTCCTTACCCTAAACATAGGGATTAAGGACTCCAAAACCCACAAAATTGTGAGCCAAATGATCTAAGATAGAGAGACTATAGACATATAGGTCTCTCACTTAGCCTCCTAAAAACCTAAATTCAAGGTGAATAGGAGATGCAATTTTGGTTTACAATTGAGTGTGGAGTAGGTTGGAATTGCAATTTTGGCTTGCAATTACGACTTAGGACAATGACATTCTTGAGCCCCATTTTTATCCAAATTCATCTTGCAATTTCATTTTCTAAGTCTATCTAGTTTTGTTATTCCAACATTGCTATTTCTAGATTCTGCAATTAGATTATGCAATTTCTATTATTTCGATTATTGTCATTTCGAGATTCTGCAATTTCTGTTTTTCGCCAACACACCAACCCAACTTTATTTTAGCAATTTTAGTTTTCAATTTGCAATTTTCCTTACACTTTGCTTGACATTATTTTTGTTACTCCGTTCCCTGTGGGATTCGATACTTGGTACTCAGATACCAATTTATATTACTTCGATCGCGTGCGCTTGCGTGTATCAGCAGATCAAGTTTTTGCCAAAACTTGATCTGCTGATACACGCAAGCGCACGCGATCGAAGTAATATAAATTGGTATCTGAGTACCAAGTATCGAATCCCACAAGGAACGGAGTAACAAAATATTGTAAAACAAAAGTGTAAGGAAAATTGCAAACTTGAAAACTAAAATTGCAAAACAAAGTTGGGTTAGTGTGTTGGTGAAAAACAGAAATTGCAGAATCTAATTGCAGAATCTAGAAATGACAATAATCGAAATAACAGAAATTGCATAATTGAATTGCAAAATCTAAAATGGCAATATTGGAATAACAACTAAATAAACTTAGCAAATGAAATTGCAAAGAGAATTCTAGATAAAGATGGGGCTCAAGAATGTCATTGCCCTAAGTCGTAATTGCAAGCCAATATTGCAATTCTACTCCACACTCAATTGTAAACCAAAAACTGCATCTCCTATTCACCTTGAATTTAGGTTTTTATGAGGCTAAGTGAGAGATCTATATGTCTATAGTCCCTCTATCTTAGATAATTAGGCTCGCGATTTTGTGGGTTTTGGAGTCCTTAATCCCTATGTCTAGGGTAAGGAAGTGGCTTATGTCTAAGCTCTTTTTCTCCATCACTTGTATGAAATTCGCTTGTCACTAACCCCGTCGGTATTAGATCTAAGCTTGAGTTGATACCCTAGTTGATCAATCTAGGATCTCAACGAAATTTTAATCAACACAAGCAAACAATTGAGATGTAGGCTTGGTTTTTATTGAAATTTTGGCTACATTTACTTCTTAGGGAATTCACATGCTTGAACCCCCTAAGAAGTTTTAGCTCATATTAAAAATAAAAATCCTAAAATTAATTTTTGAGAAAAATTTCATAGTAAAAAGTGTGTAAATTGAAAAATTAAAACAATAATTTGTAAGATTATTTTCGGCAACTACTAGGAATTCAAGAAAATGATGCTTAATGGGAAATAAGGAAAAATTCAAGGGCAATTAAGTAAAATGATGGTCTTCTTCCTCATGCCCCTTGGTAAGCTTTAACATTCAAAACTTAGAACATACTTGAAGAGAATAACAGGGGCTTACAAAATTCATTTCAAAACTTAATTACTCCAAATTGCTCCACTCCAATCGACTCATCTTTTACCTATGTTAGGAGAAAGTTAGTCTTGACAACCCAAATGCTACTTTGAGTCGGATTGGATAAACTGGAAAAGTGCAGAAAACTAAGAAGAATTTCAGGCGAAACTTACAAAAGAATGTTGAATTGAACCACAAAATTAATTCCCAATTGAATATCAACTGATCACAAGGGAATAACTCCCACATTTATTCGTCAACAAGAGGAGAAAATAAAGAAAAACAGTAGTCATTGATGCATAAAAAAGGAACCAAAAAGAGTGCAGGAAAACAGAGGAACAAATTGAAATAAACCCACCAACTCAATCTTGAAATTAACTCAAGCTTAATTCGAAAATACATCAATTGAAGATTAGAAATTGTTTAAGCAACTCTTCGTAATACGAAACTGAAGAAAATTGAAGACAAAACAACAAGGTTATACTCCATCGGCAACACAGCAATGCAAAAAGTTCTGGAAAAATAGAGTTTCGAAAAACATAAAACCCACGAACAATTGATCCTTCAAATCGCTCCCAAAAATCCCCATTGTTGTTCGAGCTTCTTCCCCCCTCTTTTGTAGATCTTCCTAGGGTTGAAATCTGCCAAAAATCACGCTCCAATCCCTCAATTCGTGCGGAAATTGATTTCCCCATATATGGGTTTCTTCGTTCACGCGAATATATAGTTTCCATAAATTCTCTGCCCAGAATTGCAAAATCGGATTTTGCAATCTGATTTTGCAATTTCCATAATTTCTGCAAAAAGAATCAATTTATTTAGGCCCCGTTTAATAACCATTTGGTTTTTGGTTTTTGAAAATTAAGCCTATAAATACTACTCTCACCCTTGGATTTACTTGTTTTGTTATCTACCTTTTACCTATATTTTCAAAAACCAAGCCATGTTTTGGAAACTAAAAAAAGTAGTTTTCAAAAACTTGTTTTTGTTTTTAGAATTTAGCTAAGAATTCAAATGCTTCCTTAAGGGAGATAAAAACCATTGTAGAGAAATTGAGAGAAAACAAGCTTAATTTTCAAAAACCAAAAACTAAAAACCAAATGGTTATCAAATGGGGCCTTAGAATTCTATTCCAAATGCTATCACATTCAATTATTCCTTAAATTCACGCAATCTTCCACTATTTTCAATTAATCTTAGGACAAACAAGAATATTTTGAGCACTTGGGAATTAAATAAGCCTTAATTCTAAGGCTTATCACACCCCCAAACTTAAGATATTGCTTGTCCTCAAGCAATTTTAAAAGTTCATAGTGGAAACAATTAACCATGTTTGACAAGCAATTGATTTTTAGCATGACTAAACTTCTCAGAGGATCTTCAAACTCATAATATCTTTGCCCAACTTGCTCAACTTGCTCTTCTTACTTTCTTCATGACTTAACACTTTTTGCCACATCCAATTTAACTTAAACTTCTACTTCTTCAGGTAGATTTCACTAAATTATCCTAGCAAAAGGTTTCAAATTGCTCTAATTTCTTATTCCCCCCAAAATTATTTCATGCTGTCATACAAATATATATATATATATATATATATATATATATATATATATATATATTTTAAGAAGTATTTCAGTCAATTGTGCCTTCGTTTCAACTAATAACGCTTTGTGGCGGAAGTAGCTGACTACGAGCACACATCACCTAATGCAACTATACCCGTTTTCTTATTGAACCGTTCATGCAAAGAAAATCATGGGTGTCATGACTTACCCTGATTACTTGGTTAAATTTTGAAAAGAGGGGTAATTTTTATTTTATTTTAAGACAGCACATTTTCAAACAATGACATAAATATTTTCCTCTCCCAAACTTAAACTAGTCAATGTCCTCATTGACACTTGAATTATTGGGAGATGGATGGGACTTAGAACAACTTAGTGTTTCTATCTGAAGTATGTATTAGTTTAAGCCTAACTGGATGTGATCAAAAGTGTTAGCTATATGCAAAAGTAGTACTAACCTAGTCGAACAGGTTGGTTGGAGATATTTAATGAAAATGGGTGTTCCTACCTCATCATCGAAGTTGAGTATTTTTATTTTATTTTATTATTTTATTATTTTATTTATTATTATTATTATTATTTTTTTAACTCAACTACTGCAAAGGACTGAAATAACAATGCTTGAAATTTGATGGTGGAAAAGAAGACTAAGAATGATAAGGCTAACTAATCTTACAGTAACAACATAGAAAGAACACAAGTTAACAACATAGAGTAATCCAAAAGTAAAGAGTTCAAAAAGTAAATTGCAACAAAAATTCAAAATTCAAAGTTCAATAACATAAAAGGGTGTTTGAGAGAACTCCCCTAAAAAGAAGAAGATTGATTGTCATGATGTGACTCGGGCGGAGGTGCAAGTAGTATGTTAGGAAACTCTGGGAACATTGGACCCTTCCCCTTTGTGAGTATGGCAAATGTTTGCTGGAGGGCTTCATCACGTTCCTTCACATACCCCCAATAGGCTTGCAATTGTTCTTGAAGCTTCTTTTGATTGTTGGTGAGAATTGCCAAATCAGATTGCAGAATCGGAGATTTTGCAATTTCTTTTGCACCTTTTTCAGCACCCCTTTCTTGAGGTATTTCCATGTGAAGCCTCATAACTTTCCTTTTATTGTGGCTCATCAGCCCCTTTACACCAGCAGCATCCCATGGCCTTATGTTTGCAATCGGTCTGGTTACTTTGAGCCCGGCCTTCTTGCATAACTTTGTGATTAGAGCTCCAAAGAAAATTTTACCCGCCTTCTTGTTTCTGCCAACCACCATCTCATGCTTGATTAATATACCCACGTTGATCTCATAACCCTTGTATATGCTGTAAAGGAGCATAATACGGTCTTGAGAAATAGTGGAGCCGTGGGTAGTGGGTAAAATCCTATTCTTGATGAAGTTCAACCATACCGAAGGCTCATCCTTCAAATCCCCTGCAAGCATATGTCGTTTCCCTTTATGAGCTATTTGCCATTTGACTCCTGGGTGTGCAAGCATTCTCAAGACTTCCTCCATCTGCTTTTTGGTTGGGTTTTCGATGGCTGCATTTCCTGAGGGATTTCGCAAGGACTTAAGCTTGTAAATGTCATTAATGCTCTTGGCTGGTACTCCACCCTTTGATTTTGAATCATGAGTTCGTTTTTGCCTTCATTTCCTAAGTGTGCATAGAACTCGATCACCAAGTTTTCATCCGCTGGTTTTGGATGCTTGCATAACCTTTCCCATCCATATTGTTCAATCTTTGAGGTTATGAATGTTGGCACATTTGTGGTGAAACCTTTCTCTCCTATTAGTCCCATCTTTTTCAAATTTTCTCTTCTCTCCTCCACATCAATCACCTCGTCTTCTTCACTTTCTTCATCATCTTCTTCTTCTTCTGTCTCTTCACTTGCTTCATCTTCTTCCTCATTTTCTTTTTCTTCTAAATTCATTTTTTCACTCTCCCTTTGTTCTATTTCTTGTCCTTCCTCTTCACTATCTTCATGTTCTTCCTTCCCCTGTTTGGAATCATGCCTCATCTCAGATAATGAGGTGCTAGAGGCCCGAATTCCTCTAGACTCCACAGTTAATAGTTTTTCAAAAGAGTCAGGGGACGATACCTGCTCTTGTTGATCTTCTCAATCTTGGCTAAGACCTCCAATTTCAAAGGCACCTTCTCCATGTTCTGCTTCTGGTTCAGACCATCTTGATGGTCTCCTTGTGCTTAATCCGGCTGCTATGTGTGCCTCGTGGAAGGATGAGGCTAAAGCTTGTGCACGGACAATTGCTTCCTTCACCCAATCTTCCTTTTCAGATTGTTTTTCTTCCTGTTGCTGTTGTTTGGGTGGTGGCATTTGTTCCACATCCTTCCCTATGGAGCTTCTTGGTTTGGATTGCCCTTCCCCTGCTTTCCTTGTTTCTTTGAATCGATGAGGGGTCATTGTGGTTTTTCGCGCAAGAAGCTTTTTCTTGGCAGGCTTTCTTGCTGTAGGAGGCACAATTTTCACTTCCTCTTCGTCCTTTTCTGTTGTTTCGGATTGCTTCAACGCAGTCATGGGGGGTTCGGCTTTTGCCCTTTTTGCTTCACGCTTGAGTCCTTTGATGAGGTTGTCAATCTCCTTCTCCCTTTTTAATTCTCTCCGATTTGCATGGACTTGGAGAATCCTCTCTTTCCATTCCGGAGTTCCCCTCTTTGGTTCTGTCGGTGGGTTCGAAGGAGAAGCGGTGAGTGGCATTACCATTTGAAGCGGTTTCTCCATCTCCATTAGTTGCTCGAAGCGTTCATCCACTACCCTTTTCCATTCCTTTCGCCATTCCTCAGTTCCCGTTTCTAGTTCAAGATTGATAAAGGAGTGGCAGTCTTGCTGCTGTCCTTTCGATTTCGCACTATCGGAGGAAGACATTTTGGGAACTGGGGGTTCGGGTAGGTGATGCGTTTGCTAGAGCAATGTGAACAATTGTGCAAATTAGAGTGTCAATGTGCAAGTGTACACATCCTTTTTATAGCAAGTGGCAAGTAAAATTATCGTATCCACGGAGACTATTGATCTTTCTACTGAACCCAAATTAATTCTCAGTAACTCAGTTGGTAACCATTCAAAATTATCGATAGAGATGCAATAAAAGAAATCAAAAATGCTGGAACAAAAGTAATGCTAAAGCATGCAAAACAGAGTAAGGATTCAGAAAACAGAGAACGATTAACTTGTACTTTTAATTAAAGGGAAGGCTCGGATTAGAGGTAAGTCATACATTAGTTAAGTTACGAACTGAGCACACATTCATTCCATTCGATTCACTACAGACTACACGGTATTCTTCCGAATCACCGATTATATGCTGTCGCAATTAAATTACTTCAGCACAATAAACCCTCTGTACTTTATGTGCGTTAGGCGAGTGGCTATCCCTAACCTACCCACTTAGTTAGCTACTAACCTAAACAAGAGGCTAACGTGGTTTTCAAGTTTTCAGCCCCTCCTATTCTTCCCAGAAATCAGAGGGACGATGTTCATAACTGCTGGCCAAGCGGAAACAAACTAAGAATAAAACCCTTAAAAACCAAATCGAAGGAGATGAAGTCTACTCAACTATAACATTAGCTAACAACAATCATCCTCTAATCCTCACCTTATGGTGATTAGTTCATGCTACAGTGAAAACGGAAAAACAGTAGAAATGTAGACATAATGAAAATAAATACAGAAAACGACTAAATGACAGAAGAAAATATAGCAGGAGAAGTCGAAATGCTGCCCCAAGTTTCTTGCCCCAGCATCGGCGTCTGCTCCGACTGGAAACCTTCCGTTTTTGGCAAAACTCCGGCGATGGCTCCCTAGTCGAAGCTTCTCTCGACAGCTCCTTCCTCCCTTCTGTTATTTCGGGAACTTCACCTCTCTCCTCCTCCCTTCTTTCAACAAAAATGGCTGCCCCATTATAATAGTCACCCTTTATGAAAATGAGGGCTGATTAGACTTGTCCTTGTGACGTGGCGGGCTCTGGTTGGTTGAAAACGAGTGACTGGACTGACAGATGCCAGCTCAATTAATGAATAACAGCTCCCACGTGCGAATTTCGTATAAGCCTGGAACGCGAAATTTGCTCCAGCAATTAGTTGTAAAACTGCTGTTCTTGGCTTCTTGACTCCTCATTAATCCAACCTGATTTAATCACATAAAAGACCTTAATTAGGATCACTTTGCTCTAATAAAAATATTACTATATCAAAATCAGTCCTAGAGCAAAATATATCAAAGCTTGGAGTTTTCTAAAATATAATGAGATAAAAATCTACAATTTAGCCCGAAAATACTAACATATAACTCTTAATTTAAGAGTTATCAGTAGGGACTTAGGGCTTGAAGGTAGGGGCCTTGAGGGTTCAGTGAGGGGTTCACTCTTCGTCACTGGCATCTTTCTTGGCCGGCGGCGATAGGTGCTCATCGATGGTTGCATGGTGAAGAAGGCGAGAGGTTCGGATGAAGGAGGAAGAAGATGAAGTGGTTGGGGGGGGGGGAATTTACTAATTGATTTAACTTCCCTTTTTTGTTTTATTCGAAAGGAAGGAAGAAAATAATTTTAAAATGGGCAACGGTTGGGTTTCATTTAATTGATTCCCTTCCTTATTTGCCTTTAAAAGATTTCCTTCCATCTTCACTTTATTCTTTCCTTTTACGAGAAAAATTCGCGAGGATTGCAAAATCGAAATTTGCAATTTCTCTTCGCCATTTGCGTGGGAAACATTCAAATTGCAAAATCGAGATTGCCAATTCAAACTTGCAATTTCTCTTTGTCAGTTTCACAACCATTGCAAACTCGCGATTGTAGATTCGGGATCCAGCAATTTTCACCTGTATTGTTCACAACTTGCAATTTACACTTTTTGAATTCTTACTCCTTTGGATGTTCTTCATTGTCTTCCTGTAGCTAAAAGTAGCAGATTAAAAAGTTCACACAATGTATCTATCTATATATATATATATATATATATATATATATATATTTATTATTTATTATTTATTATTTTTTTTGAATAAATCCAGAAAAACTACTATGTACAACTAACCTGGTGGTCTTTCACTTTTCCTCTAGCAAGGAGATGACGACTTTGTGTCGGTTCAAATCGTCTCCCCAGTAAGGCTTGACTCTTTGACCATTGACCTTGAAGATATTTCCCTTGTCATCTCTTAGCTCAACTGCACCGTGCTCGTAAACCTTTTGAATAACAAATGGTCTGGACCATCATGACTTGAGTTTCCCTATGAATAACTTTAATCTTGAGTTAAACAATAGGACATGTTGTCCGTGTTCCAGCTCTTTTCTTCGAATCCTTTGATCATGCCATTTCTTCATTTTTTTCTTTATAAATTTTAGCATTCTCATAGGATGCATGTCGAAGTTCTTCGAGTTCATTCAATTGTAGTTTTCTTCTTTCCCCAGCTTAATCCATGTTGAAGTTTAGCTTCTTTATGGCCCAAAAAGCTTTGTGTTCGAGTTCAAGTGGTAAATGACATGCCTTCCCAAATATGATTATGTATGGTGACATTCCTAGAGGTGCCTTGAAAGCAGTCCTGTGTGCCCACAATGCCTCGTCCAATCTTATCGACCAATCCTTTCTGGATGGATCAACTGTTTTTTCTAATATCGCCTTGATTTCTCTATTTGAAAGTTTAGCCTGTCCATTGGTCTGTGGATGATATGCAGTTGCCACTTTATGTTTCACATTGTACTTTGCAAGCAGGCTGGCCATTATTCTGTTGATGAAATGTGTGCCTTCATCACTAATCAACATTCTTGGTGTTCCATATCGTGTAAAGATATTTTTGAGAAGAAACTTTTTGACCACCTTGGCATCATTTGTGGCTGTAGCCACTGCTTCTATCCATTTGGATACATAATCCACTGCCAACAAGATGTAATGGTTGCCAAAGGATGGAGGAAATGGTCCCATGAAGTCGATTCCCCAAACATCGAAAATTTCCACTTCTAGCATATATTTCATTGGCATTTCATCTCGTGCTGTTAAGTTTCCTGTCCTTTGACACTTGTCGCAACCTTTTGCAAAAATTTGAGCATCCTTAAACAAAGTGGGCCAGAAATATCCACTTTGCAAAACTTTTGCTGCTGTCTTGGTTCCTGCAAAGTGACCTCCATGTGGAGCCATGTGACATGCTTCTAAAATTTTTCTCATTTCAATTTCAGCAACGCATCTTCTCCATACCTGATATGGACCTAATTTATATAGGTAGGGCTCATCCCAATAGTAATACTTCATATCATGAAAGAATTTCTTTAACTGATAAGAAGTAGCTTCTGGGGGTGTCACTCCACTGACCAAATAATTTGCAATATCTGCATACCATGGATCTGGTCCAATCTCCACAGCCAACAATTGTTCATTAGCGAATACATCCTTTATTTCTGTCTTGTCTTTCTTCTGAATAATTGTTTCCAATCTGGACAAGTGATCTGCCACTTGGTTCTCTGTGCCTTTCCTATCTTGAATTTCTAGATCAAACTCTTGTAATAACAATATCCATCTGATTAGTCTTGGTTTTGCCTCCTTCTTTGAAAGTAGATACTTCAAGGCGGAATGATCAGTATGAACTATCACCTTGGTACCTACTAAGTAAGATCGGAATTTGTCGAATGCAAAAACTACAGCCAGCAATTCTTTCTCAATAGTGGTGTAATTAATTTGTGCTTCATTCATTGTTCTACTGGCATAGTAGATTGGATGGATTATTTTGTCTCGTCGCTGTGCCAGTACCGCACCTATTGAAAAAACACTTGCATCGCACATTAACTCGAAAGGTTTTGACCAATCAGGTTCTATCATAATTGGGGTAGAACTCAATGCCTTTTTTAACTTGTTGAAAGCTTCCAAGCACTCTTGATCAAATACGAACCTTCGGTCATGTTCTAGCAACCTACATAAGGGTTTTGATATTTGTGAGAAGTTCTTAATGAATCTTCGGTAAAACCCTGCATGTCCAAGGAAACTACGAATATCTTTCACAGTTTTAGGTGGGGGTAATTTTGCAATTAGCTCCACCTTGGCTCTGTCCACTTCTATTCCTTTCCTTGATATTTTATGACCTAGCACAATTCCTTCTTGCACCATAAAATGACATTTTTCCCAATTTAGTACTAGGTTTGTTTCCTCACATCGAATCAACACCTGTTCTAGGTTATCCAAGCATTCTTGATAAGTCTCGCCAAACCCAGAGAAGTCGTCCATGAAGATTTCTACTGTTCGTTCGACCATGTCTGAAAATATTGCCATCATGCATCGCTGGAAAGTTGCAGGTGCAACACATATTTCCGAATGGCATTCTTCGGAATGCGAACGTTCCATATGGGCAGGTGAATGTTGTTTTATCTTGATCTTCTGGAGCGATCGTAATCTGGTTGTAACCAGAATATCCATCCAAGAAACAGTAGTATTCCTTTCCTGCAAGTCTATCCAGCATTTGATCTATGAATGGTAGAGGGAAGTGATCCTTTTTGGTTGCCTTGTTCAAACGTCTGTAGTCCATACAGACTCGCCATCCTGTTACCGTTCGAGTGGGGATTAATTCGTTCTTTTCATTTTTGGCCATGTATTCTATCATCAAGGCTTCTAATGATGAATTGTGTACTGCAGGTTGAGCTTGTGGTTGTGTCACATTCTTGGGCACAAAAGTTTGTTGCTGTGAATTGCTGAATCTTGGTGGTCCTCCTTGCTTTCCATATGAATTTGCATTAGCTGTGTTTGCACCTTGTCCTCCCCATGAGAAATTGGGATGCTACCTCCATCCAGGGTTGTATGTATTGGAATAAGGGTTTGCCCTGGGTTGTCCTACATAACAAATAGAAGACAGATTATGAGGACAGCTGTTAGCCAGATGGTTATCATTACAGTAAATACAAGGTGGAGTGGCAATTTGATTAATGGAGGCTATAGGGGCCTGGTTCCCCAAAGTTAATGATTTTAAGGTATTGTTCATCGCCGAAATTTGTGCACTCAAAGCTGCAATTGCATCCACTTCGTGCATTCCTGCAACATTCCGAGTGTTGCTTGGCTCTTCTTCTCCCCATTGGCTATTGTTGGACACCATGGCATCCAAAATTTCATTTGCCTCATTCACTGTTTTCTTGAGTAGAGATGCGTTGGTAGATGCATTGACTAGAGTCTTCAAAGCTTGTGTTAGCCCGTTGTAGAAGTGCTCGATCAACAAGCAAGCTGGCAATCTGTGGTGTGGACATTTTCTCACTAGCTTCTTAAAACGCTTCCATGCAGCATTTACTCCTTCATTTATTCCTTGTTTGAAAGTGATGATTTCCCCTCTAATTTGTGCATTCTTTGTTGGTGGGAAATACTTCAGAAGGAACTTTTCTGCAAGTTCGTCCCAGGTTGTGATCGAGTCTGGGGGAAATGAGTCAAGCCATGCTTCTGCATTTCCCTGTAAAGAAAAAGGAAACAATTTCAGCCTCAACGTTTCATTAGAAACTCCAGTCAATTTGAATGAATTGCAGATTCTCATAGAAGTCTTTATGTGTTTGTGTGGATCTTCATTCGGCAATCCAGCAAATTGTCCTATCGTATTCAACATCTGGAACATCACGGGCTTTAGTTCAAAATGATTTGCTTCTATGATTGGTTCTGCAATCCCGGTGTTCAGATTTTGGAATGTAGCAGCTGCATAATCCCTGATAGCCCTGTTCCTTTCTTTTGCAATAAATATGGGATTCTGCATAAGATTTGCTTGCTGATGAGCATTATTGTTTATTCCATTATTTTGGCCCTCATTGCCAAGCGGATTAACTCGAGGTCCATTCTCCGGTCAATCCATGAGTGGTTCCGGCAAACAAGTTTCCACAGATTTCTCCCGGGTGTTCAACTCGCGTTGTTCCTGTTTCTTCCTCCTTTGCTGCCTACGGCGCCGGTGGAAGGTTCTCTCTATCTCAGGATCTAGCTCAAAGATGAGGCTCTTTTCGCATACACTGGATCTACCCTGCAATTTTGCAAGTGAAATTCCGCCCTCCTGCAATAGAAAGAGAAATTGCAACTTTGTCTTACAATTTTGCTAAAAACAAAATTTTTGTTAAAAACTGCCGTTCCCCGGCAATGGCGCCAAAAACTTGATCGGATGTTACACGCAAGCGCACGCGATTGAAGTAATATAAAATGATATCTGAGTACCAAGTATCGAATCCCACAAGGAACGGAGTAACAAAATATTGTAAAGCAAAAGTGTAAGGAAAATTGCAAACTTGAAAACTAAAATTGCAAAAACAAAGTTGGGTTGGTGTGTTGGTGAAAAACAGAAATTACAGAATCTAATTGCATAATCTAGAAATGACAATAATCAAAATAACAGAAATTGCAGAATTGAATTGCAGAATCTAAAATGGCAATATTGGAATAACAACTAAATAAACTTAGCAAATGAAATTGCAAAGAGAATTCTAGATAAAGATGGGGCTCAAGAATGTCATTGCCCTAAGTCATAATTGCAAGCCAATATTGCAATTCCAACCTACTCCACATTCAATTGTAAACCAAAAACTGCATCTCCTATTCACCTTGAATTTAGGTTTTTAGGAGGCTAAGTGAGAGACCTATATGTCTATAGTCCCTCTATCTTAGATAATTAGGCTCGCGATTTTGTGGGTTTTGGAGTCCTTAATCCCTATGTCTAGGGTAAGGAAGTGGCTTATGTCTAAGCTCTTTTTCTCCATCACTTGTATGAAATCCGCTTGTCACTAACCCCGTCGGTATTAGATCTAAGCTTGAGTTGATACCCTAGTTGATCAATCTAGGATCTCAACGGAATTTTAATCAACACAAGCAAACAATTGAGATGTAGGCTTAGTTTTTATTGAAATTTTGGCTACATTTACTTCTTAGGGAATTCACATTCTTGAACCCCCTAAGAAGTTTTAGCTCATATTAAAAATAAAAATCCTAAAATTAATTTTTGAGAAAAATTTCATAGTAAAAAGTGTGTAAATTGAAAAATTAAAACAATAATTTGTAAGATTATTTTCGGCAACTACTAGGAATTCAAGGAAATGATGCTTACTGGGAATTAAGGAAAAATTCAAGGGCAATTAAGTAAAATGATGGTCTTCTTCCTCATGCCCCTTGGTAAGCTTTAACATTCAAAACTTAGAACATACTTGAAGAGAAAAACAGGGGCTTACAAAATTCATTTCAAAACTTAATTACTCCAAATTGCTCCACTCCAATCGACTCATCTTTTACCTATGTTAGGAGAAAGTTAGTCTTGACAACCCAAATGCTACTTTGAGTCAGATTGGATAAACTGGAAAAGTGCAGAAAACTAAGAAGAATTTCAGGCGAAACTTACAAAAGAATGTTGAATTGAACCACAAAATTAATTTCCAATTGAATATCAACTGATCACAAGGGAATAACTCCCACATTTATTCGTCAACAAGAGGAGAAAATAAAGAAAAATAGTAGTCATTGATGCATAAAAAAGGAACCAAAAAGAGTGCAGGAAAACAAAGGAACAAATTGAAATAAACCCACCAACTCAATCTTGAAATTAACTCAAGCTTAATTCGAAAATACATCAATTGAAGATTAGAAATTGTTTAAGCAACTCTTCGTAATACGAAACTGAAGAAAATTGAAGACAAAACAACAAGGTTATACTCCATCGGCAACACAGCAACGCAAAAAGTTCTGGAAAAATAGAGTTTCGAAAAACATAAAACCCACGAACAATTGATCCTTCAAATCGCTCCCAAAAATCCCCATTGTTGTTCGAGCTTCTTCCCCCCTCTTTTGTAGATCTTCCTAGGGTTGAAATCTGCCAAAAATCACGCTCCAATCCCTCAACGTGCAGAAATTGATTTCCCCATATATGGGTTTCTTCGTTCACGCGAATATATAGTTTCCATAAATTCTCTGCCCAGAATTGCAAAATCGGATTTTGCAATCTGATTTTGCAATTTCCATAATTTCTGCAAAAAGAATCAATTTATTTAGAATTCTATTCCAAATGCTATCACATTCAATTATTCCTTAAATTCAAGCAATCTTCCACTATTTTCAATTAATCTTAGGACAAACAAGAATATTTTGAGCACTTGGGAATTAAATAAGCCTTAATTCTAAGGCTTATCAATAACCATCGTAAGAGCTCAAGAAAATTACCTTGGTTCTTTGAATCTTCAGTTTCATCGTGTCCACGAAATGGGAGACCTTGTCGTAACAAAAATCGAGCACAATTAATGGTTGCACCTAATCGAGTTCGATATTCAATTCTTGCTTGGTCAGACATCTTATTAAAAAATGTTTCAATTTGTTGTTTTTGCTTCAAAAGAGCTTCACATTTACCCCAAGCTTGGTTATGTGCACTATTTGGTCCTCCAACATGAGTTTGTAATTTTTCTCTTCCAATTTGAAAATCCTTCACCAACAAAATGGTCACCTCCAGATTGTTCTCCAACTTCTAATTTGAATAAATAACAACACAAACAAAATGCAGCATCTTTTGAAATACTATATTCCAACCAATTAGGATATTTAGCAAACCAGACTGGATTAAACTGTCTTGACTGTAACCCAAATTTCTTCAACGGAAAAATATGATTTCGAGGCTGACAAGGTCCTTTCTGTAAATATGGTCTACGAACTTGGTCTCGAATATTACAATTGTAATCAAGAATTCTAATTCTTAGACCAGGATCTGATGGTAAATCTTCTAAATTTACTTCTGTGAAATTTCTATTAGAACTACTATTACTTTTCTTCAATGGATATGATGACTCCATCGATTTTCTTTTGTAATAGCTCTCCATTTAGATTTTAAATTAAACCTACAATATATTAATAAAAATATAGAAAACTAAATATACACGAGTAATTAAAACATGAAAACTAAATATATACGAGTAATTGAAACATGAAAACTAAATATATACGAGTAATTGAAACATGAAAACTAAATGTATACGAGTAATTGAAACATGATCCAAACTAAATGTATACAAGTAATTGAAACATGATCAAAACTAAATGTATACGAGTAATTGAAACATGAAATTTAAATGTATACGAGTAATTGAAACATGAAAACTAAACTAGTAATTGAAATATGAAAACTAAGTGTACCTTAGAAAATTATTCTGTAAATTCTTGACGTCTTGGAAAGTACCAACAACAATTAGATTACAGAGATGAAAAATGCATATGTGTATAATTGAAAAAGTTTCTTTTAGGTTTAAAACATTATAGGTGGTGGCTATACCATTTAAAATTTGTGAAAAATAATGTTAAGTTTAGAGAATTAGGGTTTGAAATCTCATCAATATATTTTCTTCTCTTTTCCCTTTTTTGTTAGATTGACATGTTTATATAAAGTAATTTTTAAGAAATAAAACTTGAACATATATTACAAAAGAGATATGATTTTGACTTAAAAGGAAAAAGATTAAAATAAAGAAGGATGTTAATTTACACTAAATAAGGAAAATTAAATATTTTCAATTAAAAGGGAAAATAAGGGCGGAAAACAAACTGTAAAAAATAAGGAAAATTAAATATTTGCAATTTGAAGGAGTGGAGCTCGAATCGGAACTCAGGGGTGCTCAAAATCAAGAGATAAAACTAAATCCCAAATTGCCAAAGGTGGGGCTGGAACCTAGGAACTCAGGGACGCTCAACATCAGGGGGGGCTGGAAGCACCTCAACCACTAAGCCATGCAAACTTTTCTTAAAAATAGTTGGATTTTATTATTGATACATTAAACTAAAAAAATTGAGGGGGGCTCGAGCCCCCCATGGGCCTTAATTGAATCCGCCCCTGAGTGGAGGTATCTTATATAATGAGTTTTGTATAAGACTAGTTCACGAAATATATAATCTCTCTTTATAAATCTGTTAATTGAGAAGATTAATTCATCAGGATTATCATATGCGACTCGATCTTAATCCTGAGTGAGTTATGAACTCCTATCTATGAGGGCTTGTCCTTTGATTTCATTGGGTGAGAGTAGCTTTTGTAGCCTATTCAATAAGCCTACCATTTTGGGGACTTGACCAAATAGAGAGTTGGAAACATAATCTTACAAGATGAAATTCACTCCTTCCCATATAAGGTAAATAGATGAGTAATTCCCTTAAGTGCTAATTTCGAGACTTGAACAATGGGGCCCCCTCTCACTGGTCTGAGAGGAACTTAGTTTATGATTGGATCATAAACAAATTGTTCATTAGAGGATCAGTTGTACTTAAGGTGCAAGATGTAATTACAGGGGTAAAACAAACTTTTGACCTAACTGTAATTATGAACAATTCGTGAAGGATCGACTTGCATGTAATGGCTATATTCATGGACACAACTTGTCCTACAGTGCGTAAGAGTGCAACTTTAGGTCTATAGTGGAGTGACCAATTAAATAGTGTAATTAATTATTTTTGTATCATTGGAGCTTATAATTTGTAGGTTCATAAGGTCCCATTTCTAGCTCATAGTAACACTAAAAGATTAATTTAGTTGAAAGAAAATTTTGAAATGTTCAAATTAATATTTAATTTGAAGTGTTCAAATTAATATTTGATTTGAACACTTCAAATTAATATTTAATATATTAGATATATTAAAAGAGAAAAATATATTTATTGTATTTCATACATTAAATATTAAAATAATTCATGTATATTAGATACATTAAAGAAAAGATATTTATAAAATTTGAATAGGATTCAAATAAAGAAATAAATATTGTACGAGAATTTAAAAGGTTTGAATAAGATTCAACTAGATTAATCACTTTAGTCATTTGGTTTCTTTTTTTGGATTTTTGTAATACTTATCTTCGAGATTATTTAGACAATTTTCTAAATTTAGTTTTTGTTGACTTCAACATCTCATATGTTGTTGTCATTTTCTGTATCTTCTAAGCTTGACATCTAGCATGTCAACTAGAAGATACGTACAAACTATCTCGTTTATTTTTTATTCATTAATCATGTGTTTCATGAACAATTCAAATAGCATTAGCAACAGGTTTTGAGAACATTTATCAATAAGGACAAATTCAAAATTTTACACTGCCATTATAGTGTTAACGTTATTTTTTCAAGTAATAAAATTTCTCAATTTTGACTTATTAGTAATAAAATTAAAAATTATGAGAGAAACTGACATAATATTGAATTATATATATAATTTAATATCATGCAAATAATTATCCATTTAATTTTAGCATAGAAATCAAACAATTTGAAAAATGAACCCTATAAATCATTTCTAATGCTATGGTACTTTAGTGAGTTAGAACAAGTGCCACCGTAGGGTAGGTAAAGTATTCTCCTTTGCTAAACTGAGACAATCTCAACCAAGTATTATGCTAGAATAACTCTTATTCCTATAATATTTAGTTACCATTAGTTTGGTCAAAGACATCATAACAACTTTAATGAGCCCTTTGTAAGTGTGACCCATCATTTTAGATCCTATAGTTTTATCCTAACAAGTGCCACGTAGGGCAGGTTAAGTATTGGAAAGAAAACTATAATCTTATCATTCTTAGGAGTTCACCCTGATATTGACTCATGCAAACACTTTCCGTAGGGGGACGGTTCAAAAGCCGCCGCGAGGCCCCGCATGGATCTCATGTTGTGAACCAATGATAGAGACCGTAAGATATGTTGACACATTTCCTTCTCCCACTTACCATTTTGAAATATGATTTTCTCTTACTTAGACAAATTAGGCTAATCTCATTTATCTAAGTTTCTCAATCTATCCTTCATAACCCTTATGTTGGTTAGATTGATTTTAATGTGAATTACCAAGTTTTTAAACTATTTCAAAAAAAAAAAAAAACTAATCACATTATGAGCATGATTAGTGAAATTAAATAAAAATTGACTAATTCAACTCCTAAGTCGGTTCTCAGTTAGAGGTGTTCCCTTTCGATCAGCTTAAATACACCAGTCTAGACAGAACCTTCAATAGACAGAGTTACCTTGTAGTCAATTTTTATTTCAAATTCATTAATCTTTAATTAACTATTAATTACTAGATTAATGAACCTAAGTGAATTTAAGTAATGTTTGTAGTCCTATTAAAAAAAACTAATTCACTTATTGGATAATCTTAAAATTCTATCATTTTAAACCCTTTTAAAACAAATTAAAAGATTATCCTGGATATTTTATGCTAATCCTATTAGAAAAAAAACTAAAAAATAAATTCAATTCAAAACATAAACTATTTTATCTTTGAATAAAATTATCTTAATTTTTAAAAAACCTAATCTTATTAGGAAATTAAAAGATCTAATCTTATTTCGAAAGAATCTAATCTCATTAGGAAACAAATAAAGATTAATTAAATTCAAAATTTAAACTATATACAACATGAATTACAATATCTTTATTTTAAGGAAACCCTAATCTCATTAGAAAATATCCTAATTCTATTAGGAAAACATGGATTTCAATTATGAAAGGAAATATCCTAATTTAATTTTTCAAATATAAAAATTATAATCAAATATATGGAAAATATAAACTTATTAAGAAAGCATCTTAATTCTATTAGGAAACATCCTAATCAAAATTTTCAAATATAACAATTATATTTAAAAGTAATTAAGATGCATGATCATGTTTAACCTTTAGTGGGATTTTAAACTAAATGGCATACTTTATGCAACAATCAAATAATTTAAAACATACATCACATGCATAATTAGATTAAAACTAGCAAAATTGACCGGCATATTTGACATATTCTAAAAAATTGAAAACAATTTAAATTACAATAATTTAAATCCAAGACATATCTTGGTCTTCAATATCTTCCTTTTTGAACCATTCTGAATTTAAGGTTTAGAAACCTAAAGCTTGTCTTCCAACTATAGCACCAGTCGCCACAAATATAAAAAAAAAAAAAACAATAAAAAAACTACATTACCTAGGTATTGAACCCAGGCCCTAGAGTATAACAAAAAGACTCATTCAACAAAGAACCAAACACATTTTTTATGATGATGGAATGCTTAATAATAAGATAAAACTCCAGCCGAATATGATTGACTTCGGTTGTTTTTTTTTTTTCGTGCACCTTTTCGTCGTCGGCTTCTTCAACGCATATGATCAAAATTTGCAGCAATCGTAGTCATTCAAGTAAATACATGAAATCCTAACCCTTATGGGTTTTACAATGATATAATCAAAGCAATAAATCTAATGCCAAATAGCCTAAACAATCAATTTGCAAATCATAATATATCACATATATGATAAATTAAAATACCCACCATCTCAAAACTTTAATTATAAATAAAACTCAAAGATTTCTCTGATACCAATTGAAAGAATGAACGTTTCACTTAGCAGTGGAAGCATTGGATCATCTTTGATTTTATTTAAAATTAAACTAAAAAATAAGATTAAGCAAACTTACTTGAAGTAAATATGAAGATATTTATGGCGGGTCTTTATCTCCTCCACAAGGTCTTCCTAGCTATGACTCGAATACAGGACCAAGGCTTGTGGGAGTCTCTTGAAAGAAAATCCACAAGAGATTGGAGAGGAAGAGATTTAGAAATAATTTTTTCTCTATTGAGGAGATGTGTGTTATCTCTAATGGCTCAACCCAAGGGTCCTATTTATAGAGACCAATAACAAATCTTTGCCATAATTAAAATATATCTTATACTTATTTGAATCTCATTCACATCTTTTACTATATTTATTTATTTGAATCTTATTCAAATTTTATAAATATCTTTTATTTAATGCATCTAATATACATTTCAAATTTTAATATTTAATGTATCAAATACAATAAATATATTTTCCTCTAGATATATTAAATATTAATTTGAATACCTCAAATTAAATATTAATTTGAACATTTCAAATTTTTCTTTCAACTAAATTGATCTTTTAGTGTTACTGTGAGCTAGCAAGGGGACCTTATTGACCTACGGATTATAAGCTCCAATGATACAAAATTAATTAATTAAACTCTTTAATTAATTTTTTTTTATTAATTTTCATTCATTAACTTTAGGATCACTCCACTATAGACCTAGAGTTGCACTCTTATACATTGTAGGACAAATTGTGTCTATGGATATAATCACTACATGAAGTTGATCCTTCACGAGTTGTTCATAATTACAGCTGGGTCAAAAGCCCGTTTTACCCCTGTAATTACATCTTGCACCTTAAGTACCACTGATCCTTTAATGAACAATTTGTTTATGATCCAACCATAAACGAAGTCCCTCTCGGGCCAGTAGAGCATGGGGCCCCATTGTTGAAGCCTCGAAATTAGCACTTAAGGGAACTACTTATCTACTTACTCTATATGGGAAGAAGTGAATTCCATCTTGTGAGATTATGCTCTCAGCTCCCTATTTGGTCAAGTCCCCAAAGTGATAGGCATATTGAATCGGCTACAAAAGCCACTCTCACCCATGCAAATCAAAGGACAAGCCCTCACAGGTAGGAGTTCATAACTCACTCAGGATTAAGATCGAGTCGCATATGATCATCTTGATGAAATATTAATCTTCTCAATTAATGGATTTATAAAGAGAGATTAAATATTTCGTGGTCGAGTCTTACACAAACTCATTGTATAAGATACCCCCACTCACATGTCTCCACATGAATGATTTGATCCAAATTGTATGTAACTATTACAAAGTGGGTCGTATCAATAGTGTTATCAAGATAAGGCACTTACAAAGTGGGTCATATCAATAGTGTTATTAAGATAAGGCATCTAACTTTATCCATATACTAGACTCTTTATGTTATTTCTTGAACATGATCCTTCCGTATGTCAACCACATACTGTTCAAGATTACACTATTAACCTTGGATTTTTCATATAATGGATAATATTATATTGCAAATAAAATAATATAAAAATATTATTAATTATAAATAAATTATTAATTACGAGCTTTGAGGCCATAAATCCCAACAATCCAATTATGAAAATCTTATTGATTCTCTAGAGATATTTTGTGAATAAAATCTTAATGGAGATTTCTCTCAAGATATTTAGCGATGAAAATCTCCTTATGGTACTCAATGGTGAGAATTTTTATTTTGTTTGTCCAAATTACCACTTGGACATTGTAAATGCAAAATATTTAAGTCTCCTTATCATGTGGAAATAAATTAGATTTTTCAGTTTAAAATTTTATGATTGTGTCAATTTAGTTTTTAGAGAAGTTTCAAATATATATATATATTTTTTACATTCAACAAGTTTTGATTTGATTATACTAAATTTATGTTATTAACACAATTATTTAAATATTTTTTTTAGATACGATTATTTGAATGTAAATGTTATATACTAATTAGAAAGAATCTCTGAAAATAATGATTTAACATATATATATATATATATATATTTGAAATTGAAAATTCATTAAACACCAAAGAAAACCAACAACCACCCCCATCTCCTCTCGAGAATGAGGGAAAGAATGTATGCTGGAAAGATATCTTTCCAGACCAAAGAAATTCCTAAAGAAGATGTCAAAGCTGCTAAATTATGGGCAGCTTTGTTCTCATCTCTAGAAATTTTACAAAAATTACAAATATTCACAAAATGAGTTAGATGAAAAACATCTTAAAAAAAGAGGTCCACTTTTGTCAGATCCAAATCCAGGCTATTTAAAAGATTAATCACCTCAAGCGAATCAGATTCCACTTCCACTGGAGGATTACGCCCCTTCTAATGATGCCCAATCTGGAAAAGCCCTTCGACAATCGCTCTTGCTTAAGTACCTTCGACAATTTAATATAATTGTTTAGTGTTTAGGTCAAATTGTTAAAATAAGAGGAGAATAGCACATATTTTAATATATGTTTTTAAATTCTAAAATTTCCATTTGCTATAGATTTTCAATTTTGTTTTAAAAGTTACTTTGAAATCTTAACCAACTTAGAAAACAAAACATCAGTTTTTTTTTTTATTTAGTTTAAAGACTTATTTACATAAAAGGAGCCTTGAGGGGAGAAATTTTTATCTTTCCATTTAGCACCTTTCTTTTCTTTTTTTTTTTTTATTATAATTATTTTTTAATTTTATGTTCATTTATGGGGTTTTTCTTAAATTAAGTAAATGTCATTTAAAAATTAATAAAAAGTTGGTGGTATATATGATAAATTTTATGTTTCCATAAGCCTTTTTCATATTTCAACTTCTATATGACTAAATCGTATTTTCAACTTTGTAAACCTCGTGCAATACACTAGTTAAAAGTAGTTTAATTTATATAGATAATATTATTTTATTTAGTTTTTTAAAATGATATTTGTTGCTCAAATTCGCAAGTGTACGAATCGTTACAAGTAATATAGTAGTGTGAGTACAAGTATCGTTCTTCACAGAGAATGAATGCTATCAATTACCAAATTCGTAAGCTTCAATTTTATTTGAGGATTGAATAATTGATGATGGGTGAAATTAAAACTAACAACAAATTAAAAGAATGAAATAAGGCTCTACAATTAACAACGTAAAACAAATGATTAAATTTAATTGCAATAGGCTCTAGAGCTATGACTTCACCGTTATCTCCTCCTATTCTTCATTCATTAATAGTTAAAGCAAATTCTATTTCTAGATTGTTGGCAAGTTCTACCCTATAGACTTGATATTCTCTCTCAAGTAATAACGATATTGATTGAAAAGTAAATTGCCTATATCTCTATGACAATTCCAACAACTCAATTATGACGAACGTAGAATCTAAATTGCCACAAAACCTACTAGGATATCTCTATCTCAAGTGTAAATTATGGAAAACTATTCAGATCTATCAACAATTCTTGTCTCTCAAACCTCGAATTATGACATGAAATCGATGCAAAGAGTGGCCAAATCTAAACATGCATTAAGCTTAGAAAAATTTTCACAACTAAATACAAAATTGAAATATCAACTATTAACTAGGAAGAATAGGATTCAAATAACGATTACATCAAAGCTCTAGAAAGAAAAACTTAGTTCATAATGTAAATAAAAGTCTTAACTAAAACTATTGAAGTCATTACAACCAATAAAAGAGAAGGAAAAGGGAAAAGAAACAATTTCTGACGATTCCATGAGTTTCCAATCGTCGCTCTCGCTCCTTTCAATTGCTCGGATCCTCCAAAATACTGTCCAGTTGTCTTCCTTCCGTTCCCCCCCTTCAATCCTCTCCAAATTTGACAAAGACGAGAATTTATAAGCCAAACAAATCCTGGGCGCGCGTCTCAGATTTATGCTTCAAAGTTCGTAGCACCTAGGCGCTAGCATTCTGTCCTCTCGCACTGTCTCTGGCGCCTAGGAGCTGTATTTTTATTTTTACTTTTTTATTATTATTTTTTTAGCTTTCAACTTGAAAATCTTTGAACTTTGGCCTTCAAAATGAAATCCTTGATCACCTACAAAATAAAAGAAATGCATGAATTAAAATCCAAAAACTATAGAAAAACTAACCAAAAACAACCTAAACAAGATATAATAAATAAATATAAAATGAACTTATCAATATTACTTATAGCAGACCAAACGAGAGCCAAAATGAAGTAAAAAATCATGGATAGGATAAAAAAATGATCGCTCTCGCTCTCGCTCGTGTACCCACTCAGGCGAGAATGAGAGCGAAAGCGATAAAAGGCTTCCAATTCCAAATCTCCTTCATGCAAACCATCGTGAAAAGACCAACATGAGTATGAAAAGAGGAAAAAAAAACCATGGTGAAAAGAGAAAAAAGTTCACTCGCTTGTCAAGAAAAAAAACCATGGTGAAAAGAGAAAAAAGTTCACTCGCTTGGGCAAGAATGACAGTGAGAGCAAGAGTGATAAAAGGCTTCCAATTCCAAATCCCCTTCATGCAAACCATCATGAAATTGTACTGAATCAGAATTTGCGAGAGGTCTTCCGTCTATAGTGAGAATTTCCAAATTTGAAAATCCCTTTTGTTATGGATAAATTTGGACCAAAAAGATAAATCCAAGTGCATGTAACGACCCTAAAAACTGAATAGACTAATGAGGAAGCACAACTGAGTTATCTCATTCATGCCTGAAATTTTGGCAGCATGACAACATAACTATAAGGAAACCAAAGTTTTTAAGAACCTGGAAAGAGACATAAAGCACTTCTATGATTTCGAGAAGACACTCAATACCCACCAAACTACACAAAAAGGGTTGAGTTCCACCAACAACAGTCACAAATGCATAGGACTTCTCAGAACCAGAGAAACAAAGAAGACATAACTACAACTTACAAAACAGAGTTTGCAACTAACATGAAAAATGACCTAACAAAAGAATATACAATAATGACGAGGCATCAGGTCGTCATCTCCATCGCTCACCTCGCTGTTGAGAGCCACCTTAAAAGAAACAAACAAAGTAGAACAAGTGAGTATAAATATACTCAGTAAGCAGCCCACTTAAGGGTCCAAAGTTTAAAAACATACTAAGAAGGGCACTGCCCTAACTCACAGGATCCTGCCCAGTCTCAAACAATCACCTCAGTTAGCTAAGTGCCTACTCAACTTACCCAAGCACACCCCTCTTTGGTATTGCCTCGTGCTATACCTGTGAGTCATGTAACCTAGGACCAATGAAGTGAATGAAAGCAACCCTCACGACTACAATCTTGGGGGAATCGCCCCCTCTGGCTAGCCAACGCAATGAAGGAAAGCAACCCTCATGCTCGAAATGGTGGGGAATCGCCCCTAAGCTAGCACACTGAATGAAGGAAAGCAACCCTTATTCTAAACACTATGGGAGAATCGCCCCCTAAGCTAGCACAAGCAAAAAGGGAAAGCAACCTTCATGCCCATCATATCACACAACATCCTAGGAATACATGCTCGCACAGGGAAAGAATAAAAGTGTAGGGGGGCACTGATCTAACGTGCTTTTATTCATTCGCAACACTCTTGAAAACCCTCGAGGTAACTCACCATGCCAAAACCTCTCACTGTGTTAGGACCACACCAACTTCCTGAACGAAAGTTCACAAGCACAACTAAAGATACAAATTCAACATCAAACACGTTTAAGTAGACATGGGTCAAGTATAGGTTCAAATGAATCCCACTTCACCAAAGTCTCATTCATATTCAAGCAAGACACAATTTACCAACAATCAAGCAAATTCGCCTCTCATCAAAGCACGCTAAACATGCCCCACATACATTCTTTATATACATGGCCTTAACAAGTAAGTCTGAATGGATACTTACCTCTCGACCAACTCAAGATCGAATAGCTCATCTTCTTAGAAAGGCGTTAGCTTTACCTACGAAAACAAGTTAGCATAAGTTGTTAGGCCTCTACGCTTAGTTTAAAATTTCCAATCCTCTTCTAACCCAAATTAATCCTACAGTGCAATCGCTTGACCCTTTAAGGTTAGAGACTTACCCCAACAAATGAGAGAGACCACCCAAGGATACACAACCTCCAATGCCATCTTCTAATATGCACAAAAACGCCTCCAACCATGATGGGTAATCTTGAAGTGAGTTCGATAAGCAAAGGGTCAAACTACTCAAACAGTGTCTAAATAAGCAATTAACTCACTAAACACTTTAATCGGAAGCTGAAATGCTTACCCACGACCAAGAGAGTAAAGCCAACACTTAATCGAATTCTAGAATGCCCAAAGACAACCTCTAAAGTCGTTATCCACGCAAGGAAGTTGAAAAAATTCGAAACACACCAAACAAATAAGTGATAGAGAGAGAGACTGAATAGAGAGAGAGAGAGAAACGGAAAGAGAGAGATCGGGGGAGGGAGAGGGTATTAGGGGAGAGGGAGTTCGGGGGACAGAGAAAAGGAGATCGAGGGAGGGAGAGGGTAGAAGGGGAGAGGGAGATTGGGGGAGGGGGAAGGCGGCAAGCAAAAGGGAATCAGGGGAGGGATAAAGCAACGGGGGAGGGGGAATCGAGGGAGGGAGATGGGAGGGGGGAGATCAGGGGAGGGAGGCAGAAACAGGGAAAGAAATGGGAGGGGGAGATCAAGGGAGGGAAGCAGAAATGGGGAAGGGAGTTCGAGGAAGGGAGGGGAAAGAGAGAGAGAACAAATTTTATTATTTTATTTTATTTTTTAAACATTTCCCCTCTAAATTTATAAACTTCAAAAATTAAGCCTTTCAATACTTAATTTACCAACTAAATAAGATTAATTTCTTTAAAAAAATATTTTTTTTGAAATTAATGCATCTGAATAAGCCGGGCGTTACATTGCAAGAGAAATCAAGAACTAAATTAATAGGAAAAAACCCAACGCATGACAAATTCGGGACAACACTGAAGGACCAAGCCACACAGTAAAGAAGAAGCCTTGGTTCGTGGTATCCCAGTTCAATCTAGCCCAGTTCATCATTAACCTAATTCGCAAAGGAAAAAGAAAAAAAACCCTAAAAAGGATCATATAAATACCTATCTTCAACCTAGAGAATGTTAGCTTTATCTCATTCTCTAAACTCTTGCTACACCTAAATTTTCTGTGCTAACTTAAGAGTATCGGAGCCTGTGTGGCGAGCACCATACAGGTGTGCAGTTTCTTCTTCTTTTACAGGCCACCTTCTTCCCCCCTTCAAACAAATTTTACTGTTGCTGTCACATGAAGGTTAGATGCAATTCCCTGTCCGAATTTTGGCAACAACACCTTTCATGGAAACCATTGACGAATTTGTTGTTTTGGTAATCTTATTGGGTGTTATTCTGGGAGTTGAAAACGTGAATGAACTACGTGGTTTATTCTTTTGTTTTTGGCTTTTAAGTATTCTCAGTGCTACTTGTGTGTTTGAAATTTGTTGAGCACCAAACTTAAGAGATTTAGACACGAATCGTAGTTTTAGGGCTTTGGAATTGAAACACAATCTTCGGTAAGGCATCAGTAACAATAAGTTGAGGGACTAAGGGTGTCGGAGATTGAAAGATAAGTTGGAAGAGGAGCTTGCGTTGGTTTTAGAAATGAGAAAGCATGAGAAGGAGAGGAATGATCAAGAGTTAAAAGTTGGAGTTGCACTTCAGCTCTAAGATTTTGCTTTATGGCATTTTCTGGAGATTTCTAGAATCTCTTCTTAATCGAGAGTTAAAATTCTTTTTGTACCCCTCGTTTCTTTTGTCTATCAGATGATTACGGATTCAGAAAGAAAAAGAGAAAGAAGGAGAAAGGAGAAGGAAGGAGAAGGAAGGAGAAGGAAAGAGAAGGAAGAAGAAAGAAGAGGAAAGAAGGAGAGAGAAAGAGCAAATTAAATGGTGTAAACTAAACAAAAAAATATGGTGTGAGTCCTACGTAATCAAGGAATGAGAATGAGAGGTAAATAAACAAGGCCTAAGTTCACAACTTCATTGGTAGCAATAATAGTCACCAATCAAGGTTCTAAACATCGTTATCGATAGAAATATCGAGGTCTCAATTTTATAGAGATGTTGATAGAAATATTGATAAAACATCAATGTTGATAGATATTTCTGGAAAATTTATAATTATAAAAAATCAAAAAAATATATAAATTAACAAATAAGCATTTTATTCTTTTAAAATAAGTTTAAATTTCTTGTTATTAATATTAGGTTCACATTAGTGATAGTTTATTGATATTTTTGTTATATTTTATCAATTTTTCTATGTTAGGGAAATGTCTATCACCCCTCATGTCTCGAATCTATTGACATGAAATTATGAAGGAAATGTCAACATCTTGACTGAAATTTAAAACCTTGTCCCCGACCAACAACCACCGTCTCGTCTCCATCCCTATGAATCGTTGCCTTCAATATTATTTCTGTCTAACCGATTTGGTTGCATTCCACAAAAAAAGAAACAAAAAAAAATTCTTCTCTTTTTTCTTTGTTATTCTTTGATAGGGGTCAATATAAGCATTGACAGGACGTGTACTCTAACCAACTTCGGCCAACTTTTGCCCCCTAATATTTGGTTAAATTACAAAGTTAATCTATGAGTTTTAACCATTATTAAGAGTCTCTAAACTTTTAAAAAGTTTTAATCATGCCTAAGAATTGTGAATTGTGGTTCTACCTAGTTTGATTGTTGTCACTCTTAATTAAATGGTAACATGATTAGTGGACAAATGCTGAATAATTTAGTAGGATGTGACGAAACAAATGATCAAAAGAAGTGGATAGTTAGATAAAATAAAGTGACATGGTTTATAAAAAAACTAGACATGTTACTTAAAAAAAAAAAATAGTATGTTGCATGTTGCCTCTTTATTTTAAACATCACCCACTTTCACTTATATAATCTATTTGTCACGTCGAAAAGAGATTATGTTTTTGTTTTTTTCTTTTAATCGATAAGAACAGGGCATGTTAATGTCATGCCAAATTAAGGTATGTTTGGGAGTGATTTTGGAATGGTTAAAATCACTTTTGTTAGGTTTAAAATTACTCCAAAATATTCCTTTAATTATTTAAAATCAACTTAATGTTTGATTTTACACTTTTAAATGCAATTTTTATACAATAAAAATTAATTTTGAATAATTAAAAGCATATTTCAGAGTGATTTTAAATATGACAAAAGTAATTTTAGTTATTTCAAAATCACTCCAGAAAATATCCTGAGTCAACAAATTTTATATAATAGCCATCATATTATCATTTAATCGATGACATAAAGCCATAAAATTTTAGATAGAATCATAATTCAAAATTTCAAATTTCAAAGGACAGTGACCGACATATTTTTAGTGTTAAAAAAAGACTAAATTTGCTCCTTAACAAAAGTGTCTTTTCCTCTCTCTATTGATGTGCATGAAAAATTACTTTTCGATATCTTAAAATTCATTTTAATCCCTAAGACTTGTCATAAAATTTAAAATCATTCAACTTTATATGTTAGTCAATTCTAGTTTTCAAAACTAGAAAAAAAAATAAAATAATAAAAAAAACCCATCTTTCAAAGAAGTTATAAATTATAAATTTATGCTTCTATGCCATTTTATAAATTGTGTGGCAAGAGCCCTTTTGAGGACGAAAAATTATTCAGTGAGGTCACCACAATGTGGCTGACAATTTATCACTATTAGATGGAGAGAGAAGTATCTCAAATTTATATTCTCTAGTTATTAGAGAGTATAGAAATTATTTAATTTACATCTATTGATTATTATGAGACAGTTACATTGTAGCGACTTTATTGAATAATTTGTCCTTGTGGGGATGACAAAAAAACTCTTCAAAGACTCTTAGCCATACTTTTTTTTAAAATTATTATAAGGCCAAAAAATTCAAAGTTTCATATATTATTAATTTTTTTTTGAAATTTCAAAGTTTCAATTATAATTTATACCCATCATCTAAATTTCCATTTCCATGAGGTTGCTCATACCTAATAGTACAAGAAACGTAGTCGTCATGGGTGGCATCATGACTATGAACAAATAGTTTAGTATTTGCTTTACTTCATGAACAAGAGAAGTACCTACCGCTAACACTTTTCTATCCCTTTTCATTTTTTTTATCCATTTCTACAGGGAATTTTCAACTATGGAGGCTTAGACCTGATTGATAACTATTTGATTTTTTATTTTTTAAAATTGTGCTTCTTTTCTCACAATTTCTCTAAAATATTTTTCATCTTCTCTACAATGGTTTTCATCTTTCTTGAGGAAAACATTTGAGTTTCTAGACAAATTCTAAATTCCAAAATTTTTTTTTTGAAAACTACTATTTTTAGTTTTCAAAACTTGGCTTTTGTTTTTGAAAAATATATAAAAAGTAGATAAGAAAATATAGATTATAGGTGGAAGTAGTACTTATAGGATTAATTTTCAAAAACAAAAAATCAAAAACTAAATGGTTATCAATCGAGGCCTTAGTTGTTGAAATAATTGTTGTTGACAACAGTTTTAGAAAAATCAATAGTCACGTAAAGAAAATCAGTATTGGATAAATTTCAATTTTAAATATAAAAAAGTAGATTGTAGATTCATAGTATTTAAAAAAATAATACTATATTGTTGCGGTTTAAATATAATTACTAAAACAGTTCTACTATTAAAATTTACATTTTTTATAATTTCTAAATGTTTCGGAGATACTTGTTAAAAATTTATATGCTTTCAATTTAAACTTATATTTTTTGTACTCAAAATTACTTGTTAAACTATTGGAAGAAAGAAATTGTATTAAAAAAAAGCATTCTTGCATAACTTTAAAAAAAAAATGGAGAAAGATTTGTGATATATGAAGGTAAAATTAGAATTTAAAAATTTGTTAGTGAGAGACTTTTTTCTTTTTTTTTTTTTAGTTCAACAACATGTGGAGTGAGATATTCGAACTAAACTCAGTTAGGAAAACACCTTATATAATCTATCTTTAAAATTTAAAAAAAAAACACACACACATGAAAAAAAGATATGTGGTATATGAAGTCTAGCTTCTTTAGAGAATCTACTTCTAAAAGCTGGCCATGTTTGGAATTGATTTTGGAATGACCAAAATCACTCTTGACATGCCTAAAATCACTTATCTTTCAAAATTGTGATATTTGGCAATAGTGAGCAAGTGATTTTGAAGTGATTTTGAAAGTATCCAAAATCACTTGAAGTGATTCCCGGTCAATCACTTAGAAGGTGATTCTCAAGTGATTGTGATTTAAAATGACCATTATTTCATTTTTTTATAAAAAAAACTATACCTTTGGTGATGGGTAAAAACCGTCATTGTTTGTAAAAATTCAAATTTTCATTAAAAAGTGTGTTGTATCAAAACCGTTACCATTGAGTCCATCTATCATTGTTTACAAAATGACAATTTTTCTCTCTCTAAAGTTTTTATAATGTGTATCTCTAACTTTATTATCTTTTTAAATTTTTATTCATTTTTCTCACTTTTTTTCTCTCTAATGATTTTAACTCTCTTTGACTTTTTTATTTCTAATTTTTTTCTGTTCCTCTCTATAGTTTTTGTATCTTTTTTACTTTTCTCTTTCTAATTTTTTATTTCTTGCTCTATTTTTTGTCCCTAACTCTTAACTTTTTTCTCCTCATTAAACTTTTTATTCCTAAAATTTTTATCATTCTGACCAATTTTTTTTTCTATCTCTCTATCTTTGAATTTTGCTCTCTTTATTAAAATTCTCTCCCTAAATTTTGAGCCCCTCCCTCTAAAATTTTTTATCTCTCCATGTCTTTAACATTTTTTTCTCTTTGAAAATTTTCTCTATCTTTATATTTTTTCTCTCTTAATTTTTAGTTCTCTTTGTATAACTTTTGTCTACAACATTCTATTTTTATTTTTAAATCTTAAATGCAATATTTTTTTTAGTAATTTGACGATTCTAAAATCACCTTTAAAAACAAACATTAATAATTTTTTTTAAGAAAATGCTTTTAACTAAATTTAAATTACTTTTACATGTGTTGAATCAATTATTAAAATGATTTATAACTAAATACTTAAAAAAAATTATAATTAAATCACTTAAGTCAAAACACTTATTTTAAAGTCGCTCCCAAGCATGCTTTTTGATAATCACTTTTAATAAATCAATTATATACTAATAAATTGTGCTAAAATCAATATTTCTAAAATCATTCCCAAACGTGTTTGAAGAAGTAATTTTACGTTGATTCATTCACAATCAAATTTATTAAATTATAATCGTTGCTCTCAAAATCAATCCCAAACAAAGACTTTACCTACGATAATGTTGTTGTCTCATGCTAATTATTAGTTGTGAATTCGACATACCTCTAATAATAATTTGACGCAGATTTAAAAATGTTTTTTCAGTTGTCCACCAAACCAACCGCTCAAAATTCAAACTTTAAACCCATTAAAAAAAAATTCAAACAAACTTTAAACCCATTAAAAAAAAAATTCAAACAAACTTTAAACCCATTAAAAAAAAAAAAACCGAATGCATCAAATATATAATACCGATTTCTAAATATCGACATCCCTCAAAGTCGGCCATTGACAACGATCAATATGACTGATTCTGAACAAGCTCCTTGCCATGTCTTCCTTGTGTGCTATCCCGGCCAAGGACATATCAACCCCACTCTCAGACTAGGCAAAAAACTCGCCGCCGAGGGCCTTCTCGTCACCCTTTGCACGGCGGCGCACTTTGGCGAAAGACTGCAGAAAGCCGGAAGTATCGGCGGCGGCGACCGTCCCACTCCGGTCGGCAATGGCTTCATCAGATTTGCATTCTTCGAAGATGGCATCAGAGAAATCAATACTAAGGATATGGACTTGGAACGATACGTCGCCCAGCTCGAGCTCTCCGGCCGGCCGTCGCTTGCCGGCCTGATCAAGAACCAAACCGTCGAAAACCGTCCGGTTTCTTGCCTGATCTTGAACCCCTTTTTGCCATGGGCTTGCGAAGTTGCAAAGGAGCTCGAAATCCCCTGTGCCATTCTTTGGGTTCAATCATGCGCTGTGTTCTCAATTTACTATCACCGTTTCCACAAATCCGTTCCGTTCCCTTCTGAAACTGAACCCAAAATCGACGTTCATCTCCCAATTTTGGGATTTCTGAAGAACGACGAAATCCCAAGCTTCTTGCATCCCAATAACATCTATGGCGTTTTGGGAAAAATTCTGTTAACCCAATTCAGTAAATTATCAATACCCTTTTGTATTTTAATGGATACTTTCGAAGAACTCGAGAAGGAAATCATCCATTACATGTCTAAAATCACTCCATTGAAACCAATCGGCCCATTGTTCTTGAACCAGCAAAAACTAGAAACAGAGGTCTCTGGCGACTGCCTAAAGGCAGAGGATTGTATGGAGTGGCTGAACTCAAAGGCCCCACAATCCGTCGTCTACGTTTCATTTGGAAGCATCGTTCACTTGAAACAAGAGCAAATTGACGAGCTCGCTTATGGGCTCTGCAATTCAATGTTCTCATTCTTATGGGTTCTGAAACCACCCGATGAAGTTTTCGGGTTAAAGCACCATATTTTGCCAGAAGGGGTTATGGAGGAAGCAGGGGAGAGGGGAAAAGTGGTGCAATGGAGCTCGCAAGAGCGTGTTTTGTCGCATAAATCTGTGGGGTGCTTTGTGACGCACTGTGGGTGGAATTCGTCGGTGGAGGCCGTTGGCGCCGGCGTGCCGGTGGTGGCGTTTCCGCAGTGGGGGGATCAGGTGACCAACGCTAAGTTTTTGGTGGAGGATTTTGGAGTTGGGGAGAGGCTGTCGCGTGGTGCAGAGGCAAACGAATTGATTTCGAGGGATGAGATTGTGAGATGCTTGTCGGAGGTGATGATCCGCGGCAGCAGCGGAAATTCTTTCAAATTGAAGCAGGCCGCGGTGGCCGCTGTTACGGACGGCGGATCCTCCCGCCGTAACATCCAAGAGTTCGTTGATGAGATCAGGAAGAGATCTTTAGGATGTGGCTTTTAGTAAAAAGGCCATAGCAGCCTCTAAATTCTTGGTAATAGTATTATTACAGTGGCTTAAATAATTTATGTGCTGTAGTAAAAATTCCTTACTCCAAATTACTTGTCAAGTTTTAATATAATAGTAAAGTAATAAGGTTTCTTCTGCATATTCTGATGTCCCACGTAATAGACTAATGCAGAATTAGTTGGACAAAACTCAAATATGTATGCCCTTCTCCACAATAAACATAAGATTCTGCTGTTACATGATTAATTATGCTGTTACATGATTAATTGCCGCCACATTTTAATTTATATTTTCCAATTGCAGGTTTTTTAGAAGATTTTACCTTGATGCCATTTTAGCACTGAGAGAAGTTAATGCATTGACTTCAAGCACTCCCTTGTTTTTTTTTCCTGGATTGTTTCTAACATCACGCCATTGGGAACTATTTACTGAGATCCTCTCTAGAATCTCATATGCTTCATTAAAAGTCTTAGCTAGGAGGGCTCCATTAGCTGATGCATTCACCATATTTTGCGTTTCCAAATTAAAGTCATTATAAAATGTTTCCATCTGGATGCAGTGGGGCAAACCATGGTGAGGGCACTTTTTGAGTAGATCATTGAATCTTTCCCACATCTCACTAAGGGTCTCGTTGTCAAACTGCTTGTAGGCCATTATCTCTCCTCTAAGTTTTGCATTTTTGGTTGGTGGAAAATACTTCATCAAAAACTTCTCCACCAAATCATTCCACGAAGTTATAGTTCCAGGTCCAAAGGAATTCAGCCATGATTTTCCTTAATCTAGAAAAGAATACGGGAACAAAATTAATCATCTAGCATCCTTTGACACACCATTCTTCTTAAAAGAATCACTCACAGTTACGAAGTTTCTTAAATGCAAGTGAGGATCTTCTGAAGGAAGTCCATGAAACTGTCTAATAGATTGCAACATCTGGAACATGACGAGTTTTAACTCAAACTCTGTTGTTTCTAAATCAGGTCCAACAATTCCTAGCGCATCAAAAGTAGGCATAGCATAGGCGCGAATAACTCTCTCCCTATCATCCGCCACAAAGATAGGATTATTAGCATCATTCTGTAGACCAACTGCTTGATTTGCTTCAGCATCAAGTGGATCTCCACGAAATTTCGGTTGATTTTCTGGTAAATCTGCTTGGTTTACAGGCCTCAAGCGAGGATCACAACGTTCCATTGTATGTTTTCTTCCTCGTTGTTCCCTTCTATGCACGTGAAATGTCCTTTCAATCTCCGGATAGTAGTATTGAGGATGAGGATATTTTCTCATGCACTAACTCAAACCACTTGAATATAGACCAAACAAATAGCAGTCTTAGAATTTAATAAGCTCCAGTTACTAAAAATTAATTTAAGTAAAAAAAAATTGATACTAGTCCTGACAATGGAGCCAAAAACATGACATGTGCTAAAATAATGTGAATATTTCAGCAATAATATGGTGTCTATGCGCAAGTGTACACATACATTTATAGCAACTGCTAAGTAAATTATCGTATCCACAGAGACTAGTAATTCTTCTACTTTACCACAAATTAACTCTCAGTAACTCAATTCGTAACCCAGAAAATTCTTTAAGGAACTGAATTAAAATAATATAACAATGCTGGAACAAAATACTTGCTAAAACAGAGCGAAACAGAGTAATCGTAAATGAACAAATAACAATTGGACTTGGTACTTTGAGCTAATACAAAGGCTTGAATTAGAGGTAAATCATGCTTTAATTGAGTTACGACTTGAGTACATATTCATTCCACTCAACCCACTACATATTACATGGCCTTCTCCCGAATCACCTAAAATATATTATTTCATTCCCATTACTTCAGCACGGTTTAACCCACTGTATTGTGTGTGCATTAGATGAGTGATTATCCCTAACCTCCTCACTTAGCTAGTTACTAACCTAACAAGGAGCTAATTAGAGGAACGCTGCTGTAAATTGGTTGGCCAAACAGAAATGAGCTAATGAAATAAAACCTCTTAAAAACCAAACTGAGAGCAATGAAATATACTCAGCTATAACATTAATCAAAAGCAATCATCGTCTAATCCTCACCTTAAGGTGATTAGTTCATAATGTAAAAACTACAGTAGAGAAATCGAAATACAGACATTAAATAAACTTGTGCAGAAAAACTAAATGGAAGAAGAAGAAATAGAAGAAGAAAACAGAATGTTGCCCCAAAAAGCTCGATACAACATTTGCTTCAAATCAACGGGAGAAACCTTCCTTATTTGGAAAACAATGGCCCATGGCCTCCAAAATTGGAGGTTCTTCTCCTTTTCTCTTTATCTCCCTTTTCTGACTTCTCTCCTTCGTCTCTCCCCCTCCAAAAAATGGCTGACCAAAAATATATCTCATTCTTTATGAAAATCATGGCTGATTAGATAGGTCCCATGACATAGCAAGCTTCTGTTGGTCGAAGCACGATGACTGTTCTGACATCTTCCAGCTTATTTAATGAGCATCATCTCTCGCTTGCGAAATTCGTGTTGGCTTAAATTACTAGATTTGCTTTACCAAAACGTTGTATAACTGCTGCCCTTAGCTTCAGGAGTCTTCCTTAAATCAAACCCTAAATTAATCACATAAAGCTCAGCAATTACGATAATCTTGCTCTAATAAGAATGTTATTATATCAAAATCAAACCTAGAGCAAAATAAATCAAAGCTAGGGGTTTTCCACAATATAATGAGATAAATTATAACAATTTAGCCCTGAAATGCTAGCCTATAACTCTTAATTTAAGAGTTATCAAATCCCCAAACTTGAATCATTACTCGTCCTCGAGTGATGCTTCCTCCAACTGCACATTCCAACAACTACTTCTACTTGACCACCATATTCTTATATATATTACCACCATTGCAGCAATGCTCTAGCATCAAACTTGCTTCTGCAACTCAATACATGATGTCCTGCTTTAAAATTTTAAATTTTGCTCTTTTGCACATGCTTAAGAATTAACTAGACCCCTCTTAGCTCTAAAGCTTTTATCACCTAAGAATTCTAATCCTCAAGCTCACTAGGCAATCCCAAGACCAAACTTACACAAGAATGCTTCCTTTCTAAGACTAATCTTCTAAGCTAGCACAAAACTTGTACTTTTCTTTTATTTTTCTTTGTTTTTTTTAACAACCTACTACTCTCTTGGAGATTTTGAAGTCACAGCCCTATTTTTTGGCATGACAACATTTTATGATGTCATGCACCCTAGCCTTCAGGCTCATCACCTCATAGGAATAACACTCATTCCACTTCTCTAAGATTGACCCTAATGTCACTCCCCTCTTGCTTCCTAGAATGGCAACATTTTATGATGAAGCTGACCTAAGCTCTGGAAGAGTTGTGACTATCAGGTTAACACTTATCCCTTGCTTTTCTTTTCTTTTCTTCTTCTTTTTTTTTTCAAAGTTTCTTCATGCAGCTTATACCTTCGTTCCAGAATGTTAACACTTTATAGTGAAAACATCTAGCTACGAGCACAGGCTACACAGAGATTATTTTAGCAAAAACCTTTTTCTGAGCTAAAGTTTTTTATTTCATTTTATTTTATTTACCTCAGTAAACTACTAAACAGGTTAGGTTTACTTGCAAGGGAGAGGAGTGCATCTTAGTAGAGGAAAATGAGTGCTCACTAAGAGTAGATCCTAAAAAAAATTAACAATCAAAATCCTAAAAAATGCTCTAGCAACTTTAACACGGACCCCCCCCCCCCCCCCCCAAACTTTAATCGCTCATTGTCCCCAATGAGAAAAAGTAAATGGAAAACTCCCAAACTTATTACAAGCTGGCTGAAAAACTAGAATTAGACAGTGAAGTAAACTAGTTATCACTTGGTTGGGAATGAGCTTTTCTAAATTTCTAGGCTCTAACAGAAATGGTTCTATGAGAATCTATTTAAAGCTTAGGGGTTATTGTGCAAAAGATTCAATAACTTAAAATACTAATTCATCAGCAATCATCCAACCGTCTTGAATAACAGGGTCTAATTTGATTCAACATAAGAATTTAGGGTACAGGCAGAGCACAACTTAATTGACATGCAATTACTAATTATGCTATTTCAAATTAATTGTTTCTGTAACAAGCTTAGGCAAGAAGCAATTATTTCATAATTCAATAAAAAACTAGGAGGTTGAAGCAAAACATACTTTTGTTTTTACTGAGAGAGTTGAAGATCATCAGTACAGTCCTAAACCTGAGTCAGACAGATAATTTTTCTTTTCCTCCTAAGGTCCTAACTTCTAAAAAAAACACTTAAAACAACAGCAACAACTAGTAAAGCAGAAATAAACACAAACTTAACAGAAACAAGTAAAGGCAGACAGATAAGCAGATAACTAAGGGAAATCAGACTACATCCCTTCTCAATCTTCTTCAGACGAATCTTCTTCTTCAAATGGTGGGTTAGCAGGTGGTGGAATCCAGGGAGTCAGTATCTCTTCTGGGAAGGTTGGGAAGGCAGTGAATGGCTTTTAGAAGTTGTTGTGGAGTGCAGTTTTAATAGCCAAATCCCTTCTCTGAGCATAAATCCATAACGTTTGTTGCTGCATTTTTGCATACTCAACCCGCTATAGCAATTGGTGTTGTAATTCCAAAAGCTTGTCTATCCCTCTCAAGAGACCGCAAGCTTGGGAGCTTCATCCCCTTCTCTGCAGGCGCTTAATGCTGCTTGGATTAATAACACCCTTGACAAAGAGTGTGTCATCTTCTGAATGTCTGGGAACTTCAGCCCGTTCACACAGCATGGAGATTTTGTTTGGAAAAACAACTTCCCAACATTCTTCTTTGCACAGTGTTTGATCTGATCAGAGATAATCTTCCCAACATTAATGCTTAGTTCCTTTAAAATTGAAAAAGTCAGAAGAATTCTTGCCATGGAGACAGTGGAATCATGAATGGTTGGTATGATACGAAGTTTAACAAAGGCCAGCCAGACGTTTGCTTCATTCGTGAGATATGCTGCCTAAAAGGTTTTGGTTCCAGCATCTGAAATCCTCCATTGAGCATCCTCTACCCCCACTTCCTTAATAGCTGCATTTAACTGCTCAACAGAAGGAGTAGTAACCATTTCGTTGAACAATGCATATGGGAACTCCTCCAGTTGGTACAGGTCATTAATGGCCTCGGGCGACCAGTCTACTGGAACTCTGTATACAATGGCAAAATATCCTTCCTTTGTGTCCAAATTTGCATATAATTCACGAACAACCTGCACTCGAGCTTCACGTGGCTGCTTTGCTAACTCCTGCTACCCATGACTCTCGATCCTCAATCTTATAAACTGAGGCAGCTTCGTTAAGTCAAAATCAAATCCTTTCTCTGCCAGAAAATCTCTTTTCTTTAACTCGTTGTACTTCTTCTTTGCTCTAGCAAAAAGGAATCGTTCCCAAGGAAACCTTGTATTCTCCTTCACCTTTGTCTTACCATTTTTCTTCGCCTTTGCTTCCATTGCTGCAACATCATGCTCCTCTGCTCCCATTTCCTTTGTTTTAATTTCTTCTGCCACGGATGCTTCAGCAGAACGCTTCCTATTTTTCCTCTTCTTGTTAGCTTTGTCTGATAATTTTTCTATTAACGGTTGGTCAATCACTGAACTTTGCATCAGTGTTTCTTCAATTTCTCGGATGTCTCTGGTTCTGGTACTTCTTCTACTTCTATAATTTTTTTCTTTTTCTACAATCTCCTCCACTAGTTCAATAGTTTCTCCCTCTTCTACTTGCTCTAGAACAGTGAGTTCTTTTCCAGCAGCTTCATCACCTTCGACTTGTGGTTATGAGGTCATCTCCTTCACGACCTTCTTCTTTTTCTTCTTTTCTTGCTGCAAAATAACCTCTAATTCCACTATTTCAGATGGTTCACTCTCTTGAAGCTTTGACCAGCGAGTTTTAGCTGGCATTTTTCTGGTTAGAAAAAAGGGTTAACGTAGTTGGAATGTTAGGTTTGTGGTAGCAAAAATGATGGGTTTAATCGAAGGGCTAGGGTTTAATTTAAGGACAATAAAGATGAGGGTAAATTGGTCTTTTTTTGTCATGATTTTCAAATTTGAAATCCCTCCAAAATCACCCTTTATGACGTTATATCCTTGAAAATCGCTGACGTCGTCAAATTAGTCAAAAAGCCCATAACGCTTCCCCAGATAAATTGTTGTCACACCCTCTACATGCCTCTTCCAATTTAATCCCAACCACTCAATTTAAAATTTTTGAAAAATGTTCTTCTTCAAAATTGTCACACCAACTGTTTTTAAATTATATATGGAATGCTTTGTGTTCTAACTCTATAGGTAAATGACAAGCTTTACCAAAAACTAACCTGTAAGGTGACATACCTAGAGGTGTTTTCTAAGCTATCCTATATGCCCAAAGAGCATCTTCCAACCTATTGGACCAATCTTCTCTATTCGGATGCACAACTTTTTCAAGTATTCCCTTTATCCCCTATTTGACAACTCTATTTGGCCGTTAGCTTGTGGGTGGTCGGGTGTCGATATCCTATGCTTGACATGATATTTTGCTAATAAATTGTCAAGCATCTTGTTAACAAAATGAGACCCTTCATTGCTAATTAAAACTCTAGGTGTGCCAAACTGTGTAAAAATGTGCTTATGCATGAGTTTCAATATAGTTTTAGCATCATTTACAGAGCAAGCCACAGCCTCAACCCACTTTGATACATACCCAACAACCATTAAAATATAGAGATTGCCAAAAGAAGGAGGAAATGACCCCATGAAATCTACACCCCAAACATCAAACAATTCAACCTCTAAAATGTAAGTTAAGGGCATTTCATCTCTCTTTTCTATCATTCCTCTTCTTTGGCAAGTATCATAAGTCTTATTAAAAAATGTGCATCTTAAAAAATAGTAGGCCAATAGAAACCTAATTGGAAGACTTTTGTTGTTGTACGTTGCCCTCACAAATGTCTACCGTATGGAGAAGCATGGCAATGCTCAAGAATTGATTGAATTTCTCTTCCAAAAACACACATTCTATAAATATTGTCAGCACAATGTCTAAACAAATATGGATCATCCCAAACGTAAAATTTACCTCATGGAGAAACTTTTTCAATTGTTGTTTAGACAGTTCAAAGGGTAAAATGTTAGCAGCCAAATAATTAGCAAAATCAACGTACTAAGGGGTTTCATTATCCACCACCTCTGAGACTACCAATAATTGTTCATCTGAAAATGCATTTGTTATCTCAGGTTGCTTGATCAAATCCTTGTGTTGCTCCACTCTAGAGAGATGATCGACTACTTGGTTTTCTGATACTTTCTTGTCTTTTATCTCTAGGTCAAACTCCTACAAAAGCAACACCCATCTTATTAGTCTTGGTTTTGCATCTTTTTTTTGCCAATAAGTATTTTAATGTCGCATGATCAGTATAAACCACCACTTTGGTCCCAATGAGATACGATCTGAATTTTTCCAAAGTTAGAATACCACAGCTAGAAGCTCTTTCTCTGTAGTGGTATAATTCAGTTAGCTTCATTCAAGGTTTTGCTGGCATAATAAATTGGATGGATGATTCTACCACTTCTTTGCCTTAGCATAACTCCCACTGTGTAGTCACTTGCATCGCACATCACTTCAAATGGCATGCTCCAATTTGGTGCAGCAATGATTGGCGCAGTAACTAATGTTGTCTTCAATGTGTTAAATGCCTTTACACATTCTTTCGAAAATTGGAATGTTCGATTAACTTCCAACAAGATACAAAGTGGCTTGGATATTTTTGAAAAATCTTTTATGAATCTTCGATAAAATCCCACGTGCCTAAGGAAACTTCGTACTCCCTTGACTGATGATGGTGGCTCCAATTTTTCAATAATTTTCACTTTTGCTCTATCAATTTCAATTCCCACCTTAGAAATTTTGTGCCCAAGGAAAATTCCTCCTTTGACCATGAAGTAACACTTCTCCCAATTTAACACCAAGTTAGTCTCTTCACATCTATGCAATACCTTACCCAAATTCTCTAAACAAGATTGGAAAGATTCTTCAAATATTGAAAAGTCGTCCATAAACACCTCCATTATAGACTCTACCATACATGAAAATATTGCCATCATGCAGCCCTTAAATGTTGCTGGGGCATTGCACTATCCGAACGACATTCTTCTAAAAGTAAATGTTCCATAAGGGCAGGGAAATGTTGTTTTCTCCTGGTCTTAAGGAGCGATGGTAATCTAATTATACCCAGAATATTCGTCAAGAAAACAATAATAGGCTTGCCCTATCAATCTATCCAACATTTGGTCGATAAACGATAATGGAAAATGATCCTTCTTGGTGGCTTTGTTCAATCTTCGATAATCCATGCAAACTAGCCACCATGTTACTGTTCTAGTTGAAGTCAACTCATTTGCTTTGCTAACAGTTACAGTCATACCTCCCTTTTTAGGAACACACTGCACAGGGCTTACCCAATTGCTATTAGCAATTGGATAAATGATTCCTGCATCCAACCATTTGATCACTTTTTTTTAACCAGTTCTTTCATCGCAGGATTAAGCCTTCTCTGATTTTCAATGGTCCTGAAATTTCCATCCTCCAAGTTGATTTTATGCATGCATAATGAAGGATTTATACCATGTATATCTACCAATGTCCATCCAATTTCTTTCTTGTATTGCTTCAATAATTCTAAAAGCAATAGCTCATCCTTAGGTGAAAGATTTGCTGATATGATGATTGATAGTGTTCCTTCTTCTCCCAAATATGTAGGTAGGGGTTTCAATTCTAACTTAGGAGGCACCTTAATCGATGGTTGAATTGGTGGAGATTCTCTATCAGCCAGCTCCAACTATTCAAAAAGTTCTCCTATATCCTGGAAATTCCTTCACACTGTGCACCTCAGATCTTTCACTGCAACCTTCTAAGTTGTCTTGTGAAATCTTTCCAAACATTCAATCATGCTTCTCTAGCAATTCTAGCTCAAAATTCTCTTCTATCAAATTATCAAGAATGTGAATAGCTGAACATTGTTCTCTCTCCGCAGGACATTTCATAGCATTCAACACATTAAATTTCACCTCCTGGTCATCTATAGTTAGTGTAATTATACCTTTCCTCACATCAACTACCGTACCACCAGTTGCCAAGAAAGGTCTCCCTAAAATGATTGGTACCTCTCTGTCCGCTTTATAATACAAAAATGTCTTCAATCTTCCCTTCAGGATATGTGATTAACCTATCAACCAACTGTAATTTCATGGTAGTAGGCCTCGCTTCTCCAATGCCTAATTTTTGAAAAATAGACAATGGCATAAGATTTATGCTGGCGCCTAGATCACAGAGGGCTCTCCCTACTTCTTTTCCTCCTATTGACACTGGAATTGTAAATGATAGAGCTACATTCTCCTGATAATGGTACAATTTCATACTCCATTGTCCTCTTCTTTGTGGTGAGGATATCTTTAAGGAACTTCACATAATTAGGCATTTGTTCTAAAGCTTCAACTAATGGAATGTTTATTTGAAGTTGCTTAAAGATGTCGAAGAATTTCTTAAACTGCTTGTCGTGATCTTTCTTCTTTATCCTTTAAGGAAAAGGCAATGGTGGTGGCACAAATGCTAGACTCACAGTAGATGTCTTTTGTGTTGTTGCTGGAAGATTTGCTATAGAACTTTCTTCTACTTCAACATTATCAACATATCCTGTATTTTCAACATTCTCACCTTCTTGTGACACTAAAGACTCAGATTCAACTACTATTCCTTCCTCTGTTTGCACTGCAGACTCTGTAAACTTCTGTTTTTACTTGCTCAATTTTCTATTCGAACAAGAGGTTTTCCATTTCTCAGTTTAATAGCTTGAACATGCTCCTTACCTTCTCTATTTGGAAGCTCTGTATCTAAAAGTAGCTTTCCCTGAGGTCTAGTCTTCAGTTCATTTGCTAGCTGCCCGACTTATATTTCCAAATTCCTTAGAGATGCTTGCTGACTTCGAATCATTGCTTCATTCTTGACCATATATTCTTTTATCAAACTCTCCAATGATGTCCTAGTATATGCTTGTTCATTGGCCTATGTTGCGACATATTTTGTTGATTCTGCCCAAAATCAGGTTGAAAATTCATTTTATTTTGCCCTTGATTTCCTTGTGTAATATTCTCTTGACCACTCCATGAGAAATTTGGATGGTTTCTCCATCCTTGGTTGTATGTATTAGAAAATGGATTGTTCTTCTACATATTATGATGTCCCACGTAATAGACTAATGCAGGATTGGCTGGACAAAACTTAAATGTATGCCCTTCTCCACAATAAACACAAGATTCTGCTGTCACCTAATTAATTGTTGCCACATTTTGATTTGTATTTTCCAGTTGTAGGTTTTTTAGAAGATTTTCTACTGATGTCATTTTAGCACTGAGAGAAGTTAATGCATCGACTTCAAGCACTCCCCTATTCTTTTTCCCTGGATTGTTTCTAACATCAGACCATTGGAAACTATTTGCTGAGATCCTCTCTAAAATTTCACATGCCTCATTAAAAGTCTTAGCTAGGAGGGCTCCATTAGCTGATGCATTCACCATATTCTACGTTTCCATATTCAAGCCATTATAAAATGTTTCCATCTGGATGCAGTGGGGCAAACCATGGTGAGGGCACTTTCTGGGTAGCTCATTGAATCTTTCCCACGTCTCACTAAAGGTCTCATCGTCAAACTGCTTGTAGGCCACTATCTCTCCTCTAAGCTTTACATTTTTGGTTGGTGGAAAATAATTCATCAAAAACTTCTTCGCCAAATCATTCCATGAAGTTATAGTTCCAAGTCCAAAGGAATTCATCCGTGATTTTGCTTGATCTTGTAAAGCATACGGGAACAAAATTAATCGACTAGCATCCTTCGACCCAACTTGCTTCTTAAAAGAATCGCTCACACTTAAGAAGTTTCTTAAATGCAAGTGAGGATCTTCTGAAGGAAGTCCATTGAATTGTTCAATAGACTGCAACATCTGGAACATGCAAGTTTTAACTTAAACTCTACTGCATCTAAATCAAGTCCAACAATTCCTCATGCATCAAAAGTAGAAATAGTATAGACGCAAATAACTCTCTCCCTATCATTCGTCACAATGATAGGATTATTAGCATCATTATGTCGACCAACTACTTGATTTGCTCCAGCATCAAGTGGATCTCCACGAAATTTCAGTTTATTTTCTGGTAAATCTACTTGGTTTACAGGCCTGAAGCGAGGATCACCATGTTCCATTGTATGTTTTCAGCCTCATTGTTCCCTTCTACACACGTGAAATGTCCTTTCAATCTCCTGGTCGTAGTATTGAGGATGAGGATATTTTCTCATGCACTAACTCAAACCACCTGAATTTAGACCAAACGAACAACAATGTTAGAATTCAATAAACTCCAATTACTAAAAATTAATTTAAGTAAAAAGAAAATGATACTAGTCCTCGGCAATGGCCCCAAAAACTTGATACGTTATAGAGTAATGTGAATATTTTAGAAATAATATGGTGTCTATGTGCAAGTGGACACATACATTTGTGGCAACTACTAAGTAAATTATCGTATCCACAAAGATTAGAAATTCTTCTACTTTACCACAAATTAACTCTCAGTAACTCAATTTGTAACCCAGAAAATTCATTAAGGAACTGAATTAAAATAAAATAACAATGTTGGAACAAAATACTTGCTAAAACAGAGCGAAATAGAGTAATCGTAAATGAACAAATAACAATTGGACTTGGTACTTTGAGCTAATACAAAGGCTTGGATTAAAGGTAAATCATGCTTTAATTGAGTTACAACTTGAGTACATATTCATTCCACTCAACCCACTACAGATTACACGGCCTTCTCCCGAATCACCTAAAATATACTGTTTCATTCCCATTACTTCAGCACAGTTTAACCCCCTGTATTGTGTGTGCATTAGGTGAATGATTATCCCTAACCTCTTCACTTAGCTGGTTACTAACCCTAACAAGGAGCTAATGTGATTTTTAAGCTTTCAACCCCTTCTATTTTTTCCATAAATTAGAGGAATGCTGCTGTAAATCGGTTGGCCAAACAGAAATTAGCTAATGAAATAAAACCTCTTAAAAACCAAATTGAGGGAAATGAAATATACTCAGCTATAACATTAATCAAAAGCAATCATCCTCTAATCCTGACCTTAAGGTAATTAGTTCATAATGTAAAAACTATAGTAGAGAAATCGACATACAAACATGAAATGAACTTGTGTAGAAAAACTAAATGGAAGAAGAATAAGTAGAAGAAGAAAACAGAATGTTGCCCCAAAAAGCTCGATACAACATCTGCTTCAAATCAACGGGAGAAACCTTCCTTATTTGGAAAACAATCGCCCATGGCCTCAAAAATCGAAGGCTCTTCTCCTTTTCTCTCTATTTCTTTTTTTCTGGCTTCTCTCATTCGTCTCACCCCTCCAAAAAATGGCTGACTAACAAATATATCTCCTTCTTTATACAAATCATGGCTGATTAGACAAGTCCCATGACGTGGTGAGCTTCTATTGGCCGAAGCACGCTAAGTGTTCTGACATCTTCCAGCTCATTTAATGAGCAGCATCTCTCAAGTGGGAAATTCGCGTTGGCTTAAATTACAAGATTTGCTCCACCAAACGTTGTATAACAGCTGCCCTTAGCTTCAGGAGTCATCCTAAAATCAAACCCTAAATTAATCACATAAAGCTCATCAATTACGATAATCTTGCTTTAATAAGAATATTACTACATTAAAATCAAACCTAGAGCAAAATAAATCAAAGCTAGGGGTTTTCCACAATATAATGAGATAAAATATAACAATTTAATCCTGAAATGCTAGCCTATAACTTTTAATTTAAGAGTTATCAACGATCGAGATGATACGATAAGTTTTGATTTGAACTGTGCAATAGTGCAGTTCATGAAGGTTGAATTCCTTATGATTACTGGTTTGTGTCGATCACCTGAGAGTTCAGGAAAAGGTATCTATTGAAGCATTGCGACTCAAGTACTTTGATGGCATGGGATTTGAAATCCGCCTCAATGCCTTTAAAGATAAGTATAAGGAGTTGCAATTTGAGACGAATGAGGAAGCAGTGAAAATGTCCTTAATTTACTACATCGAAATGGCCAAGATGGGGAAGAATAAGTTGAAGGTTGTGATTGATAGGTCCCTCTATACGAATGTTAAAGACTGGGAGTACTTCAACAGCTTAGATTGGGGGAACGTGATATGGGAGAGGATAGTACGTAGCCTTAAGGCAACATTGAGGGATAAGGCTGCAACGTACAAGATGAAGGCCAGAACGAACAAGAACTACGTTGTTAAGTATAACCTTCTTGGGTTCCCTCTTGTTTTCCTGGTATTATATGTTTATAACAATTGTCAGTAGCTTGTTATTCGTATGTAAGATGATTTTTTAAACTAACTAAGGTTGTGCTTCTTTTATTGTTTCTAGGTTTAGGCATGTGAGACATTGTTGTCAGTAGCGAGTCAGATTGCTACTCTACTAAATAATGGCACAGTGCCTCGCATGAGGAGATGGTCGTGCTCCCACTCTGTTCCCTATAAGGTGTTGGAGTAAGATGTGTTCGAGTTCCCCAAGGTTAGAATGTACTCACTTGCCTACGACACGATATATAATAATGTAGTTGCATTATCACAACATCTACTTATTTATTACAGATGGTGGTCACTTCAGTACTGGTCATGTTGAGGCCAAGCAACAGTACCGTGATACTCAGGTCGGTTGTAGGGTTATATACAATGATGATGACGATGATTGGGAGTTTGAGATGCAATTTGAGGGTCAAACTGAAGAGGGTCAGACCGAGGGTCATTTGTTGACGATGATCATCCAATCAGAGATGCAGAAACTTGCGATGAGCCTGAGCGAGGGCAATCTTGAAGGCACGAGCAACCATCGAGCCATGAGCAACCCTCAAGAATGAGGGTTGATCGAGCATGGGTTATCTGCGCAGCATCGATACTCGTGTGTATCAAGTTTGGGAGTCTTTGAGGGAGTTGAAGTCGCAGACGGGTGATTTGAAGTCATAGATGGGAGAGCTGAAGTCTCAGTTGAACACCATCATCGAGTTATTATGCACTATCTGCAAGGTATGTGAAAGCATATTAAACTTTGCATATGTATTGTGTTTGTTATCTAACTAAAGTGTATTTTGTGTTATGTAGGAGGAGGGCCAAGATTGGGTTGAGTCTCTGGATCAGCAGGCATAGCAGTCGTCATAGTCCACCATCCCAACCACCACCGACCTAGCCACTAGCATCACCATCAAGCCCTCGACTCAGCCATCTCTATCACTCCACTAAGTTGGTGACCACCGCCCCGACCATAGGCATCTCTCTTCCCATCACCACCAACATCGACTCGGCCACTGCCACCAGCCTTCCCATCAGCCTTCCTACCAACCTTTCCCCTACCACCGCCACCACCGCTATCACCATTCCAGTCACCACCACCGTCGCCACGCTTTTATTCACTGACCCCATCATCTCCTACCTCCATATTTTTGACACCACCAACCCTATCCTTGTGAGCCTCCACAGCACCTTCGCCACCTTTATGAGCCTCGAAACCCCCTGGGTCCCCGACAACACTAGTGCAAAACTCCTTACCATTTCGAACATTGACGTCACCCTTCTAATTGCCAGCAAAAGCCCCACTAATCAACCGCCTCGAATCTTGATATGCTTCCTAAGAAGGGTATCCAAAAGAGGAAGGAGGCAGATCAGTATACTCCTTCTTTAGGCCCAGTGAAGAGATCGAAGGAAGTGCATCTGAGGCTGTGGAGGGAGATTAAATATCCAATCTTGAGTAAGATTACAACATTGCATCGGTCGTCTGTTGTTTACAACCCGACCCACGACATTGACCATAGCGTTTTCAACGCAATGATGGAGTGGATCCACGATCTAGCCACTGATGTAGAGGTTCGACCTGGTATTAGTATGACGTCAACATGAATGAAGAAGCAATTCTTCTGAGAATTGCTATAGGAGAGTTCTTGGGTTGAGTGTGATGTAAGTACTTTTATTTTTTGGCTTCATATTTATTAATGTCGAGTTTCTTATTTGTTAAATCATGGCTTCTTCCATGCAGGCTATAAACATGTTGTTCATGTTCATCAAGAGAAAGCTATCCACTTGACCGAACATGTGCACACATAGATTTTTGATATTGCCATCGAACATCCTGGTATGTATTGACTACCCATTTGAAACACGTTTGAAATAGAAATGTAGGAAGAAATATTTCAAGCCCTAAACCTTAAAACATTAGTTTCTATGTTTCCAACCTAGAAAGAAATCTTCCAAAAATATAAACAACATATATGAACGTACCTTTTTTTTTTTTAAATGTGGATTGGTTGATTGCTTGGACGTTAGTTATATGTGAAGAATGTTTCAAAGGAGAAAATGTTTGAAAGTAAGTTTGAACAAAGGAGAAAATGTAGGAAGAAATGTTTTCAATTTGATATAATTTATTTATTTGAAAGGTTTATTGAGAAAAATTGATTGAGATCTTCAATGCTCAATATTGTGATATTTCCTTGTCAGTATTTTCAACTAATAGCCATCAAGTCATCTCAAACAGTACCTGTACATACCACTGAAAACTTACCAAAATCGGAGTAAGAAAACTACATCTTAAGCTGATGCAAGAGCGAGAGCATGAGAGAAAGTGAGAGCAATTACGAGTACACTAGTTAAAGGCGCTCAAGTGATATGTCCAGCGAGAGCGAGAATAAGACAACATGAGCGAGAACGAGTATCTGGGAGCGAGAATCTTGTAAGATCCAAGGATATTTGTTGACGTGGCTAGCGAGAGCGAGAACAAGAATGGCCAACGATAGCGTTACCCTGTCCGAGAGCGTGAACAAGCGAGACGACCTCATACTACCCTTGCCACATCAGAATGGATCATATTTCATTATTTTTAGAAAGCAGGTCAGATCACATTAAGGCACGAAAAACAGGGTCTTTCGTACAAAAATCCCTTCAATAATATACAAGGCCATAATGAGCAAGTCTTTTTACAACCTCTAAACAAATTCTAAATCTTCTAATCTTAAAACCCTTCAATTATGCATCCTAGTTCTGACTTTAAACCACCACTCCCAAGCATAACATTTTAAGTCTATTAATTAATTTATGTCTAGTAAATTAAAAGCATGAAGAATAGAGAAACATAAATAAAACATTCAAACTCATTCAATAAACAACAAAAAGAAAATTAATCCATAAAGTTTAGTGACTACATCAATCCCCTAAGAATAAGAAATTTAGCTACTCATAACTAAATCTAAACAACAAATTTCAATACTATATTTCATTAAAAAAAAGTTGCGAAAAGTCAAGAAAAAAAAAAAGAAAAATAAATGTCACCAAGAAAAAAAAAAGAAAAAAAATGTCATCGGTGTGAATTTTTATTCCTAGGTCAATCTCCACAATCTCGAGCCTTGAAAATTTCTTATTCTCTAATGGTCTTCTTACCCTCCAAATTGGTCAAAATCATGAACTGTCAACTTTTCTCTTCAAAATTCTCCCATATGTGAGACACAAAACTCTAGTTTTATAAAAGGGATTGTGACAGCGTGATGGTGCTATAGGGAGACACCACGGGGTGCTACCTTCAAAATAGGGCAGAAATTAAAATTTTGAAGCGTCATGCCCCTATAAGGAATTGTCATGGTGTTGTGCTGAGAAAATTCTCTTCAGAATATGGTCAGGGTAGATATAGAACTAGTATAGTGTAGGTGTAGTAATGTTTTATTTGGTGAAATCGCTTAAGTGTTACCAAATGAAATGAAATAGAACCCCATAAAAACTGTGTTAGAGCTGACATTTATATTGTGATGTTGAATTTAATAACATGTGATGCTGATTTTCTCCCCTTTTCTCATTTAAGAGCTTTGAACACCTCAGTAACATCAATAAGATGCTCCTTGTTCAAGAACTTGGGACATTGTAGCTGGATAATACATGTCATAACCACACAAACATGGAAATTACTTGAAAGAAACTCTAAGTCCAACTATTTTTTTTTTCTTTTTCTTGTTTACCATCTACATTAGAAAGTTTTAGTTTTGAAAAAATGACAAGCAGTAGATAGCTATCCATTAGTGAAAATCTATTACAGACTTATTTGTGTGGGATATATTGTTCAAACAATAAGTTGGTTGATGGAGCTACTCCATAAAAAAAAAAAGTTGGTTGATGGAGGACTTATATAGTAATGGAATTAAATTTCAGTATGGTACTAGAATAGCTACATGTGAAGTGACTTCTACGCATTTCTTTAGATAGCCATTGGTACAAAAATGAAAAAGGGAAAATTGTCTTTCTTTCATTTGTTTTTAACCTTGTGACGAAATTACATGTACATTTCATCCTAATGTTAGCACTGGAGATAGTGATATTATATGGAGATCAAATTGTATCTTTAGGCTTAAGCTTTTACTCTCCTTAGGATGTTTATTGCTCATGGATTTTGTATCTTTTAGTTCATTCAATTACTGATTTTTTTGCCCAGAAAATTTATAGTATCATTTTCTTTGTGGTTGGTGTAGTGTTGTAATTAGAATGCTGGTGTAATAGGAAAATAAAAAATATTTCCAAACTACTTGTAGAACCTCCTTTGAGATGATAACTGTATTCTAAATCCAAGAACCTGTGTTTTGGAAGATTTGCCAAGGGAATGAAGAAAGAATCATAAATGGCTTGAGGCAGGCAGTGGCGCTATAGTTTGGTGAGGACCTTTTCCTGGTTGTACAGTCATTGGGTGTAATAACGAAATAGGTAACTATGCAATGGTTGGCATTAGATGCCAAGACATGAAATACACGGTTGGTATTTCAATCTTACTTTCATTTTCAGAATTCTTAGTTGGATAGATGCAAAATGCCATATTTTGTTTTAATTATATTCAATTAGTGCACTATTCTTTTTTTTAATTATGTTGGCTAACTTGTGCACCATATTAGTATTTTTTAAGAAAGTAAATTTGATAAAATGAGATAGAGTCAACAGTATGATCGACAATGCTGGAATTGGGTAGACTTCAATTTTTTCTTTTCATTTTTTCTTTATCCTCTTTTTTTTCCCTTCATCTTTTCTTTTATTTGTCTTCATCTTGGGCATGAAATTTACAAAATCAGTTCAATATGTTCAAAATTGGATTTACTTATTCTTATTCCTCTTTCTTCAATCCTAATAGGTCAATGTTCTTTCTTCCTCCCTCAGTTGCTTCCATAATTCTCAATGTGGTGTGAGATCATCCAATTAAATTTTGTCCAATAGGATGAATAAAGTTGTGTACATTGCTTTACCAATAGAATGTTAGTTGTTGGATTAAAATTTTTAAGTGCTCTTCTTGACATGATGGTTATTGTTGATATTGTGGATACTACAATTGATGGCTTGTTAAAGTAAAATTATGTAAGTAATTTTTTTTTCGAATTTGGTTTTGTTTATAGGAATTAAAGATTGATTTTGTTTATTGATTAATGTTAATACATTAGAGTTAAATCATGGTTTAAAAGTTTTACTTAGTAATTTGAGAGAGTTAGTCTTGATTGTTGAATGCTTACTTTGAAATCTAATGGGATAAGCTGTCATTTAATTGTTGAATGCTTACTATGAGGCATCTATGTTTTTCAAAATACTACAATTACTGTTCTTTTTTAAAGATTCCGAACTTAGCTCATATCTATCTTATTGGTTTCTATGAGAAGTGTGAATTTGCATTATATTTATCATCCATATATAATGAACTGAAAGTCTCTATTAGGTAGGTAGCCATTTCCCTTCAAAGTCTATACAAAACTATGTTAGTCTTTTCAGTTTTTATTGTCTTTATTGATGAGTTTCAATGATGTTGTGGTGGTCATTAGATATTTGAAGGAATAAAAGCCACATGGTCCATCAATACATTTTAGATAGATATGATCCATCAGTACATTTTAGATAGATATGATCCATCAGTACATTATAGACCTTTCAATGTTTCTATAATCTTGTTTCTAGTTGCATATCTTCTTGTTAAATTTTGATGTTTGATCGATTTTTCTACTCGCAAATCCTACGTAGCTATATTCCTTTTCTTTTGATTGAATTTTGTGTTACCTCTTCTCCCCTAGGTTTTTTATTATTTTGTGGAGCATGCACTTGGCCATTGGCCTGTTGTTTTTGCATCTATTTTAAAACAAAAAATTGATTACTGCATTGAAATACACATACAGATGAGGGAAAGACTAGAACTTGCCTAGAAACTTAGAAAGATTGCATGAAAAACTTTCCATAAAATAATAGGATAGTTAGATAAATCTTTGGAATTAAAGTGGAGATTTGTGATTGTGTAGTGATAATTTCAAACCCTATATTGTGTTTTGTAAATTCCAATCACAACACATTAACAAAATCCCGGCTTATCACAAGAAGTCAATCAAAAAGGATAGCTGCCAAATCAAAATTACTTTCAATTTCCTTATTAAGCTTATCTCATTCCTTGGTATGGCTTGTGTTTATACATATCAACCATTAAATCATCTATCTCATTTCACTGTTATGAATTTGGAGTGGAGAATGGAGATCTCTTGGTGCGGATTGTGTTTTTGGTGTTTTTGATTTCTTTATTAGGTTTGACTGTTTGAAGTTTTGGATAAGTTTCTCTATGCCGAAGATGGTGAATGTGGATTTGGGGATATGGTGTGGTTCCCTATGGGGGTGGTGTAGGGTTTGTTTTGGAGAAAATTATTTTGTTTGTTGTTTTGATCCGATTTTTTTCTAAATATGTTGCAATTCTTGTTGTCGAAAAAAGAAATTTGGGTCTGATTTTGAAATGTGATTTGTTGGTTAATGTCCTCAATTCTCAGCTCCTATCGATTTTTTGTTATCTTCTGGTGCCCACATCCTTTGTTTTGATATACATAATTGTTAATGTTATGCTTGGCTTTCAATTCTTTTAAATATAAGTGATCTAATACTCAAAAGTTTTTCTTTTGATTGTGATTTCATTGCATTCTCTCTTTTTTTAATCTATTTCTTTGTCTTTGTATTTGCAGGAGGCTGATGATAGAATTCTTTATCTTTGTATTTGCAGGAGGCTGATGATTAGGGGTCTATTTTATCTACTTTCTTAACATATTTGATAGCAGGTTTATTATTTGGTTCAACTATTCCACATACTAATATTGTTTGCCTTTATTTTATGTCAGGTATTTAATCAATAACCTTCCTACTTAAGTAATATCTAATAGCTTGAATAACTTGTGAGTGTTTTCTATTCTGGCCATATAATTTTGGGATTGAAAGTCATTTTGTCCTTCTTCAGTTTTGAGTTCATTTTTATTCTTTTATGGAATTGTGGATCATTTTTTAGTACTCTTGTCAAGCAGACAATAAGTAGATTGTTTTAGATTTTTTGCAACTTCCTTCATGAGAGTGAGTGTCTTTTAACAATGATGCAAATCTTTTCATTTCATATTCCCCACTTTTATTTCCATGCTTGTTTGTCTCATTTTTTTTTTTTTTGCCCGATACTAGTTGTAAAAGAGATTATTTTCTAAGTTTTTTCCTTGTATTATTATTTTTTTTTTTTTGGTTTTGGTGACTCATGAATGCCTTTTTTATTTTGTCAGATACTTATTCATTTGGTGACTCATGAATGCCTTTTGTCAGATACTTATTCATTTTGTCAGATACTTATTCATATTCCCCACTAAGGAGCACCTTGCACCAAGTCGAGTTCCCACACCTTTCACCACTTATCTACTTCAGTTAGTTGGTCTTAAGTTCAAGTTGAAAGGTTTTAGTCTCATGTTTATTTTTCTTAGCAACTTTTCTTTTCTTTATAAGTTGGATGTGGTTTGTAGAGAGGCGGAGAGTCATATTTGTATTATGTGTGGATGTATAAAGAGAAATTTTATGTTCTTTTTTTTAGTCCAACAACATAAGTGTATTACATATTTTATATTTTATTAATTAAAATTATGTTTGTTAAGTTAATTATTGGTGGTTAGCCACATGTGTAATCAATAATTTTTTTTAATTAAATTATTGATGAAATAATTACGGGCATTGCATGTCATTGAAAACCACTATTTTTGACTTTTAATGACGAACAAACTTTTAATGACGAACATTTAATGACAGACAGACTTTTAATGACAGACGAACTTTTAATGACGGACATTTAATGACAGACATACTTTTAATGACAGACATTTAATGGCGGCAGATTTTTAATGACAGACAGACTTTTAATGACGGTCAGATTTAATGACGGGCAATGCCCGTCATTAAAACCCAAATTTGTACTAGTGTATGTTTGAGTATTTCCTTAAATTGTTCTTATTGTTATTTGGAGCATTGAGGTTGGAGTCATTCTGATGTAATGGTTAATTCATATTTGTGGTTTTGTTTTGCTTTGCTCGGGACTAGCAAAGGTTTAAGTGTGGGGGTATTTGATAGCATGCAATTATGTTATCTTATTTCTTGTTATTTATGCTAGTTTTATTATGATTTTGTGTGTTTTGATGTCTATTTGTTGTTAGAATTGTAGAAATCGAGCTAAAGAGCAAAACTGGAGTTTTCGAGGGTATTTTGGACATTATGGAGCTATTTCGAGCCATTTTGGAGAGCCAAGAATAGAAGAGATGATGCACTAGCAATTGGGGCCGACAGGACGGCATTGCAACGCTTGAAATGGCGTTGTAACGCCCAATTATATGGTGCAAACCCGAGAGCTAGCGTTGCAACGTTGCCCTATGGCGTTGCAACGTTAGAAACACGCTGAAGTGAAGCTCTCCGTCCGAAGCATTTCAACGCTACTTATAGCATTGCAATGCTACCCCTGCGCGCAACAAGAAATGACAGCGTTTTAGGACAGCGTTGCAACGCTGTCTCGATAGACAATATAAGTTCATCCTTTTCTCTTTGTCCAAAGTTAGGCAATTTCAAGGGTTGAAGCCCTAATCTCGATTCCAGACCATACTTGAGGGTATTTGGGAGGATTACTGAGCGTTTTGGAGTGGAATTGAAGACCTTAGAGCTCGGGTTCGAGATTGATCACCTCGAGAACGCGGGATCGTTCTTTGTTTGCACTTTCTTTCCCTTTTCCTTTCATTTATAGTTATTTTAGTGGCTATAGTTGGGGGGTTTCTGTTGTGTAATTGTTAAACATGTTTAGTTAGACCCCTAAATTCTATGGGTTGTTGTAATTTTTGGACGATTGCACTTAATTTGCTTTATTAATTAGTAATTGTGGCTTGGTTAAGTGTTTATGTTCATTTATGCATAGGGTTCTTAATGCCTTTAACAAAGCAAGGAATATGGGTTAAATGATTGTTAGTTTAATTGAGCTCGACATAGTAGATTAAACTTAGAAAAGTAATGCATGACAATTAAAGTTCGCCTAAGTGACATAGGAACAACGAAAATTAATTGAGTTTTAAAATGAAGGTTTGTTAATGTCGGGTGAGGATTAATTAATGAGACGGACACGAGATTTAATTAATTACACTCAAGGTTTGGAAGAGATCGACAGGAGATTCAATAATTTTAGGCTTCTAGACTTATGAATCGAACACTTAGTTATGCCTAATTGCTAGCTTAATTAAGTAAATTAAGGTCCAAGAATGCAATCAACACCCATAGAATTACCTATCGACTTGTGTCTCCCATTTATTTTGCTTTCTAGGTTTAGTTGTTTAATTTTCCTATCTGCTCTTGCATTTTATTCTCTAAATAAAGTAAAATGAGATTATTCGCAGTAATTAATTGAATTAAAAACCAATCTTAGTGGATATGATACTCGGTAGGAATATCATTTTATTATTACTTCGATCGTGTGCGCTTGCGTGTACTCCGATCAAGGTCTTGTTTAAGAATGTTGTCAAGCTTATGCACGAGTCTATGCTCGAGATTCATGATTGATGATTGGTGAAAAAGTCACGATTAGTGATTTTGTTTTTTGTCGAGGAGTGGCCCTAAGGATCTTTTGGTGATAGATGAACTTAATCATAAGGTCCTAGTTGCTTGGTCCTAGTGTTTTCGTTGTTGAGATTGTGTATACGGTTATACTTAGAATTCCTAGGTTGGATTTGTGGGAGAGGTTTATGACCTGATGAGTGGCTAGCCGTGGTGGTGTACCCCTTGATGTTCTAAGTGAAAGAAATAATTGAATTAAACCCATAGCGAAAGCATTGGAATTAACTTTGATTTTATTTAGAATTAAATAATAAAAATTAAGGTTAAGTAAAACATACCTTGAAAATAATATGGGGAATATTCTAGAGGGTTTTTTTTAAAGAGTTAATATCACAAAAGCGGAAGCAATTTTGGATTTTAAGCACTCTAATTACATCAATTTAATCAAACAAACAACATGCTCAAAAAACCGAAAAACAAAGTATAAGAAAACTCACCTTTGAAACTCAAATTCTCCAAACCTGTTGCAAATTTCTAAGCACGAACATGTCGTGGACCACCTCTGGTGTCTTCCCTACTATCCTCAGGCCTTGGAACGGATTGTGGGATCCTAGTTTGAGAGAATTTTGAGAGAGAGATGGCAAAGGTCTGTAAAAATTTGCAGCAATTTTTTTTTTCAAAAAACTACAAATCCCTTGTGTTTCATTGCTAATTAAAGCCATTAACAAGCTTCATCAAGCTTGCTAAACATGACAACTCATAAGCAAAGAGGTTGGTCATCAAAGAGATGTCCAATTTTGGTGAATTTTGAGTTTGAGAGAGGTTAATCATACAATCACCACAAACTTCAACATTTTTTACTTTGAAATTTAATTTTGTAATTTGAAATTAATTCTAAATTAATTTTAAACAAAATTGATTATTAATTATTTATTTATTTAATTTAATATCAAATATTAATTAAATAACCGGATCAAATCCCGATCTCAAAACTGACCTATCGAACTTGAATCCCTATTCATGTATTAGACCGAAACCATATTTAAATCATTTTAAATATGTCCATCTCTCTTCCTCATAGTTTAATTCATAATTAAACTATGATATGTTAAGTATATCGCATATAATTAACGTTTACTCCCAAAAACGAATTCGAATAATTCAAATTCTTTCTCTCATACTATTACAAGGCTTAGTCCAAGCTAGCAAGGACGACCTAATGGACCTACAGATCATGAGCTCCAACGATACGAGACTAACCGGCCAAACTCTTTAGCCAAGCTAATCAACATTCGTTAACTGCCGGGACACTCCACTAAAGCCCAACGACTACACTCTCCTCACTGTAGATATACTTTTGTCCACTTGATATAACCATGATTAGTAAGTCGACCCTTCACAGGTTGTTCGTAATTACAACTGGGTCTAATAAACCGTTTTACGCCTGTAATTACTTCTTGTTCCTCAAGTCCCACTGATCCTCTAATGAACAATTTGTTTGTGGTCCAACCAGTAAACCGAATCCCTCTAGGGCCAATGAGAAGGTGGGGCCCCTTATTCAAGACCCGGAGTCAGCACTTAAGGGAACAACCTCTCTACTAAATCCTAAAGAGGGTAAGAGTGAATTCCTTCTCGCAAGACTATGTCCCCAGCTATCTACCCGGTCTTATTCCCAAAATGGGAGGCTTATTGAGTCGGCAATCTAGGGCCACTCTCACCCATGCAAATCAAAAGATAATCCCGAATAAACAGGAGTTCATAGCGTGCTCAGGATTAAGATCAAGTTACCTAGGTCATCATATGAAATAGTCAGTTATGATAGTAAACAGAGTTAAAAAGTCTAAGTGACTATTTTGCGGTCCGGTCTTATGCAAACTCATTGCATAGGACGCCTCCACTCACATGTCTCCACATTAACGATTTAGGATCACATCGTTTGTACTATACAAAGTGGGTCACGTCCATAGTGTCCTCAGGATAAGGTACCCAGCCCTATCCCTATACTATAGACCATTCTAGCTATTACTCAAACTTTGATCCAAGTTCATGTCTTCACATGAAGTTCAAGTATACATACTATAGCCAAGGGTTCTTAATTTGTTGGATTTGGGTTAAAAGGACACAATATACTTTATTCAATAACACCTTTACTGAATAAACCCCAATAACATCTTTATTGCAAAATAGAATATACATTCAGTTTACAAACCACGAGTTTTAGGACACAAAACCCAGCATTTTTCTCCTTGTGCTCCAACTTCAATGAGGTTGAATTCCAAGACTTCCACAAAATCTTCCTTGCGATGACTCAAACAAAGGACCAAAGAGGTTTCTGGAAACCTTCTAGAAAATATAATGTGAGAATGATTGGAGAATTCTCTAGAGTTTATTTCTCTTATTTGGAATGCACACCAATGGCTCATCCCTAGGGCCCTATTTATAGTGGCCTAGGAAAAATAATTAAATAATATATTTTAATATCTAATATATAAAAATATATTTATCTAATCAATTTGAATCATATTCAAACCTTTCCAAGTTCTCCTACGACATCTATTTCCTTATTTGCATCTAATTCAAATTTAATAAATATCCTTTCTTTAATGTATCTTAATACATTAATAATTTCTTTAATATTTAATACATCATATACAATAAATATGTTTTTCCTCATTTAATATATGAAATATATTAAATTTTAATTCGAACATTTCAAAATTTCTCTCAACGAAATTTAATCCTATTTTTTTACATGAGCTAGAAGGGGGACCATATGGATCTACAGATTATAAGCTCAAATGATATAAAATCAATTAATTAATTAATTAATTCTCATTCATTAACTATAGGTCATTCCATTATATTCCTAGAGTTGCACTCTTATGCACTATAGGACAAGTTGTGTCCATGGATCTAATCACTACATGCAAGTCGATCCTTCACGAGTTGGAATATTTTCCAAATTTGGTAAAGATACAACATAATAAAAGAATAAAGGAATGAGAAATTGGAATATTTTCCAAAAGAAAAATATCAGTGGTAAAGTCTTTAAAGACATCCCTTAGAGATAATAAGGAAAGAGATAAGAAAGGTAAATGACAGAACAGGAATGCATGAGGGTTTGCCAAAATCAAGGGCTAAATGTTGCACTAATGTTATTGTGGTGCAGGGTTGTTTTTGCTGTCATGGTCAATCGACTTTGGTGGCGTGGAGGTTGATGTGAGCATCATTTGATCTTTTATATCCTTCCTCAAACTGGAGTGTTGCAACATTTGAACTCCCAGTTTGGTTCTCAAATCAGTAAAGCATACTTTGGCAAGTGGCTTGGTAAATATGTCAACCAATTGTTTGTGAGATGGAACAAATCGAGTATGAGGGAACCATTGGCCACTTTTTCTCCGACAAAATGATAGTCAAGCTCGATGTGTTTGGTACGAGCATGGAAGATCAAATTTACTGTCATGTGGAGAGCACTTAAGTTGTCGTAGAAGAGTTTAGGTGTTTGATATAGAGGTATGCCAAGATCACGAAAGAGAAAAGTGATCCATGTGAGTTCAGCAGTAGCACTAGCCATAGCCAGATATTTTGCTTCAGTGCTTGATCTCGCTACAGTAGTTTGCTTCTTTGAAGACCATGAAATGCAATTAGAGCCAAGATAAACACAAAATACAGTTGTACTACGCCACGTTGAGGTGCATCCAACCCAATCTGCATCACAAAACACATAAAAATTAGAGGTACTTTGCTTAAGGATAGGTAACCCATAGTCTATGATGCCTTTGATGTAATGAAGGATCCTTTTCACAGCTCGTAAGTCTCTCTCAGTAGGAGTTTGTAGTTGTTGACAAGCTCGATTGATGGCTTGAGAGAGATTTGGACGTGTGAGTGTGAGGTATTGTAAAGATCCAACGAGGCTACGGTAGGCATGTGCATCGGTGAGGTTTTTATCTAAGGGATGGTCGGCAAACATAACAGCCATAGGGGTGGTTATTTTGGAGGCTTCAAGCATGTGACCTTTAACAAGGATTTGTTTGGCATATTTACTTTGGCGTAGAAATAGACCATGAGGAGTTTGAGTTACTTCGATGCCAAGAAAGTAGTGTAAAGGCCCAAGGTCTTTGAGAGAAAATTCATTTCCAAGGTTGGTGATAAGGTGTTGGATAGCGGTAGGTTGATTAACGACGTCATCGACATAAACAAGCATAAGAATAGTGACATTGACTTGTTTAAAGATAAATAATGATGGATCATAGTGTCAACAACTAAATCCTAAAGTCATGAGGTAGTTGGAAAGTCTTTCAAACCAGGCACGAGGGGCTTGTTTAAGACCAAAGAGAGATTTATTGAGTTTTCAAACGTGATTTGGGAAGTGAAGATTTTGGAAGCCTGGAGGTTGTGCCATATAGACTTGTTCTTTAAGAATACCATGAATGAAGGCATTTTTAACGTCTAGTTGACGTAAAGACCATCCAGAAGTAACAACAAGGCTGAGGATGAGGCGAATAGTAGCTGGTTTGATAACTGGACTAAAGGTTTCACCATAACCAATTCCCTCAATTTGGGAATATCCCTGAGCAACTAAGTGAGCTTTGTATCTATCTATTGAACCATCTTCTTGAAGTTTGGTTTTGAATACCCATTTGGATCCTATGATATTGGTTTGTGGGGGACAAGGAACTAGGTCCCACGTGTGGTTTTTGTAGAGAGCATCCATTTCTTCTTTCATGGCATTGTACCAATGGGGTATTTTAAGAGCAGATCGATAGGATTTTGGTTCACTGTATCAAATTACATGGGGTTCCATCTCAAAACCAATTGGCAATGAGAGGAGTAACCCATGTATGTTATAAATTGTGAGGTCACTCTTCATTTTTCTAATGTGGGATCATCAACATGCCCCCTCAAGATGGTTCCTCTTTGGGTTCACCATTCTTGGATCGGATCCCAATTTTTTTTTGACCGAATACCCGTTTGGGCTTTATAGGCTCTGATACCATATCAATTTACATGGGGTTCCATCTCAAAACCAATTGGCAATAAGATGAGTAACCCATGTATCTTATAAATTGTGAGGTCACTCTTCATTTTTCCAATGTGGGATCCTCAACACACTGACAGGAGTAGTAACTAAAAGTGATTGATATTGCTGTTGGGATTTCATTTTGCTTCTAGTGACCATAGGATGATTGTTAAGATTTGGTTGTATTGGAGGAGAATCAACATGATTTGAACCAGTAGATGAAAAATGTAGATCTATGTAAAGTTGATCACTAATATCATTCAAATCAGAATTCTCCTGTGTTGGAGCATCAATATATGTTGTTGTGTGGTTTTAGAAATTCTCCTGCATTGGGGCATTAGTAGGTGTTGTTGTGTTGTGATGGTGGATTGAAGGAATGGAGGCTTCAATAGTTGCTGTCATGAAATCATCATGGGATATGTTGTTTCTGAGGTGTTGGTCTGAGGAGTCATCTACGATATTGGAGGATGGTGCAGATGCAGTGGGGATAGCGATGGACAATCCTTCCTCAAAGAGAAATTGATTTTCCATTGTGAGTTTCGTTTGACGGTTGGGTTGTCCTTCCTCATCCATTGTCATTTGATGAGATGACCCTCCTTTGACAATCCAATCTTCAGCCCCTGCATACACAGTAACTTCAAGAGGGAAAGTTGTGTTCTCACGTGTGTGTATTTGTTTTTGGTATGGAAAGACTTCTTCATCAAAAATCACATGTCTTGAGATATAGACTCTATTGTTTTGAGGATCTAGACACCTATAGCCCTTGTGAATAGGGCTATAGCCAATGAAAACGCAAGGATAAGTTCGTTTTGAGAATTTGTTAGCACAATAATTTCTTAAATAAGGAAAACATTTACATCCAAACACTTTGAGGCTATTATAACAAGGTTCTTTGTTAAAAAGCTTACAAAAGGGTGAATCCATTTTTAAAGTAGAAGAGGGCATGCGATTAATAAGATAAACAGCCGTATAAAAAGCATCAACCCAATATTTCATAGGGACATTTAACTGAAAAAGTAAAGCTAGACCGGCTTCTACTATATGTCTATGTTTTCTCTCCACTGCCCCATTTTGTTGAGGTAAGTTTTTCCTAGCACAACTTCTCTGATACCATGAAGAAAACTAACCTCAATCAAAGGGCAAATGATTCTCACACATTATATTTTCTAATCACACAAAAATAGAGAACTTATACAGGGGGAGCCCAATGGCTTTTAGCTACAAATTTGGTAAAGATACAACACAATAAAAGAATAAATGAATGAGAAATTGGAAGATTTTCCAAAAGAGAAATATCAGTGGTAAAGTCTTTAAAGACTTCCCTTAGAGAGAATAAGGAAAGAGATAAGAAAGGTAAATGTCAGAACAGGAATGCATGAAGGTTTGCCAAAATCAAGGGCTGAATGTTGCACTGATGTTATGGTGGTGCAGGGTTGTTTTTGTTGTCATGGTCAATCGACTTTGGTGACATGGAGGTTGATATGAGCATCATTTGATCTTTTATACCTACCATGTATGAGAAGGAGTGAATTATATCTTGTGAGATTATATTCTTAGCTCTCTATTTGGTTAAGTCCCCAAAATGGTAGGCATATTGAATCGGCTACAAAATTCATTCTCACCTAGCAAATCAAATGACAAGCCCTCACAGGCAGGAGTTCATAACTCACTCAGGATTAAGATTGAGTCGCATATGATCATCTTAATGAAATATTAATCTTCTCAATTAACGGATTTATAAAGAGAGATTAAATATTTCGTGATTCAGTCTTATACAAACTTATTGTATAAGATATCCTCACTCACATGTCTCCACATGAACAATTTTGATCAAATCATTTGTAATTATTACAAAGTGGGTCGTATCAATAGTGTTACCAGGATAAGGCACTCAACCTTATTCATATACTATGACCCTTTAGGTTATTGTTTGAATATGATCTTCTCGTATGTCAATCACATACTATTCAAGATTACACTAATAACCTTGGATTTTTCATATAACGGATAATATTTTATTGCAACTAAATAATCAAAATTATTATTAATTATTAAATAAATCATTAATTACGAGGCTTTAGGGCATAAATCACAACACTAAGTGTATTGTGAGTGAGAAAAAGGTCGTTTGTTGGCATATCACTTATCCTTTTCCCTTAGGGGTTGTTTGGTTTAAGATTGTATTGGATGTCCATGGGTAATAGATGTCTAAGAATAAGATGTCTGTGAATAATAAATGCTTGGGAATAAGATGACCGTGTTTGGTTCTACATGGGAATGTTATCAGATTTTTATATAAACAAATGATATTTATATTTGTTTGATGAAATTAATATATAAATTTATGTAATTGTGATAAATTAACTAATGAATTAATATTCCAATAAATAAATACAATTTAATTAATGTACTAACAATATAGTTTAATTGACATGTCGGAAGTTAAAATCTCCATACCCTCATTTGTGTTGTATTAAAAAGCAATATAGTTTAATTAATTATAAGTAATAGATGAAGTAGACAATAAACATGTTAGGTTAATATTTTTCAAGTATGTTTCATGAGAGGCAAGCATCTTTCAACCACAAAAACTATTCAAATAGACAATTACATTTTGTAAATAATGTGCAAATTTATTTTATGAGATGGATCTTATAAATCTTATATAATTTAATAAAACAATAAAAAAGAATTTTAAGAAAATAATATAATTTTTTTAAAGAGTAATAATTAATTGTTAATTGATCACAAATAACTCATGAATATTAATTGTAATGATTATCCTTACCATAAATTAATAATATTTGTAATTAATTGATTAAATATAATATTAATTAGTGACTTAATATTTTCATAATAGATTTTATAATGGATGTTGATGCTTGTTTTATGAAATTAATCCTAAAAATATTATTTTGGTACATTATTTTATGAACTAATCAAGATTAATTTCAACCAATAGAAATAAATTACTTAATTATAAATATTTTTAATTAAATAATTAATTAAAATTATTGAAAATGAATATATATACACTTAAATATTAATAAAGAAGAGAGAGAGGATGAGAGAGAAAGAGAGAGAGTGGGTGGGTATAAAGAAAACCCAACATTCTTGAAGGGTATAGAAAACTCATCAATCATTGAAAAAAGTGATGCATGGGAATAAGTGATACTCATGCCCATGCTTGCAAACCTTGTTCTAAACAAGGAGATCTAAAACCCGTACTCATTCACATCCTTATTTCCCTCCATTCAAACGACCCCTTATGAGCATGCCTCCTAGGTTGTTGTGAGATGTGTCTGGCATGAAGGTTGCTTTCCTTTTTGCGTTCCACTAGCTTAGGGGGCGATTCTCCCATTGTATGTGCTTTGAAACCTCGGACCAGGTTGTGGGTGTGGTTCTGACACGATGGGTGGTTTGGCATGGTGAGTTGCCCTGGAGGTTCCAAGAGCATTGCGAACGAACAAAAACCAGTTAGGCTAGTGTCACCTACCTTTTCCCTCGTGCAAGCATGTATTCCTAGTATGTTTTGAGATATTAGGGGGTGATTCCCCCACAGTGTTTAGAATGAGGGTTGCTTCCCTTCATTCAGTGTGCTAGCTTAGGGGTCGATTCCCCCATTGTGTTTAGAATGAAAGTTGCTTTCCTTCATTCAGTGTGTTAGCTTATGGGGCGATTTCCCTACAGTGTTTAGATGAGGGTTGTTTTCCTTCATTCGTGCTAGCTTAGGGGGCAATTCCCCCATAGTGTTTAGAGTGAGGGTTGCTTTCCTTCATTTGGTGTGCCAGCTTAGGAGCGATTCCCCACGATTTCAGCATGAGGGTTTCTTTCCTTCATTGTGTTACGCTAGCTAAAATGGGGCAATTCCCCCAAGATTGTAGGCGTGAAGGTTTCTTTCCTTCATTGCATTGGACCTAAGTTATATGACTCGCAGGTATAGCACGAGATAATACTAGCACTACAAGAATATTTAGATATACCGACGTTATTATTCCCGACGCTTTAAATTTAGTCGGCCTAAGTAACAATTCCAGACGATTATGTTTACCGTCGGTAAAAGAGAAGGTAATTGCCGACGGTTTACAAAATCGTCGGCGGTTCGTAAACAATGTCGACGGTTTTGGAAAACCGTCGGCGGTGGGTGAAGAAAAACCCGACGGTTTTTAAAAACCGTCGGCAGTTTGCACAAACCGCTGACGGTTTGCAAAACTGTTGGCTGTTTTGGGCCAAACAGCCGACGATTTGCGAAACCGTCTGCGGTTTCGTCCAAAACCACCGACCGTTTACAAAACCGTCGGCGGTTTCGTCCAAAACCGCCGACGGTTTTGGAAACGGTCGGCGGTTTGGCCCAAAACCGCCAGTTTTTTTGTCAAAACTGGGGGCTCGAAAAAGAGCCCCCATTTTCTTCTTTTCCCCCCAATTATTTCTCCTCTTTCCTCTCTTCCCCCTCTTTCTCTTCTCTCTTCCCACACACCCACACCTCCCCGCGCCGCCGCCCCCCTCCGCCGCTGCCACCCAGTCCGCCGCCGCCGCCCCTCTCTTCTTCTCTTCTTTCCATTTTTCCTCTTTCATTTCTTTCTCTTCCAATCCCATACCCCCACCCCGCCGCCCACCACTCCCGCCGCCACCCACTTCCGCCGGCCGCTGGCCTCCGGCCACTTGTGGTAATATTGTAATTTTTTTTAGTTATTAAATAGTATTTTGCAAATCAATTTTAGTTTTTTGTACTTTTGTTTGTGTAATCATGGATTTGTGAGTTCAAACAATTTGGATCTCAAACCAACAAAGCTTCTAGCTCTTTTGGTGAAAAAAGTATGTAAAAATCTAATTTTAAACTTTTTTGAACTCAAACAAAGTATGTTTATTTTGCCAAATAGAATTAAGTTTATTGTGATTTGGTTTGTATAATCATATGTTTGCGAGTTTGAACACTTTGGAGCTCAAACAAACAAATTTCTAGATTTTTTGGTGAAAAAAAGTATGTAAAAATCCACTTTTAAACTTTTTCTAACTCAAACAAAGTATGTTAGATAATTTTCTAAAGTTAATTTTATTTTTTTTAAGTTAATTATTGTAAAGTATGCTAGTTATTGTAAATAAATAAAACTACATGTATTTGGTTTATTTGTACTTTAAAGTTAATTTTAGTTATTTTTTAGTTCTTTATTCTCATTCATGGATATGAAGTTGAATATTAAATATAGTTGGTTGGACTTTAGTATTGTGTAGACAACATAAGTTGGTTAGACTTTTTATGTGTAGATGAGTTATATAATTATGTTGGTTATATAATTTTGACTTATGTTGATTATCAAATAAATATAAGTTAGTAGATGTGTTTGTTATTATGTCTTATGTTGGTTAGACTTTTTTATGTTTGTTATCAAGTAAACAAGATAAGTTCTAAATTTGTTATATAATTATGTTGGTTTTATAATTATGACTTAGGTTGGTTAGACTTGTGTATGATTGTTACAATCCTCATATAATTGAGAAGTGATTTGTTCATTTCTATTGAAGGATTAAAACAAAGTCTTCAAACGGACTACATACTCAAGGTCAATACTTTTTTGAGTTTGATTGTAACTATTTTATGTTGTTTACATTTACCTAGCTAGCCTATACTTTTCATACTTTTTTTTCATACATATAATTTTCATACTTAAGTTTTGCTTTTGATAAGTAGAAATTGAAATGAGACTTGTGTTACTTCTTTTTTTTTCTTTAATACATTATGCAATAGTCAATGATTCAATTGCCTATATATTAACGCATGTTCTTACTTTGACCTTCATTTATATGTATTTGTAGTTGCATTTTCAATTGTTAGCTTTTAATATATTATTAAACTATATGAACTTGCTAGCATATTAAGATTGAAATTTTAGCTTATTAAGATATTCAATTTAATTTAGCTTATTAAGATATTGTAAAAACTTAAGTATCTAATTAAGTATTGAATTAACAAACCCATTACGCCTCCGTATGAATAATTGTGGTTGTTTATCCCAAAAAATCAAAAACATTTATAAATCAAAAAATTATAAACATCATTCAGAATGATTATGAAATGGGCCTTAAGTTATTAAATTTAATTTGTAGCTCAATTTGCTTGCCGAAAACTGTATAATTAAACTTGATAGTCAAAAAATTTCTACATTAAGGGTTTGGGACAAAGTTAAATCTATCTTCCTTTGTCTAAATCCTACAGGATTGAACTTCTCACAAACTAGAATTGGACTTGGAAGGTGTATAAAATTAAGGATAAGGATGAATAGAGATTGGATTAAAATTAGAGACAAGTTGTCAACCGAGTATATAGAAGGAGTAACCCAATTTTTAGCAAAGGCAAAGTTTCATGTTAATAACTCAGGAAAAACAAGATGCCCATGTAAAAATTGTATGAATGCAATGTGGCAATCGTTAGACGGAGTAGAGCGACATCTATTCACATATGGAATATCCCCCCTCTTATAGCCAATGGGTTGAAGAAGCCTGTGTGTAATTTTGCTACAAAGTTTAGCAGCCAGATTGGCACAATTGTAAGAGCATCATTTCCAGTCCGTCTATTAAAGTGGAAAGATGTGTCTACAGATCTAAAGGACCACGTAAAAAACAAACTTCTGGTAAGTTTATTTTTTTGTTCTTTGTGATTATGATGTCTAATTTTCTCTAAAATTAATATTATATATTTTTTGTAGAATCATTTCGAGTTGGATATGTCTAAGTATGTCGTCCACGCGTTTATTGAACGTGAGATGCAAAGTACATTCAAGGAGTATAGGGCGGAATTGTTCAAACATTACAGAAAATATTCTCCTGAGGAAGGACGTGCACACCCACATCCTAGGGTGGTTGATATAGCCGATTGGCATATGCTATGCGATAGGTGGGATTCAACTAAATGGAAGGTATGTTACTTACATTTCTTAATTAATATCACATCTTACATGCACAATTCTAGATCCATTTACTAATATTTTATTTCATTAGCAAACTACGGACACAAATAAAAAGAACCAATCAAAGCTACCTTTCAACCATCGTGCTGGGTCTAAGACTTTCATTCATATACGAGAAGCACAGGTAGGGTTGAAAAATGTTTCTTCTATTATTTTCTTATTTTTCAATATTACTAATATATTAAAAACTTTGAGTTACAGAAAACAAAAGACGGTGTTGAACTTGGACCAATTCAGTTATTCGAAAAAACAAGATACAAAGAAGGAAAAGGGTGGGTGAATCCAGCAGCTAGTGTTGCTCATGTAAGTTTCATACTCTTAACGTGTGTTTATAATCTTATTACTCAAATAATACTTATTTTAACTTTTCTCGTAGAGTCAAATGACAGAGTTGCAAGAGGCACCAACTTCAGAAGGGTCCCAACCACTTACCCAAGCTGAGATCGTTGAAACTATTTTGGGCCATCGATCGGGCCACGTTAAAGGCATGGGTTGGGGACCAAAGCCAAGACAGAGGCAGTATAGCAGCTCAACATCTGGTGGTGAAACACAACGGGAGCATGAGTTGAGCGTTGAATTGGCTCAACTACGGTCCAAAAATACACATCGAGTAGAAGAATTGAACGAGACTAAAGAGGAATTGAATCGTGCCAAAGCCGAAATTGTGAGCATGAGAGACGAGTTGACTGAGACTAGACATAGATTGGAAGAAGTTGAGAATCGAACTTCATATGAGTTGGCTAGCCTCCGATCAATGCTTACACAAGTCATCCGCTCACAAGGATCATCTAAATAGGTATGATCTCTCTACAACTACTTTTGTATGGCTATCCTGCAGTAAAGGTAGCTAATGATTTAAGCATTGGATCGGGGGGGGGGGGGTGTTAGTATGCTTTTAGATTGAATTGAGATGCTTATACGTAGTAAGACAAAGTGTGTATGGCTATCCTGCAGTAAAGGTAGCCAATAATTTGAGTTTATTTGGTTTGTATGTATGTTCCTGATATAGTTGAATTTTAGATGCTATATGTAAATATGTTCATAAATTTTGAAACGTTTTAGGTAAAACTACACTTTTATTTGTCAAAAGTTTTAGTTAAATTGTGAGTTTAAGTTCTTAAGGTTTGAGTTTATTTATGGTTTGTTTGAGTTCATGTTCATGTTAGTTGGTTTTCGAAATAGTTACCTATTATGTTTAGTAACTTTTGGTTTACTTGGTAAAGTTAGTTTATTTGGTAGAATTTTGATTGTTTGAGTTCGTTATACAACAAAAGGGTTAATTAGTTGGTTTCTTTGAGCTTATGTTCATGATGGTTGAGTTTTAGATCATATGTATGTGTATCGAGAAGTTTGGGAAAAACTCATATATATATATATATATATATATATATATATATATATATATATATATATATATATGTTTTGTAACTTTTTTGACAAAGTAAAGTGTGTTTGTAATTTTTTGTTTTGAAAAAGTTACTTGCAACTTTGTAACTTTGGTTTACTTGGAACAAGATAGTTTTGGTTGTGTATTGTTAAATTTGGTGTTATACTTATAAAGTTTTCATTTTCTTAGTTGGTTATGAATTTCATGTGTGTTGATTAGTTGGTTTCTAACCCATTGTGTTCATGATGGTTGAGTTTTAGATCAATGTATGTATATTGAGAAGTTTGGGCAAACCTCATATATTTATATATATATATATGTTTTGTAACTTTTTGACAAAGTAAAGTGTGTTTGTAATTTTTTGTTTTGAAAAAGTTACTTGCAACTTTGTAACTTTGGTTTACTTGGAACAAGATAGCTTTGGTTGTGTATTGTTAAATTTGGTGTTATACTTATAAAGTTTTCATTTTCTTAGTTGGTTATGAATTTCATGTGTTGATTAGTTGGTTTCTTGGAGCTTATGTTCATGATGTGGTTGAGTTTTAGAGAATATGGATGCCTATTGAAAAGTTTAGGTAATACTCATATTTTTTGATAAGTCTAAGTTAGGTTTAAGTGTGTTCGTAATTTTTGTTTCGAAAAAGTTACTTGTAGTTTTGTAACTTTGGTTTACTTGGAAAAAGTTGGATTTGATTGTGTATTGTTAAATTTGGTGTTATACTTATAGAGTTAGATTAATTTAGTTGTTTTGATTGTTTTAGTTCAATATAATAATTTGATGAGTTTATAAAGTTTACTTAGTAAGTTATATTAATTTAGTTGTTTTGATGGTTTTACTTTGTTATATTCATGGGTTTTAATTTTTTAGTTCTTTATAATTCGTTATATATATACTTCATTAGTATTAGGTTTATATGTTAAATTATATGTAAATGTACATGTTTGTGCTTTTGGTTTAGAAAAAGTTACTTATATAGTTCTGTAATTTGGTTTACTTATATGAACTTGGTTGGTTTCTTAATTTTGGTGTGTTTTGCTTATATAGTTTTGTAACTTAATTAAATTTTGATACTTTTGAAATGTTAGTTTAGTTATGTTTCTAGTTGCTTTCTTAAATTTTGTGTTTTGCATAAGTTCATGTTTTTATTTTTTATAGGTGGATTGAGTCGACATTATTCTGAGAGGAGGACAAAGATTTACCATGAAGATGGAAGATGATGAGAACTTAGGTTTATTTGTGTTGACATTAAATTACTTTTGTTTCTAGATTAAGTTTATTTGTGTAAAAGTTTTATTTTTATCTTGTATGAATTTATGAACAAGGTGTAATCAAATTTGGTTTAATATAAAGTATTATTTGACTTATTTTTTGTATATTTTATTTTAAGTGCAATATGTTTAAATTATAGTGAAAATTAAGGTAAAAATATATTAAAATTAATAAAATAACAAAATCAAGCAATGCCGACCAATTTGAGATTTAGTCGCCCTTTATGAGAAATGCCGACCAAAACATAATTGGTCGGCAATTGTAGGAAATGCCGACCAATTCACGGTTTGGTCGGCATTTCCTACAATTGCCGACCAATTATGTTTTGGTCGGCAAATATAGGCAATGCCGACCAAATCGTGAATTGGTCGGCATTTCCTACAATTGCTGACCAATTATGTTTTAGTCGGCAATGATAGGTAATGCCGACCAAATCGGGAATTGGTCGGCATTTCCTACAATTGCCGACCAATTATGTTTTGGTCGGTAATGATAGGCAATGCCGACCAAACCGTAAATTAGTCGGCATTGCATACAATTGCCGACCAAATAGTGGCGTCGGCAGTTTTAGGAAATGCCGACGCCACTAAATTTTCATCGGAAAAAGAGTCCCCGACGGGGAAATGCCGACGGTCGTGCCGACGCAATTTTTTACGTCAGGAATACATTTGCCGACGGTTTTTGGACATTTGCCGACCATTTTTAGCGTCGGAAAAACTCAAAACTCTTGTAGTGTAGAGAGGGGTAGGCTTGGGGTAAGGTGAGTGAGCACCTAGCTAACTGAAGTGAATGTTTGAGTTTGAGCAGAAGCCTGTGAGTTAGGGCAGAGCCCTTCTTTGTATGGTTTTGAACTACTGAGTATGTTTATACTCATTCTTGCTACTTTGTTTGTGGTTTTGCAGATGATGCACAACCACAAGGCGGGTGACAGAGGCATTGACTTGACGAGGCTATGGAGATACCACCAAAGTTTTGTCCCTGTGTTTATTGTCTAGTTTTGTATCTTTGTCCTTTGTCGTGTGGTTGACTTGTAAATCCTAAATTTCTTTCGTTTTTTGTTTCAATATGATGTCCTATACTAGTGTCTGTTGGTTGAACCGAGCATGTTATTTGTAATTTGGTAGATGCTTAGTAGTTTCTCTGAAATATAGAAGTGTTTATATCCCTTTTAGGTCTTTGTAAAATTTTAGTTTTCTCATAGTTACGCAATCATGTTGCCGAAATTTCGGGCATAAGTGGGGTAACTTAGTTGTGCTTCTGCTTTAGAGGGTTCAGTTTTTAGGGTCGTTTCAACATATCCATCTTGATTTGTCTCTATATATTTATCGCTTTATTTTAGTTTTGATCATATCTTTCTATTTCTTTCTCTAAATAAAACTGGGTGATAGTATTCATGGTACTTAAGTGTTAGAAAATCAATCTTGTAGGTGATACTATATACTCAAATCACTATATTAAAACTTAACTCGTATACTTGCAGTATTGCATTTTACGCAACAATGTGCTCGACAACAAGTTGTTCAGCCTTTGAGACATTTATACCTTTGATATAAAGAATCAAATGAACACATTAGAGATTGTACTATACCCACACCAACTCAATACAAATTTAAGTTCATTACAAGTGGCACATTTCTTTGTTGAAATTACATGTGAACGGTTAGATTTCAGGTTTAATACATTAAAAAATTTGTTTTACTCATATTATATTTAAAAAAGAGAAAGGCAATTTAAGAAAATAATTATTTTTATGAGAAGAAGAGGTAAGTGAAGGAATTGGCACATATCCAAATACTTGTAACCATCACTTTAAAAGTTGACAATTGAGAGGCGGCCCTTAGAAAAACCAACATAAAGGTACGCAGGCAAATTAAATATGTCACGCCAAGCAATCTATCTAGCTAATGGGTTTTTCCATTTATTTTTTTTAATTAGTATACACTCTTTTGCAGAAGTCGTTTGAAAAATAAAGTACCTTGAAAACAAAATATTCATAAAAGTTATTTGAAAAATAAAGTCATTGGAGTATGCATTTTTAACCGAAAATGAAAAGAAACATCTACAAATATATATGATGGAATGAAAATATTTACAAACGTATTTTTCAGAATCAAATATTTATAACCAACATGAGCTAGTTTAGCGGTAAAAAAAATAAATATTTGTACTCCTTCCTTTGAAGTCAGAATCTCATACCTATATTTGTTGTAAAAAAAAAAAATCAAATATTTATAAGTATATACCATTCAATTATTTTTTTTATTATAAATATTTACTTCACAGATTTGTCCCTAATTTAATTTGATAATTATTTGCAAAAATTGGGATCTTTTGTATTCTTTTCATATCTAAAAATTTGGGGTATTTTGAAATTTTGTCATATTCATTCTTCTTTTTTTTTTCTTTTGAACTAAATGTCATATATGTATGTATATATATATATATATATTTTTTTTTGAGTTCAACTAAATGTCATATTTATTCTCTTCTTACATGCAATAATCAATCACTACTACAAATTTGACCTTTATTGACGCGTACTGTTTGTTTTGTTGACGCTTTTGACAAGAAACCATTAATAAAAGATTCATGTTCACCTTAAAATAAATTATTAATTTAAAAATACATATCTTGATGGATATAAAACGTCAATAAAGGTCTATATTTAAGTTGACACAATAAACTGTCAACTTTGATACATTTATTGACGGTATTTACGCAATTTTTCGTCCATTTTTGTGCTATCTACGCCTTTTTTACATAGTTGACAGTTTTTAACCGTCATCTATGCATAGTTTTCATTGACAGCTAATAACTGCCAATAAAGATGTTTTTATTGACGGCAAAAATCGTCAATAAAAATAGTTTTATTGACGGATTTCAAACATTAATTAATACTGTTTATCAAAATATACTGTATCTAACTGTCATATTAGAAGCCTTTCAATATACTATTTAGGTCTTATATTTCATAGATGTGTTTCTATGACAAATAAAAAATGTTAATTTCATAAGTTTGATCTTGAAATTATTAAAGTGCGTAATTGGCTAAATGAACATTGAATTTCATATCTAACAACTAGTTCCAACATATATAATTTTCCAATTTTGAGAAAATATATGATCACTTCGAGGATTTTAATTCTTTTAAAAAATGGTAAGTAAGAAAATAAAAGATTTTATTTAAAAAAATAAAAGTTCGTAAATAAGGGCGCCATTCTCAGAAACTTGAAAAAAGAAATCAAGTAAAAACAACACAGTTTTGTTAATTTAATTTTTTAAAAAAAGTACCAACAAAATAACGTCATTTTGTTGGTTTAAAGATAAAATATATTAAAAAAATTAAAGATAAAAAGGGCTCCATTTAAAAAAAAATTAAGCTCACCTTATAAAAAAATAAAATAATTTTAATTTTGAAATTTGATGTCTTAAATTAAAATTTGAAAACTGCTTTCTTAAATTTAATTTTTTAAATTGATATGTATTTATTTCTAAAAGTTTATACCATAAACGGAATTTTGAAAATTCTTATTCAAAATTTAATAAAACCAGTATTTTTTTAAAATAAAAAAAAAGACCCCTATCTTTATTTCAGCAATAAGGTTACAAGTTTTTAACTCTAAAAAAACAAAATAGATAATTGAAATAAAAAAAATTGTATGCCCTAATTTGAATATTTCTTTTAACTCAATAGCTTGCACCACATTTCAAAATCTCATCTGCACATAGGACTTTCGTTGCCTTTCTGCTTGTCTTCGTCTTTTGCTGTTTTCTTTGTTGGCTTCCTATTCATTGTTTCTACAGGCAATCTCCTCTACATGTTTGAATTGATAATCTCTCTCTCTCTCTCTCTCTCTCTCTCTCTCACTCTCTCTCTCTCTCTCGAGTGTTGTGGCTGTATTTTGTTCCCTTGTAATTTATCTTCCTTATTTTAGTTAGTTTTAGCCATTAAGGTCATTATTTGCTGAATGATTAATGTTTTAGGGTTTAACTTCGGTTAAATATATGTATGGTGGGTGTTGATATTACTTCAAACCATGTGTTGGTAGCCCGTGTGTCTACGCTCTTATACCAGTGTATTTTCTCATGGTATTTTGTCCTAGTGTGTCTTATTCTTATTTATTTTCTGGGTATGAGGCCTCAATGGATGGCTCATTCCTGATGTGTTTATTCAGAATATTCACTTGGAATTGGAAGCTATTAGATTACATGAGGTTTCATCTCAAAACCAATTGGCAATGAGAGGAGTAGCTCATATATCTTATAAATTGTGAGGTCTCTCTACATTGTTCCAATGTGGGATCCTCAACATGCCCCCTCAAGATGGTGCCTCTTTGGGTTCATCATTCTTGGATCGGATCCCAATTTTAATTTTTTGGACCGAATACCCGTTTGGGTTTAATGGGCTTTGATACCATGAAAAAGTTCAGATCAAACCAGTGTGAAAAATACTTTCCAGTTTTCTTAATTCACCAAGGTAAACAATACAGCCTAATAAGGTTGCACAAACTAGAATACAAACAAGGAAAGAAGCGTGAAAATATGCAACGGCTAATTCCTACATGGTATGTAATTAAATACAAATTACAAGAAAATAAGGGAAGTCATAAGGAGCTGGAATGGAGCTGAAATCATGCGTGAGGAATGGAGATGAAATCATGGGTGATATATGCTGGAGGAATTTGGTCTTTACACAGCTGTAGGAGAACATGTTGTCACCGTCAATAAGGTAATGTTGATTGGAGAATAATATTGAGGGAATTAATCCGAGAATGGTGCTGGAATGAACAATACAATAGGTAGAGAACAATCACCCTTGCGTGTACTGCCTTTCTGACTAATTACCATTAGCTGTCATGAAGTGCAGCAAGTGTAGGAGTTATTTCAACAGAAGCAATCGATGCTTTAAATTTAATTACGATTGAGAATCTTTTAATCTCTTCAATTTCTTTTAGACCTAAAAATTAATTTACTTAATTTTCATGTCATTATTAATTTTCTTGTATCTTTCTGTTTATATTCTAACTTTATTGACTGATCATTGTGTACTTAGAAACCACTAAACGTTGGTAGAGTTATATCAATGAAGAGTTCCATATGGTCGATCGACTCTATTGGACATGGCATTCTGACTATGTGAAAACTATAGTTAATATGTAAGTATGTAATTATTTTTAGCATATGTATGTCCATAAGAATATTTTATGCTCAAACAAATATTAGAAATCCAATTTTTAATTAGGTAGCTATTCAGGTAATCATTTCAATTTGTTTTTTTACTATCATTTTGTTTGTGTATACGAGTCTGCTTATTATATATTTTAAACTATGTATATAGTGTGCTAAGCAATCAAGTAATACGGAGTGTGGGTACTACACTATGAAGTTCATACGAGATATAATAGCTCAGGAGCAGAGTGATTACAGATGTGGTACAAGTTTGATCTTATTATTATTTTTTTTTTACTTTTTTTGTTTGTTATAATTTTTTAATGTATTATATACACTTATTTATTTGCAGTTGACGAGAGACAGTAAATTTAGCCAATCGAAGTTCGATGAGATTAGAGTTGAGTTGTGTGATTTCGTAGCCCAATACATGCGATGAATCTTTGTTAACATTACTTGTCTCAAGTGTTAGCGTTTTAAACAACTTGATATGATACGTTTAGCTTATTAATTAGTTAATGGAAATTTATTGATTCATTTGTGATTCTGTTTTTGGATGAAAATTGTAGTTAGTTGTGTAATTGTTTAGTTGTAACTGAATTGTTAGTTAGTTTTATGTGAAATGCAAGTTGATAATTGCTAGCTAGTTGTGAAAATACAAATTTCATAGATTTGTATAAATGCAGGTTGTAGAGGAGGGGTGAAAAATATCAAGATTTTTTTTTTCAAATAAGTATAGTTGACGATTAAAAAACGACATCAAAACCATTATAATTGACGGATTATATTCATCAACAAATATATCATACTTGACAACACGCAATGTCAACTATAGTTATCGATGACGGCTAAAACACGTCAAGATAGGCTTATATTGACGGCCAACACGTATCAATAAAATGAGTATTATTGACATTTTAGTATGAATGTTTATGGTGAAAAAATGTCAACTATATCCTACATGACGGCTCATAAACATCAATAACGATGTTATTGTTGACGGTTGTAGGTTATAGTTGATGACTAATACATGTCAAAATTACTATTATTGATGGTCAAAATACGTCAATAAAGCCATAATAGTTGCGTTTATTGACCGTCAACTAAAAATAGAAATGTTGACGTTTTATATATGTTGACATCGCCATTATTGACAGCCAAAAAATATCAACAGAAGTTATAGTAGGCATTTTTTAGTTGTCAATAAATACCAAATTTGTAATAGTGAATATGATTTGTAGCATAGAGCTTGTGTTCCTATGTTCGATGTGTGTGGCTATTGGAAGGATTTAAAACGAAAAGAAAAAAGAAAAAGAAAGATATCAAAGACCAAAATTGCTTAGGGCACTAAATAAAGTCGTTCAATGTATGGGATGTATGTTTGTTGCTGCTCTAAAATGCAAATTCTTTTTTTATTTTCTTTTTAAAATACACAGCAATTGCTTCCTTTAAAATTTACTCCTTTTCAATCCTTTATACATTTGGGAAGAGTGATATATTTTGTGATATTTAGAGGATATATGAATTATTTTTTGGAAATAATTTTAAAGGGAATAAAAGTTTCTAAAATAATCAATATAAATCAATTAGTAAATTAAAACAACTATAAAATAAAATATTAGAATAGCCTATAATTTTTTGATTGAGGCAAGTTAATAAACAATAAATATTGTCTATAGAGAAGATGTGCCTCACTACACTAAATAGTTAGTTAACACTCCACTTTGAAGACAAAACGATTCTTCGAGAGACTTTATTTGCAGTTAAATTATATTATGAATCTCCGATTGCTTGTATGCTTAAAACAAAAATACTCAAAAATAAAATTCCAAGGAAGAAACCTTCTAGTTTTACTAATAGTAATAATAAGTGAAAAAGACCCTCTGTAGACCTCTATAATAAAGAAAATGAACACTTTCTATTCCACTTCCTATTTAATTGCGAGAGTGGATTGATAAGTTAAAAAGAGTAGAATAAAATCATAAATTTTACATTCTAAACTTTTGATATATATATATTCTTTTAATTATAAAAATTTAAATTAAAGGAAAAACTTTAAAATCTTGATAGTACTACATAATAATTTTTTTTGAAAAAAATAATTAAAGACAATGCAAAGAGTGACAACCTTCGTCCTTCTTTGTTTCGCTCCTAATAGCGACATATCAATGAGAAAACAGAAAGTCCGCATCAAAATAAAGTTAAAAGGAAAGAAGATCAATTGGATTAACCAAATCAAGCAAGTAATGGAACAAGAGGCAAGAAAGAGTTAAAAATCATATCTAAAACAAAAGTTAAAATAATTAGGTGCGTCAAATGCATTATTTTGAACTGTATTTCTTTGTGCTACAATGCCTAAATTCTCTACTGTTTTTATGTGGGAAAAAACAAACAGAACAAACTTTATGGAAAATCGTCCAATGTTAGGAATTTAGACGACTCTTGTCTAGAAGTATAATAGTTGGTCCCTTTGGAACAAGTAATCTTTGAACATTAATTTTTCGTGCCTAATTGCTCCAACTACAATAACCATGCATTGAACAAATATCAATCTAAAGAATGACTCTTAATTAATAAATCCCTAGGTGAGGGATTATTGTACTTCATTACCCCCATATGGTTAAATTCTTCGGTTATTCTTTAGTCAACTTATTGCAATTTAAATTGTGCCACAAACTTAATAAATTTGATAATCTTTATGAAAAAAAATTACTTGAGATCATTTTAAAAAAAGAGCTTAGATTTGGAGAAATTATTCAAGGAAACTGCCACAATGTGATTACAATTTTGCATTATTGAATGTATGAGAGAAAAATTATAGAAGTAGGTTTGACTAAAGTGAGCATATATAGCTCATCGCTAATTGACATGTATTTTTTAATCTTTCCTTTAAGGTCGAAGGTTCAAATCTCCATATTTCACAATTTGTTGGACTAAAAAACAAAGAGAGAAATTACCGAAGTACTTTTGAATCTATACATAGTAGTTATTAGAGGTTAGACAGATTTTCGAATATTTGACCCATGTAATGTCTTTTTAGTTGTTTCCTCCTTAATTATAAGGTATTTTCTCACTCAATTTCAATTTTCTTGTTTAATTTCTTGGGTTGTAACTTTTATTGTATGTTTATTTGATAGTATTCCATCTACAACAAAACTATTCCCCATTCTAAAGTTCAACTAACATCGAAAAGGATGAGAAAGAAGAAACTTGCCAATTTGGACAAATAAATAATAAATAATACAATCATACGAACTTAGACAAAAAGAAACGATGTGGCTTAGATAAAACTTTTTATTTTAATGGAGAATACATATGTAAGCATGAAGAAGTTGATTTAAGTAACATTTTTTTTAGTCATACTAGAAATAAAAGAATTGCCTTCAAAAAACAAGACATATTTTCGTTCGATGATGTGAGGTCAGACATATCGATATTGAAGATACATGAGTTGAAGATTTGAAGTCAAGTTCAATTATAATTATGTCGTATACAAAAGAAACAAAGTGCTACTATATTTAATTAAGTAGCTATAAAGACCTTATCATTTCAAAAATTTTATGGAATTGTTAAATTTGAGTATACCTTTAAAACTCAGAGCATGTTAAAAATGGAACTATATCAATTTCTCTCCCTCCTTTTCGAGTTGAAAACTCTAAAACTTTGAAAATTTTATATCTCATTGGATAACAATTTTATTTTTTACTTTTTAACATAAAATAAGATCGATCTTCTAAAACAAGAAAAAAAATTAAAAAAAATCAACAAAATGATATCTAAATTGATTCTTTTGCATGGGTTTGTTGGTAATTACTAAGGAAGGCGTTGAGTGAGTTATAATAGTCTGTGGAGTTATATAATATGTGTTTAGGATGCAGGATGTTTAGTCTGGGTTATAATAGTCTGTGTTTGGATTGCAAACTTATTTAACTCCACAAACTATTATAACTCACTCAACACCCCAAACAAACCCAAATGATTATTGTAAACTTCAAAAGAACGAACTCAACTATCAAAAATCTATCTTAAAAACAACCCATATATTAAAAAAACTATCAAAGAAGAAAATGCAACTAGTTGTTCGAGAAAATTTTCAATACTACGGCAGTATTGAAATTTCTAGTTCATGTTGCTATCTTCGATAACGGTAACATACTCGTGTCCTACGCCAGGGCTTGGACCGGATTCCTTGATCCCTCTTACGTCCACTTGGCCGAAAGAGCTCGGTGCAGTGTTTCGCATGGCCTTGAACTGCGGTGGGTGACTAGCTTTTGTTCCATGAATTTTGGAGCTCGACAAGAGAACTAAGAAGAAGATGGAGAAGACGAAGAACTTGTTGCCCATATTAATTTCACACAAAAATAACTGGTCTCGATAGATGAAACAACTGTTCCAAATGTTTGGTTTGGTTGGGATTGGGACAAGAATGCCATAAAATTAAGCTCTATTTATAAGGATACTAAAAACATCATTTGGAAAGCTGGTTTAACTTGTTCCACTAAACAAACTCTCATGTCTCTTGCAAGAATATCTTTTTAATATAAACTTGGTTACTTTAATTACTTTCTCATCTAGTCTTTTTTTTTTTTAGAATTCATTTAATAAATGTGTGAATTTGAGTAATGATCGTATCTTTAAGCTTTCAATTATTTTAAAAAATTAATCAACTTGTTTATTGATGATATCTTTTTATAATGATCTTTTTTTTTTTTTTTTTGGAAAAAATACCTGCAAAATCCTCATAAAGTTTTAAAACCTAAGGGGAAAAAAAGCTAGTGCCAAAACTCAATTTTAAAATTTTTTCAATATATCTGGCTTAAAAATTTTAAAATAATTTAACAAGTGAAAGATATAAACTAAAAGAAAAGAAGAAAATTCAAATTAGAAATGATTTACCGTTGATGTATTCGATCTTGCATATATGCAATTTGAAAAATGTCAAAGTGAAAATAGTTCAATAATAATTGGCATGTACCCTTGACCTCGAATCGATCCCTCAACCTTCAAAATGTTGTTGAACTCAAGAAAAATATATAAAACAATCAATAAATCACACAAAATTCAAGTAACTGGAAATCTTAGAATTAAAAAAAATCATAGCAATGTTTAAACTGAATCATGAAAACTAATATCTATCACACATGATCTAGAGGGTAAAAAGCACTCCAATTTAGAACTAAAATTTTCAAACCAAGCTTTAAAGAAATCAATATCAACAAAAATAGTCTAGTAAATCTCAAAAAACAAAACAAAATTAAAGTAGTTTAATATAGTCACGACTCACGACGCACAAATACTCACAACTAGCCACAAATCTTAAAAAATGGAAAATCAATTAACTTCTTGTGGTAATTTCACCATCAACTTCAGTTTAAGGTTGAATATAATAACATTAAAATTTTAAGATTAAATATGATTCACTAAGTAAAAAGGTTAGAGAATAAAATTTTCTAAAATTAATAGTATAAAGCTTCATTTGAAAAAATTAAACAAAATAAATATAAAAATTGCCCAATCTAGGTCAATTGGGATGTCTCTTGGCTGCGCCCAATCTCATTTGCCAATCAAACAATGTCAGGTAATTCTTTTAATCGAGAAATATCCAACAATAAAATTGATATATATAATACTCATTTGGATGGTTGAGCAAGAAATCTAAAACTTAATTTCAAAGAAAATAGAGGGAGTATGAGAGAATCGGATCCGTGGAAGAAAACCAATTAGAAACATAAACTAATATATTTCATATATATATATATATAAACTATATTTTACAAGAGACTTATTCTTCCAATCTTGTACGTGTACACACTTTATTAGACATAAAAGAGAAAAAAATAATATTTTTAGAATAACTTAATTTAATTTGTATACGTCAGATTTTGTTATTAAATCTACATATCTATAATTTATCCATCACGTTCCCATGTAATAGTTAATCTGTATTAGACTTCGTTTAGAATTGTTGTAGCTTTAAAAATAATTGTTGGTAACTGTACTTTAAGAAAAGCAACTATCATAGGAAGCATATTAGCATTTGGTAAATTTCAATTTTAAACATAAAAAAGCAGTCAAAGCATTTGGTAAATTCAATCAAAATTGTTTTGGTTTAGTTAAAATGACCAAAGTAGACATATAATTTTAATTATTTATATGTTGATGTTTAGTATGTGAATTATTATAAATTAATTATCTAGAAATTTTATAGTTTAAATTACAAATTATATTTTGTTATTCCAATTTTTTTAGTTAAAAAAATTATCTAGAACTTTATAGTTTAAATTACAAATTATATTTTGTTATTCCAATTTAAGTACAAACAAAATGTAAGAAAAATATAATTTTTTTAGTACAAATAAAATAAAATATATGTTATTGTGTAACGCCCCGCGTTATAAAATTAGCCTATTTTGGAGTAATTAGGCTCAATTATTCGTTACAGTTCTAATTTGGGAAAAAAAATAGATTTTTGAGGTTTGCCTTTAAGTTGGTAAATAAAATTTCTAATAATTTTAGGGAAAATAGATTTTTAGTTAAATCTTTAATTCCTAAAGTTTGGAAGTTTAGTTTTAGATTCTATCTCCAAAATTCAAGAGAAACCCAAATTCTCAATCATTTAGGATTTTTCAAATTTTTAAGAGTTTAAAATTGGAAATTTCTAAAGTTCTAAAATGTTTCCTTGTTTCTTATGGGCATTCTCATTTAGGAGATAATTTAGGAGTTTTTATGGACTTTATTTGGGCTTTATGTTGGTCTATTAAAGAGTAAAGATAAATTTAAAAGAAAAGGAAAGTAAAAGAGAGACAAAAGAGGAAAACAATCCCTAGCCTTCATGTAACGACCCAAAGTCATACGACTAACTGTAACGACCCAAGCTCATATGACTCTCTAATGCAGAAGCACGACCTAGTTACCTCGCTCATGCCCGAAATTTCTGCAACATGACGACGTAACTAGGACAAAACCAAAATTTTCAAAGATCTGGAAAGAGACATAAACACTTCTATGTTTCAGAGAACAGACTCAACATCCACCAAACTACGATAAATGATGCTGAGCTCAATCAACAGACAAAAGAACCTAAGAACTTCTAACTAAATACACAAAAGCGAAAGAAATTTAAACTTTACAGACCAACAAACAATAAGGAACAAAGAAACAAAACTAAAAGCTAAATAGGGAAAAGAAATTTGGTGGAGGCTCCATAGTCTCGTCAAGTCGTCGCCTGCGTCATCTGCCCCGAGAATGTGAACAATCTGCAAAACAAACAAAGTAGCAAGGATGAGTATAAACATACTCAGTAAGTAGCCCACTCAAGGGTCCAAAATTCGAATCCATACAAATAAGGGCATCGCCCTAACTCACATAACCCAGCTCAATCTCAATCATTCACTTTAATCAGCTATGCGCCTACTCGCCTTAACTCAGGCTCACTTCCTTCTAGTATTACACATGTTATATCTGCGAGTCTTGCATCTTAGGCAAGTCTAATACAAAGAAAGAGAACAACTTTCACGTTCATCATTCTGGGGACATCGCCCCTATGCTAGCATCATCAACACAAAAAGTTGTCCTGGCATGCACATCTCCTTCTTAACCTCAACTCATCGTCCATCCAACTACTACTCGCACACCCTACCTGAGTCCATCCCGGTATGGCATTGTCTCGAGCACTACCAACGAGCCATGTAACCTAAGTTGACTACGGCCGTGAAAGAAAGCAAATATCACATCTACATACAATAGGGAATCATCCCCTACGCTAGCACACATTCAATAAGGGAACGCATCCGCTATGCTCAACACAATGGGGAATCACCCCTAAGCGAGCACACAGGCAATAAGGAACGCATTCCTTATGCTCAACATAATGGGGAATCATCCCTAAGCTAGCAAACAGGCAATAAGGATCGCAATCCTTACGCTCAACACACTGGGGAATCATCCCCTACACTAGCACCACAGTGAAGGAACACAATCCCTCACTCTCATCACATCTAGTCAACCTAGAGTTACAGACTCGCCCAGGAGAGACACAAGGTCAGGTGGCACTAATCTATCAAGCTCCTGTAATTTCACAATGCTTTTGGAACCTCTAGGGTAATCCACCATACCAAAATCGTACATCCTTCCCAAACCACATTCACAACCTAAACCGAAGTTCACAAGCACATACATGTGCTAACGGCATATAGCCCTCTATCCCTTTAATCTAGAATTTCAGTCGCCTAACCACACCAGAAATCATGTCGACCAACAACCCTTCACTAACATTCGGACCCTTCTAAAACACATTAAACATGCCCATTCTGAATACACGAAACACGACCCACAGCTCTGAGTGCTGCATACCCTTAAGGTGCTCTACTTCAGCCACTAACCCAGCCCAAACCCAAAACCATTGAACCCGGCCAACCATTCAATCTAACGTTCAAGTATTCATCATTCCACAGCTCTTACAAATATTTAGTTTAACACAACTATCCACACATTTATGCTTACAGGGGAAAAACTATAATCAAATTCATTCATAACCTCAACCACATTTTCATCCATTGTTTGTAACTTTGAATACCTTAACGAGAATAGCAACAAGTTCAGGCAACCTTAAGCCCAACACGATAATTCTCATATTAATTTAACCGACCACGACATCTTTACATACTCATATTAGGCAAGCATGATTGTTCACAATTCACCACAAACGTGCTCAAACTCATCCAAATATAACCTTGGGTAATTCTTAAGGTATTTCATATGTTAACATGATAAAATCGTAACTTTAAGCCCCAATTTTCATTATAACCACAACTTAGGCCATTTTAGCTCAAAACTACATTCGAACATATCCATTAACCATTACATGCTTCCTAAACACGGTTTCCAAGCATATTTTCACAATTCACAAATTATCAAGCATAAATCCAAAACATTTAGGAACTTAAAGGGGCTTAAAATCCAAATAATTACTTACCTTGGTTATGGAATCCAAGAACAAGGACTAACAACTCCTACTAAAGAGGTTCTTTGCCCAACCTAACAATAATTTTCAAAAAGATTAATACTTGAAATTTACAACATTGAACTTAAACTCCAAAAGTCAACTTGGAACTTTGGTGTAAAGAATTAACTTACCCAATGAGTGTTGCTCCCAAGCGGTTCTACATCCCACACCAATACTAAACCTCAACTTCAAGTTGCCTTCAAAACCCCTCTTTCTTTAAAAGTCAACACCACTACAACCAAAGGAATATAAGGGTCAAAGCTTACCCAAAATTTCTAAATTAAACTCAAAAAGTCAAGACTAGTGCTAACCAATACCATTCTTACCAAAAATCTTAGGGCCAAATACCCAAAAGAAAACGTTTCACAACCACAACCTCCCTTGAATCTTAATGTTCTTTAGTTCAAATTTTCCCACAAGCAAGCTCCAATTCTAGAAGTCAATCTAAAATTTAACTCAAATTCGAAAGAGTTAAGTACGAACGTTACCAAAGAAAACTCGCCTAATGCAACCCGGTTCCTTGCTAGACAGTATTCAAATGCATTTGAGTCCACAAATCTCATGTTGGAACATAGTGGGTATTCTGAAACTAAGTCCACAAGTGCATGGGTCAGCTTAAAAATTCCAAAAACAACCTACATCTTGAACTAAAAATTGAAAATTACCACGCTGAAAACAAGAACTCGCCGGAATAAACTCACCATGGATTGGGCTTGCTGAAAAAATGACTCCAAAACACCACCCATCTTCTGTATTGTACAAAACTGAGAGGAAGGGAGAGAGACCACAACAAAGCTATGCACTCCGATGAACAAACGTGTGGTGCTCATGAATTGGAACTGGCCGGCGACACGAGCAGACGACGGTGAATGGCTGGCGAAGCTAGGCGCAGATCGGCGGTGATGGGGCTGGACGTGTGCGCCGGTCTGGCAAAAGGCGGATCGACGTGGCTCTCGCAAATAAACCGATTGGCAATGAGGAGAGGGAAGAAGAAGACGGCGCGACAGGGGCTGTAGTAGATGGAAACAGCAGGGAGAGAGAGATAGAAAGAAGAAGGAAAAAAATGAAAAAGAAAGGGGAAGGTGTCGGGTGGAGAAGGAGGGAGGGAGAAAGGGGGAAGAGGATAAAGAAGAAGAAGAAGAGATAAGGATGGAAAGAGATGTTTATCTCATAATTAAAAAAAAAAATCATTAATTACTTCCCAAAATTCCAAAATCACCCCATACTTATCATTTTCATTCTTTCTTTGCCATTTTTAAACTCTCTATCTCCAAATTAACCCAAGCAAAAATACTTATTTGAGAAATTTTCAAATTAAATTCCAAAATTTTAAAATTAATGCCTCTAAACAAACCGGGCGTTACACTTCAACTTCATCTTCTTCCTCTTTACCTCTCACGTTTTTGAGCAACCACCTAACCCATCTTCTTCTTCTTCTTTGACCACGCCGACACCACCTTATCCCTCTCTCCTGCGGCGACACACGACAAGCACCACGATGCCGACGATCTCTTCGGCTACCAACGAACGCGTTCTCCTTCGTTTCGACTAGGTATGTCTCTACCCATGCCAAATCAACCTTGGTTTTGGATTACTCATACCTTAAACACCTTTGATTTGTAATTTTAAGCTTTTTTGGACTCAAAGCAGCCCACATTCGAAGCTGTTTACTGCAGAAAACGAGATTTCCAGTAGACCAAGGCGAATTCCTTCTTGTTTGACGAGGTTTGTCACTTACCCATGCCTAATCGACTTTAGTTTTGGATTACCCATACCTTAAACACCTTTGGTTTGTAATTTTAGCTTGTTTGGACTCCAAACAGCCCACATTCGAGGTCGTTCACTGCCAAAAACAGGATTTCCAGCAAAGTTTCGGTCTATTTGGCACTGTTGGGTAAGTTTTAATATGTTATGGACCTTTCACAAATCCATTTAAGTATCGTAGCATTAGTTCTCTAACATGTAGGAACCTTTAGTTTGCATTTTGGGATCAATTCAAACACCTTCAAACAGCAAACATCAAGCATAAGAGCTCTTTCGGTACGTTTTAATGTGTTTTAAACCTTTCGCAAATCACTTTAGGTGTTATAGCTTAGGTTCTGACGCTTGAGAGCCTTTTGTTTGCAGTTTCAAATCAATTTGATCTCATTCGAACACTCTCGAACTCAACCAGCAAGGTGCAAGGCTTGTTCTGAAAAGTTTAGAGTGTCTTAACCTTTCAAAATCCTTTATTAAGTGCTGTAAAATAATACCTAATCATTGGGAAGCTCTTAAATGTAGTTTGAACACTCCAAATAATTGCCCACGCTATTCTTGGTAAGGATTAGGTGTTCAGTTGGGTTCTGGAGCATTTGCTTTACCATTTAAGGCTAAGATCTAAGGGCCTTTTGGATTATTTTTAGGAATGCTTTAGGTAAGTAGTTTCTACTTGGTGGGTCATATGATTGGGTGCAACATGTTCTATGTTTCTTATTTGATTGGTGCGCGTTCTATATATTTTGTGCTTTGTTATACCTTTTGATGAGCATGTTTATGTGTGGATTTGTGAAGTTTATATGATGTTAGCATGTTGATTAATTGAGCTTGAAATTATGTATGAGCATGCGTGGTTTGGCATGAGACATGGTTTAGTAGCATACTTTGGTAACATGCATTTAGTAAGTTTGTGAGGAGGTTAGTGAACCTTGTGAGTTTGCTAAGGATTGTAGGGTGAGTACCAGTGCACATCGAGTACAAATGGTCAAGGGGTGGTATTGTCACTATTGGAATAAAAGAAGCATCGAGGTCTTGGGTACAAATGGTCAAGGGTCGATGTGATGAGTCTAAAAAACATGTGTTAGGCACTTGGGATAGGGCCAATACATTGCTAAATCATCGGTGCACCTTGGGTACAAGTGGTCAAGGGGCGATGCACATTTCGAGGCCTTGATAACATTGGTCAATGGTCAAATACAGAGCTCCGTAGAGAAGTATTGAGGCCCTGGTAACAGTGGTCAGGGGTCGATGCTTCTCAAAGGGTCAGTCTTTGAGAGCATTGGTGAGGGCTAAACATGACTGTTGAGTAAAACCAAGTGAGCATGGCATGATGCGACAATTCATGTGTTAGTTGCATAGCATGGTGCGAGAATTCATGTGTTAAGCGAATTTTATACATAGTTTACTTGTTTATTTATGCATTGTATGATGTTGGTGAACTTACTTTAAATAAGCATGTTTAGGTGCGTGTGTATAGCATGTTGTTTGTTGTTTGATGTTTGGTGGCTTACCAGGTGTGAGCTACTTACCAGTACGTGTTATGTACTGACCCACCACCAGGTTTTCCAGGTGATGTCTAATACTACGACCCTGGAGATGCAGGAGAGGAGGCACGAGAAGGGAGAGACCATAGCTAGCGCTTTGATTACTTTAGTAGTTGTCCTTGTTGAATCTTGTTTAGTTAAATTACCTTTGCAGTTGGTTTTGTTGAATTGTAGGCTAGTTACTAGAGTGTCGTTTCCTTCTTAAAAAGTTTAAGTTTGAGTTTGGTTTATCTTAGTTGTATTATTTATGTTTAAAGTTTAGTAATAGACATTTAGGTTAATTTACCTTTGTGGATTGTGTTTGTTTGAAACTGATGAACTGGTCTAGTACTTTACATATTTAGTATGTTGGTTCATTTGTGAATCTTGAGTTTGGAGTTGGAGGTCGTGGTTTGGTTACTCTAGATATAGAAGTGTTACTTTTTTTTACCAATAGGTGCTCGAAAAAATTTTGGTTATCTTGTAGTTACGCCGTTATGCTGCCGAAATTTTCGGGACATAATGGTTGTAAGCTTAGTAATGTCCTTAAGATAGTTTAAAAAATTTGGGGGCGTTACATATCTATTTCACTTTCATCAAACTTGTAGCAATATTGTATCTTATAGCCTCTAGTTTTTTAATGTCAAAATAATTATTACTATGATTCACATCAGAAATATTGATGTCATTCTCCATTACTTCATTTAAATCATCAAGAAATAAAATAAAAAACTATATAAAAAAAAATCATAGTAACATTCAACACTTCTAAATCTAAAAAAAAATACTAACTCAAATTTTGATATCTTTGAGACGTGTAACATAGGAAAAGCACGAATGAAACGAACAAAAGAAAAAAGAATATGATAATTGAAAGAAGATGATGAAGGCCAAACACAGACCAAAAAAAAATTAAAAAAGTAGAAAAGTTTTTTTAAAAAAACTGAATTGTTACCAATGCAAAGAAAATCATAAAACTTTTGCTTCAAGATGATAAGGAATTGTACATAAGCTTAGATCCTAGACGAATTGAAAAAAGTGACAGCAATAAACGTAATGAAACGATAACCATCTTGAGAAATCATTTAAAAAGGCCCTAATTAATCGAGAAGTTAAAGTCAGGAGATTTTGGAAATCAAATGAATTAAAAAAGTGATTGTATATAGATTTTTAAAAAATCACAATTACCAAACACCCAAAACGGTTAAGATTTTTTTAAAATTGCATTTACGTATTTCCACCGCAATCACAAACGCAACTTTAATATACTAAAAAAAAAAATTAACCTCTTTTAATAGATTGAAGTAGTTGAGTTGTTGTGAGTGAGAAAACGTCGTCCAAGGATTTAGGCATTCTAAAATATTTTCTCGGCATTGAGGCTGCTCGAAATCCAAAGGAAATTTTTCTCTGTCAACGAAAGTACACCATTGACATCATTTCAAAAATGGGCTCTTAGGAGCTAAACTGGCAAGGTTTCCAATTGAGCAAAATCATCGCCTATAACTAGCTACTGACACTTTGTTGACAGACCCTAAATGGTATCGGCATCTAGTAGGATATCTCATATACTTATCCTTTACACGACCTGAATTAGCTTATGTGGTGCACATTTTAGGTCAATTTATACAGGCAGCACAACAAGAACATTGGAATGATGCAGTTTGTACGGCTCGTTATTTGAAAGGTTGTTCGGGTTAAGGAATCCTTCTTCACTCCAGTTGTGATCTGTCTCTATCATGTTGGTGTGATTCAGATTGGGCGAGTTGTCCTCTAACTCGTTGTTCTCTCACCAGTTGGATTGTTTTTCTTGGTGGTTCTCCTATCTCTTGAAAAACCAAGAAGCAGCAAACGGTGTCTCGTTCGTTAACAGAGGCTAGGTATCGCTCCATGGCTTTAATTACTTCTAAACTTAAATGGCTTAAAGTGTTACTTAAGAGTCTTGGGGTGGATCATCCTCATGCCATAAATTTATTTTGTGACAGTCAATCGACACTGCATATTGCTCAAAATCTAGTTTTTCATGAACACACAAAACATATTGAGGTAGACTGTCATTACATTCGTGACGTTGTTCAAGACGACATCATTGCTACAAGTCAAGTTTCTACCAACGAGCAACTTGCAAATATATTTACAAAGGTCTTGGAGAAACAACGATTTCTTTATCCTCTTCCCAAGTTGGGCATTTATGATCCCCATGCTCCAACTTGAGGGAGGATATTAAGGAAATATTTGATTTATATTCATTTGGATATATTCTTTCTGTATTTAATTTGTATTTAATTTGGGTTGGGTTGTATTTTAGACTTAACCCATCAATTGACTGTATATATATTTCTCCAAGTCTAAATGAAAACTTAAGGAAACAGCTTTCCTAACAACTTATTAAAACAAAATTAATACAATAAAAATATTTAATTTCATATAAAACTTCAAGAGAAAATACTTTTTTAGTCTCTAAGTTTTGAGTTTAGTTTCTATTTGATCTCAATGTTTCAAAATCTTACACTTTTGCCCCCGAGATTTTAATAAAACTTAATTTTAATCCTTGAGGTAACATAATGTTGACTAGGATGTGATGATTGGACTCATTTTAAACCCCAATAAATTGATGATTTGGCTATTTTAGTGTTGATATGGTATTATTTAAAAAAAAAGTAAAAATATATATATATAGAAACTCAAGAAGCACTTTCTTTCTTCGATCATCTTCTCCTTCAAATTAGGAAAATGGAGAAGAAACTCTTGTCCGGTGTAGTAATGATCGAAGCACTGAGAAACTAAATGCAGTCCTCTAGATGGTTTGTGTCTCAAACTTTGAACCTTCCGAGCATGGGGCCTTAGAAGGAATCTCCAGCAAACAGAACAATCGACACCACAATCTCCATAATCGGCAGTCCGGCACCACAATGTACAACACAACAAAACTTTTGAAGACACCAATTTGCCCAATTTGAAGGAGAAAATGGTAGAAGAAACGAAGGAGTCTCTTGAGTTTCTTTTCTTTTAGATACTTTCATTAAAAAATATCATGTCAAGAGTAAAATAGCCACGTACATCATTAATTTATTGGAGTTTACGATATGTTATCTCGATGACTAAAATTGAACATTATTGAAATCTCAAGGGTAAAAGTGTAAGATTTTGAAACAAATGGACCAAATAGATACTAAACTCAAAACTTAGGGGCTAAAAGGTATTTTTTCCAAAAATTCATTTTCAAATTAGTCATATTCAAAATAGTAATAGTATAGGTATGATATTCTTATTGAACTTACAATCTTAGGGCTCTGAAGTTCTCTCTTTGAGAGCATCTTCATGAGCGAAAGGGCAGCCGTTTTGGTCTGCGTTTTGGGGATCCCTCTGTGGTGATCCATTTGGTGCTGTGCGGGGTGGGGTCTCCAGTAGGCAATGGCAGAGGCAGATATTTTTCGCAGGCTGGAGAAGCTAAAACTAACGGAGGAGAGAAAGGGAGGGGTTGTGGATATTGGGGACGAAGAAATTGATATCTATGACAGAGACCACACTAATCAAGTGATTTGCAAAGTTTTAACAGGGAGGAATATGGTTCTGGAAGTCTTCAAATCAGTTATGCCAAAAATCTGGAGTGTAGAGGACCCAATCACCTTCGTCAAGGCTGGGAAAAATCTATTTTTATGTACTTTTGGCAACCGAAAGGAAAAGCTTCGAGTGATCAGAGGAGGACCCTGGATTTTCGATAAAGCTCTTCTCCTCTTTGAGGAACCGCGAGGTACGAGTAAGATTTCAGAACTGGAGTTTAGGTATGCTTCTTTCTGGCTTCACTTTAATGGCTTGCCTTTAGTAGGTTTTTCCAGGAAAATTGCAATAGCTTTAGGAAATGAAGTGGGTCAATTTGAAAACGTTGATCTTGAAGATGAGAGAAGCAAAGGGGGCAAATCGTTAAGGGTGAGAGTAAAAATCGATATAACTAAACCTCTTAAAAGGGCCACTCGGTTTAAGGTGGGATCCATGGCGGAGGAGGCTTGGACTTTAATAACCTACGAAAAATTGTCGGACCTCTGCTATAAATGTGGTTTGCTGGGTCATGGAATAAAGGACCGCGAGGAGGATGGGCCCGATTCGATAGGTGATTACGAATTCGGAGACTGGATGAAGGAGAAAGCGGTGGGTAAAGGAACATCGAAAATGAACCGTGAAGAAATGCGAGGGATGCAGGGCAGAGGGAGAGGTCGAGTAAGGCAGGGGAATCCACAAGAATGGACTGAGCTATCAGACGATGATGGTGAGGGGGGATTAGAAGAGGATGGATCGAAAGGAATCGATGCAGCTACTAGTCCTCATCGGAGAAATTTACCGGCGCGAGGAGTGAGGACACCGCCAGGGGAAGGTGCGGTCGAACGACCGTTGGAAGGGGAAGAGGATTTCGATAGAAGTGATGTTGTCTTGTCACAAAGTAGGATTAATAATGAAAAGAAGGAAAGTAGGGACAAGGTTGAAGGTCTTGGCACAGAGGCTGACAAGGAATTTAAAAAAGAGGAAAATTCCTCCACTTGCACCCAAGTCCATGCGGCTGGGTTTGAGAAAGAAATTATGGAAGAAATGAAAGGAATTGGGCTTGGGCTTTTGGCTGGATGTGGGAAAGCAATAGGAAAGGCCGAGACTCATGATCAGACTAATACCTTTATAGCTATGCCAATTGAGAATAATAGAGAAAAAAGCTTGCCTCAACGATATCAGAGCCAATGGATGGCCCATCTCCTTCCCCAACGGGGAAAATATTAAAGAGGATGAACTGGAAAAGAACGGCAAGCAAAGAGCCAGAACATAAGATTGCTTATGAGGAACAAAGTAGGTTGGTGGGTGGTAAACACAAAAAGGAAAATTTAAAAGATGAAGGAATTCCGAAGAGAGTTTGTGGAGAATACTTTGCTTCAAGTAAAGGGATATCGGTGGAGGCTGGAGAACAGCCCTGCCGGATGCCATGAAAATATTATGCTGGAACGTTCGAGGCTTGGGGAATCCTCAGACGCTCCGGGAGCTTCGCTATGAGGTTCGTAGCAAACTTCCTTCTATAGTTTTTATTTATGAGTCTAAATGTGGAGAGGTTAAAGTGGTAAATCTGAAGGTGGTGCTGAATTTTGATAATTGTTTTTGTGTACCTTGCAATGGAAAAAGCGGAGGTCTGCTCCTTTTCTGGAATAATGATTTAAATTTGTCTATATCTTCCTTCTCTCAAGGGCACATTGATGCAACCATAAAAGAAAAAGAGTGGATATGGCGGTTTACTGGTTTTTATGGGAATCCTCAAAAGGAAAAAAGCGGTGATTCGTGGTTGCTCCTAGAGCGGTTAAGCCAGTTGGGGGATCACCCGTGGGTTTTAGGTGGGGATTTCAATGAGATTTTGTTTGATAGGGAAAAAGAGGGGGGGGCCGAGAGGAGTCCAAAACAAATGGAGGATTTCAGGGATGTCATAAATCAGTGTAATTTAATAGATCAGAGGTTCTGTGGAGGTCAATTCAAGTGGTGCAAGAATAGAAAGAGCAGAACCAGCTTAAGAGAACGATTGGATAGATTTTTTATTAATGAGGCTGTGCAGACTAAGATGAGCAAAGTGATGGTTGAACACCTAAATTACCATAGCTCTGATCATAGACCTATCCTTTTATCTATGGTTGGAAAGACCAGTAGTTGCACCTGGCACCCCCAGAAAAAATGGGTTAGATTTGAAGAGAGCTGGGTAAAGTTTGAGGACTGTAAAAAGATCGTTAAAGACCATTGGGCGAACCACATAGGGAGTCATCCTGAGGGCTATAGTGGGAAAATCGTCAGTTGTTTGGAAAAGCTCTCGAGTTGGAACAAGTCTAGACTAAAAGGTTCTCTTAAAGCCGTTATCCAAAGGAAGGAGGCGGAAATTAAAGGTTTGTTATCTAAAGGCCCGAACATGAATTCAGTTCAATTTCTACAGGCTGAGAAGGATTTTGACGAGCTCCTAAAGGAAGAAGAGGACTTCTGGCGGTTGAGATCTCGAGAAGCTTGGCTTAAGAGTGGTGATAAAAATACGAAATGGTTTCACTCAAAAGCATTGAACAGAAGAAAGAGAAATAAAATGGAGGGAGTTTTTGATAACTCTGGCAAGTGGATGGAGAGTGCTGAGGAGATGGCAGAGGTGGCAACAAATTTTTTTAAGTCTCTTTTTCAGTGCTCTTGGTCTAGTGAAGAGGTTGTCTCTAGGGTTATTGAGGGGATTCCAACGACAATTGCTGCTATTCATAACAGGGAGCTCCTAAGGCCTTTTACCAAAGAAGAATTTGAAAGTGCCCTTTTTTCAATGAACCCTTCGAAAGCCCCGGGTCCTGACGAGGCTCACGCTTCGTTCTTTCAATCTTGTTGGAACGAGGTTAGTGGCGAGACTAGTCGGATATGTATGCAAATCCTTTATGATGGAAAAAGTATGGACACTATCAACAAAACCTATATTACACTAATCCCAAAAAAGAACAAGCCTTTATCCATGACTGACTATCGCCCTATTAGTTTATGCAATGTCGTCTACAAGATAATATCCAAAGTGTTGGCAAACAGATTAAAGAAGGTACTCAACATGATCATTTCTCCCTCCCAGGCTGCTTTTGTCCCGGGGAGGCTTATTTCTAATAATGTAATTTTGGGTTTTGAATGCATTCACGCTCTCAATTCAAAAAGGAAAGGTAAAGAAGGTGATATAGCTATGAAACATGACATGAGCAAAGCTTACGATAGGGTTGAATGGGTTATGGTTAAAATGGGATTCGATGAAAAGTGGATCAAGCTCGTAATGAACTGCGTGGATTCGGTCTCGTATTCGGTCCTAATTAATGGTGAGCCTCAGGCGGAGTTCACACCTGGGAAGGGTTTGCAGCAGGGAGACCCTTTATCCCCTTACCTGTTTATCATTTGCACAGAAGGGTTGTCGGCTCTGTTACGGAGGGAGGAAAATCTTTCATCTTATAAGGGATTTAGATAGAATAAAAATTGTCCTTCTCTCACACATCTCTTTTTTGAGGATGACAGCCTCCTGTTTTTTAGAGCGGAAGAGAAAAATTACCGGAAAATCAAAGAGATCCTCAACATTTATGAAAGAGCTTCGAGGCAAACTATAAATCTAGACAAGTCCTCTTTCATGGTCAGCGCTAATGTGAAGAATGATCGGCTAAAGATGCTTGAAAACATTCTGGGAGTCAAAAACACCCCCTCTTTAGGAGAGTATCTTGGTATGCCGTCCCAAAATGGAAGAAATAAGAAAAAGATATTTTTTAAAGTCAGGGACAGGGTCTGGAAAGTTCTCCAGTTATGGAAAGAGAAGCTCTTCTCCTTGGGAGGAAAGGAGGTGTTAATAAAATCAATTGCTCAAGCCATTCCTTTATACACCATGAGCCGTTTCCGTCTCCCAAAATCGATCTATGACGACATCAATCGGTGTTGTGCTCAATTTTGGTGGGGATCCTCAAAAGGAAAAAAGAAAGCTCACTGGATTAGTTAGAAAAAGATGTGTCTTAGTAAAGATAGAGGGGGCCTGGGATTTAGAGATCTTTTGTTATTCAACCAGGCAATGTTAGCAAAACACAGCTGGCGCATATTGAGAAATCCTAAGAGTCTTCTTGCTTCTATCCTCAAAGGTAAATATTTCAAGGATGGAGACTTCCTCAACGCAAAGGTAGGCCATAATCCTTCTTTAACTTGGAGAAGCATTGTCTGGGGGAGAGAGTTGTTTACTAAAGGATTTAGATGGAAAGTGGGAAATGGCAAACTCATCATGCTTGACAAGGACCCCTGGATCGCTAGGGAAGGGTCATGCCGGCCAGTTCAGGTGACTGAAGAGTTTCAGAATAAAATAGTTCGAGTGCTTATTGGCGAAAATGGCAGGTGGAACGAGTCGCTTATAAGAGATAATTTTGTGAATCTTAATGTGGAGGATATCCTAAACATCCCCTTGGGAAGGAATGAAACCAGGGATGAGATTATTTGGAACGTTGACTCCAAGGGCATTTTCTCTGTTAAGAGTGCGTATCATTTGGCTTCAAATTTGAAGCATCGAGATCAAGCTTCCTCATCAAATTTATTATGGGAGCAGTCCGCATGGAAGGCCTTTGGAAGTCGAAAGCTCTCCCCAGAGCAAAAGTTTGTGCTTGGAAAGTGGCAAATGACGCAGTGCCAACTATGAAAAACATTCAAAATAGAGGAATTATGATTAACCCTCTTTGTTTATTTTGCAGGAAGCAGGAGGAGAACTCTTGCCATGTGTTTTGGAAATGCAAATTCATCACAAAGGTTTGGCCATTATTTTTGCCTTCGCTTAATGAATTACTCTCTTCCTGCAGGGAGTTTTGGTCACCAAGGGATTTCTGGGGTTGGATGTCAAAAAAGCTTTCGGAGAAGGAGATCTCTAAAGCAATAACAATCTTGTGGTGTATTTGGAGTTTTAGGAATTCCCTTCTACAGAAGGGTGATCCCACCTCAGGTTCTCCTAGCAGGAGGCCGAATTATCAAGACCTCCTCCTGTTGATTGAAAAGCACGTACAGGAATTACCTGACTCTTCATTGCCTACTACCTCGTCGGGAAGAGGTGAGAGCAGAGTGAGTCAGGAAGTTTGGTCCTCGCCCCCGTCTGGATCCTGGAAGTTAAATGCTGACGCCTCGTGGTGTGAAGCTTCAGGAAAAGGTGGATTGGGTGGGATTGTTCGCGATTCCCGAGGAACTCCCATCTGTGCAGGTCTTCAAAGGTGGGGTAGGAAATGGTAGATAAAGTCGCTTGAAGCTGCTGCTATCCGTGCTGGATTACATTCCATCTCTCATCTAGCTAGCCATCCTCGGTCGCTGTTGATTGAGACAGATTCCATCGATGTGGTTTCAGCGCTTATGGAACCCGAAAAGGATCTTTCGGAAACAAAAAATGTTTTGGAAGAAATTGGGTACCTTCTCGAGGGTTGGGCGGATGTTTCTATTTCGCACTGCCCTCGTTCTTGTAATGTGGCAGCCCATGTTATTGCTCGGACAGTCTTTTCGGAGATGTCCTTATGGTCGTCCCATTCCACTTTGGAAGAGGACCCTGTCTTTTGGTTGTCTAATATCCCGTTATGGGTTGGTCGCTTGTGTATTGCGGACGGTTTGGCTGTTTGATGTTTTTTGAATTCTGTTGTCAAAATATATATATATATATATATATATATATATATATATATATATATATATATATATTCTTATTGAACTTAATCCTATTAAAATAACATAAATATATAGTATTTTATTTTTAATTTAGTCATTTTTTAAAAACATAGAGATAGAAAATGTGTTATATTTTTAAGTTAATCAAATTTAAATAAAGAAGTTGAAACAATTTTATTTTTTAATTCTTAGTTATATTTGAATAATAAAAAAAAATTATTTTTAACTTGACAATAATAAGATAACAAAGTAACTAACTAAAATGAGAAATTTAAACAAATCTAAAATCCAATAATTGATTTAATAAAATTAAATATTTTATAGATTTAAGTTTTCCAAATCTGCATCCAAAATATAGACTTCCTACACGGACTACCCAAACCTACACCACAAATATACTTAAGAAAAACTTCACCAAAATACAGTTTTGGGAAAAATACCTTTTTGGTCCCTGAGTTTTCGGCTATAAGTGTGTTTAGTCCTTGAGTTTTCAAAATGTACCTTTTTGGTCCTTAAGTTTTGAAAAATAGGTTTAAATGGTCCCTCACGTTACTGGTTTCGTTTTCTAATGTAACAGTGTAATTTTTCTTATCATTTTTTTTTTATTGTTTTGAATACTGACAGATAAAAATAAATAAATAAATAATAATACCAAAAAACCCCTCTCTCCTTCACTCACCTCAGGCACTGCCCCTACTCCTCTCTCTCTCCTCTCACTCGCCCCACCCCCCTCTTCGATTTCTCTTGATTCCGGCCATAGGCTTCTTAGGCGGCGAGTGGGAAAGACAAAATTAACAAATAAACAGAAGCAAAGCAGAGATGGAAATTGGGGTTTTGATTTTGAACCAAACCACACCCACAACTCCCAGATCTCTCTCTCTTCAACCTCAATTTCTGATTGTTTCTTCTTCTGTTGAGGTTTTAGGGCTTCAAGATCAAGACCCTCTTCAATTGAATAATGATTTTTGATAATGATTTCTTTCTTTTTCTCTTTTTAGTTTAATTTTGATAATGATTTTTGCTGTCGACATCTTCTTCTTCTTCTTCGTTTCGACGGCAAGCTTCACAGCGGTCAGCGTCTTCTTCGTTTGGAGGTAGGTCCTGTTCAACGGCGACCGAGTCCGACGACACAATACCCACAGTTTTTCGAGCATCATTCCTCCCTTTTGACGCTTGTTCCGGCCGAAATCAGAAATCGAAGAGGGAGTGGGGCGTGAGTGAGAGGAGAGAGATAGGAGAAGGGGTCATGGGTCTGAGGTGAGTGAAGGAGAGAGAGAGATTTTTGTTTTTTTGTTTTTTTTTTTATCTGTCAGTATTCAAAATAAAAAAATAGATAAAAAAATTACACTGTTACATTAGAAAACGGAAAAAGTAACGTGACGGACCATTTAAATCTATTTTTTAAAATTTATGGACCAAAAATGTACATTTTGAAAATTCAGGGACTAAACACACCTATAGCCGAAAACTCAGGACCAAAAAAGTATTTTTCCCTACAGTTTTTAAACTCAAACTATTTAAACACCATACCTAAGCCCACTCATCCCACAATCTTTGTTTATTTTAAAATTTACCTTTCAAGGTAGTTTTTTTTTTATATATATTTTATTTCTATATTTCGACAATGTAGTGTCAAAATAATGATTTTTAACTTTAAAATGATAATGAGTTATTAATATGAAACACATCATAGAATAACAATTTGTTTGATTTAAAATTTATAAAAAAAAAGGGTTAATATGATATGCAAATGATATTATTAAAATTAAAAAATGGCACCCATGAAATTTTCCCATTTAAATTTTTGTTGAGGTTTTTAAATTGGGCCAATAAGATAAAGGACTAATTTTTAATAGACTAATTTTAAAATAGCTAAATGAATTAAATTTTGTAAAAATGTCTAAACGTGTCTTTTTTTAGAATATTAATATTTGATTCAGGCGAAATTACTCATGATTTAGATTTCTCATTTTTAAACAAACTAAAAGAAATGCTAAAACAATGGAGCATATTAAAGATGAGGAAGATGGAGGTTGCAGAAGCAAACATAAAAATCAAGAATAAATAGTAATCTGTAACCTAACATGATTTCGAATTAATTTCTAGACTCTTAATATGGCAGACTCAAAGACTAAAATGCACATAAATTAACAAAGAAAGTAATGAGCACACTGATAAAGATGACCTAGATAAGTTCCAGCAAGAAGTATATATTAAAAAATACACTTGTAATTACATCTAGCTAACTGCAAAATGGGACTATATGGGTATGTATTCCTTATTTAACTTGAATTTGATAACGCTAACCATTGAGCTATATGGGTATGAACACGCAATGTAGTGTGTGGGATCACATTTTGTAATTTCAAATATGAATCTAATAAAAACGAAACCCAAGTTGCAACAAGAGTATATATTCATAATTTCACCTATACTTTCATGTTTTAACATCATATTGTAACCCTAAACTGTGAACATGAGTAGATATTCCAAATTTGAAAATCAGTAACAAGGTCGTCTGTTATTGCATTCCCCAAAAAATAAATCAAATTAATAATATCATACCTGACATCAATTAATGCAACAATTAACATTCTTCTTCCCAAATCGCAAGCGTTAGTTTCTTTATTTTTTAACACTTTTGAAACCTCTATCTTCTTTCATCTTCTTCAATAATATCCTTCGTTGCTCAATGCTCCTAAGTTGCTCGACGACCTCTAGTCTTTCGTACTTGAACCACCAACTGTCGGTTCATTTTTCTCCAGTGTGCACGTTTTTTTTTCTTTCTTTCGATGAACTTGGTAATCTTGAGATTGAGACTTCAAAACAGTTTGCATTCTTAGATTAGCTTACATTTGCATTCTAGAACTTAAGATTTTGGATTTTAGATTACGTTTCGACTGTTTTAAAAACAAAACCTACCATATTTAAATTAAAAAAAAAAAAATCCATCCTTTTTTTTAGGGATTTGTTAAATGTCAAAGTTTTAAAAATAGTGTAGCTTATAGGTACCCAAGTATCACAATTGTTATTTTTATTTTTATGCAATTTACAAGACCCATGTATCAAGATTGTTATGAAAGATGAAGTAAACATAGTAATTTTTACTTGCTATAGTTATAGCATGTATATACTTATATGCACATAAGTATGTAGATGATTTTATATAGTGATTTTATGTGGTTTACATGACTATAGTACTATAAACTACTATACCTTGCTACTGTATTTTTTTTTTTTGCATGTATATACTGTTCTACACAAGTATTTGATGTGTTTAATTATATCTATATAAAACTATGGACTTTGATAATCACTTTGGCATATTTGGTACTCCTAGATTACATCATAGGTATATAATGCAACATACATAGAACATTGCATGTATGGTATTGAGAATCGTACTTATTGTATATATTATGGATATATACTTATTTGTGTAATTGGGATGGTTTGAAAAAGTAGAAAATCAAGTTTGATTAGTGGCGTTTGTTGATAGACAATTTGAGTATAAATGACAGAAAATAAAAAATTGCAGTTGATATTTTAAATTAAGGTAAATTTAATAGATTTGTAAATAATTAGAAATAAATTTATGAAATTTTGATTTTACAAAGATCCGGGATTGAAAATTTTGAAAAAAAAATTGAATTAAGATAAGATTAATAAATTTGTAAACAATTAAAAATAAAATTATACAGTCTTTTTTTTTATAAAAAAAAAAAGCGACATACATTGGTGGACCGACCATAAATATTTATATTTACCCAGGACATAAATGGAGTAAATAACTATTCACTCTCTTCCCCAATAAATTAGAGCCATGATGCTAATTGCCAAATATTACTATTTTTAGTCATTTTTCATTTTGGCTATTTTTTTAATAGCTACCCGTCACAATTCAAAGATTATCCAATGGGCCCAGATAATTGATATCATTTTAGCCCACTAGACGTCAAAATGGGCTATGTAGCCCATATGCCTTTCGGCCCATTTTCTTGTTTTCAACGTAAATATGGAACCCGTCGTTTTCAGTGTTCGTTTCCTCCTCCGACGGAGCCCTCCGCCATGGTACTGCCGGCACTCCTTCGTCGTTCTGTCATCCTCCGTACTTCCCTGTCTTCCGCCGCTCGCGGCGGCGAAAGTCTCCATTTCTCAATTTTTCATGAGCTGAAGTCTACCTTCACCTTGAGTAACGCCAGTGAAACTGTTTCTCAACAGAAAAATGAGAAGAAAGAAAGCAATAGATGGTTCATGTTGCCTCCATACACTGCGACTGTGAACGGCTCGGTTTTAGGTAATCGCATAGTGAACCGAGGAGCTCAAGCCGAGGCAGAAACTTCCACCTCTGCAATCACAGCTCTGAAATGGGTGCTTCGCTGCTGCCCGGAGTTGCCAAGGAGCCTCGTGCAGAAGCTCTTTCGACTGAGAAAGGTTCCGTCCTCGATTTCACATAATACTCTGTTAAAAATTCTTGCAATTGAATGATCCGTCAAGCTAGCTGAAATGATCCTTAAAATTTTATCATGCAATTGAATGTTAATGTGGTAATTAGAACTGTCAGATTTCGAGTTTATTGTTAAATGTAAGGGAAAGGTAGGTACGTTTAAGCATCTTCCTCAGTTTATGAATCTTTTCCTTTTTACATCTTTCAGGTTCGAAGAGGCTCTTCAATGATTGAAAATTCTGAATGTAATTTGGAAGCTCAAGATCAACTTAAAAGAGTGAGCAGTTATTTTCTGTACCTTAATAGATATTAATCACTATGTATATATTCTGATTTAGAGAACATTTGATTATGTATGCTGCTATGCATTGAAAAAGGTTATTATCATACTTGCCACTTAAAAGAAAACTTCCTTAGCTCCTTACTAACATTTGTAAGTTATTGCAAGGTCACAGCCAAGGACATTCTGAACATAGGTGATCAAATTTTTCTCCCTATCTCTGTCCAAGTATTTCCCAGAGAGAGAGCTCAGGATTATTGCAATAAAGAAGAAGAGAAATTCATACATAGTTTAGTATTATACAAGGTTTTCACTTTTCACTGTTTTTTCCCCTTTTGCTGTTGCTCGGGAGAAAGGTGGGGGTTAAGCATTCTTAGGTTCTCCTGCTGCTTGTGACGCTTATTTATTGTGTCAGGATCCAGCAATACTTGTTATCAATAAACCTCCTGGCTTGCCTGTACAGGTATGGCATTCAACTTGTATCACTGATTGAACCTTTTGAATAATCATGGTTTTCAAGTTTACAAAATTCTGGCAAATAAAAATGTTTCTGCAGGGTGGTATTGGCATCAAAAGAAGTTTAGATGAATTGGCTGCAGGTTGTTTAAGTTATGACTACTCAGAAACACCTCGGCTCGTAAGTTTTTCTTTAAATCGTTGATTTTGTTATGAAGATCGTAAGCAGCAATTTTTTACTAATTCTTGAGAGTTTTCCTTCTCTATGCTGTATTCAATTAGATATATTGCACTTTGTGCTCGGTGTTAATTAGTGGTGTTTGAACTTGACCTTTAGATGATGAACCTCAACTTTAGTGAGTTTGTTCAAATTCATTAAACAGCATGTCATAGAATGATTTTAGACAAAAAATTTGTGGTGTGTTTCTAGTTTGATCTTTTCCCTTTGATGATGGGAGGTCCATATATTGAAATCTTGATCTTGTTACAAACAAAGATGTGGGCTTTGCTTATTGCTAGGTACACAGGCTTGACAGGGACAGCAGTGGCATCTTGATAATGGGCAGGACTTCCACAAGTACTTCAGTTCTCCATTCTATCTTCCGAGAGAGAACTTTTGGTGCATCAAAACATGTATTTTTCTCTGTACCTGTATTGTTTCTTAAGCAATATAAAAATCTAAGGGAAATAAACATAAATAAAGTATTGCTATCATTCAAACTGACATGGTTTAGTTGTTTTACTTTTTCATTGTATTAAAGGCAAACCATGTTGATAGTGAGAAAAAGATTTTGCAAAAGAGGTATTGGGCACTTGTAATTGGTTCTCCCAGACGTCCAAAGGGATTGATTACAGCCCCACTAGGAAAGGTTTGCGTATAACTTCTTTCAAGCAACTATCTTGGAAGTTTTATCTTATATTGAGTAACCATACATTTTCGTTGGTTTCTTTTATTATTATTATTATTATTATCTGTTTCTTTCCTTATATGTTGTTTCTCATGATTTTAGATTGTGTTGGATGATGGAAGATCTGAGCAAATTATGGTCATTGACAATGCCGAATCTATGCCTTTTCAGCAAGCAATTACTACATATAAAGTGATGAAATCTCATCATGGTTTGCACTTCACTCTTTCTACGTGAAGCATCTAGCGTTTCACATTTGATTTTTCAAGTGCCAGACATATGTTTAATCCAAATAGTTAAGGCATACCGGAATCATCATATGAACATGCATCAAATTATAGACTTCGTAGGTTTCTTCATTCTTTAGAATATTTGTGTAGTTTGTAAGCACATGAGATTGACTCTTGATCTTTTTCCTGACCAAGCTTGCATTTGATCATTTGACTAGGAAGGGATTCTTTTTTTTTTAATAGAGAGGGTAGGAAATGACCGAGAACTTGTACAGATTGCTATTCTTTCTCTGTAGGTCAGAATGAAAAATTTTGGATACCGCCCAAATTAGCTATAGATATCTCTATGCTCAAGTAGTCAGTTATAGTTCAACTTGCCTGGCTATTGAAAGATATATATATATATTTAACAAGAAACAACACTTCTCATTCAAATTCTAGAAATGAAAAGAGACTAATGCTCAAAAGATACAATCTCCACTAGGGCTTTTGAAAGAATGTTTCACAAGTAAAAGAAAAGGCACTTTGCACCTGGTTGTTTTGATTCCAAGAATCAATCGTTTTAAATAAATCATCTCGATTAAAATAATTCCATTCATGTAGAACTTGAATGCGCCTATCTTAACTATGCCAGAGAAAATATCAAGCTCTGTTCATTTTTTTACATGGGAATTAAATTCTGCAGGATACACTTGGTTGGAGCTGTGTCCCCTCACTGGAAGAAAACATCAGGTACCATCCACCATGACTCCAGCTTCTATAAGTATTAGTCTCTTTTTCGACATATTTTTGGCTGAATATAACATGCATTGCATGTGTTTAATGCAGCTTCGTGTCCACTGTGCTGAGGTATTAGGAACGCCTATAGTTGGAGACTACAAATATGGATGGCAAGCACATAGAAATTGGAAACCATTTCCTTCTAACTTCCACAAGAATCAAGTAAAGAAACAATCCCTTCCTTTTGGTCTTGATTTTGAAAATGGAAGTATTGCAGAAAGTAACCCTCGCTTACACCTTCATTGTAAGCAACTGACTTTACCAGATGTTTCTTGCGCACTGCATAATGATTCTTTAGATCATGACTGCTCAGAGTTGAAATGTCTGGAGTTGGATGCTCCTTTGCCTTCATACATGCAAAGAAGTTGGGATATCATAAATAATTAGATTGCCATCAAAGTTTCAGGACTAACCACTTTCATTCTTTTGGTCTTGATTTTCAAAATGGAAGTATTGCAAGAAACAACCCTGCCTAAACCTTCCCCTTGAGCAATTGATTTTACCCAATCTTTGCAAAATGATTCTCTAGATTATGACTTCTCCAGGACAGAATGCGGTTGGATGCTCCTTCGCCCTCGTAAATGCAAAGAGATTGGGATATTGTAAATTACAAGTTTAGGTCTTTTAGAACGGTGTCTAATAGGTCCTTGAAATTAAGAAAAAAAAAGTCTTTTTAAGTCTTTAAATTTTCAATTTTATGTTTAATAGGTCCCAAATTTTAAAAGTATCTAATAGATTTTGTAACTTTCAATTTTTTTTCTAATAAGTCTCTAATTTATTAAATATCTTTAAAGATTCATGGACTTACTAGACACAAAAGTGAAAGTTTATGGATCTATTAGACACTTTTATAGTTCCTTAGATACAAAATTGAAAATTTAGATTTCTTACATACTTTTTAAATTTCAAAAATTATTAGACTCAATCATTAAAGTTTAGGTTTCATTTGATAACCATTTGTTTTTTTAGTTTTTAGTTTTTGAAAATTTAGTTTATAAACATTACTCCCACCTATGAATTCTTTTGCTTTGTTATCTACTTTCTAAAATTGTTTTCAAAATTCAAGCTAAAGTTTTGAAAACTATAAAACGTAGTTTTGTTTATGTAATTTGACTAAAACTTTCAACATTTCCTTAAGAAATGTGAAAATCATAGTAAAGAAATTATGAGAAAATAAGCACCATTTAAAAGTAAAAAACTGAAAATAAAATTGTTAACTTAAGAACTAAACTTGTAGTATTAGTTATTAGAATGTAGAACCTGTTCCATCTAGAATTAATTCTCTATAGCCAAGGATGTCTGTATTGGGTCTTATCACCACTTTTGGGAAGGCATGAAGCAGAAGGATTTCCACGACTTTCTTGGCACTGCGTCCCCAATTTTGGAAAAGCAAAAGTTTGGTCCAACCCTGTCAAATCTAAAGCTCTGATGTTCTTTTTTTTGTTTTTTTTTTAATAATTTTACAGTCTTGTATTATGACTCATCTTTTAAATGTCATTACCTTTTCAAATTGAGAAGTTTTTTCTTCTAGTTGCCATGTTTTTCCAACTCACAGCAGAGGAGAAAGAAAAGGCACCCTAAATGGTGCTCTACTATACTGGTTACTTTGTGATAACCAAACAATGAAAATTCGCCTGTTTTAGGTTAACAAGTTGCATGCAGGGTTGGACTAAAATGTGTGATGCTGATCATTTCGTCTTATAATCGTCTAATGGTTTTCTAGTTAGTTTTTTTTAGTTCGATAATATGTGGGAGTGTGGGAATTCAAACGTCTGACTTCTTGGTCAAAAGTATGTGCCTTAATTAGTTGAGTTATGTTCAAGTTGGCTTCAAGTTAGTTATACATTTAACCAATGTCAAATTGAACTTTTCTCTTCTTCTCTTGTCTCTTTTTGAATGTCTCGCGATCCGGTGATTCATTTAGCTAATGTCAAATTGAATTTTCTTTCTCTAGTCTCTTTCTCGATATCCCACCAACCCTTCGAAGAAGTAAGATCGAGTAATATAGAAAGTCAAAAGTAGTGTTTCAAACTTGCATACTCTATTTGTGCAACTAAACGAGCTGAGTTCGCTCTGCAGTTTCTTTTTTTTTAAAAAAAAATCAAATGAAATCGACCTTTCACGTGTAAAACATTGATCAAATTGAATAAAGAAGTTGAACAAACTGTTAGAAATTGAAAGAATTAAGGGACACTAATCAACCAAATGGATCTGATTTGATTAGGTTCGACTTTTCATCCACATTCCTATCAAAATTTCAAACGCAGGCAGGGATGTTTGGTGGTCAAAGGGCATTATTTTATTCGAGTGGTGTACATTTGCAGTAGAGAAGATAAGGTGGTGATGGTTTCAAGAGATTTGTCTACTTCTCAACCTTTGTAACTTATGGTGTGAAACGTCTTCCTGTCGTTTTAATTTGTTCCCCAAGGTTGACCTTATAGAATATGAGGATAGAGAATTCGAACTTGATTTTTTGGTCAAAATTATATGTCTTAATTAGATGAGTTATGCTCGAGTTGATAATGTTGATCCTTCTTTTGTTGTTTTAAAATATAGGGTAAAATACATTTTTGGTCCCTAAATTTTAGAGTTGTCTATTTGGTTCCTAAGGTTTCAAAATAGACACTTTAGTCTCTGAAGTTTGAAAAATAGTTCTAAAATAGTTCCTATGTTAAATTGACTATTAGTTGACCAAAGGAAAAGTGATGTGACAATGTTGAGTTGTTAATTTTTAAATGAATTTGCAATTTTTATTCATTTTACATTATTTTTATATTATGTGGTATTTTTCCCCTTCCTTTTTTTCTTTTTCCCTCTCCCCTCTCTCTTCCCCTCTCTTTTCTCTCATGTTCTCCCTCAATCCACTGGTGCGGCTGCCCAAAATTACCAAAAAAAAAAATAAAAAAAAAATCCAAACACTTCTAATGGTGTTGTTGGATTTGGTAATGGATGAACGCCAGCGAAAGAGTGGTAATGGATTTGATAATGGTTTTGGTAATTCATTAACTATTCAATGGTGTTAACCCAAAGAATTTCGATAATCCTCTAAAAACATAGTTAAAATTATTCTCCAGCAAATCATTCAAAAATACCATCAACTTCGCCGCATTGGGAGTGGACGACACCGACGATCTCAAAAATCGCAAAGAGCGGGTTCGATCCCTATAGAACCGTCGAGGTCGATGACGCCAATAGCGGTTGGAAAATCGGTGGCACCTAAGGCAATGACGACGCGGAGGAGCAAAGGCCAAGAATCGAACTGGTATTTGCGCTGTGAGATTGAGTCTATGGCATAACTTTGGTTGCCGATTCCTTGGTTCATTCTAAGAATTTTTCGCGTTTTGGAATTCTAGTTTTCTTCCATTGATTTGAAATTTCTTCCTCCTCTGTAGTGATTCTTTTTTTTCATATTTTCTTAAGTATCAACCATTGACTTAATTAAGGTCGATTTAATTTATAAACTATGGACGGTGTATAAATTATTTGTTATTTTTTACATTTGTATTTTAAAAAGCGTTCGGGTTTGTTTTTTCCTTTTAATTCTAGGCAGCGACGCAGTGGATTAGAGGGAGAAGGAGAGAAAAGAGAATGGAAAAGAGAGGGGAGAGGGAAAAAAAATAGAACAAGAAAAAATGCCAAATAATATAAAAATGAATAAATATTGTCAACTTAGCATTGGCACGTCACTTTTTCGCTAGTCAACTAACGGTCAATCTAACATATGTACTATTTAGAACTATTTTTCAAATTTCAGGGACTAAAGTGTTCCTTCTAAAACGTGAGGAACTAAATAGATATCCGTCCCAAATTTTATCAACTGAAAATGTATTTTGTAATAGATTTAAATGACATAAGTGTCGAAGTTTAAAAATCAAAGTGAATAGTTAATTCATGTGTTAGATTTCATTCTATCTCAGTCAAGAAAGTGAGATGCCATAATAAATTAATAAAAACCCTTAAAGAAGTAAGTCATTGAATTGCTTCAGAAGAAAAAGAAATAAAAGAAAAGAAAAAGTAAGTCATTGAATTAAATGACAGTCATTGATACGTCGCAGATAATTTAAATAATTTGAAAGATATGTTGAGTTATTTGCCCAACAAGGACAAAATAGCATCCTTTGCATTTTTCATTTTCTACTACTTTTTTTTTTTTTTTTTGAGAACTACTATTTTCTTTTTCCTCGTGAATAAACATTGTTTAGTATTAATGTTCGAGTGAAATCTACATTTCTTTTATTTAAGGTATTACGATCTAGATAAAATAACACTTATTAATTAAATTATGTTTTAGACTTATGAATGTTTAGGTACGTAAGTATTTTATTTGACTGGTAATCTTATATATATATATATATATAAGTTAAACAACATTTAAACTAATTGTTCTCTTTTTTTTTTTTTTTTTTTTAGTTTTGACAGTTATTCGATCGTTAATTCGTGCATTGATCAAACTTAATTTTGTGCAACTCGATTTTATTGAAATTAGTGATATATTATAGATATTTTTACATTGTTTTTTGTTAAAATTAGCGAGTGAATTAGCATAAATATTGAATAGCCTTGTCTGAGTTAACAATTTAATTTGATGAAATTGAAAGCTTATGGTGAAAATTGATACAAAATTACAAGTTTAGAGGTAAAAATTGAAATTTTCCCTAAAATTCTTTTTTAATTGTTTATAAGTACTTTATTTTTAGTTCAATTAGGGTTTAACCTTCAACTATACGAAGAGTAATGAGTGTTTTATCTACGGAACTACGTTGGACTTAGTATTTGAAAACAACTTTCTTACAACCTTCTTAAACTGAGTTGGAATTAGTATCAAGTTCACTGAATAATTTCTCACCTTGTAAGTTACAGATAATTTAAATAAACTTTGAAGATATGTTGAGATCTTTGCCATCGTCATAGCATCTTTTGGAAATCTTTCATTGTTTGTCTTAATGTTTAAGTGAAATGTATATTTCTTTATCTAAGAACCTTTTGCATTACGATCTGAATAAAATTATATTTGTATTAATTAAATTATATTTTAAAGTAATGTTTAGTTACGCAAATATGCTGTAGTTTTTTGCTAATAGGAATATAGTTTAATTGATTAAAACATTATTTACTTTTTCTAAAAGTTGGAGGATGAAATTCTCTATTTTTAACTAAAAACAAATATGTTAATTTTCTTATTATTTATGCAGCATTTTGAACTAATTTTTAATGGTTTTCAATTTATTTTGCATTAATTTAATTTAATTTAATGATTTTTTATTTAGAGTTCAACAATATGTAGGGTGAGAGACTCGAACCTCTGACCTTTTAATCGAGAGTATATGTCTCCACTCATTGATTTGTGCTTAGGTTGGCTGGCTAATTATTTTTTATTCTTAATTTTTTTTTACAATTTATTCGTATTAAATAGTTTAATGAGTTAGATATTAAAGAGCCACCTTGGCTTGTCTTTTGATTTTTGTTCAACATGGGATCGAATCCTGAATTTAGGAAAGATAAAAAGAAATTTATCCAATAAAGTATGTTCAAATTGGGAATCAATTCTTCTATTATCCAATGAACTCCCAAGTGATGCTATCTCTTCTTTTTCATTCTAAAAATGGGGATTTTTATTTTCTTAAATTGAGTAACATAAATTTTTTTTTTTAATTTTTTTACGAACTTTCAAGATCATTCCATTTTGGTCTCTCATTTCCAAAAATATTTATTTTGAAATTAGTTCCTGAACTTTCAAGTTTATTTCATTTTTTTTTTCTGAACTTTTAAAATCTTCATTTTAGTTCATGAACTTTAAAAAATAATAATTTTAGTTTTTGTGATTGTTTTGTTTGTCAATTGTTTAACATATGGATAGCATAGCTTTAAATATGTGAATTAATGCACTAACATGGATATACTTACAAGTTACATAAGCTAGTTGAGACAAGTATTGGATGGACAGGGGTATAAAATAGCAAAATAACAAGAAGGTTGAATGGTTACATTTTAAAAGTTTTGAGACTAAAATAATTAGTACTTTAAAGTCCAGGAACTAAAATAGGTATTTCACAGGTTTGGGGATTAAAATGAAAAAAATCTAAAAGTTTGAGGATGAAAAATGGATTTTAACTCTATGATATTTTCTTTATAATAAATGATTGGATAAATTTTAAAAATTACCCCCTAAATTATAATAATTGTTACCATTACACCCACAAACTTTTAATAGTAAAAATTAAATCTTTAAGTCAAAGTGAACATAGTTCAGCGATAATTGACATGTACCCTCAACCAAGAGGTCAAAGATTCAAATTCCCTCACCTCAAATGTTGTTGAACTCAAAAAAAAAAAAAAAAAAATCTTTAAACTTGCATAATTGAAAATTTGGACCTCGCAGTTGACTTAATTGAAAATTCTATCCTTTAAAAAAATTCCTCAAAAGAAATCATCTGTCATAATTAATCGAGAAAGGCTTTTTCATTTCTTTGTCAAAAATTTGTCTTTGTTAAATCCCACCATAAATCTTTGCACACCATATCTATTGGTGAATACATTATCAGTAGCAGCATATAAACCATATTATTGGAGCTAATTCCAACATAGTTGAGTGGATAAAACATCAATTACCATTCTTGAACTCGATGATTCGATCCCCAACAACGCAATTATTGAACTTAAAAAAAACCTTTGTAGTTAACAACAAAGTGTTAGTTTTTTCAGTTATGTAAGTTTGAAATTTTGATTTTTACCATTAAAAATTTATAGATGCAAGTGTAATAACTTCAATTATTTCGAGATGGGCTGTTACAATTTGTCCTAGATTCTATTCAAGGACTAGGGTGTCATGCCCCCCCCCCCCCCCCCCCCCCAATTTTTTTTTTTTTGCTTATTTTTAATCAATAATTAATTATATAATGTGATTTTTTTATAAAAATAGATATAAAATATATTATATTTGTTTAAATATACCCTTTTTTTTAAAAAAAATTACTCTCTTGTATATTAATACTTGATCATTGATTTATCTTATTTGTTTATTTTGTAATTTTAATTTAAATTTTTAGTATAACTATATAGTTCAAACTTTGTTTAGTTTTACTTCTATAATAAAAAATCAATCTTAATAATATTTATATTCAATCATAGATATCCTATTTTTGCTCTTTTGACATTTTAATATAAGAATTTATAATACTCACAATAAAATGATTTTCTTTTAATATTTCAACCATCTTATTTCGAAATATATAATCTAAATTTTTTTTAATTATAATATAGTCATTAATGTTTCTAAAAGATATAATTTTTATAAAAAAAAACTTATACTTTTTTCTTTTTTAATATTGATTTTTTTTTATTAAATCTTTTTGACCCCTACATCTTTTTTTTTTGGTTCTAGATTCGCCCCTACGGCTAGATTCTTCTTATTTTATAAAAAGGGGAAAAAAATGTTTTTCTTTAGGGTAATCATAATCGAAATTGGATACTTAAACTTTGAACATGCAAACGTTTAACATAGTTCGTCAAACAAACATAAAACAATCATTAATGAGTCAAAGTTTGTATATCCACAACACAAGTTTGTTCCTTTTAATTATTTATTTTAAATTTTTGTTTGCATCTCTTTTTGTTCTTGTCGGCACCGCCTGCTTGCTGACGTTTGTTGTTTGTTAATGTTTCATGAGTTGTCGTTCTTGTTCATTCCATGAAGAAATCCAGCAGCCTGCGTCTCGTACGTAGTTTCGTGTCGTTTTCTATTATATATACTTGAGTTTATTTCATCAAACCAACTTAATTATAGGCTTCTTTCTCAGAAACAGCCATGTTTTATATGTTTGAGACCTCCATAAAAATATATAAAAAGAAAAAAAGAAAGAGAAAAATTTGTAAAAATCGTCACTCAACTAGGGTTGTTACAATTAGCATAAAGTGAGCTATTTTTATAACTTATTTATTGTTAGTTTTGATGTTTAATTGATAAATTTTATGTGCATAATTGTTTATTTCGTAGAAACCAAGCATTTTGAGCTAAACGGAGTAATAATGGATTTTATACTGAAAAAAATGAGAGTAATTGGACAAGAATTGAAGAAATAAAGCAAAGAGAAGAGAAATTGAAGCCTAAAAATCGAGGGGGTAGCATTGAGATGCTATTTGGAGTGTCTCAACACTTGTAGATGCACTCAAGTAAGAAAGGCCGAGGGAACAACATTGAGATGTTATCTATAGCGTCTCAACGCTTGAAACACACACAAAAATTAAAACATTCTTGCATTTTGTCATAGCGTCTAGACCTTGTTAATTTATAGCATCGAGACGCTTTGAGAAATACTTGTTGTTGAGCCCTGAGCATGATATTTTTGACGAGTTACTATTGCATTGTATGTGATCATAACAACTTGTGATTTGTTCGAGATAGTGATGATTTCCAATTTCTTTTTTTTAGAAACATGAGAACATATTTCTAATTTGAGTTAAATTTAAATTTTTCTTTGTTTTCCTTACACTTTGAGAGCACATAGTCTGACTAATTATCTTTTTTAAGGCTTAGAATTGGGTTATATGATCTAGCTTGTTGTCACTTCGAAAGGCTTAGGAACTAATTAGAATGTTAATTGAAATGATGGTTAGTAATGTTACACTTAGAGAAGAAGTTTCATACTTTTGCCTTTTTTGATGTCACTATTCATGTCTAAAATAAAATAATAAAATGCAATAAAATTAAGGACAAAAAGAACTACCTCTATTGTGATCAGTTAGGGCTAGGGGTGTTTACAGTTCGATTCGGTCTGGTTTTGGCCGAAACCAAAGATTGAACCAAACCCTTCGATTTGCAACCAATCTAAACTGAGAGAACTGATTTTCTCTTCGGTTTCAGTTCGAACCGAACTAAATCAATTTTGATTACCTCGGTTCGATTTCGATTTTGATCGAGGAGTGCATGCAGATTCCCGCTACTTGAGAGTGAAATCGCGAAAATTGGCGTCAATGACCATAGAAGAAATGCGCAAAAGTGTGAAAGGAAGCTGGCGATGACTAAACAGAGAGAGAAAAGAGAGACGTCAACAGTGACAATGCAAAAGAGAAAACAAACAACACAAAAGAGAAGATGATAGCCACAAAATAAAAGTGTGAATAGCAGCCACGGTGATGGCAAATGGGCGGCGACGACAACAACAAACAGGCAGTGACGGCAACAGAAAGCGGGAGCTTTCTGCAACCTGAACAAAGAGGATACAAGTGGAAAGAAAAGATAGGTGGGGAGGGTTGAGAAGAACACGACGACTGGATGGAGCAAATGTGGAAGAAAAGATAGGTTTAGGGTTAGTAAGATGGGTTGGATGGGTTGCAAATATAGGCATGGAGAGATAAATAATACAGCAAGACTTGGGGTGCATCTTAGGCTACACCTATATTTTTGCAGCCCACTCCAACCATACAACAGAAAAAATTGAAAAATAATTTCGAAAAAGAAGAAAAAATAGCTTGTCACATAGCAAACTATGGATGGACAACTAAGTGGCCTGCAAAAAGATGAGTGCAGCCCAAGATGTACCCAAGTCTTCTCCTTTAAAAGGAATAGGTAAACTAGGCTTGGGCTTGGAAAATAAATAAAAATGGGCTTAAGGTTAAAGTTATATTATATTTTTTTTATTAACATTCTGTTCAATTCGGTTATTTTCAGTTTTATTAAGCATTAAACAGAAATTTGAATCGAATTTATTGGTTTTTAACTATCCCAAACTGAGGGAGCTAGAAAAGTATTAAAAAAATCAGACCGAACCAGCCAGTTTGGTTTGGTTTGGCTCCTCTATTTTTTCGATTTTCTCCACACCCCTAGTTAGTGTCACCTGTGAGTAAAAGTGTCATGGATAAAGGCCCCTGCAGTGGATGTGTGAAAGCTAGTCTCTATCCAAAATAAAGAAAAATTCAAGTTTGGGGGAGTTTAACCCCGTTTTAAGGCACACTAGCGGCGCATTACTAATTTCTTGAATGTAGAGAAATTGGATGATTGAAACTTATGCTAAAGTATGGAAAAAATGAATTGAATGTCATATAAAACTGTTTTGGGCTTATAAAGACTAAAATAGGCTAGTTGTGGTTAAATTTAAATTCACTTGATGATTAGTTGTGGTTATACACCTTTTTCAATTGTGAATTATATGCTATTTAGAGCTTTTGAGGTTCAAGTCGCTTGCATGCAGTTATTGATTTTTAGAGAGGTTTTATTTCTCTTTTGCTTGAGAGACTAGCAAATATTTAAGTTTAGGGGTATTTGATAGAGCACAAAGTGAGCCATTTTTAGGGTATATTTATTGCTAGTTTTGATGCTTAATTGAACATTTTTATGTATATAATTGTTTATTTTGTTTAAATCGAGCATTTGGAGCTAAACGAAGTAATAATGGCTTTTATACTTAAAAATTACATGCTAGCAATTGGACAAGAATTGAAGAAATCGAGCAAAGAAAAGAGAAAATGAAGCCTAAAAGCCAAGAGGGTAACATTGAGATGCTTTTTGGAGCATCTCAATGCTTGTAGATGTACTCAAGTGAGAAGGGTCGAGGGAACAACAAATAGCGTCTCAACACTTGAAACACACAAAAACGTTCTTGCATTTTGTCATAGCGTCTAAACCCTATTTATAGCATCTCGACACTCTTACATGTAGCGTCTTAACTCTGTTTGTAGCATCTCAATGTTGCCACGTGTTTTGGGCATTCTTGTCCAAGGCGATGTTTGCCCATGATCGCATGTCCAAACCATCCTCAACCACCCTATGTCAATATCATGTAATTAGTTTTGTTGTTTGTTTGCTTATGCTTGTCGTTTTGTAAGTGTATGACTCTTCGCAGTTTTCATGTTCATGTTTGCCATAGTGAATTTACTTCAAAAAATACTATAGGGGGACCAAGTAGTCGCCAAACCTCCCCCGACCAAATATTGTATACTCTATTGTCGACATATTTTAATGCAATTGTTGTCTACAATGCTTTATTTAAAGATATTTTCACATGATTTTCTCTCGTAACGTAAGTAGAAGCTAGACCCTATATCGAGATTGTTTGCAAAGTCCGATATTTATATGGGTGACTTGCTCACCAGGTTAAAGAAAGTGCCACACCGTCGCCATCCCGTTGTCGAAAGAGTGCGATTGTGACACCGCACATTTTTTTTTTATATAAAGTAGGTTTGTTTGGCCGCTAAGGGAGATTTTTTAAGGAAAAAGTTGGCGTTCACCTTTTTTACCAATGTGGAGGTAAGGGAGACCATTAGAGAGTTATGGATTTTCAAGGCTCGGGATCATAGAGATTGAGCTGGAAATAGAAAATCAACACGATGACATTTATTTCTTCTTCTTTCCCTTGACTTTTTGCCACTTTTCATGGATTTTAGCATGAGATTATGTTGTTATTCTTTGATTATGCATAACTAAACTCTTTGTTCTTAGGAATTGATGTAGCTAGCCATTGGAATTTTATGGTTTAATTAATTGAATGTTATGTTAATGATTGCTTTTCATTTATGCAATTACTTATTTAATGCTTTTAATCTATTGGCCATGGATTAATTGTTGCTTGTCTCTAAATCTTATGCTCGAGAGAGGGGATTTAGATTTGAACTTAATTGCATGACTAAAGTAGTTCTAAGATTGAGAGATTTAGGATCGCTTTAAAAGTTGTAAAAAGAATTATACTTAAGGTCTTGTATGTTAGTGAATCTAGATAGGAATATTGTAATCTTAATATGCTTGAGAATTAATTGTGCCCATGAGAGAATTAATTTTGACTTATGGAATATTGCATGTTTGTTATTTGCATTCAATTTAATTAATTCATAAATCCAATTAGTGAAATCTACTCCCTAAGATACTTTTTCCATAGATTTTTCTCACTTATTTTAATTTTGTTAATTATTTTTTTATTCAATCATTTATTCCATATTTATCTCTAAATAAAATCGAACATTAGTATTTGCGGTAATTAAGTGAGCTAGAAATTCCATCCTGAAGACGATATCCGTAATTATTTATACTTTATTAAAACTCAACATGTACACTTGCGATTAGGCAAATTTTCGCGCATCACACACACTAGATCTCATCGATCATCTTTTTAAATTTATGAAGTTGTTAACCTTAAATATTTCAAATTCAAAATGCACGCTTTAAACTATAATGACGGTTACAATCAAACTCTAAAAATATTACGATATTGTTACAATTAAAAAAAAAATTCTTTTAGTTTGTAAAGTATGATAACTATAATATCAATCATGAAAAAAATTGGTCTTTAGATTAATGTTGAGTGATAGGACTAACATAGTTCTATATTTTCATACTTAAATCATGTTAGTTTGAAGGTTTTAATGTAATTAATTGATCATTTTGTAGGGATTTGAAAATAAGGCACATTCCGAGAGATTCTACGTTGAATCATGATTCCAACGCATCAAACCGGAGGTCATTCGGACACCTGAGCAAAAAGTTAGAGCAAAAATAAGCAGTGCTGCGCGCTGGGTAGCGTCTAGACGCTGTCCAGAGCTCTAGACGCTATAGGCAGTTCCCTGAAGCCTCCCTCGACGCTGCAGAGAGCCCCTGTGACGCTGGGAGCGTCTAGACGCTATCCAGAGCGTCTAGACGCTCCGTCGATTCCTATATATAGATTTTTTCGTCCTCTAAGTCATTTGTCTCCGATTTTCAGCCGTCATGAGACCAATTTAGGCTTTCTCCTCTCTGTTTTTCAGTAGTTTAGGATAGATTAGGAGTTTTTCATCAAACCATGGTGTCGAATCGAGCTCGTTTGCACTTGAAGTTTTCTATGGAGATGCTCGGCTAGATTCTGCAATTCCGGTTTAGAGGTCGGTTGTAATTAGTTGCGACATTGTGAGGCTTGAACCTTAACTTAGTTTTCTTTCAATTGCAAGTGTTCTTTAATTTCCGTGTTAATTTTATAAGTATGTATTTTGATTAAATTGACGCCTTAATCTCTTTACATGCTTTATTGCTAATCACGATCATGATCCGTAATTGTCATGTTGAATGAACCGGTAGCATTAGAATTATCACATGTGTATGTTTGTGGGTTTCCATGATACATGGCTTGCATGTTTAATTCTAGGAATTAAAGAAGCATGCTAATTAGGTGAAAGTTGTTTTACCTGATCGATTGTCTTGGTCGTTCCAAAGTTCGTAATGCCTTTACCTAAATAAATTGAAGCGGTTTCGTAAAGATTTGTTTAGGTAATTAGCGTTAACTTGGCGTTCGTTAGAGTTAATGACCTTAGGGAATTTGCTACTTTTTGGGGTTTCCTAATAAGTTGACCAAGTACTTGCATGGTTAAGATTAAATATTTTGAATGCCTATGATCAATGTTTGCAATTGAATATAACCGCACCTCTGAACTGGAACTTGGTAAGAGTTGATTTTTTCCTTTTAGTGTTTGTTTTGTTTTGTTATTTTTATTTCATTAAGTAAGAAACTATTTTTCAAAACCCCCCTTTTTAATTGCTTTCTCATTTGCAAATTTAACTTAAGAAATTAATATTCGGTTCCCTGAGATCGACCCGGTCCACTCAATGCTACAAGTAGCTTAGGATCGGTTTATAAATTTTAATTTGACGAGCCCTCGACAAGCACGCATCATTGAGCTAACATCTCAATTTAATAAAACAAAAAATTGATCTTAAAATTTGGGCTCAATTGTAATAATTTTGTAGTTCGAGGATTTGATTGTTGAAGGAATTAGCGTTTCACTCCGCAGCAGAAGTATTGGATCGTCTTTGATTTTATTTAAAATTAAACTAAAAAATAAGATTAAGTATACTTACTTGTAGTAAATATGGAGATATTTCTAACATGTCTTTATCTCCTCCACAAAGTATTCCTAACTATGACTCAAACATAGGACCAAAGCTTGTGGGAGCCTCTAGAAAGATAATCCACAAGAGATTGAAGAGGAAGAGGTCTAGAGAGAATTCGGAGAGGAAGAGGTCTAGAGAGAATTCTCTAATTCTCTATTGAAGAGATGTGTGTTGTGTCTAATGGCTCAACCCATGGGTCCTATTTATAGAGACCAAGGGGAAAATCTTTGTCATAATTAAAATATTATATTTTAATATCTAATATATTAAAATATATTTTATATTTATTTGAATCTCATTCAAATCTCCTACGATATTTATTTATTTGAATCTTATTCAAATTCTATAAATATCTTTTATTTAATGTATCTAATATACATTAATTATTTAAATATTTAATGTATCAAATACAATAAATGTATTTTTCTCTTATATATTTAATATATATAATATATTAAATATTAATTTAAACATTTCAAATTTTTCTTTCAACTAAATTGATCTTTTAGTGTTACTATGAGCTAGCAAAAGGACCTTATGGACCTACAGATTATAAGCTCCAATGATACAAAATTAATTAATTAAACTCTTTAATTAATTAATTAATTTTCATTCATTAACTATAGGTCACTTCACTATAGACCTAAAGTTGCACTCTTATGCACTGTAGAACAAGTTGTGTCCATAGATATAATCATTACATGCAAGTCGATCCTTCACGAGTTGTTCGCAATTACAGCTGGGTCAAAAGTCTATTTTACCCCTATAATTACATCTTGCACCTTAAGTACCATTGATCCTCTAATGAACAATCTGTTTATAATCTAATTATAAACTAAGTCCCTCTCGAGCCAATGAGAGAGTGGAGCCCCATTGTTCAAGTTCCGAAATCAGCACTTAAGGGAACTACTCATCTACTTACCCTATATAGGAATGAGTGAATTCCATCTTGTGAGATTATGTTCCCAGCTCCATTTGGTCAAGTCTCCAAAATGGTAGGCATATTGAATCAACTATAAAAGTCACTTTCACCCATGCAAATCAAAGGACAAGCCCTCACAGGCAGGAGTTTATAACTCACTCAAGATTAAGATCGAGTCACATATGATCATCCTGATGAAATATTAATCTTCTCAATTAACGGATTTATAAAGAGAGATAAAATATTTCGTGGTCCAGTCTTATACAAACTCATTGTATAAGATACCCCCACTCACATGTCTCCCATGAACGATTTGTATCAAATCATTTGTAACTATTACAAAGTGGGTCGTATCAATAGTGTTGCCAAGAGAAGACACCCAACTTTATCCATATACTATGATCCTTTAGGTTATTTCTCGAACATGATTCTCCCGTATGTCAACCACATACTGTTCAAGATTACACTAATAACTTTGAATTTTTCATATAATGGATATTATTATATTGCAAATAAAATAATCAAAATTATTATTAATTATTAAATAAATTATTAATTACGAGGCTTTAGGGCATAAATCTCAACAATTGTAACATTACAAATAATTTATGAGTGGTTTCTTCATTAAAGAGTTTAATTGTAACAATTTTGTAGTTTGAAAGATCATGATTGATCAAATTGAAAGTTTAAGGTTATAATTATAACAATTTCTATAGTTTGTATCAGGAAATAAAATAATCAAAATTATTATTAATTATTAAATAAATTATTAATTACGAGGCTTTAGGGCATAAATCTCAACAATTGTAACATTACAAATAATTTATGAGTGGTTTCTTCATTAAAGAGTTTAATTGTAACAATTTTGTAGTTTGAAAGATCATGATTGATCAAATTGAAAGTTTAAGGTTATAATTATAACAATTTCTATAGTTTGTATCAGGTTTTTGCAATTTTCTCTAGAAAGGAAAAAAAAAAAAGATTAATGTGGAAGGAAATTTAAATTATAAATGAAGATTAATAAAATTACCTCTTTTGAGCATGAAAGAATTAATGGATGATATCAAGACCCAGCTCAAATACGCCAAAAAAAAAACTATAATAATAATAAAAAAAATGTTTTGATGAACAAAATAATCAAGCTTATTTATAAATAATCCATAAGCAATAAAGAAATTATTAATAAATAAGCATATTTGAAAAGTTTAATGGTTTGAACCTGGTGTGTCATCTTCTATGTCATGCTCGTGCATATAAATTTTTTTAAAAATGTTTTTGAGGACCAGTATCTTATATGACCCTTGGATTCTGTTGTTATCGGTTGATGTCATTTTATTATTATCATGAAAAAGTTATTAATATTTAAAAAGAAAAACCGATTATTTGTTTTAATTATGCAATCAAGGAGGTCTTGATACAACGAACACCTCTACATTAATAAAACCTCTTTGAAATCTCTCATAATTTTAGATTTATTTTAAAAAATGTCACCTTTCAAAGTTACAATCAATCTCTCGTAATATTAGATTTATTTTAAAAAAAATGTCACCTTTCAAAGTTACAATCAAATGGATGTAAAAGATAATATTATATAACAATTATTTTGAATGATAACTTTTTTGATGGTGCAAATAGTTATTAAATCTTATTTAATATTATAGAAGAATCATTTTGAATTGCATTATTCCTTGATCTTGTTCCTTGATCTTGTGAATAGTTATTTTTATCCTGACTACTTAAATTAATGACAACAAGATTTTTAAGCTACCCTTTAAAAAAACACTTTTATGATTAAGGAAAATTATAACATTTAAAATGTTTGTTGTTAAAAAGGCTGTCAAATTATTATAATATTCTAAAGTTTAAGTTAATATATTAAGACAATAACACATAGTTACTTACAAAGAACAAATCTACAAATATAGGTGATTTTTGTTCGATTCAATTCATTCTTAGATTTTGTCTTAGATAATTCTATTCGGTTAAATTTTATGATTTCAATGCTTTAATGCTAGTCTCCATTTGGTCTATGTGATTTTCAAAAGTTTCTTTTATCACCTATGCGATCATTTAATTAAAATTTATCAAACATTACTTGTCATGAGTAAGAAGAAATCTAGCATAACAAACTTGTACTTCTAAGTTCTAACATAAATTCATCAATCTAAGCATAATTCAAGTGATTGAGTCATTAACAAGTTGTTCTATTATAGATTATATGATTAAATCTTCACTCCTTATTTGAATAGTAATATTCTAAAAAGACAATTCTTAACATATCTTCAGTGAGGTTATCAATTTCACTTGAAAGTGATATTGGCTCTAAGACCTTTTCTAATTATTCAATTAAGTTAATAACTTAAAACCCAACTTAAACTCTCTTTTTTTCAACCAGGACAAAACCTACCTAACTCTCATACTATCAAAACAAAATATTACATCATCAAACTCATTACAAAACCTGTTTCTTACGTAGCTACATAAGCACATGTCATTTAATTAATGCTATCTATTTTAAAAGTTAGATGTTCGAATACTCAATCCCACATTATTGAACTGGTTGAAACAAAAAATAAAAATAAATAAAAAATACTAATTAATTTGTTACCTTGAGTTTTTATTATCCTGTCACTAACTTTTAATCTTTTAATCGATTTCAATTAAAAATAGATCTAACCTTTAAAAACATATCCGAACTAAATGAGAGATGAAGATTAGAGATTAATTTATAGACTTAATCTTACTTAAAATGATAATGATTCAACAAAACACGCTCCAAAAAAAAGTGGTTTTTTTCTTTTGTCTTTTTTTTCCCCCTTTTCATTGGGTGTGTTTGGTAGCCAACTCCAACTTTCCAAGAAAAACAAAAGAAAAATTATAAGAAACCAAAAAAGTTGGGGGTAAAAAAGGCTTGCCGACGTGTGACGTCTCAAGACAACGTGGACTACTCATTTTGCTTCGTTGGCCTCAATTTCGGAAAAATTTCAAGGTGGTCGCTTAAGGGCAATTCAGTCATTTTGACCTCGCCGTCCCTCTGTTTGGGTGCAGTGCTGAGATATTCCATGACGCATCTATTTTATTTCTATCCACAGGCAAATATCTAGATCATTTAAAATGTGTCGTCCGTCACGTGACTCTTTATGGATATATATTTTTTTGAAACTCTCTTATATTCTTTTTTTTTCAACTCTTATATTCATTTTATTTATTAAGAAAAACGCTTTAATTTCATTTTGCTTCTCTAATTAACTTCGGACTTCCAAATTTATTTCATTTCGTTGGTCCACCTATTTTCAAGTTCAGTCCATTTTAATCGTTTTTTTTAACGTTCGGTTCATTTTAAACATTTGAGAAATGAATAATATGGTTTTGGCCAAAGTGAGTATAAGCGCCTTCAACTAAGAGGTTAGAGGTTCAAATTCTCCACTCCAAATGTTGTTAAACTAAAAATAAAGAAAAGAATAATATGATTTTATATTAACGTGTTACAGTGAGCATACTTTGAACAACAATGTAGTTATATTTAAAATTTTAATACATGCTCTACTTAATAGTTGTCTCACATAATACTCATATTAACTTACATTTCTACATCGATTCGAAACTTCACAAGGATGTGTTCGAACCCTTCGTTGGGTCAAAATGACTTTAAAATGCTCAACTGGAGCTTATCGGGTGATTTCAGCATTTACCGAGACTTACCAGGGCATTATAATGCTTATTGGGAGTAAACTATGCAAATTGAAACTTATCAGGCCATAATAATTCTTACCGAGACATAACGAGCAAACACCGTGCCAACTGGAAACTCTCGAGTCCCACTAATGCTTCATGATGCATTCCAAGCATCGAGAAGTCAACTACCTTCGTTGCTCGCTCGAACACGCTTATCGAGGATCAATCCATGAGTTGTCTTTATATTCGAGATCTCTTGGACATGCACCCATCTGAAAACATATCGAGGCATGAATCCTTTTGTGTCCATGTCAAGTCATTTCTGCACACCGTGTCGAAGCTCATCCCTATGTCGCAACCTTCGACCCAAGGGAAGGGGTGCAATGTCGACATACCTGTGCTACTCGACACTGTCCTTGGAATCTCATTCCCAAAGGACGACTCCAAAGACACTCGTCTTGCAACTCATGCTCACACCATGACACATGCATGTGCCATGGGGTGGCTCACTTGGGCCATAAGGCCCAAGGGTGGTGGAGAGCCAACACCATGTCTCCCCCTATAATACATTCTAAAGCAATCTTGGTTTGGCACCCATGCACATCAAAGTGGCGAGAAGTCATACGCCAGTGTGGAGCACTCGTCTGGACTTCGATTGACACGAAATCTGGCGAGCTTACTCTTTCACTTATACGGACTTAACTTCAAAGCCGCTCATCAAAACTCACGATATAACCCCAACCAAGAGGTCAGAAGTTCGAATCCCTCATCCCACATATAGTAAAAAAAAAACTATCTTATATATGTAGCTTTAATATAAGCTTGCGGCAATGTTATAAAAAAAATATAACTTTGGTGCAATGCATTAAACAATCATTGACATGATAACAGTAAGAAAGAAAATACCAATTCAAGCATAATTCGATTGGGTAAGGTATATACTCTTGACCAAAAGGTCAAAAGTTCGAGTCCCCTCCATTTGTTATTGAACTCAAAAAATATATAATATTATTTAAAAGATTTACAAATTAAAACAAACACTTTAAAATAGTGTAAAGATTAAAATATAGAATAAAACTAAAACTTTATATATTAAAATGAGATTTAAACCTTTATATATCACATACCCACTCTAACAGAAAATGATTTAAATGTAATTGTGATCTTTTATACAAAAATTTTAAAAGTTTAGTAAATAAAATAAAAATGAGAGTTTAGAGGGGAAAAAATTGGATTTAAACCTTATTGTAATCTAAGAAAGAAAAGTCCAACCATCTAGTTAGTAAAAAGAATATACTTCTAGAGTTTTGAATCACTCCACCCTCATTTTTTTTTTCCAAGATTTTTGTCAAAAGAAGAAACTAGTTGGTTGAAAACACATAGACTTTTTTTTTTTTTAGTAGAATGATAAAGGAAAGTAAAGTGGAATAGTTCTTAGTTTATGGGTCCACATTAAAATTTAAAATCCAGAGTCAATCTACTAATTTTTCTCTTTCAAGTGGATAAAAAATATATAAATTTTCTCATTCACATGTGTTTGATGAGTCATTGAGTGAACTAGACATAATTAGAACATTTATTAACATCAAATTTTAGACGTAATTGATTGCATTTTATTTCCTATCAATTAAGTGAACGAGTCCTAATTAGAACATTTATTGCTATCAATTTTTAGATCCAATAATGAATTTTTATTTTCTATCTCAAGATTAATATCTTGTTAGATGAGGTTTGGAATTTACCCTTCCTTTATAAGCTAATAAAACCCTACAACCACATAACTTTGTACTTTGTAAATGTTCTTTTTATTTAAAAAAAAAAAAAAAAAAAAAAACGATTTGAGTTTAGTTACATCAATGTCTACCCTTATGAATAATAGATTCAAATTTCTTCCCTATATTTGTAATGTAATATTTTTATTAAAAATTCTTATTAAAAAACTAACGTCAATTTGAACATACATAAGACTATTTAGATAGAAAAATGCTAGATCTCTTTAGTAAGACAAATTCCTCATTTTTATACAATTAATTGTTAATATTTCTTTGTATACAAACATGTTAAATATATAAATTAATCATATTTATGGCTCATAACATTGATTTAACTGTGCTTTGTTTGAAAACAGTGAAAAGAATATGCAAATTCTAATAATGCATTTGTTAAAGAAATTCTTCTAGTTAGGTCTTTTTAAATCGCCTGGGTTGAAAAAACACCAAAGTCTCGACTTGATTTGAGCCTAAACTTTCAAACCCAGAAAATTCCATAAAACAAACATATTCCAACCATGTCATAATTACCATGAAAAGAAATTAATGACAAAAAGTAACGAGAAAAAAAAAACTATAGTTTATTACATTTGTACAATCTCTCGTGACCAACTAGCGTTTGGTCTAACTCAATAATAATAATAATAATAATAATAATAATAATAATAATAATAAAATTTAAAAAAAAAAGAAAAAAAAAAACTAGCTTTTTGTCCAGCTTCTCAAAAAAAGAAAAATAATATAAAAAAAATAAAGAAAAAAAGTAGCTTTTTTTCCCGCTTCTCAAAATAATAATAATAATAAATCATTGGTCCTATAAATATCAGGATGAATTAAAATAGATTAATATTCTTTATTTAAAGTATTTATGTTTGGGTTTATATATTTCATTTTGGTTACTAAATTTTCATATAAAAAATATACTTCTTTTTAACTTTGGTCTCTTAACATTTAGGAACTGTTTGAGGCGTGAGTTATAATAACCAGTGGAATACTCTGCAACCTAAACACAGACTATTATAACCCCAGATTAAACAACTATGCATTGTAAACAATATTATTTAATTCCACAGATTATTATAACTCATGTTATTATAACTCACTCAATGCCCCAAACAACCTCTTAGAGATTGTTTAGAGTGCTGAGTAGATTATAATAGTCTAGATTATAATAGTTGTTATAATCATTTGTAAAGTTATATAATATGTGTTTAGGATGTAGAATTATTTAGTATGTGTTATAATAGTTTGTGTTTAGAGTGCAGTACAGAATATTTCACAGACTATTATAACTCACATCTCAAATAGTCCTTTTAGACATAAAAAACTTTGTTTCCCTACCATTAGTTTTTCATTGTTCACTTAACTAGAATCTAAATTCACAAAACTCGGCGTCCAATCTACTACGTTGCATTTTTCAAACATTTTGTCTATGTATAGACATTAATTAATCAAGTAAAAAAATAGAAGATGTGTTTATATTAAGTTTTTATTAGACAATTTACAAAAATTATAATAAAATTACTAAAATGATTTCCTTGTGCAAGATTCAAAGTTTGAAAAAGGAAAAATACTTTAAGGGTGTGTTTGGGGCATGGATTTGGATTTCAAATCCGAAACCATGTTTGATCCAAGGTGTTCAAAACCATTGGTTTTGAAACACTATCCCATGGGTTACTACAGTGCAACCTCATGGGTTTGTGCCATGTTTTCCTTTTACATTTATGGCGACCACTTCGACAACAACTCCGATGAAAACTCCGACAACCACCTGACGACCGTCGACGATGACAACTTCGACGACCCTTCCGACGACCACTTTGGCAACAACTCCGGTGAAAACTCCAGTGACCACCCGACGACCGCAGACAATGAAAACTCCGACAATCACACCGACAACAACTCCGGCGACCACTTTAAGAGCAACTCCTGTGAAAACTCCGACAACCACCACCTGACGACGGTCAACGATGACAACTCCGACAACCCTTCCGGCGACCACTTTGACAACAACTCCAGTGAAAACTCTAGTGACCACCCGACGACCACTGACAATGCCAACTCTGACGACCACACCGACAACAACTCCGATGAAAACTCTAACGAACGCCAACAATGACAACTCCGACGACCGCCGACGATGACAACTCCAGCAACCACTTCGACAACAACTCCGATGAAAATTTCGACAACCACCTGACGACCGCCAAAAATGACAACTCCAACGACCACACCGGCAACCCTTTCGACGACCACTTTGACAACAACTCCTCTAAAAACTTCGGCAACCACCCGACGATCGCCGATGATGACAACTCCGACGACCACACCGACGACCCGACCACCACTAATGACTACCTCCAATGATCACCCGATGACAACTTCGGAGACTAGTCTGACGACCACCTCTGCGACCCGACTACCCCATTGACCCAACCACCCCAACAACTTGACTTGCTCGCAACCACCGTGATAGGACATATAAAGTTTTATTTAATCACACTTAATTCTTGTTAGTTGGATAGTTTTTATGTGTTTTCATGTTTATTTTGTAGGGACTCGAACAAAAGGCATGTTTGGAGACTCTATGTCGAATAACGATTCAAACGAGCCAAACCGGAGGCCATTCAGACACTTGAGCAAAAAGTTAGAGCAAAATTACTAAATCTATCCAGAGAGCAGCGTCTCAACACCGCTCAACGCCAGTAGCATCTCAACGCCATGCTCGACGCCGCTCAACGCTAAGATTCTGTCTTTACTCAACGCCGCTCGATGCTGCGGTTTGGCTTGCTCAATGCCAGTAACGTCTCGACGCCATGCTCAACGCCACACGAACAAGCGATTTTTCTTTCCTTATTTGCTAAAGCAGCGTCTCAACGCACTCTTGGCGTCTCGATTCTGCCCCAACCTTATTTATAGCACTTTTTCACTCTAGGGTTGGGACTTTTGCCTCATTTTCTTAGACTTTTAGAGAGAGCTTTTGAGAGCTTTTCTCCTTCTATTTTTACACTTTTATTGGGGCAAATCGAACCATGTTTAACGGGAGATATACTATCACGATGCTTGGCTAAACTCCACGTTTTCCAGTTCAGAGGTCGGCTGTAACCAATTGCAATGTTGTGAGGCTTGAACCTTAACTTAGTTTTCTTTCAATTGCAAGTATTCTTTAATTCCCGTGTTAATTTTATAAGTATGTATTTTGATTAAATTGACGCCTTAATCACTCTACATATTTTATTGCTAATCATGATCATGATCCGTAATTGTCATGTTGAATGAACCGGTAGCATTAGGATTATCACATGTGTATGTTTTGTGGGTTTCCATATTGCATGGCTTGCATGTTTAATTCTAGGAATTAAAAAAGCTTCTTAATTAGGTGAAATTTGTTTTACCTGATTAGTTGTCTTGGTCGTTCCAAGGTTCGTAATGCCTTTATCTAAATAATTTAGAGCGATTTCGTCAAAATTGTTTAGGTAATTAGCGTTAACTTGACGTTCGTTAGAGTTAATGAATTTAGGAAATTTGTTACTTTTGGGGTTTCTTGATAAGTTGACTAAGTGTTTGTATGATTAAGTTAAACGTTTTGTGTGCCTATGATTAATTTTGCAATTGGATAAAATCGTGCCTTTGAATTGGAACATGGTAAGATTTGACCTATCTTTATTTTTATCTTATGTTTTATTTTATTTAGAAAAACACAAAATCCCCCCTTTTATTTGTTTTCTCCTTTGCAAATTTAATTTGAGAAATTGATATTTGGTTCCCTGAGATCGACCCGGTCCACTCAATGCTACAAGTAGCTTAGGATCGCTTTATAAATTGTAATTTGACGAGCCCTCGACAAGCTCGCTTCACACCGCTAATGAGTTTCAAAATATTGTGTAAAATAGAGTTTCTAATATCTTAATTTCTGAAATAGAATTAGAATTCTATAACTCATTTATCCTTGCAATAGGTTTCAAAATACAATGCAAAAGTTTTTTTAGATTCCCTAATTTCTTAAATACACCTCAAATATTTTAAATTCTAAAATAGAGTTCCAAAAATAGGTTTCTGAATACTTTGTAAAATAAAGTTTTAAATTCCATAATTTTGTAGATAGATTTCTAATTTTTTTAATTTCTAAAATAGGGTTTAAAAAATAGGTTTCTGAATACTTTGTAAAATAGAGTTTTAGATTCTCTAATTTCTTAAATAGCCTTTCAATTTTTTAATTTCTAAAATAGAGTTCCAAAAATAGTTTTTTTGAGTACTTTGTGAAATAGAGTTTTAAATTTCTTAATTTCTTAAATAGATTTCTATTTTTTTTAATTTTTAAAATAGAGTTCCCAAAATAAGTTTTTGAATATTTTATGAAATAGAGTTTTAAATTCTCTAATTTCTTAAATAGACTTCTTATTTTTTAATTTAAAAAATAGAGTTCCAATTTTGTAACCAATTCATGCTATACGATGGCTTCTACAATTCAAAAAAACATCCACTAAAAAAAAAAGAACAAAACAGCTAAAGAAAACAAAAAAAGGAAAAAAAAACTTGCACAAACCCAGGATTCAGAACACTGTACCCCAAACACAGTTTTCTGATTCCCAGGCTTCAGAAACCCTAGAACAAACCCCCCAGGCTTCTGATTCAGAACCTGTGCCCCAAACAGCCCCAAAACGTTTAAAGACTAAAATAAAATAAGTACGAAAGTTCATAATTTAAAAAAAAAAGACCTAAATTCATATCCGTATAGATTGATGATATTTTCAATATTTTCATAATATTTTAAAAAACCATTTAGTGCTTTCTTATATTTAGAGTATTAAATTTTCATCGACATTTTCACATTTTCATATAAGAAGTGAATCAACATTTCAACTATATCATAAAAATATAATGAAATATGAAAAGACACTAACACAAACGTGAATATAAATATTAATAATAAAAAGTTTTAATTTATTTTAAAAAGTGAAATGTTTAATTATTTATTAATTTAGATATTGTTTATTAATTTGTATATGTATGTATGTATATATATATTTTTTTTTAAATATCCATGAACATTGACATTTTAACAATATTTTAATCGATTTTTCTATAAAATTGAGATTTCAATATTTTCGTCAGCATCGATATTTAAAACTTTGCTTAGTTATATAAAAGTCGAATCCTTCCATTTATAAAAATATCGAGGTTTGGATAGGAGTTTGTGGAAAGGCATATAGTAGTCATGTATGATGTATGCATGAAATAATAAGAATGACTTGGGCAGACGGCCACTCTGATGAATTCTCTCCATATATTATAACACAGCTCTTGAATGTTGACGAGATGATAGGTTAAGCAAATGGAAGGCTACCAAATAATGCTACAAAATTAATTGAACCCACATATTCATTACTCGACATTGACGTGATAATTGAAAAAAATGTATGCCTTTCTTTTTTTAAAAAAATAATAATAATGTAGCATTACAAATATGAATTAAGAATCAGAATTTACGATACCCCATTTGATAATCATTTAGTTTTTAAAATGAGATTTTTTTTCCTCATGATTTCTTTACAAGGGTTTCATTTTTATTAAAAAAAACATTTGAATTTTAGTCAAATTCTAAAAATAGAAATAGGTTTTTAAAAACTACTGCATTTTAGGTTTCGTTTGATAACCATGACCCCTTTTGATAACCATTTGGTTTAATTTTTTATTTTTTATTTTTAAAAATTAAGCCTATAAATACTCCTTCTATCTATGAGTTTCCTTGTTTTATCATCTACGTTTGACATGTGTTTTCGAAAACCAAGTCAAGTTTTGAAACTTAAAAAAATATATTTTTCAAAAAGTAGTTTTTGTTTTTAGAATTTAGCTAAGAATTCAAATGTTTTCTTAAGAAATATGAAATTCATTGTAGAGAAATGATAAGAAAACAAGCACAATTTTCAAAAACCAAATAGTTATCAAATAGAACCTTAGCTTTTAATTTTAAGTTTTTGAAAAATGTACTTATTTTCTCATCATTTCTCTACAACATGTTTCACTTTCTTAAAAAACATTTGAATTCTTAGCAAAATTCCAAAAATAAAAACTAGTTTTTTTTTTAGTTTTCAAAACTTGGTTTGGTTTTTGAAGACATATGTGAAAAAGTAGATAACAAAACAAGAAAATCCATGTGGAAGTAGTATTCATAAACTTAATTTTCAAAAGCCAAAAGCTAAAAACCAAATAATTATCAACAAGGTCTTAGTTTCTAAAACTTGGCTTGAATTTTGAAAATATTTATAAAATGTAGATAACAAAAGAAGAAAACTCATAAATAAAAGTAGTGTTAATAAGCTTAATTTTCAAAACCTACAAATAAAAAATCAACTAGTTATCAAACCGACTCTAAACTTTCAATCTATAGATCTTTTGATCGTTTTTTTTAATTACAATTCAAGTGGAATTGTGGAGGGAGATTTTGAACACAGGGCAATGATATCTTGACTAATAAAATTATACTAATTAGATGGGTAAACATGTGTATATGAGTTCGAATCTTACTTGGGATAAATAATTCTAGATATTTTTCTTAATAAGCGGCTAATAATTGACTCGATTTTAGAGATTTTTCTTCTATAATTCAATGGCTAGAAAAGTTGATATATTGAATATTTCTTTGGGTTTTTTTAAAAGAGTTGGTGATTGAATTTTAACAAAACATGTTGTTATCAACCAAAAGTTTAGAAAAAGTATTTAGGCTATTAAATTTAAAGAAGAGAAGGGAGAGAGCACCAAAGACAACTAGGATTTACATTGTATATAGAATTGCATCATGAAATATAAACTTAAGAGATCTATTTTTATACTAATGAGAACAATAAGCAAAAGACTAATATATCCTTACAAAATAAATCCAAATCAAATAAAACCTAACTCTAATCTAACATCCCCTCTCAAACTCACAATACTTTGTGAGTTAGTTAAATGATGTCGATGCAAAATTCTAACTGTCAATATCAATGCTGCGAATTCTAACTGCTAGATATGATTGCCAAATACCAATACCATTTCAAATTCCAAATATCGATCCATGCAAATTCCAAAGCCAAATTTTCATGGACCTTCATCATCTTCTTCATCCTCCATATCCGACAGCAAATTCCAATTTCTAGTGAACTTTTCTTAAACCACATACAGAGGAACAACCCACCTAAATCAAATACCTAATCGACAGTGGACAACGCCTACAATTCCAAACATCAACACGGACGGAAAGTAGACACAATGCCCACAACTGACACGACACACTCTAATAACGACAATAACCTTGCTTTGATACCATGATCCCTTTAAGAAAGAATACGGAATAGAGTACTAAAGACTGCTAGAGTTTACATTGTATATAGAATTGCATAATAATAAGATACAAACCTAAGAAATCTATTTAATGAGAACAATAAACAAAAGATTAATCTTTACAAAATAAACCCAAATCAAATAAAACCTAACCTAATCCAACATAGACATTTACCAAATTAATTAGATATATAATTAATCATCTTTAAATGATAAATTATAGGGTTTTTTTTTTTACCGAGTACTAAGTTGAATGAACAAATTTAACCTCGAAGTCTTAAATTTCATTGAAATTGAACTTTTAAGTTTAAAAATTGGTGAAATCGATAGTTTATTGTTAGTTGAGTTTTTTTTTTTTTTAAATGTGGCTAGCCATAGATATTTTTGCGGCTAGACGAGTCCATTTTTATGAGACATCGTCGGAGGATTTTAATTAGTTGAGTTTGGATATTTTGGTATTTATTTTTTAAAAACCATCTTGATTGGGTTTGGATATTCTCAAGGTTGTGTCAGCCTATTTTAATTATTGGTTTCTTGATGGTTGAGTTTTGTATGATTTATTGATTGATTTAGAGACAGATGTCAAATTTTTATTTTAAGAAGATACTAGAATTGAAAGTTTCGTGTTGTATATTGCAAATTAAAATTTTACTATCTCCTTACAATTACAATCAAATTTAAAAATTCTCTATAAACTAGTCAATAAATTGAAGGGATGATATTAAAAGTTTCATGTTAAAATTGGTTTTGATCAAATACAAGGGTACAAATTATTATTTTCAATAGCTATGCTCATGTTAATTTTGGTAGCGGATATTTACCTTAATTTGTTGAGTTATGCAATATGTGTAATCACTTTTATAATTTTTTTAAACTAGCAAATTGGGTTGAATTAACTCAATTTTAGAGATTTTTTTTCTTCTATAATTCAATGGCTAGAAAAGTTTACCTTTGCAAAATAAGATGAAAAAAATATTATTTTCCCCTAAATAATATATTTACAATCAAATTAAACTACATAAATTAATATCTCTTATAATTGAGAATTTTAAATGAATTAAGAATAGGATTGAAAATTTTAAAAATAAAATAAAAACTAAATTGTGAATGACCCAGAAGACTATTAATAAATCCATTGTCAAAAAGTTGAATTACATTTTTTTATCCTTTTTTTCCCCCGAGTTTTTTTTCCCCCTCTTATGGGACGAAAAAAAGTAAAGTCATTAACGTGCAAATTTTCAATTGGGGAAAATTATTTCTAACCTAACCCAATTTGGAAGAGAATTACGAAATATAAATAATTTTTAAAATTTTCAAAAACGACAAACAAAAAATAAAGAGAAAAGAAAAAATCTATTTTTTTTGTTTTTTTTTTGGTAACGTTTCCCTTATTTAGTGATCAAAATCAAATTAGTTTCCAATTTCCCCAAATAGGAAATTTGGAAATCTCTTTCTAGAATGTAAAACTGTGTTGGCCATTTTTTTAAAAAGACATACATTTATAGAGACGGCGGTTTGGAATTTAAACAAACAATTTTTTGTTTTCTTTTTTTTTTTTAGGGAGAAAACAAACAATTAACTGGGAAAACGTGGGCTTAATTCTTCTTTTGTCATAAAAAATAATAATAAAAAAAATAAATCTGATCATCATCACTGTAAATAAAAAGAAAAAAAGATCCAACAATCCAGATTCGTCTTCTGAACTGGCCGCCGTACGATCCGCCGCAGCAGATCTGTACCAACCGATATTTCACCTACTACCTCTTTCCTCCCTCCTTCGCTCTTTACCTTATTTTCTCTGTTCATTTATGAAAATGTTAATTTATCAAAAATAATTCTCGACTATCGGATTGATTTTAATTATATCTCTAAACTTTAAAAAATTTTATTTTAACCTTTAAACTTTGAATTTTGTTTCAAAATAACCTGTGAAGGCTTTTTCCATTAAATTTATAGACGAAAAATGACATATTTGCATATATTTTGATTTTTTTTTCAATGTATATGTTCAAAAGCCTTCAAGGGTATTTTTGAAACGAATATCAAAGTTCAAAGGTTAAAATGAAATTTTTTAAAATTTGGGGTATAATTGAAACCAACATCATGGTTCAAGGGTATTTTTGATAATTTAACCTTTATCAAAAATTAATTGAGGGGACCACGATAATCTAGTTATTACATAGTAATAATTGTTAGATGCATGTTTAAAATTTATACATTTTTTAAAGGGGAAAATATATTATTCTTGTTGTTTACAATGTAAATTTTGATTCATAAATAATTCTTTTAATGTAATTGAATCATTCTTAAATGATTTTGATGTGACTAACGATGAATGAGAGTAGCATATTAACTTGAGCATAGTAATAATGATATTTACTTTTTTTGAAGTTTTTTTTTTAGTAATGTTTGGGAGACAGGGGGAAATCGAACATTTGACTCTCAATCGAGACTACATGCCCCTAATAACCATTGGATACAAATTCGAAATGTTTTTGCAATTTCTCTCTTATATATCCGACAGTATAAAATCGCCAACCACATCGTAGCGCCCTCCTCTAATAATTTCTTTACTTCACATATTGTAGAACTCAAAAACAAAAAAGTATAGATACTACTCACATTTATTATTAGTCATATCAACGTTAATTTAAAATAACATAGATAGAATCAAGCAACATTAATTAATTATTTGTGAAGCAAACTTGATAACGTGTAAGAGAGGGTTCGAGAAATTTTCTTATTGCACTTTCAGAAAAGAAAAGAAAAGAAAAATAAGTTTCCAAATTCTCTCTCATGGAGGAAAAATCAAGGTTAAAATATCATTTTGGTCTCTGTACTTTGAGCTTTATTTCATTTTAGTTTCTGTACTTTCAAATGTCCAATTTTAGTCTTTATACTTTCAATAAAACTTAAAATTTATCCCTACTATTAGTTTATGGTTATTTTTTCTTAAAACAAGTTAGTCTTTATTAGCTTTTTCTCTATAAATTTTGGAAGTATGTTTACCTGATATATTTTCTTGCATTAAAATTATTATTATTACTTAACCAATTTTGATAAAAAATAAATTTAAACTTGTCATAAAGATCAATTTTAAACTTTATTGAAAGTACATAGACTAAATTTAGACATTTAAAAGTATATTAATCAAAATAAACCAAAACTCAATGTACATAGACCAAAATAGTATTTTAACCAAAATTCAACAACCCTTCCAATAATCTCTCCTTATTTATATGCTTCACCCTTTGCCATCTTCCTCAAACTCGTCCTCCATTTCTGCAATAAATTCTCTCTCTCTCTTTCAGATCTCTGTTTTTCTCTCTGTTTCTGATGGGTAGCGTTGAAGGAGAAAGAACAGCAACAGGATTTGCAGCAAGAGACCCATCTGGTTTCCTCTCTCCATACACTTACCAACTCAGGTCCGCCATAGAACAGACCTCAAATTAAAATTTAAAAAAAACCTCTGTTTCTTCTTCTTCTTCTTCTTCTTCTTCTTCTACAAAGTTTAAAAATTGTCGTTGATCTGCAGAGAAACAGGGCCAGAGGATGTTCACATAAGAATCATATGCTGTGGACTCTGCCACACCGACGTTCACAACATCAAAAACGACCTCGGAATGTCCAATTACCCCATGGTTCCAGGGTAATTTCAATTACTCTGTTTTTGCACTGTTTTTTTTTTTTTTTTTTGAGCTTAATGGGTTTAACAATGGGTGTTTTGAAGGCATGAAGTTGTTGGTGAAGTGATGGAAGTTGGGAAGAATGTGAAGAGATTTAGAGTGAAGGATGTGGTGGGAGTTGGATGCATCGTTGGATCTTGTAAAAGCTGCGAACGATGTGAGACTGATAGAGAGCAGTATTGCAATAACAGAATTTGGACTAATAATGATGTTTACTCCGACGGCCGCCCAACTCAAGGCGGCTTCGCCACCGCCATGGTCGTCGACCAGAAGTAAGTCGTCATGGCTGTCGTCAAGTTTTAACTTTGAAGGCTTTACTTTTGACTATGCAACCTACCATGTTAAATCATATCCCTTGAACCAAAAAGTTTAAACCGTTCCACTCCAACCATTTCGTTTTTTGTTTTCTATTGCTTCTTCGTCATTTCTTTGGTTTGATTTTCACTTTTTTTAAGCTATAATTTAAGAAGAAAATCTTTAAACTTGTTCGTTTATAAAATTTTAGTTTTTAAAAAATTAGATAACAAAACAAAAATACATATAAGTGAGAGCAGCGTTCATAGGAAACAAAAAACGACGTTCATTGGTGTGTACCAACCAAGTAAGATTTGTTCATGAGCTTAATAGGAAAAGCCTAAATTAAAATTTACAAAAGAAATAGATTTTTTTTTTTTATTTATAAGAGTTTTATCACTAAAATTTAATCTTTGATTGGAGTTAATACTAAACATCCTCATGTTAAATCATCATTAACTCAAAAATATAAACAACTAGATTAAGGTAAATTTAATCTATTATTATAATTCAAATATAGGACCTTCAAATTTGAGTTATAGAAAGTATTGTTAAAAGTTAGATCAGTATTAAACTCAAAAGGTTTACTGTGAATTTATGTAGGTTTGTGGTGAAAGTACCAGAAGGCATGGCACCGGAGCAGGCGGCGGCGGTGCTATGCGCCGGCGTGACGGTGTACAGCCCACTGAACCACTTCGGGCTGAAGAAAAGTGGGTTGAGAGGAGGGATCTTAGGCCTCGGCGGCGTTGGGCACATGGGAGTGAAGCTGGCAAAGGCATTGGGCCACCATGTCACAGTCATAAGCTCCTCCAACAAGAAGAGAGAAGAAGCTCTGGACCATCTCGGCGCCGACGACTACCTTGTCAGCTCCGACAAGGATCGGATGCAACAGGCCGTCGACTCCCTCGATTACGTCATCGACACCGTGCCGGCCCATCACCCTCTCGAGCCTTATCTTTCGCTGCTGAAGCTCGATGGCAAGTTGATCATGTTGGGTGTTGTTAATAACCCTCTGCAGTTCGTCTCTCCCATGGTCATTCTTGGTGAGTTTCTTGCTCATTGAATCGCTGCTAAACTCGATAGGTTGCGATAAATTTAATATTTGATTTTTATTTTTTAACATCTTTCTAGTTCATGAATTTTAAAACTAGAATTAATTTCTAACAGTGGTTATCAATATTAATTAAAATGAGAGTAACTATTGTAGAACATGACTTTTAGCTCTGATACCATGTTGATAATACTTTCGGCCTTCTACTCTGGGACGAGTAATTTCTAGCTATTAGGCATGTGACTCAATGCAATTTGATGGATATAGTATATATTAAGTTTTTAAAATCTTGATCAAGACATTAGCCCAATACCAAAATTGGTGCCAATAGTTTTTTTAATAAGTTCACCTCACGCCTATGTGTGAAATAGGTATGGGGCCACGTGTCTTGATAGCAAAAGCTTTTTTTTAATAAGTTGATTGCAAATGTGTCAAATGGAGAGATTGAGCCATGTGTATTTCTAGTTGTTGAGGCACAATGGGAGTAAGTTTAGGTTGATAGGTTAAATTTAATCTTTTATTCATATTTTCAACACTCTTCTTTGCTTAGAAGCTAGAATATTAGCAGAAACTCCATAAACGATTCTCGATATTAATTGAATAGAAAATAACATTAAAAAGACACATCTTCTGATACCATATTAAATCCACCACGAAATGTAAAAGTTTAAATTGATAAGTTACGACAAATTTAATCTTTTATTCATATTCTTAACACGTCCTCTACTTAACAGGAAGAAAGATGATCACGGGGAGCTTCATAGGGAGTATGAAGGAGACACAAGAGATTTTGGACTTCTTCAAAGAAAAGGAAATGAGTTCAATGGTGGAAGTGGTGAAGATGGATTACATAAACAAAGCCATTGAAAGGTTGGAGAAGAATGATGTTAGATACAGGTTCGTTGTGGATGTTGAAGGAAGCAAGTTTTAAAGAGTATTAAGTGTTAAACGTGTGAAAGAAAGAGCCCAAGTGGAGGCCATGGCCAAAATTTGGATGTATGTTTTTGCTTTTTGTCCTCGAGCCAAGCGACTAATACTTATCTCTACTTTTTATGAAAATTATAGAAAATTGAGCTCTATTTGTGTATGAATTTGATGTGGGAAAGTTTAAATCTATATTGTTGAAAAAGAACGTGTTCTTTAAATTTTGAAGCTATGAATCTACCCTTTTTTTTTCAGCTAACTTTTGAGGCTATTGGTTCTCAATCTTGGATCGATGAATATAAAAAAGAAACGGGAAAAAATAATTATATCGCATTAAAGTCAAAAAGCGACAAAGATCAAAATGATAGTGTTTTTCTTTCCCATTTCTTTTGAGAAAGAAAAGAATAATAAAAAACATAACATCCCTATTTAATTGTAGGAGAATCTAAAACTAAAAATTAGGGTCTCATTTGATAATCATTTTGTTACTTTTTTTTTAGTTTTCAAAATTTGATTTGGTTTTTTAAAACATTTTCAAAAAAATTGGTAATAAAATAAGTAAATTATATGCGAAAGTAGTGTTTATTGACTTAATTTTCAAAAACAGACAAAAAAAACAAAATGATTTTCAAATGAAACCTAGATATAACTAGCTACATAATTGAAAATTCCATTAATTTAAGAAATATGGTAGAAGAGTATGGATTTAGAAAGATCTTCGACTGTCTTGAAGATTAATATGTCTAGTTTTGGAGATTATATTCTTCTCATGCTCAATAGTTTGCCCCATCAACCAAAATTATCCTTTAATTTTCGACATGAAGAGTAGGGATTAGTCGTTTGCTAAATGCAACATTATTTGCCTAGAGTATGGAAACAAATAAGTGTTTATAAGCAAGGAGGAGATCTTGAACTTTGTGCCACAAAACAAGAGGACTTGGCGCTACAAACACCTTCCCAATTTGTGAAGGAATAGGAAATGCACAATTTTTTTGCTTATACAAGGGGTGTCCAACAAACATTTTAAGCATCCTAAATTTCTTTTCCACAGCCTGATGAACACACAATAAAATCCCAACTCAATTTCCTATACCAAATTGTTAATTAATGAACACTTTACAAAATGTCATCCATTTTGATACTAATCTTGGAAAATTTGAAGGTTTTGGAAGAAGAAAAGACTCAATCTATATATGCAGTCCTCTCAACTTACCTCAAAGGGAAAGGAACAAAGATGTCCACAGAACCTAATTTTATCCTCTTACAACTCTGAGCATGAACGATTGTCTTGGAGAATTTATATATGTTGTGGACTTCGTCATACGAAGTTTAATGCAATATCGTCTCGAGGATCTTCTCTACACTTTTCTCTTTTTATGGATTCCTTTGGATGTTGCTTTGAAGAGAACGTAATCTCTATTTAACATCCAAGAGTATGATTTCGTTCTCATCGATCTTAGTTTTCATTTTTGGTCCCTTTGACCATACCAAGGACCCATTGGTATTATTGCATTAACCTCATGCATTTGGAAGCTCAAGCGTTAGCCTAGGATAAACTTCTATAGTAATATAGTTCATATCAGAAAAGCAAAATTTTATGCATAAGATTTTGCTTAGCTTAATAATTGTTGAGAGTGTAGCTATTATTATTGCAAAATTGTGTTGAAGTGAATAGGCTACTAGTAAGGTAAAATGTACAACATAAAAGTGTTGATAGGGACAATTACTATACATTTATGAATTTAAGGATAATTAGGAGAGACATAAGAAGTAAGATTGAAGGAAAAGATGCAAAATATTTTCAATATTATATTTTCATGCTACCATCATTTATATTGACATCTGATAAATAATTGAAACTAATATGTGTACTTAATAAAATAGTAACTCAAGTGGTCATAGACAAATATGAATGACAGTAGTTGGTACTTAAATTCAGTCATATTATGATAATTAAAAGTGATGTGGTACTCATAAAATAGTAACTTAAATGGTAATATGGCAGAATACAAATAGTAGCAGTTGGTCAATAATATCATGAATAATTAAAAGTAAAATGAAATTCAATAAAATAGTAAGCCAAGTGATCGTATGACAGAGTATGAATGACGAAAGTTGATACTAGCATAGTATTGTACCAACTCAATTGATTGGGTCAACTTCTTCATACCCTTATACTATCTCAGAATTTGATATCAAATACTCAAACAAAATTAACATCTTTTTGAAAAAAAAAAAAAAAAACAAGAAGAATGTTCAATTACTAGGTTAAAATATGTACTCTTAAATATCTTTAATCAATTTTTAATCATAAAATCATTTTTAAAAATAAATAAAGAGGGGAGTCGAGGTTAATATTTCCAATCTCATTGTCATCCCTACTAAGAATCAAAATAATGATAAACCAAATCTAACAAAATAACGGATTCTTTTACTATTCCTTGCACTTGTGATTTTAAAAATAAGGAGCTTACCTGAGCATAGGTCAATTGATTAAAGTATATATCATCGATTAAGAGATTAGATATTCAAATTGAAGATAATTATAAGACATTATTGTATTCCATTGAAAATTTATGTTGGTTCCTGATTGTCATTTGCACTTCATAAGACACCATTTTCCAGCATCGATCAAAGATGGCAAAGGGGGAAGACATCAGTTTCTTGTCAACTGGAAAGCAGTTGAGAGACCTTTAGCGAGAGATCTAAATAAATGGTCTCTGCACATTAACAAACACATCTACACATACATATTCAGAAAGCCTGATGGAATTAAACTTCTTTTCAAGTGCTTGTGTAAATTGCAAACAAAATGTGTATCAGGTAAAAATCATTGCACCCAACAGATCTATTTCATAAAAAATTCAGCCGTGTCGACTCACTTGCAGCCGTGATGCACAAGATACCAAGATCCTACCCTACAATTCCTGATATCGCTCATGAATGGCCTGAAAAATTAGCAACTGAGGCTGTAACGACCCGGACTTCCTCATTTCTTTCAAGATGCAAGTGAAAAATAAATGCAGTCATTAGTGACTTGTGTCGATGAAATCTTTGATCTATCAATCCTGCCTCAAGGTAAGCTGTAGCCGAATCCATAATTCGGGATTATAAGTTCTGACTAAAGTACATATTCATGAAATATCTTGAAGGGTTGAAGCCAATCAAGATAACTGCAGGCAGAAAAAGAAAATGAAATTTACTTTCAGCACAAGAGCTCAGAAACAGGGAGTTCAACGTTTCATTATGACTTACAGATTGGAGTAAGGACAAAGACCACACCAATTGGGTAGAGGAAGAAAGTAGTTTTCTCCAAAAATGGCAGTACTGCATTAGGGCACACGGTCAATAATTTTATGGAAGCAATCTTGCGGCTAATGGGAAAACTAGGAAGTGACAGAAACTCAAATATCACAATGATCTCATTCATGAATTATTTTATTAGAACACAAATTTAGACCCCGTTTGATAACCCTTTGGTTTTTGGTTTTTGGTTTTTAAAAATTAAACTTATAAATAATACTTCCACCCATGAGTTCCTTTGTTTTGTTATCTACCTTCTAAAAATGTTTTCAAAATCCAAACCAAGTTTTGAAAACTAAAAAGGAGTAGTTTTTAGAAACTTGTTTTGTTTTTGGAATTTGGCTAAGAATTCAAATGTTTTTTTTAAGAGAAGTGAAAACCATGGTAAAAAAAGGGTAAAGAAACAAGCACAATTTTCAAAAACAGAAAACTAAAAACAAAATCATTACCAAACGGAGCCTTAGTTATTCATTTCCTTCTCTAATGTGTCATTGCTTAATCTCCTCCAGTAATACCTAATATCATTAGGTTGTCTCATACCAACACTGATTAATTTGGAACATATAAATTGATATAGAACAAGACTTTCAACTGTGTCCATTATGGACTACGAAGAGCTAGAAGTTGGGAACATGCACTTCCTCTCTCCTCCACCAACTGCAGACTTCAGTTTTAACCAACACTATTTCATCTCATTCACTTGCCATCCGTCGAATTAAATTTAAAATCATTCCTAATTTCACTAACACCACCCCACCAACACCCCCCCCCCCCCCCCCAACAATTCAACCATGCCCTCAACTGATTATTACTGAATGAGAAACCAAAGGGAAGTTTTGACAGAAGACAGAAAACTCAAGGAGAAGCAGAGGAGAGAATAATTCCTTCGTAGAGTATTCAATTGTGAAGTTGATCAAAATTACACACAAAGAGAGATTTCCTCACTATTTAACTAGAGACACACCTTAAGGAGTAATAAATGTGAGAAGACTTAGAAACAGAATTAGGTAAGGAAAAGGTCAATCAATAACCTAACCTTCCCATTAATAAAATAAGACCAACAAGAAACCCAAACAATAAAAGAAGTACATCAGTACAAGCAGGTAACAGTTAAGATACTTCCACAGCCCCCCTCAAACGAGGCGACAAGCAGACTTGAAGACCGAGTTTGTCACCAAGCGCCAAGAACGGTTTGTGGAGATAACGGTTTGGTCAAACAATCAACTCCCTGATCCTGAGAGCGAACATGGCGAAGGTCAAGTTGATTCGCAAGAAATTGGTACCGAATGAAGTAAGCATCGATCTCGATATGCTTAGTCCGAGTGTGGAAAATCGGATTTCGGGCAAGAGCAGTGGCGGAAATGTTATCACACCAGACAACAAGAGGAGCTGAAAGAGAGACATGAAGATCAGCAAGGACCGAATCCACACGATTTCACAAGCCACATGGGAGAGAGCACGAAATTCGGACTCGGTGCTTGAACGAGCGACCACAACTTGTTTTTTTGACGACCATGAGATTAAGGAGGAGCCCAAAAACACACAATAGCCACTCACGGATTTCCGATCATCATGAGAGGAAGCCCAATCAGCATCTGAAAAACCAGTAAGGGAGAGATGAGTGGTAGGGGATAGAAGAAGGCCCAAATGCAAGGTGCCCTAGAGATATCGAAGGACTCGTTTTAAAGCACATCAGTGAGGTAGGTGAGGGGCATGATTGTATTGGTTGAGTTTGTTCACAGCAAAGGCTATATCAGGTCGTGTATGTTAAAGGTACTAGAGAGAGCCAATGGTACTGCGATACAAGTGAGGATCATTCAACGAATCACCATCAAATTGTGACAATTGAGTGCCAGCAATCATGGGAGAAGGAGCGCTGGTTTTAAGTGCCTGAGATTCAGCTTGGTAAGAAGATCTTTAATATAGGTGGACTGCGAGAGAACGAGGCCATCAGCCAAGTGATGAGCTTGAATGCCTAGAAAATAATGAAGCAAGCCTAGATCTTTGATGGCAAAAACAGATTGCAGCTGATGTAGAATAGTACCAAGGAGGGAGGGAGATGAACCGGTCAGGAGCAAGTCATCAACATAGATAAGTAAGAATGCAGTGCCCTTACCTGAGTGAAATATGAAAGTGAGCTATTAGCCTTGGACTGAGTGAACTCCCACTGTAACAAGTAGGATTTAAGTTCTTCATACCAGGCACGGGGAGCCTGCTTAAGCCCATAGAGCGCCTTGTGAAGCTTGCAAACATAATGGGGAGAGATTGAATCAACATAGCCAAGAGGATGTGTGGTATAGACTTCGTCCTTGAGAGTGCCATGTAAAAAAGCATTACTGACATCAAGTTGCCGAATTTTCCATTTCCATGTGAGAGCAAAGGTGAGGACTAATCGAATAGAGGAGGGCTTGATGACCAGGCTATTGGCCTCACCATAGTCGATTCCCAGTGTTTGAAGATACCCTTTGGCCACGAGTCTAGCCTTGTAGTGTTGAATCAGGCCAAACTAATCACACTTGATTTTATACACCCACTTGGTGCCAACAAGTTGTTGAGAGGGGTGTGGTTGGACTAAAGTCCAGGCGTTGTTATGCTTCAAAGCTTAAATTTCAGTATCCATGGCCTATTGCCAACCTGAAGAAGTGATAGCATCACGAAAATGAACTGGTTCTATCTCACGCTAGTCCAGCAGGAGCAAGTTGAGTGAGACAGCCAAAAAATTGGCGAGGCTTGTGAATACCAGACTTAGCACGAATGGTCATAGAGTGTTGGTTAAGAGGGGTGGTGAGTGTTAGAGGTGTTGGGGGAGATAAAGGAGCTGAAACAGGAGAGGAAGATGGAGAGAGAGTTGGAGAAGTAACTGATGATTGGGAGGGAGACAGAGAGGTAGGTGGTGAAGGAGTAAAGTTGGGATGAGGAGAAACATAAGGCAATAAAAAAGGTAAGTTGGATGGTGTTGGTGGAGAGGACAAAGTGGAAGTGACTGGTGGTATAAGTGGCAGCCAGGTGAAAATAGATTCTGAGGTCGAGGAGGGCGCATTAGACTTGGGGGGAAAAATCTGAGGGAAGGGAAATTCGTTTTCATTGAATTGGACATGTTTGGAGGTATATATGCGCCCTGTGGAGCTGAGACACTGATAACCTTTATGAAAATCACTGTATCCAATGAACACACACTTTTCAGTGTGAATTTAATTTATGCTGCTGGAAAGGCCGATGATAAGGGTAACAAGCAGCACCAAAGATTCGCAGATGATCATACAGAGGTGGTTGTTGCTTGAGAATCTGATATGGACAATTATTGTCAGTCACCTGAGATGGCATTCGATTGATAAGGTAAGATGTCGTATGAAAAGCCTCCCACCAATAGCAGAGTGGCATCCTAGCTTGAGCTAACAAAGCAAGACCAATTTCAACTAAGTGACGATGCTTCCTTTCTACTCTTCCATTCTGAGGTGGGGTGTGTGGACAAGAAATCTGAACTACAATGCCTTGTTGTTCGGCTAATTTAACTAGAGGTTTGAACTCACCTCCACCATCACACCGTATGCTTTTAATTTTAGTTCCATATTGTTTCTCAACTAAGTTCTGAAACTGTTGGAATACCCCAGATGTTTCCCCTTTATGTCTCAAGGGATACAGCCAAGTATATCTGTTGTGGTCATCTAAGAAAGCTATGTAGTAAATGTATCCATTGATAGATTGAATAGGAGCCGGTCCCCATAAGTCCATATGAATTAATTCCAAAGGATTAGCTGCTCAAGAGCTTGATAATGTGAAAGGTAGTTTGTGAACTTTGCCAAATTTACATGCCTCACAAAAACCAATCTTTTCATTTTTCTTGACAGAAGCATTACACAATTCTAAGTCTTGACTCAAAATTTTGGGAGAAGGATGGCCTAGTCTTTGATGCCATACATCTTTTGTACAAGACACAAAAACATAATTTTCAGAATGATTTCCTACATTTGTCAAGTCTTCACATCTTTTTTTGCCTTGAAGTCTTCAGATGAGAGGTGTCCACCAGAAGGCTTATGTTCATAGCTTCTTTATTTTTTTCCAACCAGCCTGAGGCATTCCCTTGTGCTTCCTCCAACCGATACAAACCTCCTTCAAGCTTCCCTATTAGCCATGCCACCTTGGACTTCTTTCCCTTAACAATACAGAACATACCATTGAATTCAATGACTACATCATTATCTTTGGTAAGCTTAGAAACACTAATCAGGTTCTTTTTCATCAAAGGCACATATAACACATCTTTAAAAACTAAGCTCAGCCCTTTAGTGTTTAAAAAAGATGTTCCTAAACATTTAACAAGTAACTTGGTACCATCTCCTACCATAATGTTATTCATTTTAGGGTACTTACCTTTGAGGCTCAATTTTCCAAGGTCTGAGGTGACATGGTTGCTAGCTCCACTATCCAAGTAACAAGCTGAGTCTTGTAAGGTTTCTAGATATGCCATAAGAGCAGTTGGGGAAGAAGTGGTACTTGGAGCAGCCGTTGGTTGGCTAGTCACAACATTGGCAGTGTTCTGACCTTCAATTTTGTCATAGCGATGATAGCAAACAGCAGCTATGTGACCAACTTTGCCACATATCTGGCATGTAGGTCAGTTGTTTGGTGACAAAGGTGAATATCGACCTCTCCCTCAAAATTTACCACTTCTACTAGTGTTTGGATAGCCACCTCGAGTTCAGTGAGAAGTGATATTGAGTTGTACTTGATTCTTTCCCTTGTCTAACGTAGTTAGATTGACTGAAAGCTAAGATATGGTGACATTTCCTTTTACAGCTTGGAGAACTCTTCGTTCAAAGGACAGCAACTCATTTTGCAATTTCAACCATGACAATTCTTGAGTTCTTAGTACAACCACGATAGGAGTGCACTCCTCATCCAGTCCAGCAACCACATGAGAGATAAAGCTTCTTAACTCCATAGGATAACCAACAAGATGAAGGTTATCAAAGTACCTCTTCATAACACCTAAATACTCTTCCATTTTCATGCTTCCCTTGCGAGTTTGCTGCAACATCTGTCTATTGAAATCTTCATGAGATCAAGATTGTATTCCAAAGTAATCTAGGATCGCTTCCCACAGTTGCTGTGAAGTGTCATAACCCATGACTTGTGTTGCTATTTCAAGAGTCATGGAGTTGTAAAGCCAACCTACAAGCAATTGATCAACTCTGTCCCGACATACATCATACTCTGGGTTTGGTAGAGTTAACCCACCTGGTTCATCCTCACAAGGTGGTATAATTATAGAAATTTCAGGGCACAAAATCTTGCCATTCAAATGACCATCTAGCTTATAGCTCTTTAGTATTGGTAGCACAATACTTTGCTAGAGAAGAAAATTCCCCCAATCGAGTTTGATTGAAGTGACCTGATTCAGGAGATTGACAAACGAGGGATTCTCTACTGGAACATATCCAAAACACACCTGATAGCGTTCATTTTCCTTTGGGATTTCAACGTGCACCTTTGGGGTATCTCGTTGAGTAACCACTGGAGTTACTTTAGGAGGATTAGACGCAGTCACTGAGACCGTGGGAATAGTCTCAGTTTGGGAAGCAGAGGGTTTAGCCATTAGCAGCTCTGATTCCAAGAAACGAAAGGGAAGTTTTGACAGAAGATAGAAAACTGCTTCTCAAGAAGCAGAGAAGAGAGAATAATTCCTTCGTAGAGTATTCAATTGTGAAGTTGATCAAAATTACACACAAAGAGAGATTTCCTCACTATTTAACTAGAGACACACCTTAAGGAGTAATAAATGTGAGAAGACTTAGAAACAGGAATAGGCAAGGAAAAGGTCAATCAATAACCTAACCGTCCCATTAATACAACAAGACCAACAATAAACCCAAACAGTAAAAGAAGTACATCAGTACAAGCAGGTAACAATTAAGATACTTCAACAATTTTGACCTGATGTCTTTGGTGGAAAGTATTTTTAACTAATTAAAAGTACTTTTTCAAATTTGTATAGTGTTTGGAAACATAATTAAAAGTACTTTACTTTAGAAGAAGCACAAGCACTTAACTAATGCTTTTCCTAAAAGTAATTATATATAAAATACTATTGTTTTGAAGGGAAAAAAAATCCTCAGAAGGCATCCTAAACTTACACTTAATCTCACCTCAATCTCATTAGATACAATAACATTTAGGTTAAAATCCAAAGCACTATTTCCTAAATGGCACCCACCTGAAATTCCTAAAAGAAACAAAAGTTCTAGCCATGAAGAGAAAAAGACGTTGTCCTCTCTGGTTCAGTTATTTATGTATGCAATCAACACAAAAATATATAGATCAGATAGGAACGTGAAAGAAAATATAGCTTACCATCATAACCTAAAAAGTTGACGTAATGGTAATACGAAGCCCCAATCATGAAAAGCAAATTTGATAGCAATAACGGAATGAAGCCATGGGCCACCAGAAGCGGTGATATAAAATAATGGATCACTGCAACGAAACCAAGACTTCAGAGTGGTATTATAGATGCTGGAAAACAAAACACAAACAGAAGACCTTATCATACTTACCGTAAAGCAAAACAAACATTGGGAAGAAAGAATTGCAGTGCACATCAAATGCATAGAGCCTGGAACCAGTGAAAAATAAAGAAACCATATATCAATCCACTAATTTATAAGGCTTGAAGGGAAGACATTGCGTAAATATAATAGAATGCTAAAACCCAAAAGGCCACTAAAAACGCAAAGCTAAAAAACTGCATAAAAATAATTTGGTCCCAAAAACTGATATTTGACAAAAGTTTAAATGAAGTTATAAGCAATCCTGAATAAAGCTAAAATTGAGAGTAGTAGATCTTGCCATTCAACCCGTTGCTCAACTACATGACTGCCTGGTGTCTCTTCCCGAAGGTATGCATTTGTTAATAACCTGAAAGTACATTTGAGTAATGAAATTGTTCACTATAAATTATATCAGCATACTATAAAATATTTTGAACCATAAAGATTGAGGAATGTGTGAACTTCATACAGATGCTCAAGCGGTCAACTGTGATAATAATTCAGCATTAGTAAGTTGTTAAAAGTTAGAAACCATACGTGGAACTTCAACATAATTTATTATAGATATTTAAAAGGAAATTGTATCAGAATACAGAAGACCTCAATAAGGAAAAGGGAAACAGCTAAAATCCCTATTCTTTGTTTTAAGCCACATCATCTCTTTAGCTGATAAGGAATGCATAATTATTGAAACTCATGCCCAACATATGTAACAGTAAAGTTATAGATTTACTATACTACATCAAATTAGGGTGGCTCATATCCTTGGTGCTGACGTCAATCATTATCTAGAAGATATGATCAACCAAAATATATGAAAAGAGATGAATCCTTGTGGAAAGTTTTTAGTCCTGTAGTCAAACTAAGTGATCACCCTTTATCTAACTTTCATTCATATTGTCCATATGCCTACTGCACTCAGTGCAGAAACAAATATCTGAAATTGAAGTCAGGGAAGCATTAGAATAGGCACATCTAATTAGGACGATTCAAGTCGTAAGTGCAAATCAAGACAGCCAAGAGAACGAATAATCAGTCAATCTCTAGAACGTAAAATCCATCCGAGATGATAGCAAATGATGAATATTACTTGTGTAGACAAAAAATAATTTGTTGGTAAAATCATTTAGTAACATGCACTCCCAGCAGGGATTAGCTTACCAACAACAAGTAGCCAAAATCGCCCCAGTTATTAGCAAATGGAAGAGCAGTACTGAAATAACTACAAAAGTGGCATGTGCTGCACTATGATCATATCTGAAATTGTTAACAAAATCTGACAATCAGAAAACACATCTAAGGCGTAAATTAGCTGAATTTCTTAATAGACAACTTCATAAAATGATATATGAAAAAAAAGTCCTATTATAACCAATCAAGAGAAGAAAACAATTATCACACGCAGTGTATAGGTGTACAAGCTTCTTTCCATTTCTCTCTCATTTGGGTGTTTGTACGAGTGCATGTTTATTTGTTCTTTGTGGGAGAGAGGAAGAGGCTGATACATCTTCTCAAGACTATCTCTCACACATACACACAAACAGACACACACAAATATTTTGGAAAGAACCTACCTTAATGGACGTGTGCTTCACCATAAAATAAACCAACAAAGAGATGAGATACTACATAGAAGCATTGGCTACACTTACGCAGCACAGTAAGCCAAAGTTGCAACTGCCAAAAGAAGACTGCAGATCACAACAAAAGCAGGATCATCACGTGCCCATTGATTCTTAGTTTCTGACACAAGAAAAAAGCAAACAACTTTTCATTTGAGTTCTAATATATGGAAAACCTTTATACTATACATATTATATCTATTGTTAACACTTCTTTTTTCTTTTGGAAAGGGAAACAAACTTCATTAATGCACTGAAATATACATAAGGGAGGAAGACCTCCAAGGCTAATGTAGGTTCAAAAAATCCCCTCCAAAAAAACTATCTAGCTTACACCAAGTACTGCTGTATACAAAATGAGAACATAAAGATAAATAAGGTTTCTCCCCTTTCTATCAAAGGTTCTATTGTTCCTTTTAAGCCAGTAAAAGAAGATTGCTAACTGACTTTTATTCTGTAATTTTCAGATGAAAATAGACATCCCATAAATTTTTATGCATATCAAATAAAATAATGATAAAATTACATTTAAATAGAAAAGACGTTGATCTTGGGTTTAAACACTACACTAGTTATGAGGCTTATCTTACGACCCCCATGTAATAGCCTATGTAGTCAAGTTTGTTAACTTCATAACAATGCTGGAGAGTTCTTTGACTCCATTTCAACTAGAGAACCCACTCTCTATAAAATCACCCAATGGGCTTCTACCCATCAATCACAGAACATCTAGCTAACTAGTATGCAATGGAAAAACCAATTGAAAAGGAATTAATTTTGAGTTGAATCACTCCACCAAATATTTAATGGATCAGAGGAAATCTACATCCTGACCATATGGAAAGAGGATTTGAGAAATAACCAATACAAAGGGGAAAAGAAAGACATACAAACAAATAAGAACTAGGAATCAGATCCTCAACAAAAACCAAACTTTGGGTAACCGAACAAATTAAATACTACTTTTTTTTAATAAATAACCAAACTTATGATTTAAGATTGATGATAATTTCTCTACCCAATAGCTTCTGAGATTAACAGAAATTTATTATGAGAAACATCCCAACACAACAAGGGTGGGTAATCCTAACAACCAAGAATTGAGACCTAAGAGAAGCAAACAAACAAGTAAGAGTCAGAAAGCTAAGAATCGGTATCCCAAAATTTAATGGTCCACCACCACGGCTCCATCACCTATTTCCCCAATGCCTCAAGTAAAAATTTAGAATACAGCAATAAGCTTCCCCTCAGAAATACACATGCTAATCTAATACCTCAATGTATCAACCTGAGTATAAAACCCTACATTTTTAGAAAAGGAATTTGTTTTGAATTTAATTCACTACCTTCACCCAGTAGCATGTTAGGTTGGTCGTGATTAACCATGAGAGGAACTCAACACAAAGTTAAAGGGAAAAGTGTATATTGCAAACAATCTAAACAACTTATAAACTGGATTACAGAACCATAAAGCACATATGAGTTCAATAACGGATTCTTCAGCACCATTACAATCAGCACAAACAGAAAAAAAAGAACTCTTTGATGGGAGATGTACTCACGCTTGTGATACTTGGTATGCTGATAGCTGCATCCATAGCAAAATTCCACCAAAAATCCAAAAACCAACGATTAGGAAAGGGCTAAAATTAAAATTGAAACAAAGTTTGCTTCAGCTCTTAGTGAGTGACAATAGGCAATATGAACCAATACGTACACAACTTTTGGTGAAGTGCATAGATGAAGCATTTGCCAGAATGTATATTCGACGTCCATTTGTTGCCACTGCAATTAGCCAGATGAAGTGATAACTTGTGAAATTAATGGCATCAAGCAAGCAACATCACATAAGAAGGCCAAAGAAAATTAGTTTCATTCTGGGGCCAATTTCCAACAAATTATTCTTAAACCAAGAATATGACAAAATTTCAAGAACTGCATAGAGAACAGAACTAGCCAAAACATGTTGAGGAAGCAATAAATTATTTTACAAATCCAAACGACTGAAACTTGTTGTCATCGAACACGACCAAGCTCTGAACTATCAAACTATACAAGAGCTTGAATTCACAAGATCCAAGACTCGACGTGACACGACACCCAATACATCAAGGATCAAACAGTAGTTGAACAGCGTAAAGTAAATCACGAATAACGCAATGATCTAACCGAAACGAAGCAGGTAGGAAGACTCGCGGCTAAAATACAAAATAAGAATAAGATTCCAGAACGAACTACAACAACACTGTTCCAATGTTTACACGGAGAAAAAGGATAAAGGCATACAAATTCCTCAAAGAACGATAATATTAAATCAGATGATCTTATACAGTCTTCATCGGCCATATCCGTGAAGATGAATCGTTCGGGAATTGGATGCAAAAAGTAGCAGTTTGATTAGCATATGGAACGGATCTGCTAGGGATGGAAGATAGACATAATCTGAGGAAGTGAGAGAACCTTGACAATTCGACGAAGGTACTGTAGATACATGGGATTAGCTCGAGATGTAGAGGACGAGGAGCGCCCTCTGGAAGCTGTGGGCAACATCTCTGTTTGCTTCAAATTGGGTCGTCTTCTTCCTCCAGTGACAGTTTGAATTCTTCTGGTGACTTCTTTGCTCTGAGATCTGCGAATTTTCCGAACAGACTGCTTCTTCTCTTCTCCGTCGACAAGTTTCAGAAAACGGGCGAAGAAGGAAGAAATGAAATTCTCTCTCTCTCTCTCTCTCTTCAAATGTTAGATAAAAATGAGTTTGGCCCAAGTTTTTTTAGTTCAACAACAATTAGGGCTGGTGCTAATTACGATGAGCTAAGCTCGCTTTGAAAATTTTGACAGAAGTTTATAATAATACTTCAAATTACTTATATCTTTTTTTTTTTTTTCTCTTTTGACATTATTCTTCATCTAATTAATTTTATAAAAAGAAAAACAACAAATTTTTATCTAATTAATTGAACTTGGCCATATTCTAAAAATAAGTGATTAAATTTTGGCAAGTTTTCTTTTCTTTTTTTTTTTTTAATCGATATTGTATCTAAATAGGTCATTGACATATTTAACATTTTATAAAAAATTAATAGATCTATTAAACATAAAATTAAAATTTGTGTCTAATAAGATTTCAAAACCTTCAGTTTCGTGTTTAATAAATTCGTGAATTTTTAAGAATGTTGAATAAGTCAATGGCTTATCTATTATACTCAAATTTAAAAATTTAAAGGCTTATTAAATACAAAATTGAAAATTCAAGAAATTATTAGAAACTTTTTACAAGTTTAAAAACTTATTAGATACTTTTTTAAATTAAGAAACCTATTATACATAAACTTTTTTTTTTTTTTGACAGAACATAAGTTTGAAAGTTCATGCACTTTATTAACGGTTTATTACTATCATTTTAATTTCATTCCATTTCTAACTTCAATTTTAAAATAAGTTGTTGTGGGTCAATTAGTTGCCGCCTCGCCACCCATGAAGCGCATCTTCTGAAGCAAGTTGAGAGCCCCATGAGGCCCAAATTGCCGAAAGAGGCAAAACACACTCCCAAGGCTTGGAAGCCAAGCGGAGGGGTGTGCCAACTACTAAGAGGGGAAAGATTGCATGTGCTACTTAGACACCGTGATCAAAGCAACTAAGCATTATAAACATATAGAGAGTTTACTCCCATAAGAGGTACGCAATCTATCCTAAATTCGAGCTCTATATTACTTTGGACACATCACTGACTTAAGCATCGAAAGGTGAGGCCAAACACCACATCGATACAAGACTTTCTCAATGTGCAGTGAAGCTAATATATATTTTACCTCATCTCAAGCAAATGCCGAGCCCAACACTTCAAATCAAATCAAGTTGATCAAATTCTCGCATCAACATAAGTGATAAAATTAATATTCTCCATCATTATTCAATTTAAATATTCTTGTACTTTGACAAGACATGATATGGTTTTTAACTGTGTTGAAGTTTTAGTGTTGACTTAAAGAGATTAAAATTATGAACTTTTTATTTTGATTCTAATAAATCTTTATTATTAATATTTAATATTGTTATTTAAATGATTGACCTGACATGTTAATTGAATTAAACGATAACATATTAATTAGTACGGTAATTAAAAAAATGGCCATCTGAACAAAGGCAATAAGCAATAATTTCAAAAAGTGATGATTTTTATTTAAATAATAATAATAATTTGAATATAACATAACAAATGATATTACATTAAATTTCCATGGTTCTGGCAACTTGAACATAACTCAACATGTGTTTTTCACTAAAAGATCAGATATTTGAATCATCCCACCCAAGTGTTGTTGAACTCAAGAAGAAAAAAAAATGCATTATTCAACCCCCCCCCCCCCAAAAAAAAGGGGTTTTTGTACGGATGACCCGTTTTCCAATGCTTTAATGACTGATGACCTGCATTCTGAAAATAATGAAATATGACCCATTCTGACGTGACATAGTGCGCAAAATTACACATGAGGGTAGTATGAGGTGGTCTTGCTTGTTCACGCTCTCGTAGGCGGAAACGCTCTCGCTCTAGCTCTCTCGCTCTCGCTCTCGCTCTCGCTCAAATGAGTGGTTGAAAATCTGGAGAAAAAAAAAAGACAAGAAAAAATTACGTCAGAGAAGAGCTAGAGCAGCAGAGCTAGAGCGAGAGCGAGAACGAGCTAGAGCGAGAGCGAGAACGAGCTAGAGCGAGAACAAGCTAGAGTAAGAGAGAAAATGAGCTAGAGCGAGAGCGAGAACGAACTAGAGCGAGAGTGAGAACAATTTAGAGCAAGAGAGAAAACAAGCTAGAGCGAGAGCGAGAGCGAGAACGAGCTAGAGCGAGAACAATCTAGAGCGAGAGCGAGAACGAGCTAGAGCGAGAACAATCTAGAGCAAGAGAGAAAACAAGCTAGAGCGAGAGCGAGAACGAGCTAGAGCGAGAGCGAGAACGATCTAGAGCGAGAGCGAGAAAAGCTAGAGCAACGATGCCCTCACGGTAATTTGGACGGGATGCAAAGTACGGAAAGGGTCATATGTCATTAATTTCAAAACACGAGTCAAATGGCATCGATACGCGTGAAAGTGAGTCATCTGTGCAAATTTCCCCAAAAAAAAAGAACATTTTTACGGTTGGAACAAAATTTTAAATTTTACTATAGGAAGCCAATTTGAAGTTTAAAAAAAATTAGAAGAATTAAAATTCATAAATTCATAAACCAAAAAATAAAATAACCAATACCAAAGTTTCAAATCAACCATGTAAATATTTTCATAAAAAAGAACAATATAAATATTAAAATGGAAAACAGATTAAAAATTTAAAACTCATAGACAACCATATTTGAATCTAAACTTTGATAGAAGAGTTTGACATGAGTTGCCCAGTCTTCTAATACAATACAAGAAACTTCCATTTAATCTACCCGCAGGAAACATCTTCAAGGACCTCTGCAACTATTTAAGTACCCTAATCAGATGGATGTCAGTCACAACAAAAATACAAATGGCTTTGACTACAGCTTGGAAATGACATTAAACTCACACAATTCGTACCGTATCGCCTCGACGTCGAATATGCCGTGCATCCATTAACCAACTAGAAGGGTGACAGGGGGGGTTATGCCATTCGGGGAATTGGAATGCTCTCAGCAGCAGGTAACGTCACCGAGCGCAGTAGCTCCAACGAGAAAACGAGCCCGAGGAAATGAGAGAGGATAGTGTTTGCAGAAGCCTGCAAAAAGGGAAGTTAAAAGAAGTCATTAAATGGTACACGGCCCTTAAGGAAACTAGTATTACCTCATCAAGAATCAATCTACATTTTGATATGCCTTTTACAAGTTTGGTTCATGAAATGCTTGGGTGAGCTTTCCTGTTTTGTCTCTTCCAATATTCACCTATCCTAACAGCCCTGCTCTTTTTGTTATTTCTAAAAGAACATAAATTCCTTTACACTATCATGATTGCCAATAGTTACAGGAGAAGTAAATAATATGCTCTTGCAATCAATACAACTTATCTTACATTCACATTTGTCATTGTGAAAAGCACTCTGAATCGTAGCCTAAGTAACCATATCTCATCAACTAAAGGCAGCAATGGAATTCAACCACAGACCTTTTTAGCATACCAGTTCCATCAAGTTTTAACCTTAGTTTTCTCCGAGTCCAAAATCTGAAGATCTTTTATGTTTTTCAGCTAAATAACCATTGAGAAAAAAAATTTACCTGTACTAAGAATACATCCAGAGCGAGAACAGGGCTATTCCCAGGAGAGGCTCCCTGGTAATATGGAATTGCTGAGGAAGTAAGAGCCTTAGCAACTAACAATCCCACCGTCGCTTGCATCCCCAGAATGGCAGCACCCATGCCCAGAATGTTCACAACTATTCCATTTTTTAGGCTATTCACAACATCTGCTCGAGGAGGAGCCTGAAATCCTCAACAAATAAATTGCAGAAACATGAGTTTGTCAATTTTCTACTTTATTTTACACATGCTCATGTTTAGCAGCTAAAATTACGTCAAAAGCTACACATACAGTTACCAAATGATAGAACCAAATCTATTGGTGCGAAGTTGCAAAAATGAATGATTGAGGAACTAAGAAAAGGAAGCATGCTGAAAGCTGGATATATGACCAAGTTGCATTCTAAGAACTAAGTTGTTTAACAAATAACCTCTTAAGGTTAGATTTTCTTGAGTAAAAAACATAAATAGTAATAGAAATCTGCAAAGGTTAGAAATGCCCATGGATTTACCATGTCCAATCTCTCAGCAAGGCACCAATTTTAATGTCAAATCCTGAAGTTCACCATGATTATCTTTGGATAGAAAAATACTAAAGAAAGGTGACAAAGCCTTTTAAAATCTTTACTAAATACGAAGTAATCAAGTTGCAATATACAGGTCTTCTTTTTCATTTTCAAATAGATAAATATCCTTACAAATAATAAGCTCTATTTTTAATAGCAAAAAGATCCTGTTTAATACCTGATAAAATTTGATGATGAACAAGGTTTTGCGTTTAAAAGGCTGAGGGAACCAATAAATGGTTCCTTGCACATTAAAGCCTAACAGTAATCTTGAGCAATCAGAAAACACAGAGAGAATGTGCAATTATAATACCTTGGAGGGCTGATTTGCAGTCCGTTGAAGTTTATCAGAAAGCCGAATGTAACCAAAGGACCAAAATACAGAAATGAAAGCTGCCACAATACCACCAGCAGTAGCATAAAAAGTGGCAGGTGATGTAATTTTCCCGGTGATGACAACAGAAAATGAAAGAATAACGGCAGCCACAATAGTGCACACCAACTGTCCCCAAAATCCAAGATTACCCAACCTCTTGAAGTACCTCGATGTTTTCTCTAATCTCTTTGCCACCTAAATCATCAAAGCAACTTAGTTCATTATACGATTAGCAATAATGATAGTGATGCAATCTAGGAACCTCTCGAAGAACACACAAGAAATCATTATTCAATCCAAAAGTAGTGACTACAAAGGCATAGCACTTAACTATATGCTGCCAATTAACCTACAATAACACTATAAACTACTTAACAAACCACAAACTAACTAAGCCACTAAACAAGCAACTAATAATAACAGTAACAATAACAGCAAGGTAATGGTCAGAACTCAGAAGCAAGGTAACCAACTAAACATGTGAATGTGAAATATAATATTAGCCTAGATGGCACTACATCGATAGTTTCACTTCATGAGAGTCATAAAGAACGTAGTATTTTTGAAGTTCAAACAGATTTATCACTTTGTCCAATTTAGCCTGTTCCAGTCTACTTTGATTACAATGAAGAAACATTTTAAAGACCTAAACAAACTGTCCATTTGCAGTAGTAAAGAGGCTATGCAATGGGACAGTTTAGGAAATAATTTGAGCATCATAACATTCTATTGTTTCTTCCCATTTCATAACATACACATATGAAGTGAAGAAATTTTAATGCAAAGATAATCTCCAATGATGCTCACTGTTTGTGTCCTTTCTTACTTTTTGTAGGTTGTCCAGAGTCTACTCCCTATTTGTCCAGCTCTAGTTGCTTAATTTTTGCATGTAATCTAACTACTTATGCACGGTACCTAAGCCACCCAAGCTTCTGCTCTTCCTGTCCACTGTATACTGTGACATTCACACATGACATGTTTAGTCTCTCTTCTCTTGTACAAAATCACTCCACTTTCCCTACTTAGACAAACGCTTATTCTTCCTAAAATATGTTAAATGCACAAGCGACTTTCCACTCTTATCACCCTCCCATACAATGATACAAAAGTTGAAAAGAGGTAGCCTTTACAGAAGTTGAAAAAAGACAACCTTAACCAAACAGAAGTTGGAAAGAGGGAGCCTTCGAGGTAACATAGTACAAGGTAATGAACTAATACTCAGCCCATGACAGCCATTTGGCCAATGCTGTGGTCTTTGCAAAGCACCTTGTCTCCAACCCATTTGAAGATGACAAGATGTGTTGTGCTTCAGAACAATACCCTGTAGTTTGAATATTTAATTCCAAAAGTTGCTGGCGGAGCTACTTAGGTCAACTACAGAGCTTGATGATTTTTTGTTATAAACAAAGAAGCTACAGAAGCTACATTACAATGTAAGGATGATTGAGAGCAATGAAATGGGCATATTTCATCAATCAATCCACTACCATCAATAGTAAGCCCACTCCCTCATACTCCGACAATTCTCAATGAAGTCCATAGTATAGATAATCCCAAGCTAAGAAGCACGGATACGGACACGGGACACGGATACGACACGATAAGGACACGGCAATACGCCAATTTCTAAAAAAGTAGGACACGGACACGTTGCGGACACGTTTTTCTTTTTTTAAAATACATATGTATATTGATATATTAAATACTTTAAACATATAATTTGAACATAAAAAACAAAATATATTTTACAAAGAATACAAAAAGAGTTAATTCATTATTGCTAAGGGAGAAAAGGCCACTCTATCCAACCAATATAAATATAAAGAAAAAAAAGGAAGAAGATTCAACACAATGTGGAGTGCTTAAACCTTAAGAAAAATGAATAACATTTTATAATTAAAAAAATGGTTGCTGTGATTGAAAAAATCTAGAAAGAAGAAAAATCCGACTGATGAGATAAGTACTAGAAGTACTAAGTACTTCAACTGACAAAACCTGCTGGTGGGATATTGGAAAATCCCACTACTCCCACTAAGAAGATAAGTACTAGAAGAATTGAGAAGAAACCTCAACCCAAGGTTACCACTAGCAATTCTTTCTTCCTCCCTTGTGCGCTCTCTTCCTCCTTTCCTTGCGTAATATTTCAAGTTTTCAACCAAAGTTTAGGGTTCAACTGAAGCTCCATTGTATGCGAAAACAATGGAAGAAGGTTTCTCTTTGTGCAATTTCCATTAAAGGAGATAAGTACCTTCTCTCCCTTTATCGATTCTTTTAGTGAGTTTTAGGCTGCAGGTGTGCTGTTTTTGGTCTCTTCCCCTCAAATTTCAAGTTTCTGGGCTTCATTTTCTTTTTAAATCTTTTTTCTTTAGAAAAAATAAATGTTTGGGTTATCCGGCGTGTCCCAAAGTGTCCAAAATTACAAAAATATTATAAAAAAATCGGATACTCTATTTGGCGTGTTGGACACGTGTCCGGACAAATTTGTGTCGGACACGTGTCCGACACGGACACTCCCCCTAACATGGCGTGTCCGTGCTTCCTAGATCCCAAGAAACTGTCAGATAGGTTGTGGCAGCAACAGGCTAGTTGGGGACATAGCTACATACTTGTTGTTAGAAGTGCAAACAAAGTCTCATATTAGCTACGGAAGAGACAGATTCATGGAATATAAGCGAGGACAATTATCTCAATTGGTATGAGGCATTTTGAGTGAAACCAAAAGTAAAGCCATGAAGGCTTATGCCCAAAGAGGACAATATCATACCATTGTGGAGATATATGGAGGTGTTGTTATCCTTAACAATTGGTATCAGAGCCATGGTCTAAACCTCGTTGTGTGTCAGAGAAATCCTTAGAGTCCAAACAAAAATTAATGAGCCTTATAACTATACAACATTGTGGATGAATCCCTAGATCGGACAAAAAGTTCGTGAGCAGCAGCAAGCATAACTCTATTAAGTCGGCTAGATTGATAGAAAGATGAAGAGTAGCCCTATCAAGTCATGTATACTAAAAGGAGTACATCTTTGTTCATGGGGAGGTGGAGGGTGCGATAGTGGTCGATATCCAGGGAAAATATCCCACAATGTGATCCGTGCTTCTGCTCTATCTAGGTTGTTGCCTTTGAGAAGATAAGAGCAACCTCTCATTGTCAATCGAGAGTGAGCGGATGAATAATTGTGAGGCTCAAGTAATACTTTGTTCAAGGGGAGGATTGTTAGGAGTGCAAACAAAGTCTCACATTGGCTTGGGCCTTATAGATTCATAGAATATAAGTGAGGACAATTATCTCCATGGTATGAGGCCTTTTCGGTGAAACCAAAAGCAAACCATGGGGGCTTATGTCATACCGTTGTGGATATATGTTGAAGAGTCGTTGCCCTTAACATTTGTTATGTTGACAAATTGTACAATATGATACATACTGTTTTTTTTTTGGTTCAAGAACCGAACTTTCATGGAGAAAAAATGAAAGAATACATAGGCATACGAAACAACCAAGCCCACAAAAGGGAATCCCACTAAAGGAAGGGATTCTAGTCCAGTAAAATGAGACTTAAGGAATAATTACAAAATAACCGCGTCACCGATGCCCAAAGAGAAACATAGAACCTTACGAGAGACCACACATCACTAGGAATTAGGATCTCTCTCAACTCGTCTAAAGGTCCTATTATTTCTCTCACCCCACGAACCCCACAACATAGCACAAACTCCCCCCTACCACAAGAACTTCCCTTTCTCCCGAAATTAGCTAAGGGAGAATGAACTCCTTGATCATCTCCCTGCAGTCTTTGTGTCTAGCAAATTGAAAGTCGAATCCTTGAAAAAAGAGATCCCAAACAAGCTGAGCAAAGTCACAACTCCAAAAAATATGACCAAGGTCCTCCTCAGCCCTCCGACAAAGAATGCAACAAAACAGCCCAACCAAAGAAGACATCTTCCTCATCAGCCGATCTAAGGTGTTAACTCTTTCATGCATGACCTGCCAGACGAAGAATTGAACCTTCTTTGGACCTTTCACCTTCCACAAAGTAGAATAAACCAACTCACCGACTAGGGAGGGATCGAATAAGCACTGGAAGAACGACCTGCAAGAGAAACCCTTAGAAGGATTGGGACTCCAAAGACGGATATCCCTCCTCCCTGGTCGAAGGACAAATTCCCAATCAAAGATAAGAGAGCCAGGTTGTCCGTCGTTTCCCTATCAGAAAGCGGACGGCATAACAATTTGATACATACTCCTGAACCATCTTTCTAATCTCCTTCCAATATGAATTGAGCAACTACTCAAGTAAATTTTCATCAGCTCGTCTGAATGTCCCCCAATCACACTATAATGGTTCTTCCAGAGGAAAGGAAAGAAATGAGAAGGGATCCTTTGGAACTATGACTACCAAAAATACAAAATGCCCCTTGAACCATAATCGATCTGACTCCACAATAAAGTGTGAGGGAGAAGGTTGATCTTCCATAATGGCCCGTTGAGTTGGGTTCGGGTTAGGTAGAAGTTTTCTTTTACATGCTCTTTGATAGCTTTAACATGACCCTCATCACGATATAGAAGGATGTTAAAATTACCTCTAAAGGTAAAAACATGAAGGGGCATCCACTGCTTTATTCTCTAGTTCATGACAGCATTAGATTTAGAAATCATAACCCCAACAACTTTGTAACCACCTTTGAGATTTAGACTCACTAGCCTTTGTTCTATCAATTATTTCAGTCTCATTTGATCAATGTGGGCAATAAACCTCCATCTAAGCAAGTAGTCCACCACTTCTAAACTAATAATATTATAGCCATCAATTCCATCTTGTTGATAGATTTCTATCTCGCCTAGTCTGAAAGGACTTGGCAGTAGTTTGCTAGGATCTTTGGCTCTTCATTTCTAGTACACCCACCCCATAACCAAATGTGTTGACTTTCACAATTATCTCTTTAGAAAATCAGAGAGCCAACGAAAGGACATTGTGGTCATAGGAGTTTTGCATTGATTAAGAGGTGCCTCAACTTATTGGTTTCTACGGAATTTATCTCTTTTCAATTGTTCAGCCGAGCCATACAGTGTTACTATAGCCTGCCACAATTTTTTTGACGTGCTGCACAAGGCCTTTAAAACCACTTAGTTTCCTTTTGTTCACAACTAGACCGAGAGGACATGTCTTGAATTTTGCTGGGATCAGCACATACCTCTTCCTCGAAAGAATGACCTAGATTTCCAACTTCACTTGCATAAAATTGCACTTCCTTTCATTGATCTACAGACACTGCTATCTCAATACCTCCATAACACTTCACGAGTGCTTAAGATGTTCCTCTAATATCACAATGTATAATAAAATGTCGTCAAAGAAACAAATTTCCTTAATTGGATATATCCTCTAGCTATACTTGTCTAGCAAAACTAGGCACTGTGACACTGGATTTGCTGGCGATCAAAACATAAACAGAGTGGTTGCTTGGGTTTCTCAACCTGATGAATTTGGTGATGCACAAACTTAAGGTCCAACTTATTGAATATTGTTTCTCTATGAAGATCATCGAGTAATTCATCTATCATCATTCATCAATATTGGGACTTTATGAGGGACCATAGTTCAGTTTGATTGTGCTGGCAGCTAGCACTTCCCCCACCCACCACTTAATCTTATTCTTCTAGACTTGGGGAAGGTTCCTTGAAGATTACTACATGGTCATAGCTATTGATTGGGGGAAAATCCAGTTGCATGGAGAAGCGGACAATCATAGGCTCCCCTTGTAAATCCCCCTTCAGATTCCTGTAACAAAGTTCCATATGCGTTCTATAGGAATCTCCACGAGAGAAAACTCATCCTACTAAAACTACAATGTTTTTTTCCCTTGCCAATATCTTCTAGGATAGTTCCCCCACATTTTCAAATCCCTTCAGCATCTCGTCATAGAATGAACTCAATCATTACTCCACCACCCCGTACCTGGCCTCATCCACATCTACTCTTGTCCGATGGGTTGTAAGACACAATACAATATAGTTTGCTGCCTGCATTCTTTCCCACTGTTTACACTTGTTCAGAGTGTACTTCATACATTGTCTAGCTCTAGTTGCTTATCTTTTATGCGTAATTTCTTATACCCAGTATCTAATCTACCTAGCTTCTGCTCTTCCGTAGCTATAAACTATAAATGCTCTTATTCGGCTTTATCAGAAAGAGCTAAAGAGAGTTACAAAGTTAAAACCTTCAGTAGTAAGAAATTTACGAAAACTTCCAGAATCAACCAAATTAGAGCAAGAAGAAGCTTCTGAACCCAGTAAACACAACGATTCATCTATAATTAAACCAACATAAAATTCTTCTCGGTTTCACCCAAGAAATTAAAACAAGGAAAGCTTTCAATACTACATTTCCCGCTCAATTAAACATCATAATCAAAAGGGTTAAGTTAAAAACAACCGAAAAAATTAAAAGAAAGAGAACCTGAGCCAGTTTCGCCTTTTCAGCCTCATCATTTGGGGAAACCGTAGGCGAAATGGGACTAGAAGAAGCGCGTGTTTCCGAACAAAATTGTCCTCTCCTATGCTCCAGAGTACCAACGGTCTTTAAAAGCAACAACGAAGAAGAAGAAGAAGATCGAATGGCGCTAAACGAAGGAAGCGAATTGGGAGGAGAAATGAGATTGGACGCGTGGCGGACAGAGAAAGGTTGGCGATGGAAGCGGCTGAGGTGTAAATCCGATGAGTAAACTGCGGCGGCCGGGAAGGGACCGGCGCGAGCTACCGGTGAGAGTAGCGACTGCATGACTGACGATCAAATACAATTTTGATAGCGCTGCAGTCAGAGAGCCTACAAAGGATGTTACGGTAGTTAGCGTTTTGCCTGGGTTTTGGGGTTGGGTTCTAAATATTTAACCCAACTGCATTTTTATCTAAATTTTTATATTGATTTTTTCTTTTTCTTTCTCGGACAGTGATTCGAAAGTTTTTTTTTAGTGAGTTGAACAATAATTAAATTGGGACATTCGAATTTATGACATTTTGATCATAAGTTCATATTTTATGCTATATTCTTATTGGCAGCAGTGATTCAAAAGTTTATTTATGGCACTTGTATAATTTCTTAATCAATTAAATGACATTTTTTCTTCTCTAAAATTTTGTTAATTCGAACTAAAAAAAGTAAAAAAGTATGTTAATTTACTGAATATTATGTCCACTATATATAATCTAGTCTCTAAAGTCCTATTTGATAATCAGTTGGACCCAATTTGATAACCATTTAGTTTATAAAAATTAAGCCTATAAATATTACTTCCACGTATCATTACTTTGTTATCTACTTTTTATATATGTTTTTAAAAATCAATCAAAGTTTTGAAAACTAAAAAAATTGTTTTCAAGACTTATTTTTGTTTTGAAATTTTGTTAAAAATTTAAATGTTTTCTTAAAAAAAAATTCATTGTAGAGAAATGATTAAAAAACAAGTAGAATTTTCAAAAACCAAAAACTAAAAACCATAATTATCAAAGGGGCCTTGTTTGAAAATTGTGTTTATTTTCTCACTATTTCTCTATAATAGTTTTCATCTTTCTTAAAAAAACATTTGAATTCTTATTCAAATTCCAAACACACAAAAACAAACTTTTAAAAACTACTTTTTTTAGTTTTCAAAACTTGATTTGGTTTTTTAATACATATGCAAAAAGTAGATAACAAAATAAAGAAATTTATAAGTGGAAGCAATGTTTCTAAGCTTAATTTTTCAAAAGCAAAAAATCAAAAATCAAATAGTTATCAAATGTGGCTTAAATAATTCATTTTAATCTATGTTATTAGCTTTCTGCAAATGAATTGATATATTCTAAAACTTCAAATATTAAATCTAAGGTAGGTCCGTGTTTCCACAATGGCTTAAACTCATATTAGCTAAGTCCTTCATTATTTACATGGCTTTACACTATGCAAGTTGTCACTTTGGCTTGAACTCATTTACTATAAACCCTTCATTATTTACATGACTTTTATTGACTATAAGGTCAACTTATGATGGTTAAGTTACTTAGTGCATGTGTCTAGGGAGTAATTCTGAAATAGTTAAAATCACTTTTGTCATATTCAAAATCACTCTCAAACATGTCTCTAATCATTCAAAATCAATTTTGATGGTTTGAAATTGCATTTAAAAGTGTAAAACCAAACATTAAAATGATTTTAAGCATTTCAAAATCACTCCCAAACATATCTTTATTATGCTTATTAAAAACAAAGTTTGTTTTAGTTGAACAATTGCAGGGATCAAATCATCGACCTTTAAAATAATAATATGTACTTTATCCATATGTTAGGTATGAATTAGCTTTTTTTTTATTTAAAAAAAGTATCTATTAAATATGTCACATTTTATTTATTTAGAATATTATATTACATGTTACGTAGGGATTCAAACTTATGACTTTTTTTTTAGTTCAACAATATGAAGTTGGGGATTTGAACCTCTTACGTTTTAGTCGAGGGTAAAATCTCTTAATCAAATGAGCTATACCTAGATATTTTTTTTAAAAAATACTAAAGAAAATAGAAATATCTTTAACTATTGACTTATGATCACGTTGGCATGTGATGCTTTATTATTTTGTATAAAATTATTGCATATCAATAATTTAATCTTCCCTATGAAAAAAGAAAAGATTTAGTGGGTTTTTTTTTTGTCATAAGAGATTTTGTGGTATGCTTTTGAAAATTTGTCATTATTAGAGTATTATATATATATATATATATATATATATATATATATATATATATATATTTTTTTTAATTTTAATTTTTTAATTTTTTATTTTTTTTGAGTTCAACATTATAGAAGGATTCGAATCTCTGAACTTTTGAACGTAGGTATATGTCAATTAACACCGAGCTAAGCTCACTTTGGCTGGTATTATATAACTTGGATGTTATATAAAAACTATTTACATGTATTTATTACAGCTTTCTCCTCTTTCACGTTGGTTCTTTTCTTCATTTTCAAGAAAACCAGCTTACTTTGTTCACCTCTTTTTCTTTATATTAACAAAAAAAAAGTAACATTCCTTCATTCACGATTAAATCACTAAAAGGAAAAAGGAAATGTAAGAAATAAGACACATAGGAGTTTTCTTTCTGTCATAGAACTATGATTTTTCTAAAATAATATAATTCTAAATAATAATATTACGAACCAAAGGAAGTCTGGCTTAAGAGTAATTGACAGGAACTTCACACAAAATAATAATAATAATAATAATAATAATAATAATTGTTGTAAAATTGAGAGGCAAAACCGGACACCAAAACTTTACCAAAATATATAATAATAATAATAATAATAATAATACAAAAGATGAAATATAAAAAGAATATATATATATATAGTATAAAAAAAGTGGAGATTTATGGCAAATTAAAAACACAAAAATTAGAGAAAATGGGAGGAAAATTGGTGTATTTTCTTTTCCAAAAATCTCTCTATTTATAGGAAATTTAAGAGAGGATGATGTGGTACATTTGGACACCAATCTATGGCCTTTAGAAGACACTTTGGCTATGGAGAAAATGCCACTTGGCATGGATAACAAATGGACATGTGGAATGGGCATTTACATCTGCCATATTCACAATACTCCCCCTTAAATGCCCATTTATATAAAATATGCCTCGTTAAAACCTTACTAGGGAAAAACCCAATGGGAAGAAAAACCCTAGTGAAGGAAAAAGAGTACATATTTTATATAGTTTACTATAATACATTCACTCCCCCTCATGGAGACATCACTTAAAGTCTTTGAGTCGCCGCATTCCAATGCTATATACTAATTTATCGAAGGTTACAGTTGGTAATGCCTTTGTAAATAAGTCAGCCAGGTTATCTTTTGAACAAATTTGTTGTACAGTGATATCGCCATTTTCTTCAAGATCATGAGTATAGAAGAGCTTTGGTGAGATATGTTTTGTTCTATCTCCTTTGATATATCCTCCCTTGATTTGAGCTATACATGCTGTGTTGTCTTCGTATAACATCGTTGGAAGAGGTTTACTTGAAGACAAGCCACATGTCTGATGAATGTGTTGTGTCATCGATCTTAGCCATACACATTCTCGACTTGCTTCATGAATAGCGAGGATTTCAGCATGATTTGAAGAAGTGGCCGTTATAGTCTGTTTCACTGATCGCCACGATATAGCAGTTCCTCCACATGTGAATAGATAACCTGTCTGAGATCTAGCTTTGTGTGGGTCAGATAGATAACCAGAATCTGCATAACCAACTAGATCACACTTTGATTTGTTAGAATAAAATAAACCCATATCAATTGTCCCTCGAAGATATCGGAGTACATGCTTAACTCCGTTCCAATGTCTTTTTGTAGGACATGAACTATATCTAGCTAATAAATTTACTGAAAATGCAATATCTGGTCTTGTGTTATTAGCCAAATACATAAGTGCACCAATTGCACTAAGATATGGTACTTCAGGACCAAGTAGTTCTTCATTGTCATCTCGAGGTCGAAATATATCTTTCTTTATATCCAGTGAACGAACTTCCATTGGAATGTTCAATGGATGTGCTTTATCCATATAGAATCTTTTTAAGATTTTCTCTGTATAAGTTGATTGATGAACAAATATCCCATATGCTAAATGTTCAATTTGCAAACCAAGGCAAAATTTTGTTTTTCCAAGATCTTTCATCTCGAATTCTTTCTTAAGATATTCTATTGCCTTGGATAACTCTTCAGGAGTTCCAATTATATTTAAGTCATCAACATATACAGTTATAATAGCAAATCTTGACTGAGATTTCTTTATAAAAACGCACGGACATATTGGATTATTTTGGTATCCTTCTTTCAACAGATATTCACTCAGGCGATTATACCACATTCGTCCTGATTGTTTTAATCCATATAATGATCTTTGTAACTTTATTGAATACAATTCCTGAGAACTTGATTCATACGTTTCTGGTATTTTAAATCCTTCCGGGATTTTCATATAAATGTCATTATCCAGAGATCCATATAAATACGCCGTGACTACATCCATTAGATGCATATCAAGCTTTTCATATACAGTCAGACCAATCAAATATCTTAGCGTTATTGCATCCACCACAGGAGAATATGTCTCCTCATAATCAATACCAGGCCTTTGCGAGAATCCTTGTGCAACAAGTCTCGCTTTATATCTTGTGACTTCATTCTTTTCATTTCTTTTCCTTACAAATACCCATTTATATCCCACAGGTTTGACGTTTTCCGGTGTTGGGACTACTGGTCCAAAAACCTCACGTTTTGAAAGTGAGTTCAACTCTGCTTGGATTGCTTCTTTCCACTTCGGCCAATCCTTTCTACGTTGACATTCTACGATAGATTTTGGGTCAAAATCGTCACTTTCATGAATAATATCGTGAGCAACATTATAAGAAAAAATGTTGTCAATAATGATATCATTTCGGTTCCATCTCTTTCCTGTTGTAACATAGTTTATAGAAATTTCATTATTATCCTCAAGCGTTTGATTTTCACCAATACTCTTTTGAGTAGTTGTATTCTGGATTTCTTCTGGAACATCCATACCTTTTATCGAATCATTTTGATTCTCAACTACTTTTCTTTTTCGAGGATTTTTATCTTTAGAACCTATTGGTCTACCACGCTTCTGGCGTGCTCCAGACTCATTATTGACAACTTGTTCCTTTGGGATATCAACTTTTGATGGAGCATTTGCAGCTGGTATATATGATTTAGTCACACTTTTAGTATCTGTGAATGCATCTGGTAGTTGATTTGCTATATTTTGCAAATGAATTATCTTTTGAACTTCAAGTTCACATTGATTTCTACGAGAATCTAAATGAGATAATAACGATGCATTCCATGTAATTTCTTTTTCCAACTTCTTAATTCCTCCCCCTAATGTTGGAACATTTGTCTCATTAAAATGACAATCAGCAAATCGTGCAGTAAATACATCACCCGTCAGGGGTTCAAGATATTTAATAATTGATGGGGAATCAAAACCAACATATGACCTAACCTCCTTTGAGGACCCATCTTAGTACGTTGTGGTGGAGCAATCGGTACATATACTGCACATCCAAAAATTCTTAGATGGGAAATATTTGGCTGCTGGCCATAAGCTAATTGCATCGGGGAGTATTTATTATAAGCTACTGGCCTAATACGTGCCAGTGATGCAGCATGCAAAATAGCATGACCCCATACCGATGTAGGAAGTTTAGCTCTCATAAGCAATGGTCTTGCAATTAGTTGCAGACGTTTTATAAATGATTCTGCTAGACCATTTTGTGTATGAACGTGAGCTACAGGATGTTCAACACTTATCCCAATTGACATACAATAATTATTAAAAGTTTGGGATGTAAATTCACCAGCATTATCAAGTCGAATGGTCTTAATTGTATTATCAGGAAATTGTGCTTTTAACTTAATTATTTGAGCAAGTAATCTTGCAAATGCAAGATTTCGACTTGATATTAAGCATACATGTGACCATCTGCTGGATGCGTCAATTAATACCATAAAATATCTAAATGGACCACTTGGTGGGTTAATAGGTCCACAAATATCACCTTGAATTCGCTCTAAAAATGCAGGTGATTCAATCCCCACTTTAGCTGGTGATGGTCTAATAATTAATTTCCCTTGAGAACAAGCATCACATGACAACTCATTGGATTGAAGAATCTTCTGGCTCTTTAAAGGATGTCCATGTGAATTCTCAATAATTTTTCTCATCATTATTGGCCCTGGATGACCCAATCGATCATACCAAACACTGAATATTTCTGGATTCATGAACTTCGGGTTCATTATTGCATAACTTTCGATTACTCGTATATGAGTATAGTATAATCCAGAAGAAAAAGCAGGCAGTGTTTCTAATATACGTTTTTCATGTGAAACAATAGATGTTATATAGAGACACTCTATATTATTTTTACAATCAGTTTCAACATGATAATTATTTTCACGTATATCTTTAAAACTTAATAAGTTTCTTTTCGATTTGCTAGAGAACAGAGCATTATTAATTGTAAATCTTGTTCCTCTAGGCAAAATAAAGTTTGCATTTCCAAAACCTTCAATCAGATTTGCAGAACCTGATATAGTATTGACTTTTGCTTCCAGCATTGTCAATCTAGTAAAATATTTTCTATTTATGAGTATCGTGTGCGTAGTTGCGCAGTCTGCCAGACATAAATCCTCATTGCTCATTTTCGAATTACTCAACATATTGAAATTGTTCATATTTCTTCATTGAAAAGAAAAGAAAAACGATTACAAAGAGTCTTAAATATATATACAAACAAAACAACAACAAAAATATACTAAACAGTATTTAATTATATATTTTCATACAAATCATCATCTACTTGTTTGATTGCATCAATTCTCTCTCCAGGAGATTCAAAATAATCAGCTACATCAAGATGCATCATATTGGAGGGGTCAAACACATCATCTTCTTGAATGGCAAGATTTACCTCCACATTCTTTCCTTTTCCTTTTTCCTTCAGGGAAGCTTGATAGAGATCAACAAGGTGTTTTGACGTACGACAGGTACGTGACCAGTGCCCAGTCATTCCGCACCGGAAACATTTATGTTCATCACCTTTCGAACTTCTATCTTGTGGAGCCTTTCCTTTATGATCATCACTTCGTGTGGGTTTCTTAAAATTATAATGCCCACCACGAAAATAGGTATTTCTTCCTCTACCGCGATCCCGACCTCGACCACGACCACGACCTCGACCACGGTTATTAAAATTCACAACATTCACTTCAGGGAATGGTGTTGCTCCAGTTGGTCGGGATTCGTGATTTTTCATCAATAACTCGTTATTTTGTTCAGCAACGAGAAGACATGAGATAAGTTCAGAATATTTTGCAAAACCCTTCTCTCGATATTGCTGCTGCAGGAGCATATTCGAGACATGAAAAGTGGAAAATGTCTTCTCTAACATATCAACATCAGTAATCTTTTCTCCGCATAATTTTAATTTTGAACTAATTCTGAAGAGTGCGAAATTATACTCACTTACTGATTTAAAGTTCTGCAACCTTAGATGCATCCAATCATAACGAGCTTTTGGAAGAATAACTGTTTTTTTATGATCGTACCTTTCTTTCAAACCTTGCCATAGAACGTAAGGATTTTTTATTGTAAGATACTCCATTTTCAATCCCTCGTGAAGATGATGGCGAAGGAAGATCAGGGCTTTTGCTTTTTCTTGATTTGATGCATCATTTCCTTCTTTAATTGTTTCTCCAAGATTCATAGAATCTAAATGGACCTCAGCGTCAAGGATCCATGACAAGTAGTTATTTCCATTAATATCCAGGGCCGCAAATTCTAGCTTTGTAAGGTTTGCCATAATAACACTATCAAAATAATAATATATATTTATATTAGAAATTTAACATAAACCAAATGCGTAAAAATGGCTTACCTATAAGATTTACCTTTAGCGGGAAAAATGACAGAGATTCGTGCTGATAACGTGTTGTAAAATTGAGAGGCGAAACCGGGCACCAAAACTTTACCAAAACATATAATAATAATAATAATAATAATAATAATAATAATAATACAAAAGATGAAATATAAAAAGAATATATATATATATATATATAGTATAAAGAAAGTGGAGATTTATGGCAAATTAAAAACACAAAAATTAGAGAAAATGGGAGGAAAAATTGGTGTATTTTCTTTTCCAAAAATCTCTCTATTTATAGGCAATTTAAGAGATGATGATGTGGTACATTTGGACACCAATCTATGGCCTTTAGAAGACACTTTGGCTATGGAGAAAATGCCACTTGGCATGGATAACAAATGGGCATGTGGAATGGGCATTTACATATGCCATATTCACAATAATAATAACATTACTATAAAATACCACATTTCGGTTAAATTATAACATTACTATAAATACCGCATTTCAGTTAAATTTTTATACTTAAATTACAAAGGATAATACCCTTTCCTGCTTATCACTTGCATGGACCAATACAATTAGAACATGTGTCCATTTTTTATTTTTTATTAATGAAATTTTGTTGAGGTTTTGACATTTAATACAAAATAAATAAAAATATAAAATGGAAACATGTCCCTATAGTATTGGTCCATGTGAGTAGTAAGGAGGAAATTCCTACTCACCAGGGGCAACCAAGTATTATCCAATTACAAATTTAGTCATTGAACTTTGAATTTGTATTTATTTGGTTTCTGAACTTTTAAAATTACAAATTTAGTCTCTGAACTTTCAAATTTTTTTAAAATTCATGAATCTATTAGACATAAAATTGAAAATTTAAGATTCTATCAGATATAAAATTTAAATTTATATCTAATAGATCAATTAATTTTTTTAAATTTTAAATTTATCAGTAAACTATTAAATACAAAATTGAAAATTTAATGTATTAGACACAAAATTGAAAGTTTAGGAACCTATTAGACATTTTTGAAAGTTCAAGAACCAAATAAACATAAACTTAAAAATTTGGAGACTAAACTATAATTTAACCAATTTTTTATTGGGTCCCAAGATTTAGAAATCTTACACATTTATTTTGTAGTTTGAAAAATGCTTTTTTCTTTTTGAGTTTTGGAAAATGCTCCCTATTAGTCATTCGCGTTAGTTTTTCATCAATAACCTTAGAAGAAAATATTTTTTAAAATTACCATATTCTAAAATATACTTTTTAAAATTACATTATTTTTTTAAATAATCCTCATTTCACTCACTACTTTTAATATTAAGTGGAAAATTTTTGGTTTAAATATTATTTTAGTTCCTATACTTTTAGTTTTTGTTTGTTTTAATTCATGTGCTTTCAAAATGTTGATTTTGATTCTTATACTTTCAACTTTTATTCATTTTAATCCTCTATTTTTGAAATATCTGTTTTATTTTCCATATATTTTTCAAAAACTTTATTGCTTTAGCCCATTCATTTATTTTTATCATTTTTCCTTGTTGAACATAATTTCAGCACAACTCGACTCAAAAAAAATATTGAATTTTTCAAAAAATTTTTTTTTTTTTTTTGAAAATGTAGCCAAAACTTTGTATTAATTTTTTTTTTTTGATGAGTTGTATTAAAGGATGCAATTGAGTATAGAATTGCGTTATAATATTACAAATAGGCACAAAAAGATCTCTTTTGGAGAGTACACAAACCAAAACGGACGTTTTGAAAGATTAAAATGAATTAAAGTTGAAAAGCTTGAAAGTACAGGAACCAAAATAGACTTGAAAAGTATGAGAACTATAATAAACCAAAGCTAAAAGTACATAGACCAAAATAGAATTTAAATCTTATATATATAATATAAAATTAGAGATGTCCACGGGGCAGGGGTGGGGATGGGGATGGCTTCCCCGCCCCCATTTTATTCTCCATCCCCACAAAATTTTTCATATAATTTTGTGGGGATTGGAATGGAGATTCTCCGGGGGGAATTTGCCGAGGTCAAGTTCCCCGTGGGGAATTATTCTCCTTTTAAATTTTTTAGAAAAATTTAATTAAATGATTTTTTTAAGAAAAATTCAATTAAATAGTTAATTTTCCACCATGAATCCTTATTCTAATGGTCAATTCCTCATGAAAAATTCTTAAACATCTTAAATGAAACAAAATAATATTTTATATTAAGTTATTTAATTATCCATACATAGTTTAAAATAGTTCAAACATATCAAATTGTTCATCCAATATCTCATAGATCATTCAACCATTAATAAAACCTTAAATTTAAAGATTATAGTTCATAATCAAAAGTGATTCAAACATGTACTTGCATTTGCACTAATATATATATATATATATAAAATAAATGGGGCTAGGAACGGGGACGGGAATGCCCATCCCCGTCCCCGCTTAGCTCCCGTGAATTTTTTTCTCCACTCCCTCCCCCATTCTCCGCCTAAATGGGGATTCTCCATCCCGTTAGGGGCACGGCTCTGTGGAGAAAATGGATATCTCTATATAAAATGTATAATTAAGCATTGTGATACCAATTTTGCACTTTATTTTAAATATTAAATAAAATAAAAATCGAATGGATCAAATTCATTTTCCCACAGTCAAATTTCACCAAAAGACAACAAGGCCACGATTACATACTCATAATGAAAATTGGCTCTAATCATAATGAAAATCAATCGCAATGGAATGAGATTCCTTTGAGGTTGTTTACTTGGAGTTAGCTGGTAATAAGAATCTCATTAGTGTTGTTTACTTACATCTAGAATTGGAATGAAATATGTATGATTACCAGAATGCCCTTTTATATTTATAATTAATTAAAATACAGTAACTAAAGTATTGACTGATATAGTTAATCAATTCTTATATTGTTTTATTTTAGTTATTAAGTAGTTGATTTTTGTTAATTGTAAACTCTCCTCTGTTATGTGAGTGGGTTATTATAAATACCCATCTTCTGTAATATAATATTGAGGAATAAGAGTTACACTTTCACAATTCTTATGTGAAAGATTTCACGGTATCAAAGCAATCAGACTGACGTCTTCGCTTGTTTCCATGCGTTTCTTTCTTTTCTTGCCATCAATCTCTCTTTGTTCTTTACTTTCCTGGCCTGACATGGCCTCCACTGAGACTTTCTCTCTAAATGATCACAAGTCTCCAATCTTTCTTCTTACCAACATCTGCAACCTCATCCCGATCCAGCTAGATTCTACAAATTATGTACTCTGGAGGTTTTAGTTATCATCGATGTTGTGCGCACACAAACTCTTCAGATTTATTGATGTCTCAAATATTGTTCCTTCTAAACTTCTTATAGTTTCATCTTCCATAGACCAGTCTTCATCTTCCATTGTCTCTAATAATCCTTTATATGAAGATTGGATGGCAAAGGATCAAACGCTGATGACTTTGATTAATGTTACGCTATCGACAAAAGCTTTAGCATATGTTGTTGGTTGTACCTCTTCGAAACAGGTATGGGAAACATTGGAGAAGCATTATTCTTCTAGTTCTCATTCCAATATTGTCAACCTGAAAATTGATCTTCAATCCATCACAAAAAAGACTGATGAATCCAACGATTCTTATTTTAAGCGAATCAAAGAGATTAGGGACAGACTTGCGAATGTCTCTACTGTTGTTCACGATGACGATTTATTGATATATGCTCTTAATGGTCTTCCGAGTGAGTACAACACATTTCGCACCTCTATGCGCACATATCTCAACATGTTACTTTCAATGAACTCCATGTTTTGATGAAGTCTAAAGAATCTGCCCTAGAAAAGCAATCGAAGCATGAAGATATTGTTATTCGGCCTAGAGATGTTCATTTTCCCCACGGGAAATGGGGGAGGGAGCTGGGGGAATTTTTTCCCGTTAGCGAAACGGGGATAGGGACGGGAATACATTCCCCGTCCCCCTCCCCGACCCCGCCCTTGCCCCGTTCCCCACCCCGCCCCTATTAATTTATTTATTTTTAATATGTATATTTATATATATATATATATAATGAATACTAAATTTAATCTTTTATGATGTATTATTTTATTTTTCTAAAGAAAATTAAAAAAAAATCTCTTTAAATAGAAATTTACCATTATGAATTAATAATTTAAATAGAAATTTTCTAAAAAAATATTTTATTTAATCAAAATTTAAAAAATAAATAAATAATATAAACGGGGAATAATTTCCTGTGTGGATCGTCCTCACCGGTAATCCCCGCCTCGATCCCCGCAAATTTTATTTTTCTAAAGAAAATTAAAAAAAAATCTCTTTAAATAGAAATTTACCATTATGAATTAATAATTTAAATAGAAATTTTCTAAAAAAATATTTTATTTAATCAAAATTTAAAAAATAAATAAAAAATATAAACGGGGAATAATTTCCCGTGGGGATCGTCCCGCGGGTAATCCCTGCCTCGATCCCTGCAAAATTAAATGGAGAATTTTGCGGGGATGGAGAATGAAATGGGGGGCGAGGATGGGGATGGGGAAGCCATCCCCGACCCCGCCCCGCCCTTGTGAACATCTCTAATTCGGGCTACTGCTATGTATGATGCTCAGAATAATCAGTCGCGTCCAAATCAGCCTCCTAATACCTTCAATTCCTTCTGAGGCAGAGGACGTGGTAAGAATTTCGGTTGTGGTCGCTCCAATTTTTCTCCAACTAACACTAACTTTGGCCAAGGGCGTGGGCGTTCTGAAAGAGTTAATATTAAGAAAGCGGAAGCAATTTTGGATCTTAAGCACTCTAATTTGATCAATTTTATCATACAAAAAACATGCTCAAAACTGGAAAAACAGAGAATAAGAACACTACCTTTGATGCTCAAAATTCTCCTAATCCTTGGCCAATTTCTGATCACGAACACTTCGTGGATCACCCTTAGGATCTTCCCTACTATTCTCAGGCCTTGGAACGGATTGTGGGATCCTAAATTGAGAGAATTTTTGAGAGAGAGAGCAAAGGTCTAAAACCGAAAATTTTTACAATTTTCTACAAAATTCTCCTTTCCCATTGTGTTTCTTTACTACTTAAAGCTATTAACAAGCTTCATCAAGCTTGCTAAACTTGACAACACATAGATGAGAAGGATTATTCAAGAAGGAGGTGGGCAATTTTGGTGAATTTGAAAAAGCAAGTAGGTTATTCATCAATTGATGAATTTGGTCCAAAATTCATTCATAAATGAATTTTATTTTCTTTTTAATTTTAATTCAAAAATTAATATAAAATTAATTTTAAATTAAAACCAATTTTTAATTAATTAAACAATTTAATTAATTTTAAATAATTATTTAATTTAATATCAAATATCAAATTAAATAATTGGACCAATTCCGATTTCTCAAATCGAACGTTCGAACATGAATCCCTATTCATGTTTTATACTGAACCAATATTTAAATCAAATTTAAATATGTCCACCTCTTCTTTATCATAGTTTAATTCATAATTAAGCTATGAAACGTTAAGTATATCACATATAATTAACGTTTTCTCCCAAAACCGAATTTGAACAATTCAAATTCTTTTCTCTCAAATTGTTACAAGGCTTAGTCCGAGCTAGTAAGGGGAACCTAATGGACCTACAGATCATGAGCTCCAACGATACGAGATTAACCGGCCAAACTCTTTAGCCTAGCTAATCAACATTTGTTAACCACCGGGACACTCCACTAAAGTCCAGTGGCTGCACTCTCCTCACTGTAGATATATTTCTGTCCACTCGATATAACCATGATTAGTAAGTCGATCCTTCACAGGTCATTCGTAATTACAGCTGGGTCAAATAAACCATTTTACCCCTATAATTACTTCTTGTTCCTTAAGTTCTATTGATCATCTAATGAACAATTGGTTTGTGGTCCGACCAACAAACCGAATCCCTCTCGGGCCAATGAGAGGGTGGGCCCATTGTTCAAGACCCGGAGTCAGCACTTAAGGGAACAACCTCTCTACTAAACCCTAGAGCGGGTAGGAGTGAATTCCATTTCGCATGATTATGTTCTCAACTATCTACTCGGTCTTATCCCCAAAATGGGAGGCTTATTGAGTCGGCGATCTCGGGCCACTCTCACCCATGCAAATCTAAGGATAATCCCGAATAAACAGGAGTTCATAGCACACTCAGGATTAAGATCGAGTTACCTAGGTCATCGTATGAAAATAGTCAGTTAAAACAGTAAACGGAGTTAAAAAGTCTAAGTGACTATTTCGCGGTCCAGTCTTATGCAAACTCATTGCATAGGATGCCTACACTTTCATGTCTCCACATGAACGATTCAGGATCACATCGTTAGTACTATACAAAGTGGGCCGCGTCTATAGTGTCCCCAAGATAAGGTACCCAGCCCTATCCCTATACTATAGACCGTTCTGACTATTACTCGAACTTGATCCACTTTTATGTCATACATAAAGTTCAAGTTTACATCTTATAGTCAAGGGTTCTTAGTTCATTGGATTTGAGTTAAAAGGACGCAATTCACTTTATCCAATAACACCTTTACTGAATAAACCTCAATAACATCTTTATTGCAAAATAGAATATACATTGAGTTTACAAAACCACGAGTTTTAGGACACAAAACCCAACACGTTCCAATACGATGCCATAGTTTCCTTCCCTCGATACTTGTCTAAGCTGCCAGATTTACAATCACCCTGGTCATATGGCTCTTGATTGTTACAATAGGATGAACTATCACTTTCAGGGGTGACATCCTACTCCATAATTGGTTTCCATAGTCACTACTCAGAATAATCAATTTCTCAGTGTTCAGAGTTCCTCTTCTCCCACATGGCTCACAGACTCTGGCTATAACGCTCATATTACTGTCGCGAATCTTTCTATTTCAAATGCGTACAATGGATAAGATAATGTGGCTGTAGGCAATGGACATACTCTTCCTATATCTCGTACAAGTTGTGGCACTTTCCCTTATACAACAACTTCTTCCTTTAATCTCTTCAATCTTCCTTATGTTCCTAACATTTCTATTAACCTTTTATCAGTCCATCAGTTGTGTATTGATAATAATTGTACTATCTCTTTTGATTCTGACCAATTTTTCATTCAGGACAAACCTATGGGTAGGTTTTTGTTCCACGGCCCTAGTGTAAATGGACTTTATCCAATTATACTATGCTTTCTTGCTGCTCATGTTAGAATCAAATCATCTTTTACACTTTGGCACAATCGGTTAGGCCATCCTCACTTAAATGTTCTTAATTCTGTGCTTAGCTCTTTAAATCTTTCTTCTTGTATGAAAGACCATTGTGTCTGTGAATTTTGCCTGTATGGAAAAATGCATAAACTTTTGTTCATAGACCATTTCCTTGTTTCTTTTACAACTTGTTCATAGTGATGTATGGTCCTGCTCCTGTGACTTCAATAAATGGTTATAAATACTATGTCTCTTTTTCTCTCTCTCTCCCCGATGCTTTTGCAGAAAATAAAGGAGCATCTTCTTTTTCCCTCGGTCAAACCCATCGCCACATCACCAACGGCAACCCAACTCTGGCGAGCACTCCAGGCGTCGGTGACCCACGAGCTACTCCTTGCTCCAACAACCGTGACGGTGACCACCATGACGTGCGAGACTCGCGACCGCTTCAGATTTGAAGGCAATATTGCTTTGGTCAAACTGCCAGACCGACGACGCCCAACTCCAATCTTTCTCCGACACCCATACCGACGTGTTTACGAACAAATCAAACCTGCAAATCTCCTAAATGGGAGCAAGATACAGTGGCGAGATCTCCCATTTTGGCTCCATGAATACCATATTAGCTCTCCTTGACAGACCAGCAAAGTTATCCAGCGATCGACGAATCACCTACAAGACTCATTCTTCCATCAAACAACACACACGATCCAATGATCAATGTGCTGAATAAATCCACTAGTGAGAGGTTGTGAGAACCCATGGTATTCTGTTGGCAGTAGTGGCGAAGAGAATCCAGCATCTCAAGATGATGAAACCATGTATTTTGCCCATATATATAGCAAGAATTGACGAGATTCTCTCATATCTCACAGAAGTTGGTTAAGATTTCATGCTAAGTTTGAATTGAATTTGAAAAAAAAAAAGAGCCCCGATTTCAGATAGGATTACCGTCCGGTGGTTGGACTAAATCTCAACATTTTGTTAACTCAAACCAGAAGCTGTTGGAATCCTAAATTTTTTTTTATCCAAACCAAATTTTGGGTAAAATTCAAAATGCTAATGTTGGATTATTCCTTTCGTCGAGTCCAATTTCAAATTCAACCAAATAGGGTTGGCTTTATTCGGATTCAAAATCTTGAAAGGATTTAAATTCAATTCTACTTCGAATCAAAATTTGAGCATAATCCAAATTTTATCTCAAATTAAAATTCGATTGAAACCCAATTCAAATTCTATTCTAATTTCGATTTATAATTGAGAAAATTTTTACTTCAAGTCAAAATTTGGCATAATCCAAAATTTATCCCAAATCAAAATTCCATAAATATCCAGATTAAAATTCTATTTCAAATCCAAAATTAGATTTTGGTAGAATTTTTATCCCAAATTGAAAATTGGGCATATTCTAAATTTCAATGCCCAATCAAAATCGGATTATGTTTCAAATTGTATTCTGAGTTCAAACAAAAATTGGGTAGAACTCCAAAATCTAATCCAACTTCAAATAAAATTTGGGATAGAATTTTAACCTTGTCCCAAATTTGGATTTTGAATTAAAGTAGATTCAAATCAAAATTTTATGTCATAAAAGAAAATCAAAATATTGACTCAAATTCATATTTTGATAAATTGCATAAAAAAGTGTCAAAAAAGGGGGAAAATCGAAATTATGAACCAAGTTCCATATTTTGATTAAATTGACATATCAAATGGAGTCCAAATTAGGAGTACCTTAAGTTTTGATTCAAAAATAACTTTTTTCGATATTCCCACACACATACTTGTGCATAAATCTCGAAAATGGGGCATTTGTTGGAATAGAAATTTCGACCAACCCAAATTTCCATGTCATTACACAACATTGATGACGAAATTATATTTAATTAATGATTAATTAAATTTTCAAGGATCCCTAAATTAAATTATGGCAAATCCAAGTACATATTTGAGTTCTTTAAAATTTGGAAGACAAAATCCCAAATTGAAGGTCCTAATTAGCAAAGTCCAGACTCAGTCTAGAGGCTAGGCCCAAAGGCAACCAGGCCCAGTCCAAAAGGGGCTGACCCAAAATCAACCAAGTCCAGTCTAAAGAGTTGGCCCAAAATCAATCGAGTCAAGTCTAACAAGCCCAAGCCTGCCTGGATGCCCTGAGAAACTCTATAAATAGAGAGCTTCCTCATTCATTTCAAATGTTCATAATAAATGAAGCTCAGAGAGAATTCAGAAATGAAACTCGGAAGACTCCAGAAGCTCCTGAAGATCAAACATCGTCTGAACGAAGAACACGTCACAGAGATGAAGAACGCTCCAAGAATCTATTGAAGTTTCAACCTCGAGAATAAGCTCTTAAGCCCTCGAGCAAAGCATACAAGCAGGAGAGAGAATTAGATGATTAATTATTAGATATTGTACTCACTATACTGAAATTAATACAAATATAAGTTCATTACACGTGTATTTATTTCTTTGTTGAAATCTCGTGTGAACAATATTATATGAAAAATTATATTCCAATAGAAATAATACGATACAATATAATATAAATATTATATTATATTCAAATTAGTCACATTAAAAAATATAAAATCATAATAGAAATAGAAAAAACAAAACTAATATAAGAATGATAAAAAAAGTTTAATTAGTTAAATTTATTGTAAATTCAATTTAATTCATACTATTTTGATTACACGTGCAATGCACATGGTAAAAAAACTAGTATGTAAATAAATATTTGGGCGAGAGGTCAAATCTTCAACTTTGAAGAAGGTAATAAATATATTATTTACTAAACTATTCTAAAATTGAAACTAATTACCAATATTTGCAATTTTTCACACAGTTATTCCATTTTGGTTCCTGAACTTTTAAAATGTATATTTAGTCTTTGAGCTTTTAAAAATAACTATTTTGATTCCAAAATTCAAAATGTCGATGTCGACGGAAATGTCGATGTCTCAATTTTACGGAAATATCGATGAAAATATTGATAAAATGTCAATGTCGATGGATATTTTTAGAAAAATCATAAAAATTATTTTTTTTAAAAACATTTAAATTAATAAATAAGCATCTTACACTTTTTAAATGAGTTAAAGGTTTATTACTAATATAATGTTCACCTTGATTCACCTATTATGTCGATGTCGAATCCATGAAAATGTCGATTGAATTGTTGACATGTCAATAGAAATTTAATACTATTTATGCTTAAAAAAAACTATTTTAGTTAGAAAAGTAACACAGTAAGGACCAAAATGACTATTTTTTTAAAAGTTTAGGAACTATTCGGAAGTTTAGGGACTAAAATAGAATAAGATTGAAAATTTAAAGACTAAATAGATATTTTAAAAGTTTAGAAACCAAAATAAAAAAAGTTTATGGACTAAAATGATAATTAAACCAATAAAATATAACTCGTGTGCTATAAATTAAATATAGGCTAAACTATAGAAAATACCTCTGAACTTTGTACTTTGTTTCAAAAATACTTCTGAACTTTTAAAAATTTCATTAATACCCTTAAACTTCCAAAAAAAAGTTCAAAAGTAACCTTATTGTTAGTTTTGGATGGAAATCGTTAGTATTTTGTTTCAAAAATACCCATAAACTTTCAAAACTTTCATTAATACCCTTAAACTTTCAAAAAAAAAAAAATTCAAAAATACCTTACCGTTAATATATGGATAGAAAATGTTAGTACCTCGTTTTAAAAATACCCCCAAACTTTTAAAAGTTGCATTAATACCCTTAACCTTTTAAAAAAAATGTTAAAAATGCCCTTACCATTAGTATATGGACGAAAACTATTTATTTACACCCTATTACCTCCCTCTTCTATTTATTATCTCTCCTAATTTGCTTGAATCTATGACCTAACATTTCTCTATTTTTCTTTTTTTTTTCAATACTCTCTTACTCTCTTCTTCCATTTTTCAATCTCTAAAACCCCCTCCCCCCCCTCCCCCCCTCCCCAATTTCTCCTATCTTCTTAAAAATTAAAACTTTAAATAAACAAGAGGAACTCTCTCTCATTTCTAAGCATGCCCAAACATAAATATAAGAAATTTCAACACTTAAATAGTCAATGTCTTTGAAGTTATCTTGAGTTGAAAAAGAACCAATTTGAAAACAACTCATACAGATACCCTCATTTTTTTCATATAGATACTCTCATTTTTCCTCTATTTATCCAATTCTCAATCATTGAGAACCTTTTTAACTGACCACAACAGATAGACTAATTTGAACTGCAAAAAAGATTAATAAACTTTTCATCTACTACAAATTTTGTATTGCATATATTTTCTTTCTTTTCCCTCCTACTAGATGTCCTCAAAATTATGACCCAAATTCTCAACATGTCATTCTTTTTGTGTATTAAACCAAAACGTACTAACTCAAATTACTAACGTACAATTTTGTTAAAGCATTTAAGTCCTAAGGTGCCCTATGGTGGTTCCATTATTCTCATTTCTTATTGCTATAGTTTATATACTTTGATTGAAGGGAGTAGTTTTAGAGATTGGAAAGAAGAAGATAATAAAAAGGTACTGAAAAATAAAGGAAAAAAATAGAAAAGTGTTAGGTCATAGATTGAAACAAATCAAGAGAGAAGAAATGAAAGATAGAGGTAATGTGGTGTAGATAAATGTTTTTCGTTTATATACTAACAGTAAGAGTATTTTTTAACTTTTTTTTTTAAAGGTTAAGGGTATTAATACAAATTTTGAAAGTTTAGTGGTATTTTAAAATGAGGTATTGTGTCTATATACTAACGATAAAGGTATTTTAGAACTTTTTTTGAAAGTTTAAAAGTATTAATGAAACTTTTAAAAGTTTAGAAGTATTTTTGAAACAAGAGCATTTTTGAACTTTTTTTTTAAGTTTATGGATATTAATGAAGTTCTCAAATATGTTTTAAACAAAATTTTCTATAATTTAGCTTTAAATATAACAAAAGAGACAGCTCTTTTTTCCTCATGAGCAAAAAAGCCAAAGCGCACGTTTCACTTTCAACGAAGCATTCAGCCGAACCAATGACGGAATTATAAAAACCCACCACCACCCACAACCATTTTATCAATCAAAATCATGACGTCAACGACCGATCGAGATCCGATCCAGACAAATCCGACTCCCAATCCACCTCCAAACAAGCAGATCTTCATCCTCTCGGGCCAGAGCAACATGGCGGGGCGGGGCGGCGTCTCAAAGAAGCCCCGCCGGTGGGACGGCGTGGTTCCACCGGAATCGCAGCCGCACCCGTCGATATTCCGGCTAAGCGCGAAGCTGCATTGGGAGGCGGCGCGTGAGCCGCTGCACCACGACATCGACACGAAGAAGACCTGTGGGGTGGGGCCGGGGATGGCGTTCGCGAACGCCGTGAGAGAGCGCGTGGGGACGGTGGCGCTGGTGCCGTGCGCCGTCGGAGGCACCGCCATTAAGGAGTGGGCGCGTGGGGAGAAGCTGTATGAGGATATGGTGAAGAGGGCGAGAGAGAGCGTGAATGACGGCGGAGAAATTAGGGCGGTTTTGTGGTTTCAAGGAGAGAGTGACACCAGTAGTGAGCATGATGCGGATGCGTATCAGGGGAATATGGAGGCGCTTGTTGCTAATGTGCGCCAGGATTTGGCCTTGCCTTCTCTTCCAATTATTCAGGTGCCATTTTTATTTTATTATTTATTTATTTTGGCGAGGATTGAGTTCAGACCACGTGTAGGGTGGAGATTTGATTCAGTTATTCAGGTGCCATTTTTATTTTGCTAATGTTCTACTAACTAGGTTGGGATTTAGACATGATACAGTTAGAAAGGGAATTTGTGTTTCCTAAAGTTTCTCTTGTCACGTCTTGTTATATTAAAAAGATGGCTAAATTATAAAAGGTTTAAATAATATGTTGGTCCTTGTATTTTTTGCTTTCATTTAGTTTTGTCTTTATACTTTTAAAAACTGTTATTGTTTGAAAAATTTAAGCGTAAATTTTATACACAATAATAGAAACTCTTTAATACATATTTTTTTTACTACATTTAGTAAGTGAAGTGTCATGCTATAATTATGATGGAATGAAATGAGGAAAAATAAAAATGAAGAGATCAAATTGGTCACTTTTTAAAAGTACGGGGACCACAATGATTATTTTGAAAATGAAGAGATCAAATTGGTCATCTCTTTAATACATATTTTTTTACTACATTTAGTAAGTGAAATGTCATGCTACAATTATGATGGAATGAAATGAGAAAAAAATGAAAATGAAGAGATCAAATTGGTCACTTTTTAAAAGTACGGGGACCACAATGATCTCTTTTAAAAATTTTTGAATTTGTTAAAGACATGTTAGACACAAAATTGAAAGTTTCGAGACCTATTAGATCTCTTTTAAAAGTACGGGGACCACAATGATTATTTTGTATTTAAACTGTTAGGGCTAAAAATTAGCTATAGGATTGAGTCCGGAACCTATAGAGGCCTAAGGCCCATTGACAAAATAAATAGGCCGAAAGCTAGGCAAGGTTGGAAATAGCCCAAGAGACCATCTGACCTCCTCCAAAGGCTAATGAAGTTGACTCCTTAAAGGAACCATATATATGTATATATATTTTAAATTACAAGTTTAGTTCATAAACTTTAAAGTTTATTTATTTGGTCCCTAAACTCTAAAAAATGTCTAATAGGTCTCGAAACTTTTAATTTTGTGTCTAACATGTCTTTAGCATATTCGAAAATTTTTAAAATTAATCGATTTATTAAACAGTCTAGATCTTAAACTTTCCTTTAGTAATGTGAATTTTAAAAATTGCCAAATAAGTCAAAAACCAATTAGAACTTTGTTTAATCCTATACAACTTTGTGTAATCAATTTGATAAGTTTTTCCTACCATATAAAGACATTCAAATGAATTACTTCACTTCTAAAACATTTACAAATATACATATAAGGGGGGGAACTACAACACAAGGAAAAAGCAAAAGTGTTACTTGAAAAAAGTATCTATTTGTTAAAAAGTGTGTAATATTAATATATGGAAATGGAAACAGGTAGCATTGGCATCAGGATCAAAGTACACAGAAAAAGTGAGGGAAGCTCAATTAGGAATGAAAGTGGAGAATGTGGTGTGTGTGGATGCAAAGGGATTGGAACTCCAAGAAGACAACCTCCATCTCACAACACCTGCTCAGGTCATTCTGGGTCAAATGCTGGCTCATGCCTATCTCACCAACTTTGCTGTACCACTCCCAAATTCAAACCCCTAAACCCTAATCACTTTCTACTACAATAATGTCCCCCACTTTAATATACTATATTTGACATTTGTGTGCTGTATGTGTTATCCTCTCTTGATTGTTGTGACTGCTTTCATTATTAGAGAGGATTCACATGTGTTTTGGGGCCGACCAATTATGTTTTATATGTATGTGTGTATGTATCGTCCTTTTTAAGTTCTAGTGACGAAAATGAGTACGTTTTCACTATAAGATTTTAAGTTTCAAATGAGTTGTAAATACCTTATCATTATCGTATTGGCAATTTTGATAAATTTTTTAAATTGAAAAGCTATAATATAGTCAAGGTAAATCAATATAACTTCAAAGGTCATTATAAATAAGAAAAATGATAATGTCTCAACTTTTCAATAAAAGTCAATTTAGATATTCAAGTAATTGGCAAGAAACTCACATTTCATTTTATATCAGTTGTGGATTGCTAATTATCAATTATCATGTATGTTGTTTGTGGATTAGTAAAGAATAATTCATGTCACTAATATCTACCTTTAGAAACTACACCAATGATATGAAATTAAAAAATAATTAGGAGCAGGAAGGTGACAATTTTTGACTTCTCCAACATAATATAGAAGAATCAAAAGAATTCAGAAAAAGAAAAGAAAGAGAAATGCAGAAAAAATTTATTATATGAAGAACGAGAAATACAATTCAGCCATATAGAGTGAAGCGAGCTTGTCGAGGGCTCGTCAAATTAAAATTTATAAATCGATCCTAAGCTACTTGTAGCATTGAGTGGACCGAGTCGATCTCAGAGAACCGAATATTAATTTCTTAAGTTAAATTTGCAAATGAGAAAATAATTAAAAAGGGGGGGTTTTGGAAAATATTTTCAAACTAAATGGAAATAAAAATTGACAAAAATAAAACAATTGCTGAAAAGGATAAAAATCAACTTTTACCAAGTTCCAGTTCAGAGGTGCAGTTATATTCAATTGCAAACATTGATCATAGGCATTCAAAATATTTAATCTTAACCATGCAAGTACTTGGTCAACTTATTAGGAAACTCCAAAAAGTAGCAAATTCCCTAAGGTCATTAACTCTAACGAACGCCAAGTTAACGCTAATTACCTAAACAAATCTTTACGAAACCGCTTCAATTTATTTAGGTAAAGGCATTACGAACTTTGGAACGACCAAGACAATAGATCAGGTAAAACAACTTTCACCTAATTAACATGCTTCTTTAATTCCTAGAATTAAACATGCAAGCCATGTATCATGGAAACCCATAAACATACACATGTGATAATTCTAATGCTACCGGTTCATTCAACATGACAATTACGGATCATGATCGTGATTAGCAATAAAGCATGTAAAGAGATTAAGGCGTCAATTTAATCAAAATACATACTTATAAAATTAACACGGGAATTAAAGAACACTTGCAATTGAAAGAAAACTAAGTTAAGGTTCAAGCCTCACAATGTCGCAACTGATTACAACCGACCTCTAAATCGGAATTGCAGAATCTAGCCGAGCATCTCCATAGAAAACTTTGAGTGCAAACGAGCTCGATTCGACACCATGGTTTGATGAAAAACTCCTAATCTATCCTAAGCTACTGAAAAACAGAGAGGAGAAAGCCTAAATTGGTCTCATGACGGCTGAAAATCGGAGACAAATGACCTAGAGGACGAAAAAATCTATATATAGGAATCGACGGAGCGTCTAGACGCTCCCAGCGTCACAGGGGCTCTCCGCAGCGTCGAGGGAGGCTTCAGGGAACTGCCGATAGCGTCTAGACGCGCTGGACAGCGTCTAGACGCTACCCAGCGCGCATCACTGCTTATTTTTGTTCTAACTTTCTACTCAGGTGTCCGAATGACCTCCGGTTTGATGCGTTGGAATCGTGATTCAACGTAGAATCTCTCGGAACATGCCTTATGCTAAAATCCCTACAAAATGATCAATTAATTACATTAAAACCTCCAAACTAACATGATTTAAGTATGAAAATATATAACTATGTTAGTCCTATCATAGAGGATTGGAAAGAAAACTCCTACTAATACTTCAAAATTGTATAAGTAAAATATTGGAACATTACCCACATAACATAAAGAGAAAAATACAATATGTAATAAACAAACAAACAAAAAAAAAAAAAGAGCAAAAAGCATTTAGGGGTTGTTTGGGACAAAAAGTAGAAGTTAGTAAGTTTAGGGAGTTAGGAAGTCTGTGTTTGGAGTGCAAAGCTATTTAGCCTAGTGTTCTGAAGTCTGTGTTTAGGGTGCAATTTTTTTAAACTTGGAGTTCTGAAGTTTGAGTTAATTTTAGCTGTCTTTTTTTAATAGTTTTTTCTACAATTTTTCAAAATTTCATTATTAAGAATTTGTTCTCATGAATTCTAAGATTGAGATTTTTTTTTTGTTTTTATTAATTTATGTATATTTAATAAATTTCTTTAAATAAAAAAAATTGACCAAAATACCTCATATTCTTTTTTCAATATCTCTCACATTAATTATTCATTTGCCTTGGATAGTTTCCAAATAAAAGAAAATCTTACAATAATTTTTTAAATATTAAATGTGATTTGGTAATATTTCAATCCATTAATTTAAAGGGATTCAAATAAGTTTCAAATTTTTTTATGCTTTTATTCTTTCAATTCTAGAAATAATATAGATTTGTTCATGTCAATCATAAAATTGAGATTTTAAATTATATTATTTTATGAATATTTTACAATTTTGTTAAAGATTTTTTTTTTTTGTCAAGTTTAAAATTTTAATTTAATACTTGTTTTCTAAGCTTAATAAAAGTTATAATTTTTTTTTTGCATAATTTAAGATTTTATTTTTCTAACTAATCAATGTAATGAATTATCTAAAGTTTGATTGATTTGAAAATAATATATATCATTTGAAGTTTTAAAATAACTAAGTTAAAAATAAAATATCAAATATTTATGCTATTTTAAAATAATTAAGTTCAAAATGAATATATATTTTTTAACACCATTCAAAATGAATATCATACATATACTTTTGTTCAAAATAATATATATTTATGTTATTTATTGTAATAATTTTATTTTATTAAGTTTGGAAGGAGAAATCATTTATATAATTAATTTGAAAATCAATTTTTTTAATATGTTAACCTTTTTAAATACTAATTTCTTAAATTGTAATATGTGTTAGTTTAAAATATATTTTTATTATCTTCAAATCATAAAATTATATATATTTTTGAGCTGTTAATAAAAAAATAAGCTTAAAAAATATAACATTGTTATTTGTTATAAGTAATTTTAGTTTAAGTTTTTTTTAAAAAATTGTAGATGACATGTAGAGGAAGTGAGATAGGGATATATTTATCAATTAAAAAAATTGTTATGTAGTACTCTAATTTACATTAGAATTTCAGTTTAAACAATAGTATCATATTTAAAACATTTTTATATAATTTATATTTTTAAAAATAAAATTATAGAATAAAAAGAAAAATATTTTTGTTAAAAAATTTATTAAAATTATAGGATAAAAATAAAATATTTTTGTCAATCATTATTTATATTTAATTAGTAATTAGTAATAATGATGAGAAAATTTATATAAAAAATAAAGAAAATTTTGTAAATTAAGAAATTAAAAAAATATATGCAAAAAAAAATGGAGAGAAAGAGAGGGAGGTGAAGAAAAGAGGAGATAGGTAAGTCGTGGGGCCATAATGGGGAGTTGAAGTTGGAGTTAATAAATTGTAGGGTCCACAATGGAAGAGTTGGAGTAGAAGTTAATAAATTTGTGGGGACCACAATTGGAGTTAAAATATTTTTGGGCCGAACAGGGAGTTAGGTAAAGTTATTAACTCCTACTCCACCCAACTCTTCAATCCAAACACCACCCTAATGTGGAGACTAAGCAAACTAGCAGGTTGTATATAATAGCAACATATAATGCACTATCTTTACAACTTCAAGTGGTAAATTGAAGGGGAAAATATTGTATGTTATGGTAATATGGGTACTACTTCTATTTATTGTTAACCACATTATCAACATTGAAGAATGATGTGGGGTCCATCAATGTTTTTTTTTTTAATTCAGCAGTATTAAAACATTATTTTACAAAGCAAAATTTATAATGTGAACAGGAGAGTATATACTATGAGAGTGTACTAGAATTTTTTCCACATTGAAGTCAAGTGGCATCCTTTCTACGGATCTAGATATAATAAAAATATTCTATTAAAGTCAATGGTTAAGTTAAAAACAATTGAAAGAATTAAAAGAACGATACCTAAGCCAGTGTCGCTTTTTCAGCCTCGTCGTTTCCGAGCAAAATTGTCCTCTTCTATGCTCTAGAGAACCAACAGTCTTTAAAAACAACAAAGGAGAAGAAGATAGGATGACACTAAAGGAAGGGAGGAATTGAGATTGGACGCGTGGTGTCATAGCCATATTAGAAGAGAGCAAGTTGTGACTCACACGATGTGAATAGAGCAGTGGTAACACATGGGTGTCGCCCATTAGGCTATGCCAAGGGCAAAGAGAGAAGTTTCATAATGCTACTAAGGAGGATGGAACAATCACCTAACATATCCAAAGATGTGCATGAGGAAGCCAAGCTAAGGCGCAAGCAAGTTTGGAGGCAACTGTTGGGATTTATGCCCTAAAGCCTCGTAATTAATAATTTATTTAATAATTAATAATAATTTTGATTATTTTATTTTCAATATAATATTATCCATTATATGAAAAATCCAAGGTTATTAGTGTAATCTTGAACAGTATGTGGTTGACATACGAGAGGATCATGTTCAAGAAATAACCTAAAGGGTCATAGTATATGGATAAGGTTAGGTGCCTTATCCTGGTAACACTATTGATACGGCCCACTTTGTAATAGTTACAAATGATTTGATCCAAATCATTCATGTGGAGACATGTGAGTGGGGGTATCTTATACAATGAGTTTGTATAAGACTGGACCACGAAATATTTAATCTCTCTTTATAAATCCGTTAATTGAGAAGATTCATATTTCATCAGGATGATCATATGCGACTCGATCTTAATCCTGAGTGAGTTATGAACTCCTGCCTGTGAGGGCTTGTCCTTTGATTTGCATGGGTGAGAGTGGCTTTTGTAGCCGATTCAATATGCCTACCATTTTGGGGACTTGACCAAATAGGGAGCTGGGAACATAATCTCACAAGATGGAATTCACTCCTTCCTATAAATGCTGATTTCGGGACTTGAACAATGGGGCCCCACCCTTTCATTGGCCCGAGAGGGACTTAGTTTATAATTAGATTATAAACATATTGTTCATTAGAGAATCAGTGGTACTTAAGGTGCAAGATGTAATTATAGGGGTAAAACGGACTTTTGACCCAGCTGTAATTACGAACAACTCGTGAAGGATCGACTTGCATGTAATGATTATATCTATGGACACAACTTGTCCTACAGTGCATAAAAGTGCAACTCTAGGTCTATAGTGGAGTGACCTATAGTTAATGAATGAAAATTAATTAATTAAAGAGTTTAATTAATTAATTTTGTATCATTGGAGCTTATAATCTGTAGGTCCATAAGGTCCCCTTGCTAGCTCATAGTAACACTAAAAGATCAATTTAGTTGAAAGAAAAATTTGAAATGTTCAAATTAATATTTAATTTGAAGTGTTCAAATTAATATTTAATATATTAGATATATTAAATATAAAAGAGGAAAATATATTTATTGTATTTGATACATTAAATATTAAAATTTGAAATGTTCAAATTTAATATTTAATTTGAAGTGTTCAAATTAATATTTAATATATTAGATATATTAAATATAAAAGAGGAAAATATATTTATTGTATTTGATACATTAAATATTAAAATAATTAATATATATTAAATAAAAGATATTTATAGAATTTGAATAAGATTCAAATAAATAAATATCGTAGGAGATTTGAATGAGATTCAAATAAATAAAAGATATATTTTAATATATTAGATATTAAAATATAATATTTTAATAATGGCAAAGATCTTCCCTTGGTCTCTATAAATAGAACCCTTGGGTTGAAGCATTCTGAACAACACACATCTCCTCAAAGAGAGAATTAGAGAATTCTCTCTAAACCTCTTCCTCTTTAATCCCTTGAGGATTTTCTTTCAAGAGGCTCCCACAAGCCTTGATCTTTTGTTAGAGTCATAGCAAGGAAGACTTTGTGGAGGAGATAAAGACCCCCCAGAAGAATCTCCATATTTTCAAGGTATTTATTGCTTAACCCTTGTATTTTAGTTTAATTCTAAATAAATCAAAGACGATTTCTATGCTTCCGCTGTGGGTTTAATTCGATTATTCCCTTCAGCAACAATGTCGTCGGTAGTGTCAGTGGGGGCCAGATGGGGCTTCAAGCCACGACCTCGGAAGTCGGGGTTTTATCGAGAGTTTCAACGAGCGATGATAACACTTGTTTACAAGGGTTATTTAGCTACAAATGTAAGTTTATTCCTTAGGAGATTGAACTTTTGTAATATATTTTTTTAAAATGTTAAATATAGTTAGAATTATACAAAAGTGAGTCAAGTTTGTGTTGATACCCTTGATGTCCTAAATGGGCTTATTTGAGTGTAAAAAGAACGTGAAACTTATGTGTTTTTGGTATTTTATGTAGAAACTGTGGAATTAGGCATTATGTGCCTGCAAGGCAAAATCAGTGTACAGCTGTAAAGCTTCCAATTGACTGTTTCAACCTGAATCTTGTGGTCAAAACAAATTGAGCTATTTTCGTAATTTTCTACCTCAATTGAATGCGAGAGTCAATGGTCAAGCCCTCCACATTATTTTCGGTAACAACCCTCTCCTTAGAAGTTTATAAAAGATGTTTAAACTCACCATTTCGAGAGAGAGCCAAGAGAGGTTGGAGATTATTTTGTGGAACCTTAGAAGAAAACCTAGGATTTGTCCAAAGGAGGAAACTCTCAATCGACTGTATAGATTTAACTCCAGCAACCTATTTGAGAGTTTAGGTTTGTAAAAACTCGATTCTCCTTGAGAAAGGAATAATCAAGTTAGACCTAGAGGAAGAATCATTTCATTTGTAATCATGCTTTCCAATTCAATGAAGTGCTTTTATGTTTATCTTTTTATTATGAGCTAATTCTCCCTAGGGATTCAATTGTGTGAATGTCCTAAGGAGATGAAACAAACTTAATATATGTAGTTTTGCAAAGCTGCCCATTACCTAAGTGTAGTTTGGTTTTATTGAACTTCAAATCTAATGTAAGTTTGAATTGGCCACTTAGGTTTGCATGTTAAGTTAAAAGCTCAATACTAAAAATGTTGGACATAACGGATGTCATAAAACCAATATAGGAAAAAGAGCCTAGACATAGAACTTTGATGCTTAACCCTAGACATAGGGCAATACCTATAGAACCTAAGGAATTGTGTGCTGAATTATCTAAGCTAAATTAGCCATAGATATATAGGTTTAATTACTTAGGCTCCTAAGGGTGCTTTAAAATGAAGGCTTAATAGGAGTAGAATTCGATTCACTACACAGGGTATTATGTGGCGACTATGTTGGTGCATATAGATAATTTCACTTCTAAGGGTACAAACTCACTTGAATCTCCACATTATCATTTACATCCTTACACTTTCCTTAAATTACATTTTTAAGAACCTCAAGCACCCATTCCTCCACTATTTGTTTGGTTATTATTAGTTTCTTTTTGACAAGGTTTTTCACTAAATTTTATTTTGCATTCACAATAGTCTTTGTGGATTGATACTCTGGAATATTCCAGATATTACTTATGAAGAGTGTATACTTGCACTTGAGCTTGACTGATATATTTTATTTTGCATAGTCCAACACTTCACTGTTTCTACAATTCAGCCATGGCATTGTGTTCGCATTCATCAAGTGACTTTGGAGTTAGATGCATGTTGATGAGATATGTAAGCATGTCATATTTCAGGTCAATCAAAAATTGGATGAGTACTTTGTTGGGATTTATGTCATAAAACCTCGTAATTAATGTTGTATTATTTAATTATTTTTAACAAGTATTTAATAATTATATGATTGCAATTTACATTATCCATTACATAAAAATCAAAGGTAGTGTAATTTTGAACAGTATGTGGTTGACATGCAGAAAGATCATGTTCCAGAAATAACCTAAAGAGTCTATAGTATATGAATAAAGTTAGGTGTCTTATCTTAGTAACATTATTGATACAACTCACTTTGTAACAGTTACAAATGATTTGATTCAAATTGTACATGTAGACACATGTGAGTGGGAGTGTCATATACAATGAGTTTGTATAAGACTAAACCACAAAATACTTATTCCTTTTTTTTATAAATATGTTAATTGAGAAGATTAATATTTCAATAGGATGATTGTATGTGATTCGATTTTAATCCTAATTGAGTTATGAACTTGATCAGTGTGTACATGCAAGTGCACGTGATCGAAGTAATAATAAACTGGAAGTATTCTAGAGTATCGTATCCAAGGGAACGGATTTTAGTAAAATTTATTAAGATGTCATAAATTTGTTGAAAACTGCAACTGAAGTAACCGTAGGTATAAAAGATTTGTGAGGTATTTTGACTAAAGAAAATGTTTGACAATCAATGGATGTAAGAAAAGGATTCAAATTGCTAATGCCCATTTGGAAAGAAAATGCAACTAGAAAGCAATTACAATCGTAACGAACACAAGAAACTAAGTAAACCGAATTCAACTCCCATTCAATTTTTCTTTCAAAATCTTTAGGAGGCTAAGTGATTAAACTTATATTTCTATGGTTAATCTAACTTAGATAGTTTTGCGCACAATTCTAGTGGTTTTGGAGTCTCATCCTATGTCTAGGGTCGATGTTCAGGACTTATTTCTAAGTCTTTTTCCTCCATTGCTTTTGTGACATCGCTTTCCTTAACCCTTCCTTAACCCCTTCGGTATTAAGTTAAAGCTTGACTAGCAACACTACATGGCCAACTAGTTTTACCCAACATTGAACTCACCAAAAACAAACTAAGTTCAAGTGCTAGCTAGATTATTTTTGCTATCGAGCCTTACATCTTTCCTTTAGGACTGAGGAAATTTAGCTCTTCATAATGAAACAAAAAAATAATGCTTTGAAATTATAAAAACTCATTAAAACAAAAGAGAATGAAGGTGGAGAACAACCACTTTGCCAAAAGGATAATTCTAGATTCAAAAACCAAGGAAATTCAAAGACAAAACAACTTCAAAAAGAGATTACAAGGGAAATTACAATAACTAAAGTTCTGAAATTAACATAATGAAAATTACAACAACCGAAGAAATTAAAAAGTAACGAAACTACACTAAACTCGTTGCTCTTAGCTCAATTGAACAGGAGATTATTCTTAACCACCTCCAACTTACATTGAGATGGGATTGAGAAAGAAGTTAAGGATCTAGAGTGCAAAAAGAAATTACAATAGCAACTAAAATTGAAAATAAAAACCACAGACGATGAAAAAAACGAAATTCTCTTTTAAAAAAATGAGCTCTTCTTCACGACTTCTTCTCTAAAATTTATAGGGACTTCGTGCTAGGGTTTCCTTCTTGGTTGATGCATAAATACAGCTAAGAATCTAGCAGAATTCGTGGGTATTTTCCTTCTCAAAATCCCTTGATTTGCGATTTTCCATAATTTCTAGATCTGTCGAAATTGCAATTGCCATGCAATTGCAATTCTATTGCATTCCACAAAAATCTACACCAAAACATTAAGTAAGTGTGGATTTTTGTCTTCTTTTGTTCTCTTTTCTCAACTCACTTAATTTAAGGGTCTTCCAACAATAATGTAATTAAAATGAACAATTTTCCTACATTTCATCCAATAATATGAATAAAATCACAAGCATAACTAAGTTTAAAGGCCAAATAATCCTCATGAATGAGAATTATCAGAACTCCTGCATGTGAGAGCTTGTCCTTTGATTTGCATGGGTGAGAGTGTCTTTTGTAGCCGATTCAATAAACCTACCATTTTAGGGACTTGACCAAATAGGAAGGTGATAACATAAGTTTCACAAGATGGAATTCACTCATTCCCATATAGGAAAAATAGATGAGTGCTAATTTCGGGACTTGAACAATGGGGCCTTACCTTTTCACTGGCCTGAGAGGGACTTAGTTTATGATTGGATCATTAACAAATTGTTCATAAGAGAATTAGTGGTACTTAAGGTATAAGATGTAATTACAATGGGTAAAACTGTAACACCCGAGACTCTTTGGGTAAGTTTAAAATGTTGTTTTGGTAAAGTTTTATTATGAATTTAATTATTTTGAGGGTAATTTGGTGATTTTTGGAAAAGGAAATGGTATTATGGTCTTTTAGAGAGAAGATATTTTGATTATTATTATTATTTTATTATATTATTATTATTATTTTTATTATTATTATTTTTATTATTTATTTTTTTCTCTTCTTCTTCCTCCCGCAGCTTCCCCTTCCCGAAATTCTCTCTCTCTCTCTCTCTCTCTCTCCAGCCGCAAGCAGCAGACGGAGCGCCGAGCTCTCCCTCTCGTCGGCTGCTCGCCGTCGTTCCACCGGCGCGCCCACGCGCCGCCGTCCAGCTCCTTTCTTCGTCCGCCGCCAGTTTCTTTTTCCTTCCTTCTTCGTTTTCTTCCTCTGCCGACAGCCACAGCCGAACCCCCATCCTTCTGTCTTTTCCTTCTTCCTCGCCGTTAGCTTCTCCGCCGAACACCCAACCTCGCCGTGAGCTTCTTCGCCGGACGACAGTAGCTTCGCCGGAGCTCGTCCTTCATCGCCGGACTTCTTCTTCTTCTCCTTCACCTAACAGAACTCAGATCGCGCCGGATCTGTTTGCAAATGTCTCACCGGAGCTCACCAGAGTCTCGAGCGCACTAAATTTGCGCAAAACGGATCGTCACGCGCTCTCACGCGCCGGCCACGCGCCGCCGTCCGCCGCCGCAAGCGCCGCCGTCTCCGATTCCAATTTTCGAGACCGAACAGTCCCCGTTACGATCGTGTTACGATTTGGGTAAATTTTGCCATTTGGTCCGTTTCGTCGAGTTATTAATGTTAGAATGCGTTTTAGCGTAATTCGGATGGTTTAAGACCTGTTTAGGACACTTTTTAGGTGACTTGTCGAGGACCTTGGATTGTACTTGGAGTGGGGACTCGAGAAGCTCATTACTAGTGAAGAAAGGGTATTTTAGTAAGTAAAGATATAAGGTAAGGGATCTCACAACGAAAGAAGTTTTCGAAACCTAAAGCTAGCTCTATATTTACTTTGAAGTTTATGTTTTCATGTTAAGTATTTAAGAAAGAAAGTGTTTTATATGTATATTCCTTTATACGCTAGTTCCATGAGTTCTATTTGAGTTTTCATGTTAAAAAGGAATGGAAATGATATGTATGTCTTTGAAATGCGATTGTCTTGATTCATGCATTCATAACTATGTTCTAAAACGAATGGGACCTCATGCATGTGTTGTGTGCTCATGAAAAGATTTATGTAAGGCCGTGACGATAATTCTCCCAAAAGTTTTATGTGGGTTATGAGGGAACCCGAGTCTTCGGACTCTCTATGCTCTCGGGGTTCGAGAGTGCTCCACGATGGTAGCCGACGGGCTTGAGTCTTCGGACTCCACGATGGTAGCCTTCGGGCTGAGTCTTCGGACTCCACGATGTATATTAACTTTCGAGCTCAACTCTCAGAGTTAGGGGAGGACTCTATTCGATGGAAAAACTATGTCTTCGGACTATTCACGAGGCCCTCGGGAGAATTTAATCGTTCACGAGAGCCGCGAGGAAAAGTACATGGTTTATAAAACGAATTTTAGGTCCCCTACTAAAGCGATGGTTTACGATGGTTTTATGATTTAAAATGACATGTTGCATGCGATTGAAACTCTTTCTTTGAAACTATGAGTTACTTACTGAGTATTATTCGTTAATACTCACCCTTTTCCTTTTAAAAATGTTTTCAGGTAAGGCTAAGATCGACCCTAGCGCGTGACCGGAGATCAGCTACTCGAGTCATGGGAGCCGACCGATCGCTATTTCGCTTCTTTTATGTTTCTGGATGTACATAGAACTCATGTCGAGTTTTTAAATGTTTAGGAGGATGTTTCAAAGTCTTTTAACCTTTCTTTGTAAATCGTGCACGTGTATTTGGCTTTCTATGTTTGAATTCACTTGGTCTATGCTGTCTGAACCCTAGCATCATATTGAGAAGTTTGTTGGATGCTAGGAGGTTGTTAGAAAATCTTAGAAGTGTGTTTTTCTATGTCTTATCAGGTAAGGGTCCAATTTTTGGTTTTCGCGTAGTTACGTCGTTATGCTGCCGAAATTTTCGGTAATATAGCGACGTGACTTAGTAATGACTCTTAGGTAGCGTGTTGAGCCTATAGGGTCGTTACAAAAATGAACTTTTGACCTAGCTGTAATTACGAATAACTCGTGAAAGATCAACTTGCATGTAATGATTATATCTATGGACACGACTTGTCATACAGTGCATAATAGTGCAACTCTAGGTTTATAGTAGAATGACTTAGAGTTAATGAATGAAAATTAATTAACTAAAGAGTTTATTAATTAATTTTTTTATCATTAGAGCTTATAATCTGTAGGTTTGTAATATTTCCTTGCTAGCTCATAAGGACATTAATAGGTTGTTTGGGGCATGAGTTATAATAGTTTGTGGAGTACTCTACACTCAAACACAGACTATTATAACCCAAACTAAATAATTATGCATTCTAAACACAAATTATATAACTCCACAGACTATTATAACCCACTCAGCGCCCCAAACAGCTCTTAAGAGATCAATTTCATTGAAAGAAAATTTAAAATGTTCAAATTAAAATTTAATATATTTGATATATTAAATTAAGAATATATTTATTGTATTTGATATATTAAAGAAAACAATATATATGAAATTTTAATGAGATTTAAATGTGTAAATATATATTGTAGAAGATTTGGATGAGATTCAAATATGCTAAAAATATATATTTTAATATAATAATATTAAAATATACTATTTGATTTTTTGGCAAATATTATATCATAAGTCCTTATAAATAAAACCTTTGGGTTGAGCAAAAAAGAGACATCTCCTACACACATAATTCTCTATGATTTTTTTCTCCTACAGATTTTTTTTTAAAGAGGTTCCCACAAATCTTAGTCTTGTGTTCGAGTTATAACGAGGAAGATCTTGTGGAGATTCGAGATTCGGTGGAACACATGGATATTTGCTGGAATACAAGAAGTAAAAACTTGCCAGAAATTTATCTTCATTTACTTCAATGTAAGTTTGCTTAAATTTGTTTTTAGTTGAATTTTAAATAAATCAAAGTCGATCCCAAAATTGGTTTCTAAATTTAGAAACCATAGACTTCCGATAAAGGGGTGTTGTTCATTTCTATCATACTCCACATGGCGTATGACTCATTGTCACTTGCCATGCGCACGGGTGAGGTGTTCATATCTATCATACTCCACGTTGGCATATGACTCATTGCCACTTGCCATGTTCAAGGGTAAGTGACACATTGAAAATACATTAAATGTACTAGACAAAGAGGCAAGACGTTGGCTCTCCACTCATGGCTTAAGTGAGCCACCCCATGTGTCATGGTGTGGGCAAGTGTTACAAGATTAATGTCTTGGGCGTCTTCTTTTGAAAATAGAAATCTTAAGGACCATGTCGAGTGGCACATGTGTGTCGGAATTATGCCTCTTTCCATGGGTCAGGGTTGCGACAAATGGTATGCATAAATGAGTTGGCATGCATGAACACGAGAGTCATCTTGCCTTGATAATGTTTAGATATAGGGATATCCAAAAGGCCCCGAGTAGAAAGACAACCCATGTGTCGGTTCTCGATAAGTATGTTCGAACAAGCAGTGAAGGCAGATTACATCCTAATGCTCGTGGTGGCATCATGATGCATTAGTGGTACTCGATAGTCTCGATTGACATGACATTTAATTGATAGAGCTCAATAAGTGTTATAATGGCTCGGTAGAGTCTAGTAAGCATCGAAATAGGCCTGTAGAGCCTAATAAGAGTTATGATGCCTTGGTAAGTCTTGATAAGTGCTGAAATCACTTGGTAAGCTCTGATAGAGTGAACTCATCCCGAAATGGTTTCAGATCGATGTAGAAGCGTGAATACCGTGTTGTTGAGAACCAAGATGATGGAATGTGATGCGACATTGTGTTTAGAAGACCTTGACCTAGTATAGAGGTAAGGTTGAGCCATATGACTTGGCTTAGAGTAGAAGCAAGCCGGCTAGAGTCGTGAATGAGTTGAAATAAACATACAAGCAACGTGTATGGCCAAGTGAAACTTAGTTGCATACAAAGACCTCGCCTAAAGTTTGACGAAGCCACAAAGAGTTGCAAAAACTATATTGGGGCTAAAGTTCCTTCAAGGTTGATCATGATTGATTCTATATCATGGCGCTATACGATTGAAAGAGTACGACCGTGACACGTGACGTACTGAGAAATTTTCAATTTTATGACAATATAATTGGTGAGAAGATGAGGGGAGCTCGACTCAATTCAGGGTTAAGTATTGCTTAAAAAGATATATTAATTTGATAATCATTTGGTGGGTTCAAATTAAACTGATTTAAAAAAGTTTCAACTCAGCAACCCTTACGATTTGGATTGTGTTGCTCAAGCCATTTGTTCATTTAAACTTTTGAGCATAATATAATATATATTTAGCCATTAAACTTTAAAAAAAAACTAATTATGTTTTAACCTTTTAATTATATTTCTATTTAGTTTTCATCATGGATACTATTAATAACTAATTGATGAGACATAGTTGAGCATAACTCAACTGATATAAAGTATGTACCATTATTATTGAACTTTACACTAATTTTGCTGTAACTTTTAAAATAATTGATGGCAACTTAAGAAAATCATAGATTTAGAATTTTTAAAATTTAGTTAGAGAAGATAGCAGATTTTTAGGAAAGTTAAATTCAAAAACTAGTATGAGCATGATTTTGAATGTACGAGTAAATTGAAAAATTATTTTAGATAGATTTAAAAATAATCAAATGTACCAAACAACCTAAACCGTTAAGATTCTTCCCTAATCGCTTTTTGCTTCTACAAACGCAATCCCAAATAAAGCCTTAGCCAATTTATTTAATGGATATCACATTTTAGAAGCTACGTTTATAATTTAACTAGAATAGAGATATCATATTTTAGAAGCTAAGTTTATAATTTAACGTAATGAATAATAACTTTTCAGAAGATCATATACATACAACATATCATCAATTAGAAAAATACTTAAAACCACATCCAACTTTTTAAAACATATATGAATTTTTGTTAAACAAAAGTTAGACTTTTATGTATTTATGTATTAGCACAAAACATCTGAAAATTAATGGAGAACAAAACATTTGAAAATTAATGGACTAAAACACAGCCGCTACCGCCTCCTCCTCCTCCTCCTTTTCTTCTCTTATTTAACAACATGCGAGAGTAGAGATTTAAATTTCCGACCTTTTGACTAAAGGTATAATACCTTAATCAGTTCACGTATGAGCATTTATTTTTTTTCTTTTCAATTCAACAACCAAAAGGTATGATACCTTAATTAGTTCAAGTAAGCTCATGTGTGTTTTTTTTTTTTTCAACTCAACAACATGTGAGGATTTTAAGGATATAATACTTTAACTATTTAAGTTATGACTAAAATACATATATCAACAATTGCAGGGTGAAGAGATTAAACCATCAACCTTTAGAATGATAATTGGTGTCTTATCTATTGAACTATATTCATATTGGTTATAGCTGACTAAAATATGGATTTTTTGTACGGATGGCCTGAATTTTCCAGCTCAAATAAAATATGACAGACTTTCTCAAAATAACGATGGATAGCCTTTTGCTTACGTTACAACCAGAGCGAGATGAAGAGAAAACCCGACAAGAGTGAGAGGCGAGAGGAACAACACTACCAAGACCCACCACTTCTTCACAGTTCACACAAACAAACATACCTACAAACGTCACCGAAAATCGCATGGGAAAAAGGGTGGGAGGTCATCGGAATCGATTTGGCAAAACAATACCGAAAAATCGCACGCATCCTCTGCAACCACTGTTCACTAAGGTCAGAGAGGTTACAGCCACCGAAAGCAACGCATGAAGGAGAAAACTCATCAGAAGAACATCAGGCACCCGATCTAGTCGCCCAAACTTGAGGGAGGTGGCACGAAAAAACGTGAGCGTTGAAAACACGAGAGAGGGTGAAAGATTTGTCGAAAAACGCATGGGCTTTAGAGAAGAAGGAGAAGGAAAAGATGTGTGGGTTGATTTTGTCTTGTCCCTCTCGCTCCCGTCAGGTTTTCTTGTTCTCTCACTCTGATTGTGACATAAACAAAAGGTTATACAACCTTATTTTTAAAAACTAGGTTATATATCATTAGGGCCGAAAATTTTGGGTCATTCATCCCAATTTCTCCTAAAATATAGCATTTAAATGTCTATGGATGAAAATAAAATAAAGGAAAAAAATCATTTTTGACCATAAACTTGGCAGGTTGTATCAATTTTAACCTTGAACTTTCAATTTCATCAATTTAAACCTCAAACTTAATAGGTTGTATCAGTTTTAACCCTAAACTTTCAATTTCATCAATTTAAACCTCAAACTTGAATAAGTGTATCAATTTTCACCTTCGGTTAAGCTTTTGTTTCAATCCCTGTTAGAAAAACTTCTCACACATGTCCAAAGCAATGTGTTGCTCTATAACAGATACGTATTTGTTATTTTTTTTTAAAAAAATAAAATTGCTAAAGAAAATTGGAGTATACTCGCCATAATGTTTTTCAATTTTAGAGCATGACTTTTTTTTTTTTAAACTTTTTATCTTCTCTGATTCTGCTGCTTTTTTCATTTCATTAATTGAAGGTTTTTAATTTTAAGGCAGGATTCTACTCGATCAATCGACTTTTAGTAGAAACAAAGATTATTTGCACCATATTTTTCTTTGATGGAGTACTCCCATTCTTAAATGATCGTTAATATATTTTTTTTAATTTCTCATCGGCCTCAAGCTCGATTTATCCTTCATCCGCCGCAACGGATGCAGGGCTTGCGGAATCGCCCTAGTTGGAATCTTTGTCCCCTTTCTCTCCAATATTGATGCCACTTAAATCCCCCGTAAGACTATTGACGGGGCCGACAAGGTCAGCTACGACCAGTTCATTGTGTTCATGGGTGTCACTCTGTCCACCATCGACTTTCCTAGTCTCTACTGCATTTTAGTCAAACTCAAACTCCTCACCACCTAAGTTGACGAAATCACCATGGTCGTCACCTCCTTCAATGACGTCACCGTTTGGATCTTCTTCACACTCGTCGTCGTTGGTATCGATACCAAAGATGAGGAAAACAAAGAGTCCATTTATTTTCGTATGGGTCCTACTTTCAAGAGTCGAGTTCGTGAGTTTCATGATTGTGGCAACTTAATCTAGAATGATTTAGTTATTTTTTTGGTACATTTATTTAAAAAATAATAAACAAGTACATATCATAGAGCAACAAGTGGCTTTGGGCATGTGTGTGAAAATTTTCTAATGGCAATTGAAACGAAAACTTAATCGATGGTGTAAATTTATATATTTATTCAAGTTTGAGGTTTAAATTGATGAAATTGAAAGTTTATGGTTAAAATTGATACAATCTGTCAAGTTTGAGGTTTAAATTGACGAAATTGAAAGTTTATGGTTAAAATTGATGCAATTTGCTAAGTTTGAGGTTTAAATCGATGAAATTGAAAGTTCTAAGGTTAAAATTGATACAACGGGGCCTAGGTTGAGGGTCAAAATTGATTTTTTTCAAAAAATAAATACAAAACATTATAGGCCATTTAAATAGAAGATTTAAACGTATTATGAAATTATAGTTCATATAGGGCTAATTTTTAAGATAATGTTGTTTAAATAAATAATGACACAATTAGGATAGTTTTGAAACTAATAATTTTTAAAATGTATAAAAAAAATGAAATTACAAATGTAGGGTAAAAAAGAAAAGAAATGTTTAAAATAGGGTACCTAAATCGTGTACATGTCAGCGGAAATCGTGTACACGGTACACGTTTTATGTGGAAATCGTGCCATTATGAGGTTTATATATATCTAATACTTGTTTCACTTAAAAACTCAAAATCATGCTTTGGCTTGTTGGCTGTAGGAGGGGCACAATGAACGGCTGCAAATTCAAGGTCACGAGTTCAACTCCTTGTAAACGTGTGTCTTTTTAAATTTTTACCCTTTTTTTTATTTTTTTTGCGTATATATATATATATACCAAAAAAACGCCACTTTTTAACTTCATTTTTTTTCTATTACTCTTTTAGTTTAACTTCATTTTTATTATATATTTAATTTGCAATATACATATATAATATTATTTTAATTTTTAGTAAGTTGGGTATGGTCAGAGTTTAATTATTTTTTTTAATTTTACTCACATATATACAAAAAGAAATAAATCTTTAGTAAATATTTTAGAAAAATTAAATGCATAAAAAAACTTAATTCTATTTTGAAAAATCTTAAATATTTCAAGTTTCATTTTTTTTTATATATATTTAGGTGGATAATTTTATAATGACCATATTTGTGTTATTATTTTTTTAATTTACATTATTTAAAAAAAAAAATCCAATTTAAGGGCTAATTTTTAAGATAATGTTGTTTAAATAAATAATGACACAATTAGGGTAGTTTTGAAACTAATAATTTTTAAATTGTATAAAAAAATGAAATTACAAATGTAGGGTAAAAAAGAAAAAAAATGTTTAAATTTACATATTTTAGAAAAATTACATGATGGCTCACACTTATATTTATATATTAGATAGATAAATTAAAAAAAAAAAAAAACTGCTATGGAAATCGTGTACATGGTACACGAGATCCATTTGGAAATCGTGTACCACGTACACGAGTTACCTGGCAGCCACATGGTGGCCACACCATTGAATGGCGCCATGTGGCACAAAAATCGTGTACGGGGTACACGATTTTGCCTTTCCTGGGCCGCGATTCATTTGGATACTCGTGACCACGGGTTGCGACTTACATAAATAGTGACCCATGTACACGATTTATCTACCCTACATTTGACATTATTTTAAAACTTACCATTTTTGTGTTATTATTTTTTTAATTTACATTATTTTAAAAAAAAATCCGTTCATATATGAGGACACGTGGCAGCCTGGCTTTCCTCAAATTGCAAAATGTGGAAGAAAACGGCAATCGTCAACTGTTGGTATCTGTGTATTTGGCCTTTGGAGAAGAAGAGATAAGGAGTTTCAGGAAAGAACTCGAGGAGTTTTCCGGCGCCAATCGAGCCTCCTAAAATGGCCGTTCTTCATGCTTCCGCCTCCCTCTCTCTCGCCATACGCGGTACTCTCTTTATCCCTCCTACACTTTCTCCATTTCGCTCTTCTGTTCTGTGATTGTTGAATTTCCAAACGATTCACAAACACAAAACAATGTTGCAGATGCTTCCTTCGCAAGATCAGCACCAAAAGTCTTTCCACTTCACAGAGGTCCCCTCCCGAATTTATACCGAATTGGAACGGCGTGTGCTACTGGCTCTCAACTAGGTAGAGATTCTTATTCTTTCTATTCTCAGTCTAATTGTAATGTTTCTGCTTTATGTGTTGACGAATTCTATCAATTAGTAGGTTTTTTCAGTTCAATCTTCCTTTGAAGTTCCAATTTCAAGTCTACAATGGGGCATATTATGAATTTTGGTAATGATGTTGAACTACCCTAACATTAAACTAAAATCCGGATGTTAATGTGTGGTTTTCTTGTTTCTTGCTTATTATAAGCTGTCACAGTGTTGAAATAAATATAGCACAAGTTCCAGTCTAAGTGATATAATGCAATTTCCATTCTAACGTAAAGAGTTATGATTATTGTTAGCTATAATTGCAATATTTGGAAATTGGAGCTGTTTAGAAAATAGTATGATAATTGAAAATTTTGCATTCTTCGTAGATTTTGGCAACGAAAGCAATATATTTAACTAGACTTTACTAAGTATCAGCTAATGGGTACTCTTGTTCCCAGTGATAAGCAAGCCAACTGGTCAAAAGAAGCATGCGAGGAAACCAAATTCTGTTTCTATAAGATGTGAGCAAAGTGCCCAAGAGAGTAACAATCTGGATGTTTGGCTTGGGCGGCTTGCGATGGTAGGATTTGCAATTGCAATTAGTGTTGAAATAGCAACGGGCAAGGGACTTTTGGAGGTATGGCCTTTCTAATTACAGAAAATGGGTCGTTGTTACTTATATTGCTGATAGCTGATAGAAATTGATTTAAGGATTTCTTTACCTCTTGGAATCTGGAATTTGGCCTATCTAATTCTGAACACCTAATTGTTAATAAGATACTAGCTCCACTATCAGGTTCTATTGTTCGTATGTCACAGATTTCAGATCTTATATTTTCTGTCCAGAAAATTTTCTTCTCCCTAATTATTTATACAAAAGTATCCTTTTGTACCACTTGGAGTATTCCTTTTGAAGTGTTGAATTGTTTTAAAGATGGCTCTTAAAATGTATCTAGAATGTATTCCAATGGCTTTTTTCGTCTCTTCCATTTTTATTTCCAGACACTTGTCTCACTGATTTTGGCTTGATATAAAAGTGACCGTTGAATTATTCTTGGCTGATCGTTGGATGTGCGGCATCTGCCTGATTGATTTTGGTCTGATATAAAAGTGCCCATCTAATTATTCTAGGCTGGTCATTGGGTATGCCTGATTTTTTAGTTTTGTGGTTGCTCTTCCCATTTGTTTACTTTGTTCAGTTAGAGGAATTCCATAGCTTAAACTTAACCCTCGTTTCCCCCTAGTGTCTTTGTAAGCAAGTTTCATACGAGATACATCATGGAATTAACAGAAACCTTACAAGAGTCATTGTTTTCGCGATGCAGAATTTTGGAGTAACGACTCCCCTGCCTAGTGTGGCCTTGGCAGTTACCGCATTGGTTGGCATATTGACAGCAGTTTTCATCTTCCAATCAGCTTCCAAAAACTGAACACATCTAAGATTATTTTTACACGTTGGCTGTAAAGTTTGTAATCCTAAACGATATTTTACATGATATTCTTTTTCATTCGTTGTAATATTCTCGAGTGTGAACAATGGGCAACCAAATTGAGTATTCGACTAATAGAACCTTTTTGTCACAAAAATGACTCCCGCCATTATTAACGAGTCGATGGCTTTGTTTTCAAGTTTCCTGTAGTGTATTATATTATATAATCATGTTCTTGGGCTACTGGGAGGAGAGCCTATGGTTCCCAAGATCAATCAATCACGTGTCTTCTTCTAAAGTGCTTGGCCCTAGCTTGTGTTTCAGACGAAGTTAAGTGATTTTTACTGCTTTCTAAAGTAGTTTAATATATTACTTTCAGATATGAATAAAGCATCTCCATCAGTTTAAGTAAGTTCATGCACTCTGGAAAACAAATATATAGTGGAAGGGGAGAGAAATGGCTTTATTGCCTTCTGTCCCAAAGAATCAATTCCCTTTCAGCCTTTTCTTGTAGAAGTTTTTGGTCTGATATTCACTTGGAACACAAGGTATCTCTCATGTCATCTCCCTGTAAACACATGCTTTTGCTTGTTTTGTTCTGTTGGCCGCAGAACTAAGATCTGGTGCACTTGGCCTGCAAAATTTGCCATTTTCTTTATATTCCTTGCATATTGCAGCATGGGTGCAGTGATTTCCAGGTTGAAGAAGCGACTCTTCCATAACCGTGAAGTGAGAATTCTGATGGTCGGTCTTGATGCATCGGGGAAGACAACCATTCTGTACAAACTAAAACTTGGTGAAATTGTTATGACCGTACCAACTATTGGTATGTACTCTGAAAACCAATCTACATCCTCCCCCATTTTGGGATAAATTGTATATTGGGCCTTTTTTATTTGGTTTATTTTTAAAATCTTTTTCAAGAATACTTTTATTAGAACATTTTGATCCTGTTTTTTTCTTTTTGAAATTTGGTTCGATAATTTGTATGTCTTGGACAAAGTGGAGAACAGCTTAATTTTGCTTGTTTGTTTGTTTTCTTAAGTTACATGTTACAACTTTATGAAGTATTTTCTTTATTTTACCTTTATATATATTAATTACTTCATTTTCTTGAAAGCCGGGCTATTATATTTAACTAGTATTAGTTAGAAATTTTGATATTTTGATATTTGTTATAATTGTTTGTTATCTGCAATCAAATAAAAGGGGTCATTTCTCTGGGAAAAACCAATCGAGAAATTTTATTATATCCCGTCTAATCTAATGATCGGTCAATTTTTTTTGGTATTTTGTAGGGGTAAACGATATAGAGATACATTAGAGAATATATTTTATAAAAATAAAAATAAAATTATATTATATAAAAAAGACATAAGGGTCCTTTTGATAATAATATATATATATATTTTTATTACTTATGTTTTTGCCCAAATAGGTTTGTTTACTAGCAATTTGTAGTATTATTATTTCTACTATATTTATTATTTTATTAAGAAATTGTGTTTTTTTTTTCAAGTACACTAAACCTGGAGTATGTTAAATTGAAAAGACTTGCGCAAAAGAGCGAAATATTTGTTGAACAGTTTTATAATTGCATTTTTTGATCCAGGATTCAATGTGGAAACAGTAGAATACAATAACATTAGCTGCACTGTCTGGGACGTTGGAGGACAAGATAAGGTTTGAAATCACACCCTCTCATTCTGCCTTCTGCAAATACTTTACTTCGATTGCTATCTGAATAATTAAAGAACATATGCTTCAAAATTTATGTTAATGAAACTTTAAAAATAATGGTCAAAACATATGCCTGTGAAAATTCTAAAACTAGAACATAACATTTCAAAGTACATTGATCACAATATAATATGAATATCAATTATAATATGAATGAAAGTTTATATGAAAGTTTAGGAATCAAAATATGATTAAACATGAAAATTTTTAAACGAACTTTGTGCAAAAATATTTATTCGTTGTGTTGTTGTACAAGTGGTTTGAGAACTATGGTCAGATTACTTTTAAACACTGTTAAAAATGCCATGGTTTTAAATGAAAAAATAAATAACGGAAGGCAACTTATCTAAATATATTTCCATTTAATTTTTGTTGTTAAAAATAGCCTTTATACCCATCTCCCAGCCAAAGGATTTGTTTAATATAATGGGAAGAGCAAAATTTTGAGATCTTAGGATTTGTTCAAGCGTGTCAAAAATGGGATTTATCTTATAACATGATATATTAATACAACTAATTAAGCCTCCTAGTGTGGTTTTAAAAGTCAGGAGATGTTACTAGAAGTTAGAAATCTTAAGATGTTTGATTTGTTATGTTTTATCAGGCATAAGAATCTTAAATCATAAACTTACATTTGACAAAATTTGTCCACAGAAAACTGATAGAATATTGTAGGGATGAGCATCCAATACGATTCATGAATGTTATGTTAGGATGAAGTCACGAGGAGGTTTAGCTATAAGTTACGAGTATCTTTCGTAAAAGAGATGTAACATAAATGATTTAGTGAGATTGTTGACAAGTGATAAAATAGGAAGGTACATATTCTTAGGTGAAAATGACATTTTCTAAAGTTTGATAAACTTGAGAATAATAGTTCATGGTTGAAGCATCTCAATAGCTTCTTGTCTAAGTTACAGGTTTAAATATCTACATCTTGTTTAAATTCTATTTGTTATTATTTTCTTAAAAAAAGTTAATATAACAAAGCATTTCCTCAATTGGCCTGTCAAAATTTGATGGAACCATAAAATTCATGTGGAGTCTTCTGTCACTGAAGTGATAAAATCTAACCATTTGACATGTTTTAAGGCTAATTTGAAAAAAAAAATTGCAAAAACCACTTAACAGTTTAGTGAAACATTTTATTAATTATAGATTTAAAAAATTTTAATGTGTCAAGTTGCTAATGCTCCATGTTAATTTGATTATTTACGTAATTCTAGTGATAACATTATATTCATTTAACTAGAGAACATTAATGAGATCTTTACTTCGTTTTTTTGAGTTCGATCTTTACTTTGTTTTAAACGAAGCAGATAAGGCCATTGTGGAGACATTACTTTCAAAACACACAAGGACTTGTGTTTGTTGTGGACAGCGGTGACAGAGGGAGAATCTGTGAAGCCCGCAATGAGTTGCATCGTATTCTCAGTGAGGTATAGCACTCAACTTTTTCTTTTTTCTTTTTTTTTTTTTAAAAAAAAAATTCGTTTGTTTGTTTTGGTGCTGTATAGCACTGAACCTTCACTTTCACTAGGTTTAGTTGTGTGATAATAATCATAAGATAACCCACTTGATAAAATTTAGGTATAATTGACAGCAACGTCCAGAGTTCTAGATTTGGATTAGTTTAGAATCCTAAGTCGAATTGTTGGATATTTGACGGCCCATCATCGATAGTGCTACTTGCATACTCTCGAAAAAGAGGTTAGAAGTATAATCACAATTGACATGAAGAAAAAATTATGAAACAAGTTATTGGATCGAATTAAGGAGATTATTAATATCTCACGAGATAACAATACAATGAATGATGGATTAGGTTAATGTCCAATTGAACCTACTCTTCTTTATACCCCACATTTGTTGTACTAAAAAAAAGAACCTACTCTTTCTAAATTACTAAAATACCATCTACAAAATTGTTTGTGTGCCTACAAAATGAGGTGTATGTAAGGTAATGTTGGTACCATGAATTCTAAAAAAGGAAAAAAATTATATTTTCCATCATATTTGTAAAAAAAAAAAACGAAAGAAAAACTACTTTGGTATTGTGAAATTTTATAACGACAAATTAACTTCAGTTAGTAATTTAACATCAAAGAAACAACCAATAATGTCAATTTGAGCATAGCTCAACTAGTTAAGATGTCTATCATCAACCAAGAGGTCAGATGTCAGATATTTGAATTTTTCCACCCCACATGTTGAACTAAAAAAAAAATCAATCATTATTTTAAAGCTAACAAATAGTTTTTCATTTAGTATATGTTTTATTCTATCATTAATAAGTTATGCATGATGAATTATTAATGGTTTGATGAGGCTTTAGGCACATGTGAGAGCAAAAAAATCGAAAAATAAACTACAAGTTTTTATTTCTAAAACTTTTATATTTTAAAAATGTTTCTTGAAAATAAAAATACTAAGATTTATCTTTATGCGTGCTAGGGATGTCTATTTTTCCCGCGGGGACCCTCCTTAACAGGGCGGGGAATCCCCGTTTAGGCGGAGAATGAGGGAGGGAGTGGGGAAAAAAATTTAATTTGATATGTAATATTGTTTTGTTTTTATTAGGAGGTTCAAGAATTTTACTTTTAAATAGATATTTTTTTAATAGAAAATTAACTATTTAAATTAAGATTTTCGGTGAATAATTAACAATGTAATTAAAAATTAATTGATATTTTCCATAGAAATTAACTACTTGAAAATTTAACAAAAGAATTATTTGATTCTTAAAAAAGAAAAAAAAAATTAAATGGGGAATAATTCCCCGCGGGGAACCTGATTCTCGCGAATTCTCCGTGGGGAATCCCCCCTGATCCCCGCGAAATTTAACGGAAAATTTCGCAGGGATGGAGATTCAAATGGGGGGCGGGGACGAGGACGGGGAAGCCATCCTCGTCCCCGCCCCGCCCCGTGGACATCTCTTTGCATGCATGATACTTTTTTGTTTTTTTTTTTTCTATCTGATCAAATCTCTAACACTATTTGCAAATTTGCAAGATATTCCTCATAATTCATTTAATTAAAATATATTTGATTTTGAGATGGAAATTAAAAATTTGACAGCCAGAGCTAAGGAATGCAGCTGTGCTTGTATTTGCCAACAAGCAAGATCTTCCACATTCAATGGCTGTTTCTGAAATTGCAGCTAAACTTGGCCTCCACACAGTCTCCCAAAGAAGATGGTATGCAAGTTATTTTAGTTGTGTTGAGACATATTTGGACAAAAAAAAAAGAAAAAAAAAAGCCTTTTTGGATCTGTTCAGAAATCATGTTTTATAACAATTTTCTATTTTTTTTTAAAATAGTTTTTTCGCTTGGAAACTTGTTTGGTTGGATAATTTTTTAAAAATAGTTTTTAATTTTAGATATCCCTTCGGTTTATGAGTTTTTAATTAAGGTTATTTTAGTTCGATAATTGAACTTTCAAAAAGCTTAGTTTTAGTCTCTAAGCTATCATAATAGGATTCTCACTTGAGTTTTTAAAATGAAAAATAGAATAGATTGTGTTTCCTTTCATCATTTTGATTTCTATACTTTAGAATTTATGCTATTTTAGTCTATGTATCTCCACGTTTAATTTTAGTCTTTGTGCTTACCATAGATCTTAAAAATAGTTTCTACCGCAAGTTTTTCCCTGTAGGCATTCTCTTTGGAAATACGTAAAACATATAAGACATAATGATTTTTTTTTAATGGAGGTTATTATTATTATATTTTGCCAAATTAGATGGAAATTTAGTTCCAACTATAGACTATTTTTAAGATTTAAGGAAAGTAAATTAAAGCACTAAATTTAAATATTTAAAATACAAAGACTAAAGTAAGTAAATAGAATAAGTCTCAAAGTATAGAAACTAAAGTCGTAATTTAACCAAATTATTATTATTAATATAATTATTAATTATTATAAAGTATAAGAATAAAAGATATATTTTAAAACAGTAGTTAAAATCAAAATAAATAAATTAAAATTTTAGTCTAGAAACATTTAAAAAGTGTCTAGGTTGTACCCATAGGTCTCTAAGCTTTAAAAAAAAATGTCTAGTAAGTTTTTAAAATTTTAATTTATGTCTAATACACCTTTGATCTTTTCAGTTTTTTTTTTTAATTTATCATATTACTTGATGTGGACTCGAATTTTGGGTCTAATAAGACGCTAAACTTTCAATTTTGTAATTAATAGATCTGTAAATTTAAAAAAATATCTAATAGATCAAAGATATGTTAGACATAAAATTGAAACTTTAAGAACCCTATTAGACACTTTTAAAATTCAAAAACTTATTTAGATATAAAATTGAAGGTTTAAAGATCTACTAGACATTTTTTAAAGTTCAAAAATCTATTACACACAATTTTGAAAGTTCAAGGACTAAACTTGTAATTAAAAAAAAATAGAAAATGAGTTTAAAAATCTATTTTCACTAAAAAAAATTGAGTTTTTTTTTTCTTTTTTTTTTTTAAGGCTCATACAAGGTACTTCTGCAACTTCTGGGCAAGGGCTGTATGAGGGTTTTGATTGGCTATGCAACAACATTCCCACCAAAGACTCTCCATGATTCTTCATAATCAATCTTACCTTATATATACTCACTTGTATTTTTAGGTCGATGAAAATGTTGAGTTCTCAATTGTATGAAGAGGTCAATAAATATATGTTAAAATGTTAGTTTATCGATGAATATTTTAAAAAAAGATCAATTTAAAATCATAAAAATTCATAAGGTTGTAAAATTAATGAATAAAAATTTAATATTTTTGCGGCTAATTTCACATAATCATTATAGTTTTTATATGATATTGTGGAGATCTTTAATATTTATAGTATGTTGAGTACATTTCCTTATAAATACTTTTTCTCTATTTTGATATTAAACTTGTCAATTCGAACATGGTGTAGTTGATAAAGCACCTCTTCCCATTTCAAAATCGATGATTCAATTCTTCTCTCCACAATTATTAAACAAAAAAAAAAAAAAATTTTAAATTTTAGAAATACTAATAAAAAATATTAACGGCTAAGATTTACTTTAAAAGCAGACTAACATTATTCTCGAAATACTCCATCATGTTACTATTTTTTTGCATCTTATACTTCGTTCATGAAGTTAAAAATAAATGAATGAAACCGTTAAAAGGAATTTAATATACCTTATTCTACCTAAATAAGATCATTTTCTTGAACAAATATATTGGATAAAATTTAGTAATCGTTTTTAAATAACTTCTCACATTTGGCCTATTAGCTCAGTTGGTTAGAGCGTCGTGCTAATAACGCGAAGGTCGCAGGTTCGAGACCTGCATGGGCCATTTTCTTTTAATCCTATAATAGGAACACTTTAAAATCTATATTTTAATTAAACAAGAAATTGTAATTTTATCTTAAAATAAAAAAATAATTATTTATATGAATCTGTTAAAAATTAATTTTACATTGTAAAATACAAAATATCATGGAAAAATTACTCTTTTGATCCTGAGTTTTCAGGAGTAGGTGCACTTGGTCCCTAATTTTTCATTAACATTATAAGAACTCAAAAAAAATATATAAATACACATTATAAATTTACTAAAATATGATGCAGGAAATTTGGTAAATATAAAAAAGATGTTTAATTAAAAAAAAAAAGGAAAAAAGGTATGTAGGAGGAAAATAATTCAAAATAGTGAACCAATGTTAACGAATAAGAATTTTGGAAAAGAGATCAAAATGAGATATTTGAAAGTTTAGGCGAAGATTTGCAGATCTTTTCTTAAGGAAAAGAAAAAAAAAACAGAATACTTACGAGCATCTCCATAGCCCAAACGTTTTTTTTTTCTTTTTTTCGCAGAAACGTTTTCTTTATTTGATTAGCCACAAAATGATTTTTGAATTGACATATTATATATTGTGTTACTTCAATTTAAAATAGCTGATAAAAAAAATTTGAGGCAACTCTCGTAGGAAGTTATAGTTCTTTTAATGCTAACAACTCAAACTACTTATCAACCTAGTTCGACGGGTCAAGGCATATACGTTTTATAGGTAAAGTGAATCAAGTAGTTTTTACTATCTGTAAATTCATCTGCACAAACTGGCAGAAGATTTATAAGTTATGCTTCCTTAATTGATGCTAAAATCCAAGTTTTTGTTTTCAAACCTTGGGATTTGAGAACTTTGTATCACCTCACTTTCTGTCAAAATGGCACAAGATGATCCAAATTTATTCTTCTTTTCCCTTAAAACCAAAACTTTGATGGCTCAAACTTGAAAATAGAAAAAACCAATAATAGTAGTGGTTTATGAAACATTTCTTAACATAGATTTTTGGCACACTTTGGAGGAAGAACTCCAAGATGTTTGAGCAATTGAGGAGTAATTAGGCAGTGGAGTTGGAGAATTGTGATGTGATTCTTAGAATGCAATGGGATAGATTGGAAGTGTGGTTGACAGATGAAAATTGAGGCATTGTACATTTATACTAATAATTTGTGAAGTTTGCAGGTCCAAGATCTACATGAATAATAGTCCATTAAAACTCAAAACTAATAATTTTATCAATTAAAACTCTTAACTTGTCTCAATTTATGTCTTTCATTAAATTCTATTAGAAGATTGTTACTTAGATCAGGGGTGTCTCTGTGTAAAAACTGTGTCATTTTATATTTTATATTAAAAAATAGAGGGAAAATCTCCTACAATGTATAGAGCATGGGTCAACACCCTTACTTGCAGCGAGAAGATCAATAAAAAACTAATGTCCATTTGATAACCATTTGAGTTTTTGTTTTTGGTTTTGAAAATTGTACTTGTTTTCTCATAATTTCTCTACAATAGTTTTCATCTTCTCTACAATGGTTCTTTCTTAAGGAAACATTTGAATTACTAGTCAACTTTCAAAAACAAAAACAAGTTTTTGAAAACTACAACTTTTTTGAGTTTTCAAAAGTTTGCTTGGTTTTTGAAAACATATGTAAAATGTAGATAAGAAAGCATGAAAACTCATAGGTAGAAGTAGTATTTATAGGCTTAATTTTCAAAAACTAAATGGTTATCAAATGGAACCTAACTAACACATTATTTATCCAACAAAATTTAAAAGGTCAACATGAAACATATCTTCACAGACGACATGCTTGTCATCTTGAGCAAACTCCCCCAACATATATATCATCAACAAGAACAACCTCACCACCCTCACCCCACTACCACATACATTCTAAACGTCTTAATCCCTTAAAAGATTTTTATTGTTATGTCGATGGAACGCCAACCTCTCTAGCACCAAAAAGATATGCCAAAGTGATTAAAAAGAATGAACTCATTGGCCGAGAAGGTAGTGAGTTCAATTTCATTTATGGTTAGAGATCCTATTACTTTTTCTACTCCAATGTTTTATTCTTGTTGTTGCCAAAGGAGAGCTTTCCACAACAGCAACAACTTTGTCCTCGTCGGCAGGGCTTCGTTTGATTTATTCATGAAGCCACTACAAAAGGTTACACCCGACATGATTCACTTTTGAAATTCGATTTCTCCAATTGTTCCGACAGTTCTTTTAGTCTTCTTCCTAAGGGTTTTCTTTTATTAATTTAAAACGATAAATAAGAAAAAGCAACATGCATTTTACATTTTTTCTTTCTTTTGTAATATAAAATATAAAATATTATTCTCCACATGTGCACTCAAATTTAACTAACAAATTTCTAAAAAAATTTAATAAAAGGGTATAATTTGATTCACTTTAAGTAAGCTTAGAGTTCTAATGGATGAAATTATTAATTTAGGATTTTAATTGACTCAATATACAAAGTTTAAAATTTTAATTGATAAAATTATTAATTTAGAATTTTAATAATTAACTCGTTCAAAGGTATAAATTTATTTTTTTCAATATTTTAAAAGTAGGGATAATTTTGATATCTATGTTTTAATCAATAAGTAAAATTATTGCTTTAAATCCTAGTTTGGTCCAGATCTTCAAAATGTCCACATTGGTCTTTGAACTTTAAGGTTGGTTCCATTTGGTGCCCGAATTTTCAAAATTTCTATTTTGAATCCTTAAAATTTAGAAAAATAACCATTTTGGTTCTCACTTTTATATTTCTTTTAACAATGCGTAACATGAATTTGAGTATGTATAAAAAGTGCTAATATAAGTATGTATTCAAACTACATATGTTGAAGACAAGAATTCGGTACACGAAGATTATATTAGATTACAAAATAATATTTCATAGACCAATTGGCCTATTAGCTCAGTTGGTTAGAGTGTCTTGCTAATAACGCGAAGGTCGCAGGTTCATTATGGTTCTTACTTTTATCTTTCTTTTAACAATGCGTAACATGAATTTGAGTATGTATTCAAACTACATATGTTGAAGACAAGAATTCGGTATGTAAAGATTAGATCACAAAATAATATTTCATAGACCAATTGGGCTATTGCTTAGTTGGTTAGAGCGTATTACTAATCATGCGAAGGTCACAGGTTTGAGACCTACATGGGCCATCAATTTGTTTTTTTATTAATAATATTTTAAAAACAAGGACAATTTTGATATCTATTTTTAAATTAATAAGTTATATCAACAATTAAATCTCATTTTGAGAACTTTAAGGCCTATTCAATTTTTATTCATAAACTTTCAATTTTTTTTTTTTTAGTACCTAAACTTTAAAAAATAATCATTGTGATTCTTATTATTTTTTTTTAAATATATTGGCCTATTAGCTATTGGCTTTTTGGCAATTCATCTCAAATTAATTAATATTTTGATGATAACAAACCTGATTTTATTTATTAATAATTTTAGTATTTTTAAGTGTCCATAACATAGATCTCGAAAAGACGATTCCAACGCATCTTGAATCGTTCGAATCGGAGCTCAAACGAAGAAGTTATGGAAAAAAATAAAATTGAAGGGAAAATCCTACATGGCGTGACATGTGGCATATCTAGATGACGTGGAAGGTCAACGATCAACATTGATGACGTGGCAGTGACTTGGCGCCGACGTGTGCGATGGTGTGGCATTTTCAAACGGTCAAAAATGATGCATGGACGATGACATGGCAAAACGTGGACCAATAATATTTTGACATGTGGCATATTCATTATTTTAATAATTAAAAAGTCCAACGATCAAAATTTAAAATATTTATTATTATTTTATTCCGGCCAATGAAAAGGCGACACGTGGCATTCTTAATTAAAATAATATATATATAATGTCAAACGGTCAAATGTTTAATATTATAATATTATTTTATTATTATTTTATTATTATAATATTATTAATTTTGAATTTCTTTTTTTGCAGCCAATCAAAAGTTGACACGTGGCAGCCAACGGCTAGTTTTGGTTCTTCTCTCTATTTAAGGCTAAAAAAAATTGGAAAAAATGGAAAAAAATTCTAAAAAATTCTACTTCTCTTGGAGAGCATTTCCATTATTTTTGAGCTTCTATTTTTAATTTTTTTTAGCCATTTAAGGGCTTTTACTTGTAAGAAATCTTTTCTTACATAATTGTGAGCTTTGATTTGTATATCTACTCTTTGAGAGAGTTTTTCCATCTTGTTCTTCAACTTTCAATCCATTGTAAGAGTTTCTCTTAATCCTGAAAAAGAGAGATTGTAACGGTTTGATCCTGAACCGTAGAAAGGATCGGGTTTGTTCTTGCTCCTGCAAAAGGAACGTTGTAACGGTTGGACTCTAATCCGTGAAAATGGTCGTTGTTCTAGTGAAATACCCAAGAGGAGCTTGGGGAATGAAGTAGGCCGGGTTGTACCGAACCACTATAAATTTATGGTGTCAATTTCTCTATTCCTATCTTATTTCATTTTTGCAATTAATTTGTTGTTATATTATATTGCATAAAATTTAAGTGTTCTTGTATGTCTATCTTGGTTGGTATAATTTTACTTTTACATATTCTTTATCAATCTTGTTTTTAAAATTAAATAGGGTGTTTGAAATTGTTAATGTTAAATTTATTGTTTAATTTGAGGTGAATTTATTTGCATGATTTATTGTTTAAATTAATTATTGCAAAAAGTGTGTAATTTGTTTAATTGGGCCCACATTAGTAAAAAGTTTTATAAAGTTTAAATAAACTTTATTCACCCCCCTCTAGGGTTGCCATATCGATCCTACAATTTTCAATTTTTTTATTTATTTTAGTACCTAAACTTTTAAAAATAATCATTATGATTCTTACTTTTTTTTTTTTTATAAATATGTTGGCCTATTAGCTCAGTTGGTTAGAGCATCTTGCTAATAACGCGAAGGTCTCAAGTTTGAGACCTGCATGGGCCAACATTTTGATATCTATATTTTAATTAATAAGTTATATCAACAATTTAAATCTCATTTTAGTCTTGAACTTTAAGGCCTATTCAATTTTGATCCCTAAGGCCCCGTAGGAGAATTTTTGTTTTCTTATCTTTAAATCTTTAAAGTTTTCAAAAGATTTCTAACTTAATTAGAAGATTGAAGACTCAAGTTCCTATTTTCGTCAAGCTCTCTTTCTTTAGTTTCCCTCCCAGCTTGGTCCCTTGCTAGTACGTTTGCTGTTATTTTTAGCTTCCTCTCTCTATTTTTAATAATGATGAGTTAAAATGAATTTGTTTCTTAATGAATTTGTTTCTTTATGACTTTGGATTTTGTTTGAATAAGTGAATTTTAGGTTTAGATTTTTTTTACAGCTGATTTGATTTAGGGTAAATTATAAGTTTGGTGGATGAACTTTTAGAATTATATCTATTTCTTCACAATTTCCAAAGTTTTATTTAGTACATTTACCATTTTTTACTTTATTTACAATTTTTCTTCATGAAATACAAATTTAAATTTGAATGTCTTAATATTTTGTAATTGATTATTTTAACTTAATATTTGAACATTATTTTAGATTTTGTTGGTTCCTCTTTTTTTGCTATTATTTTTCTGTATAAATTTATTCCAAAATTTAGATTTTAGAGAGAGCATTGTTAGAAGGGCAAATTCGTCTTATAGAAAAATTCATAAACGTTAAAAAACCATGAATGACTATATTTAAAATTTTAGAATTGTTTAGCCATTTATCAAAATCTATTATTTAATTTGGCCATTTATGTAGTCAACCCTTTTGAAAATTAAGCTAATAGACACTACTTTTACCAATACGTTTCTATGTTTTTTTCTACTTTCTACCAATGTTTTCAAAAATTAAGCCAAGTTTTGAAAACTAAAAAAAGTAGTTTTCAAAAACATGTTTTTGCTTTTGGAATATGACTAAGAATTTAAATGTTTACTTAATAAAGATGAAATCTGTTATTGGTGAAATTGGACCAATAGGAATGGGCTGAGTGAAAAGCTACTATAAAGGGCCAAACGAGGAAAAGAAGCCCAATACGAAGTCAAAACGGATCGAAACTGACGTGGGACTGGCCCATAACGCAAAAGGGTGAAGAAACGGGCTTGGGCCGAAGGCCAAGCCCATGGCCAGCTTCGGCATGGCTGAGGCCGACCACATGGAAAGGCCCTCCTTTGGGCCTTGCCTTGGTCCCTCGTGGCTCGAAGACCCTCGGTCCAACCCCGTTCGGTCTTTTCGTTCCCAATTGAAGACGAAAACCCCCGAAAACCCTAATTAGGAAGTTATTTAAGCTCTTTCTAGAGTGGAGAGCAAGGTAAGTTCATATAGCCTCCAATACTCTCCTAGAACTCTCTAATTCTCTCTAAAAGACTCCATTTGACTTAAGCATCGAAGTCTGTGTGACCTACACCACACCGGTGTTCAGGTTTTTCTTGTCTTGCAGGTCACGTTCTTCCCCAAGAATACAAATTCACCGTCGTTGTCACATGAAGGTCAGGTGAGATTTCTCCTGTCCAAAATTTGGCAATAACAAAAACCATTGTAGAATATGTAACAAAAAAAACATTGTAGAGAAATCATGAGAAAATATGCTTAATTTTTAAAAACTAAAAATAAAAAACCAAGGTCCCATTTGATAATCATTTGTTTTTTAAAATTGTACTTCTTTTCTCATCATCTCTCTATAATGGGTTTCATCTTTCTTAAGTAAACATTTGAATTATTAACCAAATTCCAAAAACAAAAACATGTTTTTGAAAATTACTTTATTTAGTTTTCAAATGTTGGCTTGGTTTTTGAAAATATATGTAAAAAGTAGATAACAAAACAAAGATACTCATAGGTGGAAGTTGTATTTATAGGTTTAATTTTCAAGAACTAATTGGTTATCAAACGGAACCTAAATGGTTATTAAACTGAGTCTAAACTTTCAATCTTTTATTTTAGTACCTAAACTTTAAAAAATAATCATTGTGTGATCCTTACTTTTATTCTCTTTAAAACAAATTGACTTATTTAGCTCAGTTGGTTAGAGTGTCGTGCTAATAACGCGAAGGTCTTAAATCAGGTTTGAGACCTGCATGGGCCATCAATAAATACTATTTTTCACCTATGGCTTTCCATGTTTTCTTGTCTACTTTTTATATATGTTTTAAAAAACCAAGCCAAGTTTTGAAAACTAAAAAAAAATAGTTTTCAAAAACTTGTTTTGTTTTTGGAATTTGGCTAAAAATTTAAGTGTTTTCTTAAGAAATATGGAAACCATTGTAGAGAAGATTAAAGCCATTGTAGAGAAATTGTGAGAAAATAAGCACAATTTTCAAAAACCAAATGATTATCAAACGAGGCCTAAACTTTCAACTTTATATTTTAGCCCCTAAACTTTAAGAAATAATCATTGTGATCCTTACTTTTAATTTTTTAAAACAAATTGGCCTATTAGCTCAGTTGGTTAGAGCGTCGTGCTAATAACGCGAAGGTCGCAGGTTCGAGACCTGCATGGGCCATCATTTTTTTGGGATAGCTACACAATTTACATTTATGCCCAGTTGAAGCCCAATATAGGTGTGATTTTACAAGTTTACCACTAAGTTAATTTTTAATAATATGAAAAAGCAGAAATTTTAAAAAAGAAAATAGGTTGGAGATATTTTCCATATCGTTCGGCTCCCAGAATTTCGGAAAAAAAAAAAAACCCTCCAAAAATGTATCTTCCTTTGGAAGCTTCCACATCAATCTAGGTTTTTCTTTTGCTTCTTTGTCAGACAAACATGTTTTTTTTTTTTTTTTTTTGCAGAACTATGGTCAGTTGCCATACACCCAGCCATGCATCAACCATCGCATTCAGTCAGCCACTAAACGCAGCCCCTGCCATCACCATACACACCTAGCCATTCGCTGCCTACTATGCTTGCCATCCAACTGTCTTCTGCATGCTGCAAATCCGACCCTCTGTCTAGCATCTGTAGATCTCGTCGCTCGCAAACCCACTACCACAAAAACACCTCTGTCCAACATTAGCTGACGTGGACCTTCAAAGGGAGATAGGGGTGACCATCGATCGGTCAATGTCAATTTTAGTAGGTTTTAGAAATCTTGGTTATGCAGTGGGGTTGGTCGGTTTCATGTCTTCGACGAACTGAACGAACAAAGTGTAAGAAAAGGAGAAAAGAAAGGGAAAAGAGAACAAAGAAGAAAGAAGAAGAAAAAGAAAAAGGAAGGGAAAGAAAAAATGGAAAGAAGAAGATGAAAATAAGAAGAAAAAAAGAAGAAAGAAGGAGGAGACGAGAGGGACTAGAGGTTTATGACATAATATAGAAAATATAATTTTTTAAAAATAAAAATAGGAGCTGCTGCAATAGTGCTGACGCGTGAGGCGATTGAAAAAAAATGGTTGGTTTGGTGCTTTTGGGTTTGCCGATCGACTGACCTCTAACCGAATATGCCAACTAACTGAAGTCGATTCAGTCGGTTTTGGTCGATTGACTCAGTTTTTCTATTTGCTTGCTCACCCCTAAAAGGAGAGACCTTTGAATGGCGTTTGGCTACTTGCGAGCTGGCATCAGTAGGGTTTTTTTTAAACAGTATGTTGCGGCGACATCAGTAAGGTTCTCTAAGGTTGTATATGGTTTCATATATGTTCATATTTTATATGGTACATTTTTATATAGTTGTTTCATACCATATTTATATTTCTTAAAATGTAGGGGTATATTTAATAAAATATGGTGTGTATATATATATTTTTATACAACTTTTTATTTGGAAAAGATATATATAAATAGATAGATAGACACCGAGTGTAGTAAATAACATGATGGTGGTGACGAACAAATATATCGAGTATATATTTACAAATGACTAAATATACCGAGTGTATTTGACAAAATCTGTAATAGGTAAAATACATATTTGCATAAGATCGAATAAAATATATAAACGTAGTATATATGTTGGATTATATTAATTTATACTTATATTATTGTATTTGCAATTATATGTATGAAAAAAAAAACCTCGAGTATATGTGGCTATAGTGAGCAAAAGAACAAAAATTGTGTACACGGTACGTATATAGGAGGTATATATAGAGTTATATATGAATGTCAAAATGAAAGTAAATATATTAAAATTAATTAAAATCCTTTGCGATAAAATATTAAACTCCTTTGCAAAAAAAAATTAAAATAGTGATATGTAATTAATACAAAAATGATTTACCATAAATGAAGAATCTCCATTATGGAATATATATATATATATATATATATATATATATATATATATATATAGATATATATAATAACATTATAAACATAGAGTGGCCAACAAGAACATAACTCAAGTGAGTGAAAAAGCTCAACCAACAAAGATCATTTTGATATCTACATTTTAATTAATAAGTTAAATCAACCATTTAAATCTCATTTTGGTCCCAAAACTTTAAAGTTTGTTTCATTTTGGTCCTTGACCTTTAAGGCTCATTCTATTTTTATCCCTAAACTTTCAAAAATTTTAATTTAGTCGTCCCTAAGCTTTAAAAAATAATCATTGTCATCCTTACTTTTTTCTATTTTTTAAACAAATTGGTAACATGGCTTCTATTAATGTACTAACATAAGCATGCGTATTCAAACCCACATGTGTTGAAGATGAGTGTTGGAATAGAAATTTTGGCCAATCAGAAATTATCATGTCATTAATTAAAATTAGTGACAAAATTATTTATTTAATTAGGGATTAATTAAATTTGCAAGCATCCCTAAATTAAATTAAAGCAAATCCTAATATGCAATTGGGCTATATGAATTTTAGGCCAATTTTAGACTAAGCCCAAATAAGAGGCCCTAATCTTGTAATGTTTAGGCCCAAAGTCAACCATACCTAGTCTAAAGGTCATGCCCAAACTCCACTAGGCCTAGTCCAACAGTTAGGCCCAAGCCCACTTGGGGGCCCTGGAGAACTGATTGGGTGTTACACGCAAGCGCACGCGATCGAAGTAATATAAAATGGTATCTGAGTACCAAGTATCGAATCCCACAGGGAACGGAGTAACAAAAATATTGTAAAGCAAAAGTGTAAGGAAAATTGCAAATGGAAAACTAAATTGCAAAAATAATGTTGGGATGGTGTGTTAATAAAAAGAAAAATTGCAGAATCTAATTGCAGAATCAAGAAATGGCAATAATGGAAATAAAGAAAAATTGCAGAATTGAATTGCAGAATCTAGAAATGGCAATAATCGAAAGAACGTAAATTGCAGAATTAAATTGCATAATCTAAAATGGCAATCAGTGAAATAACTAAAAATTGCAGAATTAAATTGCAGAATCTAAAATTGGCAATATTGGAATAACAACTAAAAAGACTTAGAAAATGAAATTGCAAAGGGAATTCTAGATGAAGATGAGGCTCAAGAATGTCATTGCCCTAAGTCGTAATTGCAAGCGAAAATTGCAATTCCAACCTACTCCACACTCAATTGTAAACCAAAATTGCATCTCCTATTTACCTTGAATTTAGGTTTTTAGGAGGTTAAGTGAGAGACCTATATGTCTATAGTCCCTCTATCTTAGATGATTTGGCTCACAATTTTATGGGTTTTGGAGTCCTTAATCCCTATGTCTAGGGTAAGGAATTGACTTATGTCTAAGCTCTTTTTCTCCATCACTTGTGTGAAATCCGCTTGTCACTAACCCCGTCGGTATTAGATCTAAGCTCGAGTTGATACCCTAGTTATCAATCTAGGATCTCAACGAAATTTTAATCAACACAAGCAAACAATTGAAATGTAGACTTTGTTTTTATTGAAATTTTGGCTACAATTACTTCTTAGGGAATTCACATTTTTGAACCTCCTAAGAAGTTTTAGCTCATATTAAAACCAAAATTATTATAAATAATTTTTGAAAGAAAATTCATGTTAGAAGTTATGAAAATTAAATGATTAAAACAATGACTTATAATATTATTCTACTAGGAATTCAGGGAAGGGATTCTTAATGAAACTTAAAGAAAAGTTCAAGGGCAATTAAGTAAACTTTTTGTTTCCTTCCTTCTGCCATAAAAACTTTATCCTTCCCACAAACTTAATTTGAATAACAACACACTTTCACATACTAGACTAAAAAAACAGAGGATGAAATCAAAAACATAAACCAAAAAATTGCAGAAAAAAAAAACAGAGCATTCTTTTTGAAATTAAACCCACAAACTTAACTTGAAATTAACTTAAGCTTAATTCAAAAATACACCAATTGAAGACTAGAGATTGTTTAAGCAACTCTCCATAATACAAAACTGAAGAAAAATCAAAATTGAAATTTAAAATCTTAGCTAAAACTGAAGAAGAACGAAAAAAAACAGAGGTTTCGAAAAAAAACGTAAAACCCACGAAATTCAATCTAAATTCGCCTCCAAATCCCCATGCTTAGCTCCAATTCTTTTTCCCCATTTATAGGCTTTCATTAGGGTTGAAGAATGCCTAAATTTCGTGCTTAAATTCCTCCAAATCGGGCTGTAATTGAAGATTTTCGGAATGGGTTTAATGCAGATTTGTTTTCCTTTTTAAAACCCAAAAACCCACGAAATTGATCCTTCAATTCGCCCTCAAAATCCGATTAATAGCTCCTCTTCTTCTTCCCCATCTATAGGCCTTCATTAGGATTGCCCAAAAATCATGCTCAAATTCCCTCGAATCGTGCGGAAATTGATCTTTCCATGTATGGGTTTCTTCGTTTGCGCACATTTTGGTTTCCATAATTTCTCTGCCCAGAATTGCAAAATCAGATTTTGCAATCTGATTTAGCAATTTTCACATTCCCTGCTCTAGAAACAATTGCAAAATCAGATTTTGCAATCTGATTTAGCAATTTCCATAATTTCTGCAAAAAGAATCAATTTATTTAGAATTCTTTTCCAAATGCTATCACATTCAATTATACCTTAAATTCAAGCAATCTTCCACTATTTTCAATTAATCTTAGGACAAACACGAATATTTTGAGCACTTGGGACTTAAATAAGCCTTAATTCTAAGGCTTATCAAGAACTCTATAAATTGAGAACTCCCTCCACCATTTTGGGGGTTCGGAAACTTTACTATCTAGATAACTCAGAGAGAATTGTGAGCAAAGAAGGCCAAAGTCCTTAAGTGTTGAATGCTCCTTGAAGTCCTTAAGTGCTAAATGCTCCCTGAAGTCTTTAGGTGTTGAATGCTCCAAAACAAGTTCTTAGGTGCTAAATCTTCTTTGAAGACCAAAAACTCTTCAAGATCAGTCCTTAGGTGTCAAACACTCTATGAAGACTAAAGACTCTTCCAGACCTCCAGTCTCGAGAACAACCCTCGAGTGTTACACATACAAGAGAGAGAATCAGAGGATTGTACTTAGAGATTGTACACCCCACAATATTAATACAATACAAATTTTATTTACACGTGTCTTATTTCTCTGTTGAAATTACGTCTGAACAATGAGTATTGGATAAATGAAAATTAGGTGGTAAAATAACATGCCAAGGACCAAAATAGGTATTTTTTTAGGTTAAAATATCATTTTGGTCCATGTACTTTGGGTTTTGTTCCATTTTGGTCCCTGTACTTTCAAATGTCCAATTTTAGTCCATGTACTTTTAATAAAGCTTAAAATTGGTTCATATTGTTGGTTTATTGTTAATTTTTCTTTAAAAAAATTAGTATATATTTGTTTTCCCTCTATAAATTTTAGAAATATGTTCACGTTGAGTATTTTCTTGTATTAAAATTATTATTATTATTTAACCAATTTCAATAAAAATTAACTTCAAACTCATCATAGGGACCAAATTTTAAGCTTTAATGAAAGTACATTGACTAAAATTGGACATTTAAAAGTATAGGGACCAAAATGGAACAACAAAGTAGAGGACCAAAATGGTATTTTAACCTTTTTTTTTTATATAAGTTTGGGGGGGCTAAAATAGATATTTTGAAAATTTCAACATATAAATGGTTAATTTTTAAAGTTTAAGGACTAAAATAAACATTTTAAAAGTTCAGAGACTAAAAAATAGAGCAAACTTGAAAATTCAGGAACAAAAAATAGAATTAAACCTAAATTAACAAGCTATAGAGATCAAACTAAAACTAGTTCTAAGCTTTGGCTCATTACCTATTGGAATTTATACTCTAAAGTCTCGTAATTAATGTTTTATTATTATTTAATAATAGTAATTATTTGATTATTTTTATTTTCAATTTAAATTATCCATTACAAGAAAAATCCTAGGTTATTAGTGTAATTTTGAACAATACGTGGTTGACATACGGAATGATCATGTTCAAGAAGTAACCTAAAGAGTCTATAGTATATTGATAAGGTTGGGTGACTTATCGTGGTAACACTAAAATGATACGACCCACTTTATATTAGTTACAAAAGATTTGATCTAAATCATTCATATTGAGACATGTGAGTGGAGATATCATATACAATGAGTTGGCATATGACTGGACCGCAAAATATTTAATCTCTTTATAAATCCATTAATTGAAAAGATTAATATTTCATAAGATGATCATATGCGACTTGATCTTAATCCTAAGTGAAGTTGTGTTAGCTCCTGCCTGTAAGGGCTTGCCGTTTGACTTGCATAGGTGAGAGTAGCTTTTGTAGTCGATTCAACACGTCGCTTTTGTAGTCGATTCAATAAACCTACCTTTTTGATAACTTGACCAAATAAGGAGCTGAGAACATAAGTTTCACAAGATTGAAAATTCACTCCTCCCCATATAGGGAGTAGATAAGTACTTCCCTTAAGTATTGATTTCAAACTTGAACAATAGAGCCTTACCCTCTCACTGGCTTGAGAGAGACTTAGTTTATGATTGGAACATAGATAAATTGTTCATTTGAGGATTAGTGATACTTAAGGTATAAGATATAATTACAAAGGTAAAACGAACATTTGACTCAGCTATAATTACAAAACTCGTGACGAATAATCGACCTGTATGTAATGGTTATATCTATGGACACAACTTGTTCTACAGTGTATAAAAATGTCTAGATCTATAGTAGAGTGACCTAGAATTCAAGAATGAAAAATCATTGACTAAATAGAGTTTAATTAATTTATTTTTTTATCATTGGAGTTTATAATTAATCTGTAGGTTGTTTTAAAAAAAAACATGTAGGTCAATAAATTCCCCTTACTAACTCATAATAACACTAAAAAATCAATTTAGTTGAAAGAGAAATTTGAAATGTTCAAATTAATATTTAATATATTTGATATATTAAATATAGAAGAGGAAAATATATTTATTGCATTTGATATATTAAATATAGAAGAGGAAAATATATTTATTGTATTTGATATATTAACTATTTAATGGAATAATTTATTAATGTATTAGATATATTAAAAGAATATATATATATATATATATATATATATATATATATATATATATATATATATGAAATTTGAATGGAATTCAAATAGGTTAAATATATATTGTAAGAGATTTTGTGAGATTTGAATGAGATTCAAAAACACTAAATATTTATATATATATATATATATATATATATATATATATATATATATGAAATATATTATTTGATTTTGACAAAAAAAAATACACCATAAGTGTCTATAAATAGGACCCTTAGGTTGAGCCAAAAACACACTCATCTCTCCAGAATTCTCTATGAACTTCTCCTCCCAATAACAAGCCTTGGTCCTATGTTCGAGTCATAGCAAGAGAGATCTTGTGGTGGAGATTTGACTAGCTGGAATACAATAAGTCCTGAACTTTTGCCAAAATTTTCTCCATATACTTCAAAGGTATTTATTTTTGTTTAATTCCAAATAATTCAAAGTCGATCCAACTTGGTTTCTAAGGCCCTGTTTGATAAACCATTTGGTTTTTTGTTTTTTGTTTTTGAAAATTAAGCTTATAAACACTACTTCCACCTATAAGTTTCTTTGTTTTGTTATCTACTTTCTACCCATGTTTTAAAAAACTAAGCCAAGTTTTGAAAACTAAAAGAAATAGTTTTTAAAAACTTGTTTTGGTTTTTGGAATTTGACTAAGAATTCAAATGTTTCCTTAAAAAAGATGAAAATCATTGTAGAGAAATTAAGAGAAAACAAGCATAATTTTCAAAAACTAAATGGTTATCAAACGTGACCTAAATTGTTTAGAAATCATAGTCTTCTGTTGCGAGATGAATAGTTCATTCCTATCATTATTTTGGTCGAAACCAAAAAGGTCACAAATTCAAAACCTACATGTGGGCAATTTTCTAAAATATAGGAACCATGTTGATTTCTATATTTTAAATAATAGGTTAAATTACCAAAGTTAAACTATAGTTTAGTTGGCTAGAGCATGTTGTTAATAACGCGAAGATTGTATGTTTGAGACCTACTTGGGCCATTTTGTTTAATACTATTTTAAAAACAAGATCATTTTGATATCTATATTTTAATTAATAAGTTAAGTCAACAATTTAAATCTCATTTTGGTCCCTAAACTATTAAAATGTCCATTTTGGTCCTTAAACTTTCATATTTGTTCTATCTTAGTCCTTCAACTTCTAAAATGTCTCTTAAAGTCCTTAAGATTTCAAAAGTAACTGTTGGTCCATACTTTGTTTTTTTTTTTTAACAAATTAATGACCTAGTTTCGAGTATTTGTATTAACATGTTAATATGAGCACGGTTCTAGCAATGGAAATAATATTAGAGCAAGGACCAAAATGATAATTTTTTAAAAGTTCAAAGACTAAATTAGATATAGTTTATGGACCAAAATATACGAAACTTGAAAGTTTAGAGGGACCAAAATGGATATTTTAAAAGTTTAAGGACCAAAATGGAATAGATGAAGGTTCAGGTGCCAAGATTTAAACCTAAAACTTTTAAAATTGAAACTAAAATTACAGTTTAATCTATTAATTAATTTGTTTAAATCCTATTTTGGCCACTATACTTTTAGCTTATGTTCATATTAGTCCTCGTACTTTCAAAATGTCCATTTTGGTCCATGTACATATATCCAACTTTTGTTTGTTTTAATCCCTATACTTTCGAAATGATCATTTTGGTCATTTTACTTTTAAAAAAGTAATTGATTTAGTTTGTTTTTTTTTTTAATCTCATTTTTTTTCTCTTACAATTTTTGCACAACACTCCACTCAATAAAAAATTTAAAATATTGTTATGCATTTAATCTCATTGATTTAGTCTTCCTCTTCCTTTTAGCCAAACCCATTTTCCACTTCCTCCAAATCTTACATTCACACCTTAACAACTTCAACTAAGTGGCATCTTACTTGATTTCCGACAAATACCCACGGTGATGCGCAGCTTCCAACGACCCCCCGGTGACGCCCAGTATCAGACCCGAACTCCAACGATTCCAGCGACTTCGGTGAGGCAGCAAGCGACTTCGATCTGCTATTTGGAAGAGCTTGACGATGACTCACGAACCAACGGTGACGTGCGAACTGAAACCCACTTCCATATTCGAGCAACCAGCCTTCGTGCAATTTCGGCAAATCCACGAGAATATCCGGCGAGCCTCACGCACTGATGATAACTCTCCGGCGTCACGCACAACGCCTACAGCCATTGTGATTGCAGCGAAACCCACACTCCTGCGACAACTCGGTGAGCACCCACGAACCCACCAGCGAACACCCACACGCATGAACCTCTGCCCACACCAGTCTGATCCCGAACGGACTTTCGACGGACGACCAACAAGCGATGGAGGGACCTACTCCGGGGAGGTGGTAGGGCCCACTTATTATTACGAGTAATATTCGGCTGCAACCAAATGATTGTCATTCATTAAAAAAAAATTAGGCTTTTATTGAATTATTTCTTAATTTCAAACTAATTTTTAATTTAGAATGTCAAAAGGATTTTTAATTTAGTTTTAATTTAGAATTTGAATTTCAATTTGGTCCAAATGGAGAATTTCTAAGATGGAATTTCATTTTTTTCTCTTCATCTAGAGTTACTTTGGAATTTAAATTTCAATCTCAATTTGGTTCTAATTTAAAATTTCCTAATTAGAATTTCAATTCTCTTTCGATAAGTTTAATTTGAAATTTCAAAATCAATTTCTAATTTGGTATTAATTCGAAATTTTTCATTGTTTTTTTAAAATTTGGTTTGAATTTTAATTTTCAAATGATTTTCGAATTGGTTTTAATTTGAATCTCTAAATGAATTTCAAATTGGTTTCAATTTTGAATCTTCCAAATGATTTTCAATTTGTTTTAATTTGAAGATTTCAAATTAATTTCTATTTGGCCTTAATTTAGACTTTCTAAATAGAATTCCAATTTGGCTTTAATTTGATTTTGATAACAAATTAATTTGGATTTTCCAAATGATTTTTTTCTCCCTCTTAGTAGTTTTAATTAATTTGAAATGCCAAGTGAATTTCCAAAGGACTTTAATTTAGAGTTTCTAATAAAATTCAATTCGATTTTAAATTAAAATTTCAAAATGAATTTGATTTTAAATTGGCTTTTCCAAATGAATTTCAAAATGGTTTTTACTTTGAAATTTTGAAACGACTTTCAATTTTTCTTTGAATGGTTTCATATCACTTATAATTGTTAGTTTATGTTGTTGCTAAATTTTGGACAGGAAAAATCTCACCTGACCTCCACGTGACAACGACGGTGAATTTATATTCTTGAGGGAAGAACACTGCCTGCAAGACAAGAAAAACCTGGACACCAATGTGGTGTAGGCCACACAGGCTTCGAAGCTCAAGTTAGAGAGGGTTTTGAGAGAATTTAGGAGTTAGATGAGAGTGTTGTAGGCTTGAATAAACTTACATTGCTCTCCCCTCAAAAGAGAGCTTAAATAGCTTCATTCCTAGAGTTTTTTGTGGGTTTTTGTCTTTAAATTGGGAAAGGAAAGATCGAATTGGGCTGGACCAAGGGCACACGAGCCATGAGGGACCAAGGCAAGGCCCAAAATTGGGCCTTGCCAAACTAGTCAGCCTCGATCGGGCCGACCATGGGCTTGGGCCGAAGCCTAAACCCGTTTCTTCTCGCTCTCATTTTGGGCCAATCCTCTTTCGGTTTCGGTCCGTTTTGACATCATATTGGGCTTCTTTCCTTGTTTGGCCCTTCGTTGCAGTCCTTTAGCCAACCCATTCTTGTTGGTCCAATTTCACCCATAACAGTTTACATTTTATTTCTAAAATGTGAATTAATATACATGAGACAATTTTTTTTTTAAAAGAAAATTCTTTTTTTCATGTAAATAATTTTCAAACTTGTTTTAAAATTATTATTCACTCCTTGAACTTCTTGTTTAAAATAAACATTTGACAAAATTAATTCATTTAAAAAGGAATCATTTTGAGGGCTGAGTAATATACCTTCGTGGAGTTTGACTCTCGTGCAGGTGTATGAAAATCCTTTGAGAAATTTTCTTTAAATAAAAAGAAATTCCAACATGATAAAAATTGATGGGTATAACCCCACTCACCATATCGTTCCTTACTTTATTGTTAAAGTTAGGATATGATCAAGTGAGACATTTGTTTTGTACAAAATTAGTATACTTTTTGTTTCCAAAATAAATGATCATTTTGTGATAAGATAATTAGATAATATAAAATAAAATGTGGTAACCATTTTTAACGAGTGTTGTAGGGTGCTAATACCTTCCCCTACACACAATTGATTCCCAAACCTAACTTAGTTTATGCAGATCAATTGTAATATTTTAATTAGGTGTCCGATCACGTCTTCAAAATAGTTGGTGGCGACTCCCAAATTCTTTTAATTAAAGGAGATTCTTAAGAGAGGACGTCAGCTGCTCCATGTCGCGATCACGTTGCAACAATCAAGGGCTGAGCTACAGTAGGCCCAAGGAGCTCGAGACTCCCTGAACTTTGAAATATATAGTATTAGTATTAAAAAATACAAAGAGAATAACAAAACGGAATTTCGTCTCAAGGGGTGTTAAGAGAGCACATTAGTTACAACTCTTTCTGTTACTTTGTAATCATGGTTAAGTTTGTTAACTGTAGTTAGTGGTTGTATTTAAGTTTGTTATTCAACTTCCTATATAAGGCAAAATGTATTCTTTTGATCATTAATGAGAATTACGATGGAAATGTTCATGATCATTCTCTCTTGTCTGCACTAGTTTCAGAAACTTAATTTGGTATCAGAGCCCTAAGTCCAACGACTTCGAGAGCCCTAAGTCCAACGACTTCGAGATCCTTAATTTGCGATGGATCTATCGTCTCCAGAGATGAATTAGTCTACTGTGATGAATCCTTTGTCGATTCCTCAGATCGTAAATCCTGGAAGTAATATTACGATGGTGAAATTGGATGATGAAAATTTTCTGTTTTGGAAAATGCAAGTTCATGCTGCCTTACGTGGTTATGGATTAGAGATTTTTCTTGATGAGAAGACTGAAATTCCTCCGAAATTTCTTGAGGCTGCAGAATCGTCTTCATCTAGGGTTCTGAATCCTATGTATCAGTATTGGCTGCGTCAGGATAACTTGATTACATCGTGGCTACTTGGTTCGATGTCTACAGATTTACTCTCCAAAACACTTGATTGTTCTACTTCTCTGGAGGTTTGGAAGATCCTTAATGCTCGGTTCTCTTCGCGTAATTTTGCTAGATCTATTCAACTTAAATCGCGATTAGAGAATTTAAAGAAAGGAAATCTTAGTTTGAAGGAGTATTTTCAACGGATCAAGAATCTTGTTGACTCTCTAACAGCGGCTGGTCGAGTTATTTCTCAGGCATATCATATTATGCATATTCTTGCTAGGCTTGGATCTGAGTTTGATTCGACTGTCTCGGTGATCTCTGCATCTGATGAACCTCCTTCGCTTCAGCGTGTTTACTCCCTCTTATTGTTTCAAGAGAGTCGAAATGAAAGGAACATATCAGTGAGTTCGGATGGATCTCTCCCTACTGTGAACTACGTTGGGCAACCGTCTTTGAAGCAGCCTTCTGTCTCTCCTCTGCACTCTGTTGATTCGCAGAAACGAGGGAGATCTCAGAGTACTCACGGTGGTCAGTTCTCTAATAATCGCAGACCATGGAACAATGGTACTTCTAAGCCTCAGTGTCAATTATGCCGTCGATATGGCCACACCGTGCTGAAATGTTATTACCGATTTGAGCGTTGGTACCAAGGGCCTAATTCTAATCAATCTGGTATTCTCCCGACTCCTCAGAAAAATCAATCTTCTTCTGGTATGCCTCCGCCATATCCATCTGCCTATACACTTCATCATGATTTAAACAAAGAAACTCAGTGGTATCCGGATTCTGGTGCTTTGAATCATGTCACTCATGACTTCGGTACTCTGTCTTTGGCATCAGAATGCTCCGGTGATAATAACAAGGTCTTTGTCGGTAATGGTGCAGGTTTGAATGTTTCTCATATTGGCTTTTCTTTTCTTAAATCATCATCATCTTCTTCCCCTGTTTTTCATCTACGAAATCTTCTTCATGTTCCTTCAATCACTAAAAACCTTATTAGTGTTAGTCAATTTGCCCAAGATAATCATGTTTTCTTTGAGTTTCATCCTTCTCTTTGTTTTGTGAAGGACCTGTCAACTGGCAAAATTCTGCTTCACGGCCAGCTTCGTAATGGATTATATCAGTTTGCTCTGGAAAAGGCTCATCCTGATCGCTCTATATCTGATGACTGCTCTTCCTCGGTCATTTCTTCTAATTTTCATCTTAATTTTGTTCCTCATGAATTGTCTGCTTCGACTGTTTCTGTTTCTCCTCATTCCTCTGTGAATTCATCTTTTGTTGATTTGTGGCATAACAGATTGGGCCACCCTGCTTTTTCTACTGTTAAAAGTGTACTTGAGTCTTGTAATATTGCCATGTCTATAAATAAATCAAAGGCTTTGTGTCATGCTTGTGCTGTTGGCAAATGTCATAGTCTTCCTTTTGCTGATTCCTCTACTGTTTATTCTTCTCCTCTTCAGCTTGTGATTGCTGATGTATGGGGTCCTGCTTATAAACTGTCTCGTAATGGTTTTCGATTTTACATCAGTTTTGTTTATGCTTTTTCTCGTCATACATGGGTGTATTTTCTTAAATCGAAGTCTGAGGCTTTTCAAGCCTTTTTGTTGTTCAAATCCCATGTTGAGAAGCTGTTTGGATGTTTTATTTTACGTTTTCAGTCTGATAATGGGGGGGGGGGGGGAATTTCGTTATTTTACTTCTTACCTTAAGTCTCAAGGTATAGAACATCGTTTTTCTTGTCCTCATACATCCCAACAAAATGGTTTAGTTGAGCGCAAGCATAGACAAATTGTTGATATGGGTCTTACCCTTCTTTCTCATGCATCACTTTCTTTAGACTTTTGGGATGATGCCTTTTCCACTGCAGTCTTTCTGATTAATCGCCTCCCTACCACTGCTCTTCATAACATTTCACCCTTGGAAAAACTTTTTAGCTCTAAACCTAACTATTCTTTTCTTAAAGTTTTTGGGTGCCTTTGTTATCCTTCTCTCCGTGCTTATAATAATCATAAAATTGATCCTCGGTCTACTCCTTGTATTTTCCTTGGTTACAACAATGTTCATAAAGGGTATAAGTGCCTTTCTTCTTCTGGTCGTGTCTTTATTTCTAGACATGTACTTTTCGATGAGACACAATTTCCAGCTCTTTCCTCTAGATTTTTGTCATCTTCTACTTTACCAAAGTCCTCTTTTATTTCTACCTTTTTGCCAACTGTTTCTCCCTCTTCCTTTTCCTCATTTTCTGCTGACCAGCCGGCTGTTCCATCACTTCAATTGTCCAGTCCCTCTGTACCCTTTTCTTCTACGTCACACGATAACTCTAGTCCAGCTAACACCAATTCTTTAGCCAATTTAAATCTTGCTTATTCTCTTCTTTCTTCTTCAGCCTCGGGTGTGCCTTCTTCTTCAGCCTCGGGTGTGCCTTCTTCTTTACCCTCCACTTCCTCTTCCTCTTCTTTACCCGAGAACACATCATCTATTGCACCAATACCGGTTCAGCCCTTGGTTATTAATCATCACCCCATGGTGACTCGGGCAAAGGCTGGTATTATCAAGCCAAAAGTGTTTCTTTCTGAATATATTGACTGTGAACCTCCTAGTGTCAAGGAAGCTCTTAAGAGTTCACATTGGGTTCAAGCTATGAAGGAGGAATATAATGCTCTTGTGTCTAATGATACCTGGACCCTTGTGTCTCCACCTCCTGATAAAAAGATTGTTGGTTGTAAATGGGTGTATAAAATCAAACGAAATTCCGATGGTTCTGTTGCGAGGTATAAAGCCCGGTTAGTTGCCCAGGGGTTTCATCAGGAAGCTGATCTTGATTATACAGAGACGTTTAGTCCTGTGGTGAAACCGGTTACTATCAGAGTGCTGTTTAGCATTGCTTTGTATTATGGGTGGAGTCTTCTGCAAGTGGATATAAATAATGCGTTTCTTCATGGTGTTTTGACCGAGGAAGTATACATGTCTCAACCCCCTGGTATGCATTCTAAAACTGCTCCTCAGAATGTTTGTCGTTTAAAGAAAGCATTGTATGGCTTGAAACAAGCTCCCCGTGCGTGGTTTGAGCGCTTAAGTTTGTTTCTTCATTCTCTTGGATTTGTTAATGCTAAGGCTGATTCCTCTCTTCTTGTGTATCATAAGCATGGACAGATTTGTTATGTTTTGGTTTATGTTGATGACATTGTGATCACTGGCAATTCCTCATATGTTATTGATCACTTGGTTTCTATCTTACATAAGCAGTTTTCTCTTAAAGATTTGGGGCTGTTGAGTTACTTTTTGGGAGTAGAAATTTCTTATCCGTCTACTGGTGGTCTTTTTTTGTCTCAATCCAAGTATATTTCTGACTTATTGCACAAAACTCATATGCATGAAGCTAAGTCTATTTCGACTCCTATGCTTAGTGGGGCTGTATTATCAGCATATCAAGGGGAGCTGTTTCATGATGTTCATCTATATAGAAGCACTGTAGGTGCTTTACAGTATGCTACTTTGACTCGGTCTGAGATTGCTTATAGTGTGAATAAAGTTTGTCAATTTATGCATGCTCCCACCTTATGTCACTGGCAAGCAGTGAAATGGATTTTGCGGTATCTTTGTGGGACTTTAGATCATGGTATTTTTTTTCGTAAACCCACGGAACTTGTGGTTCATGGATTTGCTGATGCTGATTGGGCATCTGATCCTGATGATAGAAAATCCACTTCTGGCTTCTGCGTTTTCTTTGGGGGAAACTTGATTCAGTGGTCTTCCAAGAAACAGAATATTATATCTCGTTCCAGTACAGAGGCCGAGTATCGTAGTCTTGCTCATGTTTCTGCTGAGTTGATTTGGTTGCAGTCTCTTTTTCATGATCTGTGCTTTCCACTTTCTCGATCACCAGTTGTATGGTGTGATAATCTCGGGGCTGTTCATCTCAGTGCTAATCCGGTTCTCCACTCTCGTACTAAGCATGTTGAGATCGACATTTACTTTGTTCGTGATTTGGTTTTGCATAAACGAATTTTTATTCATCATCTTCCTGCTTCAGCGCAAATTGCAGATGTGTTTACTAAGCCTCTTTCTGCTGCTCGTTTTCTACCACTTCAAGTCCAAGCTCAATGTGTTTTCTTCTCAACACATTGGCTTGAGGGGGGGTGTTAAGAGAGCACATTAGTTACAACTCTTTCTGTTACTTTGTAATCATGGTTAAGTTTGTTAACTGTAGTTAGTGGTTGTATTTAAGTTTGTTATTCAACTTCCTATATAAGGCAAAATGTATTCTTTTGATCATTAATGAGAATTACGATGGAAATGTTCATGATCATTCTCTCTTGTCTGCACTAGTTTCAGAAACTTAATTAGGGGATATGCATATTCAGCCCCCCTTCGCATGAGTTTGAATCCACCAGATGTCAAATTTTCTTTTGTTGCCTTTGCTAACTTTTTTGTTTATATATATATATAAATATGTGTGTGTAATAAAAGCTTTTTATTTTCGTTTTTTTTTTTGGAAATAGCGTAATAAAAGACCACTTTTCTTTTTTTTTTTTTTCATAAACAACGTCCTTTTTTTAAAGAAGTGTAATAAAAGTTTTTGTTTTAATTTTTTTTTTATTGAGTTCCGTAATAAAAGGTTTTTTTTTTACAGTAATAATTATAAAAGCTTGTTGGTTATGTATATTTTTTTTGGATTAATTTATACAAAATACTCCTAATACTCCTAAACTTTTGAGTAAGTTTCAATTATGCTTTAAACTTTGAAAAGTTTCATTTTTATTCTTGAACTTTGAAATTTATTTTTTTTAAAAATCCTTGAACTTAGTATTTTTTGTAATTTAACATTTTTGTTTTTATGTGTCTGTGTAAATAAAAGGTTGTTAGTTTTTTTTTTTTTTTTTTTTTTTGAGTTCAACATTATTTGGGAATAGAGGATTCAAACCTCTGACCTCTTAGTTAAGGATACATGCCAATTACGTTGAGTTATACTCACTTTGACAATAAAAGATTATTAGTTATATGCTTATATTGTTTAAAAATATATTGCGATACTTTTGTCTTTTTGAGCCTCTAGTCTCTTGGTCGATGGTACATGTCAATTATCGTTGAGCTATGCTCACTTTGGCAACTATAATTATTATAAAGAAAAAAAAACGTAATTATTAAAAAAAATCCTTGAACTTAGTATTTTTTGTAATTTAACATTTTTGTTTTTATGTGTCTGTGTAAATAAAAGGTTGTTAGTTTTTTTTTTTTTTTTTTTTTTTTTTTTGAGTTCAACATCATTTGGGAATAGAGGATTCAAACCTTTGGCCTCTTAGTTAAGGATACATGCCAATTACGTTGAGTTATACTCACTTTGACAATAAAAGATTATTAGTTATATGTTTATATTGTTTAAAAATATATTGTGATACTTTTGTCTTTTTGAACCTCTGGTCTCTTGGTCGATGCTCACTTTGGCAACTATAATTATTATAAAACAAAAAAAAATGTAATTATTATTTCAAGTTTCATTTTCTTTTTTGTATATTTATATACAAAATATGTTAAAATATCATTTTTGTCTTTGTACTTTGCAACTTGTTTTATTTTCTAAAAAACATTAGTCCCTATTAACTTTCCCTCTATAAATTTTGGAAGCATATTTACATCGTGTCTTTTCTTTAATGTAAATGATTATTATTATTATTTTACCAAGTTCAATAAAAATTTACTTCAAACTAATGATAAGAACTAATTTTAAGATTTATTGAAAGTACATTGACTAAATTTGGACATTTGAAAATACATGGACTAAAATGAAATGAGACTTGAAATAGAAGGACCTAAAAAAATATCAATCATATTTTTTATTGAACAAACTAATATCAAAATATATCAAGCTCTCTCGATAAAAAATTTTAGATTCGCCACTGGGGACAATAGGGACCAAAATAATATTTAAACCTAATTAATATCTTACTCAAGTAAATTCTACTTTTTTAGGAGCTCTCTTAAATTAAGTTATGACACTATGTGAGAGTGGGTGGATATTTGAAACATTGAAAGTATGGGTTTTCTCCTAGCTTCCAAAATATAAGTGTTAAATGACTCACTAATATTGTTAAGCAACATATCACACTTGGAATGTGCACTAAATGCATGCCTTGCCCAATATTTTGCTGGTATTGCAATTAACCAATCATGGGCTGCTTTGTCTAATTGAGCCAGTCTCTTCAATTCTTTTTCAAAATCAAACTTAGTTGTGACTTTTGCTGAATTCCACAATGCATCCTTGTAATCTTTACCTACATTTATAAGCATTAAATTTTAAAAAAAAAAACATGAACACTGATAAAGATAAGCTATTAATCTAATTTCCAGCATATTCAATTCATATTAATTAGCCACAAAATAGTAGTTACATACATTTGAAACATTTTTTGAAATTTCCATATAAATGTCGTACACAAAAACGATGTTCAGCTTCAGGTGCTATTTGTTCTATAGCTGGAACTAGACCCTAACAAAAAAAAACTAATAAAAGTAAGGGAACATGTTTTTATCTTAATAGCACCTAACATATAAAACAAAAAAAAAATTAGTAACAAGTACCTTTTGTTGATCAGTAATAAACACCCATTTGCCCCTATTTGCATTCCCAATATCATTTAGCCAGTTCTCCAAAAACCACATCCAAGAATCCTTTGATTCAACATCCACTACAACCATACTAATTGGAAAAATCCCATCATTTGCATCTATACCAACAGCAGCCAAACGTTTCCCTTGATAATGAGTTTTCAAATGGCAACCATCAAGACCTATTATAGGTCTACATCCCTCTAGAAAACCTTCTTTATCGCCTTGTGATTGGTGCTACACGCAAGTGCACGTGATTGAAGTAATAAGAAACTGGAAGTACTCCAGAGTGTCATACCCAAGGGAACGAGTTTTAATTAGATTTATTAAGATGGCATAAAATTGTTGACAAATTGCAACTAAAGTAAACGTTGGTATAAAAATATTTGTGAGGTATTTTGGCTAAAAAAAATTGTTTGAAAAACAATGGAAATAAGGAAAGGATTCAAGATTGCTAATGCCCCTTTGGAAAGAAAATGCAACTAAAAAGCAATTGCAATCATAGCTAACACAAGAAACTAAGTAAACCGAAATCAACTCCTATTCGACCTTCTATGAAGTATCTTTAGGAGGCTAAGTGATAAAACTTATATTTCTATGACTAATATAACTTAGATATTTCCGCGCGCACAATTCTAGTGGTTTTGGAGTTTTACCCTATGCCTAGGGTCGATGTTCATGACTTATGTCTAAGCCTTTTCCTTCATTGCTTTTGCGACATCTGCCTTCTCTTAACCCTTTCGGTAATAAGTTCAAGCTTGACAGGCAACACTAGTTGGCCGACTAGGTTTACCCAACCTTGAACTTGAAGGAGTGAATATTAAGAATGCGGAAGCAATTTTGGATCTTAAGCACTCTAATTTGATCAATTTTATCAAACAAAAAACATGCTCAAAACTGGAAAAACAGAGAATAAGAACACATACCTTTGTAGCTCAAAATTCTCTTAATCCGTGGGCTTTCTTTAAACACAAACCAGTTGTGGACCTCCTCTAGAGTCTTCCCTACTATCCTCAGGCCTTGGAACAGATTGTGGGATCTTTGATTAAGAGAATTTGGGAGAAGAATGAGTAAAGGTCTAAAACCAAGAGCTCGAGAATTTTCTTCAAAAAACATTCTTCTTTCTCATTGTGTTACTTCTCTATATATAGAAAACCACAAGCTTCTATTTTTACTTAGTGAAGAAGCCAACACATAGAAGATAAGCTTAAACAAGAAGCTTGTTCATTAAGTAATGAATTTGGTCCATATTTCATTTCCAAATGAATTTGAATTCTCTTTTAATTTTAATTCAAAATTAATATAAAATTAATTTTAAATTAAAATCAATTTATAATTAATTAAACAATTTAATTAATTGTAAATAAATATTTAATTTAATATCAAATATCAAATTAAATAATTGGACCAATCCCAATTTCTCAAAACGAACGTTCAAACGTGAATCCCTATTCATGTTTTAAACCGAACCAATATTTAAATCATATTTAAATATTTTCAACTTTTCTTTATCATAGTTTAATTCATAATTAAGCTATGAAACGTTAAGTTCGCATATAATTAACTTTTTCTCCCAAATTCGAATTTGAACAATTCAAATTCTTTTCTCTCAAATTGTTACAAGGCTTAGTCCGAGCTAGTAAGGAGAACCTAATAGACCTACAGATCACGAACTCCAACGATAAGAGATTAACCGGCCAAACTCTTTAGCCTAGCTAATCAACATTCGTTAACCACCGGGACACTCCACTAAAGCCCAGTGGCTGCACTCTCCTCACTGTAGATATATTTATGTCTACTCGATATAACCATGATTAGTAAGTCGATCCTTCACAGGTCGTTCGTAATTACAGCTGGGTCAAAATAACCGTTTTACCCCTGTAGTTACTTCTTGTTCCTTAAGTCCCACTGATCCTCTAATGAACAATTTGGTTTGTGGTCCAACCAACAAACTGTATCCCTCTCGGCCCAACGAGAGGGTAGGCCCATTGTTCAAGACCCGGAGTCAGTACTTAAGGGAACAACCTCTCTACTAAACCCTAAAGTGGGTAGGAGTGAATTCCATCTCGCATGACTATGTTCCCAACTATCTACCTGGTCTTATCCCCAAAATGGGTGGCTTATTGAGTCAGCGATCTCGGGCCACTCTCACCCATGCAAATCTAAGGATAATCCCGAATAAACAGGAGCTCATAGCACGCTCAGGATTAAGATCGAGTTACCTAGGTCATCGTATGAATATAGTCAGTTAAGACAGTAAACGGAGTTATAAAGTCTAAGTGACTATTTCGCGGTCCAGTCTTATGCAAACTCATTGCATAGGACGCCCCCACTTTCATGTCTCCACATGAACGATTCAAGATCACATCGTTAGTACTATACAAAGTGGGTCGCGTCCATAGTGTCTCAAGGATAAGGTACCCAGCCCTATCCCTATACTATAGACCGTTCTGGCTATAACTCGAACTTGATCCACTTAGATGTCATACATAAAGTTCAAGTATACATACTATAGCCAAGGGTACTTAGTTCATTGGATTTTGGTTATAGAATACACAATTCACTTTATTCAATAACACATTTACGGAATAAACCTCAATAACATCTTTATAGTAAAATAGAATATACATTCAGTTTACAAAACCACGAGTTTTAGGACATAAAACCCAACAGAACTCACCAAAAGCAAACAAAGTTCAATTGTTAGCTAGATTACTTTTGCTATCGAGCTTTACATCTTTCCTCTAGGGCATTCACAAACTTGAATCCCTAAGGAAATTTAGCTCTTCATAATAAAACTAATAAAAGAAAACAGTAAGATTAAACTAAGGGAATTCATTGGTATGAAAGAGAATTGGAGATAACCTAAAAGCCCTTACATATTAAACATATATAAAAGAAAATTGCTTTGTCGAATGAGTATTTTGGTGACACACCCCACCCCAAATTATCCTAACTAACCTGGGATGAGACATGCCGACATTAGATCCCTACTACTACTATGGAATCCAACGTCAAACTTTGCATAATAAATCTTAGTTTTGAAAATCACAAGTGGCTAGCCAAAACTTGTTGATACAAAATTAATTAATTTTGTTAAAAAAATTCGGCAGAGTTTCCCCTGAAAACTGAGTAAAACACACCTGAAAAGAAAACATATACACTCCAAATTAACCTGTTCAAACTCCAACTACTATTTTAGAAACTCAGCACAATCCGACAAACTTGTTAGTAGATAAACATGTGGGTTTTATATTACAAACCAAAGGAAATCCCAAAATGGTACTAGCCACATCAATTACACAAGAAGTACTTGTAAATATGTACATACAAAATGATATGCAAACTATCAAGTCTGGTGGCAGATATCGACTTATGTAGGCTCGTTAGAAACTCAGTCGCTACCTGGAGGAAAAATTTAGGAAGAAAGAATGAGCTAATAGAGCCCAGTGAGTGGTAAGTTAATGGAAAAAAATAACCTCTCGACAAAAACCTTTTATATTAAAAGGAAATCAAAGTTCAATAAAACGTTATATACTAAGCACAATCGAAATACACAAGATAAATAAAACATCATAAAGATTTGCAGCAATAACTCTTTAAAGAAAGCACAAAGTAATAGGCCAACAAAACTCATCACCAAACTTGTACCCAAATCCCTGTCATACTATGCATCGAGTAATCTCCAGATACATAGCAGAGCAAATTATGTCATACGTGCACGTAAAACAAACTCTAACATCTGTAATGCCTCAGGTCCAAGATTTGGACCAGGATTCGGAATCCGGATTTGGCACCTAATGGCCCCGGCATTCCCCTGCATCCCCTGCGGCCTGAGCACACTAGCATACTATAGAAACACATTCTCATAGCATACGAGGTACTCACCATGGGTACAACATTTAGTGGTTTGAAAACAATTTCTATATGATAATCATCCAACCCATGTTAAAGTCATAAACATTCTCAATCATGAGGTCTCATAACTTTAAGCCATAACTCAAAGATCAGCTAAAATCATAATTCAAAATCAAGTCATTTCTAAAACTCACAAATACTTGATTGTATCTCAAATAATTTGAACTTTTGCCAATTGGCTAAAATCAAGAGATTTCTATAAATTCATCTTTCATAAGCTTAAATAATACATATAATTAAGTCATTGTAGCTAAAATTTCATATAAACATAAATCTCTTCAAATTCAAATATGCTAAATCATGAATTCAATTTAGTGAGCATATGTCACTTTCTTATCAAATTAGTAAATCATCAATCTCAATAATAAACAATTTACGAAATACACATAATTTCCTCCAATTATCAAAATCTTCAATAACTAAATCATTTGCATTAACATTAATTGCAATTGATTTCAAATCTCACAAAAATATCATCAATTACTAAAATAATTGAAATACTTTATAAAATAACCACTCACTACTACTACGAACGAGGTTTGTTTGGGTCGTAAATGGTTCCAATCTCCGCTTGCCCTGAAATCATAATTTGTCAACATATTACTAACCTCTTAATGCCAAAATTAAAGTGTAACAACACTAAATTATCCAAGCCTTTAAATTTCTCCCTAACCCAAGAATTAACAATTCTTTTCATCATCTTACTCTTCAAGGGCCGTTTGTTTCGTGGTAATCCAAGATTCCCATGGAATGGGCATCTGGATTACTTCGTTTGTTTTGTAGGTATGTAAGATACCTTGGCATATCAAGATGCCCGGGTATCCTAGGATGCCTATTCGGAGGGCATCTAGTTAAATTTGGATGTCCTTTTAAAACATGGGTTTTTAAGATTCCCACGTTGAGGGCATTTGCTAATGACATATTTGCCCTTAATCAATTTTCTTAATTTTACATTTTTATTTTTATTTAAAAATAAATTAATGAATTTATGCACTAATAAACGATCAAATGTAGTTAGCTATATTTATATTTTACATTTAGATATAAAATAAAGTTTATTTAAAATTGAATTAATATTTAATATTAAATATTTTATAAAAATATCAAACTAATATAAATTAATTTGTTCTACAAAATAACACATAAATATTAGTATAAAATAAATTGATATACTAATATAATATTAAATTAACAACACCAAAATGTATGTGATATCAATTTAATTATATTAAACTAATAATTAAATTATGTAAAGGTTAGCAAGGGCATTATTGGTATAACACATAATCTTAAGACATTCCCATATATAAATCCTGCAAAACAAGCATGGTTATCTAAATATTCCCAGACATCCTAATAAATTTTTCTGCAAAACAAACATGGTAATCTAAAGATGCTGGACATCTAAAATTCCTGGACATCTAAGATTCTAGGCATCTGAAGATGCCGGAAATCATGATTCCCTAAAAACAAACGGCCCCTCAAATTACCAAGAAATTGAGACCATAACCCAAAATAAAGTTTCCAATAAACTCCATTGTAATCCTTCTCCATAAGAAATCTCATTCTTTTCATTTCTTCTTCTCCATGAATAAATTCATTGGTTTTCTTTCCCTAAAAAGTTTGCAATTTCTACATACAACTAATCCCCTTCAATCTATACTTTGATTAAACTCATGACTTTCATCAAATTTCCTTCTTTTACTCAATCATCACCCCCACCTTAGTTTTCAAGCTAGTTTATGGAGTTTCCAACTATAGGAAGAAAACCCATAAGGAAACCTACCAAATTAGGTTCTAGAACTCATGAGAAACCTTAATCAAAAGTTAGAAAACTTACCAAAAGCTTCAATTCAAGGTTGTGAGAGGTTCTCTTTGTTTATTTTTTTCTTTTCCACTTCAAAATAGCCCAAAATCACACTCCTCTCTTCACTTTCTTCCTCTTCCTCTTCCTTACGTGATAACTTCTCCAACAATACCCTTTTTTAAAAAAAAACAATATCTATTAAAGCCACATGTTTTTAGTTAATAAACAAATATATTTATCCCACTTTCTCTTTCTTTAATATCTATTATTTAATTAATAAAAAGAAACCAATCATTATCTTCCAACCAAAACCATAAATATCCAAATTCATAATTTCTCAAATTTCATACTTTCCAATTATATAGTTTTTCCAAAATTGTAGAAATAGGTGTAACATCTGGACTCAAAAATCAAAAGAATTTCTATCTTTAATAAAATGCTAAAAATAGAATTACATAATAGTAACTAACTTCAAGGCTAAAGACAAAAACAAAATTATAAAACTTGGAGAAAGCAAATAGAAATACGATTAAACTAAAAACTCATTACTCTTGGCTTAATCGAACAAGGAGTTGTTCTGAACCACTATCAACTTTCGTTGTGATGAGATTAATGGAGAGTTTAGGAACTGAATTGTAGAAGAAAATTACAGTAGCAACTCACTAAAATAAATATTACAGACGACTTCAAAAACCCAAAAAAACATAAACAACTTTCTTCCCCCAAAAAATGAGCTCTCCTCTTCACGGCTTCTTCTCCAAGATTTATAGGGACTTTGTGCTAGGGTTTCCTTCTTGGTTGATGAGCAATTATAGCTAAGGATCCAGCTAAATTCGTGGGTATTTTCCTTATCGGAATCCCTTGATTTGTGTTTTTCATTAATTTCCAGATCTATCGAAATTGCAATTGTAATGCAATTACAATTCTATTGCATTCTGCAAAAGTCTGCACCAAAGTATTAAGTAAGTTTTGGTTTTTCTTCTTCTTCTCTTTTCTTAACTGACTTCTTCCAACAATAATTTAATTAATTTCAACCCTTCTCTTGCCCTTTTTATCAAATAATATGAATAAAACCACAAGCATAACCAAGTTTAAAGGCCAAATAATCCTCATGAATGAGAATTATCACATTGAAAATAGACATGCATTCTTCTAAATATGGGTTGTATCTATAACTGAGGTCTAAGAACACTTATCAAGCAAGTGGATCTTGGATTAGATCTTCTTATCTCCTCACAATAGTCCCAAAGTTTGGCATATTGCATCTTGTTATTTCCTTCAATAATTTGCAAAGCCATATTCCTTGCTCTATAAGCTTGATGCCTTGAAATATTAATATTGAAGTCTTCCTCACATTGTCAACAACGGACTTCCAGTTCCACTCTGGATGTGACTTAAACATATCGATATAGTGATCAGCAATCCACTTGGAAGTTATATGCTTGTTGCTAGCTTTCTAAAGCATGAGTGAGTATTTTGCAGTGACTTTATTTGGTAAGTACTCTCATCTTACCTCTTAGATGCATATAACCGCCAAGTACAACCCTCTTGGCATCTTACAGTCACTCTTGCAGGCCCATTTTTAACATATATCAACTCATGACCATTCTTTATTGAATACTCTGTTAAAGCAACTCTCAAGTCTCCCAATGTACCAAAGGTCATCCCTAAGGATAAATTAATCTCTTTTTTTTAAGATCGAAATGTTAAATTCAAGATATTTTTTCTACTATCCATCTTCATCATCAGATTGAACTGGTGAGCTTAAGTGACTAAAAGACCCACAATCAGACTCACCCAAGGCTCCATCAATAAGGTTTAACTCCTCATTAATAAACTCCTCCACATTTTGGGGCTCACAATCTTCCTCATTAATGTCACTATCCTCTAAGGCTTCAACATAATCCACATTTTCTTCAAATAAGGTATCAAACTCTACACCCTCATAGTCACTATCCACGAACTTCTCTAAGACTACAATTGTATCACTAGTATTACTACTATCACTCCCAACGTCATTATCATGTTTATCCTCATAGACTGGAACATCTATAGTGGTTTTTACCTTATTTAATGTCGCTTCCAAGTGCTCTACATAGATATGAATTGACTTCACATGTTTAAAAGACCTTGACATCTCTAGGATGTCTTTATCATCCCACAAAAGTCTAAACCCCTCTTCAAAGTTCATCCCTGGAACTAGATAATGAATCTTTGGCCATTCTAATACACCTACCTCCCTCAATATGTCCTCAATTTTAGATATGGACATCATATCAAAACTACAATTATCAAATTCGTGCATCTGCCCCCTAACATATGATGTTTTACCATTACCGTAACACAAATCGACCCCCATGATGTATACACAAGGTGAAAAGGTACTCCATATCTGTAAAATGCACAAAATATACAAGTAAAAAAAACATAGTGAAAATATAAGAAACACAAAATTCATTCACAATGAAAATATCAACAATCATGTTCGAACTAAAAAATATATTCTTTCTTCAATGTTCATCTGATTTCATACCAACAGTAACCAATATTCTTTGTCAATACTCACAATGACTAAAAATCTAGATTTTACAACTACTCAAGAAAAAAACAATGTCCAGAGACAAAATATATTAGAGTTTGAAGAAAAATAGGAACCTTTGTAAGGCTAGACAACTCAAAAGTCTCAAAGAAATTTGGAGATGAAACCTTCGTGAGTTTTTTTCTTCTTCAAGAACTTTTTCATACGAACACCTCAGTTTGCAATCATAGATCAGGTCAGGCTACGTTTGAAAGAAGTTGGGAGATGAAGCATTGTAGGTTTTTTTCCTTCAAAACCTTCGTGAGTTTTTTCTTCGACTCTTTCTCCCTCAAATCAACTTCTTTAGCACTCATTTTCTCTTAGTTTGCAGTCACAGTCAACAATTCTTACTTCCATAGCTTGCAGGTCAGATCAATAATTTTTTCATCATGTTTGTTCTTGGAAACATTCTTTGGTCTCTTCATCTACGAGAGGAAAAACTTCCTTTACAAGCTTCTTTTTTAAACGGCTGATAAGCCTTAGAATTAAGGCTTATTTAACTCTAAATTACTTAAAATATTATTGTTTTGTCTTAAGATCATTTGAAAATAGCTAGAAGTTGCTTAAAATTAAGGAAGAAAGAAGAATGAAGGCAATAGGTTGAGAATCTTAAAAACTAAACTTGTGTGTAGGAATTGTGGAAATTGTAGAACCGAAATTGCAAGATGAAGTTGCAATTCTGGAGCAGCAGAAAAAAAATTTGAATTGTGAAAATTGCATAACCGAAATTGCAAGATGAAATTGCAATTCTGGAACAGCAGAAAAATTCAAAAAGGAAAAAATCTGCATTCAACCCATATCGAAAAATCTTCAATTATTGCACAATTTATGGGATTTTGAGTACGAATTATGGACATTATTGAACCCTAATGAAGGCCTACAAAAGGAGAGAAGATAGGTGAAGAATGGAAGCAGTTTTTGGGACGTTTTTTGGAGTTATTTTCATGGGTTTTCCTCTCACTTTTTTCTCTGTTTTTCCAATTTTTCTGCTCTATTTTCCACTGAAGGCTACTGCTATGTTTGGTGCTGCTTGCTTCAATTTTTATAATCCGATTCAAGAGAAAACTTGAGTTGCTAAGACTCAATCTCTTCCTAGAAATAGTTGAAGGATTGAATCAATTGGAGAAAGAGTGAAGATTGTTGAATGTTGTTGGAATTCCTCTGTTTCAATTTAGTTTCTGTTTTAATATAGTTGAGTAATGTTATTGTTGGCTTTTTGGCCCTTAATCTCAAATTAATTAATTTTAATTAATTAATTAATTAATATTTTGATGATAACGAACCTGATTTTATTTAATAACAATTTTAGTGTTTTGAAGTGTCCATAGCATAAATCTAGAAAGGACGATTCCAACGCATCTTGAATCGTTCGAATCGGAGCTCAAAAGAAGAAGTTATGGAAAAAAAACAAAATTCAAGAGAAATCCTACATGGCGCGACACATGACATATATAGATGACGTGGCAGATGACGTGGAAAGTCAACTGTCCACATTGGTGGCGTGGCAGTGATGTGGCGCTGACGTGGCAGTTTCAAACGATCAAAATGATGACCTGGCGAATGACGTGGCAAAATGTGGACCAATAATATTTTGACACGTGGCATATTGATTATTTTAATGATTAAAAAGTCCAACGGTCAAAATTCAAAATATTTATTATTATTTTATTCCTGCCAATGAAAGGATGACACGTGGTATTCTTAATTAAAATAATATATATATATATATATATAATGAGTTTTATTATTATAATATTATTAATTTTGAATTTCTTTTTTGCAGCCAATCAGAAGCTGACACGTGGCAGAAACGGCTAGTTTTTTTTTTTCTATTTAAGGCTCGAAAAAATTTGGAAAAAATGAGGAAAAAATTCTGAAAAATTCTATTCTTCTTGGAGAGCACTTCCACCATTTTTGAGCAATTTTTGAGCTTCCATTTTTAATTTCTCTTTAGCCATTTGAGGGCTTTAGTTTGTAAGAATTCCTTCTTACCAAGTGTGTGAGCTAAACTTTGTGTATCTACTCTTTGAGAGAGTTTTTTCATCTTGTTCTTCACTTTCTAAACATTGTAAGGGTTTCTCTTGATCCCGAAAAAGATAGGGTGTAATGGTGTGATCCTGAACCGTGGAAAGAATTGGGTTTATTCTTGCGCCCGAAAAGGAACGTTGTTACGATTAGACTCTAAGCCGTGGAAAGAGTCATTGTTCTAGTGAAATACCCAAGATGAGCTTGGGGAGTGGAGTAGGCTGGGTTGTGCCGAACCACTATAAAATTTCCGGTGTCAATTTCTCTATCCCTATCTTATTTCATTTTTGCAATTAATTTGTTGTTATATTATATTGCATAAAATCAATTGTTCTTGTATGTCTATCTTGGTTGGTATAATTTTATCTTCACATATTCTTTACCAATCTTGTTTTTAGAATTAAATAGGGTGTTCAAAATTGTTGATTTTAATTTCTTGTTTATTTTGGAGTGAACTTATTTGCATGATTTATTGTTTAGATTAATTGTGACAAAAAGTGTGTTAATTTGTTTAATTGAGCCCACCTAAGTAAAAAGTTTTATAAAGTTTGAAGAAACCCTATTCACCCCCTCTAGGGTTGTCATACCGATCCTACAGTTATTTTCAACTTTTGCTTAATACACTTGATGTTCTTGTTGGATTCAATTTAGATTGAAAGAATTTGAAAGAATTCAAATTACCTCTGCTGGAAGTTCATGATGCATGGGTATTTTTCTAAGTTTTATTTCAGTTTTTAGCTTGAATAATTGTCTCCTCTGAAGTCATTATTTCGTGGGTTTATTTCTCTAAAGTTCTTGTTTTAGTTTTCAACTTTGTTGGATTCAATTTTGGATGGAAAATTGTCTTTAATTCCTTTAAATTTTTGTTGCAATTAGCATTTTAATATATTCTTCTAGTATGAAATTAGTTTCTAGAGTTTGTTGTAGGATTTTTACTTTTAATATGAGCTAAACTTTTTAGGGGGTTCAAGGATGTGAATTCCCTAGGAAGTAATTGTAGCCAAAATTCCAACAAAAACGAAGCCTACATCTTAATTGTTGGCTCGTGTTGAACAAAATTCCATTGAGATCCTAGATTGATCAACTAGGCTAGCAACTCAAGCTTAGATCTAATACCGACGGGGTTAGTGACTAGCAAATTTCGCACAAGTGATGGAGAAAAGAGCTTAGACATATTAAGTCAATTCTTTGCCCTAGACATAGGGATTACAAACTCCAAAACCCATAAAATTGTTGAGGAAAATTACCTAAGATAGAGGGACTATAGACATATAAGTCACTCACTTAGTCTCCTAAAACCTAATTTCAAGGTGAATAGGAGTAGCAATTTTGGTTTACAATTGAATGTACAATAGGTTGGAATTGCAATTTTTGTTTGCAATTACAACTTAGGGCAATGACATTCTTGAGCCCCTCATTTCTCTAATGAATTTCTTTTGAAATTTTCATTTCTTTTACCAAGTTTGTTTTGCAATTTTCGATTTTGTAATTTAGTTTTGCAATCTTTGTCATTTAAACTTGCAATGAGATTCTGCAATTATTTCGTTTTTAACAAACACATCAAACCCAACCTTGCTTTTGTAATTTTTAGTTTCCAAGTGGCAATTCTTCTTACATTTTGCTTAGCAATAATTTTTGTTACATCGTTCCCTGTGGGATCGATACTCATGAATACTCTTGTTTTAATACTTACATCTGCAGTGTGTACTTGCACTGGGGTTGAATGTATTTACTTACTTTTCTTCACCCAAAGTTCACCTGATCAAAGGCCAAATCTTTTTTTTTTCTTTTCTATATGACAAATTTGCCTTTCCCCTTCACACGTGGGAATCCTTCCAATTTAATCCAAGGGGTTGATTGCAACATTTATCAAACTTTAGGGGGCCAATTGATCAAATTAAAAGTCCATGGGGGTAATTGTTACAAACCCCATAGTTCATGGGTGGTTTGTGCAATTTTCCCTAGAATATATATTTTAAAGTTTGGGGGAGGGGGGGTCGAACCCATCGGGCCTATTGTAAATCCGTCGCTTTTGTAGCTACAGCTTGCCAGTTACGTCTTCTACAAGCAAGTGGCCAGGTTCCATGTGAAACATCTCCCAAAATCTTCCCTTGCACATATATTCCTTTTAAAATGTAACTTTAAACCTTATTCTGACGATGTTTAGTTGTTTTCGAGCACACAGTATTTATGTAGCTCAGCTGATGGAGATTTTAGTTATTTTTAGTACAAGGTATTTTGCATGGCTTAGTTTGACCAAGAGTTTAGATTTTTACTATACAATATATATTTTGGTGGCTTAGTCTGACAAAGACTTTAGTCTTTTTTTAGTATAAGGTATTTGCATGATTCAGTCTAACGAAGATTTTAGCTGTTACAGGGTAGTTACGTGGCTCAGTCTAACAAAGATTTAAGAGCATGTTTGGTAGGCACACTACAAGAAATAATGCCTTTAGGGACGAAATCACAGCGACGAAAGTCAATCGCGCAACCTTAGCGACGAACTATATTTTTCGTCTCAAGTTGTGACGAAAAATTAAGTTTCGTTGCAACAACAGAGACGAAATACTTATATCGTCGCACGCTTGCAACGACAAAGAGTTTACGTCTCAACAATCTGCGACGTTTTTGTACTTTCGTCGCACAGAGGTCTGCGACGAAATAATATTTTCATCGCAAGCCCTTGGAGTGAGAAAGCACTAATGTGCAAGTTCCAAGGGTTTGCGACGAAATCTCAAATTCGTCGCAATTTCCTGCGACATATGTTTGGTTTCGTCGCAAGTAGCCATGCGACAATAATCACGTTTCGTAGCAAACCATTGGAACTCGTAATCTGTCAGAAAGTTATAATTACGTTTGCGACGTTTTGGGATTTCGTCGCAACATATTGCGACAAAAATAGGATTTCGTCGCAACCCCCATTTATTTCCCCCTCCCTGTTCATTTTACCGAATTTACCGAGGGAGAGACAAATGAGAAGTTTGGGGCAAGCGTTGCTTCTTTCTGTCGAAAACTCATCGGGAAGTCGCCAGAGAACGAAGTTTGTGGCCGAAAACTCACTTGAAATACGTGAGTTGATTTCTAGAGGTTTTTTTAGTTAGTTTTGGTTTTTTTTTTTTTTTTACATTTTCTATGCTTTTTGTTTCGATTTTTCATTACTTTGTTTGATAGCCTTGAAAATGCCATTTTTTGTGGCTGGAACTTCATCGGAAATACACCATTTGTGGCTGGAAAATGCCATTTTTTTCTATTTTCTTTGTGGGTTTCATTGGTAAAGGTATGTCTTATATTTTTGTTTACTTGGTTTTGAGTTTTCTCTTGTTTGAATATTTGTTTTGTTTGTTTTGACTAGAAATTTTGTTGATAGGTTGATTTTGTTCTTGGTAAAGCACTTAAAATACTTCATTGTGTTTTTTCAACTTATTTAAAATTTAAATGTTGTTATTGGACTTTTTGGAGTAATTTTGTGTGTATTATGGGTTTAAAACATAATATAGAGAATATTTTTCTCCGAACTTTCATTGGATAGCTTGGAGAACGCCAAATGACACCATTTCTTTTCGTTTTCTTCGTGGGTTTCATTGCTAAAGGTATGTTTTATATTTTGTTCTAGTTAGTTTTGGTTTTTGTGTAGAAATTTCAATTATAGGTTGATTTTGTTGTTGGTCAAACATTTAGAAGTATGTATTATGTGTTTAAGCATAATTTGTTGGTCAAGCAAGGCATGTATTATGTGTTTAAGCATAGTTTGTTGCTGTTGGTCAAGCATTTGGACCATTTGGAGTGATTTTGTATGTACTATTGTGTTTAAAATATATTATGGAGAATATGTGTTTGATTAAAGTGTAATTAAATAGTTATTTTGAGTCTATTGTTGGTTTAAATTTTGATTGTAAGTCTATTGTCTATTGAAAATGTGATTGTGTGATTAAAGTTTGATTCTAAGCTTATCGTGTAATTTTATTTGAAGCCCATTTTGTAATTTAAATCAAATTGAGCCTAATATGAAAATGTGATTAAAATGCTACTTTTAAATTTTGATATTGTTCTCGTAGTTGGAGTTTTTGATTAAAAGGAGTCTATTATTGAACCTATTGAACATTGTTATGCTTGTGCTTTGTTGAGTTTTATTTGTTGTTATGGTTGTATTTTTTCGAGTGAATGTGGTTAAGGATTGTGGGGAGAGCAAGGAGGAGGGGTATTTATATTTGTTGTTGTGATAGTAGTGAATGTTGTTGAGATTTTAGAAGAGACAGAGTGTTTATTCTTGTTGTTTGTGATGATTAGGCATATTGTATTTTCTTTATAAAATGTGGTTTGGGCGAGAGAATTGAAGGATGTGATTGAGGATGATTTGGAGAGAGGGAGGTTAATATTTGTGATTGAGGATGGTTTAGTTGTTCATTTTTACTTATGTATATTTGTTGTTTATTTGCAGGATTAAACTGAACTTTGTTGACGACACAGTAGATGAATGATCATCGTCTTTCAGCTCATTTTGGGATAGTATATATTGGTAATGAATTGTATCAACTTAAAAACATCTCTATGTTTTGTAAAAGTATAAATTTGTTGTTTGTGATAGTAATGAATGATTATAAATGTTGTTCTTACTTATTTTGTAACTTTGCAACTTTATAACCTAGCACAAGCCTCGGTCAACGTTGTTCTCACTTATTTTGATTCATATATTTGTTCTATCTTATTTTATTTGATTATTCGTATACAATGTTTATTAGAAGGTGTCTTTGGTTTAGATACAAAATATATACATAAACGACGAGAAAAAAAATAAATTGATAAATATTTTAATTTTTAGATTTGATTCAATTTTTTAAAATGTCTCTAATAGAGAGAGATTTTTTTTTATCAACTACAAAAATTTGCGACGAAAAGCGTATTTTGACACAATGAAACATGCGACGAAATGTTTTTTACGTTGCATATATTTGCAACGACACACTTTTTTTGTCGCAACAACTTGCGACGAAATGTTGTTTATGTCGCATATATTTGCGACAAAACACGTTTTTCGTCGCAAGCCTTGGTGCGACGATCTAGGAGTTTCATCGCAAATAATTATGACGAAAATGCTGATTCGTCTCAACCTGCGACATTATTACATATTCGTCACACGGTTGCAACGTTTAATTGGAAAATGTCGCTAAAGATTTTCTCTGACCATGTTTTAGCGACGTTTTATGAGACGTTTTTATTTTCATCCCTAAAAAAATTTTGCATCAAATTTTAGGTTTTAGCGACGTTTTATTTTCGTCCCTAAAGGCTTTATTTCTTGTAGTGGCAATCTGGATTCTATTTTATGTTTTTGAATTCACTGAGTTAAGTGAATATGCATTTAACAAATGTGTTTTCAAAAACTGTTTCCGGATTCTGTGATCTAAATAGTGAAAATTCTGAAAATAACATTTTTATGTTTTCATTATATCTAGATTCTGAATTTGAAAATTTAAAAGGTAGAATTATATTAAAACAGATAAAAACTTTAATAAATATAATACTTCATATTATAAACTTAATTATTGTTGTTAAATTAAAATATGTATAATATAATATGTGATAAATTATATGTTATTGTAAAATAATAATTATACAAAATTTATAACAAAAAAACATGTTCATAAATTAATTATTAATGATTTATATTAAACCTAATATTTAGTTTGCCTACTACAGCTAGTTTCATGGTCTATAAATATATTATAGAACACATTTTGAACAATTATTTAAATTGGAATCCAATTTCTAAAATTACCAAACACATATTTGAAAACATGAAATACAACTTTGTTTTCATTGAATCCCTTATTTTCAAAATTCTGTTTTTAGATTGTCTACCAAACATGCCCTAAGTTATTTTTAGTACAAGGTATTTTGTGTTGATAAGTTTGACAAAAAATTTAGCTGTTTTTGAGTAAAAGGTATTTGCGGGCCTCAGTCTGATGAAGATTTTAGTTGGTTTAGTACAAGGTATTTTTTTAGGTGATTTCCAATAAAGGGGTGTGCTATGGAGATAGAGTAAAGGAATTGGGAATATGGAACAGTCGAAGAAGAGAGACTAGAACACAAACACCCACTTTACATCATCGAAACTATGGAAAAAGATAATTTAATGAAGCAGGAGGCTCATTCATCAACAAAGAAGTAGAGTGAATAGGTGTGTTTCCTGATTTTCGATGTTTCCCTAGTGAATACAATGAGATGTTTGCTAGAGGAAGCGTGTTTACATGGCTATGGTGGAGAATCCCAAATCAGGTTGTAATTCTTTGAATTACATAGTATTTTTCACGCGCCCCGAATGCATGAATCTATTATCATTAGATGTATATACTTCTTTCTTTTGACCCATGCATTTTATGTTGTGTGATGCTCAAGATTTAATTGACTGATTTTATACCTAGTATATCTTTGTAAATTTTGATTCACCTAATTAACCCTTTTTTTTGTTCGATTTTAGGAATTTGTGGAGAATTTAGTTTGCTTTGATTTGAATTTTATATTTTATATTATTACTTGGTTAAATAATTTGTTAGGGGGCATTTTTGTCATTTGATAAATCCTATTTAAAAATTAAAAAAAAAAATTGTTTGGCCATCAATACTACATTTAAATGTGGTCATTCTTGTCATTATTCCTATATTTTATTTTGTTTTGTTATGAAACTTCTATTTGGGATCAAAAGTGGTGGACAGAAGCATGTGCATTGTAATCCCGGCAAATCTCTCTGCCATTTTTGTCTATAAAAACCCTTCTTACCAAAATATATAATAATTTGGTCCTCAGCAACCAATTCAATTTAATGTCTATTTTTATTTGCCTAACTAATTAAATTAACTATTTGAATTTTTTTTTATGCTAATATTCTTATTCGTGCGTGGAGTAAGAACTAATTTTCAATGTGATTAAAAAAAAGTTAAATTATATCTTTTGTCTCACTACATTAAACATGAATAGACAGGTAGTTAATCCTTAAAATTTTGAATGATGTTTATTTTTAATTTTTGTTATTGATATCATTAGACATATAAGCATATATGTGAGGTGGCAAAATAGTAGTTAGTTCGGACAAAAACTTGTTAATTTTTGGTAAAAATGAATGGACAAGTAACTAGGTCATATTAGATTTAATAACATTTTTCAATGTAGGTTTATATAATTTGATCTTAAATTTTATCTTTATGTTTATTTGGTTCTTAGATTTTCAAATTTTATTATTGAAATTCAAAATTTCTGAAAATAGGTTTGTATAGTGTCTAACATTAGTTTTTTACATTAATACATAAATTAGATCTAAGAGATTAAGATGGTCAGGTGATCGAGTTAGACATATTTGCTCGCCCAATCAATCTGCCAAATCTCTTTAACTATATTTGCTAGATAATATCACTACATCTAAATTTTAAGAATGAGTATTATATCAATATTTTGTCCACTTATGTTAACAATGTGTGGTCTACAAATGAGCATAATTCAAAGTTTCAAATGTAATTAAATTTTGATAAAGTGCTAATTAATATAAGCAAATAGATCATGAATAATAATTTATTGATTGATAAAATTTCAATTAAGAACTCACTTTATATCCAATCTTTTTAAATTATTATAAATCAACCTAATGTTATTTGTCTTTTCGCCATTCATTAGAATACCAAAAAAAAATGTTTTAAAAATGTATAAATACTAAAATAATAAATTAATTAGTATTGAAGATTTGATCTTTATATATATCAATCATGTATGTAATTATTATTAGTTGTGTAAGTTAGATTTTTTTTTTCAGAAAAAAAAAAAAAAGAAAACTTTGAGAATATAACAAGTAACAAATATATAAAAATACTGTTCAGTAAGTTGTCTTTGTGCAATGCATATTTGTTTAAATAATCACAAAGCTAGCTAGCTAGGCCATATATTGTAGTTGAAGCTTTTTTGTTTAAATAAAAAAATATATTATTAAATCAACTATACATTGGGAAACAGTTGTAATATATGGGAAATCCATCTTAATTATAAATAAAGATCGTATTATCCTTTTAATTAAATAGTTAAATAATGTTAGTTATAAAGTTTTTTGGTACACCAAATATTCTTTGAACAAATTCTATCCTATAAGTATATATATGTCTGATCAATTTCAACTGATTAATCTAATTAGGTTACCATTATAAAGTTTGTATATTTAATGAAAAGCAAACAAATCCTAACATAAGCTATCAATGTAACTTGAATATGCCAAAATGAGTTTAGTTCAGCGGTAATTGGCATGTGCTCTAGACAAATATAAAGATAAATAGAGTTGAAAATGTATTTTGGTTCATCCATTTTTAAAAGAAGACAGAGATAAATGTAGCCAGGTCAATCCAATATTTTTCAAAACTTTGCTATGAGAATCAAATTTAACTTTTATTCATTATAGATTAGGTACCCATAAAAGTTCAAAGCATGTTGAATTACACAAAGAAATGAATGTGTACTTCTTGCTACTACAAGGCAAGAAAAAGATAGACATAGCACGACACAACTTAGCAATTAAGACATCTATTTCTTCTCTCAAAATTGAAGGTTCACACTCCCACCTCTTTATTTATTGTACAAAAAAATAGATTAAGAAAAAGAACTCAAAAAATATAATTACATATCTTATCCACAATATATACTATTTTTATAAAGAACTCAAAAAAAAAACTATTTTTATAAAATAATTTCCAACTTAAATACTTCCTTAAACTTCAACCTTTCATAAAGCAATAAATTCAAAGCTCCAGCTGGAGTATTCCATCTTTTAAAAAGTTTCTTTCTTTACTTATTTTCTGTATTTTTTTAAAAAATATTTTAAATAAAACAAAGAAGAAAAATAAAAGTGGCGTTCATCGAGTTTGACTGATTCAAGCCGCTCAATAGCTTTCACACAGCTGGGCCAAAAGTAGAAATACAGAAAAAATGTGGGCGAATGAGAATAAAGTAACACAGCTGGGCCAAAAGTAGAAATACAGAAAAAATGTGGGCGAATGAGAATGAAGTAATCTTATTAATTGTGTTTTCTTTTCTTTCTTTTCTTTTTTTAAGGAAAAAAAAGTGACCAAAAACATACGTCACATTCTTGACTCGTACTGCAACAATTATATTTTTTTTAGTTAAAAAAAAATTACTCTGATAATTCGGCAATGATGAGCTTGTAATTAATGTAGGTCTAAATTTATAGGAATTTCATTATATTGTTGTTATGATGTAACCTTTTTTTTTACTTTTTTTTTCTTTGAAAAATTAACTCTTATGTCTTATCTTAAACTGGGTAGATTTTACCATAAACTTTTAATTTTATCAATCCAAAATAAATGTTGTAATTTTTATCTTGTATTTAATTTTTGCTAATTCACTCACTAATTTTAACAAGAAGTAATGTAACAAAAGCTCACTAATTTTAGTGATAATAAAACTTTGCATAATTTTTCAAAAAAAAAAAAACTTTGGCATAAAATTAAAATGGTTTATGCACATAATTAAATCCATCATTCAATAACTCTAGAAAAAAACTCACAAATTAAAAAAAAAAATCCGATGTTTTTCTCAAAAATTCTATCAATTTTGTATTAAAGATATATATGTTTTATAACTCATCAAACACGCTTGAATATATATATATACACATTTATGATTTTTGAAAGGAAAACTGATTAGAAGGTAAAAAAAATGCAATATTTGTTTAAATTTATGGAAAAGGTTGCAACATCATTTTTTTTAAATTTAAGGTGTAATTTGATGAAATTGAGAATTAGAGTAAAAAATAATAAAGAATAAAAATGGATTGTGCTTTTCTACTTTTTTTTTTCTATTAAATTATCCATATTTCTTCAATAATAATAATATTTTGAAGCAACCAACTTTTACAAATTTTTACGTAGCAAATTACATAATTTTTTCAATTAAAATTGCAATGACAATAGAACTTCTAATTCATGGGTAATATGTTTGAAGTGATACTCATGAAATATAATGCATTGCAAAAATCATATTTCGCTGATGTAATTAGCATAGCTTAACTAATTAATGTATTATATGTCCGACCAAAAGGCAAAAACTTTCAATAATCTCCATTCCCATGTGTTGTTGAACTTTAAAAAAGAACTAAATTTCACAAAGAGGTCCTCAAAGAATAACGGACCATTTGGTTATTATTATGATCTTCTCTCTTCCACTATGTACAAATAAAATGAGCCAAATAAGACTTTTTTTTTTATTTCAACAATTCGAGGTGAGGGGGATTGAACCCTCGACCTTTAGAATAAAAATTGGTGTCTTCCCCACTGAGTTATGCTCGGATTGATCATCATAAGATGTTCTTGGAAGATTTAATTTAACTAAATCATAAAGATCATAATTAAATTTTGTAAGGACCAAATTAAGGACATAACTCAAACAAACTAAAGTGGTAATTCTGGTTAAATTATGTTATTCAAATTAGAATGGATTTAGTTTAGATTTGCAATATGAATTAAGTGTTTCATATTGTTTAGATTTACTTAGTATTTGAATTGTTATTAAATTTACTTTTAATTACTATAAATAGGACTTTTAGGTTTGTATTTAATCAATGCAATTCTATGTGAATGAAATCTAGTCTTCTTTTGGATTAGTGTTTGCATTCTTTCTCTATTCTCTCCCTAAATTTAACAATTCTAAACTCAAACGCATTATAAAACCAAAATATTATGCCATTATGAACATTATTAATCCCACTAAATTTTAATAATATTTTTATATGGTTAAATGACAAGTTTAGTCTATAAACTTTTAGATTTATCGCTAATGGGTCCTTAAACTTTAAAAAGTGTCTAATAGATCACTAAACTTTTAATTTTCTATTTAATAGATCTTTAAATTTTAAAAATGTCTAATAAGCTCCTAAACTTTCAACTTTCTAAAATCTAAGAATTTTTGAACATAATTCTAAAAATTGATATCAAAACTTATAAGTTAACCTTATAAGGTTTTTAATTTTCATAATTTTTTTAAAACATCCATCAATCTCAATATTTTGATCCATCGGTATAAAATTAAGACTTCACCACATCCATCCCTATTGAATTTTACATATGGATAATAAAATAGATTATCTTCCTTTTAAAATGGTCAAATGGGGAGTTTATATATATATATAAAAGAGAGAGAGAGAAGTGGCTTAGTAAAAGTCTTCTGAAGACTGACAGTGTGACCCAGACCGACATTGGTGAAGGATCCAAAGCATTAAGCAATAAAAGTAAGCTAAGCTAATCATTTACCACTCTCATCCAATGGAGCGTGTTCTCACCCTTGGCTCACCACTTTCTTTCCATCATTCACATTCATCGTGGTACACATCACAATTACAATATGGCTTTGTTTACTTCGACAACAAAACGTCGGAAAAATGTTTGACTTCTTAATCGAACGTACATATTTTTACTAAACGACCTGTGTCCTTCTAATATCTAACATTTTAATCAAGAGTGTATGCCTTAATTAGATGAGTTAAACTCTTATTGTATTTACTGACTTAATTATAGTTTAATAGTTAAGAATAATTTTGTTTCGTTCTTTTTTTTTTTTTTTTTAATTTAACTATATTTAATTGTCCTAATCAATTGAGTTATGTTCAAGTTTACAATTCTATTTCTTTTGAGAGGTAGTAGGTTTGAAACTTATACCTTTTCTATTTATGATGTAATATTTTACAATAATAATAACCATACTTGGGTGGCTTTCTAATGTTTTTTTTATTGGTCTATTTCTATTTCTTTAATATTTTTGAGAGAAAATATCAAATTTACCAAGAATTTGCAAGGTGTGCATCAATTTTTATCGTAAACTTTCAATTTCATCAAGTTGTATATTAAGCTTGGTTAGTTGTTGCAATCTTTACCTTTAATTTTAATAATTGTTGCAATTTTGATCTTCTAATAAGCTTTTGTTTGAGGAATTGTTATTTTTCACTTGCGTTTAATGAATTATAGGTATGATAGAGAATTGACGATCTTTAAAGAAAAATAATATTTGAGCTACTTTTGGTTGAAATTTGTGAGTTTCATTTTATGCCAAACTTGATTTTTATTAAAACTAATAATTTTTGGTAGATTTTTGCCTCTTTTTTTGGTAAAATTAATGAGTAAATTAACGAAAATTGAATATATGCTACAAATTTTAATATGTAATTCGATGAAAATGCAAATTTATGGTAAAAATTAATACAATTTAGAGTTAAAAATTAATATCTTTTTCCTGATTTTAATATTCAAAATAAACCAAGTCAAAAGGCTGATAAAAGCTTAGAGAAGTTTTGTCCCACGTCAGAATTAAATGTTCATTTTTTTTTAATCTTTTAGTGGCAAACAAACCATCCATAAATTTTTACTTTTTTTTTTCTCTTTTGAGTGAGACCAAATAATTCTTTTTTTTTTTTTAATGTGCACTAAAATATTTATACTATATACAATAATTTCATTTTTTTTTTCTTTTTGAGTTCAACAATTGTAAGAGTGAGAATCGAATTATCGATAGTAATTAATGTCCTATTCATTAAACTATACTTGAATTGACATATGCATAAGTTATCTTTAAATGACCACTATTTCCAAAATATACATACATACATATATCATACTTCTTTTTCTTTGTTTTCGTTAGCAACTAACTTTTAAATTTTATTTTAGTAAATGTTTTGTGGTCCAAAAAGAAAATGCCAATATATAGTAATTATTTTGTTATGACTTTATTTTTATTGTTATTAATGTATAACATAATACTTCTCTGATTTATATCTTATGTGTATTTTCTTTTTTCATACTTGAACCTTCTTATTATAGAATGTTATAATTTCAACCAGAGAGAGTAAATATATAATATATATTGTTTTAGTTTATGTTTATCTATAACATGTCTTTATAGTGCTCAAGATTTTTTTTCTTAGCACTACAATTCAATCTAGAAATGATATTTTCTTTTTTTTTTTTACAAACCAAAAAGAATTATTATTGTATTGGTTAGTTGAGCAACATCCTTTAAAAAAAAAGTGAGCCACTTTTAAACTTAAAACTCCACTAAATCTCCTTAACATCATCTACTAATTCACTATATAACTATTGGTTTAGTATCAATGCATTTCTTAACTAATACTCTATTGTTTTTTAGTTCGCTTTTCTCACTTGTGAATGAGTACTGAAAATGACAACTACAAAGATTTGTGATAAGCATCAAATGAGAAGATATAATTTTAATGTTAATTCTATTTTTTATAAACGTCAATTTAAACTTAGTTCAACTATAACTTTAAACTATTGCACATGGTCATTAAAAATCAAAATGTTCGAATTTTCATCTTATATATATGGTTGAACTAAAAAGGTTTTAAATCTGAAATTTCTTGTTGTATTAATAGTATTGATGCATAGCTCACTCATCCATCTTCCTATTCTCGATAAAGGAAGGTTATTATTATTGCCTTTTTTTTTTATAATCAAAACCTAAACCATTACATAATAATTTTGTTAATTATAACCAATGGAGGATGCATCAACTAATCCAAATGGTTTTCTTTAACATAATTTTAAAAATATTAATTACAATACATGGTTAAAATTACAAATTTAGTTATGATATCTATTTAGCTTTTTTTTTTAAAGTTGTATCTATTTAGCCTTTAAATTTTAAATTTTTTTTAAATTATATTTCGACTTTATACGCTATGTTTCAATCCACTATCGAGTTTTTTCTTTTTTTTGAGAATATGCTTCTATCTAGTCTATATCCTCATCATTGTCACCCAAATTCTAATGTGATATAGTTTGGTCTCCAAAATTTAGAGGTAATGTCTAATAAGCTTTTATAGCCTGTCATAAATTTATATTAGATACAAAATAAAAGTTTGCAAACTTATTAGATAGAAAATTAAAAATTCAAAGACTTATAAACACTTTTTGAAGTTTTGAAGTTTAATAGACAAAAGACAAACATTGAAAGTTTAAGAATTTATTAGATATGAAGACTTATTGCACACAATGTTCAAAATTTTGAGACTAAACTTATAATTTATTTTCGAAATTTAATGATATAATTAAAAATTTTAAAAGTTTAAATACTAAATAAATACATTATATGTCAAAAGGCTAAATTTATAATTTAACACCTGTGTTTCTTTATTCATTTTTTTGAATTACATTAGAAAAGAGAGAAAAAAAAAAGGAAAAACAAAAAAAGAAAACCCCCTCTATACAAAGCCCAAAGCACTTTTTATAATGTCCCGAGATTCATCGTAAAATGCAAAAATAATAAAATAAAATAAAATAAAAAACAAAAAGCTATATATTAATTTAATGACCGACATGTCGGATTTCAGGTCATCGGTTTTCCTTTTCCCCTCCCTCTTCCGTACGCTTGCTTGCAAACAGCGTTCGGCTTCTGCGACGGAGCGCACAGCTGAGACGACTGTGGACATCCCTGCAGACAATTATCCCCCAAGCTACCGGAAACCGGATCCCCGCCGCCGGAGAAGAACGCCGGCGGCGGCTTCCCCGTCAGAAAGTTCCCGTCCAAGTACAACCTCTTCATCGTCTTCTTCTCACTGAATTCCAATGGAATCGTGCCACGTAGCCGATTGTACCGAAGCGACAGCGACGAAAGCGCCGGATAGCTCGCGAAATTCACCGGCACGTTCCCCTCAATTCTGTTGAACCCCAAATCGACGGCGACGAGATCGCCGCCCGCGGCGGCAGCGGTGGAGATCTCGACACGTGTCAGGCTGTTATTGGCCAAGTTGATCTGCTGGACGGATGGGAGGAGGAAGAACCAGGGCTGCAAGGTTCCGGCGAGCGAGTTCTCACTGAGTTCGATCACCTCCAACTGAGTCGACTCGACGAAGGAAGATTTATCCAAATACCCAGAAAGGGAATTTCGTTTTAAAGCGAGTTCGAGCAAGTTCGGCGGGAGTTTGGGAATCGACCCAGTGAGTCGATTGAAGCTGAGATCGAGGCGTCTTAAAGCAGAGAGCAAATGCAGAGATTTGGGGAGAGTTCCGACGAGGGAATTGTGAGAGAGATCCAACGATTCGAGGGATTTGAGGTTGGAAATCGAAGGGGGGATCGATCCGGCGAAGGAATTGGATCGGAGAGTGAGGATTTGGAGATTGGGGAGAGAGAGAATTGCAGAGGGGATGAAGCCGGAGAAGGAGTTATCGGAGAGGTCGAGAACGCTCAACTCAGTGAGTCGAGAGAGGAGTGGGGAGAGAGTGCCGGAATAGCCGGCGGGATCGAGGGTGAGTTGGGTGATGCGAGTGGCGGCGGAGTTGCAGAGGAGGCCGCAGGAGAAGGAGCTCCGGCGAGGAACGGCGCAGGGATCGGCGGAGAAATTCCAGGAGGCGAGACAGGACCAAGGGAGAATGGAGGAGGGTTTGATGGCGGATTTGAAGGCCTTAAGAGCGGAGACATCGGAGGGGGAGGTGAGAGATTGAACGACGGAGGAGAGAGAGAGGAGAAGGAGGAGGAGAGAGAGGATTTTCATGGCGGAGAGATAGTGGGGAGAGAGGTTTTTGGGAGAGAGATTTTATTTAATGGAGGAATGGTGGAAGGAAGGCATTGTTTTGAAATTTGAAGTGGACAGTGGGAGTGGAAGTTGAGTACGAGTTGCAAGCTGCATTTTCAGATATTTTATTCGCTACTGATATGTGTTTGTCCACTGATCCGCAAAAGAAGTTGGATTCAATGTGTTTTTTTTTTCAAAAAAAAATTTACAGTTCTCTCTCTATGTGGCCTTTAAATTTTATTTTCCATCCAATAGATTCTTAAATTCTAAAAATGTCTAATAAATCTTCCAATATTTAATTTTGTGTTTAATAGATTTTTGACATATTCAATTTCTTTTTTTTAAAAAAAAAAAATTAATCGATCAATTAGATATACAATTGAACTTTATGTCTAATGGGACCTTAAAGTTTCAATTTTGGGTTATAGTTGGTCCGTGAATTTTTTTTTAAATGTCGAATAGGTTAAAACTCTATTGGACACAAAATTGAAAATTCATGACCTATTGGATAAAAAATTGAAAGTTTAAGGACTTATTAGATACTTTTTAAAGTTTAGAGATCTATTGGACACAAAATTGAAAGTTAAGGGACCTATTAGATACTACAAAAAACTAATGTATGGTTTAATGAACTTTATTTTTTCTAAAATTAAAGATTAAATTACAAGTTTAGTTCATAAACTTTCATATATATGTCTATTTGGTTCCTGAACTTCAAATATGGTAATAGGTCATTAGACCTTTCAATTTTATGTCTAATATGTCTCTGACATATTTGGATTTTTTAAAAATCAATTGATCTATTAGATATAAGATTGAATTTTATGTCTCATGGTACTTTAGACTTTAAACTCTAAATTTTGAGTCTACTAAATTGTGAACTTTAAACAAATACCGAATAGGACAAGAATTTATTAGACACGCAATTGCAAATTTAGGAATCTATTAGTCACAAAATTAAAAGTTTAAGGATCTATTAAATACTTGTTAAAGTTTTAGGAACCTATTAGAGACAAAATTGAAAGTTCAAAGATCTATTAAACACTTTTTAGAATTTATGGACCCAAATAGACACAAACTTGAAAGCTCATAGACTAAACTTGTAATTTAACCAAAATTAAATTATGAGTTTGGATCTTTAAAAAGTTTTTAATCAGTAAGATTGTATGTTAACATGAGTATGCTTAGAGATACATAGGTTGGTTGGTGCAAGTAATGTCCAATGGGTGGATATAAAGTGGAATAATAATAATAATAATAAGCAAAATAGTTATTGGTTAAATCCCACGTTTAGTTCCCTCAACTCTTTTATATGTGTCTAATAGGTCCTAAAACTTTACAAAGTATCTAATAGGTTCTTGAACTTTTAATTTTGTGTTTAATAGGTCATTGACATGTTTAATATTTTTAAAATTAAATAATTTATTAAATATAAAATTGAATTTTGTCTCTAATAGAACATTAAATCTTCAATTTTGTGTCTAATATATTCATGAATTTTAAAAAGTGTTGAATATGTCGAAGACCTATTAAAAATAAAATTAAAAGTTCAAAGACTTATTATACAAAAAAAATAAATTTTAAAGACTTATTAGACATTTTTTAAAGTTCAGAGACCAATTAGACACAAAATTAAAACTTTAAAAACATATTAGATATTTTTTAAAGTTCAGAGACTAAACTTATAATTAACCATAGTAAGGTTGAGAGCTAAAGTAAATATGTTCAAAAATATAAATGGAATAAACAAAGTTGAGATAAAAAAGATTTAAACAAAAAAAAAAGTTAAATAATGGGAAAGAAAAGTAGTAGGGACTAGGGAGAGACTATAAAGAGGGAGGGGGGGGGGGGGGGGGAACTTCATGGTCAAAGAACAAAATTCACATGCTAACTCAAATATAACCTATAACATTTTGACACATGTTTATGTTTCTTTTTTCTTTTTTGGAAAATACAAAAGAAGTTAAGGACACTCCAACTTCTAACATTTAGAAGATTCAAGATTTGATAATAGAAACTCGTTTAGGACGATTAAATTAAATATAAAAGAGATAGCCACGATATCAAAAATAGGGAAGATTAAAATCATTGGAATGAGATGAACAATGAAGTAAGTGTGAAAGCATCCATGAAAGGAGAATGTCGGCAATGAACATATATATGGGTTTAAGAGTTTTAAGGATCTATTCGAGATCACAAATAATTTTGAAAGGTATTTATGAATTTGGACATTAAATGCAGTTTTTTTCCCTTTATTTTGCAAACCTTTCACCAGCTCCATGTAGGACATGGACAATATATGACCAATGGGCCAACCATGGAAACATAAAAACATTGAAGTTTTCTTCTCTTGCATCTAAGGCAATATGATTCTCTTCCTCTCATTTCCTACCACTCCTCTAGCAAATATTTTCTATTTTTCAAAAAAAAAAAAAACACACACACACACATCAAGATGTTTATAGGGACACAAGTCCTAACACTAATGTAAATTTTGTTCTTAGTCAAAACAATCTTCTAAGAAAACATTTAAGTAACAATATTAGCAATAAAGAAGCTAGAAAAAATTAATCCAAAATTTTTGAAACTTCATAAATTTTAATTTAACATAATATTAAAATTGAATTATACTAATATGGACAAAGGAGACATTTAGTGTATCCTTTATTTTATCCATGTCTCTTTGAAAAATATAAGGCTTAAATATTATTTTGGTAACTTTTGGTTCACTTTAGTCCCTATAATTTCAAAATGTACATTATGGTTTTTATACTTTTAGCTTTTATTCATTTTAGTCTACGTACTTTTGAATGTTCGTTTTAGTCATTTACTTTTAAAAAGTGACTGTTTTGGTCCCTTCATTTTACTTCCTGTTAAGTACAAAATTTGTGGTAAAATTTTACAAATGAGGATAAAATAGCTACTTTTTAAAAGTAAAGGGACCATAGACTAAAATGAAAAAAATTGAAAGTATTGAAATAGAAAATTTGAAAGTATAGGACCAAATTGTATTTAAATCAACATATAAATATTTAAAGCATTAGTTGCCATTCCCAAATAATCCAATCGCGCCATTTCCCAAAGAAAGTATGTACCACCCACTCCTGCTAACAGTAGTATACTTGGTGGTGCTCTTCACCATTTTCACCGCCGTCGCCGCTCCTTACCTTCCCGACGAAATTGAGCGACCGCCGTCCAGCAGCGACGAAAACCTCATCCCAATTCGTAGAGAGATTTACGGCAATGGCCGAATCATCGACATCACTCACCGGTACTCCCCAGAGACGCCCTGTTGGGACTACAAGGAAAACGGGCTCGGCCAGTTCGTATGGTTAACGAAGACCATGAAGAACGGCTCCGAAGCCAATTTCTCCGAGTTTAAGCTCCCGAATCATGCCGGCACGCACGTCGACGCTCCTGGTCACATGTTCGATCACTACTTCGATGCCGGTTTCGATGTCGATACGCTCGATTTGGGAGTGCTCAATGGTGAGTCATACGAGTTTCATATTCCTAGGGTTTTCCCCTCTTTTCTAATTAGAGATGGAAGTTTTTGAACACGGCTGAGTTTTGATCCTTTTCCTCACCATTTTATTGTTTGATTATGTGATTGTTGCAAAACTGGATGTTGAAAGTTCTAATTTGTTTATCCATTCGCTTAGGGAGGAATGGTTCTTGCTTCTTGCCTTGCTTAAGGAACCTCTATTGGGGCAATAAATAATGATGTTTGTTTGTTTGTATGTTAGGTCCTGCTCTGTTAGTGGATGTTCCAAGGGACAAAAATATAACAGGTGTGCAAGGAAGAAACTTCCATTGGGTTTTGATTTACATTCCTTGTCACTTCCATTGGGTTTTCATTTACATTCCTTGTCATAGTTTCTGAACAGGGTCTTGCTCTTACATGAGTAAGGGTGCTTGGGGGCTGGGTTGGGTTAAAGAATTTTTTGAACATATCTCAATTGTTTGGATGACTTTGAGTTGCAAACTTGTCAAACCCAAATTAATCTAACTAAAGGCTGTTTGGAACTTTGGAATGACTTTTTTGATGCTTAAAAATGGTTTGGAATGACTTTTTTGATGCTTAAAAATGGTTTTTAAGGACATGTTTGGAATGACTCTTCAAGTGCTTAAAAATACTTTTTTAATACTTAAAACCCTTTTTAAGCATTTGGAAAGTCATTTCAAATAGGTCCTAAGTGTTAAAAGAAAGTTTTTAACCACTTAAAAATTCATTTCAAACAGGCTCTAATTGATGAACCAAACTCAATCAAACCATAAAATTAATTGTGTTAGTTTGGGTAAGGTTGGTTTGGGTTATTTGAGCCCTTGTTAAAAATTTTGTTAAAAGAAAAAATTAATGAAAATGTTAGTCCTTTAAATATATATTTACTTATTTAAAAACATGAATTATGATTAGTGACTAATTATCAATTTTCATGTTGGAAAAGTTTGACTCCGAAGATTTAAAACATTATTTTTCTAATAGGTTTTTTAGAGTTAAAAATAAAAAAGAAATTATTGAATTGAGTAGAATTAAAATAAATAGATACTTTTGTAATTTTATATTAAGCAAAAAGGGATGTTTTTTAATTAAGAACAATTTGGATTGGTTTGATTTGTCCCCAACAAGTCTTAGGAGAATCCATAAACCAACCCAATTTATAAAGTATCAATTTATTTGAACCTAACAGCTAACCTAATCCAATCTGAACAAACTTATAACTTAACCCAACATTTACAATTTAGGTATGGTTTATATAGTTTTTTGTTTTTTGGATCTTGGAGTTTTTTGAAAGCCATTGTTTTGCCACTATTAGATTGATGTGAACAAGATGAATTCTACCTTTCTGATAATTATTTTCTTTAAAAAATTGTGTTATTATATTTTAGATTTATCTTTAAAATGTATTCTTACAGCTGAAGTTATGAAGTCCTTAAATATTCCCAAAGGCATAATACGCGTGTTGTTCAGAACACTAAATACTGACAGGTACAGTCATTGCTGCTGTTTAGACATGTCTTCATATTTAGACTGTCTCAAATCCAATATGTTCAAAGTCTGTTTTCACTTTAATTTATGGGAAGGCAGACATGTGCATGGAATAACAAGGCTGAATATATCAGTAAAGCAACATAAGAAATGCTGTTTTAACTTTCCTTCTAAAATCCTCATTGCTTCTTGTTATTGTTACATTATCAAAATCATTGACCATTGTCTAAATGTCATATTCATTGAAGAAAATATGACAAGTATTAGCTTTGATCATTAGTTGAATGGAGTTATACTAATGTGGAGATAGTTGCTATTTCAGAAAGCTCATGTATAAAAAGGAATATGACACAAGCTATACTGGATTCATGAAGGATGGGGCAAAATGGTTGGTGGAGAATACTGACATCAAACTTGTTGGTGAGAATTGAGACAGGCAATGTCTTCTTTGAGCAATTTTAGGATATCAAATCAAACTAAAAAGGCATATGCTGATTGTTTGATAAACATAGAAATGCACTTCACTTAAGGAAAAAAGTTGAACAGTTCCAAATAAAATGCTCTCTAATAGTTCTATCTGGATGTAACACTTCAACAAAATTATCAATTACATTTTGAATGTTTTGCTCTCTTCACTCTTGTAGTAATTGAGGAACGTGTGTCATTTTTGTTCATTGCCGATTTCCCACTTTTGTGTACTGGGAAGATGAAAAGGGGATTAGCTGCTTTCATTTTTAACTTGGAGATGATGAGTAATTTTTTTTTTTGTTTTTGTTCCAATACGTTAAATTATTGTCCTTCGAATCTATCCTAGATAGTGAGAATTAGCATTCTTGTTTTCTATTTCCCTAATTTGAATGCAATACTCTTCTCTTTTTATGCTACTAATAGTCTTTTTATTCTTTAAACTGCGATGAATGGAATGACTTATGAGATATATCTCTTAAAAACAGGACTTGATTACTTGTCAGTTGCAGCTGATGATGACCTGGTTCCGGCTCACCTTGAGTTTCTGGAAAGCAGAGTAAGACTTTCCATTCTAATAAAGATATCTTTCTGAATGCTTCGTTCCTGTATCGCTTCATGTTAGCCAAGTGGGGCCATGTTGAGGAGCGCATGGCCAAAAGCACCTTCCACTAAAATCATCTTCTGAGAAACATAAAATTACTTTCGAAAAAGTCAGAAAACATCTTAAGAGTGCTCTAAGAAAATACTTGTCCAAGAAAATACTTGTCCAAGAAGCACTTGTAAGCACTTTTGGTATGCATAGAAATGAGTATTCTTTGTTTTTGTGTGTTGTACACGAGCCGACGAACTGTGGTTTCTGTGAATGATTACTATTTTTTAATCTGCTTTGTTACCTGTTGATATCACACTGGAAAATGAAGGCAATTCAAATGATAAATTTAGAAAAAACATTAAAAAATATATATATTATAGGTTACTTTCAGTTTAACATAATGTCAGAGCATGACCACTTAGTTCTGAGAATTAGTGGAAATTCAAACTATGGTTTAAGTGATCATCTGATGCTTGCAAAGTCTTGTATAAATTGCACTCAGTGGCCTTCATTTACAACTTTTGGGTACTTAGAATTGCAAACTAGTTTTCTTTTGTTGGTGCTTGTTGTAACCAGTGTAACATTAACTTTTCTGTGTGTTCAGGAAATCATTCTGGTGGAAGGCCTAAAACTGGATGACATTGAGACTGGATTATATTCGGTTAATTGTTTGCCTCTGAGGTTATTCGGAGCTGAGGGATCGCCAATAAGATGCATTCTCATCAAATGAATATTATCTAGTAAGTTGCATTTTGAACTGATTATTACTCAATCATCCATTATTACTTGCATCCTTTGATGCCTATCACCTATTCATTCCCTAGGCATTGAGCAATAATTGTATCCATTATTACTTGCATCCTTTGATGCCTATCACCTATTCATTCCCTAGGCATTGAGCAATAATTGTACAAAGAATCCTGTTTTCAATGTCTTGTGATTGTACGACAGAGGAAGAAATGGGGAAATTTGAAGGGAAAAGAAAGATGATTAGAGGGTAAAGAAGCTAGGGGAGATTTTAAACTACACTAGGTTGGTCTGGTAGTAATTGAAGAACTTTGGGAAATGGGTTCAAAGTCAAACCCTATTGTAGAGTGCTACCTATTTAAAATATTAAAATCTTACTATTTTCTTGATTATCAAATATTATTGAGTCAGAAGATTGTCCCTGAAATTAGTCAAATTGCACGTAGACTGTTTTGGATACTTGTGTAGGTAATAAAGAAAAAATGAAAAATATTAGAGATAATCCCTTGATTTTTTTTTCTAGAGCCAGATTTAGCTCATAATAACTAAACACGAACCATCTAATTTCTTTTACGTATTATTCTCAATTAAACTTGAAGATAACATTTTAGTGTCTACGTATCAACATGTATTTTCATACCGATTTTGTTTTTATAACTCCTTTTAGAGTTTTTCATCTCCAAATTTGACAAGATTTAATACATTATCATATGTGTTCAAATTTTTCTATATCATAATATAGAATGAAGAATTGAGAAAATGAACCACTTTTTTTTTTTTTTTTTTTTCAATTTCGTGGGTGCACACTAATCTCAAGTCTATCTTTATGGATGTTTAAAGATTCCATAGTCGACAAGTTTGGTGGTTGTGTGATTAATGATTACACTTTCTCGTGAAAGAAGTATCCAAAGAGTTATCCGAATTCTTACCAAACCATGGAAATAAGAATAACCAATAGCATTAAAATATTAGTCAAATGGTTCCTACTTGGTGAAAATACAAAACTAGATAATGATAAGTCTATACTTCGATCTTTGTCCTACACCGTTTTACCAATTTATTGATCTGGTTTCTTTTGTCTCAGGCTCAGGTTCTATTAAGGCATCATGATAATCCTTCAGCTTCCAAATTATGGTGACACTCCAAAACAGGTGAATGTGATATATGTACATACAGGGGTATTGAAAAATTCGAATGAAACTGGGCTGGATTGTATTAAATAAAGTATGGGGTAAATTCAGGTTGGATTTTTCCAACTCGAAATTTCGATTCGGGTCGGGGTTCAATTATTTAGAAGTTGGTTCAACTCGATCCGACCCGAAATTCTGTGTGTATATAATTATAGTTCCAAGTGTTTTTTATGCTGTGTTGCATATGTTGTCAGTCCAGACCATTAGTCCAAATCATCAGCTGTCCAACCTAATGCTCATTTAACAGGATAAAAAGAAAAATATTGGTGGCAGATGTTCGCATTTCTTCATTTCTTTTCTTCCAATTTTTTTAACCCAAACTTGGCTAGAGGTTGGGTTGGAAAGTATGTTCACCTCTATCCAAATTTTTGGGTGAGGATAAAAGCTAATTCAGAGTAACTCGAATTTGTATTCGAACCTAACCCAAAAGTAAGGCAATTCTAACAACTATCGACTCTTGGATCGTTGCGGTGGGTTGAAGTTACATATGGTTTAAGAAATTAAGCTTGCATTTGAAATGTTTTGCTTAAGGGTGCTCATAGGTTGAGTTGAGTTAGATTGATGTACCTTTTTAAACTCAATTTAATTGTTTGAGTTGTAAATTTCTTCTAACCAAACAATCCTTATTAAATAATGTACCAACTTAGTTCAACCATAAAATATTTGGATTGGATTGGTTTGAGTTATTCTTGCGCATATTCAAAATTTTATATCACAACAAAGTAACACGTTAATCTCTTCGACATTTATTTACCTGTTTTTAGACATTGGATTGAGAATTGAGATTAGTATTTTAGTTTCACTTTATATTTTGAAAAATTACACTCTAAAAACCTTTAAAATTTGAATGAAGTAAAATTGAAGCAAATATCTTCTTATATATATATATTTTTGACAGGATCTTCTTATATAATTTGAGTTATAGGTAAAAGAAATATTTTTAAAAAGGTTAAATTACAAGTTTAGTCTCTAAACTTTTAGGTTTGTGTCTAAAAGGTTTTTAAACTTTAAAATATGTCTAATAGGTCTCTGAATTTTCAATTTTGTGTCTAATAAGTCCTTAACTTTGTCTAATAGTTCCTTGAATTTTTGATTTTGTGTCTAATAGATTCTTGGGGCTAATTTTTTAGATAATGATGTTTAAATAAATAATAACAAAATCAGTATAGTTTTGAAACTAAAAAATTTTAAAATGTAAAAAAAAAAAGAAAAAGAAAAAGAAAAAAAGAAATTACAAGTCTATGGCAGAAAAGAAAAGTATTGTTTAAAATAGGGTAGCTAAATCGAGTACCATGTACACGATTTACGTGTGGTGACACGTTGTCGAGTGATGTGGAACTCATGACATGGTACATGAATCGATGCTACACGCAAGTGCACGTGATCGAAGTAATAAGAAACTGGAAGTACTCCAGAGTATTATACCCAAGAGAACTAAAAGTAATCGTGGGTGTAAATGATTTGTGAGATGTTTTGACTAAAAGAGAAATTGTTTGAAAAACAATGGAAATGTGGAAGGGATTCAAGATGCTAATGCCCATTTGGAAAGAAAATGCAACAAGAATGCAATTGCAATCGTAGTTAACTCAAGAACTAAGTAAACTGAATTCAACTCCTATTCGATCTTCTATGAAGTATCTTTAGGAGGCTAAGTGATTAAACCTATATCTCTATGGCTAATCTAACTTAGATATATCCGCGCACAATTATAGTGGTTTTGGAGTCTCGCCCTATGTCTAGGGTCGATGTTTCAGAACTTATGTCTAAGCTTTTTCTTCCATTGCTTTTGCGACATCTGCTTCCCTTAACCTTTTCGGTATTAAGTTATAGCTTGGCAAGCAACACTAGATGGCCAACCAGGGTTTACCCAACATTGAACTCACCAAAAGCAAACAATAGTTCAAGTGTTTGCTAGATTGTTTTTACTATCGAGCCTTACATCTGTCCTCTAGGGAATTTACAAACTTAAATCCCTAAAGAAATTTAGCTCTTCATAATTAAACTAACAAAAAACAGTAAACTTAAATTGATAAAATTCATTGATACAACCAAGAAAGACGTGCAACAACTCGCAAATTCAATTCAATGTCAAAAACTCAATTACCAAAGTATTATTGTATTCATTAAGTAAAGAAACTCCAAGGTGCCTTAACAATTTTAAGAAACTTATATATAAAAAAAATTGAAATACAATATCTGTTTTAAAGTCATAAGTAAATTATAAAACTTGCAGAAATCGAAAGAGACAAACTACTCGAACCCTTTGCTCTTAATTCAATCGAACAAAAGATCGTTTTTCACCACCTCCAACTCACGTTGAGATGGGATTGAGGAAGAGTATAGGGGTTGAGATAGAGAAAAAATTACAATAGAACAACAACTCAGAAAATAAAATAAAAACTATTGCAGTCGGTGAAGAAAACCCAAAAACAAAACGAAAATCTTCCTTCCAAATCGAGCTCCCTCTTACGACTTTCTTCTCCAAAATATATAGGGAATTCATGCTAAGGTTTCCTTCTTGGTTGATGGACAATCACAACTAATTATCCAGTTGAATTCGTGGGTATATTCTAGCTAAAAATCCTGAAATTTGCGTTTTCCCTTAATTTCTAGATCTGTCAAAATTGTAATTGCATAGCAATTGTAATGCTGTTGCATTCCGTAAAAATCTTGCATTAAAACATTAAGTAAGTGTGAATTTTTTTCTTCTTTTGTTTTCTTTTCTCAACTTACTTAATTTAAAGGTCTTCCAACAATAATGTGATTAAATTCAACCACTTTCTATTTTTCATTAAATAATATGAATAAAAATCACAAGTATAACTAAGTTTAAAGGCCAAATAATCCTCATGAATGAGAATTATCAAAACACGATTTACGTGGAACTCGTGTACCACGTACACGATTTACTTCTTTTTATTATTATTTTTTTCCTCCTAACTATTGTAGCTTCTTTTTTTGAGTAAGCGAAATTTGAATAATTTCCTTTCTTTAATAAATGCATCCTATTAAAGAGATGTGACGAGTAATTTTTTAGAATTAGAATGTTGCTTGGTTTTTTTATTTCTTCATATTCGTTTTGACTTTATGTTTATCACTTTGGTTGTTCAAAATAAGCTTCTTTTTTGGATTCATCTGCTTTGTTTTCTTGTGCTTTGAACTACAATATTCTATTAATGTTCAAAATTTTATGTTTGGGCACTTAAGAGTTAACGTTGGAATTTATGAGATTCATCAGTTGATTATATTGAGATTGTTTGTTTGATCCTATGTTTAGCAAACGCTTGAAATTTGGATGAAACTAAAAAGGGACAATTTTTTTTAATTAAGCTTATAAAATATATTGAAAATTTTTGAAAAAAAAAATATTATTTAAGTATTTAAAAATACAATGCAAGTCTATTGAAATGAGATAAGAATTTTTTTTAAAAAATATTGAAATTAAATTGCACAAATGTCTAATAATTGATAAGTGTTTTAGGTTTAACACATACAAATGGTAAATATTACTAAAAAACTCATGTACCACACGGTGGTTTTCTTCTCGGGCAGGCTTCACGACGAGGTCGAGGAACATCAAAGTGTGGTTGATGGTGAATTATACCACCAATATCTTGTTGCACAATATGTGGTAGTGGATCTTGTGCATAATGCTCTTGGTTATGACCAGAACTTGAAGCAATGTCGATATGAACATCTGGTATGGGCATATGAAAAGCTGGAATTTGATCATCAACTACATGAAGCTCTTGGTCCACGTGTGCCTCTGGAATTTCTTCAGCTTGTTGTCGTCGGTGCCTACGACGAGCATATGTCCTATTGGTGTCAACAACAACTAGTCTTCGTATTTGTTGAACTATATTAGTTACTGTTGTGACATATTGCTCACACATAGAACCTAAAGCAGGTAAATTTTATTTTATTGAATATTGTTGTACATTTCGAACAAAGTTATTTTGCACAAAAAAAAAATATTAATATATAGTATATAAAATTGAATTGAATAATAGCGAATTTAGTAGGTAGTTTTTTTACCATGCAAGCATAATAAGCGCCATCGCGTGTGATATACCTCCTCGTGATAGAGTCATACCAAGTTATGTAATCATAAAAAACAATCAACCGTTCTACTATGTCACCTACTGCACAGTGATCTCGACGTGCACACCACAGTGATATAAATAATGCATGATGTCGTTGCCAATCATGGTTATGCTTACCTCGTAAGTCTAACTAATGCAACTGTGTGCTTGTGTCACAATATGGTGGCATTGTCTGTTGCATTCCAAACTGTCTCAACACCCGATTAGGTTGATGTCACTCTACAATATGAAAGCATATGAGAGGGCTTATAGTCAACCAAATGTCTTGTCCATTATGGCAATATTCAGGTAATAATGCCATAATTTTAGGTGTGTATGGTGTCCAGATGATTTGAAATTTATAAATAATAATTAGAATAATTAAAATTGATATTAAAATGTATGTCAAACAAAATAAACTAGATTTTTACCTAATTGTGCAAAAAACGATCAAATCCAATGCGGTATTGAATCAACATGTTGGAAGTTTGTTTAGGGTAGCTAAAAAACCGCTCCAACTACACACATATATAATAAAGTTAAAACATTGTATTATTTAGAATTATAATAAAGAATATGTAAATTAACATACCGAGCACTAAGTGATCGACCAACATACTGATTAGAGGTTTGTAGCTGGCGTTGTGGTACAATTGTATAAAATCGATCAAATGCCCATACTTGTAGCAGTATTAGTGGACCTGCTATTTCTAAGGCATTAGCACTGCTAGCTCGACATAGATCCCGATACAACCATGCGATGCAAGCCCCACCCTATGAATATTGTCCAGCTATCTCGAAATCGCCCAAAAGAGGAAGAAAACATGAGATGTACAAATGTATTTGACTTGTTCGCGAATAGAAACTCTCCAATAAGCTGCATTATGTAGGCTCTTGCATACCTCTGTATCGTGATGTCATCAACATCTAGAGGTAACTCTAAAAATTGCGTTGCCAACCACGGGATACTTAACCTAGGCTCATTTAGTTCAGGAGGTCAAATTCCTAAAAAGTCTTCACATACATGTCCCTAATTATATTATAATGAACCAATTACAGGTTCTCCATCAACATGTAGTCCAAATTGGACAACAACATCTTGGAGTGTAATAGTACACTCTCTACTAGGCATGTGAAATGTATGCATTTCAGGCCTCCATCACTCCACCACGCAATTATGAGATGTCAATCTAGTTGGATAAATCCAACTTGTGCAACCCCCCAAAACCCAGCATGTTGTAAATAAGGAACAATATGTGGATCTAACTCAATGTTGCGATGGACTACTGCCTCCCTTCTTCGACATTGTAGGACAGTAGTAGATTGTGCATCCCATATTGATTGGGAACGATGTGTACGCTGTAAGTATAACTAGGTTGGATTGGATGGTCCAGGATCCATATGTAATACTGAAATATTTAAAACATAAATAAGATAATAAGATAATAAAGTTTATTACATTACAAATAAGAATCTAACAAGAAGTCCATTACATATAAATTAATAAAATAATAAAGTCCATTACAAAAAAATTCATTACAAATAACAATGTAGTAAGACAACAACACCCATTATAAAAAAGGAAAAACAAGCAAAGATAATGAAGTAAATTACAAAGAAGTTGATAAGCCTTAGAATTAAGGCTTATTTAATTCCCAATTGCTTAAAATATTTTTGTTTGTCCTAAGATTAATTGAAAATAGTGGAAGATTGCTTGAATTTAAGGAAGAATTGAATGTGATAGCATTTGGAATAGAATTCTAAATAAATTGATTCTTTTTGCAGAAATTATGGAAATTGCTAAATCAGATTGCAAAATCTGATTTTGCAATTGTTTCTAGAGCAGGGAATGTGAAAATTGCTAAATCAGATTGCAAAATCTAATTTTGCAATTCTGGGCAGAGGATTTATGGAAACAAAAAAAAATGTCGCGCGAAGAAGAAACTCATTTATGGAAAACCAAATTACAGCATGATTTGGTGGAATTGGAGCATGAAATTTGGACAATCTTCAACCTTAATGGAGGCCTATAAATGGGGAAGAAGAATTGGAGCTAAGCATCGGATTTTTGGGAGCAATTTCAGACATCAATTTCGTGGGTTTTGTTCGAAGAAACCCATATATGGGAAAATCCATTTCCGCACGAATTGAGGGATTGGTGCGCGATTTTTGGCAAATTTCAACCCTAGAAAGATCTATAAAAGAGGAGGGAAGAAGCAAGAAGAATCAAATCGGGATTTCCTCGGTCGATTTTAAGGATTAAGTTCGTGGGTTTTTGGAGTTCGTCGACCCTCTGTTTTTCAATCTTCTGCTGTTTTTGGCCAAAACATTCAAGTTCCATTTCGGTTTTTCTTCAGTTTGTATTACAGAAGCGTTGCGTGAACTATTTCTATTCTCATTTTGATGTATTTTGAATTAAGTTTGAGTTAAATTTCCATTCAAGTTGGTTGGTTTATTTCAAAAAGGGTGCTCTGTTTTTTTTTTTTCCTTACTGGAAGTTGGTGGGTTTTGAGTGTAGTTTTTGTTTTCCATATTTCTTTGAAATTTCTTATAATGCCATTTGGGATAGCATCACCCATTCATTGTTAGCTTGATTTCTTCACTTATTCTACAATTTTAGTGGAGCAAATTGGATGGATTAAGTTTTGAAATGAATTTTTGTAAACCCCCTGTTTTTCTTCAAGGAAATTCTAAGTTTGAATGTTAAAGCTTCTAAGGGGTATGAGGAAGAAGACCATCATTTTACTTAATTGCCCTTGAAGTTCTCTTTAATTCCCATTAAGCATCATTTTCTTGAATTCCTAGTAGTTGCTAAAAATAATATTACAAATTATTGTTTTAATTATTCAATTTACACAATTTTTAATATGAATTTTTTCTCAAAAAATAGTTTAGGATTTTTATTTTTAATATGAGCTAAAACTTCTTAGGGGGTTCAAAAATGTGAATTCCCTAAAAAGTAATTGTAGCCAAAATTTCAATGAAAACCAAGCCTACATTTCAATTGTTTGCTTGTGTTGATTAAAATTCCGTTGAGATCCTAGATTGATCAACTAGGGTATCAACTCAAGCTTAGATCTAATACCGACGGGATTAGTGATAAGCGGATTTCACACAAGTAATGGAGAAAAAAAGCTTAGACATAAGCCAATTCCTTACCCTAGACATAAAAGGACTCCAAAACCCATAAAATTGTTGAGCCAATTGATCTAAGATAGAGGGACTATAGACATATAGGTCTCTCACTTAGCCTCCTAAAACCTAAATTCAAGGTAAATAGGAAATGCAATTTTGGTTTACAATTGGGTGTGGAGTAGGTTGGAATTGCAATTTTGGCTTGCAATTACGACTTAGGGCAATGACATTCTTGAGCCCCATTTTTATCTAAATTCTCTTTGCAATTTCATTTTCTAATTCTATCTAGTTGTTATTTCAATATTGCCATTTCTAGATTCTGCAATTCAATTCTGCAATTTCTATTTATTTTGATTATTGTCATTTTTAGATTCTGCAATTTTATTTTTTCACCAACACACCAACCCAACATTATTTTCGCATTTTCAGTTTTCGAGTTGCAATTACGACTTAGTGTGCGCTTGCGTGTAACAGCCGATCAGAAGTCCATTACAAAATAGTTTGTTACAATAAAAGAAAAAAAAATAAAGATAATAAAGTCAATTACAAATCACAAAGTCCATCACTCATTAGCTTCATCCATATACATTGAAAAAAAAAACAAAATCAAATTCAATATCAATTAAATACCGATAAGTAAAAAAATAAAATAAAATAGACCTTGTTCATCCATGACTTGAAGATGCGCCTAAGTTACAAGAGAGACAAGTACGTTTGTTATGTCATTCTCTCTTACAAACTCCACAACGCACTTTTGTACTAGCTTCTCGCCAATCCATCTCATTATGAATACGAAAACTTTTTGGCCACCCATGTTCCCTCAACAAATTTTTGTTTGGATGAAGTATATCAAATTTCACCTCTAGCCAATAATCTCTATGTTGCATAGGATGAAATTGAACTTCGAAGCATCGCTGGTATTATGAGATTTTGTAAGCATCATCGACAAAAGACAAATATGCCAAATGAATCTGATGACATGCTGCAATTACATGAGAGCATGAGATCTTAAAAGATTGCCACTTATTGCAAGTACATGTTTTATCTCTCAAACTCACAACTTGTGTTTGTTGACCTTTGTATGGAGAAATCATGCTAATTCCAGTTTCAATCTCAAAACTATGTGTCTCTCTGTCAACAAACTTCATAGTATGTGAAGAAGTCATTCTCTCCCACCTTCTGAGCCTTATTAAAGCAAATTTGGTATATACATCACCACGATTTAGCATCTCACTAACCATTTCTAGGCATTTTTCAAAATACATAATTGTTCGATACCAAGTTAACTTAACAAATGCTGTAATGGATAACATTCTAGCTCATTTAAAAACTCCATTAATGGATTCAGCTAGATTTGTAGTCATCCATCCATAGCGATGCCCATTGTCATGTGATTATGTCAATTATTCTAACTTTATACGAGAGAAAAATTCAAGATAATCAAGGTTTAATCGCTTTCATACATCGCTCAAAATTGTGCCTTTGGTGCTGATGTCCTGCTTTAGACACCAAAATTTTCAATTACTTCGATTTGTACTTGTTATTGAAGTTGTTAACCACATGAAGAAGTCAATATGGATGGTATGCTCTTGGTTCACTCCAACCATTTTCTTCATTTTTCATGGCAGCTATGATTCCTCAATATCTATCAGAAATTAAACAGATACCCTCTCGTTGGGTAACTAATGCTCGCAAGGCACGTAAAAATCATGACCAACTGCAACCCTCATTCCATTGTTTGCATTTCACATACCAAATATTTTTTTATGGCAAGTTGTAGATCTTCTTTACTCTCAAATAACAATCCTTTACTTATTATACGTGAGTCCATTTCTACACATTTTGCCTCTTCTTCTAAAGTAAACCATTCTTCACATATTGAATTAGTAATCTCCCAATTTATATCTGTAAAAAAAATAAGGTTCCTCTTCATTTTGACTTGGAGAAGGAAGATTCGAGTCATCTCCATATAGTTCATCAAGTTCTTCTTCTATATCACAATCTTCACCATTTTCAGGTTCAAGTATCACTAATTCCTCACAATGCAATGACATATTTTATCAACTTGATTACAGCTATACAAAATAAAAAAATATATATGTTAACTAAATATTAATTAGTTTATAATTATTTTATATCAAAAACTTAATTAGTTTATAATATAAAATTTAATATTTCATAATTAGTTTACAACAAAGAGACTTAATTAGTATACAATATAAAATTTATTACTTTATAATAAAGACTTAATTAGTTTATAATATAAAATTTAATACTCCATAATTAGTTTACAACAAAGAGACTTAATTAGTATATAATATAAATAACCGTTACTTTATAATTAATTTAAAAGAGTTTATAGTATAAAATTTAATACTTCAGAATTAGTTTACAACAAAGAGACTTGATTATTATATAATATAAAATTTATTACTTTATAACAAAGACTTCATTAATTTATAATATAAAGTTTAGTGTTATAACAAAATTTTAATTTGTTTATTTTAATTAATTTATTATTATTATTTTGAAACAGTAATGCATTAAAACCACCAAAACACTTACATCAACCATGCCCATTTATCATTGAGCACCCACCCACCATCAAATTACAAACTCAAAAAAAAATCATAATTTGTTTATAACCTTGTTCCATAAATTAAATATAGACAATCAAAATTAGTCCAACAACTTCAAACACTGTATTGATCCAAATCAGCCCAATTCAAAACTAATATAAATAACCACAATCATAAATCAATCCAAAAACCATGTTGACTATGAATCTGTCCAAAAGCATACAATATAGTCCAAATCAGCCCAATCTAAACTAATAAAATGCAACTAGAATTGTAAATCATATAAATCAGTCCAAAAAAACATACAAAATACTCCAAATCAACCCAAAACTGTAGCTAAAATTATAGACCAGATAAAAAATATGTAAATCAATCCAAAATAAGTCCCCAAACAAATAGATCAATGCAAAAATATACAAAACACTCCAAAATAAGCCCAAAACTACAACTAAAATTATAGATCAAATAAAAAAATAAAGTAGATTGGTCCATAATTAATCCAACAAACAAGTAGATTGGTCTAAAATAATTCAAAAAACATGTAGATCAGTCCAAAAACCATGTATATTGGTCCTAAAATAAGTCAGAAAAATATGTAGATCCATCCAAAATAAATCTAAAATGTAGATCTGACTAAAATAAAGCATAAACATGCAAAATATTCAAACAATAGTCAAAAGAAAGAGGAAAAAAAACATGAAACCGGTGGCGAATAATGCAAATGTTCGAGGGGGCTAGCGGCAGTTGGGAGGCAAGCGTGAAATACGGGGTGGTGGATAGACGAATTTTACAGAGAACCGGTGAGGAGAGAGAGATGAGCGAGGGTTTTGGAAAATGGTGGGGCGTTTAAAGAGACCACCAAATCGTGTACGTGGTACACGATATTCATATGGAAATCATGTGCATGGTACACGAGATCCATATGGAAATCGTGTACCACGTATATGAGTTACGTGTCAACCACATGGCAGCCACCTAGCAGCCATGACATCGAATGCTGCCGGTAGCGCGATGTGGCATGGAAAACATGTACATGGTACACGAGTTTGCCCTTCCTCGTGGATGTGGGCCACATTTTATTAACCTACTCGCGGATGTGGGCTGTGTTTCATTAACCTTGAACACAGGCCGCGACTTAGCTAAATCGTGGCTCATGTACACGAATCATCTACCCTAAATTTAACAATACTTTCAAAATGATCATATTTTTGTTATTTTTTTAAATTTACATTATTTAAAAAAATCCAGATTCTTGATATATTTGAAAATTTTTAAAATTAATTGACCTATTAGATTTAAAATTAAATTTTATGTCTAATAAGACCCAAAATACTTAATTTTGTGTTTGGTAGGTCAGCAAATTTTAAGAAATGTCGAATAGGTCAATGACTTATTAGACACAAATTTGGAAATTTAGGTACCTATTGGACATAAAATTCAAAGTTTAAGGGTCTATTAGACACTTTTTAAAGTTTAGGGGTCAAATAGACACAAACCTAATTTAACATTTTAAAAATTAATAATAGGTTGGGTAAATTCAATTCAAGTCAAATTTAAGATAGATGGACTTAACTAGTTCAATCTATAAAATTTTAGGCTTCGTTTGATAACTATTGGTTTTTAGCTTTTAGTTTTTAAAAATTAAGCTTATAAATACTACTTCCACTTTTGAGTTTCTTTGTTTTGTTATTTAGTTTTTGCAAATGTTTTCAAAATCCAAGCTAAGTTTTGAAAATTATAAAAAAAAAAAAAAAAAAAAAAAAAAAAAATTAAAAACTTGTGTTTTGTTTTTTGAATTTTGCTAAAAATTTAAATGTTTTCTTAAGAAAGTTGAAAACCATTGTTTAGAATTTGTGAGAAAACAAACACAGTTTTCAAAAACCAAAAACTAAAAATCAAAGGGTTATCAAACGAGGCATTAATGGTTAAATTACAAATTCAGTCCCTAAACTTTCATGGTTGAATAAAATAGGTTCCTAAACTTTAATTAGTATCCAATTAGTCCTAAACTTTCAATTTTGTCTCTAATAAGTTCCTAAGCTTTCAATTTTGTGTCTAATAGGTATGTGACCTATTTGACATTTTTTAAAATTCATGAATCTATTGGACATAAAATTGAAAGTTTAATGTCCTATTAAACATAAATTTTAATTTTATGTCTATTGAATTTATTGATTTGAAAAATGTCAAATATGTTAAGGATATATTAGACACAAAATTGAAAGTTTAAAGATTTATTAGACACTTTTTGTAAACTTCAGGGACATATTATATACAAATATGAAAGTTCGGGGACTAACATTGTAATTTAACCAATTTTAATTTATTTGAAACCTTGTCATTTGGCTTGAGTTGGTTAGGTTTTTTAAGTCATTGGATTTTTGTACACCTATTTATTTATTTTTTAATTCAACAATTGTAAGGTCGGAAATCGAACCATCAACCTTAGAATATTAATATGTACCTTACCCATAGAACAAGTGACTTTTGGTTTTAAAGGGCTCTGGTTTCTCTCTGGGTTCCTATCCAGAAGGCCATGGGCATAAAGGCAACCTTTGGGTTAGCTTAAGGGATCGATAGTGATCCTTTGTAAAGGGACTCTCGGTAGTCTTTCTGGATAACTGTGAGGAAATGGAAAGTTTTGCACAGCGCTTAGAAAAACTGAAGATTAGGGAGGACGAAACCAAAGTGGTGGAGGTTGATGACAACGATCTCGATGAGGAGGAGAAGAATTTACAAAATTCTCTCATATGCAAACTCTTAACCTCCAAACCAGTATACCCCGAGATCTTTAAAACAATGATTCCAAAAATCTGGAACCTTGAAGATAAAGTGGAAGTTGAAGTAGTGGGTAAAAATCTATTCCTCTGCTCTTTTAACATCAGTAAGGAGAAGAAGAGAATAATTGACAGCGGACCGTGGATCTACGACAAAACGTTGCTGGTTTTTGAAGAGGCATCCAATTCTAAGAACGTATCCTCCCTAGAGTTCAGGTATGCAAGCTTTTGGGTACATTTCCATGAAATTCCGTTAACTTGCAGGACCAAAAAGCTAGCAGAGGCGTTGGGAAACACTACAGGAATCTTCGAGAGTGTTGAGCTGAACGCAAAAGGGAAATGCTGGGGAGATACTATGAGAGTTAGAGTCAGGATTGATTTAAAACGCCCCCAGAAAAGGGCGATAAAGATAAAAGTGGGCTCTATGGCGGATGAACAGTGGGTGCAAATTACTTACGAAAAATTACCAGACTTCTGCTATTCATGCGGAAGAATAGGTCATTCTGTAAAAGATTGTGAAGATAAGCAGGGGAAAGGAGGAGAGGAACACCAGTTTGGTCCATGGATGAAAGCTCCCAAGATATACAGAAGTACCAAAGTTTTCAGAAATTCTGAAACCAGAGGAAATAACATGAGAGGAAGAGGACGTGGCAAAGTAACATTGGAAAAAGGGAAGCATCCATGGCAGGAAGGGGAGTCAAGTGATGAAGACGTAGATGGCAACCCAATCAACCTCAACAAAAACGTTGGGCTGCAAAGCAAGGAGAAAGGCAAAAAAATGGACAAGGGTACTGTTCCGATGAACGTTCCGGTCGGGCTGAGGGCAAAGGAAAACGACAAAGTAAACTTCATCATGACAGAGGAACATAGGGAGAAGGAAAGGAGGGTCAGCTCAGACAAAGGGAAGGGTCTTGTCACAGGGGAAATAGCCGTTACAAAAGAGAACTCTAATTATCAAGTTGGTACGGGTGGGCCAAATATTGGGCCTTTGATTGCAGAAAAATCAGAATGGGAAAAGGGCCTGAACCAACAAAGTCAACCTATGGAAAAAGTGATATTCGGTGATAATAACCCAACCCACTCATCTGAATTAAGAGATCTTGATCTGATTGCTAGAGGACAGGAAATTCAAAAAAGTCAAAAGAGATGGAAGAGGCAAGCTAGACAGAGGTTTGGTAGTGACAGCACAGATTTGAAGGGCAGCGATCCTAAAGAAACTGAAGTAATGAAAGGAAAGAAACATAGGCTGGAGGAAGCAGATGTGGTTACGATGAAGAAAAAGGTATGCAACTTTGATACTTACTCTGACGTAAGAAGAGGGATATCGGCGGAGGCTGGAGAACAGCCCCGCCGTACGCCATGAAAATTTTATGTTGGAACGTCCGAGGTTTAGGGAATCCTCGGACTTTTCGGGCGCTACGTCATGAAGTGAGTAGCTTAAAACCCCAAATCGTGTTCTTATCAGAAACTAAAAGTGATGGGAGAGTGGTTGACAAGGTTAAAAGAGAGTTGAGATTAGACAATTGTCTGGTTGTCCCCTGTGTTGGGAAATGAGGTGGTCTTCTCTTACTATGGGATGAAGGCATCCCCCTAAAAATTCAGTCTTTCTCAAAGGGTCACATCGATGTTATTTTCAAAACTAATTCGGGATGGTGGAGATTCACCGGATTCTATGGAAATCCGGAAACTGAAAAGAGGGTTGACTCTTGGAAACTGCTAGAGAGACTAAATGAGGGTAATGGATTCCCTTGGGTGATTGATGGGGACTTTAATGAACTGTTATTTGACTCAGAAAAGATAGGAGGGACTAAAAGGGGTCAAAAACAGATGGATAACTTTAGGAAAGTAATCCAAGATTGCAACCTAATAGATGCTGGTTTTAATGGTAGAAAGTTTACTTGGTTCAGAGGCAGGGGCACTAAGGCAATTCGGGAACGGCTGGATCGCTTTTTAATTAACAGAGAGCTTTAGGAAAAGGTCAGCAAGTTTACAGTAGAGCATAGAAATTACCATAGTTCTGACTACAGACCGATTTTAGCCAATATTACAGAGGAGAATACAACCCGAACGCACTATAGACACCAGAAAAAATTCGAACATCATTGGACTAAGTTTGAAGAGTGTAAAGACATTGTCAAACGCGAGTGCGTGTTCCAAGAAGGTGCTACAACAAAAAATCTGATTACAAATCTTGAAAGCTGTTTGGAGTCGATAGTCAAGTGGAATAAGGTAAGGCTAAATGGTACCCTCAAGGAAGCTATAAAGAGAAAAGAAAGGGAGATTAGAGAGTTAGAGACATCGACAGGTGATATGGATAATCATGATCTCTTGAGAGCAGAACGTGATCTTGAGGAGTTACTAGAAGAGGAAGAACTATTTTGGAGGGCCAGGTCCCGAGAGGATTGGCTAGCGTGGGGAGACAGAAATACAAAGTGGTTCCACTTTAAGGCAAGTCAACGGAGGAAAAAGAAAAGAATCTCGGGAATTCTGAATAATAGAGGAATATGGGTGGATCAAGAGGAAGAAATTGGGAGAACAGCAACAAATTATTTCAAAGATCTTTTCACCACCATCCCGACCAAGGAAGAATCCCTAGCTAAGATTATGACCAGCATTGAGAAAAAAGTTTCCGATGAGCAGAACAGAAACCTCTCACGGCCTTTTTCTAAAGTCGAATTCGATCGGGCCCTTAAAGAGATGAATCCCACCAAAGCGCCAGGGCCAGATGGATTACATGCACTTTTTTTCCAAAAATATTGGGAAGAGCTGGGTGAGGCAATCACAAAAATCTGCATCAAAATTCTTAATGGTAATGATGAAATCAGACCCCTAAACAAGACTTGGCTCACCTTAATACCTAAAATTCCAGAGCCAAAGTCCATGCATGATTTCAGACCCATCAGCTTATGCAATGTTCTATACAAACTGATGGCAAAGGTGCTTGCAAATAGGCTCAAAATGGTGCTGGATAGTGTAATATCTCACAACCAATCAGCCTTTGTTCCAGGTCGGCTCATTACGGACAACGTGATTGTGGGATTTGAATGTATCCACGCCCTTAACAACAGGAAAAAAGGTAAAAAAGGTAATATCATTTTAAAGCTTGACATGAGTAAAGCCTACGACAGAGTCGAATGGCATTTCCTTAGGATTGCTATGGAAAGGCTAGGATTCGAGGCTCCTTGGATCAATATGGTGATGGCGTGTGTGGAGTCGGTCAGCTACTCGGTGCTCATCAATGGTGTCCCCCAGGAAGATTTCAGGCCGACTAGAGGACTTCGTCAGGGAGACCCCTTATCCCCTTATCTCTTTCTCATTTGTGCTGAAGGCCTAACTTCTTTATTAAATAGGGAAGAATCTTATGGTCACATAAGTGGTTTTCGTATTAATAATCATTGCCCTGTCATAACTCATCTCTTTTTTGCAGATGACAGTTTGATTCTCTTCAAAGCTGATAGAAAGGAATGCGAACATCTCAAAGCAATACTTCAGGTGTACGAGGATGTATCAGGCCAAACTATCAATCTAGCCAAGTCAGCCTTTATGACAAGCAAGAACGTGGGGAAAAATTTGACAGAGGAATTAAGCAGCATTTTGGGAATAAAACAGACGAACTCTCTTGGGCAGTATCTAGGTATGCCTTCCCAAGTTGGAAGACATAAGTGCAGGGTTTTTAATAGACTTAGAGAACGTATCTGGAAGGTTCTCCAAGGATGGAAAAGCAAAATGATTTCTCAAGGAGGCAAGGAAATCTTGATAAAGGCTGTTGCTCAAGCTATTCCCACTTATACCATGAGTTGTTTTCGACTACCCAACACGATTTGCGAAGAAGTGAACAAAATTTGTGCTCAATTTTGGTGGGGATTGTCCAAAGAAAAAAGAAGAGCTCAATGGATTAATTGGCAGCATCTATGTAAAAGCAAAGACAGAGGGGGCCTAGGATTTAGAGAACTCAAATCTTTCAATCAAGCATTGCTCGCAAAACAAAGTTGGAGGATCTTGCACAATCAAAACAGTCTCCTCTACAGGGTTCTCAGGGGTAGATACTTCAGAGATGGTGACTTTCTTAAGGCTCCCCTAGGAAACATGTCTTCCATGACCTGGAGAAGTATCCTTTGGGGTCGAGAGGTCTTTACAAAAGGATTTAGATGGGCAGTGGGAAATGGTAAATATATTAAAATTGATGAAGATCCCTGGTTAAGTAGAGAAGGAAATTACAAACCAAATTGGGTTCAAACTGAATGGAAAGGAAAATCGGTAAGTACTCTCATGGATGATAGAGGAAAGTGGAACCAGACGCTTGTTAGAAGCATTTTCCATGAGACAGATGCCAACCAAATTTTAAATCAACCTACTGGAGGCAGCCGTTTCAAAGATGAGATAATGTGGTCTTTGGATTCTAAAGGAATTTTCACTGTCAAAAGTGCATACCATCTTGCTCTCAAAACCACCTTAACATGACCCTTCCTCTTCCAATAGACAGGTTCCGGAAAAAAGGTGGAAGAGATTCTGGCAAATCCAAGGAATCCCAAAAAGGAAAATTTGCGTGTGGAGAATATTAAACAACGCCATTCCCAATAATTTCAACATCAATAGAAGAGGGATTGAGTCTAACATAATGTGTACTGTGTGCAGGAAATTTTTGGAGACCTCGAGACATCTATTTTGGGACTGTAAGATTGCAAAATTTATTTGGCTTTATTACATTCCAAAGTTAAATGGTCTCTTCTCTCTTTGCAGGGAAGGGTGGAGCATGGCAGATCATTGGGACTGGATGGACGATCATTTATCACATGAAGAACTGGCCAACGCAATTGTTATTCTTTGGTTTATTTGGTTTCACAGGAACAAGATTTTGCACAAACAAGTTCAGCCAATGAAGCTTGACAAAGAAGGCATATGCAGAGAGCTAGATTTTTACCTGGAAGGAGCAAAGGCGAAGGACCACAATTTGGATTCCGGCAGACTAGAAATCCACCCGTGCATTGCAAATTGGGACCCCCCTCCACCAGGCTGTTGGAAACTCAACTCAGATGCCTCCTGGATCGAAGAGAAAAGCATGGCGGGCTTGGGGTGGATTCTGCGGGACTCTAATGGATCTCCCCTCTGTGTAGGAAGCAAAACTTTCAATCGAAAATGGCCTATTAAAAACCTTGAAGCCAAAGCTATTCTAGTAGGTCTCATGCAAGTATCTCACATGAAATCTAGATCTCCAGCCGCCATCATTGTTGAATCAGACTCCTCTGAGGTCGTGGATTTACTGTGTGGGAGAGGAGAAGATCTAACAGAGATAAAAGGATTGATTGCTGAAATTTTACTTTTGGCAGGAAAGATGGGCAACACCTCCTTCGTTTTTGGCACAAGATCAAAGAACACTGTGGGTCACTCTCTAGCGGTTTCAGCAGCTAGTTCGTCGACAATATCGCAGCTGGAGCAAGCCACAAAATCTATTATCGAAAAAGTCTCTGTAATTTCTTTGGTTTCCCCTTCTTTCTTAGCTGATGAAGATGAAGGGCAGATTCTGTGGGAAAGTCCCTCCCCTAGCAATGGGCCTCAAGCGTTAAATGAGGCCCGATGGTGTCTTTATTAACCGTTTCTGGTTTTATTGGCAGTTCAAAAAAAAAAAAAAAAAAAAAGATTGACTTTTTCTTTCACTTACTAAATGATGAGTTTTACTAATTTCATGCCATATTTTTATTTTTCCTTGTAACTTTTAAAATCTTAACCTCAACATTTTAAAATTAAAGAGTTTTATGAGTTCTCTTTAGACTTTTTTTTTCTTGTTACCATTTTGTTTTTAAAATATAAGGTCCTAGTTTTTAATTTTTTAAAAAAAAATAAATGTATTCATTTTTATAATATAATTCATTAATCTATTTTTATTTATAAATTGAAAAAATTACAAAAACCACTCATAAATTATAGAGGTTGTTACAATCATTTTTGAATTTTCAATTTGATCAATCAACCTTCTACACTTACAAAATTATTGCAATTAAACCCTACAAACTACCTTAACTCTAAAGTGTTGTTTGTTAAATTGTTCCAATCAAAACCTCAAATTATAAGATTGTTACAATTAGAGATGTCCATTGGGGGGGGCGGGCGGGGGCGGGGATGGGGATGGCTTCTCTGTCCCTGTCCCCGCCCCCATTTGAATCCTCATTCCTACGAAATTCTCCGTTAAATTTTGCAGGGATCGAGGTTGGGATTCTTCGGGGGGAATTTGCGAGGATCGGGTTCCCCGCAGGGAATTATTATCTGTTTAGTTTTTTATTTTCTTTTTTAAGAATCAAATAATTCTTTTGATAAATTTTCAAATATTTAACTTCTATGGAAAAAATATATATTAATTTTCAATTACATTGTTAATTATTCACCAAAAAATTTAATTTAAATAGTTAATTTTCTATTAAAAAAATATCTATTTAAAGATAAAATTCTTGAACCTCTTAATAAAAACAAAACAATATTACATATCAAATTATCTAATTAATCCATACATATAATTAAAATGTTTAACTATATAATTCAAACATATCCAATTATCTAAATCATTAACAATAAAATTTTAAATGAAATATATATACTTACACACATATATAAATATATATATTAAAAAAATAAAAAAAAATCTTATATATTAAATAGGGTGGGGAATATACATTCCCCGTCTCCATCCCCGTTTAGCTCGTGGGGAATTTTTTTTCCCCACTCCCTCTCCCATTTCCAAACTAAACAGGGATTTTCCGTCCCGTTAAGGCGGGTCCCGCGAGGTGCCATCCCCACAGGGAAAATGGACATCTCTAGTTACAATCAAACCAAATTCTTTACATCAATTTTTTTTCCTTAAATTGGGATGGCAATTTATCATCGATAAGAAGACCAAAGTTTTTTCATGGTTAATACTTTTCAAACTTTATAAAATAAAAAAAAAACGGATAAAATTGTAGCAATTATATAATTTGAGGGGTTGATTGCAACAATTCTTATAGTTCAGAGGTTGCATTTTGTGATATTTAAAGGCTTAATTGTAAGATTTTGTAAATTTAGATGGTAAAAATTAGAGATGTCCACGAGGCAAGGTGGGGATGAGGATGGCTTCCCCGTCCCTATCCCCGCCCCCCATTTGAATCCCCATTCCCATGAAATTTTCTGTTAAATTTTGTGGGGATCGAGGCGGGGATTCCCTGTTCAGTTTTTTTTCTTCTTTCATAAATTAAATAATTTTTTTGGTAAATTTTCTAATAGTTAACTTCCATGAGAAATATCTATTAATTTTCAATTGCATGGTTAATTATTCACGAAAAATATTCATTTGAATAGTTAATTTTCTATTAAAAAATCTCTATTTAAAGATAAAATTCTTAAGCCTTCTAATAAAAACATTTCATATCAAATTATCTAATTAATCTATACACATAATTCAAATGTTTAACTATATAATTCAAACATATTCAATTATCTAAATCATTAACAATAAAATTTTAAATGATATATATGTGTGTACACACACATATACACATATATATATTAAAAAATAAAATTAAAAATATAAAAAAAAATTATATGAGGCGGGGAACGGGGAACGAGGACGGGGAATATATTTCCCATCTTCGTCCCCATTTAGCTAGCAAGAATTTTTTTCCCCCACTTCCTCTCCATTCCTCGTCCTGTCAAGGCAAGTCCCTAAAAAATGGACATCTCTAAAATTGAAAGTTGGATATTGATTTTAACAACCCATAAAATTCTGAAGTGATTTTTGCAATCTTTCTTTTTTAAATTTGACTGAGAGAGCGTTTAAAAAATCTAAAGTAAAAACAAACAAATTATAAATGAACAATCTTATATTAAAATAATTAATTTATTATCAAAGGATAGTTGACACTTACATAAGCAATTTCAAATTTCAAAATTTTCTTGTTTTTGAAATTCAATTAAAGTTTGGAAGGCGTTTCTAAAAGATAAAAGGAAAAATTAATTTATTTTCCTAAACTTTGCTAGTTATGTCAATTAAAATATTCAACCAATAATTTTACAATTAACTTTCTAAAGTTCTGTTTAGTAATTATTTTTTATTTTTAAGAATTATGCGTTTAGACACTACTTTTATTTATGTATTTCTTTATTTCCTATTTACTTTTTAGAAACTGAGTCTAAATCTAAGAAAAATTTTGAAAAGTAAAAATAGTAGTTTTAAAAGTTTTTCTTTTTGAAATTTATTTAGGAATTCAAATGAGAAAGGTAAAAAACATATTAAAGAAAACCGTGGTTTTCTAAGAAAACTAGGGCTGTTTGGCGCGCTGGTTTGGAATCAGAAACCCTGGGGTTCTGGAACCCTAGGGTTTCTTGGTTGGAATCAGAAACTCTGGGGTTTCTGATTCCTGTGTTTGGAGTGCAGGGTTGTGTTGGGCTTGTTTGCTGAAACCTGTGTTTGGGGTGCAGGGTTGGGTTGGGCTGGGTTTGTTTAGTTTATTTATTTATTTTTTATAATTTTCCAAACTGTTTATTATTTTTAAAAAAAATCTTACACTGTTTTTTTTTCCTACTCCATTTTTTTAACTTCATAATTTTTTTGGTGTGTTACATACCAACTATTTAACCAATTATGTAGAGCAATTGTTACAACTATAGTTCAATTTGAATTATACTATGTGTAGTTTGTATAACTATATGCTATCTCATTCACTCCACTCATGATGACATAAAATTGAAGATTATGCGTAGCAACATATAATTAATAGGTGCAATGTAGGAATGGTGTTGTCAATGGTAAAGTAAAACCAAAAATTAGAACTAAGATCTAGTTCTAAAAATATCATAACACACATTCTAGATGAAATGACAAGAAAGTAGAAGTAGTTGTCCAAACACAAATGTAAGTCATAAGAGTGGTAGATGAAAGTGATGAAAAGAGAGTCAGGTTCTAGGTGCTTTCCCCAAAATTTTCACGTAGTAATCATACTTCCAATCTGGGGTGAATGTAAAGAAGGAGTTCAACATCATACTATCCGAGAGAATAGTCTTTGCAACAACCATTCAGTCTTGCCTTGTCATCCCAGGGATCGCCTTTAGTTTTGCATATAGCTCATCCACGTTGGCCCTTTTAAAATATTGACTAGGTGGTTGGGTCGCTAGGGTGATTGTTGGAATGGTCGTTGGGGTGGTTGGATTGATGGGGTGTTTGGGTATGCCGAGGTGGTCGTCGGTGGTGATTGCACGGTGGTCAGGTCGCCGGAATGGTCGTTGGGTGGTTTTCAGCAGTAGTTGTGGGTCGTTGGAGTGGTCATCAGGGTGGTCATGTCGCCAGAGTGATCGCTGGGTGGTTGTGGCAGTGGTTGGGTTGTTGGAGTCGCCAGAGTGGTCACCAGGTGGTCGTCAACAGTGGTTTTGGGTGGTTGGGTTACCAGGTCGTCGGGGTAATCGTCGAAGTAGTCATCAGGGTGGTCAGGTCATCGGAGTGGTCACTAGGTGGTTGTCTACGGTGGTTGCTAGGTGGTCAGGTTTTCGAGGTGATCGTCAACTATGGTTGCGGTGATTGGGTCATTGAAGTGGTTGTTGTCGGTGGTTCGGGCAAGTCGGGTTGTTTAAGTGGTTCGGTTATTGGGGTGTCTAGTTGTTGGGGTGGTCGAGTCGCAGGGGTAATCGTCAGACTGGTCTCTCGAGTTCTCATCGCAGTGGTTGTCTGAGGTAATCGTCAGCGGTGGTCGGGTCACCGTTGTAGTCGTCGGAGTTGTTATCGGTGGTTGTTGGGTGGTCGCCGGAGTTGTCATCAGAGTTGTTGTCTAAGTAGTCGCTAGAAATGGAGAATGGTAAATGGAACTGGTCTCTAGAGTTCTCATTGCAGTGGTCGTCGGAGGTAATCGTTAGCGGTGGTCGGGTCGCCGGAGTTGTCATCGGAGTGGTCGCCTGAGATGTTGTCGGAGTGGTCGCCGGAGATGTTGTCGGAGTGGTCGCCGAAAATGGAAAACGGCAAATGGAAGAGGAAAACATGGCACAAACTCCATGGGGTTGCACTGTTGTAACCCATGGGGTTGTGTTTCAAAACCAAGGGTTTTGAAACACCTTGTGCCAAACATGGTTTTGGGTTTGGAACCCAAACCCATCCCAACCCAAACCCATGGGCCAAACGACTCCTAAAAACAAAATCATTATTGAAAAATGATTATTTTGCTATATTTGGAAATAATTGAATTATTTTGCAAACTGCCCCAAATCTAATTTTTTATAGAGATAAAGATTTTATCCTCTTATTAGAAGAATATGATCCCTTTGTAAACCATTTTATAGTCTTCAACTTCAAATTATTTCTGTAGAACTGAACAATCAGAATCTTTCTCCTCCAAATTCCTCCGGAGCTCTGCCCATCATGAATCTCCGATTTCCTTTTCTCCTCTTCCTTTTGCTGCAGGCGCTTCCCGGCCTCCTCCTCGCCGCCGCGTCCAACATAGCCTACCCCTCCGTCGTTGATACCGGAGCCACTGATTGCACACTTTCCGACGGCGGCGATGGCGGCCTCACTCCAATTCGTCGAGAGGTGTACGATAACGGACGAATCATCGACATCAGTCATCGGTTCACTGCAGATATGCCGTCTTGGGAATCTGACAAAGGGCTTGGCCAGTTCCTCTGGCTTCCGAAGAGCATGAAGAACGGCTCGCTTGCTAATAATTCCGAGATGAAGCTTCCGGTTCACACCGGCACGCACGTCGATGCGCCTGGTCATGTTTTTGATCACTACTTTGATGCCGGTTTCGATGTTGACACACTCGACCTGGAAGTCCTCAACGGTATTGATTCTCTACTAATCTTTGCTTTTCTTTCATTGAATTTTTGTATTTGTGGCTTGGATGCTGTGGATTTATCTTAAATTGAAGCCTAGGTTATTTAAGTTCATACTCTTGGGGTTTGCTGATTAGTACTGAAAACTGTGGATTTAATTCGAAAACTATATTTGCTGAAAACGCATCTTATTGATTTAAAAACTGGTTTGATTGTCTCGTGTATTTGTTTCTTCAGGTCCTGGACTGTTGGTTGACGTTCCAAGGGATAAGAACCTTACTGGTACGCCATAACAAGCATTCTCCATTGCTTTTCTTGCTTGTTTTTCGTATGTTTCTCACTAATTTAGCTTTGCACGGTATCTCTGATGTCTGCAGATATGTATGTTTTGTAACTAACCCATCTCGGAGACCCTCTGGATATATTTAACAATTTTTCTAAATTACGCTGTATCTACCCAGTAATACATAATCCAAAAACAAGAAAAGGATGAATCTTGATATTTATTTTGTATGAAACGAACAATTGTTAAGTGGGTGTTGAAACAAATTTTGGTTCTCTGTTGTTGCAGCTGAAGTCATGAAGTCTTTAAATATTCCCAAAGGAGTGCGTCGTGTACTCTTCAGAACATTAAATACAGACAGGTAAATATTTGTGAATTGCCATCATCGTGAAGAACTTTCAGTTCGTCATTTAAAAAAAAGGTGCCATCTAAATGGTATCCTTGTGCTGTTGGTGAATTTGCTATATCTTGTTTGAAAAAATAATTGGTACTTTTATTTGAAGGCACTTGTTCTTCTAGGCTTTCATTTTCATGGACTTCTTATGTTGACAGTGTCTTTTTTGTTCTTATTTCGGGCATCCAAATATGTATTTCTGAACTTCCAACGTTATTATTGGTGTACATACCTATGCTAATGCTATGGTCTAATTATCTAACTTCTGCTTTGTTAGCCCTGATATATATATTTTTTTAAATCATTTGTTTCATTATGAATCAAATTTGAACTGAAAAATCCATGTTCATGTTTCTTTTTTTTTCCCTCTAACTTCTAATGTCTGAAAAGTATCACCGATCTGTTAAAAGTATCTTTCTCACTGAATGCAATTTAGTTTAGTCCAAACCTGAGCTTTTTACCCTTTTTGTTTTTTTTTTTGTTCCACGAATCTTCAACTGAAAAACTTCTCACCCTTGATCCGTTCCAATGGCAGACGTCTCATGTGGAAAAGGGAGTTTGACACAAGCTATGTGGGATTTATGAAAGATGGAGCAAAATGGCTGGTAGACAACACTGATATCAAACTAGTTGGTGAGAGAAAGATTACTCTTCTGTTAATTTTGAAGTCAAATCTATATTTTCTGAAAGCTGATGATTGGCTTTTTTTTTTTCTTTTTAATCTTAAAAAAAGAAATTCTTTCTTTTCAATAAGCTCTAGTCAGAGCAGAAGGTTGCTTGCTTTACTAAATAATAGTTGCTTAGCACTTTAGTTTTCAATAAGGAGCTGAACTTGAAGAAGCAAAGTGTGATTCAACTAAAGTCTCTTTCTATCATGCAGGAATTGACTACTTATCAGTTGCTGCCTTTGATGATCTTATTCCATCTCATCTAGAATTTTTAGAAGGCAGGGTAAGAATTTTTTCCAAACTAATTTCAAAGAGTGTTAAATTTCTTCTTTCTGACTACTTGATTCAGAATTGGATGCTAATTTCTGAGATAGAGCTTCTATGTAAAAAATGGAGCATATTTACTTTCTGTAATGAATGTGTCTGGACAAATTAATTACCTAGAGTTTTAACAAGGTCATTCTCTTTACTGGTTGCTGATGACAATTGCATTTTCACCTTATGAGTCATCTTTTATCTAATACTTAATATAATTATGAAATGGCATTGGTTTATATTCTATTATCAGTAATGGTTTCTGATTATTGATATGAGAAGAAAGAAAATCCTGTTGCCTAGTCAAATATACTATTTATCTCTCTCCCCTTTCCCTTTGAAGTTGAAGTAAAAGATAGATAGGATGAATGGTCACCCACACCCCGCGCCTATCGCAACTCGATCGGGAAGCTTCTATACAATATCCATTTTCTTCTTTCACGTCTTTTATTGTGGGCATTCTGCATTTGTCCTCTCTTTTGTATCTCTGTCTATATAACATATTATTTGTGGCAATTGCTCATAAAGATAATGGCTTTCCCACACATCCATGGCTTCCTTTTGAGATACTGAGCAATGAACAAGACAAGATTTAACTCAACCATAGGTCAATCACAAACACTAACACCATCTTATTGCTTCAGGAAACCATTCTCGTCGAAGGTTTAAAGCTTGATGGCGTCCAGCCGGGATTATATTCGATCCATTGCTTACCTCTTAGGTTGCTTGGTGCTGAGGGGTCGCCGATCAGATGCATTCTAATTAAGTAGTAAGTGACTTTCATTCTGTTGGGGTTCTGGTTAAGGTAGTAGAATATAACATTGTGGAATTTTACAGTCTTTCTAAGTAGATAGAGTTAGTTTCAAATAAAGTGGAAATATCATTATCCTCAGATAATTAAGTTAAATGTAAAGACTGTTATATGTCATTGGTAATTCAGAGCTCAAGATGATGTTATTTCAGAAAACTTGTTGGAGGTACACAAAATGATGCAACTGTGACCATATTTATAACCCTTTTACCCTAAATATTAAATAGATTTATGAGAAAAAGAGAAAATTTTATACTCCCAGCCCATTTTGGGGATATTAGGCAAGGTTTAAAATATCGACGTCGACGAAAATATTGAAGTCTCAATTTTATGGAGATGTGATAGGATGTTGATGGATATTTTTGGAAAAATCATAAAAACAAAAAAAATTATTTTTTTTTAAAATTAATAATTAAACATTATATTCATATTAGTTACCTTTTATTGCTATTTTTTTTTATATTTTATTGAAATTTTTACGGTATAATGGAAATGTCGATGTACCTCTTATGTCGATATCAAACCCATGGATACGTAAGAACTTTAATACGTTGATATTATGAGTTGAATTTTAGTCACATGTAGCAAACTGAATTTGAACTCACAGCGGAATGAGCCTAGAGTTGAAAATTATATTTTAGTAATATATAAACAAAAACTTGACTCGTGAGTTGTGACGAGCTTTCAAGGATGATGTAACCATATGACAAGTTTATAATATATGATCCATCTTTCAAACGATGATATCATCATTTAACTAATCTGGTTGAATAGTCTTGATTGATATTACTAACAAAATGAGATTTCAAATATAGAACTTTGAAACATTTAGCAAATTCCAAAGGTCGAGATGTTACTTTTTCAAATTTAATAATTAATTTTCAAAATTTAATGGCAAAAGATATATATTTTCCTACAAATACATTACAAAAATATTATTCTCAATGGCTAAACTATAAAAAGTACTCTTGAACTTTGTCTTTTGTTTCAAAAATATCTTTATTCTTTCAGAAATTGCAATATTATCTTTGACCTTTCATAAATGTTTCAAAATTACTCTTCAAGTAGAAAAATAGTTTTATTATTATTATTTTTAGTTCAACAATAGGTGGGGGGTGAGGAGACTCGAGCATTTGATCTCTTGGTTGATGACACATTCTTTATGTCAATTGAGCTATGATCAGTTTGGTAGAAAAACAGTTAGAATATTGGACGAAAAGTCTACATATCTAAATTTCGTTTTTTCAAACTTAATCGGATTTCTACTCCAAAAGTACTTTTGAAACGTCTATGGAAGGTTAAAAGTAATATTGCAGAATATGATTTTTTAAATACAGGGCAAAGTTCATATCATTTTTTTAATAATTTAGCTTATCCAACTCATCAGTCACATTATTTTCTAGATGAGATCTTCATCTATGAATGAACGCCCAAACTTGTACGCAGGTGACTGCATATATATTTCTAGTTAATTTGAACCATTGGATCCATTTAATTCGATCTTGACCGTTGGATGGATGAGCTGGATGTAAATTTCTTAATTCTTTTGTAAATAGTTTTTTATTGTCATCGATTTTGGAAAAATGAAAAGTCTATCGTAGTCATTTGATTTTTCTTGAACACACATTTTCAAGCATAAAATTAATTAGATCAAATCCATTCATTAATTAATATCAAAATCAATAGGATTGTGGCTAAAGAAGTCAATGAAATTTTATCAAACTACACTTAAGTTTCCAAAATGAGCTCGATGAAATTCAGTTCAGGTAAATCAATTTTTTTACACTTTTAGGTTAAATAATAACTTTATTTGATGAACATTAATAGCCATGTTTAATTCTGCCATGCTAAAAAATTTTCAATTACGTTCTAAAATTTAAAATTAATTATCTTAATCTTTATCTTTACTATATTAAAAGTAGCTAAGATAGAGAATCTTTTTTAGACTATTTTATGCTAACTGTCATTTTATAATTTCAAATGTGTCCCTCTAATCTATCTACTCATTTGTATTTAATTATTTTTTCTCAATTTTATTCTGAAAAGCCTTTTTTCTTTTTTTTTTTTCTTTCTTTTTTTATACATAAACATGGGCATTTGTTTAATTATTACACTGTTTGGCTATTGGATAGTTTTTTTTTTCTTTTCAGTGTGGTTTCAATAATTAAAGTTAATTATGATGCTTCTGCTTGGCCATTGATTTTATTTATTTCTTTTTTTTTTAAGTAAATGTATGGAAGATAAATTGTTTTGTTTGGTGAATGAAGATGTATGTTTTTAAGGTGAATTAGTTGAGATGTTTTGTGTCCATTCACGGTTAAAGCATGAAAAAAATATATATTATTAAGAGTAAATTTGAAAAAATACAATAAATATCAATCCTTTCAAATTCCATAACAAAAAAATTAAATGATCCTTTATAATAGACATTATGCATTTCTTATATATAGTTCCATGCATTTGTATTTAGACTCATTGTGGAACAAAAAATAACTATTTTTTTATTGTGCCAAATCGGATCGATTCAAGGTATATCTCAATCTTATGTTTTCTTCATATTCATTTTATTTTTAATTTCTAATAATTGTTTGCATTGTGTTGCATTTGCAAGTTGTGTTAACAAAATGTAATTATGTGAGTGTGTGCTTTTTTTTTTTTTTGTCAAATAGATTAAAAGTCTCTCGATCTATGACCTAATTTTGTTTTTGTGTCAAATTATTTTTATTTGTAAAAAAAAAAATCACAGTAAGCATACAATGGTTGTCTTTCTTTTATACCAAAATTGATTCAAAGATTTTTTTCTTCATTTTAGACTGTAATTTAGAATTGTAACAGTTTATTTAAATTTCAATCAAAATTAGACTCGGATATTGCAAATATAAAAAAGAACCATGTTTTCCAAATCAATTATATTTCATAATTGTATTATTTTGTTGTAAAATTGTACGTGGAGTACTATGTTAATACGAGATCTCAAACATGTCCAAAATAATTAGAGTTTTTTTTTTTTTTTTGAAATAAAACAATTGAAGTTTCAAGTAAGTGTTGCTATTTGTAAAGGTTTTTATTGATAAGTATCAAACTTAAGAAAAGAAAACTTCTAGAAGTATTAAAACTCATTATCATAGACGAAGAGGTAACTCTACAATTTTTTTTCTTTTATTTTTCATAATGTAAGAATTATTTATTTAAATAAATATATTTAATATATTAACAGTAGTATTAACATATCTTTACAATTAATGTTTTATGCAAACCAATTGAAATTAATATTTAATACTAAAAACTTATTAATTTTAATTTATATATTTAATATAAGCACAAAACTTAGCCCAAAAAAATAACAATAAAGGTTAGTAGTTTAATCCATATACTTTTAAGAATAATGGTGGATTTTACCTTTATGATTTACTTATTTTATAAATTATATTTTTATATTTAAATATCGTTCTAAATAATCTATTTGAAATAAATTTTAAGAAAATATTATATTTTACAGAATCTAGAAATAATTCTTATATTATAAAAATAACTTTGGGTAACTTATGGTTTGCATAAATAGAAATGATTATAATATCGTAATAATTACTATAATTAATTAATAACATTGATTGTAATTTTTTTTAAAACTGATTAATCAATTATATAATTTATCTTTATCTTTACTAAAAAGTGAGATAATTGAGAATTATTTTTAGACATATTTGTTCTTTACCTAATTTAAGATTTGAACTTTCAACTAATAATGATATGCTTGATTTATTTCATTATTTTTATTAAACTTAATATTTACAATATCAAATAGAAATTACCACATTATATTAAATGTTCTTGAAATTTTAATTAAAAATTTTAAATGAAAAAAATTGTTTTTAAATCTCATGCATTTATTCTTCTAAGTTAGCAAAGATTTCAAAAAATAACTTTTAGCACAAAGCATAAAATCATTGTCAAATGAAGTTTTAAAATTTTAAAAAGCTACATTTTAAAATTAAAAAAATATGTTAAAATATATTAGACATGAACGCACGTAAAAGTTTTCTAGTGATTCTATGTAGTCCATGTTGCCATTAACCAAATATGGTATGACATGTCTATTGGTTACTAAATAGAACAAAATGATATATGAAACATACAATTATTTTGAAATAACGTATAAAATTTCTTTGGCTAAATATACCAAAATATCTCTAATCTTTTGGATATTTTTAATTTGGTTGTGTGTTGTTGTGATGTTAATAGAACAATAATTGAATAATACATTAACTTTTTGTCAACAAATTTTAACTTTTTTTTTTATTGAATAACCTAATTGAGAAGTTTTAATACATTAAAGGTAAATTTGAGAATTTTAAAAGCTTAGCTAGCAAATTGACAATTACTCACAAGATCAAGGATTATTTGGTGTACATGCTGAATTCATTTACAAATGGACTTATCACTGATAAAAAAAAAAAAAAAAAAAAATCGACTTCACATTAGACAAAAAAATAAAATAAACCACATAATAAAAAGTAAACAATCCAATCACTTGTCACTGATAAGGAATCAAGTTTTTCAATTACAAGATTAACAAAAAGCTCTTTACAAAAGACCTGAATTGTACATTGAATGTATGAATAATAATTAAATAAACACTAAGTTTCTCTTAATCGCAAGCTATATATATAGTTTAAAAATCAATTGAATAATTCTCCAAAAAGGAAACTGCAACCTTAAGTTTCTCTTAATGATCTCCACTAATTCTTCTGTGGCAAAGCTTCTTCAACATATACCCTCTTCAAAGTGGGAAATGCCTCTTTTTCCATTTAAGAAGCAAACCCATGAAGCCAAAAGTGTGGGAAACTTTTATCTGAATTGTTGCAAATTGCTTCTGAATCCCAAGGATTTGGCATGTGGGTGCTAAGAGTGATTGTGTTATAAAAGCTGGGAAGTTTTGGCTGTGGCCTTCTCAAACTTGTGAACAACTTTCCTTTGTTTTGCTTCTTCTTTTCCAATGGCTTGTTCTGCATTTCGGCTTCTTGTGCTGCTGCTTGCGGTGGTGGTGATGGTGGAGGCGACACCGCCAGGGATCGCTAAGAATCCAAGCCATGCAACGTGCAAGATTAAGAAGTATAAACATTGTTATAATTTGGTTCATGTTTGTCCTAAGTTTTGTCCTGATCAATGTACTGTCGAATGTGCTTCTTGTAAGCCTGTTTGTGGTGGTGGTGGTGATGCCAATCCTCCGCCCGAGGATGATCCCACTCCAGCCACCCCTTCCCCGCCTGAAGATGATCCCACTCCGGCCACCCCTTCTCCGCCGGAGGATGATCCCACTCCGGCCACTCCCTCTCCACCGTTGGAAACTTATTACTCGCCTCCACCTCCGGTGGCTGTAACTTCAACCCCCCCTACTTCAACACCTACTCCCCCATATTCTCCACCGTTGCCTCCACCGACACCAGTAACTCCTTTGCCTTCTCCTCCAACTCCGTCATCTCCACCGCCTCTATCCACTGGAACTCCTAGCACCCCTCCAACTATTTCGCCACCTCCTCCGGTTACTTCAATGCCACCTCCAGTGAACCCCAACCCTCCATCAATGCCCCCGAAAAATTCCAATCCTCCGTCAACGCCTCCAGCGAGCCCTAACCCTCCATCCACGCTTCCGACTAACCCCAACCCTCCATCAACACCTCCGACGAATCCCAACCCTCCGTCGATGCCTCCGGCGAACCGCAATCCTCCGACACCATCCACTCCAAATTCTCCATCACCATCACTGCCTCCACCGACACCATCAGAAACTCTTGGCTCCCCAACTACTAACACTCCTCCACCGGCTTCTCCAACACCATCTCAGCCAGCTTCTCCACCACGACCGCCACCTACCGGTGTCGCCGGACAACCACCAGCTCCAACTCCACCATCTTCCTCGGTGGGGGCAGCAAAGAGAGTGAGATGCAAAAATGTGAATTATCCTCAATGTTACAACATGATTCACACTTGTCCCAGCGCTTGCCCCGGTGGATGTGAAGTTGATTGTGTTACTTGCAAACCTGTCTGCCGTAAGTATAAATATCAGTGTCCCCAAACACCCATTTTAAGTCATCAAAATTATTAGCTTAAATCTCGAAACTTAGTCTTCATACTTATAAAGGTTTTTAACTAACTTAAAATTTTGTGTCTAATAAACCTTTGTATGCATCTAATATTTAACAAAAATGTGTGACATGTAAACCACATTATTTAAGGATTAAGCTCGAAATGTGTCATTTGATCCTTAAATATTGCACGACTTGTTAAACATAAGATTAAAAAAAATAGAGATCCCATTAAAAATTGTGTAAGTTTGGTAGAGCTTCTAAGGCAGAGACCAAAATGGACTTGACATTGAAATTCTTTGGAATGAATTTTAAAAGGTTCTAAAATTTCAATTTTGTATTTGATTGGTCTATTAATCTTAAGAAATATCCAATAAGTTAGCCACAAAATTAAAAGTTTAGAAATTTATACAAAACTACCTCATATTTGTTTTTGGTTGAAAATGGCAGATTGTGACAGACCAGGAGCAGTGTGCCAAGACCCACGATTCATCGGCGGCGACGGCATAACCTTCTACTTCCACGGCAAAAAAGACCGAGATTTCTGCCTGGTTTCCGATCCCAACCTCCACATCAACGCCCATTTCATCGGAAAACGAAACCCCTCCTTAAAACGAGACTTCACTTGGGTCCAATCCCTCGGAATCCTCTTCCAATCCCACCGCCTCTTCATCGCCGCCCAAAAAACCGCCGTCTGGGATGATTCCGCCGACCGCCTCACAATCGCCCTCGATGGCCGCCCGGTGACCCTCTTGGAATCCGAGGGCAGCCAGTGGCAGCACCCCGCCGGAAATCCCATCGTCGTCGTCGTCCGACTAGCTCCGGCCAACCACGTGATGGTGGAAGTCAAAGGGCTGTTCAGAATCACGGCGAAGGTGGTGCCGATAACAGAGGAGGACTCGAGGATTCATAACTATGGAGTAACAGAAGAGGATTCGTTTGCCCATTTGGATGTTGGGTTTAAATTTTTTGGGTTGAGCGGTGAAGTGAATGGGGTTTTGGGGCAGACGTATGGGGCTGAGTATGTGAGTGCTGTAAATGTGAAGGCGGCGATGCCGGTGATGGGGAGGGAGGAGGAGTTTGAAACTTCGAGCTTGTTTGCGGCGGATTGTGCGGTGGCTAAATTTGGCGGCGGCGTTGGCGGTGGCCATGAGGAGATGGCTTGAAGTTTAGGTTTTTGAGGACTTGAAAATTTGAAATTGGAAAGGGTATTTTTTGTTTGTAAAGAATAAAGGCATTGGAGTTGGAAGGACATGTGTTAAGCTCCAATGAAAATATAATTATAAAATCAGTAAGTAATATATAATATAATACTATAATTTTTTCTTGCATAAATTACCATTTTCCATTTTGATTATTGTCAACATTATTACTTGGTTAAATTACAAATTTAATTCCAAAACTTTGAGATGTGTATCTATTTGGTTCTGAACTTTCAAATGTTTCTAATAAGTCGGTAATGTTTCGATTTTGTGTCTAATAAGTTCCTAAAATTTCAATTTTGTGTTTAATAGGTTCTTGAAAAATTGTAAGTTTTTGAAAATTAATCGATCTATTAGATATAAATTTGAGTTCTATGTCTAATGGAATCCTAAAATTTCAATTTTGTGTTTAGTTGATCTGTGCTTTTTAAAAAATTCAAAAGTTCATGGACTAAATTTATAATTTTGAAAGTTCATGGCCAAATAAACACAAATCTCAAAGTTTAGAGACTAAATTTATAGTTTAACCTTATTACCTAAATGTTTACAAATCAAGTTGATTAGAATAAGAAATAATGCTTTGAATTTTGACATGAGCTTAGATATGAATAATTTGATCAAATTAAACATGGTTCCACCATATCAAATTTTTAGTCAAATAATAATTTTGGTTATTGTTCTTATTTTGTCACTAACTTTTTTTTAAAAGTTCTTGTCACTGACTATTTAACTCACACATAATGTGACTTTATATGTGTATTTAATTTTTTGAAGAAAAAAATGTGTGTTTAGTTACTAACCAGAGCATAACTGAATTGATTAAGACATGACCAATATAGAGGTTAAAGGTTCTAATTCTCCACTCTCACATATTGTTGAACTAAAAAAAAATGTATTTAACATTGACATATGCATGCTTTGAACAACAAGTGGATCATGATACCAACTTGAACATGACTCAACTAATTAAGACATTATGTCAATTCGAGCACAACTCATTGAATAAGACACCAATTGTCATCGCAAAAGTTAATGGTTGGATTCCCCACCTCCACAATTGTTAAACTAAAAAAAAAAAAACTAATCAAGACATTATAGTTTCTTAAATGTTAAAGGTTTGAATTCTCACCCTCTTACACAAAGGTCATATTAAAAATTCAATATTATTCATTCAACTTAAAATATGTCTCACGTGTGATATTTGGCTCCGTCAACCTATATGGCTTTATGACATTTTCACTTCAACATGTTAATATATATATATTGGTTAAAATACTATTTTAGTTCTTATACCTTTGGTTTTGTTATTTTAGTCCTTATATTTAAAAATGTCTCTATACATTCAATAAATCTAAAAATTGTGTCCTCCTCTACCATTAGTTTGGAGTTAAAATTAGTTGATTTGGTAAAAAAAAAAAAGGAAAAAAAATCCCATTCTTTAACTTTGATCTCTCCCTTTCTCCTAGGCACCCATTCTTGTCCTTCTCTCCTTTGAGAGGTTCAATCCATGTGACTCGACAGTGGCAGGGAATTCGCCAAGCTCGATGTCAACCAAAGCATCAATTTGTGTGGGTTTAAGAAACAATATTTTTTTTTGGGCCAAGTTAGCTGATATTAACCTCGAACTAATGTTGTCCTGAATATCCTAATATATGATCTTTTGGTCAATGATATAACGACTTAACGAGTTCAAGTATACTTAGATTGACATATAGAAACTAAAATAGAACAATAACTAAAATATAAAACCCAAAAAAAAGTATTTAACCTACATATACTCCATTATTTGTGAAACAACTAAGAGTGAAATAGGGCAAAAGCTGAAATAATTATTTCTTTTTCACAATTTAAAAGAACTCAAGGACCAAAGAGAAATCTAGCTAGTTCAAAATTTGAGGTAAAAAATGTATTTTACTCTATTGTAAATATTCGGGAACTAAAATGAAAAATAATCTAAAAGATCGAGGGCCAAAATAGAATTTAAATATTTACTAAAAGTAATTTGTTAATAAGTGAGGAGAGGAAGAAAATGGGTTTTTTGGGTGTAGGGAACTGAATTGAATATAATTGTTAGGTTTTGGTATGGTTCTCGATTTCAACTGAATTGACCGAAGGGTAATTAGAGTTCTCAGATCTCAATTTTTTGTGCCTTCATCACCATCACGTTCGGATCATCAATGATTAAGATATCATTATTTCAATTTTATGGATACATATTGATAAAATATCGATATCGATTATTTCTGTAAATAAAAAAAATTTATGAAAATTATTTAAATTAAGTTATTTTTACTTTCAAACTAAGTTATAGATTATAATATTTATATTTATATTAAGGTTAGTAGATGATATTTTTATATATATATATATTTTATGTGTATTTATAAAAGTTATCGGAGATGTCAATTAATCCTTATGTTGAACCCTCCAATTTACTTGACATATCAAAGGATATTTTCATCCTTGAACCTAATTGACACCAGTCAACGTTGCCTGTTTTGATATCCCTGCCAGCCAGCTGCACCTTTCTACAATGCCTACGGATTGGCCGATTTAGATCGAAGTTTGTTGAAGTTCTTTAATCAAATTGACTCTCCGAAGAAGACAATTATATCCGTCGGAAAAGAGAATTGTGGTTGAGTTTGAAAGTGAACTATTCATCGAGAATTTTCCCAAAAATGGGCATGATATTGAGCATTCTGGGGAAGAGTTCATTGATTTTGACTAGAAGACAAGGTAATCTTGAACAACCCTCAACTCCATAGCTTTTGCAATGACCGCTTGAATTTCTTATCAACTACCTTCGGCGCCACTCATTCATAATATCTATCGATGACTAATGGGACGTTTGGCCCTCTGGCTTGGGTTGAGTTGAGTTGGGTTTTAAACCCAATTGCCCATTTGGCCATTGAAGAAATTAACTTCCTCATTAAAAAAAAAATTCAACTCCATTGACTTGGTACAATGTTGAGATACTAACTCTACCAACTTGTACAGTGTTGGGATACTACCCTCGTTTCTCTCATCTTCATTTTCACTCATTTTCGTTTTCCCTCATCTTCGTTCTCTCTCACGAAATGTTGCTTGAGCTTTTTCTCTTCAGATCTCTCTTCTTATGGTATCTATTCGTTCCTTCGATGGAGGTGAGTTTCGTTATTCAATCTTCTTTTTTTGTTATTCATAGAGGTATCTTTTCGACTTCATCTCTCCTCCAATCTCGGTGTTCTTCAATTTTTCTTCTTCAAATCTAGAACCCTAATTACCAATGCAACTAGGTCTACCTTCCTCCTACCCTTAAATTGTCTCCTTCCTGATTTTTTTTCCTCCAAAAAACTCCATACATGTCTATTTCTACCCCAATAGTTTACGATCTAACCAAATCGGTGACCCTTATACCCATACTTCTCTATTTAAACCCTCGATTGACCCTCTTTATTTTTTTTTTTCAAAACTAGGTTTCCTAATTTCTTCTAACCACCTCACACCTCCCAAACACCCCATGTCAGTCACTTGCGGTTCTTCCCTCATTCACTTGTACACCTTTTTCCTTCTTTGGGTTTGTGCGATTGAATCCATGTATGACCTGAGCTTAGTAGAGGACTTGGTGAGGAGATTGGAGCTTAGTGAGGGAATTGGTAGGGGTCTTGGTGAAGGGATTGGAGATTGGTGGGAAGGGGGGAGGGGTGTTCATATACTCATAGGTTTGTTCTCTAACTCTCGTTGACCAATGATGAGTTTCCCATCTCTATTTGTTCTGATTTCTTTTTTCAATTTTGGTCATTCCATACTAATTTCTAGTCTGTTTGTACCATGGCTGTATTGTTTTTTGGTCCTTGCATATTAAATTCCCCTCTGTTTGTACCATGGTTGTGTTTTTTGGTTTGCGGGTCTCTGTTTTTTTTTTCAATTTTCGGAAGAATACGTTTACACAAAATTCAAATTTCCTTAGCATGATTTTAGTTGTTTTTTAGTCCTTCTATACTGACTTATGCTCACCCCTTGAATTGGACTTAATTGCACTTGGATTTTCATTCTCTGTTACCATTTTTTTCTGCCGCATTTTTTCTATTTTTGATCGGTGTTACACGCAAGCGCACGCGATCGAAGTAATATAAAATGATATGTGAGTACCAAGTATTGAATCCCAAGGGAACGGAGTAACAAAAATATTGTAAGCAAAGTGTAAGGAAAATTGCAACTTGAAAATTAAAAATGCAAAAATAAGGTTGGGTTGGTGTGTTGGAAAAATTGCAGAATCAAGAAATGACAATATTGGAATAAAGAAAAATTGCAGAATTGAATTGTAGAATCTAATTACATAATCAAGAAATGGCAATATTGGAATAAAGAAAAATTGCAGAATTGAATTGTAGAATCTAGAAATGGCAATGTTGATAGCAAACTAGATAGGCTTAGAAATTGAAATTTGCAAAAGAATTTTGGTAAAAGTGGGGCTCAAGAGTGTCATTGCCCTAAGTTGTAATTGCAAGCAAAAATTACAATTTCAACATACTCCACACTCAATTGTAAACCAAAATTGCTTCTTCTATTTACCTTGAAATTAGGTTTTTAGGAGGTTAAGTGAGCGACTTATATGTCTATAGTCCATCTATCTTAGATAATTCGGCTCACAATTTTATGGGTTTTGGAGTCCTTAATCCCTATGTATAGGGTAAGGATTGGCTTATGTCTAAGCTCTTTTCTCCATCACTTGTGCGAAATCCGCTTATCACTAACCCCGTCGGTGTTAGATCTAAGCTCGAGTTGCCACCCTAGTTGATCAATCTAGGATCTCAACGGAAATTTATTCAACATAAGCAAACAATAGAAATGTAGGCTTGGTTTTTAGTTGAAATTTAGGCTATAATTACTTCTTAGGGAATTCACATTCTTGAACCCCCTAAGAATTTTTAGCTCATATTAAAGATAAAAATATTACAACTAATTTTGGAAGAAGAGTTCATATTGGGAATTTGCGTAATTTTCCAAATTAACACAAATTTTATCCTAATTAGTATTGCTTAATTGAACAACTTATGGTAATAAAAACTAATGCAATTCTGGGCAATTTAAGGAAAATTCTCAATAGGAATTAAGTAAAAAATCAAAGGTATTGGTGAGTCCCACTTCCTCCTCCCTTCAATTTCGATAAAGTATGCACATAATTGATGAACTTTTCTAAGGCAGAATACGAACTTCACTAAAAACAAAGGAAAAAATGATACTTGATCTATGAATCCTCCCGTATTCTAGTCGACTCAATCCCCACCAATTTCAGGAAAAGATTAATCTTAACAATCCAAGTATTACTTGAATTGGATTGGAAATCAGAATTAAACATGTTATAGAGGTAATAAGATTGAACGAGGAAGACACCCTTTGAAATTCATCAAAACAAACTGAATCAGTCAGGAACTTAACATAAAAGAAGAAATTGAAAGAAAATCTTAAGCTGTAATCAGCCACGGTTTTTAATACAAGAAGGAATTGAAAAGAATTAAGACAAGAAATTGAATCCCTCGGCAAACAGAACTTCCAGAAAATTTTAGAAAAACAGAGTGTAAACCGAAATGGAACCACAAGCCAAAATTTTCCCAAAAATCGAATCCCCCATTGTCCTTCTTTTCTCCATCTTTTGTAGATCTTCCTAGGGTTGAAATCTGCCAAAAATTGCTCTCCAATTTCCCCAATTCATGCGGTAATTTAGCTTTCCATAAATGGGTTTCTTTGCTTGTGCCAGGTTTATCGAGATCTCTTGCCATTCCCTACTGTCCACAGATTGCAGAATCTGATTTTGCAATTTCGAATTTGCAATTTCCATATTTCCTGCAAACAAGACCAATTTATTTAGACTCTATTCCAAATGTCATCATATTCATTTCTCTCTTAAATTGAAACAATCTTTGAACTAATTTCAATTGGTCTTAAGTTAAAACAAGAATATTTTAAGCAATTGAAAGTTAAATAAGCCCTAATTCTACGGCTTATCAATTTTCACAAGCAATTCATGCATAATTCTTTTGACATGGTGAATTTAAATTACCTCTGAGGTCAATTTTACAAGAATGTCTATGATGAATGTCTGAGGCCGGTTTTAATGTGAATTAACTCCTTAGGCAGTTGAGATGTGTGATTATTATTTCTCTTACCTTTATTTAATTTCGTGCTTCTCAATGCTCAACTATCTGAGGCTTTAATGTTAAGCTCTCTTCAACACTCCTATCTTATTGCTATCTGAATTTTTTCAACCACCCAATGCTTTAATTATTTTCCACTGTGAATTAATGGGAGGTAAGTGCACTTAAGTGCACCCACTTCCTAAAGCCAATTACCACCCTCCTATATATATGATAAGACTTAGAATTAAGGCTTATTTAACTCCCAATTACTTAAAATATTCTTGTTTTGTCTTAATATCATTTGAAAATAGTTGAAAGTTGCTTGAAAATAAGAAAGAAATAAGAATGAAGGCAATTAGGATAAGATTCTAAAAAAAATTAAGCTTGTTTGCAGGGAATGTGGAAATTGCAAAATCAAAATTGCAATTTTGGGATTATGCAATTTTTTTTGGGGCAACAGAAAAGTTCAAAAAATGAAAAAATTTGCATTTAACCCATTCCAAAAATCTTCAATTACAGCACGATTTAGGGGATTTTGAGCACAAAATTTGGGCATTATTCAACCTTAATGAAGGCTTATAAAAGGAGAGAAGATGATTGAAGAAGGAGATCGAATTTTGGAGGCGTTTTTGGAGTTAATTTCGTGGGTTTTCTATCTGTTTTTCTGCAGTTTTATTCCTTTGTTTTTTTTTTCTCTATTTTATAGTAAGTTTGTTGCTGTTTGGGTCCGTTTTCTTCAAAAATTCAGTATGATTCAAGTGAAGCTTGGATTGTTAAGACTAATCAATTCCTAGAAATAGTGAAAAGATGAAGTCGATTGGAATGGAGAATGGATTTGAAGAAGCATAGATCATTTCTGCTTCTACTTAACTCTGTTTCTTACAAGAATTGATTATGTTATTTTGAAAAAGCTCAGTTGGATTGATTCTGTTATTAGAAAAAGCTTAGTTGACAGTACTTCTATTCAATTTAATTATGCTATCTTGGAAACGCTTCATATAGTTATGTTCATATGGAAGTTTGATTTTTCCTTAGTGCCTTCTGTTTTTATTTCAATTTGAGAATACTTGGAAGCTTTGTTGGTTAATTGCCTAGAATTGCATTAAAACTTATTGTTCTAATTGTTCCAATATGCAATGCTTTTTTTTTTGATAGAATTTTGTATTAATTCATTTAACCTTGGTCATCATTAGCAATTTACTCAATTTTCTAATATGAATTTTTCTTCAAAAATTAGTTGTAAGCTTTTTACTTTCATTATGAGCTAAACTTCTTAAGGGGCTCAAGGATGTGAATTCCCTAAGAAGTAATTGTAGCCAAAATTCCAACTAAAAACTAAGCCTACATCTCAATTGTTTGCTTGTGTTGAACAAAATTCCGTGGAGATCCTAGAATGATCAACTAAGGTAGCAACTCAAGCTTAGATCTAATACCGACGGGGTTAGTGATAAGCGAATTTCGCACAAGTGATGGAGAAAATAGCTTAGACATAAGCCAATTCTTTACCCTAGAATTGTTTAGCCGAATTATCTAAGATAGAGGGACTATAGACATATAAGTCACTCACTTAGCCTCCTAAAAACCTAAATTCAAAGTGAATAGGACAAACAATTTTGGTTTACAATTGAGTGTAGAATAGGTTAGAATTGGAATTTTGGTTTGCAGTTATAACTTAAGGCAATGACATTCTTGAGCCTCATCTTTATCTAAAATTTCTTTTGCAATTTCATTTACTAAGTCTATCTAGTTTGCTATCTAATATTGTCATTTCTCGATTCTGCAATTCAATTCTACAATCTTTATTATTTCAATATTGCAATTTTGTGACTCTGCAATTTAGTTTTGCAATTTTTGTCACTTCAACTTGCAATTAGATTCTTCAATTATTTTATTTTACCAACACACCACCCCAACCTTATTTTTGCAATTTTAATTTTCAAAGTCGCAATTCTCCTTACATTTTGCTAGCAATATTTTTGTTACATTGTTCCCTTGGGATTCAATACTTGGTACTCACATACCATTTTATATTACTTCGATCGTGTGCACTTGCATGTATACCGATCAATATACTTGTATCTTGTGCTTCTTTGTTTTTTGAGAACTACTCCACTGCCAACCTCCTCTATTGTGTGAGTACCTTCTTTCCTTTCATTTTATGTTATTGTTCTATTCCTTTTTATGTATGTATTCCTAATCAAATTTGATGGGTTTAGGTTTCCCTCCTTACACATACCACTACGCGATTGAAATTTCTAGGATTCAAGGACTCTGCCCAACTCATTCCGATCTACTCAAGGTAAGTCGTTCCAACTTCAATGCAAATGTACAATTTTTTTAATTATGATGTTACACTTTGGTTTTTATTTAACATTATTTTTTCCCCTTCGTGCAGTGCCTAAACTCATACTCCTCCACAAATTAGTTTGAGGTTCGTGAGTCTAAAGTTTAGAATCTATTTGTTCTTTCCTGTATTTTATTGAACATTATTGTAAAATATGTTGTTAGTTGTTGTTGTTTGTTGGACATTTTTTTTTTCATTTTTCCTTATTGTTGTAGGATCATATGACAACACTAGAAAGGGGTAAATAGGATTGCTTAATAAAATTTAAAAATTTTTCGAGGAATTAAACTAAATTAATTCAATCTAAGCTAATCAAAATAGGCACTCTAAAAAATTCTAGAAGTATATAGAAAATTTTCTAAACATGCATTCTACGCAAATAAATAATTAAACAACGAAAATTTAAAAGAGCAAAGAGAAAGAATAACACCATAAATTTTTTTAGTGGTTCAGAAATCTCTACTCTACTCCCCAAGATGTCTTCTTGGGTATTTTACTGCGACGGTCTCTTAAAGGTGAGAACCAAACCGACTGGTCACTCTTTTTACGGGTTCAAGAGTCAACCCCTAACCAATCCTTTTGCAAGTTCATAATCCAATCTATATCGATCCTTTTAATAGGTTTAGGATCAAACCACTACGATCCTTTTACCGGGTTCAGATTAAACCACTACAAATCCTTTTTCGAGTTTTGGATTAAACCAATACAAATCCTTTTTTTTTTTTGGATTCAGGATTAAACCACTCACTCAATCCCAAGGTGCACCCACACCTTGTTACAAATTCCCAATTAAAATAGTGAAATAAATTAAAGACCCACAAAGAAACTCTCACAAATAGTAGGTTTACAAGTTTTAGCTCAAAAGAAACAATCTAATCTCTCATATAAAATTCTCTCACAAGAAAAATAGAAAATGATGAAGCTTTGAAGAATGATCAATAATGGAGAATGTTGGAGAGAAAATTTCAGCAATTTTTGGGAGATGAAGTTGTGAAATGAGAAGGAAAATGATGTTTAAATAGAGTTGTATAGAATAAGTTTGAGCCATTAGATATAGGTTAAGATGGTTGAAAGGTGGAGATTTAATGGAGAAGAAAGTGGTAGAAACAGTAATAAAAATGAATTAACGGAGGGCTGCAACGGTCAAAAAATGGAGCCACGTGTTGCAATGTGATTTGTCGGCGTCACTACAAAATAACAGTTTTCTTCTCAATCTTCTTTTGGTCATAACTTTCTCGTTTGACGTCCGATTTGAGCGATTCAAAGTGCATTGGAATCGTCTTTTCGAGCTCTACACTATGGACACCTTAAAAATCTAAAATTATTAATAATTTAATGATTTGTTATCATCAAAACATAATGGTCATATGATTGAAGGTCATAAAGCTAATAGTTATATCATGAACTTCTTCTGTTTGTTGGACATTTTTTCGTTTAAAGTTGTTTATGACAATAGCATTGCTAAAAAAATTAGACTATTCTTGTTGATTTAGTAGATTAGAGTAGATGAAAAATTCAACTGTTACTCATAAACAATGTTAAAAATGTTTTCACCAAAAATTAAGATTTTGGTACTAAAGGACGGAAGTAGCTTTAATTATGTAGGTAACCATGTTGTTTTAGTTTAAGCTTAGATACTTTACAAACCTCAAACAATGTGACAATCCTCTGTTTTAGAAAAGATAAAGAAAAGTGAATATCACGTGGTTTTAATGACTTCACATGTCGAAAAAATGTCTTTCCATGCTTTAATGTCAAATATTTTGGCCACTTATTCAACAAACAGCAAACAAAAGGGTAATTTCGTTTCATTCGAATTTTATGCTTTTTTTTAAAAAAAAAATTGTTTCTTCAGTTTGATTCGGTAAAGCAATTAATTTGATTTAGGTTCATTTTTTCATTTATAAACAATGTGTTTAATTTTAATTTTTTTTTTTTTTTTTGTAGTTATTGCCAAAAATTTAAAACTAAAAAAAAGGTTGTAACAAGTTTTTTTTAAAACTTTTTTTTTTAATTTGACTAAGATTTCAAAAAGTTTTAAAACAGTGAAAAATTAAAAAAGAGTTATGAAAAAAGTATTATCAACATAATTTTTGAAAACAAAGAACCGTGGGTAATATCAAGAAGTTCAGTTTAGTCTTTAAAAAAAAAAGAAAAAAAGCTACATTGCATTTTTTCCATTTTTCCATGTGTTGCTATAAAGTTTTGTTAAAATGTTCAATCTCAATGCATGGACACATACTCGTGGAGAAATTTAACATATTTTAGCTTTTCCAAAATGTGCATCATTCTTCTTATATGATATTTGTCGCAACGTGGTCGCGACGCGGAGTGGCCGACATCCTCTTTCAAGAGTCTTATTTATTCAAAAGAATTTTGGAGTCACCACCAACCATGTTGAAGGTGTGATTGGACACCTAATTAAAATAATAAAAATGATCTGCATAAACCAGGCTAGGTTCGGGAGTCGATTGTGTGTAGGGAAGGTATTAGCACCCTACAACACCTGTTTTAAAAAACGGTTACCACATTTATCTTATGTTATCCAAATACTTTATTATAAAAGGTCCTTTAATCTGAAGAAAAATAATAATAAAAAAATAAAAAATAAAATGTCTCACTCGCTCTTACCTCAACTTTATAGAAATAAAGTAAGGGTCAATACAGTGAGTGGGAATGTACCCATCGATTTATTATCACGTTGGAATTTTCATTTATTTAAAGGAAAAATTTTTTACCTCAAGAAATTGAGAAATTTTATTATCTCGACTCCGTTATAGGATTTACGTGATTTTATTTTTTTTTAAAAAAATAATAATAAAAAGAAAATGAGGATTTTCGTATACCTGCACGGGAATCAAACTCCACGAAGGGATATTACTCAGCCCTCAAAATAAATTCTCTTTAAATGGAATAATTTTGTCAATTGCTTTATTTCAAACAAGAAGTTCAAATATTGAAAGCTAATTATTAAACAAGCTTGAAAATCATTCGCATACAAAGAGATTTTTCCCTATTTTAAAATGTCCCATGTTTATTAATTCACATTTTAGAAATAAAACATGAACTAACAATTATGAGTGGTGTGAAACCATTCAAAGAGAAATTTGAAATCTACTTGGAAATTAAATTTAATTTGTTGCAAAAAAAAAATAAATTAAAACCAAATTGGAAATTCATTATAGTATTTCAAATTAAGACTATTAAAAGGAAGAAAAAAAAATGTATGGAATATCCGAATTAATTTGTTGCTAAAGTCAAATTAATCCAAATTGAAATTTTATTAGAAATTCCAAATTAAAAATAATTTCAAACTCATTCGGGAATTCACATCGAAACCAAATTGATAATCACTTGGAAATTCTAATTAAAACCAATTGAATTGATTTTGAACTTCTAAATTGAACCTAAATTCATCTTGAAATTTTAAATTTTACAATCATGGTTTAAACCAAAATTAGACAAATTTGAGATAGCAGATATGGTATGATCAAATTCAAAACCAACAAACATGTTAGGCCAAAATGATAATTGAACCAACATGTTATGAAAAGGGAAAACAAAACAATAATAAATAATAAAATAAAATAAATAAAAGCTACGTACTATGGTCAAATTAAAAAATAAACCTCATATGATCTAATTGATGGTCTAATTGTTGACGGACTTAACAAACATGTTATGTAAATTGACAATTAAATATACAGTGGCCAAATACCAACATACAGTGGCCAAGCAAACATAGTAGCCAAATTAAAATAATGCAAAAACTTGATCGGATGTTACACGCAAGCGCACGCGATCGAAGTAATATAAAATAGTATCTGAGTACCAAGTATCGAATCCCAAGGGAACGGAGTAACAAAAATATTGTAAATCAAAGTGTAAGGAAAATTGTAACTTTGAAAACTAAATTGAAAAAATAATGTTGGGATGGTGTGTTGATAAAAAGAAAAATTGCAGAATCTAATTGCAAAATCAAGAAATGACAATAATGGAAATAAAGAAAAATTGCAGAATTGAATTGCGGAATCTAATTGCAGAATTGAGAAATGACAATATTAGATAGTAAACTAAAATTTCAAAAGGAATTTAGATAAAGATGGGGCTCAAGAATGTCATTGCCTAAGTCGTAATTACAAGCCAAAATTGCAATTCCAACCTACTCCACACTCAATTGTAAACCAAAATTGCATCTCCTATTTATCTTGAATTTAGGTTTTAGGAGGCTAAGTGAGAGACCTATATGTCTATAGTCCCTCTATCTTAGATAATTCGGCTCAACAATTTTATGGGTTTTGGAGTCCTTAATTCCTATGTCTAGGATAAGGATTGACTTATGCATAAGCTCTTTTCTCCATTACTTGTGTGAAATCCGCTTATCACTAACCCTGTCGGTATTAGATCTAAGCTTGAGTTGTTACCCTAGTTGATCAAACTAGGATCTCAACGGAAATGTATTCAACACAAGCAAACAATTGAGATATAGGCTTGGTTTTTATTGAAATTTAGGCTACAATTACTTCTTAGGGAATTCACATTTTTGAACCCCCTAAGAAGTTTTAGCTCATATTAAAAATAAAAATATTACAACTAATTTTTGAAGGAAACATCATATTAGAGAAAATTTGAGTAAAATTGCTACTAATAATTAAAACTAAATAAATTGATAAAATACTTGGGCAAAAACAGTAGCTAAATAAGCCTCCAAAATCTCTCACTATGAATACAAAGTAAAAGGCAAATTGATATCAATTTCCAATGAAGACTTTAACTTTATGAAGAAATCAAATTGTAAATGACAATACCCAAATGACAGAACAACAAAATCAATCTAAATACAACAACTTACTGTAAAACAGAAAAGGAAAATGAAAAAAACAGAGGAAGAAAAATGTGACAGAAACCCACGATGAAAAACATTAAAAAAAAACGTCTCCAAAACCCCGTCTTCTTCACTTGAATAGGACTGGAAAAATTAGAAGGGAAACGAACTACATTGCAACAGATTTTTGGTAAGAAAAACAGAGGAAAAACGCAAAAAAACAGAGGAAGAAAAACGTGACAAAAACCCACGAGCAAAGACTCCAAAAATGCCTCCCAATCCAATTGTGTTGCTCCTCCTCTTCTTCCCCTTTTATAGGCCTTCATTAGGGTTGAAGAATGCCCAAATTTCGTGCTTAAATTCCTCCAAATCGGGCTGTAATTGAAGATTTTCGGAATGGGTTTAATGCAGTTTTTTTTCCTTTTTTGAACTTTTCTACTGCTCCAGATTGCAGAATCGTGATTCTGCAATCTGATTTTGCAATTTCCACATTCCCTGCTCCATAAACAATTGCAGAATCACGAATTTGCAATTTGATTTTGCAATTTCCACAATTTTTGCAAACAAGATCAATTTACTTAGAATATTATTCCAAATGCCATCACATTCATTTTTTCCTTAAATTCAATCAATCTTCCACTATTTTCAAATGATCTTAAGTCAAAACAAGAATATTTTAAGCAATTGGGAGTTAAATAAGCCTTAATACTAAGGCTTATCAGCAGTGATCAAATTAATGGTCAAATCAAAATATGCAATGGCCAAATCAAAATATACAGTGGCCAAATAAACATATGCAATGGCCAAATACCAACATACAGTGGCCAAACAAACATAGTGGCCAAATTAAAATAATGTAGTGATAAAATTAATGGCCAAATCAAAATATGCAATGGCCAAATCAAAATATACAGTGGCCATTAAGACATTAAAATATACAAAGGCCATTAAAAAAATATACACGAATTAGAACGTAAATTAGAACGCACAGAGGTCAAATTAAAACCTATTTTTGGCCAAATTAAAATAACACACACAAATTAGAATGTACAGGGGCTAAATTAACCTATTTTGGCCAAATTAAAATAACAATCACACAAATAATTAGAATGTCGAATTAGAAAAAGAACAATAAACCTAACACCTTACCTATGAATGAAGTTAGGAAAAGATTGTCTAGACCTGTTTGTCGTATTGATGGTGACAAGATCTTCTCAAAATCTTTTTATTCTTCTCTTCTCTTTTATTTTATTTTCTCTCTATAATCCAAAGAAAACCTTCTCCTCCCCTCAATATTTTTTTCCTCCATTTTATAAGAGATTACCACTCCCCCAAATTAGTGCAGTAGGTAGAGAAAGAAGGAAGTGAGTGACGTTGAGGGAGAGATAATTGGGGAGAAAGATACGTGAGAGTAGGAAATGGAATGAGAAAAACTAGGGAGAGAATTAGGATAAAAAAAAGTAGTTAATATATATATATATATATATATTTTAAAAAAATAAATAAATAAACTAAATAAATAAACAAATTTCTTTTTAACAAACTTTTTAAAAAAAAAATGTTTAATTTAAAAATTAGTTTTTTTTTTCTCAAAAAAAAAAAGAAATCATTTACAAGAAATAATTATGGGATTTAAATAAAAATTATCCAATCCAAATACGGTATCTACAGTTTGCCCCCCTTTGTACATCCTTTGAAGAATAAAAGGTGAACAAAGGAATAAATAAAGCATTTGGGTGGTAATTTTTATTTTTATCTGATGAAGGTGGTGGACCTAACTTGACACAAGCTTCGACCTCAACTAAATAGTAAGGTTCGAATTAACTAAAAGAGAAAAGAAAATGGACTTGGCTTGACACAGGCTTCGACCTTGACTAAATAGTAGGGTTCGATTGAACCAAAAGAGATAAGGAAATGGACCTGGCTTGACACAGGCTTCGACCTTGACTAAATAGTAGGGTTCGATTTAACCAAAAGAGAAAAGATAATGGACCTGGTTTGACACAGGCTTCGACCTCAACTAAATAGTAGGGTTCGATTTAACTAAAAGGGAAATGAAATGGACTTGGCTTGACACAGGCTTCGACCTCAACTAAACAGTAGGGTTCGATTTAACCAACAAGGAAAATGAAATGGACCTGGCTTGACACAGGCTTCGACCTCAACTAAACAATAGGGTTCGATTTAACCAAAACATGGCAGAAGGAGAAATATGAATTGGAATTTTCATGGCGAAAGGAAGTGGTCGACCAATTATATGAAATAAAAGAGTTAACGAAGGATGATCGGGTTATTCTTATAGACCTACTTGTCGTCGACATCCAGAAGGCAGACTGCTTCTTACAGGTCTCACCCCAATCGAGGAAGAGGTACTGCTTGCGTCTCCTAGATAGGACTGCTTGACTCTTTGCTTTAACCATCTTTCATTAGACTTAAGAACTTGGTCCACTGTCGGCCATTACTTGATATTTTGTGAGCCATTATTATTTTTGTGAACCTTAGTATTTTTTTGTGCATGTAAATAGGCAATTGATGACCTACCAATATGTTTGTGAATATTTCATGCATACATGACAGTAATGTTGACTTCTCTCCATTAATCAATATCAATGAAGAATGAAGTTTTAAAAAAAAAAAAAAAAAAATCAATATCAATGCATTGAAACATTACTTTTTGTGAATATTCCACCCATAGATTCCACTAATGTTAAAATATATTGTCATTTTGAAGTTGACATCTCAATTGAATGTTGAAAAGTTGGAAAAATATGTTTCTAGTTGAATGATTGAAAAAAAATAAGTAAACAAAAACAACCAGCTAAAAATCAGTCTACTTTATGTTACAAAAAACTGCACTAGATACTCATGACTTATTAACTCAACTCTGCACTCTAAACACAAACTTCTTGACTCAACTCAACTAAACTCTGCACCCCAAACATAGACATATTAACTCACAAACAAATTAACTTTGCACAACTCAACTCAACTTTGCACGCCAAACGCCCCCTAAGAGAGTTTCATATAGATCTAGGCAATGGTGAAATTATACAAAATATTCCTTAATTTTGAGGCATTTTTTAATTAATTATGCCCTTAAATTTGGAAAGGTTTCATTTCTACCTTGAACTCTGAAATTTGTTCCAAAAAATACCTTTAGAGAGTTTTTTCATTAAAATAGGATGAACATTGTGGCGGCCAATATCTAAAAATTAAAAAACATATGTGACATCATTTACAACATCATTCACAATTGATTATGTAAATTATTTTAACGATCTCCTGATTATGTAAATTATTTTAACGATATTTTTTTAGATGAAATAGATTATAACAACGATTTTAATCTTCTATACATCTTTTAACTTTTACACATTATCTGTCATTCTTTATTTTAACATAAAAGATATTTTTTGGAACAATAATTTCAAAGTTCAAGGGTGTTTTTTTGGAACAAATTTCAAAGTTAAAGGATAAACATGACACTTTTCAAAGTCTAAGAGCATGATTGAAATCTACCTCAAAGTTCAAAGATATTTTATATAATTTAATTGAAAAAAGGGTAGGAAAAAAAGTCAGAGTTGGTTCGAGTCTATTCTCTGCCAGACCGAACCGGGTCGGTTTTCACCCATACGTGCCTTTTAGGAGCTGTCCTCACTCGTAAACCCTCGAAAGAGAGACCGAAAGACAGAGGAGGAAGCCATGGAAGGGGGGGCATCGTACCAGCGGTTTCCAAAGGTGAAAATCCGAGAGCTCAGAGATGACTACGCCAAATTCGAGCTCCGGGACACCGACGCCAGCATGGCCAACGCCCTCCGTCGCGTCATGATCGCCGAAGTTCCCACCATCGCCATCGACCTGGTAGAAATTGAAGTGAACTCCTCCGTTCTCAACGATGAGTTCATCGCCCATCGTCTCGGTCTCATTCCCCTCACCAGCGAGCGTGCCATGTCCATGCGCTTCTCTCGCGACTGCGATGCTTGTGATGGTGATGGCCAGTGCGAGTTTTGCTCTGTCGAGTTTCACCTTCGTGCCAAGTGCCACTCGGACCAAACCCTAGACGTCACCAGCAAGGATCTCTATAGTTCTGATCACACTGTTGTGCCTGTTGATTTCTCTGATTCTGCTGCAGCTACTGGTGAAGCGCTTGATACCAAGTATTTCCTCTTACGCTTCTGTTTATTAGACGTGTTTATTGTTGCTATCTTCTCAGCGAGATCAAGTTATCGGGCTTTTAGCTGATTATTTCATTTGGTTGGGTAGCCTTAGGCATGGTCTGTACTGTTTAGAAGAATGCAACTCCATTTGTAATTCGGGTTACAAATGGAGGGTGAAGCTTTGGGTGAAAATACATCTTAGAGATAGTCTATAACTTCTACTTAGGAGCTTGGCCTTCAAAGTTTTAATTCATTCTTTCTATGCAACATTGCTGCATGATTGTAAGATACGATTCATTTCTTTTTCTAATGGACGCTATCATTTTCCTCTACTTGTTGGTTCACTCACAGGGTAGCAATTTCATTTTAGGCGAATAAATGGGATAAAATGCGTCTGTTAGAATAATTTATGAGTTCATCTTCATGGTTCTGGATTTTGCTGGGTTTTTTTTGTGCTTTGGGTTTTATTCTTCATGTTCTATGATGAGAAAGAATTATTACTTTGGGACACCAATAATATGTTCGACCGAATGCCTGGAAGATCCCACCTCACTACCCTAAGGATGAATTTTTTTGCATTCTACTAAATATATCATTGCCTGACTGAAGTTTACATAAACAAAAAGATTGGAATGGGAAAATATCATTTTAATCCAGTACCATTGTGGTTCATGAAGTAATTGCTCAATTTGAGCTGGTTTTGTGATAATTGTAGAGGAATAATCATTGTGAAGCTACGTCGTGGTCAAGAATTGAGGCTGAGAGCCATAGCCAGGAAGGGCATTGGTAAAGATCATGCAAAATGGTCGCCTGCAGCAACTGTGACATTCATGTATGAGCCAAGCATCCACATCAATGAAGACCTAATGGAAACATTAACTCTAGAGGAAAAGAGAACCTGGGTTGAAAGTTGCCCAACCAGAGTATTTGATTTGGATCCTGCTACCCACCAGGTTCTTCTCATATAACCTCAATATCTTTTTCTTTTTATTTGTTGCAATGGCCTTCTGAAATTTTCAAGCTGCTCTCTGTAGTAATATGCAATTGCCCAGAGGGTTGTGTTGAAGAGGCGATCTGAACTGTATGTTTCCTCTAATATAACTGTCTGTTGTTTGTGGTTTGTATGCGGAGTTGGCACGTTTGTAATTTTTTAGAATAAACAATAGTACTCTGCTGTTTCTTTTGCTTCTCGAAAGTGGGAGAGCTAATATAAGAAGCAAGAAAGGTATTAGTTTTGTGGTGGATTTGTGTTGGAATTTGGCCAATGTATATTGGTAATGATGAAGTTAGTTGGCTTAATTTCTAGTTACTGCTTTGGTTAAAGGGATAGTTTCTAGTTAATGTTGTGGTTTAGGAGATAGAATCTAGTACTGCATGTAATTCTGTGACTTCGTAAGGAAATGCCTTGTTGTACTTTTAATTTTTTAGTTCTTTTAGTATCACATGTTTGAAAGCTGTTTGTTGGTGTTCTCTTCAATTTCTGAGATGGCAACTCTTGACCTTTATGATGTACCTTATTTACATGACACTGTGTGAAAGTGTTTTTCCCCTTCTATTTTTTTGAATAGGAAACTACATTTCATTGAGATGAAATATACAAAAAGTAGCAGCACTGAGAAGCTAACGGGTTAAAAAAAACCTTCAAGTTAGCCAATAGATCATTTAAACTGTAGTTAGAAAAAGGGTGTATTTATACCAAGATAAAGCGAGAGCAAGAATTGAATTATAAAAGTATTTAAAAGAGGCCGCTTTGTTGTTATCAGGGCCAGTTATTCCTTTCTAACCAAAAAGACCAGAAAAACAACCTGTGTATATGAAAAAAAACAACTTGTATATATGAAGGAGCATGATTAGAAAATATGGTCTTGAGTTGAGCTCTCTATGCACATAAGACACCAATTCAATAATAAAGCCATAGAGAGTTGATATGAATTCCCTTGGGACCAAGTAAACTTGATACCACAAGAGTCCAAATCTCAAGCCGAAGAGGAAGGAAGCATTAAAGGCTTTCATGTGGGGCAAAGATGTTGCATTAACCATATTCAATTTGCTGATGACACAATTCTGTTTTCCAATCTGGATGATGATTCGAATCTCACAAATCTTCTTAAGGTGGTGGATGATTTTGAACAAATATCTGGTCAGAGCATCAACCTCTAGAAATCAGAATTTATTGGCATAAATATTGACCCTGATGTCATTGATACTCTTGCCTCTAAGTAAGTGGGATCTTGGCCTAACTCCTATTTAGGCCTTCCCCTAAATCGGTCCCCCACGACATATTCCTTTTGGGCTCCTATCATTGAAAAGATTGAGCGTAGACTTGCAGTTTGGGGTTCATCATATATTTCTAAAGGGGCTCGTCATACTCTTATCCAAGCTACACTTTCGATCCTCCCTACTTATTACTTGTCCATTTTCAATATGCCCAACAAAGTTGTTTGGGTGATTGAAAAACTCTTCAGGGACTTTCTTTGGAAAGACGGGCAACACCTTGTGAGTTGGGAAAAAATCTTGCACCCATTGGAGCGAGGTGGTCTTGGATTGCATTCATTAAAAAACAAGAACCACGCCCTCCTTGCCAAATGGATTTGGAGGTTCAACAATGAAAAAGAAGCTCCATGGAGGAAGCTGATTAAAGGTAAATATGGGTCATCCACCTACCTAAATTGGGCATCTCTATCTACTGCAAAAGGGCCTTGGAAGCTCATTGTCAAACAGCAACATCTTATTACCAGCCACATTTGCCACATCGTAGGTGATGGCAAGGTTACTTTCTTTTGGACAGATCCATGGGTCACTACTCTCCCTCTGGCATTCTATTTTCCTCTTCTTTATAGGCTTTCCTAAAGTAAAAAAGCCACGGTTAATGAGGTTTGGAGGGAGGAAAGCGACATATGGAACCTTGACCTTCACCAGAATTTGAAAGATAAGGAAGCTTTGGAATGGGGGGAATTGATGTATATCCTTGATCCGACTGTCCTCACTCACAGAGAAGATAATTGGAAATGGGTTCCTAGCAAAAACGGTATTTTCTCCACAAAATCGTTACCAAGCGAATTGGAAGATACTAGCAACCTTTTGGAGAATTTCTTTCGTCAAGGCCATCTGGAAGGACAAATACCCAAAAAAGATTAAATTCTTTTTATGGGAACTTGCTCACAATGCCATTAGCACGAAGGAGGTCCTTCAGAAACGCATGCCCTTTTTGGCCCTCTCCCAGCTGGTGTTCTTTATGCAAAAACAGTGAAGAAACACAAGAGCACTTGTTCATTCACTGCTCATTTGCTGGAAATTTTTGGTTAAAGCTGTGCAGTTTTTTTGGATGGAATCTCATTCTCCCTAAAAGACATCAGGACCATGCTTACTTTGGTTTTAATGGGCCATCCCTTCAGGGATAGAAAAGCACTGCTTTGGACATCTTTCATTAAGGCTTTTCTTAGGATTATTTGGAAGGAGCGAAACCAAAGAGTCTTCTTGGACAAAAAGCTTCCTTCTGTCGACTCTGATACCTATCATGCTATTTCTTGGTGTAAATCTGATGCTTTCTTTTCATCTTATAGTTACGCTTCCTTTTTATCTAATTGGGCAAGCCTTTTGTAAATCATGGACATTTTGAACCTTTTGTAATTTCATACATCAATGAAATTGTTTCTTATAAAAAAAAAAGTCCAAATCTCAGAGGCAGATAGGGTTCAGATACTAAATGGTGTGAACTCCCTTGGAAGTTGAAGTGAAAACCCATTTTTGGTATCAGAGAGCACCTTTGGTATTGTTTCAAGGGTACTGCTTTTGTAAACGGTTGTATGTGTTAATATTCTCATGACTAAGCAAATTGGAATTACGTAATAGTGTGTGGGAGGACATTTTTTAATATTTCAGGGAGCACTCTATCTTATAGGTGCATCATGCATGGAACATGGCTGATGGGGCAATAATTGTTTGCTGTATTTGCTTCAGCTTTTTCGGAATCAGACCTATATAAGTTTCATTAAGGCTAGCATTTATAATGCCATTCTTAAAAGTTGGGGAATGCTGCCACATGGTTTTCTTTAACGATGCTCTATGATTTTTTTGAAAAACTCAGTAGTGAAACTGTTTGGACTGGGCACTTTTTATAAGCACTCGAAGCCATAACAGCTTGGTGTATCTCCATTTCTTAAAAAACAGCTTCTAGGAGGTACTCTGTTCTGGTGTAAATTGGTATATTAGGACAAGATTTTCAATCTCACTATTTCCGCTCCTGAAGGGTGTAAAACTTAAGAGGGACTTTCAATGAAGCATATGTATATATATATTTTCATTTAATTGTGGTAATCCCAAAATTTGAGATATTTTACTTATGGCTAAAGAAAGTATGAAATACGAATGATCCAAACTTAGCCATTGTCTTGTTTCTGCTGGCCAATGGTTTTTTTCATTTTTTTCATTTTTATTTAACTTGTGTTTCTTTGTCTGTTTGTATACTAACTTGTTGCTTATTTGCTTGAAAAAGGTTGTGGTGGTTGATCCTGAGGCATACACTTATGATGATGAGGTGATTAAGAAAGCAGAAGCTATGGGTAAAGCTGGACTAGTGGATATCACTGCAAAAGAAGATAGTTTTATCTTCACAGTTGAATCTACCGGTGCAATCAAAGCTTCCCAGTTGATACTCAATGCCATAGATATCCTGAAACAGAAGTTGGATGCAGTCCGCCTTTCAGATGATACTGTAGAAGCAGACGACCAGTTTGGTGAGTTAGGTGCACATATGCGAGGTGGATGATCCAGATACCAGGCTTCCCCATATGTTTCTAGGAGGTTAGGCTAACTGTAATTTTGTTTTCCTGGACAATCTGGCTTTCTGTACGGATGAACCTGGTTTAGTGCAGCCTTTTTCACATATTCGATTCATATCTAGCTTCCGGAGATAATTAAAATGTAGTATCTTTGGCATTGTGTGGCTCATACTCATTCAACCTGGTTAAGTGTATTATGAATGATAGTTAATTCAGCTTCTACTATTTCCAGGCAATGCTTTGATTATTAATTTTCCAGAAGCTGGTCCTTGGGGCAGTTTATGCTCTGTTAAATGACATGGTGACTTGCCCAAGGTTTGCAATTGGAAGAAGACGAGCTATGGTGACAAAACAAGTCATCGAACATTTGCATTTGGATTGAAGTTTAGTCAATTGGTTTAGAGCATGTTTGAGAGTGATTTTGGAATGACCAAAATCACTTTTGTCATGCCATTTTTATAGTTATTTTGGACATGACAAAAGTGATTTTGGTCATTCCAAATCACTCCCAAACATGCCCTTAGGCCTTAATTGATTGTGAATCGAATTCTGCGAATGGCATTCTCATTCGAAATGGAAGTTTGATATTTTCTAGAAGCTCCAGAAACCCTTTATGGAACCAACTACTGAAGGAAAATTAACTTTGGTCGTGTATGAAATTGGTAAAATGATTTGGTTGAAGGGTGGTTTTAATTGAATTTGTGTGTAATATGAAATTTATTTTACATTTTATCCCCCAAAATTTTCAATCCACCGCGATTGATCCGATGAAAATTAGGAAAAACGTTGAATTTACTAGTAAGTTCAGTGATCTACTTAATAGTTGGTGTCATTTGCATGAATAGTGAATTTGAATTGGCCAAGGCGAACTACGAAAATGACCAACCTTAAAGATTTAGAAATTAAAGCTAGTGATCCTAGATTCCTAGAGATTTGGACGTATGAATAGACAGAGCTCCTATTCCCTTTTTCCTTTTTCCATCATATGTTGAACACGTCCTCCAAGGTCCTCAAAGAACCTTTGGTCACTAAAGCCCTTGGTCTCAATAGGCTCCAAACACTTTTTACCAAAAGTATCGGGATCTTGTTGTCCAAGATATGTCCTCTCTGTGGCTCCCGATCTTGAATTATAATGGCCATCCTGTTTCCTTAAATGACATAAACATTATTGTCCTTCCCTAGAAATTAAGGATCAAATTTTTGTAATGGACTTTTAGGCCTATTAGTCTGTGTAACATCAAGTATTAAATCATTTCTAAATGTCTTGCTAATAGACTTTGGAAGTTTCCAGGCTTGGTCAATTTTGAGACCCAACATATAACTTTCTTATTTTGTTTGACTGCTCAAACATCCTATCTCTAAGATTGCTGAAAAGAAAAAGGTTTATGAGTTTCTCTTCTCAGGTTTTAAGCAGAGTTGTTTAGGCGCTTTTGGGATTTGGAGAGCATCTTTTTAGATGCTCTTTCTAAGTTACAATGATTGTTACATTTTGTTTATTATTACTACTTGGACCATTTGGTTGGAAAGAAACTCCATTGTACACAACTATCATGGGTTGACCTAGTGGTCAAATAAGAGCCATGGAGAAAATAAAGGGCTTAGAGGGAATGAGTTCAATCCATGATGGCCACCTAGTTAAGATTTAATATCCTACGTGTTTTTCGATACCAAATGTAGCAGGGTCAGGTGGTTATCCCGTGAGATTAGTTGAGGTGCGCGTAAGCTGGCCTGGATACTTACAATTATTAAAAAAAACTCCTTTGTACACTACCAAAGTATGAAAGGATGGTGATGTTCTATGGTAGTGGATCACAAACTATGTCGTAAGTTTGGTTGTCTTGCCTTAACCTTCTCTGTCTAGGTGATCTCAAATAAAGAGTTTAAATTGTTCAAAGACCAATTTGTGCCCTTTGCCTCCTTCGATGCTTAAACAACTATTTAGTCTTTAAACTATCTATTCTTGCATTGTCCTTTTGCTTCTAGAGGGTAGGCCTTCATTTGAAATGAGATTGGTTTATCGGTATGTTTGTCCAGATGTGAGGATGATTGGTTGGTTGGTGAAAGCTCTTAAGGCTAAGATGTTGTGGAACTATGTGACTAGGGCTCTCTTTTGAAAGATTTGGAAGGAGAAATACACGAACTTTTGAGGTTAAAGTCGTTTTTGACTAAATTTGTTTGTAATATTGTACAACAAACTTCCTCTCGGTGGTATTCTAATCACACAAAATTCTTTTGTAATTATAGTCTTCTAATAATTATTTCTCATTGGAAGACTCTTCTTTTATAGGTTCCTCCCTTCTTCGTTTTGTAGCTTTTGGGCGAGGTTCCTCTTGTTCCTTGGTGCTTAGGGTGTTGCCTTTATGTTCTTTTCGAATATATCTCTCTATTTCTTATTAAAAAAAAATAGACTAGAGATTTTAGGTTGACCTTCTCGGTTTCACTCATCAAGTGTTGTAGGGTTGGGAGTAAGTGTCCTGTCTCTGAAAGGGGTTCTTATGGTTGATAAAAGGACTGAAGTTTCATCGTGCCATACGGCTTTGATCGCATAGAAGCGTCAACCATTCGTGAAAGCAGATTATTGGACCATTAAGATGGTTTTGAAAAATGATAACACATTCCATTCTTGCCCAACACTTTTTAGTCTCTTCTTTTGCATGTTTTGTTTTCCACCATGGTAAAAGTTAAAACACAGTTTAATATTACCATTCATGAATTGGCAGACCAAACCAACCCTTGCTTTTAGCAAATCCTTTTGTCGGTTTAGTGTTAGGCCCCCAATTACCAAGACTTACCAGAGGAGGGGTAATATAGGAAATGGGTAGTAACGGTTTTTTGGTGGGACCTTAGGGAAGGATCGTGGTGTTGTTGTACGGTCCCTTGGTGAGGGGGTGTAGGGGGTGGCAGGGTGTTGTGAGGTAGGTAGAATTTTGTGAGAATTTGGCCTTGAGGGACTCTCGGCTCTCTCGAATTAGCTGAGTGTTTGGATGTTTCTTTTCTTGTAATTTCCTTGTTAGAAAGTAATCAAATCGACTCATAAACCTGTTCATTGGAGAACTACCAATAGAACATTGTTGGTGTTTTATAATCGCTTGGTTGTGCGTTTTTCTTTGGCTTGTTACAGGTTTACACTTCTAAATATCTAACAAATTGGTATCAGAGCTCGGCATCCTGGGGAAGACGCAAAGAATGGTACCAAAGGAAGTGGAAGAGAGAGTGGCCGGAATGGAAGAGAGAGTGATTGTAACAGAGAGGGACATCAAGGAAATGAAAACTTCGATTAAGGGGATAGAAGACATTAGAAGAGTTAACGTTCCTGATGACTAACCTGGCTATTTCGAGTGGAAAATCAATGGTCACGGAGGCCTCGAGCTAGAAGCAGAAGGAGGGCGATTGTTAGGAAGGATCACTGGAGAGTAGAGGCATCGAAGAAGGGGAGGCGACTCAAGAAAAAAAAGAGTATGGAGGAGATCGTAGCAAATTGAAGCGATTAAAGATGCTAGTTTTTTTAGGGGAGAATCCGGATGCTTGGCTCCGAGCTGAACACTATTTCGACATTCATCAGTTGAGGGACAATGAGAAGATCACTGTGGCCGTGATTAGTTTTGAACCAGAGATTGTTGAATGGTACAAATATGCTCATAACTGGAAGGAAATCGCTATGTGGGAGGAGCTGAATGAAAGAATATTCGATCGGTTTTGCCCTTCTCAAGAGGGAAGCTTATGCGCCCGATTTTTAGCAGTGAAACTCAAGGCACAATGTCGAAATTTTGAAAAAAAATTGAAATATATTCCTCACCATTACCAGATTTTTCGAAAGAGGTGATGGAGAACATTTTTTTGAATGGATTGAAACCAGCAATAAGGGCGGCGGTCGTTAGCAGACAACCTAAAGAGTTGGATGAGATCATGAGGCAAGCCCAATTGATCGAAGACAAGAACGAGGCCATACATGTTGCCTTAGCTGAGCATGGAGGTAGTGGGCCTGGGCCGGACTCTCTCAAGAGCGGTTCAAGCAGTGGGGTTAAAACGGGCCCAAGTACAGCTGCTAAATCGAGCCTGAATAATTCAAAAAGCCATACGTGCCTCGTGACTTTTCCAGACAATGGGGTATTGGGGAAGCAAAATCTACCATCCAAAAGATTGTCAGATGCAGAGTTTCAAGCCAAAAGAGCCAAGGGGCTTTGTTTTTGCTGCGATGAAAAATACTCCAAGGATCATCAGTGCAAAAATCAAGAAATGCGAGAATTGAGGGTTTTCTAGTTGATGGTTTCGAGGAGAGCGAGTTGATCTAGAGGGAGACTACACTGGATGCTATTGAACTTCATCTTAATGAAGTTGGGGATCTGGTGGAATTGGATTTGAAATCAGTCATAGGGTTTTCGACTCCGGGAACTATGAAGCTAAAAGGGTTGATCAGGGAACGCGAAGTCGTGGTACTCATAGATTGTGGTGCTACCCACAATTTTGTCTCACAGAAGGTAGTTGACAAATTTCAGTTACCACTAGTTGAAACTTCAAAATATGGTATAGTTATAAAAAATGGCCGAGCTACGAAAGGGAAAGGGGTCTGTAAATCCCTTGCAATGACACTCCCACAGATTTCTGTATGCAAAGATTTCCTCCCTTTGGAAATGGGAAATGTCGATATAATTTTGGGAATGCAGTGGCTAAGGACGATGGGTTCAATGAGCATTGATTGGTTCTCACTGACAATGTCCTTTGAAGTAAGAGGCACGCAAGTGACCATCAAGGGAGACCCCTCCCTGACCAGATCGGAAGTTTCTATGAAAATGCTAGCAAAGGCGTGGACAGAGACCGACCAATGGTACTTAGTTGAGTTAAGAGGGCTGAATATTGAGGATCAAGCTTCGGGGGATTCAGAAGAGGTTGAGGGGGAACAACTAGACTTATGCCCTAAGGTACAAACCTTCCTATCTGAGTTTGCCCCTATTTTCGAATTGCCAGATTGACTTCATCCTAGAGGGTGGTGGACCATGGAATAATATTACTTGAAGGACAGTCCCCGGTAAATGTAATGCCATACAAATACGCACACGCTTAGAAATTTGAGATTGAGAACTTTATCAGCGAAATGCTTGCATCTGGTATTATTAGACCAAGCACCAGCCCGTTTTCGAGTCCAGTATTGTTGGTCAAGAAGAAGAAAGGAGGATGACGTTTCTATGTTGACTATAGAGCTTTAAGCCGAGCCACTGTACCAGATAAATTTCCAATTCATGTGATTGAGGAGCTGTTAGATGAATTGAATGGGGTAGCAGTGTTTTCAAAACTGGACTCAAATCGGGTTATCATTAGATACGGATGAAGGAAGAGGATGTGCCAAAGACTGCTTTTTGGACTCACGAAGGGCACTATGAGTTCTTAGTTATGCCATTTGACCTAACCAAGCCCCGACCACATTCCAATTGCTAATGAATCAGATTTTTCGACCATTCCTTCATAATTTATCTTGGTGTTTTTTTTATGACATCTTGGTTTACAACAAGGATTTTTCAACTCACTTGACTCATTTGGAGATTGTCTTGGAAACACTAAGGAAAAACGAGTTGTATGCTAATAGAAAGAAATGTGTGTTGGCCCAAGAGAAGGTGGTTTATTTGGGGCATTGTATCTCTGCCAAAGGTGTGGAAGCTAACAGTGACAAGGTCCAAGCCATGCTGAGATGACCAATACCGAAAAATCTTAAGGAACTTAGAGGATTCCTGGGACTCACCGTCTGTTATCGTAGGTTTGTTAAAGGGTATGAAGGAATAGCCGAGTTGCTCACTTAGTTATTAAAAAAGGACTCGTTTAAATGGTCCGAAGAATCCACGGTGGCTTTTAAAGAGTTGAAGCAAACGATGGTCATGCTGTCGGTTTTGGAGTTACTTGATTTCGCAAGGCCTTTCACCATTGAGACAGATGCATCAGGTACGGGGTTAGGGGAAGTACTCTCTTAGAAACAATGCCCCATGGCGTTCTTTAGTCGGTCCTTATCCATGAGATCGCACGCCAAACCGATTTACGAACGTGAGTTGATGGCAATTGTGTTAACGGTGCAAAAATGACGAAATTATTTGATTGGTCAAAAGTTTATTGTCCTCACTGACCAATGAGCTTTGGGCAGCCTACTTGAGCAAAGGGAAGTCCAACATGAGTACCAAAGGTGGCTCACTAAACTCTTGGGGTATGATTTTGAAATCAAGTACAACCCAAAATCAAGCACAACCCCGAGCAATAAGGTCGTTGATGCCCTTTCTCGCGTAGATCATGAAATGGAATTAAAGACTCTGTCGATATCGAATATATTGGATGTGGACATCGTGCAACAAGAGGTGGAAACAAATCCCGAGTTGCGAAAATTCTATGAAGAATTGAAGTATGATCCTTTCTCACATCCAAAATTTTTGGTCCAGCAAGGTCGGTTACTTTATAAAAACAGGTTGGTTTTCTCTAGTAAATCCACTCTGATCCCTACACTACTCCATACTTACCATGATTCGGTAATTGGGGGACACTCCGGGTTTTTGCAAACTTACAAACGATTGACAGGTGAATTGTATTGGAAGAATATGAAGGCATATGTTAAGTAATATGTGGAGCGATGTGCGGTTTGTTAGCATAGTAAGTCAGAAGCTGTGTCACCTGAGGGGCTATTGCAACCTCTCCCCATTCCAAATCCAATATGGGACGATGTCACCATGGACTTCATTGAAGGCCTACCGAAGTCCGTGGGGTTCAACACGATCCTAGTGGTTGTAGATCGTTTGAGTAAATACAACCATTTTTTGAAATTGAAGCACCCATTTTTAGCTAAGGAAGTTGTGGCTTTGTTCATTAAAGAGGTTGTCTGTCTTCACGGGGTTTCCAAGATCTATTGTGTCGAATAGGGATAAAATTTTCATCATCCACTTTTGGAATGAGTTGTTTAAGCTGCAAGGGACTCAGTTGAGGAAAAGAACAGCCTTCCATCCCCAAACGGATGGCCAATCCGAAAGGGTTAATCGGTGTTTGGAGACCTATTTGCGTTGTTTTTGTGGTGAACACCCTAAGCATTGGGAACATTCCTTGGGCAGAATATTGGTATAACACTACCTATCATGTGTCGATTAATACCACCCCCTTCAATGTCGTGTACGGTAGACCGCCACCACCATTAGTTTTGTATGGAGATCAGAAAACAACCAATGACACTCTAGAACAGCAGTTAAAAGAAAAGGACCTGGCCTTGATGGTATTGAAGGAACACCTGCGAGTGGCTTAGGGACGAATGAAAAAATATGCTGACCAAATATGAAGGGATGTTGAATATCAGACAAGTGACCTTGTCTATCTGAAAATCAGGCCTTACCGATAGAAGTCTTTAGCCAAGAGGCACTGCAAGAAGCTTTCACCGAAGTATTTTGGACCTTTCAAAATACTAGAGCAGATTGGTGTCGTGACCTACAAACTGGAATTACCCCCGAAGGCTTCATTTCATGACATATTTCACCTTTTTCAGCTGAAGAAGGTACTTGGTAATAATATTTTGATACAAGCTCAGGTACTCGACTTAATCGACTATTAAGAATGGAAGGAAGAGCCTAAAGAAGTGATGGGGAAATGTTGGAACATAGACACTAATGAGGAAGAATGACTTGTCAAATGGCATGGAGAATGCGATTGTGAAGCTACTTGGGAATCAGCCAGTTACATCAAGTAAATGTTCCCCAATTTCCACCTTGAGGACAAGGTGTATGTGACCTCGGGGGGTCTTGTTAGGCCCCTAATTATCAAGACTTACCAGAGGAGGGGTAATATGAGAAATGGGTAGTAACGGTTTTTTGGTCGGACATTAGGGAAGGATCGTGGTGTTGTTGTACGATCCTTTGGTGAGGGTTTTTTATAGAGGGGTGGCAGGGTGTTGTGAGGTAGGTAGAATTTGGTGAGAATTTGGCCTAGGAGGGGCTCTTGGCTCTCTCGAATTAGCTAAGTGTTTGGATGTTTCTTTTCTTGTAATTTCCTTGTTAGAAAGTAATCAAATCGGCTCATAAACCTGTTCATTGGAGAACTACCAATAAAACCGTGTTGATGTTTTATAATTGCTTGGTTGTACATTTTTCTTTAGTTTGTTACAGGTTTACACTCCTAGATATCTAACATTTAGCTCGTCTGTATTATTGGATTGAGAATTTTAATAAAGACTACTGACTTTTACCCACAGTGAAAATAGTCAAAATCTAATATTGAATAGTAGTTTCAACCACATAATAAACTTAACATTTTGAATCTACCTGACAAATAACAACTCTTGAGAGCAATATTGAAAATGAAATTAAAGCATAAAGTTATTGTTAAAATGACAAGGAATCTTAAGTTGGGGGCATTTAAGTCATCGTGGTGCAAAGGGCACTTTTGTCGCTTTGCCTTAGGGTTGTGTGTCATCGTGAAAACAGGGTGAGAGTGAGAACATACAGTAGCTGCACGCACGAAAAACAGAGGGAGAGAGAGCAGCTGCACAGTCCAGAAAATTGAAGAAGAAGAACACTTAAGTTATGGGTTTTCAGTTTCTGATTGGGTCTTCAATTTTTTAAGGTGAGTTCTGTGACGTGGGTCTCGTCTTTGAGGTTGTAGCACGTCGGTTTTAGGTCTCTGTTGAGAGATAGAATTCGCTAGCGTAAGGGTCTGGTTCCGCAGCAGTAGTCGCCAGCGTGAGGGGCTCGTCAATCGGGTTTTGGATCTTAGTTTAGAGGCAGTTTACGCAGGTCCTTGTGTGGGTCGTCGAATCCGTGGGTCTCGATTTGGGTATTGACACTGTAGAACCGTGGGTCTTCCATTACCGGCGTGGGTCTGTGTATGCTGTGGGCCACAGTTTCGATGTAGGGACTATTCTCCGACGACATCGAAGGCTGTTCAAAATAGTGGTATTCGATTAGAGCTCAAGTCAGTGAAGGATTTGAGGTATTGGTCGTTCTATCGACCCGATTTCAATCGATATTTACTTGGATTGGTTTATGCTCTTTGTACTTGTAAAAAGTGTGACTTATTGCTTCTGAATAAAATCCTCACAAGTTGGTTCTCAAAGTGGATGTAGACCGAAAGGTTGAACCACTATATATCTCGGTGTCATATATTTTTTCTTGCCTATCTTGATTAATTTTTTGCTGAAATTGCGTTATGATTTGGGTATATTCAAGTTCGGTTTTTTATAACAAGTGGTATCAGAGCTCCATTCAATCCAAAGACTAGAAGGTTCGTGGTTTGTGCTTTGGTTCACTCTTTGTTCAGGTTATATTGTGAGGTTAATGTCTTCAATGTTGACTCATTTGGAGGTTGCTCGATTTGATAGGAAGGGTGATTTCGGGTTATGGAGAAAGAATATTAAAGCTCTTTTGGTTCAACAAAAAGTAGCAAAAATCTTGTGTGACGAAAAGGACCTTCCAGCAACACTCACAGAAGATGAACGAAAGGAGATGGATGAAATTGCCTATTCGACAATTATACTCTATCTTTCAGACGGAGTTCTTAGGCAAGTAGATGAGGCAACTACCACAACTGAGTTATGGAAGAAATTGGAGAGCCTTTATTTGACTATGTCTTTGCCAAATAAATTATATCTAAAGGAGAAATTCTTTAGATATAAGATGGATCAGAATAAAGGCTTGGAAGAGAACTTGGATGATTTTCGAAAGATTGTGGTTGATCTCAATAACATCGATGAGAAGATGTCAGATGAGAATCAAGCAGTCATTCTTTTGAATTCTTTGCCAGATACATTTCGAGAAGTTAAAGCAGCCATAAAATATGGAAGGGATTCACTGACCATGGATATTGTGGTGGATGCTTTAAAAACGAGAAATCTCGAAATTAAGAAGGAACGCAGGGAATGAGAGTTACTTATGGCCAGGGGGAGAACTGAAAAGAAGAATTGGAAAGGAAAGGAATCTACAAACAGGTCTAAGTCCAAAGGGAAAGGAAAAAAGTGTTACTTGTGTCGTAAGGAGGGGCATTTTAAGAAAGATTGTCCTTTGAACAACAACAAAGAAGCTTCTAATAACAAGAGGGTGAATCCAGTGCAGCTAATGTAACAGATGGGTATGATTCAGCTGAGGTCTTCATGGTGTCCAATAGAGATTTTCAAGTTGAATGGATCATGGATTCTAGTTGCACATTTCGCATGACTCCCAGAAGGGACTATCTGATTGATTTTCAGGAAGTCAGTGGGGGAAAGGTTTTGTTGGGTGATAATGGCGTCTGTAATGTGAGAGGAACTGGCTCAATTCGGCTTGCAACACATGATGATTTGATCATAATGCTTACAAATGTAAGGTACGTACCAAAACTTAAACGAAATCTAATTTCATTAGATGAATTAGATAGATCAGGTTATTCTTATAAATCTGTGAAGGGAGTTCTGAAAGTTTCCAAGGGATCTTTAGTTAAATTGAAGGGAACCTTGAGGAATGACCTTTATGTATTGGAAGGTACAACAATTACAGGAAACGCTGCAGTTGCATCTAGCAAAGGAACTGATATGTCTATGTTATGGCATAGGAGGTTGGCTCATGTGAGTGAAAGAGGTCTACAACCTCTTTCACAACAAGGCTTACTTGGATGAGTTAAAGACATTGAACTCCCATTTTGTGAACATTGCATACTGGGGAAGTCTACTAGGGCGAGGTTTGGAAAAGGGAAGCATACAACTAAAGGCATATTGGATTATGTACATTCAGATTTGTGGGGTCCTACCAAGGTACCTAGTATGGGAGGTTCAAGGTACTTCATGTCTATTATTGATGATTTTTCAAGGAAGGTGTGGATTTATCTACTGAAACAGAAGGATGAGGCTTTTGGAAAATTCCTTGAATGGAAGAAGCAGACCGAGAACCAAACAGGAAGAAAGGTAAAGTACCTGAGGATTGATAATGGTTTAGAGTTTGTGAATCACAAATTCGACGAACTTTACAAATCTGAAGGAATCACGAGACATTTTACTGTTACACATACTCCACAGCAGAATGGTTTAGCTGAGAGGTTCAACAGAACAATAATGGAGCGTACTAGATGTCTCTTGTCTAATGCTTCATTACCTTTGAAGTTTTGGGGAGAAGCTGCCCAAACTGCCTGTTATCTCATTAACAGGAGTCTGTCTTCTGCAATAGACTTCAAAGACTACTCAAGAGGTATGGAAAGGAGAAGCTCCAAGTCTTGATCATCTTAGGGTATTCGGTTGTCCAGCTTATGCTCATGTTAAGGATGTAAAGCTGAACAACAGGACATTGAAATGTATGTTTCTAGGCTATCCTCCAGGTGTTAAAGGATATAAGCTTTGGTGCTTGGAAGAGGGTAGGAATAAATGTATTATCAGCAGAGATGTCACTTTCAATGAAGAAGATGTTGGGTTTTATGTCCTAAAACTCGTGGTTTTGTAAACTGAATGTATATTCTATTTTACTATAAAGATGTTATTGAGGTTTATTCAGTAAATGTGTTATTGAATAAAGTGAATTGTGTATTCAATAACCCAAATCCAATGAACTAAGTACCCTTGGCTATAGTATGTATACTTGAACTTTATGTATGACATAAAAGTGGATCAAGTTCGAGTTATAACCAGAACGGTCTATAGTATAGGGATAGGGCTGGGTACCTTATCCTGACGACACTATGGACGCGGCCCACTTTGTATAGTACTAACGATGTGATCCTAAATCGTTCATGTGGAGACATGCGAGTGGGGGCGTCCTATGCAATGAGTTTGCATGAGACTGGACTGCGAAATAGTCACTTAGACTTTTTAACTCCGTTTACTGTTTTAACTGACTATATTCATACGATGACCTAGGTAACTCGATCTTAATCCTGAGCGTGCTATGAACTCCTGTTTATTCGAGATTATCCTTAGATTTGCATGGGTGAGAGTGGCCCGAGATCGCCGACTCAATAAGCCTCCCATTTTGGGAATAAGACCGGATAGATAGTTGGGAACATAGTCATGCGAGATGGAATTCACTCCTACCCGCTTTAGGGTTTAGTAGAGAGGTTGTTCCCTTAAGTACTGACTCCAGGTCTTGAACAATGGGCCCACCCTCTCATTGGCCGGAGAGGGATACGGTTTGTTGGTTGGACCACAAACCAAATTGTTCATTAGAGGATCAGTGGGACTTAAGGAACAAGAAGTAATTACAGGGGTAAAACGGTTTATTTGACCCAGCTGTAATTACGAACAACCTGTGAAGGATCGACTTACTAATCATGGTTATATCGAGTGGACAGAAATATATCTACAGTGAGGAGAGTGCAGCCACTGGGCTTTAGTGGAGTGTCCCAATGGTTAACGAATGTTGATTAGCTAGGCTAAAGAGTTTGGCCGGTTAATCTCGTATCGTTGGAGCTCATGATCTGTAGGTCCATTAGGTCCCCTTACTAGCTCATACTAAGCCTTGGAATAATTTGAGAGAAAAGAATTTGAATTGTTCAAATTCGAATTTGGGAGAAAAAGTTAATTATATGCGATATACTTAACGTATCATAGCTTAATTATGAATTAAACTATGATAAAGAAGAGGTGGAAATATTTAAATATGATTTAAATATTCGTTCGGTTTAAAACATGAATAGGGATTCATGTTCGAACGTTCGTTTTGAGAAATTAGGATTGGTCCAATTATTTAATTTGATATTTGATATTAAATTAAATATTTATTTAAAATTAATTAAATTGTTTAATTAATTAAAAATTGATTTTAATTTAAAATTAATTTTATATTAATTTTGAATTAAAATTAAATAAGAATTCAAATTCATTTGGAAATGAAATATGGACCAAGTTCATAACTTCTTCACCAAGCTTGTTGTTTGAAGCATATCTTCTTTCAATTGGCTTCTTCACAAAGCTTCTTGTTTGAAGTTTATCTTCATTCAATTGGCTTCTTCACTAAGCTTGTGGCTTTCTATAAATAGAGAAGAAACACAATGGAGAAAGAAGATTAGAAAAACAAGAGATTTTTGTAGAAAACTCTCTAGCTTTTTTATTTAGATCTTTACTCATTCTTCTCCCAATTTCTCTCAATCAAAGATCCCACAATCCATTCCAAGGGCTGAGAATAGTAGGGAAGACTCTAGTGGTGGTCCAAGTAGTGTTGGTGATCCAAGATTTGCAAAGAATTTGGAGATTTTGAGCTACAAAGGTATGTGTTCATACTTTCCAGTTTTTTCCAGTTTTGAGCATGTTTTTTGTATGATAAAATTGATCAAATTAGAGTGCTCAAGATCCAAAATTTCTTCCGCATTCTTAATATTCACCCCTTCAGAAGAGATGTTGTTTTGCACTAAGAGCCAGCCAGAACAGAAATCAGTTGAGAATGTTGAAACAGAAGTCATAATTGATTATGAACCACGACCATCAGATACTTCAGGTGAATCTAGTGATGAGTCGCCTCTGGTTTCACAAATAGAGTCTTCACAGAGGTCTAAATATGATGGGGGACAATCTCAACATGAGAGGATTTTGATTGATGAGGGAGCTTTTACTGCGGAAAGTTCAGGTAACCATGACTTACAAAACTATCAGCTTGCACGTGACAGAGCTCAGAGGGTGAGACAGGCTCCTATGAGGTATGATTTTGTTGATCTAGTTGCTTTTGCTCTTAATTGTGCTTATGATAGTATTGAGGTAGAGCCTATCACATACGAAGAGGCCATTGCGTTTGATTTGAAGGAACAATGGAAGACTGCAATGGAAGAAGAATTGTTCTCTTTGTGTAAGAATCAGACGTGGTCATTGGTTCCAAACCCTCATAAATAGAAACTCATTCAATCAAAGTGGATATATAAAATCAAGCCAGGTACATGAGGTAACAGCAAGCCTAGGTATAAAGCTAGGCTAGTGGCCAAGGGCTACACTCAAAAGAAGGGAGTTGATTTTCATGAGGTTTTCTCTCCGGTGGTGAGGCATTCATCCATTAGATTAATTTTATCTATTGCTATTCATTTTGATATGTTTCTTGAATAGATAGATGTCACCACAGCATTCCTTCATGGAGAATTGGAGGAGGTAATTTACATGGCTCAACCTAAGGGCTATGAAGTGAAGGGAAAAAAAGATATGGTTTGTCGCCTTCACAAGTCCATCTATGGACTGAAGCAGTCACCAAGACAGTGGTATATTCAGTTTGATACGTTCATTCTAAAGCAGGGATTTCACTGGAGTTCATATGATGCATGTGTGTATTGGAAACTATCTCCGAAAGGTATTTATATTTATCTACTGCTTTATGTAGATGATATTATACTAGTGCCTAAGGATTATGTTGAAATCTGTGAACTTAAGAGACAGTTGAGTAGTGAGTTTGAAATGAAAGATTTAGGTGCATTGAAAAGAATCTTAGGCATGGATGTTAAAAGAGATAGGGAGAAAAGTTTGCTAACCATTTCACAGGAGAGCTATGTGCATAAACTGCTTGACAAGTATAACATGTCTGATTGTAAGGCAGTTTGAACACCCTTAGCATCTCATTTTAGACTTTCTTCGTCTCAATGTCCTACTACCGATAAAGAAAGGTTAGAGATGTCAAACATTCTTTATTGTAATGCTGTTGGAAGCATAATGTATCTCATGATTTGTACTAGGCCTGATTTGGGTTACTCAACGAGCATGATAAGTAGGTTTATATCAAATCCTAGAAAGGAGCATTGGAATGCAATTAAATGGGTGCTTCGGTATTTGAAAGGTACTTCAGATGTATCACTGTGTTTTGGGAACAAGTGTGATCAATTAGCATTGCTAGAAGGCTTCGCAGATGTAGATTATGTTGCAGACCTTGACAAAAAAAAAAGTCTTTATCATGTCACATTTTTTGCCTGTATAGTAATGTGGTTAGTTGGAAGGTTTCTTTACAGCCAGTAGTTGCTTTGTCAACTATTGAATCAGAGTATATTTTTGTTGGAGAAGCAGTTAAGGAAGCAATGTGGTTGAAGCGTATTGTTGGTGAGTTGTTGTCACAAGAGTTTACTCCTATCATCCATTGTGATAGCCAGAGTGTTATTCATCTTGCGAAGAATCCATCTCACCATGAACGGTCTAAACATATCGATGTTAAATTTCATTTCATTAGGGATGCAGTTGCTCAGAATGAAATTGAACTGGTTAAAGTTCATACAAATTAGAACTTGTCAGATATGTTAACCAAAGTACTTGCAGCTCATAGGTTTAAATACCTGTTAAATGAGCTGAATGTAAAGCCAAGATGATAGGAAAATTTGGAGAATCAGCTTAGTGCCTTAAGATATTCTTGTCATGAGGGAGATTTGTTAAAATGACAAGGAATCTTAAGTTGGGGGCATTTAAGTCATTGTGGTGCAAAGGGCACTTTTGTCAATTTACCAAATGCTTTGCCTTAGGGTCGTGTTTCATCGTGAAAATAGGGTGAGAGTGAGAACATACAGTAGCCGCACGCACGAAAAACAGAGGGAGAGAGAGAGCAGTTGCACAGTCTAGAAAATCGAAGAAGAAGAACACTTAAGCTGTGGGTCTTCAGTTCCGATTGGGTCTTCGATTTTTTAGGGTGAGTTCTGCGACGTGGGCCTCGTCTTTGAGGCTATAGCACGGTTTTGGGTCTCTGTTGAGAGATAGAATTCGCTGGCGTGAGGGTCTGGTTCTGCAGTAGTAGTCGCCGGCATGAGGGGCTCGTCAATCGGGTTTTGGATCTCGGTTTAAAGGCATTTTACGCAGGTCCTTGTGTGGGTTGTCAAATGCATGGGTCTCGATTTGGGTATTGACACTGTAGAACCATGGGTCTTCCATTACCGGCGTGGGTCTTGGAATTTCAGGGGCTGTGTATGCCGTGGGCCTCAGTTTCGATGTAGGGACTGTTCTCCGCGACATCGAAGGCTGTTCAAAACAGTGGTATTTGATTGGAGCTCAAGTCAGTGGAGGATTTGAGGTATTGGTCGTCTATTGACCCGATTTCAGTCCATATTTACTTGGATTGGTTTATGCTCTTTGTACTTGTAAAAATTATGACTTATTGCTTCTGAATAAAATCCTCACAAGCTGGTTCTCAAAGTGGATGTAGACCGAAAGGTTGAACCACTATATATCTCGGTGTCATATTTTTTTTCTTGCCTATCTTGATTAATTTGTTGTTGAAATTGCGTTCTGATTTGGGCATATTCAAGTTCGGTTTTTTATAACAGTTATTTAAATGAGCAATGAGTGGTGTGATGGTTCCTTAAGCCCCATGATGCTGTAATCATCCAGGTCCCAAAATGAATGAATGAATGTTAGTTGCTTTCACAGGCACTTTTAATTTATGAGCAGTAATTTTTTGTACCTTCAATTGTTTAACCATTGAAGCCTTTTTTATGCCATTGCAGCTTCTGATTCTGACTTTGTACTTTTAACTTCCACAGCAGCTCCCATTAACAAATTTTTTTTATTACCTCTTGTACTCCAATGCAATTTGCTTTTACTCCTCTTTCTTTAACATTAGCTTTTGAAGTAATTAATGAAATTTGATTCTTTCTTAACACCAAAATGGCTCAAGATTCTTTGAATGTGTCTGAGAAATGAAGAGATTTGGGTCATTATTCTAGGCTGTGAAAAAGATGCTCAAATTTGGTCTGAGAAAGTCAGACATGGCAGTAGGGACATGCTTCCTCTGAGAACATTTTGACTCTTCAAAGGTTGGATTCTTTTGAGGTCCCTATGGGAAAAAAAAAACAACCAGAACCTTTCCCTGAGTTATTTTGGAATTCAACTACAAATCTCAACCACTTCAAAATGGACTCTAGTGATGTATCTCTTGATTTCTTCTTATGGTTCTGTTTTGGAATGGTATTACAAGACAAATTGTTGTTTTTTAATGTAAAGAAAGTGGTTTGAGTAGTGGTTTTCTTTTTTAAATTGTTTTTGTTTGAGTTGTTCTTAGAATGTCTTTTTAATTTGAGAAAAATCTTTTAAAGGTGTCTGGCCTATGGTAATAATTTGTATGGTCTAGAGTTGTGAAATCACATTCATGTTTGGTTGGTATATGAATTTGTTTATATTAAGCTAAGGGTAATATAAACCAAGCTTTTGAAGCTTAATCCTTAGGCTATACTTACAAACCATAAACTTAAAAACTAAATAGTGTCAATTTAAATCTATATAATCCAAATATGCCACATAGATTTAGTGCCCAATGCTTATGAAACTTAGAAAAAAAAAAAAAAAAAGAGATTATTTCTCACCCCAAAGCTAAGAGTCCAGTTTTATAAAAATAAACATTTTAAGTGTTATCCATCCGAGTATAGTTCAATGGATAAGATATTTATTATCATTTTAAAAGTAGATGGTTAAATCTCTACTTCCTAAATTATTAAACTAAAAATAAATAAATGAAAATTCCAAGTGTTTATTTCTTTTAATAAAAAGAGTTAGAGAATTTCAAGGATAAAGACAATCTAAATAAAGAGCTAACAAAGCCTCGGTCTTTTCACTCTAAGTTATAGAAATTCAGACTGATTAATTACTATGAATGTGAGCTAAACATCCATAAACATCTTTTGTTTAAGGAAATGATAATAATAATAATAATAATAATAGACGAATCATGAACAAGAAGAATAGATAAACCAAAGCAAAGTTGGAGTTTATTTTTTAATAACAGATTCATAAAATAGTGCTAAAAAACTGTCCTATATAAATAAAACACACTCTTACAACACATTGTAACACAATTTAATTCTTCTGAGAATGAAGTTATGGCATTCAATATCTTTTCAAAAAACACAGCAAAACATTGGATTTTTCATGTCTTCTTGCTTTTAACATTTGGGTGTCAATATGACACAGATTATGAATGTGAGAGGACAAAGGACAAAATCATGAGATTTAATTTTCAATTGGGGTATCAGAGATTAAATGATTCTGGTCCTTTTTTTTAAATTTTTTTTTTTTGAATGTGCCTAAATACATATAATAAAACCAAGTGCCCTTTGCTTTGCCAACTTCATTAATTTCTATGCTCTTCTCTTACTTTTTACTCTCTCAACTCTTTTCCCCCCTTATATATTCGTTCAAAATAATAATTTATATTAGAATTTAAGGAAAAAAAAAAGTTTGGTTGAGCCGTGCTAGAATATTGAAGTCCTCATAGAAATTTTCAGTATTTATTTCCATGGTTGGCAGACCTGTGTTTGAAGTATTTTTCAACATGGAAAATGTGCTTTTTTTTAATCAATTACTAAGATGTTTGAATAAAAATTTTATGATGTTTAGCTACACATCAAACTAAATTTTCGAAGCCAAAGTGAGCTTAGCTTAGCAGTAATTGGCATATATTCTCGACCAACAAAGTTAAGAGGTTTGAATTCTTCTACCAAAAATTGTCGAACTCCAAAAAAAAATCCTAATTTTTCGAAAAATCTAAACTAACTTTTGATGGTTCATCTCCTAAGTTTTTTTTTTTTTATTATTATTATTATTTTTTTATTATTATTATTATTTTTTTTTTAGTTCAATAATATGTGGGATGTTCGAAAAATCTAAACTAACTTTTGATGGTTCATCTCCTAGGTATTTAAAAAAAATAAATAATAAATAGTTATTATTTTTTAGTTCAACAATATGTGGGATGAAGGGTTTAAACCTTAGACTTATTGGTTGGAGATATATGCCCTAACCAACAATGCTCATGTTGGCCATCTCCTAAGTTTTGCGAATGATGGTTATACGTATTAAAACTACTCATAACAAGTATCTCTTCATCTTTCCAATGTGGAATCCTCAACATGCTCCCTCAAGTGGTCAGGTCTCAATTTTTGAACTGATATCAGTTCTTGGGATTCATGGGCTCTTATACCATATTAGATAAACATGAGGTTTCATCTCAAAACCAATTGACAATAAAATGAGTAAGATACTAAAAAGAATTTTAAGTCTCTTCATCTTTTCGATGTGAGATTCTCAACAAAAAGAAATTATGTTTTCATCGAATTTTCATTCTGAAAAAATATAAAAACTATCTCGAAAAATAATATTATCAAATGAACCCGAAGTTTTCCAAAATTCTTAACTCATGTTTCCATCTTACAAACAAATGGGCAAATATTGCATAATCTTTCTAATCTCTTGTTCATTAATTTTGGCTTCAAGTTTTTGGCTTCAAGTTTTTGGCATGCACCACAAACACAAAATGACAGAAAAAATAATAAGAATATCTCAGTTGGAATTGAGAAGGGTTTTTTGGATATGGATTATGGGAAGAAAGCATTGGATGCCATTTTTGTCAATGAAATGCAGAGAAGGGTCAATGAAAGTAAGAAGAAGAGAGGAAGCCATAGAGATTGTGGTACAAATTAGTCATGTTGCAGTTTCAGTGTCCATAAATAACTTTGTTTTGGAGTCCTTTCTCAGTACCACACACAGTATTTTTCATCAATCTAAAGCCTGAAATCTATTTTTTAACTTGGGACCCAATATTTACTTCTCTCTTTTTGGCAATTGCCCTTTCAAAATAATTTTATGTGTTTTTTTAGAACAGATGTGTTTTGTAAAAACATGTTCGGGTAACTGTTTTCATTCATCTAACATTCAAGGGATATAGAAGATGATAATATAAAAAATATATACTAGATTCTCACCTTTTTCTTTCCGATTAATTTGTGCATGCTACTTGTTCATGCAAATGTGACTCAACTTAGTTGTCTTTTCCATAAATCGATCTAAGGGAGTGAGCTTGTATCCATCAATATTTTTAAGTTTACGGATACTTGGATTAATACATTTTAAGGATTTTTTTAGAGATATTTTCTTGATTTAAAAGAGACTATAAAGGTTATCCCAATAATTAAAAAGTATATAATGCTTAATCTAACTTGAGTTCATGGTGGTGGAACCTAGCTTGAGTTCATGGTGGTGGAATTAAAACCAAATTCCTATTTTTTATTATTATTTTAAAAAAAAAAAAATACAAATGTGGAGATGAAGATTTGAACCTTACATATTTAGGAAAAGTTACTAATGACTTAACCAATAAGTTAAACTCCTATCTAGTTTGTCTCTTATATTATCAGCTTGAATTCATTCTTATCTAGTTTGTTTAGATTCATACTACACCTAGAGACTTCACTCAACCCTATATTGATATAATTAAATTTACCATAACCTATCAGCTTAAGTTTTTGGATTGAGTGATAATTTAACATGGTATCAGAGCATGAGGTCATGTGTGTGAGCCCCTAGAATGTCATTTTCTCTCCAATTAATATTGATTTCCACTTGTTAGAACTTTCTACAAATTTTCAAAACCACAAGTAAGAGAGAGTGTTAGAATATTGATATAATTAAATTTACCTTTTTTGTTCTTTCAAAATTTCGCTTGGTTTATTAAAATATTTTTAAAGAATAGGTAATAAAGTAAGAAAACTATAAGTTCAAGTAGAAGTAATGTTTATAAGTTAATTTTCAAAAACAAAAAACTAAAAACAAAATTGTTATCAAATGGGACCTTATTAACATATTTTTTAATGTCCACTCCAAATAGCCAAATAAAGTGAACTCAATGTCCATGTTTTAAAGTTAATTTATTTGCCTATCTAAATAATATTTTTCGTTACTCATTAATAAATCAACTAATCACATAACAGTTGATTTGATCTCTTGGAACTGCCCATATCCAGTTCATTCTTCAGATAAATATCACATCCCAAATTTGATGAAATATGATAAATTGAGATAATATTTTGTAAATATATATTTATCTTTCAAAATATTAACCAGGGACGGATCTATTAAGGAGCCAGGAAGGGTACGTGGCCCCTCCTTAATTTATCGATTTTTCGTATTTTAGTATAAATTGAAATGATTACTGACTAATTAGTATTATATTTGTGACTTAATTATCAAAGCGCTCCCTGCTATCGTACATGACTGGGGGTTTCAGTATTTCTAATTTCCTAATACGTAAATGATTTTTCACTTTTTTAATATATGTATTTATGTGCATATATATAAACTTCTTTTTATCATTTAATTATTTTTTTCACAAATCTGTTTTTCTTTTTTTCAGAATTTTAGTGCTTTAAAAAAAAAATTGATAGTTTTCTTTAGTAAACTATTTTTAAAAATTTTAATGGCATAATAATTATAATGTAATGAAGGAAACAAACTCATTTTACAAAAAAAAAATTAAAAAAATTAAAAATTTTAAATTTAATTATATCTTTGGTATATTTATATAAATAATTCGTCTATATTTTCTAGGTTAAATTATAAGGTTAGTTTATTAACTTTCAAGTTTGTGTCTATTTGATCCATGAACTTTCAAAAGTTTCTAATAGGTTCATGAACTTCAATTTTGTGTCTAATAGGTCTTTGACATGTTCAAAATTTTTAAAAATTAATTTATCTATTAGATATAAAATTGAATTTTATGTCTAGTGGACCATAAACTTTCGATTTTGTATCTAGTAAATCTGTGAATTTTAAAAGATGTTGAATAGATCAAAGACCTATTAGACACATTGGAAATTCAAGGATCTCTTGGACACAAAATTCAAAGTTTAAGGACCTCTTACACTCCTAAAGCTAATGGACTTATTAGACACAAAATTGAAAGTTTAAGGACCCATTAGACACTTTTGAAAGTTCACAGGGACCAAATAGACACATATATGAAAGTTCAAAGACTAAACTTATAATTTAACTTACTTTATGTTTAATGGAACAATATCAGACTAATTATTGGTTATAGTTTGGTAATTAATATTACTTAATTTAAATATTATGTATAAAAAAAAATACATTTCGCATCAATATGTTAGGATTATAGTTAAAACATATTTATATTTAACATAACGAATATCAAACTAATTATTGTTTAATTTAAATATTATATATTAAAAGAAATATATTTTGCGTCAATATGTTCTTCTGACTTAAAATCCTAGATCCGCCATGGATATTAATTATTTTTCTTATTTTTTCTTTCCAATCACATGAATCTATTATGTTATTCTCATTCTATATTCATAGTGAAGTCCTTGTAACATTATTCTCTTGGCTCTCATCGGCCATCACATTTCCAATGTATATTACCCTTTTGTCCAACAAAATCCCTAAAGTTATCTTTTTGTTTCAATTCTATCAAGTTTATTTTCATCAATATTGTCAACTACAATACTACCAACTGTTGTAAAAATAATAAGGGCTCCTCGATCTCTTATGTTTAAATGAAAGTTATTAGCTCCTTTATGTTGAAGATCTCACATTGGAAAAATGAAGAAATACCTCACAATTTATAAGATACATGAGCTACTTCTCTCATTACCAATTGGTTTTGAGATGGAACCCCATGTAATCTAATAAAAAAAAATTAAAATTGGGATCCGTTTCAAGAATGATGAACCCAAAGAGGCACCATCTTGAGGGGCATGTTAAGGATCCCAATATTTGAAAGATGTAGAGAGACCTCACAATTTATAAGATATATGGGCTACTCTCTCATTGCCAATTGATTTTGAGATGGAATCTCATGTAATCTAATATAGTATAAGAGCCCATAAAATCCAAGCATGTATTCGGTCAAAAAATTAAAATTGGGATCCGATCCAAGAATGATGAACCCAAAGAGGCACCATCTTGAGGGGGCATATTGAGGATCCCACATTAGAAAGATGGAGAAACCTCACATTCTTAATAAGATACATTGGCTACTATTCCCATTGTTAGTTGGTTTTGAGATAGAACCTCATGTAATCTATTACTTTAAACATTATTAATCTTGCATGCTCTCATTATTATTCAAGCCTTCAAATCAACATTTAAGTGAGCTAGGTACTTTGTTGCTACGTTGCATTCCAAAAACATGAAAAGAATTCTACTTTGAAACATAATATTTTCTCGACTCTTTCTGATCAGATTATATCTTGAAATAAAGGAAGAAAACTGAATTATTCAACATGATCCTTGAAGCCTAGGAGACAATAGTGTTTGGAGTAGGGAGTAAACTTTATAGTTTGAACCCGAATCGGTTTGGTTTGGTTTGTTTTTTTTTTCTTTTTTTTTTTTTTGCCATTTACAACTTATAACTTTTTTTCTTTGAGTTCAACAAAATATGTAGGATGGGAGATTCAAACCTCTAATCTTTTAGTCGATGATATATGTTTTATGTCAGTTGAGCTATGTTTATGTTAGAACAACTTCTAAATTATTCTCAAACACATTTTTTGGGTCTTGATTACATTTTCCTTTTGAAAAGGCACATTTAAATCTAACTAATATGTCATATCAATAAAACTAATATCAATTCCTTTAAAAGTCTAATCTAACAAATAAACACAAACACACTTAATACCAAAAAGTTGCCATACGTGTTGACTAGTAATAGTTTCTAGAGGTCCTTTAAACTTCTCTTTAGACCGAATAAAACCTCATTGATCTCCAATATTTTATGAGGAAAAAAAAAACAAAAAGAAGACTAAACTAGCTTGGTTAGGTTTAGGACTGTCAATTTGGTTTGATTTTTTAATTGTGAAGGTTAAATTACAAATTTGGTTCCTATAGTTTGGAGAAAGTTAGAATTTAGTCTCTATAATTTTAAATGTTAGAATTATTCTAAACTATTTATGAGGTTTTATCAAATCATAAGGACGAAATTCTAACTTTTAAAATCATAAGGACTAAATTCTAACTTTTTCCAAACCATAGGAACCAAATATACAATTTAACCTAATTGAGAATTAATTGTGTCAGTCTCACCCATGTATAAATATTGTACAAGGTACAATTTACAACAAACAAAAGTTAAAGTTCATATGCCATTATTCAAAATTATAGATTAAGTTATTCAATAATCGTTCTATTAATAAATATGTGTTTCTTTCTTAACATATACTATAAAAGAAATAACATATAGTTGCACTTTAACCCTATATAATTTTGTCATGTATATCCCTATGTTATAAGAATCAAAATTATAAGACTTAAGGACCTGTTTGATATAACTTTTTAAGTGTTTACAAACTTTTTTTTTTCCACTTAAAAAATACTTTTTTAAGCATTTAAAAGGTCATTCTCAACCCCTCTAATTATAGAAACTATAATTCAATAACATGCAAAATATAATTACACTAAGGACCCAATATCCAACTTTATCCCACGAATTATAGATAAAAATAAAACAATATATTATTATTTTATGTTGATTTACTATTGTTAGCAACTTATAAATTGGTAGCAAGTCTACAAATACCTTTTTAAATGGAGATAAGAGAAAACAATGCTTAAAATAATATTGATCGAATTTATCTTTCTTTTGAATTACAGTCAAACAGCTTCTAGATTCACCAACTCACTCTTAAATTTTTCTGCTAAGTCGTTGAAAATTACCTTATTCACTTATCTTTAATTCAATTCATTTATTATATTATATTATTTTGACCTAAAACAATGCAATAAAAATACAATTGTTTTTTCAATTTAAGATATATTTTAGTAGTTTGAATATTTATGTATAGGAAACATTTCATGATGATGAGCTAAAGGTCAAAGGCAGGTAACAAGGTGAAGAAAATGTAATGTGGTGGTTTGAATTTAGCACTGCCTCTGTCAAATAGCATTGAAATTGAAAAAGTTTGGTTTCTACCCAAAAAAAAAAAAAAAAAAAAAGAAAAAAGAAAAAAAAAAGAAAGAAAATTCGAAAAAGTTTTTGAATTGAAATTCTATTATAAAATAGAAGGATTTCTTGAGAGAAAATTATCCTCTTTGCTATTATTATTATTTTTAATTGAAATGCGTCGGCCTTGATATAATAGCTATCAAAAATTTTCAAAGAGTATCAATTAAAACTAATAAAGGGATGGAATTTTGTGTTTTTGACCTTCTTGCCATCCACATTAATTAAAATAGACTAAAGTTCTTGAGACTTTGGCCTCTTTGACCAACTCTTTCAATGACCAATGATCATATATAAAGTCTAGAAAAGGAAATAATAAAATTCTTCTTCCAATCATAGAGGAATTAGGTTTGTTACATTGTAACCCTAATCTAAAAGTACTTTAATTTGTAGTTTGAGACATTAGTGAGAAAAAAACATTAAGTCTTTGTTCATAGTAAAGGTTTAGTTTTTTTTTTCTTTTTTTTTTAACGTCTTTCTATACTGTATTTTTTTTTCAACCATTGTTATGCTTCTTTATCATTAGAGAAAAAAAATGATGGTCTTTTTCCTGTAAGGGTTTTCTACATAATTTTTTTCTGTTCTTTTTTATATATATGCTTTTTTGAACTTATCTTTGTTGTTTATCGTAGTTTCGACTTTCAAAACCCTCTTTTCTTGAAGAATAACCTCTACTGCGTCGGGTGATGGAAAAGAAATATTGGATAGAAATGAAATATACTTTGTTTAATAACTATTTTGTTTTTGTTTTCTGTTTTTGAAAATTAAGCTTATAAATTACTTTCTCCTATATATAGTTTTTTACTTTGTTTCCTACCTTTTAAAAACATTTTTTAAAAACCAAGTCAAATTTTGAAAACTAAATAATTTTTAAAAACTTGATTTTATTTTTGAAATTTGACTTAGAATTCAAATGTATTTTTAAAGAAGGTGAAATGCTTATCAAATGGTTGTGAGAAAACAAACATAATATTCAAAAATAGAAAATAAAAAAACAAAATAGTTATAAAATGGAACCTAAATTATTGGATATTGATTATTGTTTTACTCGCAAGTTTATGTATTCTCCTTTGTTTTAACAAATTATTTGATTAAGGGATATCGATTTTAAATTCAAGGTGTATCTGCAAATCAAAAGAATATATATACATATATACATTCACTTCAATTTTTTAATGGGCATATTGACTAGAAGTCTGGATGTTCAAATATTCTCCATGGTTAATTTTTCCTTTAAGTAACTTTTCTTTGAAGTCTTAATGTTCAAATCTCTATCTTTACATTTGCAATGATATATTTTTTAATTTTAAGAAAGAAAAAAGAGAGAGAATACAGAAGACACAACTAGAATTTCATTGAATAGAGAATTGCATAAATACAAACCTAAAGCCTATTTATAAGAAAGCTAAACAAACTATCTTATTTCAAAACATAATTTAAATAAGAAATCTAAACCAATTCAAATATTATAATCTAAACTATATGATCTAACAATATCTAATAATATCTAAATTAATATAATAATATTATTTTTTTAAATGATGACATAAACCATCTTATATCAGCAAAATTTAGAGAAAGGAGTAAAAGAATATTTTATTTTAGTTGACTTGGCATACGAAACCATTTTAGTTCTTGTCATTAATTTTTTTTAATTATTTAACAAATAAGTACGCTTTATTATTATTATTATTATTATTATTATTATTATTATTATTATTATTATATGATGAGTAATATGCATACATAAACAAGTACTTAAAGTATCATATAAGTAAGTCAAGTTTCAAATTTCATAAGAAATTAATTCATATTTTTGTCAAATGGTCTATTAACGAGAGTAATTGTAAAGAATGAATGAGTTTTATATGCAAAGTCTAAGGACTATATAAACAAAGCATTTGAAGTTTAGGTATCAAAATGAAATATATATAAAATTAAATTTAGAGACAAAAAATAAAAAAAACTGTGAAGAATAAAATTTACCAACCACCATACTTTTTTTTCCCTCCCTGGTAAATAATCAGTGTGCTATGTTTTGCCTTTTATGAAATTGATTTTTCTTCTAAAAGGGGTCCCATATAAGAATTTGAAATATATTTATGACTATCTAATACACAGCTTTTTTTTTTTTTTTTTTTATTTTAATGATATCAATACAGGAAGGACATGAGAAGTTCAGCTTTCACTAAAATATGTGAAGGTCATTTCCCTATGTTCATTGTATTCACATTTAGATAATGTCAAGTTTCTTTCAACCTCTTTTTTCCTTCCCCCTTTTCACCTCATATTGTAAAAATGTTAGCTACTACCTCTTTAAATTATTGTACTCCTAGCTAACTCAACATTTGCTCTTTTTACATCTCACATGCAGTGAAAAAGAAAAAGTACATTTATAGCATCATTAATGGACACTTTAAAACAAATTAAAACATTTCCTAGAAATATATCATATATGATAGGTGAAAGGCTTAATTAAAGGTTAAATTATAAGTTTAGTTCTTGAATTTTTTAGATTTGTGTCTATTTGGTCATTGAACTTTAAAAAGTGTCTAATAGACTCATGAACTTTTAATTTTGTGTCAAATAGGTTCCTAAACTTTAAAAGTGTCAATTAAACATTTTTAAGGTTCAGGGACTTATTAGACACAAAATTGAAAGTTCAATATCCTATTAGAAGCTTTTTAAAATTCAGGGATCTTTTAGATACAAATCCTAGAAGTTCAGAAACTAAACTTGTAGGTCCCATTTGATAACCTTTTTTTTTTTTGATATTTGGTTTTTGAAAATTAAGCTTATAAATACTACTTTCCCTATGAATTTCTTTGTTTTGGTTATCTACCTTTTACAAATATTTTCAAAATCCAAGCCAAAGTTTTGAAAAAAAAAAAAAAAGATAGTTATTAAAAACTTGTATTTGTTTTTGGAATTTAACTAAGAATTCAAATGTTTACTTAAGATAGATAAAAAGCATTACAAAGAAATTGTGAGAAAATAAACACAAATTTCAAAAACAAAAAACCAAATGGTTCTCAAACGGGTCATAATTTAATCTTAATTAAAACTCATTCATTGTAATAGTGAAGTGGTATATGCAATAAGTTAATTTAGTATTGTAATAGTGAAGTGGACCACTGGTTTGTTCTAGGTAGAGCCAAACAATGGCAGAGGCTAGGAAAGTGTGAACTGTATGTAAGTGTTTGTGCTGTTGCTCATATATATATATATATATATATATATTAACCTATGGATGGATTTTTGGTTTGAAAATTAGCTGAGTTTTAGAGAGAGAAAGAGGCCCACCATATATATAGAAAGGCAAATGGCCCTGTGTGTGTGTGTATATGTGATCTTCTGCTGTCCTTTGAACTTTACAGGCTGTGAGAGAGAGCAAAGGGCAAAAAAAAAAAAAAAAAAAAAACACCAACAGAGACAAAGAAAGAGAGAGAGGAAAATATTTACAATGTGGGATTTTTGGAGTTTAAATGGTTTCATTAACAAATGAGAGAGGCCAAGTCAATGGAAAGATGAGTTTTTTTTTTTTTTTTTGCATAAAGAACAATAATTATTCCCTCCTTACCCCATCATTTCTGTTGACCTATCTAAATTTATTTTGAATAAATATTGTACGATGAAACCTTAAGATTGTATGATACAATAATAGTTCAGATCTTTGAACAACATGAGTTTTACTAATGCATTAATTAAGATAACATGTAAACTTGATCCACGATGTTGATTTCACAACGTAGTTGTGAGTATTATTTTTTGATCCTTCTTTGGCCTTTCGTTAAGTAATTTTACTAGACTTTCTTGATGGAGAGATAGACGGAGAAAGATGAATTTCTAGGGTTCTATCTTTATGCATATGCCTTCTATCATGAAAAATTATTTCATGATCTGTCACGACAATTTGGCTGTTTCATAATAAATGTTGGATGAATATTTAAAAATCTACATACCCCTAATAACCGTTAGATACAAAATCGAAATACTTTTACAATTTCTCTCTCATACATCGAACGATGTCTCCTCAAATAATTTCTCTTCCATCATGATGTTAATTTAGAAAATTGTCTTTTAATTAATTGACCTACTAACGTATATAGGCTTTGGGCTACTTTAATTATCGTATTAAAATTTAAAAGATCGAACAACCACCACTAAAGATTTAATTTGACGGCTATTTATTTTTGGAAAAATTTGAAAAAAAAAAAAAACACCCCCTTTGATCTCTTCCATTTTACATTGCTCTCTTCTATTTGTTAAAAGCTTAGAGTTAAGTAGCTTAAGTGTTTTCTCAAATGGAAGGAGAAAAAAATTCTCAAAAGCTCTCTATAATATTATTCTGCAATTATTGGAGTGGGGAGGGGACACAATGTGACCCTCATAATCTTTGCTTCTTCTTGGGAGCAAGCTGTGTTCCTTTTACCAAAAATCTCTTTTTTTTTTTTTTTTTTTCTCTCTCTCATTCTCTTTCATGAATCATGATGGGAATAGCATGCATTTGTATATACTACCAACAACCAGCCCTAAAAATAAAAAAACAAAAATAAATAAATAAATAAGTGACCAAAATTTGATTTTCCCCACACTATCAAAGATTTTGTCTCCCAAATTCAAAATTTCCCACCTTTTACCTTTTCAACTTTGTTCATAGCTCCATTTTAACCAAAACCAAATATCTCTTTTTCTCTCTTTCTCTCTTTTTCTCTCAAATTCTTCATTTTCCTTTCCTTTGAGGGCAAGTTTTTTTCCCCTTTCCCATTACTAAAATTCTCTCATATATCCTAAAACTAGCTGATGATAAGAGAAAGGTTAAGGTTTTATTATCAATTTTGATGGAATATGCAAAGGAAGACAAAGGCAAAGATGGGTTTTTGTTTCTTTCTTTTTCTTTTATTTTCCTCTTGCTAAAAGAAATGAAACAGAAAAAGCAAATAGAACAAAACCAAAAGGGAATCACCCATTGAGAACCCACTAGAAATTTGCATCATGAATTGACAACAGGGACATAATTCCAAAAACCCTTTTTATATGATTTATTTTTTTCTTTTTGGGGTGTTTTGGACTTTGATGTGACAGTTTTAATTTACTTAACCCCTATTTTTCTTTTGTAGGTATTAATGGGGTTAATAATATATTTAAGTTAGTCTAATCTTCTAAAGTTACAAAAACAACAGACATTTGATAATTAGTGAATGTCATGGTTATTTATTTGGTATCAAATTTTCTATTTTGGGTACTACCTATTCTGGTCTAATGCTTGTCTTAGGTGGTAATTCTTTTTTACCAGTTACTATTTGATTGGTAAAATTTAGTTGGTCTGAACTTTCTATTTGAATTTCAAAAAAAATTTCGCTCCACTTTTACTTTTATAATTAATTTTTAAAAAAAATGAAGGAAAGAAAGATACTTTTGTTTTTTACCATTATATCACTGTTCTATTTTTGTTTTTTCCAAAAATATTCGAAAACTGCCTTTTTGGATTTTTGAAATGTGTTAAATTTTTTAAAACACATTTTGAAAAATACGAAAGTTTGTGCTTTTTTTCATATACTAAAAGTAGTTATTAAGTCGACATTTTAAATGGATTACATACATTAGTAAATAATACTCATATGTATATTATTAGTTTAAATATAATTTTAACCCATAAACTTTTACCGATTTTTTAATTGATCCCAAATTTTCAAAAACCTCAATTTCAATCCTTCAGGCTCCATTTGATAACCATTTGATTTTTTGTTTTTGGTTTTTAAAAATTAAGCCTATAAATACTATTCCCACATATGGTTTTACTTGTTTTGTTATCTACTTTTTACCTATGTTTTCAAAAATCAAGCCTTGTTTTGAAAACTAAAAAAAGTAGTTTTCAAAAACTTGTTTTGTTTTTAGAATTTGGCTAAGAATTCAAATGCTTCCTTAATGAAGATGAAAATCATTGTAGAGAAATTGAGAGAAAACAAGTTTAATTTTCAAAAACCAAAAATCAAAAACCAAATAGTTATCAAATGGGGCCTAAGTTTTTATTAACTTTCAACGCTTAATTTTAATAATGAAAATTGCACCTCCAAAACAAAAAATCATGACCAAAATGAAAAAGAATAAAAAAATTTCGAAAACGTAAAAGTTTAAACAATAAAACAAAAGGAGATATTAATCTAGCTTTAAAAAAAAACAATATAGTAAAAAAAAGATTCATACCAAATTCAAAGTTTGATTCCAACAAATGAGAGACACTCTTACCACTAAAGGAACTCAAGTTTTCAAACAATATCGAAGAAATAAAAAAATAATAATAAAGTATTAACTTTTGGAGGAAAAAATAAAAAAGTAAAGATGAATGATGTAAAAACAATTTACCAAAATAAAAGTTGACCTCGATCGTAACTTATACGTTTGAATCCGATATGTGAATTAGTGAAGGCATTGAAGCACGTGAATTACGAAAGACAAAGGCAAAGGCAAAGGCAAAGACAATATCTAGGGCATTGAGAAAAATAATAAAAAGTGATGGATCCAAAAGCAAAAGTGGGTTTTTGATCAATAATTTAAGTTCAGTGCATTTTTCTCCACATTCCATTAACTGTAAGCTTTTCAACTTTGACGTAAACATGCATTTACATGCCTACCTAATATTACAAATGCAACCCATTATCCATTTTGTTATATATATTAAAAATTATTCATGAATGATGATGATTATTAAAGGTACATGTGACGAGTGAAAAAATGAGAAAAGACTTAAATATATGATACTATTTTACTTTTCTATATGATGTGTGTTAAACTATATATATGATGTATTAAGGTGTTACATAAACTCTTACGTGATGTCATGTTAGTTTTCAGTTGCAATTAAATTGGATAATTAACGTTGAAGATTACATTAATATTTTATAAAAGTATAGATACTACTCAAACGAAATAAGTCACTATTAACTTAGTAGAATCAAAGAAATTAGAGAGGTTGGTTAAGGAAATCTAGTTAGATCACTATGATTTTTAAACAAAGTAATTCAAAAGTGATATTTTATCTTATTAAATCCAAGAACTACGTACCTCTTTTTAGATGACATTCAAAAATGAAAAGGAATTTACTCAGTTACAAAAATCCAACTAAAAATAGGGAATAGCTTTTTTTTTTTTAGTTTGTTTACTTTGAAAACTATTCATACGTCCCTTGCGTTTATCATTTGTAAGTTTGCAAATTATATTGTTTCTATCAACTAGTTTTAATCAATTTGATACAAACAATACAAATACAATAATAAATCACGGGTACCCATTCTAAATTTTTAGATTTCGAAAGACGACACGAGTATTGGAGATTTAGATAGAATTTTTTCAAGCACAAGAGGAAAGATTTTACATAATACACACCTTAAAAAAACTGTAGTTGTCTGTAGTTGGAAGACAAGAACATGACAAGAAAAGAAAATAAGAGAGAAGTGGAGGGAAATATAAATAATAATGGGGTATGGAGAGAGTGTACTAAAGAAGAGGGGGGTTTTTCTTGTACGAAGAAAGGTTAAATTCTCACAAAATACTCTTGAACTATGAAGTTGGTTTCAATTATACCTCTAAACTTTGAAAAATTTCATTTTAATTCTTGAACTTTGAATTTTGTTTCAAAACAACCCTCGAAGTTTTATTTCATTAAATTTATGGACGAAAAATGATGTATTTGTATATGTTTTAATTTTTTTTCAAAGTATATGTTCAAATATGTTCACATAAGAAACAATACAAATGCCAAAACATCGCTTTCCAACCATGAATTTAATGAAAAAAAGCCTTCAAGAGTATTTTTGAAACAAATATTAAAGTTCAAGGGTTAAAATAAAACTTTTTAAAATTTAGGAGTATAATTGAAACTAACTTCATAGTTTATGGGTATTTTTGATAATTTAAGCGAGAAGAAATGGGTAAAGACAGAAATCCTCCAAAACCAAAACTCAAAAAACAAAAGCAAAAAAAAAAAAAAAAAAAAAATCCAAAATAAATAAAGATGAACAGTTGGGTTGCTTCAGAAAAAAGGTCAGAAAGATTAGGTTATCATAAAGTGGAATATGGTCTTCTCCCTCTACAACCACCTTCTGCCACTCAATTTAAGCTCTTTCTACGAGGTCAATTCTAGAGAGAGAAACCTCTACAGGAGTGAGAAACACATTGGCTAATACAGCACTAATTAATAAATTTTATAAATTTTGTAGAGTGTGAATACAAAAAGTTTAGTACAATCGTGGTACCATATTATATGTAAAAAAGGATTTTGATAGGAAAGGACTAATAATATGTTTCAAATATTTAATTATCAAATGTACCATATTATATGCACAAAAAGATTTTGATAGGAAAGGACTAATAGTGTGCTTTTAAATATTTAATCATTTTGATATCGTGACAGTCATATAATTTGAACTCAAGAAACTTTAAATGACTGTTTAGAGCGTGAATTATAATAACTTGTTGAGTACTTCGCACTCCAAACACAAATTATTATAATCTAGATTAAATAACCCTACATTTTAAACAATATTATATAATTCTACCAATTATTACAACCTACAAACTATTATAACTTAATCAGTGCTCCAAACAGTCCCTAAATATGTCTAATATTAGAGTGGAAAGTTTTGTGCATTCTATCTACATTTTAAATATGTCTAATAATTTTGTTTCGAGCATTCTTTTTCTAGAAAATATTTCTTTATTGATTAGGTAGCCAAAAAAATTTACCATTCACTACTAAGTTTTTGACACGTATCTACTTATTTTTAGAAAAAGAAAATGTCCCTCCTCTCTATTCTAGTTGACAAAAATTTAGTGGTGAGCTACTGGAAATTACTATTGTAGAATTTCAGTAGGTAAGTATTATGCTTTTTTAATTTTCAATGAAAACACTTGCTCACACTAGATCAATAAGCTCTTATTGACACTTTTTGATGTAGGTTGTTTTAATTGGTCTATTTTTATTGCATTTTGTAGTAAAGTGAATCCCACAAATAACTTTAAGGACCACTAAAAATAACCCACATCAAAAAGTCAACAAAAACATTCACTAATAAGTGAAATATTGTTCTTTCTTTCTTTTTTTTTTCTTCTAAGAATATTAAATTCAAACAAGTAGTAAAAATTATCCGAACCCTTAAACATTTAAGAAATGTAAATAATATCTTAACCAGTCGAATCACATTCAAGTCAATAGATCCAAGTATAGAAATATAGACCAACGTAACACATGTACAAAAAGATCTACTTCTATATAGTTCTACTTATGATCTCAAAATCGATCTCAAATTTTGATTGCTATGGCGGGAGACAAGTATATCCCAAATTGGTCTACGACACAAATTCAAAAAAAAAAAAAAAAAAAACATATCCACAATGTGTTGGTCAACATGAACACTATATGATATTAATCCTCGAACATAGTATATATGGCCGACACTATGTCCCATTTCCCACATGCAGACGAAAAAAACAAACACTCCCAAATCTCTCGTGGGCCAATCTATGACCCTTCCCTTTCTATTCTAATTAATATCACTCACCAACATCATTAATTAATCTCAAAATTCTCTCTAAAGTCAAACATCCAAACAACTACATAAATAAATAAATAAAAACACCCCATTTTTAATAACCAACATTAGAAACGAATAATATGTTCAAATGGAGTATGGTCCGAAGAGATAATGCAAAATAACACTGATTAATTTCATATACAAAACACAATAAAGATTTTTTTTTTTTTTTTTTGGGTATCTCTTTTGTCTTTGCCAATGTGCCATTTTTTTTATAAAAAAAAAAAATAAAACACATAAACAGAAGCACATACTAATAATAATGGTTTTTCAGGTTTGTTCATTGAGTGGGCTTGGTTCTTTTGGAAGAACAAGATGTGGGTGCTGCTGCTGACAGAAGCACTGTTGTCCCTACGCCCCACGAATCGTTGGAGCTTTCAGAGCTGAAATTGGCTTCTATTACTCCATTTGGGCTCCCTGCTTCTGCTTCTGCTTCTGATTCTGCTTCTGATGATGTTCTTGAACTCTCTTCCTCCTCCTCCACATGCTGCTTCCTCTTCTTCCCTGATCGGTTGGCTTTTGTTTGCCGTTTTGTTATCTCCGTTATCACGTTGCAACATTCCTCCACTCTTCCCTGTGTTCGTCGTCGAGACGATATCATTAGATTCTCGACTTAAGCTTTGGGAGTTTAGTGGAAATGGAAGGAATGTGTGAGAAAAAGTTGGATACTGTTGAATTATCGAATGATGTGATGGTGTGATATTGATTATCAAGATAAAAGTTTGGATTTAAGAACAAAAGATATGGAGGTACATTTTGATTATATGTGTGGATTTAAATTCCATCTTGATATGTTATTTTTCAACATTGTTCTATTTTGGTTTTCTAGCTTTTGAAATATCTATTTTGCTAATAAGTTTTTAGGTTCCTTTTCTTTAAAAAAAAAAAAAAAACAGTTCCTAAATTATTACATTGTTTATTTTAATATTGAAAATAATCACTTTAGGTTTTATCTTTATTTTGCTTTGATATTGTGGCTTTTTAACTTCTTGAATATATGTATTAATGTGTGGACATGTATTGAAACTACATTGATTGGTTAAGACAAGTATGAATAAATAAATATTAGATAGTATAAAGTATATATATACATAATAGATGACAAAACAATAGAAAAATTAAAATAATTAAAATACTTTTTAAAGATTGCTTTGATAGTTTGGGTTTTCTCTTTTTTTGTTGTTAAGGATTGAATGACGAGTCTCCCTGCACCTCGACAGCCTAGTATTAATATACTAGGCTGTCGAGGTGCAGGGAGACTCATCATTCAATCCTTAACAACAAAAAAAGAGAAAACCCAAACTGCATAAAATATTCTCTTCCCTTGTTGTCAACTATTGAACGGTGGAGTGTCTCAATGCAGCAATTATTATAAATTTTTAAAAGTATTTAGACAAAAATATATTATTTTCAAAACTGAAATAATTAAAAATAATTATTTTTTTGAGTTTCAATAACTAAAATAGACATTTGAAAAGTTTAAGGATAAAAACAAAACAAATCTAAAAAGTTTGTGGAAGAAAATGAGATATAAACCTTTCATTTTCATTGTGGTTTTCGGTCAAAAGTGAAAGATAAGTTCACCAATCATATATAACCTTTTTTCTTTTTTTTTTTTTTTTTGAAAAGCACATCTAACATTTTTATTTGACTATTTCAAATGCTCATATTTTGACTATTCTTAGTATATATTTTCATATTAATTGTTTCTCTACTGTTAGATAATCATTTACATGCTTTTTTTTTTTTTTGAGTTCATCATTTATATTCTTCTAATATAACATAAGACAAAGTCATAAGCTTGAATTTTTTTTTTTTTTAAAGAATGGTGGGTGCAATATTTATTTTATAAGATGAGATAAAGAAAGAGATTTTGGGTAAAAAAAGAGCCATAAAAACGTAAAAGAGTAAATAAAAACCTTGGTTATTTTGAGGGCATTAAGAAGCCGATCCTGAAAGTCCAATGGGTTACAGTTACAGTTACAGTCTCCCATCTCTTCAACAGCGCTCACCATTGCCGATACAGCCATGACAGAGGGAAGAAACCCAACCGATCTCGAATCTGTAAAAACCACCAAAACAAAAAACAGAACTTTAAAACTGAAATGGGAAAAAAAAATGGCGGATTCAAAAATAAAATGGCGGATTCAAATTTACCAGAGACGAGAGAGAGAAGAATGCGCTCACAGCGCCTGAAAAACTCCCTCTGAATGTACTGATTCTCCAACCCAAGCCGTTTTGTGATAATGCCAAGAAACGAAACGGGGGTCACTGGATGCATCTTCCATTGAAGAGCAGTGAGCACCAAAAGCTCCATTCTCTGTATCGTTTTCGCTTCAAAAATGTACTTGGAATCTTCCACCTGCCCAAAAAAATAGAATCAAATGGGTATCTTCCAAAACCGATTTATTTTGATGGGTTCTCAAAAAAACCAGAGAAAAAGTCGATTTCTGTTGGTGGAATTTTTTTACCTGGAGGTCAAGAAGAAGAGGGACACGAATTTCTTCGACTTTAGCGGCCAAAGAGATGCAAGTTACAGCAAGAAGCTGAAGCATCCATGGCTTATCTCTCTGAAAATGGGGACCAGAGAGGATTCTATCGAGGTAATTAATGGCTAAGAGAGCAGTGAGAGAGGAGAAGCCATAAAAGGCATTAATTTTAAGCAACCAGTCGACGGCTTCTGTTCTAGCCAGAGACAGAGCGCCGTCTCTTTCGACCAAGCTCTCCAAAACGCCACCGTTTTGGAGATTTTGATCTCGTTCTTTGGACAACAAACAACCGAGCTCTTCATCTTCTAAAACAACCAAATGGGTCGTCTCTTCCAAAAAGGGGGTGCCGCCATTGTCGTCGAAAATGGGATCCTCTGTTTGCAGGTCTTGTTCTTGTTCCTCTGTGCAGTAAAGGAATAAGAGAGAGTTATGGTGGCGTTGGGTTCTGTTTTCATTTGGGTGCAAAGCCATTTTCTTCTTCTTCTTGTTCTTCTTCTTCTTGGAAGAAGAGGATTGAGTTTTGTGGAGTCATTATAGGGAGGAGAAGAGAAACCCCATTAGCCCCATCTTCTTCTTCTTTTCTTTTTTGCTTCTTGTTCTTGTTCTTCTCTTGGGTGTTGGGGATGGAGGTGAAGGAGAGATGGGTTAAGTTTTTTCTAGCGGAGTGGGTTTCAAGGTTGTCTTTTTTATAAAATAGAGAGAGGGTTTTTTTTTTTAAAAAAAAAAAAAAGAAAAATACTTTGCCAATACACCGGACGATAGTCGGTAGAAGCTCTTACTAGAGGATGTCGTCACAACGTGGCGGATAGATTTACACTGTTTGATATATAAAAGAAATTGTAAAAGTATTAAATGGTTATTAAAGTATGTAAATTTTTGAATCAACCTCTAACAATTATCGAGAGGCAGTTATATTATCAATCCAAGTATAACTCATTAGACAAAACACTAATTATCAATCCAAAGGTTTATGGACTAAAAAAATGTAGTTGCAAATAATATTTTCTTTGATTAACTTTCAAGTTTGGTTTATTTTTAATGATCCAAAATATCAAAGAGATCTACTTATCTCTTGAATACAATAAAAATAAACCGATAAGGACAAATCAAGTTAGACAGTCAATAATAATTTTTACTGATGGGTGTGTAGGTAAGATAAAGTAAAGTATTGTTTGTTTTGAATAAAAAGAGAGGGATGAAAAAGAGAGATGAATGGTTTTGTGGTTTGGGTGTGTTGTGTTGTGTTGGCACAAGCACCAAGTTGAAGTTGGACTCCAAAAATATAACAAGCTCTTTGCTCCTATGGTAGCTAAATAAAAGAGGCCTTTTTTTTTGAGAGAGAGAGGGAGATTACTTTAGCTGCATGGGATTTTGGTATGTGTATTAAAGTATATTCTTTGAATAACTTCTTTTTATTAACTATAGATTCGAATCTTCCACCTTTTATTTGTGATATAGTAATTTAAAAAAGTAAAAGTAATTTAGATCTCGTTTAATAATCATTTGATTTTTTTTTGTTTTTTATTTTTGAAAATTAATAAACACTACTTTCACTTATGAATTTTTTGTTCTGTTACCTACTTTTTACAAATGTTTTCAAAATTCAAGTTAAGTTTTGGAAACTAAGATCCCATTTGATAATCATTTAATTTTTTATTTTTGGATTTTGAAAATGAAGTCTATAAATACTACTTTTACCTATGAGTTTGCTTGTTTTGTTATATCTACTTTTCACTTATGTTTTTAAAACCCAATCTAAGTTTTGAAAACTAAAAAAAAAAATTATTTTTGGAATTTAGAATTTGGCTAAGAATTCAAATGTTATCTTAAGATAGATGAAACTCATGGTAGAGAAATTATGAAAAACACAAACACAATTTCGAAAAACCATATGGTTATCAAATTGGGCCTAAAAAATTGGTTTTTAAAAACTTGTTATTGTTTTTGGAATTTGGATAAGAATTCAAATATTTCTTAGGAAAGATAAACCTATAGTAAGAAATACTGAGTTATCAAATGAACCATTAGCTAGTTAAATATCTATCCATTTTTGTTATAGTTTCAAATTCTTATTTAAGCTATGATATTCGTAGTAGGTTTAAATACATTATTTGATGTTTGAAGTACCACTAATTCTTTTTTTTTTTTTTCTCTTTATATTTCAAATTTGTCTTTGGAATTGAATGAAGAGGAAATGGTGATGTGATTTTTAACAAATATTTTTTTTGTGAGTTAATGTTAATTTCCACCTCATCTCATCTCTTTCTAATTTAAAAATCTATTTTTTCCTGTCTTACCTAAATTAAAGACTCAACGAAAATACTATCACATTAATTATATTTCACATCTCACTTAATTAAATAAAAAAGTATACTAAATAAAATATTGTCACAAAATACTTCAAATGTCAAGTCACTAATTTAGTGTTCATTGAGAGAGAATTTGATCAAAACTTTTTTAAATATTCAATATGAAATTCAAACTTTTGAATTATTACTATTAGAGTGTTGATATAAATAAATTTACCATAACCCATCAGCTTAAGCTTTTGGGTTGATTGGTGATTTAACATGATATCAGAGCAGGAGGTCTTGAGTTCGAACCCCTGTAATGTCATTTCCTCCCCAATTAATATTGATTTCCACTTGTTTGACCACTTAAGCTTTTGGGTTGATCGGTGATTTAACAATTACACATGATATCAAAGAATAATATATATATTTCATGACTAAATGTTATATTTAGCACTTCGAAAAAAAATCTAGATATTTAGCTCTTAGAAGAAAAAAATCTTCTAAATTGGTATGTTATTTTTAAAACCACGAATTAATTTCATAATTATAATATCACTTTTTGGACAATGAGCCATTCATATATTTTTTTTTAATGGAATCATATTGCTAATTTTGAGCTAAATATAAATATGAATTTAATTTTTAACTTTACCTAAAAAGTCTAATAATATGGGCCACCTCTTCTTGTTTCTAACCGACATGAAATTTTAGTTGGATCTTTAATATAAGGTGATGTGTCAAATGTAACTTTCAACCACTGATGAAATGAGATTTATAATATGGTTGACAATTGTGCAACATTATGAGTCATGTCCTGTTATATTATTTGAATTTAAATCTATCTCTTTGTAAAAGAGAATTTAAAAATAGAACATAAAGAAATTGTTTCTTTAGAAAAGATATGTAGAAGACTCAATTTTGTTTTGTTTCAAACGACAGTAAAAAAAAAAAAATCTTTCTTGGGTTTTTTTTTTTTGTTTTTTAATGCGAGTTATTTTTTAAAAACTTTTAAATTTAAATAGGGACGTCCTATTCTATTCAAATATGGAAAAGACACAAGAATGCAATCAAAATTAAGTCTTTGATTCTACCCAGATCTTCAAGTAACTTAGTTTATATAAATATAATATCATATCATATAAAATACTAAACAAAAAGAGACAAATTTGTTAGGAAAACAACTTTGGCTCTATACCAATCTGGAGCATAGGTCTAACTGGTTCAAGACATTATATTTGGTCAATAAGTTAAATGTTCAAATTCACACACATACATATATATACAAAATAATATAATATTGTTCTTCTACAGCTAAGTTTGCATGACTATACTTTTAGATATACTATCTTATACTTCTATGTCATATATCTTCCTATCTTTTAGTCGATGTAAGACATTATTTGCATTTTCAACATAACGCATCTTTCATTTATGGATTAGGATGAGGAGATAAATTAGCTAAAAACTATACATTTATGTCATCTATCATCTTTTTTGTTATACTATGCTAATTCAACCAACATTTATTCAATAAACATGTCACACCATCATCAATAATGATGATGTTAATAATAAAGACTAAATAAAATCATTTTCAAATGTAATGTAATTTAAACTTTTAAAAATTTAGAGATTAAATGCAATACTTACAAACTTTTACTTTAATTTAAAAATATTAAAAAAATGAATTGAAAAAAAGATGTGTATAGTGTATACTTTAATGGCATGTATTTAGCCTATTGTTATAAATTGGATTAATATTTTGAATGGAATCTCAATAGAGGAAGACTTTATTGGTAATGACACTTACAATCCCCAGACAGAAATTTACATTACAGCTCATCATTTTTATTTTAGTTTTTCATTTATTTTCTTCTTCTTTTAAAAGTTAAATTTTGGTCCAAAACTTTCATGGAAGTATAAATTTATTCTCTAAACTTTGATTTGTAATGATTTAGTCTTTATACTTTTAATTTTGTAACAATTTAGTTCTTAAACTTTAGTATGTAACAATTTAGTCCCTATACATTAAAATTTGTAACGATTTAGTCTCTATTATGAAAATTATTGTTAAGATTTCATGAAATTTCTATTATGAAAATTATTGTTAAGATTTCATGAAATTTCTTACATAAGTAGATTAGTAAAAACTAACTAGGGATCCAATATGTTTATAAGCTATGAAGTATAAATCACTAAATAATAAAAATCGATGTTTAGTTTCAATGATTTTTTTTTTACAATATGGATTAAATTGTTACAAATTTTAAAGTACGAGGACTAAATTATTATAAAACAAAGTTCAAGACTAAATTGTTACTTTCATGAAAGTTTAGGGACCAAAAGTGATTTTTAATCTAAAAGCTATATCATAAATCTCTCTATAATTAGAAAAAGAAAAAAGTATTATTTTTTCCTCCTTCATTTTCAATTAAAAACATCACTAAATCTAAAAGTTTAATCTTATACCCACCGACAATTCTTAAATCTAGTTTTTAGCTATCTAATCTTCAATTTTTTTCTATCCTCTTGTAAGTTGTGACAATATTTTAAGTTTCTCATTATAACATTGAAGTGTTGTTTATTTTTGTTTGAATGTATAGAGATTTTCTTTTGAGTTTTATACAAAATTTTCATTTGAATAGATATATTGTCTTGCATTAAAAGAATAGATAAAAAGGAATTGAAGTATGGATGATCAAAATCTTGTTAAGAAAAATTTCGCCAATTCAATGTTATGTCTCTACCATAAGTCCAAAAATTTCATTTTAATTCTTGTTTAAAAGAATAGATAATATTGTAAATAATTGTATCAAAGCAAGGGACACATCTATGTAGTATAAAGTATAACATGAGTTGAGCACATGCTTCCTTAAAAGAGTTAGCATTGATCAAATTTTACCATTAACTTTATCAAATCATTACTTAAATTTATAAGATGTTCACTTATAATATACAAATACAAGATACGTATTTTTTAATCAATTACAATTTTTTGTCAACCTAAGCATAACTCAACTAGTTAAGATATTATACAATTATCTTAAGAGTCAGATATTTAAATTTTCGCCTAACATTTTTTATCCTAAAAAAAAATCACTTTTTTCACATTAGCACTTACCACGCCCGGTGCATTTTGAAGTCTTATTCTATTTATCAATTTTACTAACCTTTATTAAATCTTAACTTATTAATTATATGTGGTGAGTGTGTTACCCAAAGAAAAATATTATTTAAAAGAATATTAAAAAAAATTGGAGAAATTTTTTAGTTCTATGGTAATGTCTTCTCATTCCATTTAGAATTTTATATATCATTAAGTGAAATATTATTTTATTTGATATACCTCACGTCATTCTTAAGGAGCCATTTGGTTTAAAGTTTTATTGGATGTCCATGGGTAATAGATGTCTGAGAATAAGATGTCTGGGAAAAATAAATGTTTGGGAATAAGATGACTGTGTTTGGTTCTACATGGGAATGTTATCAGATTTTTATATAAACAAATGATATTTATATTTGTTTGATGAAATTAATATATAAATCTTATGTAATTGTGATAAATTATAAAATGAAATAATATTCCAATAAATAAATACAATTCAACTAATGTATTAATAATATAGTTTAATTGACATGTCGGAAGTTCAAATCTCCATACCCTCGTTTGTGTTGTACTAAAAAGCAATATAGTTTAATTAATTATAAGTAATAGATGAAGTAGACAATAAACATGTTTGGTCAATATTTTGCAAGTTTGTTTCATGAGAAGTAAGCATCTTTCAACCACAAAAAATATTTAAATAGACAATTACGTTCTGTAAATAATTTGCAAAATTTATTTTATGAGATTTATCTTATAAATCTTATATAATTTAATAAAACAATAAAAATGAATTTCAAAAAATAATATAACTTTTTTTAAAAGAGTAATAATTAATTCTTACCTGATGACAAATAACTCATGAATAATTATTTATAATGATTATCTTATCATAAATTAATAATATTTGTAATTAACTGATTAAATATAATATTAATTAGTGACTTAATATTTTCATAATAGATTTTATAATGGATGTTTATGCTTGATTTATGAAATTAATCCTAAAAATATTATTTTGGTACATTATTTTATGACCTAATCAAAATTAATTTCAAACCATAGAAATAAATAAATTAATTCTAAATATTTTAAATTAAATAATTATATATATATATATATATATATATATATATATATAAAGAAGAGAGAGAGGAAGAGAGAGAAAGAGAGAGAGTGGGTGGGTATAAAGAAAACCCACCATTCTTGAAGGGTATAGAAAACTCATTATCATGGGAAAAAATGATGCATGAGAATAAGTGATACACATGCCCATGCTTGCAAACCTTGTTCTAAACAAGGAGATCTAAAACCATCACCTATTTCCATCCTTATTTCCCTCCATCCAAACGACCCCTAAATGCATAAACAATTTTTTGGTTAAAATACCATTTTGGTCCCTGTACTTTAGGTTTTGTTCTATTTTGGTCCCTGTACTTTCAAATGTCCAATTTTAGTCATTGTACTTTTAATAAAGCTTAAAATTGGTCCATATGACAAGTTTGAAGTTAATTTTTATCAAAATTAGTTAAATAATAATAATAATTTTAATACAAGAAAAGACACAATGTGAACATATTTTCAAAATTTATAGAGGAAAAGCTAATAGAGACTAACTTTTTTTTAAGAAAAATTAACCATAAACTAATAATAGGGACCAATTTTAAGCTTTATTGAAAGTACAGGGACTAAAATTGAACATTTGAAAGTATAGGGACCAAAATGGAATAAAGCTCAAAGTATAAGACCAAAATGGTATTTTAACCCAATTTTTAATATGAAAAAAGTTTTGATTGAAAATTTTCCATTTTCAACCATTTTAAATTTAGGATTATTTTTAAAACAATACTTCTTTTTAGATTTTTTTTTTTTCCCCCTTAAGGGCCCCACGCATGTGTTTGTGCCCTTTTTTGTTTGAAAATGAACTATTTGAAATAATAGAAGAGAGGGAAGTACGTGTATTACACGCGAAGCAGGAGCGAGTGGGGAAAGCAGGAAACGGGAAACGGGCTGACTTTTCCACCCACCTCCAAAAAGTAGGCAGGGAAAGTCATAAACGTGGCACCATCTTCAATTTTCCTTTTTTTTTCTTTTTTTCATTTTTGAATTTCTCAAAAGGGAAAAAAACTCATTTCGGTTCAAAAGTCAGTTTAAATTTTATTTTGAAATCTTTAAACACTAAGGGGCTGTTTGGGGCAAGGAGTTGCAGGGAGGAGTTAATATGTCTGGGAAATTAGGAAGTCTGGGGAGTTAGAAAGTCTGGGGAGTTAGGAAGTCTGTGTTTGGGGTGCAGAGTTGTTTAGTCTGGAGTTAGGAAGTCTGTGTTTGGGGCAAGGAGTTGCAGGGAGTAGGAGTTCTGAAGTCTGTGTTTGGGGTGCAGATTTGTTAAACCTGGAGTTCTGAAGTCTAAGTTGATTTTATATAGTTTTTTTCTACAATTTCTCAAAATTTCATTCTTAAGAATTTGTCCCCATAAATTCTAAGATTGAGATTTTTTGTTTTTATTAATTTATGTATATTTTACAAATTTCTTTAAAGTAAAAAAAAATAATTTTGAACAAAATACCCCACATTCTCTTTTTCAATATATCTCACATTAATTATTTATTTATCTTGGATAGTTTTCAAATAAAAGAGTCTTACAATACTTTTTAAAGTATTACATGTGATTTGGAAATATTTCAATCCATTAATTTAAAGAGATTCAAATAAACTTCAAGATTTTTACGTTTTTATTCTTTCAATTATAGAAATAATATAGATTTGTTTCCGTCAATCCTAAAATTGGGATTTTAAATTATATTATTTTATGAATATTTTATAATTTTATTAAAGACTTGTTTTCGTCAATTTTAAAATTTTAATTTAAGATTTGTTTTTCAAGCTTAATAAAATAATTTTTTTACATAATTTAAGATTTTATTTTTCTACATAATCAATGTAATAAATTATCTAAAGTTTGATTAATTTGAAAATAATATATTCTTTGAAGTTTTAAAATAACTAAGTTAAAAATAAAATATCAAATATTTATGCTATTTTAAAATAATTAAGTTCAAAATGAATATATATGTTTTTTAAAATCATTCAAAATGAATATTATACATACTTTTGTTCAAAATACTATATATTTATGTTATTTATTGTAATAATTTTATTTTATTAAGTTTGGAATGAGAAATTGTTTATCTTTTTACTTTGAATATGATTAGTTTGAAAATCAAAATTTTTTAATACGTTAATCTTTTTTAATACTAATTTTCTAAAATGTAATACGGGTTAGTTTAAAATATGTTTTTCTTATCTTCAAATCATAAAATTATATATATTTTTGAGCTATTAATAAAAAAAAAACTTAAAAAAGATGAGATTGTTATGTGTTATAAGTAATTTTAGTTGAAACTTAAAAAAAAAATTGTAGATGACAAATGGAGGAAGTGAAATAGGAAGATTTTTATCAATTAAAAAAATTGTTATGTAGTACTATAATTTATATTAAAATTTCAATTTAAATAATAGTATCATGTTTAAAACATTCTTATATAATTTATATTTAAAAAAATTAAAATTATAGAATAAAAGAAAAATATTTTTGTTAAAAAATTGATTTAAAATTATAGAATAAAAAAATAATTATATATATTTAATTAGTAATTAGTAACAATGATGAGAAAATTTATATAAAAAATAAAGAAAATTTTTCAAATTAAGAAATTAAAAAAAATAATGTAAAAAAAAATAGAGAGAGAAAGGAGAGGGGAGAAGAGAGAGATGTATGAGTGAGGTGAGGTGAAGAAAAATGAGATAAGAAAGTTGTGGGACCCATAATGAGAAGTTGGGGAATGAGTTAATAAGTTTGTGGGGCCCACAATTGGGAATTGGAGAAGGAGTTAATAAATCTGTGGGGTCCACAATAGGAGTAAAATTATCCTTGGGCCAAACAAGGAGTTGGGGGGAGTTATTAACTCCTACAAACTTTACTCCCCCAACTCCTCAATCCAAACACCCCCTAAGGGGGTGTTTGGTTCCATGTTTTGGAAGTGGGGAGTATGAATTTGTTTAAACAAATCCATGTTTGGTTTGCAGTTTTGTTAACCTAGGTTTTCTACAGTACATACTATTCTACCCCCCCAAGTTTGCTATAGTACTTTACCTTACTCATCAGGTTTGCTACAGTACTTTATTCATACTCTCCAAGTTTGCTACAATACATATTTTGTCTTTAATTATGCTTTTAAAATGCATTAGATTTTTAATAAAAATAAATTAGTTAAATAAAAATAATTAATTAATGATAACTTTATAATAAATAAATAAATAAATTTAGTTCAAATTTCAAATAGTAATAGTTAATTCATAAACCGATATGTCGGCTTTGTTATACTTCATGCTTTAGAGCAATTATAATGATAAATTTATAAGAATGAATTTCTTTGTATTTTGTTCCTACATTGATAGAAAAAAACAATTACAAAACTAACTAAATATTTGTTTTACAAAATAATTATTCAAAAAGTGTTCAGATTAGCAATAATATTAAAAAATAAATTAAAAAGTGTTCATAATTTATAAGAAACTTATTTTTATATTTTAAAATTTTTATTAACATATAGATTATAATAAAAATTATTTTATTATAAATTCCAAACCAGCACGTTATATAAACCTAAATTTAATACGTCAATTTCCATTTGATAAAAAAAAAAAAGACCATTTCTCTAAATCTACAACTTTCCTAAACTCATTTTCTTGTGAAAATGTAAAAATCATGTTATCATAGTCAATTAAAGACATAATATTTGTAAAATTAATTAATTAAACTATTTTGGTTAGTGTATCTTGAAGTTAATAGCTTTTAAAATAATATTATTTAAAATACTTTAACTTTATAACCTTATGTATTAGTTAATATAGAAAGTTAAGTTCAATAGTAATTTTGATGATAAGTAGTAAATAATTTTTCTTAGCACAACAAGTTATAAATCTTTAAATAAATAATTGATAACATTTTCTTATGGTTAATTTTATGTTGGATATATTTGCATAAAAATTTTTATTTATATTTGTTCACACTTTGGTAAACAGTCTGAAATATTTTCATGAACAATTAAATATTTATTCTATAAAATAATTATTGGAAGAAAATTGAGTGGACAAATGTATTAAAAATATTTTATTTATTATTAAAATAATAATCTCTAATTTCATCATAAAAGTTACATTTTATATATAATTTTATATATAGTTTTTATTACTTTAGTTAAATAATTTCTATTATTTATACAAATTTTAAATGTACCAACCAAATACACTTTTAATAAACTCAGGTTTAAGAAATTATAATTCAAACACATACTTAACAAACCCAAACTTGCACCATCCAAACACTGGTTTAATAAACCCAGACTTAACAAACCTATTTTATGTACCATCCAAACACAGACTTAACAAACTCAAACTTAACAACTCCAGGCTTAATAAACCCAGACTTAACAAACCACCCAAACCTGCGAACCAAACGACCCCTAAAGAAATAATTTTTTATCCTAAACTTTTAATTTCATCAAATTGCACCTCAAACTTAAATAAGTATTACAATCTTAATCTTAAACTTGAAAAATGTTGCAATTTATACCCTATGATAAATTCTCGTTTGAAAATTCATTAAAAAAAAAGTGTTTTCATATGCTTTCAATAAATTATAAAACATGGGCAAAATATGTAAATTAACTTTTAGAAAAAACATACAAATTTTTTTTATCCATTTTTCTTGAGAAAGTGTTCATGGTTTCGGTATAGTGTTAGGTTAAAAGAATTTTTAGATCCAATCTAATTCTTCGAGTTTGAAATTTCAAATGACCTTAGTTGAGCTTGACGATGGATCAAACCAAACTATTATGGGTGAAATTGGACCAACAAGAATGGGCTGGCTAAAGGACTGCAACGAAAGGCCAAACGAGAAAAGAGGCCCATATGAAGTCAAAACGGACCGAAACTGATAGGGGACCGACCCAAAACAAGAGGGAGGAGAAACCGAGGCCGACCACATGGCAAGGTCTACCTTTGTGCCTTGTTGATCGGTGTTACATGCAAGTACACATGATCGAAGTAATAAGAAATTGGAAGTATTCCAGAGTATCGTACCCAAGGGAACGAGTTTTAATAAAGTTTATTAAAATGACACAAAATTGTTGACAAATTGCAACTTAAAGTAACCGTGGTTATAAAAGATTTATGAGGTGTTTTGACTAAAAGAAAAATTGTTTGAAGAATCAATGGAAATAAAGAAGGGATTCAAGATGCTAATGCCCCTTTGAAAAGAAAATGCAACAAGAAGGTAATTGCAATCGAAACTAACTCAAGAAACTAAGTAACCCGAATTCAACTCCTATTCGACATTCTATGAAGTATCTTTAAGAGGCTAAGTGATTTAACCTATATTTCTATAGCTAATCTAATTTAGATATATCCGCGCACAACTCTAATGGTTTTGGAGTCTCACCCTATGTCTAAGGTCGATGTTTCAGAACTTATGTCTAAGCCTTTTCCTCCATTGCTTTTGCAACATTCGTTTCCCTTAACCCTTTTGGTATTAAGTTATAACTTAGCAAGCGACACTAGATGGCCAACTAAGGTTTACCCAAACATTGAACTCACCAAAAGCAAACAATAGTTTAAGTGTTAGCTAGATTGTTTTTGCTATCAAGCCTTACATCTTTTCTCTAGGGCATTCACAAACTTGAATCCCTAAGGAAATTTAGCTCCTCATAATAAAACTAACAAAAAATAGTAAGTTAAGCTTGTAGGAATTCATTGATACAAACAAAGGATGAAGATGCAAACAACTAGCAATTCAGATTTGATTTTTAATATCCAATTGCCAAGAAAAGAAATTTGTATTCAATACCCAAAATAAATTTCAATAATTAAATAACTTCAAGACTTATAAGAAAACTTGAAATATAGTAGCTATGTGAAGGTCAAATAACATAAATGAATTACAACTTGCAGAATTTGAAAAGACAAAACTACCCGAACTCTTTTCTCTTAATTCAATCGAATGAGAAGTTGTTCATAACCACCGCCAAAACTCTTGTTGTGATGAGATTGAGGAAGAGTATAGGGGTTGAGATAGAGAAGAAATTACAACAAAACAACAACTCAGAAAATGAAAAATAAAAACTATTGCAGTCGGCAATGAAACCCAAAAATAGAAACATAATTCTCTTCAAAATCGAGCTCCCTCTCACGGCCTTCTTCTCCAAAATATATAGGGACTTCATGCTAGGGTTTCCCTCTTAGTTGATGGACATTTACAGCTCAGAATCTAGCTGAAATTGTGGGCAATTTTCTTCCTGCAATCCCTTAATTTGCGTTTTTTCCTTAGTTTCCGAATATGTCAAAATTGCAATTGCATGTTGTTGCATTCTGCAAAAAATTTGCACCAAAACATTAAGCAAGTGTTAGTTTCCTTATTCTTTTGTTCTCTTTTCTCAACTCATTTAATTTAAGGGTCTTCCAACAATAATGTGATTAAATTCAACCACTTTTCTATTTTTCATCAAATAATATGAATAAAATTACAAGCATAACTAAGTTTAAAGGCCAAATAATCCTCATGTATGAGAATTATCACTTGTCTTGGCCCCTCATGGTCTGTGTACCGCCGGTCCAACCCCGTTTGGTCATTTCGTTCCTAATCAAAGACGAAAACCCTTGGAAGGAAGGTATTTAAGCTTTCTCTAGAGGGAAAAGTATGGTAAGTTTATTCCAACCTCCAAAACTCTCATAGAACTACCAAATTCTCTCTAAACCTTCTTTGATTTAAGCATCGAAGTCTGAGTGCCCTACACCACACCGGTGTCCAGGTTTTTCTTGTCTTCCAGGCCACGTTCTTTCCCCAAAAATACAAATTCACCGTCGTTATCATGTGGAGGTCAGGTGAGATTTTTTCTATCCAAAATTTGACAACAACACAAACTAAAACATGAAATATTAGAATTGGCTTAATTCGTGTTATTCAAATCATTTGTTCAATATTTTTTTAAAAATAAAAATAAAAATAAAAATAAAGGCCCTTTAAATATCTATTTATTAATTTTCAAACATGGAATTAAGATTAGTAACTCTGACAATTTTTATATAACGAAAAATCATCCTCCAACTACCTAAAAGATATTGTTTTTTAAAAGCATTGGAAAGTAAAAATTCTAAAAAGAATCCTTAAAAGAGATTTTAGTTAATTAATAATGAGTTTGAAAGGACTATTGAAGCAAAATCAAATTTGATTGTATAGAATTCATAAATCTAACTCAACCTATAAAATTTTAATGGTTAAAATACTATTTTGGTCCCTATATATATATATTATATATATATATATATATATATATATATTTATTTATTTATTTCATTCTAGTCTCTATACTTTTAAATGTCAAAATTTGGTTCTTATACGCTTAATAAATCTCAAAATTAGTCTTTGTTGTTAGTTTGATTTTTTTTTGTAAGAATTTGGTAAAATAATAATAATAATTTCCATTTAAGAAAAAACTCAGTATGAATATCGTTCCAAAATTTATAAAGAAAAGATCGATAAAGATATTTTTTTTGGAAAAGTTAACCATAAACTAACGATAAGAAGTAATTTTAAGATTTATAAAAAGTGCATGAACTAAATTTGAACATTTGAAAGTATAGGGACTAAAATGGAATGAGTCTCAAAGTGCAGCGACCAAAATGTCATCGTAAGCATGGATGAAAATATCCATTGATATGCCGATATATCCGTCGATATATCCGTAAATCAGAGGGTTTGACATTGATATTAAGAGTTAATTGATATCTCCAATATCTTTTATAAATACCCATAAAACATAAAAATGTATCATCTATTAACCCCAATATAAATATAAATAGTAATATCAAGATCTATAAATTAATTTGCAAGTAAATACAACTCAATTATTAATTTAAATAATTTTTTTTAAAAAAATTATTTACAAAAACATCCGTCGATATAAATATTTTATCGATATATCCGTAAAATTAAAATCTTGATATTAATGTCAACATCGATCTTTTGATCCTTGATTGGAAGTGATTTCAATTTATGTAAACTCAACTTAATCCAATTATAACAATTTGGATTGGATTGATCGTTTGTTTTTTTATAAATCATTGGATTTTTTTTTTATCAACTATGATTGGAGAGTTAAAAAGGTGAAAAAGAAAAAAGGTCATAGATATGAAGATCTTTTTTCTGTGTACGTATATATGCCATAAGTCCTCTGCTCTGAGCTTGCTTGACATTCAAGGACTCTTTCTTTAAGATGCAAAGATAAATCAAGTAACATTTTACCAAAATCATTGAAATATTTATTGCTCTCTTTTCAAGATTTGATAATTTAGTGTGTATTCGATAAAAGTGTTCTTTTAAAATTGAGTAGCATTTGTTCAAAATTCTAAATGGCGGTAAAAAAAATTGTTTTTACCAATTTAAAACACTTTGTAAAATTTTAGAACATTAAAAGTGATTTGAAAAATTATAAAAACAAATAAGTAGCACTTAAAGTATGTTTAGAGGGTCAACTTAGCATAGCTCAACTCGTTGAGCATATATTCTCGACCAAAAGATTAGAAGTTCGAATTCTTACCTTCTCATGTTTTTGAACTAAAAAAGAAACAGTACTTTTAGAGGAAAGCATTTAACTAATATGTTTAAAGAATTGTTAGATCGTAAGTATTTCAACTTAACAACATTTAAAAAAAAAACAGGCTAAACGCACATAATTTCATAATTTCAGCCACTCAAAAAAGAAGCTAAAAGAAAATATGGGAACTTGTGAGATTTAGTCACCCAAATAGATTTTTTTATTAAATATTGTTAAATATTGTTCTAAATTTGTTTAGAATCACTCCGAAACACACTCAAATGACATGTTTGAGAGTGATTTTAAATTGGTTAAAATCATTTTTGTCATATTTAAAATTACCCTGAAACATACATTTATGTTAGGAGTGCAAACAAATGTCCCACATTGGCTAGGGAAGGGAGTGATCATGAATATATATGTGAGGACAATTATCTCCATTGATTGGTATGAGGCCTTTTGGGGAACCAAAAGCAAAGCCATGAGGGGTTATTTCTAAAGTGGACAATATCATATCATTGTGGACATATGTGGAGGCCCGTTGTCCTTATCACTTTAATCATTCAAAACCAACTTAGTGTTTGATTTTACACTTTTAGACAAAAGTGATTTTAACCATTTTAAAATCACTCCCAAATATGCCCAAAATATTATACTATATTTTCTAAACAATAATTGCTAAAAAAAACTTACAAGCATTTAAAAGAACATTTTTGCCTTATAAACTTAGAGTGCATGAGTTGAGTTTCACTTTAAAAAAAAAAAACAAAAAAAAAACAATCTTTGTAATTGAATTTGAGGATACAGTTCATGTGAAAATGCTTAGGATTTATTTGGAAAGTTGTTTCAAAGCAATTTTAATTTTATTTTTTAAATTACAAGTTTTCATGTGTCTAATAATTCTTTAAAAAATTTAAAATTTTTAAAAATTAATTGATTATTAGATATAAATTTCAATTTTATAATTGAATTTTATGTCTAATGAAACATAAAATTTCAATTTTATGTCTAGTAGATTCATGAATTTTAAAAAATTTGAAAGTTCAAAGATTAAATAGACACTAGATTTATAATTTAACATAATTTCAATTATCTTTCAAAAATTACTATTCGGTAACTTGTAAAGGTTACATTATTGTGCTTTAGATCTCAATACATGTGTATTGTGCTTTGAATAGATTTCAACCTAGAGAGACTGCAATTTTTTTTTTTTTTGGAAAAAGTGATACTTTTTTTTTTTTTTGGGAATAAGAGAGACTGCATTTTCTCTTAGAATTTTAAAGCAATTACAATGTGAAAACAGCTGTAAAAGATCTGAAAGTTTGCATGTGAAACTAAAGTTGAAAAATAAAAAATAAAAATAAAAATAAAAATAAAGTCCCATTAAGCAAGTTAATATGCAGTGATTAAAACTGTGGAATCATATGCCTAGAAACTGCATAAAATTCCTACAATTTTTTTTCTTCTAATGTCAAATGCTACTATCTAATCACCTAACCAGGTTGTCTTCCAATATTCTACTATCACTATGTTTAGTAGGATTGTCTATAGACATTGAAAAAAAATCTAGAAAAGTCCATTCCATTCAACTTTATTGAGCGGATTCGATTTTTATTTTTTTTGTTAATATACATTTATCAATCAGTGGCGTTGAATTTATTTTTTGAAGCGCTTTTATCCTTCTACAATTTTTTTTCAAGAATGTAATCATATTGTACGCTTGAAATTGTTATTCACATTCTCATTATTTTAGAAAGAGAGTCATTTCAATATGTATTTTTATTTAAAAGAATAAAACTTCCAAACAACGCTACAATTCTCGAGCTTTTTCCCCTTTTAATATGACATGTTGGTTTCAAAATTAGTACTAAATGGACATACTTATTATATATATTTGGTTGTCACACACCAAAATCTCTCAGTCAAAAGCTCTTTCTATATTTAGAGAACATTCAAGTATTAAACCATATTCTTCTCTAATTTTTTTTCCTATTTGACTGAAACATGTAAATCATAAGAGAATAATTCTCCAACTATGAGTTGGAGGCAAACACAAGCCAATTTGGTGTCAATTATTGGGTTGATATAAAGTTAAGAAATTAGATTGGGATTGGTATTATTTTTATGTATAAACAATGACCCAAAAAAGAGTTATTTAATTCAAGTTATTGGAGCGAAGCTAATAGAAAGGGAATATGAACAGAGATTCTTAATGAGGTTTAATTAATTTCAATTATAAGGTTGTCAATTCTTTGTTGGAATGTTGCAATTAATTATAGACAGGGAGATTCTGATGGTGTTTTTATTTATTTATTTATTTATTTTTAGCTAAGATGTCTGGATTAGGGTCTCCAGCTGCCAAAAACAGATGAAATAATTAAGAGAAAAATGTCTCATCTTTTAATTTTAGGTTATTTCAAGGCTAAAAAAAGGGTAGAGATGATATAAATAGAGTCATTAAAAAAAAAATCAAAATTCTGACATTTTGATCAAAGATTTTGATTAAAGATATATAACTTAACCAGTTAAGCTATGCTTAGGTTGACTATTAAGTAATAAAAGTTTGTTATCTTATATTTCTCCAACACAATATTTGGTGATCAACTTCAAGCATACTGAAAATTATGACCATATTTAGTTCATTTTATTTTGTTCCATGTGACTTATTAAAATTGTCAATTCGAGTATAATTCAGTGGATAATGCATCGATTACCTATAAGGTTGATGATTCAATTCTCCACTTCCATTTGTTGAACTTAAAAAAAGAAACTAATAAAAGAGGAAGTATGTGTGTGTATGCATATATAATACAATTTTTTTTCTATTTATTGTATAAATTATGCTAAGTTTCTTAGTATCATTTTGTTTAGTAAACTAATATTAAAGTACTTTTAGAAAAATTAATAATTTAAAGTGTGTTTAATATAGCTTATTGAATGGTTTTACATGATCATAAGTTTTTTTTTAAATCTCAATAAATAAATAAATAAACTTCAAAAAATTTAGATTAATTTAAAAGTTATTTTTGAAAAAACTATGAATTTTCAGAAAATGATTTTAAGTGTTTAACCGAAAATCTTTCAAATATGTAGTTAAAAAAAAAAAGAATATAGTGCAACTAAAAAAAATTGATATTTAAAGTATTTTTTAAAAAGGTAAGATATGAATTTATTTTTACTGAAAATAGAGACCTTTATATTTAATTATTTACAATTCTTACAATTGAAACCAAAGAAATTCAATTTACATGAAGTACTTTTGTTGGATTTAAGATGTCAAGATCCAACCATAACACGAGTTTTTCAAAGTCTTTTCCCTCTCTTATTATCACATGCCTATCGCTGAAAATGCATGCATTATTAAAGTGTTTCCAAAGAGAAAAAGAAAACCTAAATAGTATTTTGTTTAAATTGCTACTAAAACAAAAAGTCCCCTTTTCCAAATATTACTCTAAAAATGTTGTTTTTTAAAATTTATTTTGGTCCTTGACCTATTTGATAGGTAATTTAGATTCTATTTCATGTTTTCGAATTCAGAATTTAATGAATATACATTTGACTGTTTTGTAAAACTGTTTTTGGATTCTGTAATCCAACAACATTTTAACATTTTTATATTTTCAATGCGTTCAAATTTTGAATTTGAAATTTTAAAAATGTAGAATTATATTAAAAAAGACAAAAGCTTTAATAAATATAGTAATTCAGGTTATCAACTCAATTCATTTTTGTTAAATTAAAATATGTATAATGTAATATATTATAAATTATATGATATTGTAAAATAATAATTATACAAAATTCATTACATAAAACATGTTGATAAATTTATTAGTAATGGTGTATATTCAACCCAATATTTAGTTGGTAACTACAATTAGTTTTATGGTTTATAAATGTATTATCAAACAAATTTTGAACAATTGTTTAAATTAGATTCCAATTTCTGAATTGGCTACCAAACACATATATGAAAACATGAAATATAACTCTTTTCATTCAATCCCTTGTTTTTACATTTCTATTTTTAGATTACCAATCAAATGCACCCTACACTTTCAAGTTTTGTTTAAAAAGTTATTTTTAGCTCTTACCATATATCTTTCATTAATCATTTAACATAAAAACTTCGACGATATGGTAAATGAACAAGTTTTTACCAATGTGAAATTTTTGTTACCAACTTGAACATAGCTGGCATAGATGGTTTCCTCGTCTCCGCCCCCGCCCCTCATTTAAATTCATATCCCTGCAAAATTCTGCATTAAATTTTACTAGGATCGAAGTGGGAAATTCGCGAAAAAATTGCGAGGATCGAGTTCCCGCCAGGAATTATTCTCATTTTTTTAATCTCAATTTAATTAAGTAATTCTTTGGATAAGTTTTTCATTTAAATAGTTAATTATTCATAGGAAATATCCAATAATTTTCAATTAGATAGTTAATTATTCATAGAAAATATCCATTTAAATGGTTAATTTCATACCAAAAAAATATCCATTTAAAGATAAAATTCTTAAACCTCGTAATAGAAAAAAAAATATTTCATATGAAATTATCAAATTATCCATATATATAATTTAAATGTTAAAACATATTCTAAAATTTTTTAAAAAAATAAAACTTATATATATAGATATATATGTATGTATATATATATATATATACATATGTATGTATGTATATATATAGATACATATGTATGTATGTATATATATAGATACATATGTATGTATATATATAGATACATATCTACAGATATATATAGATACATATCTACAGATATATATACATATATACACACACATATATATATATATACACACATATATATATATACACACATACATATATATATATATACACACACACACACACACACATATATATATATATATATAAGTTTTATTTTTTTAAAAATTTTTAGAATATATATAGATACATATATATGTATACATATATACATATGTATGTATACGTATATACATATGTATGTATTCGTATATACATATGTATGTATTCGTACATACATACATATATATATATATATATATATATATATATATAATAAAAAATGGAGACGCAAGGAATTTTTTCTCCACTCCCTCTCTCATTCTCCGCCTAAACAAAGATTCTGAATCCGCCACTGTCTCTAAGTACAACTAATCAAGGTAAGTTAGCAAGAGGTCAAAGATTCAAATCTCCCTACCCATATGTTGAACTATAAAAAGAGGTGGGAGGTTTTTGTCATATAATTTATTAAACAAATCATACTACCATTAGGTTTTTGTTATATAATTTATTAAAAAAGATTAATAGCAAAGATAAAAATGATCTAAAGTTCAAATACTGCTATTTTAAAAATTAAAATACAATTATTAATATTTAAGTTTAAGTATCATAACAGATTTCTATTTTTTAAAATTACTATTTGGGTAAAAAATCAATCTTCACTCAACTTTCAATTTCATCCAAATTTCATTGAATTAAGCCCTAAACTTAATTACATGTTTAATTTCCGCTAAATTCGCCCACAACGAAAATCTCTCGAAACTCACTCATTGCAATAAAAATCAATTACCTCTGAGCTAAGCTCTTGGTCGAAAGTATATGTCAATTACCGCTGAGCTAAGCTCACTTTGGCATTTTAGCTTAATTTTATTTGAAGTTTCATTAATTTTATATTTTTCTTCATTTTGTACCAAATATATATATTTTATATTTATTAAATGCATATGAAAATATATTATTCATTAAATGCATCTAGAAATGTTTTCATTACAATTTTTCAAATGAAAATCTATCTAACAGTAAAATTTCCAATAGTTATTCACATTTAAGATAAAAATTACAATATTTATAAGTTTAAGATGGAATTTGATAAAATTGATACACTATACTAAATCTGGATAAAATTTGATATTTCCCCTATTATTATTAATATATATTTTTGCATGTGACAAAATGAAAGTTGGGATGCAGTTAGATGGAAATCACATTGTGACATGTGGAGGGACCAAAAGCCACAGCTACAGCCATGGAAGTCAAGAGTCTAATTTTATATATAAATATAATTTATATACTGATCATTTTCTTATTTTTTCCTCATCTTTAAGTACTAAAACAATGAAAAGAAAACAAATTTGTGGAGAAGTTTCAAAGCTCTGCCCAGCTTTCTGTATAATCCAAGTACTCCAGGTATAGGCTTTACATCAAATGTCACTCTTCTTCAGACTTTGCAATTATATTTCTCCTACCTTTTCTTTGACCATATTTCCATCTTTCAACTTTATTTAAAATTTTTAAACATGAAATTATAAATTTAGTCTGAACTTTTAGTTCAGTTTTTATTTGGTCTTTGAACATTCAAAAGTTTCTAATAGATTTCTAAACTTTTAATTAGGTGTCTAATAGATGCCTCAACTTTCAATTTCATATCTGATAGGTCATTGACATATTCAATTTTTTAAAAACTTAGTTGATTTATTAGGGGTATTTGGCCCACCAACTTGAAGTTGGATAGAGTGGGTTAAAATTAGAGATGTCCACGGGGCGGGACGGGGTCGGGGAATGGATTCCCCGTCCCCGTCCCCGCAAAATTTCCCTTTTAATTTCACGGGGATCGGGGCGGAGATTCCCCGCGGGAAATTCGCAGGGATCGGGTTCCCCGCAGGAAATTTTTCCCCGTTCTTTTTTTTTTTATCTTTTTTTATTTTTTTAAATTTATTCTCAACCATAATAAAAATTATTTCTAAATGAATAATTTTCAATATAATTCTATTTAAAGTAAATGTTATAAAATTTCCTAATAAAAACAATAATATACCATAAGTAAAAATACTATAATGTCGAAACAACTTCATTTCTAAAAATTCAAATTTCAATATTACAACATAGACTTTAATTTTTTTTTATAACGAAATAGTCTTAAACTAATTCCTACTAAAGTTTTTTTTTCTAAAAAAAAATTCTATTTATAGGTAATAATAATAATAATAATATATATATATATATATATATATATATATATATATATATATATATATATATATATATATATATTAATCGGGGCGGGGTGGGGACGGGGAATATATTCCCCGTCCCCGTTTAGCCAACGGGGAAAAAAACCTCCTCACTCCCTCCCCCATTCCCCGTGTAATCGGGGATTCCCCACCCCGTTCGGGGCGGGTCCCCGCTGGTTAAATGGACATCTCTAGTTAAAATACTCCACTCATTATTTGACCCACACACTTCACAGCTTAGTGGATAAATGACCCAATCCCACCAACTTCAAGAGTGTTCACTATTGAAGTCCACCAACTTCAACATTGTTCACTATTTAAGTCTACACATTTATCAAATAACCCCATCTTCCTCTCTTTCACTCTCTCCCTCTCTCCCATGTTAATAATAAGTATTTCTACATATTTAAAAAGTGTGAAGTGTTTATTTATTAATTTAAATATATTTTGTTCAATTTTTTGTTTTATAATTTTTTCAGAATTATCTAACGACATCGACATTTTATCAATATTTCCATAAAACCGAGACTTCGATATTTCCGTTGACATTGACATTTTAAACATTGAGGTTATGCAAAATATGACTATTATGGTAAGAACTTTTTTTTTACAGAAAAATATTATTCAATTTCATATGATAATAAACTACAAAGTTTATTTAAAATTCGTTTGAAATTGAAATCATTCAAAATCCTACACACAAACAAACCAAAAAACAGATGAAGCTACAATAGAGACAAAGTAAGTTTAACTATAAAGATATTGAGGGTGTTTTTCATTAGTGACTATTACAAGGATGAAATACTTGCACATTAGGTTGTTAAAATTTATGTTTAAATGATAATTTTAAAATTATAGAAAAACTAGCAAAATATAATTGTCCCGTAATTTCTCTTATAAAAATATCATTTAATTTCATATGATAATAAACAACAAATTTTACTTAAAACTCGATAGGCAATAGATATGCAATGAAGTTGAAGTTAAAATTAGAACAAAAATTTTTCCTTAACAATCTTGTAGATTAAACATCAGACATTGTTATGCAATTAACTTTTCAACTAATATATATATATATATATATATATATACACACACACACACACCGTTTAAGTCATTAGAACAAATGTCTTTAATAAACTATATATTTGTTAAAAAAAAAACAATAGAATTAATTAAAAACAAAGATTTTCTATTAGGATAATTCCAAAGAAAAATTCTTGAAAAATGTCTTTACCTATCTAAATCAAACAATAGGTGAAAATGTAAATGAAAAAAATATTTCCTTTGATGAGAACAAATTTTTATTATTTAAATTTAAAAAAATTGATATCTAATATTGCTCTAATTGTATAGTACAACAAAAACGGTAGAAAAAAAAAAAAAAGTCAGCATAAACACATACTTTAGAACTCTATGTTAAACAACTCTGCACCCTAAACACAAACTTCCTAAACTAGACTAAACAACTCAGCACCCCAAACACAGATTATCTAACCCCACATACTATTTAACTCCACATACTAAACAACTTCAGGCTATTTTAACTCAAACAATCCCTTAGATAAAAAATTGAATTATATGTCTAATGATACCCTAAACTTTCAATTTTGTATCTAGTAAATCCGTGAATTTTAAAAAATGTAAAATAGGTCAAAGACCTATTAGACACAAAATTAAAAGTTCAATGACCTATTAGACACTTTCAAAAGTTCAGAATTAAACAAACACAAATAAGAAAGTTCATGGCCTAAACTTGTAATTTAACTATTTTTAAATCAATTTATCATTGTTGCCTTGTGGTTTCTATAATAAGCTGAATTTGAATGGAAGAAAAAAACAGCAACCTCAATATATTACTGTCAAATCACTGTCTTTACACCAAAAGAAAAGCGCCAAAAAATCTAAAAAATCATATTAGCAGAAGTCTACAGGCAGACTAAAAGAAAGTGGAGCTCTATACAACTTAAGGAAAAATCATTCAGAGCCAACCTTGAGATTTCAATACTGTGGTGGGGGATAAACTCCAGGATAAGGACCTGAGCCAACAACACACAGAGAAGCAAGTTTTAGTTGCATTGCGATTTCCTATAACAGAACACTTAAAATGTCGAATCAGACGTATATCTACCTGGAGGATAGAAGGGTGAGGATTGTGGAGGTGGTGGGTAAGGACCAGGAGGATAAGCCGAGGGAGGTGGCGGGTACGATGCGGGAGGATACCCAGATGGATACGGGGAGGAATACATGGATGTTTGATATGCTCCAGAGTTGGGTGGGTATGAAGGATAGGGAGATGAAAATGCATAGGGTGTAGCAGTAGGAGGAGGGTAGGCTGTCGGGTGTGCCGATGGCATCGTAGCGTACATGGGGACTTGAGGTGGCGGGGGTGCTTGAAATGGCGGTGCCGACGGTGCAAAACTTGATGGTGGTCTCTGCAACCAAAACAAATAGGTCATCTCTTTGCCCCTGAATCTTATACAAACAGTAATGAATTGTTTTTGACCAGTAATTAAAGCTATAATTACAAATATCACTTACATTGGTAGTTGCAAAATGTAAAATCAGTCGTACTTCCCCAGCATGTCTGCAATGAGGTGAAAATGAAGGTTAGAATTATAGATTTTGGACTAAGGGGAAATGATGTTATTTGTGATGCTTTTCGAGATATCATGTCATAATAATAACGAAAACGAAACATCGAACTTCCTAAACGATCCAGACAAATCACAAATAACAATGAACCTTTTTCGTTCAAATTGCGTGCTTGTTAAAAGCACAGAAGAAAAAACAATGCGAATCTCAAGCAGAAGTCAGCACAGTGCTGTGCAAGCCAACTCTTGCAAGTTGATAAAAGAGTCATTGTCATTCAAAACTATCAAAAATGAAAAGAAATCAAACCCTTTAGTGGGGATTCTTGTCAAATGAAGGTTATTGGGTCACACATTCACCCGAAAGTTGGAAACTATTAGCTTATATGGGAGCAATTTCTCTGTAAGATAGGGAGGCGGGTAGTGGGAAGGGGCGATGGCTGAACCGAACTCAGTAGTTCTACTAACATCCTAACCTTACAGAATAGAAGATCCACGATACACGATCCCTATAGAAATCTTTGCAAAGCATTGCTATCAGGACAAACAGCTATTCTTACTAAGTGGAAACATCAAGAAGTAAGGTGGAGAACAACTACAATACCCGCCATCAACACAACGACATAAACAATTGACCTCTGGTCATGACCAATGATAGACTTGATTGCCTGAAAATTCTTTATGGGCAAGAAATCAAGGGATTACATGAGACTGTTTTCAAAAACAATTTTCTGCTTTTATTCTAAAACTTTTCTTCATAACTAAGATCTAATGATTTCTAAAGTTCATGTTATCGTACACTTCAAATCACTATTTATAAGCTTATAGTTATTCGTAGGAAGATAAAGTTCAATTGTTTTAAAAACAAGCTAAAAGAAAACAAAACATTAAGGCACAAGTATCTTATGAAAAGTAAAATGCAACAAACAAAACGTTGAGCCTAAAATCAGCAATTTGCTTGCAAGTCAAAGCTTCTAACATGGTTTTGAAGGGGAAAATTGTATCAACAAATTCTCAGTCATATGTTACCTGCCAGTTTTGGTTTGAAGTGACCATGAGCTGTCATCATAACCTTCTGCTAGAACTTTTGCCAATTGGATTCTGTAAAACAGAGAATTCAAAACTCAATACCCGAGATGGAAAATCTGAACACAAGTTCAGCTAAACAGAAAGTAAGATTGACCAGCCACACATCAAAAACCAAAAGCAAGGGAGAACATGAATCTTACTTTCCATTGCCAATGAAGTCATCATAAGTAACTGTATTGCTGTTCCAAACTGTAACATTAATCTCTCTTAGCCCTTCAATTAAAGAGAACACAAATTTCTCTTGGAATGTGGGATTTCTACCACCATCTATACAATGACAATCAAATTTACATTCAGTTCAAGATCATCTCCTCAGATCTAAACAAATTAAAACACAACCAACAAGAAGACCAAAACAGAACCAAGGAAAATCCAAGATCAAACCTGTACAAGTGGTCGTGCGGAACTTTGTGCTACCATATTCAAGGCACACATAGGGATCCTGCCTTGAAATCCATTCCGTATCTTTCAACTTTGTGCATCCAATAACTGACCCAAAACAAAACAAAACCCAGAAACGAAATCAACTTCTTCCTTTTTGGAGGGAAAGATAAATCAATAATCAAACCCAATTTCAAAACAGAACTAAACAAACATACCGGTGACTTCAAGAGGTAGACCCTGAATAGCATATGTCGACATGGAAGAATCAACGAGAGATAATGCAGCTGGGTTTTCTAAAGTCAACTTTGCCCTAAATTGTTCTGTTTCTTGAAAAGCTTTTCCCCTTTTCTATACAGACCCAGAATAGAATGAATATTCACAGGAGTCTTCGAACCCACAAAACAAAACCAAAATCCGAATCAAATTCACAGAAGCAGAATAGAATATTCACGAGAGTCTTGTAACCCACGAAACAAAAACAAGCAAATCGAATTCGGGAAGCCCCCTTTTTATAAAATCAACAGAAAATCGAGATACCAACAGGAATAAGGAAAAAGATGGAACAAGGAAGAGAAAGATAAAAGACGATAATTAAAGATAAAGAGAGGATTTTACTTTATATATAAGGAACAGAAGGCGGCGTTTGAGGCGCGTGCTGGATTCTTCGAGGAAACACAGAGAGAGAGAGCGAGAGAGAGAGAGAGACCTGAGAAATCGTTGGGCGTAGCGGAAGAAAGTTGCGACCCCGCCTGAAACTTCTCTCGTCATTATATTGGCGCGTCTTCCATTCAAGGACTTTTCCAACTTTGCGAAGTCTCTTCCCATTTCGATTTAGAAAGTTCTTATTCATAAATTTATTTGGTTAAATTACAAACTCATACTTTAAGAATTTGTCTAACAATTTCTTAAAATTTTCACATTGTATTTAGAAAGTCTCTAAATTTACGTTTAAAAGGTCCTGACTTATTAGATATTTTTTAAAATCTTAAAATTTAAGTTAAAGTACTAAAATTTAAGTTAAATTTTTAGGTTTATGTCTATTTCGTCTTTAAACTTTAAAAAATGTATAATATGTCACTGAACTATTAATTTTATATTCAACAGATCTCTGAACTTTAAAAAGTGTCTAATAAATCATTAAACTTTTAATTTTGTATTTAATTGGTCCTTGAATTTTCAGATTTGTATCTAAGTTTTTGACCTATTCAACGTTTTTTTTCAAAATTCATGGACCTACTAAACACAAAATTAAAAATTTAAGGTTCTATTATTCATAAAATTCAATTTTAAATCTAATGTATTAGTTAATTTTATAAAATTTCGAATATGTCAAAGATTTATTAGACACAAAATTAAATGTTCAGGGACTTATTAGATATTTTAAAAGTTCAATGACTTATTAGACACAAAATTGAAAATTCAGGGACTTATTCATATTTTTTAAAACTTCAAAAACTTTTTTGACGCAAACTTGAAAGTTTAAAGACTAAACTTATAATTTAACTAAAAAGTTATTAGGCACAACATTAAACGTTCATGGACTGTAGGGAATGCTTTTTCCCGCAAGGACTCTGTCTCTGTTTAAAGTATTTTTGTTTAATGACTTAGATATTTGATATGTTTGAACTTTGAACCAAATGGTATGGTTAAATATTTCAACTATATTTTTAAATAATAATCTTAATTTGATATGCATAGTATTATTTTGTTTTTGGTTTAAGAATTTTGTCTTTAAATGAGAATTCTCCATTGGAAAATAACATTTTAAATGGAGATTTTTCAAGAGAATTCAATTTATTTAATTGATATTTAAAAAAAAAAAAACCAAAATAATTTTCTGCAGGAACCCAAGTCCTGCGAATTTTCCATGGGAATTCCTATCCAATCATCGCAAAATTAATGAAAATTTTCACAAAATTAAATGGGAATGGCGACAGGGATATGAGGAAGTCATCTCGTCCTCACTCGTCCAATGAATATTTTTTAAAGTTCACGAAACTATTAAACACAACTTTGAAACTTCGACTAAACTTAATTTAAGGCTAAATATATAACTAATGTGATTGCAATTCTATTAGAATTTACATAAAATATTGCTAAAATTTCATATAAAAAAAATTGTAGTGAATCTAGCAAATTAAAAATACATGTATATTAGTGATTAGTGTCAACCAATATATGTATATAGGTTAATTAGTGATTTAGCAAGATAATAGTTAATCAATATATAGGTCAATTTCGAAATTATAGATGATCAATATATAGATGAATCAATGATATACTAAGATTGTGGTTAATTAATAATTACTATTATTTAAATTAATAGTCGATTTACTAATTTTAAGAAATTGCTATGTTTATCATTAATTGTTAGAAAATGTCATATTGAACTAAAAAAATTAATGGATAAAGTTTAAATTGAGGATTCAAAAAGATTATGGGTAAAATTGAAAGATGAATCATAACATATCTTAGAGATAAAGTTAAAGACCGTTTTTTCTTCTTGAAAAGCGATAATAATTATTTAAATGTATAAAAAAATCACTAATTTTTCATAAAATATATTATAAAATAAGATCATTTATGAATTTTAATTACATGCACATGAAATTTAACTATTACAATAAATTGTAATTTTTATTCTTTTTTACAAAGAAAAATGCGTATGTTTTGGTGTTGTGCAAGTAATTCGAAACTTGACTTGGACTTTGCGCATATATAATATATGAAGTTTTTCTCATTCAGTACCATATGTTTTGGTGCTGTGCAAATAATTCGAAAATTGACTTGGACTTGGTACATATATAATATATGAAGTTTTTCTACACATCAAAAAAAAAAAAAAAAAAAAATCTCATTGTGTACTTTTTCCTTCCTTGCTTCCTTGACCCGTCACAAAAACAAAATGAAACTCTTACTATGTGTTTAGAATTCCAATTTTATATTTGAAATTTAAGAAATAAAATTAAAAGCAATAAGAAAAGAAATTAATTTGAGCATAGTTCAAGTGTCGATCAAAGCATTAACAACCTTCTTTAATGTTGTAGTGTCAAATTTTCACCTCCTTATTTGAATTGGAAAAAAAATAAAATAAGAAATGTTTACAATACGTACCACTTATATAAATTTCGTTTTGCATAAAAATATTCTATTGATAATGTTACCAAACTAAAAGATTTTTAAATCAACGTAGTTTTTCCACGATATGATATAATAATCTTGTATTGATTATAGAAATTGTTACATTAATTTAATTAGATTAGAGTTGACTTATTTAGAGATATCATTGTATTTCTATACAATATCTATCTATCTATATGTATGTATGATGACCAAGAGGTCATGGTTCGAATTCCCCCACCCCCAAATGTTGTTGAATTAAAAAAAAAAATGTATGTATATATAAGAAAAAAAGAGATCATTTTATACTCGATGTTGATGTTTTCGAATTTATAACTATGATAGTTCCATGTCACATGACCAAATCAAATTAGATATTTGTATTTTAAATAATAAAACTAATATGAAACTTCATAATTATACGTGATAAACAAAGGGGTAACAAGATAAATGGCTAAATATTTATAGGAAAACTTAAAAAATAGCTAAAATGTTTAGATATTGTAGATATGGCCAAACCTCCATTTTTCATTTTTAATAATTTGTTATTATAATTAGGACTAGATATAAATGCCCATATTTACCTTTTCTAGTTTTTAAACAATTAAAATGAATCCTACAAAAAAAGGCCACATTATAAGGAGAGGAAGATGCAATTTACACGGCTAAATCTAAATAAACAAATTAACAAATTTGAATTAACATGGCTTCCAAAACTCCCTAAAATCTTAATATTGAAGGCTGACAATGAAAATTTTGATTAAATTACATAAATTGATTAAAATAGTGAACAACCCGATCAACCATCTAAGTACATGCTAATGGAATTAATATTAAGAATGCGGAAGCAATTTTGGATCTTAAGCACTCTAATTTGATCAATTTTATCAAACAAAAAACATGCTCAAAATTGGAAAAATAGAGAATAAGAACACAAACCTTTGTAGCTCAATATTCTCTTAATCCGTGGGCTTTCTTTGAACACAAACGAGTTGTGGACCTCCTCTAGAGTATTCCCTACTATCCTCAGGCCTTGGAACAGATTGTAGGATCTTTGATTGAGAGAATTTGGGAGAAGAATGAGTAAAGGTCTTAAACAAATAGCTAGAGAATTTTCTTCAAAAATCTCTTTTTTACTAATCCCCTCTTTCCCATTGTGTTTCTTCTCTATTTGTAGAAAACCACAAGCTTAGTGAAGAAGCCAATTGAAAGAAGATAAGCTTCAAACAAGAAGCTTAGTGAAGAAGTTATGAATTTGGTCCATATTTCATTTCCAAATGAATTTGAATTATCTTTTAATTTTAATTCAAAATTAATATAAAATTAATTTTAAATTAAAATCAATTTATAATTAATTAAACAATTTAATTAATTTTAAATAAATATTTAATTTAATATCGAATATCAAATTAAATAATTGGACCAATCCCAATTTCTCAAAACGAACGTTCGAACATGAATCCCTATTCATGTTTTAAACCGAACCAATATTTAAATCATATTTAAATATTTCCAACACTTCTTTATCATAGTTTAATTCATAATTAAGCTATGATACGTTAAGTATATCGCATATAATTAACTTTTTCTACCAAATTCGAATTTGAACAATTCAAATTCTTTTCTCTCAAATTGTTACAAGGCATAGTCCGAGCTAGTAAGGAGAACCTAATGGACCTACAGATTATGAGCTCTAACTATACGAGATTTGTAGGATCGGTATGGCAACCCTAGAGGGGGGGTGAATAGGGTTTATTTAAACTTTATAAAACTTTTTCTTAATGTGGGCCCAATCAAACAAATTTATACACTTTTTGCAATAATTAATTTAAATAAGAAATCATGCAAATAAATTCACCTCAAATTAAACAAGAAATTAAATCTAACAATTTCAAACACCCTATTTAATTCTAAAAGCAAGATTGGTAAAGAATATGTAAAGATAAAATTGTACCAACCAAAATATACATACAAGAACACTTAATTTTATGCAATATAATATAATAACAAATTAATTGTAAAAAATGAAATAAGATAGGGATAGAGAAATTGACACCGTAAATTTATAGTGGTTCGGCACAACCCGACCTACTCCACTCCCCAAGCTCCTCTTGGGTATTTCACTAGATCAATGACTCTTTCCACGGCTTAGAGTCTAACCGTTACAACGTTCCTTTTCCGGGCTCAAGAACAAACCCGATCCTTTCTACGGTTCAGGATCAAACCGTTACAACCTCTTTTTTTTTTTTTTTTTTTTTGGGATCAAGAGAAACCCTTACAATGGATTGGAAGATGAAGAACAAGATGGAGAAACTCTCTCAAAGAGTAGATACACAAATCAAAGCTCACAACTATGTAAGAAATGATTTATTACAAGTAAAAGCCCTCAAGTGGCTATGAAAATTAAAGAAATTGAAGCTCAAAAATTGCTAAAAAATATTGAAAATGCTCTCCAAGAGAAGTAGTATTTTTCAGAATTTTTTCCACATTTTTTCCAATTTTTTTCGAGCCTTAAATAGAAGAGAAGAGTCAAAACTAGCCGTTGGGTGCCACGTGGCAGCTTCTGATTGGCTGAAATAAAGTAATTCAAAATTAATAATTAAATAATAAAATATTATTAAAATAATAAAATATTATTAAAATAATAAAATATTAAAATAATATTAAAATCATATTAAAATCAAAATTTGACCGTTGGAAGTTTTCCTTTTTTTTTTTTTTTTAATATTAATTTCTTTTTCTTTTTTTTTAAACTCAAATATGCCACGTGTCGTATTTCTATTGGTCCACGTGTGTGCCACATCATCGTCCACGTCATCCGACACGTCAGCAATTATGACCGTTCGAAGTGCCACGTCATCATCCACGTCGACGCCACGTCACTGACACGTCATCAATGTTGACCGTTGACCAGCCACGTCATCCATATATGTCACGTGTCACGCCATGTAGGATTTTTCTTTGATTTTGTTTTGCCCATAACTTCTTCGTTTGAGCTCCGATTCGAATGATTCAAGATGCGTTGGAATCGTTATTCCGAGCTCTACGCTATGGACACTTCAAAACACTAAAATTATTAATAAACAAAATCAAGTTTGTTATCATCAAAACATTAATTAATTAATTAATTAAAATTAATTAATTTGAGATTAAGGGCCAAAAAGCCAACAATCTCCCCCTTTTTGATGATGACAAACTACTACAGAAAAATGAAGTTCAAAGCGGTGTGTGATGTAAGATATTAGCTTGATGCACAATCAACACACATGCATAATAATAACATGTTTTCATTTTTCTTATTACCTCTCCCCCTTTTGGAATCAATCAAAAAGGAATAATAAGAAAAATAAATAGAACGTAACCACAGCTTTGTCAATTTCAAATTACTTCTCAATTTTAATCCAAACTTCACAAATGTCTCCCCTTTTTGAAATCAATTTAATACTCTCCCTTTATAAAGGACAAAAAGACATTTAGCACATAAATCAACTAAAGGGAATAAAATATAAATGAGAATTTTAAAATAAAACTCTTTCTAAAAAGAACCATTAGAGCACCTAATATTAAAAAATGAATTTACTCCAAAAATAATAACTCCCCCTAAATAGATAAATAATATGCATAAGAGGGGCATATGTCAATAAAGCAATTTGGAGAATTAATATCATCAAATTCACATAAAAAGGGTATAACTCCCCCTAAAAATAAGCATTCTCAAAAAAATAAATCAATACCAAGGAGATAAAATTATTCAAGTAAAAATCATTCAACAATAATAATTTGCACAATATAGCAATTTAAATAGAAACATGGTAGTTCAATTTATCTCAAACAATCCATCAATATTTTAGAAATACTCATTCAAGAGTAATATGACCCAAAACAAATAAATTTCAAGAGAGCAATTTTAATACTCATGAATATGCACTAAAATTTCCATATCTATAAAAGATACATTACGCAAATTAATCTCAAAGCAATCAACTTATCAAATTCATATAAAGTTAAAAAATGAAATACCAAAATATCAAATGTTAGAAAATAAACATCAATTGATGAAAAACAAATATTGATACCAAATAATAGCAAAATAACATTAATATATTAGATAATACATAAGGAGAATATTATCAAACAAATATAAGCATGGTAGCATCTCAAATAAGGATTATACCAATTTTGAGTAAAATGCTAAAGGGAATTCAAGAATATAAATCAATTCCATAAATATACCCCCCTATGAAAAAGAATAGAGAATGCGACTATTCCCCAAGATAGACAAAGTTCTAATGCTCAAATATCTGAATTTGCTGATGGTCATGTGGAAGTCCAATTCGGTCCTTCGGACAACCCTAAACCACCGCTAATTCAAGAATACTTAAGTAGTCGGCCCAGTACCAGTTCTTCTGGACGACCCACTACTAGTCAAAGGTCTGCTGGAAGATCTAGATCCCTCAGGGTGGACTATGACTTTCCAGTTCCAGACATTCAACAAGAAAGGTCTGAAGGATCTCTGTCTCCTACTCAGACTGAAATGGAAAGAAAATCTGGACATATCTATGACCAGATCAATACTCTCACTACTGAGAAAAGATCAATTGACGAAAGATATGATGAATATCTCACCATAGCTTTCGAAGATCTCAAAAAAGGTAAGAGGACTAATTTTTTAGATCTTCTTACTAAACAAAAATTCATTGATCTGAATAATCGACAGGTTAATGTTATCAAAAGGCCAACCATTTGGCTAACAACTACTGGAAAAGAAATAACTTCTGACTACCCTCCGGAAGAAGAAGCTAATTTCTCTCATCCTTTAGTTCCCTCCTCAAAAATAATCTCTTCTCCTTACAAATCGATTGATGAAGAGAAAACAAAAGCTGTTGGTGTTAGAGAAATCAAGAACATCCAACAACAACTCAACTACTCTAATAAAGTCCTTACGACTCTATCAAAGTCAGTTGAAGAAATAAAGACCTCTGACCAGACGGTCAAGATGGTTTCAAAGGAGCATGTCGGTTTTCCAAAGATCGACCCTCTCCGACCAACGGTTCAACCAAACCCAAGGCAACCTGCCTTAAAGTTTGGCGAGACCGGTATTGAAGAACTTCTTGGAAAAATCAATAAGAAGTTATCAAATGAAGAACCTACTGCTAGCAATAAAGCAGAAAGTTCTAAAAGAACAATTCAGGCTTTCGGACTTTCTAAAAAAGACGAAAACTTGAATATGATCAAAAGGGTTGATCCTTCTGAATCAACTACAAAGATTCTTCCTATCAGTAATTTTGCTGAATTAAAGAATCATTACAAAAGGCCATCACCACCCGATCTCGGATGGGATGACTTCAAACCGGACTCTCGTACTTATGACGGAGCTTCTCTAATGACTTGGAACATTGACGGTTGCTCTGAAGGGCAAATGGTCACTATATTCCAAGAAATGTTTGTGGCAAGTACTGCTTACTCCGCCAAGAAGCTTACTCAGCCCGAAATTTTAATCTGCCTACTTTCAGGATTAACAGGTAATCTAAGAAGTTGGTGGTATAATCAATTAACTGAATATATTAGGAAATCAATAAGCGAATCAGTCTTAGACACTACTAAGACTAGAATCAATGCTGACGGTCTAGAAGAAAGATACATAGACACGTCTCCCAATTGTGTAGACACTTTTGTTTACACTTGTATGAAACACTTTATAGGACGTACAGACCTATACAGTGATCAATCAATGGAAGCTCTCTTGGGGATGAAATGTCACAAGATGAGTGATTTCAAATGGTATAAAGACACCTATATGGCACGTCTTTATAATTTAACTACATGTGGGGATAATGTTTGGAAACGAAAGTTTGTTTCCGGATTACCCAAATATGTAAGTCAAAAATTCTATTCTACCATGACAGCAAAACATGGAGGAGTAGAAATCAATTGGGCATCCCTAACCTATGGGGATATCCACAGCGCTATCCAGGCAGTTTGCTTAGAACTCTGCCAAGAGCAGCAGCACAACAAAAGAGTTGCAACAGACGCAGATTACCGAAAGGAACTGGGGTCTTTTTGCAAGCAATATGGGGTTGAAAATAAACCTCCTTCAAAGAAAAGATCGAATAAAAAGCTTTTTTCCAAAAGCAAACGATCCTCAAATGAGTATGTTCCTCGAAAGAAGAAATACTACAACAAACGGAAGGCTAAGAAAAGGCAAGCCGCCGTTGACAGAAGCACTGTTAAGTGCTACAACTGTCAAAAAACTGGGCATTATTCTAGTAGATGTCCAGATCTCAAGAAAAAGATAAACAAGTTAGAGATTGACGACGATGTCAAACAATCTCTACTGGGTATCTTTGAAGATCTATCTATCAAAGGCGATTCTTCCTCAGAATCCTCTGATAATGATATGATCAATCAAATAGAAGAAGGCACTGATTACTTCGATCCTTCTTCTTCAAGTGAACCGGACGATGATGTCATTCCTTGCGGAGGATGCATCAACGTTCTTACAAAAATTCAGGAAACACTCTTCGAATCCATCGAAGCAATTCCTGATCCTCTTATTCAAAAACAGATGCTCATTAAGCTCAAGGAAGAACTTAAAGGGACATCTGATGAAGAAGAAAGAAAACCTATCTACTTCAACTTTCAGGAAGTAATTGATAGGCTCAAAAGGGATGATAATCCAATGCCAGTCAGAATCCAAGACTTGCAATTGGAAATCAAAACCCTCAAAAGAGAAGTTGCTGAAACAAAGCAACGTCTTACTTCTCTTGAAAACAAAATGCTTGTTGTTCAAGAAAGATCAAATATGATGATCCCTGTTGAAACAGGAACATCTTCTCAAATACTTGTTAATGATAATATTAATTACATTAACAAGGTTTTCAATCAGAAGTGGTATTCAAAAATCACTTTAAAAATCCGTGATTATAAGATTACGGTAATTGCCCTCATAGATTCAGGAGCTGATCAAAATGTCCTAAATGAAGGAATTATCCCTTCTAGGTATTTTGAGATATCTCACCAGACTCTAAGAGGAGCGGGCAATCAAGAACTGAAAGTTAACTACAAACTTTCAGGAGTCCACATATGCAACAAAGATGTGTGTTTCTTAAACACATTTCTTTGTATGAAGGATTTGAATGAGGAAGTGATTCTTGGAACACCTTTCCTCACTCAACTCTATCCATTCGAAGTTTCTGAAGAAGGTATTACTTCTCATAAACTGGGAAAAACAATTATTTTCGAGTTCTGCGACAGCATTACTCCTAAATATATTTCAAATATTGAGGAATGTCTCAATAAAATCTCTAGGAAGGAAAGACAAATAGAATTCCTTCAAGATGATGTCAAATGCAGAAGGATTTCTGAAGAAATCATTAAACCTTCTGTTCAAAATAATATTCAGCTAATTCTGAAAAGAATTCAGACTGAAATATGATCAAATATCCCAAATGCCTTTTGGGACAGAAAACATCACATAGTGGATCTTCCCTATGTGGATCAATTTGATGAGGCCCAAATCCCTACTAGGGCTAGGCCCATTCAAATGTCAAAAGAGCTCGTCAAAACTTGTAAAAACGAGATTGACGATCTTCTCAAAAAGGGTTTAATAAGCCCATCAAAGAGCCCATGGTCATGTGCGGCTTTCTACGTTAATAATCAAGCTGAAAAGGAACGTGGCATTCCTAGATTGGTTATTAACTATAAACCTTTAAATAAGGTCCTCAAATGGATTAGGTATCCAATACCTAATCGCCAAGATTTGCTTAAGCGAATAGCTTCTGCAAAAGTCTTTTCAAAATTTGATATGAAATCTGGCTTTTGGCAGATTCAGATCAATATCAAAGATCGGTACAAAACCGCTTTCAATGTACCATTCGGTCAATACGAATGGAACGTAATGCCATTTGGCCTGAAGAATGCTCCTTCGGAGTTTCAAAAGGTCATGAATGACATTTTCAATCAGTATCAAGACTTCACAATAGTTTATATTGATGACGTTCTTGTATACTCTCAAACAATAGAAGAACATTTTAAACATCTAAAATGTTTTATCTATGTAATCAAGAAAAATGGTCTTGTGGTATCTCTACTCAAGATAACATTATTTCAAACAAAGATTCGTTTCTTAGGATACGAAATCAATCAAGGAATCATCAAACCTATCCAACGGTCATTAGACTTCGTGGATAAGTTTCCCGATGTTATTCAAGATAAGACTCAGCTACAGAGATTTCTTGGCTATGTCAATTATATCGGAGACTTTATTAAAAATCGCTATACGACAGACTTAAGAAAAATCCAAAGCCATGGAAAGACGAGCACACCAGTGCTGTCAAATCCATCAAGGCTTTATCAAAAGCCATCCCATGCTTATCGCTAGTGGATGAGTCAGCCAGCATTATCGTTGAAACCGATGCCTCAGATCTCGGTTACGGCGGTATCCTCAAACAGAAAATTAACGGAAAAGAAGTACTCATCCGTTATCATTCCGGAATATGGAATAGTGCTCAGAAAAACTATTCCACTGTCAAAAAAGAAGTGCTAGCAATAGTACTTTGTGTCCAAAAGTTCCAAGGGGATCTTATCAACAAAGATTTTCTTGTCAGAACTGATTCAAAAGCAAGTAAATATATCTTTGAAAAAGATATTAAAAATCTTGTCTCAAAGCAAATCTTCGCAAGATGGCAGGCAATCCTATCTTGCTTTGATTTCTCAATTGTGCCTATAAAAGGCAATGAGAATAGCTTAGCAGATTACCTCTCGAGAGAACATCTCTCTCAAGAAATCTCTAAAGCTCTCTCTCTACAATGCAACACGGTCGTCCAAGAACGCCAGCTAGGCCCCCAGGGCCGACCTCCTCAAATAACTCCAACCCAGGAGTAACCCAATCAATTGCTAGTTCTTCTAGAACTAGTTCTCAAAGGGGAAAACGCCCCATCGCTCAAATGGCTGCAATCTCTCCCATGAATGCAGACCACTACGCTATGAATTTTCAAATACCTTGGATTGTCTGTTGGAACTTCCAACTGGCTCCAAAGGGAAAATTTAAAACCCTTAACAAGGTTTTAAAGATCAAATGGTGGGAAAAATTCATTATTTCTCATCTTACAGAAGAAAGGATAAGCCAGTTCTTAAAGGCTAATCCTCATCATTCTCGTGTAGAAGAAGAACAATTCCTTCTACAACGAAACTCAACTATTGCATCTTTAGCCGGAGCATCTTCTGCTTCCGAACTAAGGACTGTTATTCAAACAGCTTCTCAGAATCCCACTGAGCAAGTCCCAGTTCAAAAAGAAGATGAAGATATTGATGACATCATATCTCAGTCTTCTGTCAATAATATCGATTTTGAATACGACCCGTATTTAAATTTCGATATCTTAGACCCATACCTGGATTCTCAACCGAGTTGAAGGGTATGATTAATATGTAAATTAATAATAATTTTTGTAAATTATGTACTTTAAAGAACCAGTCTGCTATATATTAAGTTCATCGTCAACTATGCTAGTCTCCGATTGAAAGGGGAGGATGATGGAGATAGTGACACTCCAGAACAAGTGAGAATAACCGACTCACAGGCCGAGCAGAGAGCGAAGGACAAATCCTCGAACAGGATAAGATTGCTATGATAAATTTAATCAACTAAATACCAAGAGAAGATGGTAAGGTGCTTAGGGCAGCAATGGCAGGAGGCCGAAGTAAGTCCTGGGATCGCACCCTCAGTGGTTTAACGCCGGATTCTTAAGGTATTTAGAAGAAAGAATACTAATCATAAAGCAATCAGTCTAGGCCATTCAGGAGAAACACTGGGTGACATCATCACCTCGACAAAAGAAGATGAAGATGGACGGCGATGAAGTGCAGACATATGTTATCAGCTTTTGCTTTTAACTTTTGTAATTTTGTATTTTCCTTGCTTTTTCGAAAGTAGCTTTATTAAAGTTTACTTTAGCTTTATTAAAGTTTACTTTTACTTTTGTAAAATTTTTTGTTTTATTGAAAATTTTGGGTTTCCAAAAGGATAAGGTCAAACAGGGGTCTGTCCTGTCGACCACCTTTGGATTTTCCTGTAATTGTTGTGAGTATTGGGATTTCTATATAAGGAGCCCATACACAACTCTCAAATGGTATCAGAGCCATGAGCTCAAACATTCTCTCTCACTTCTCTCTACTCTCTATGGAGTAAACTCCTCAAGGGCTTAAGATAAGTAATAACTTCTCTCTATAACTTTTTCTTTGGTTCTTATCAATGTTCTTAATTACTTCCTTTAATTTATTAGTCAGTTGTCTCTCTAATTTAGAAGTTTTAAAGAAAGGAATCATACTTGTCAAGATAACTTGATAAAGGCGTGGTTAACCTTCAAATTTGAACAAGAATGATTTTAATCTTGTAAACTCTCTAACTTAGATCGATTGATATAAACTAATAAATATTGTGACTAATTAAGCCAAAGTTAAGAATCAATTAAAGTTTATAGTTTACGGTTATTATGCAACAAAGTATCAAAGTGAGATAGTTTAAAAAGAATATTTTCAAACAACTTCTTTGACAAATTAATAACAATAATTAATTATAAACAAACAATAAAGGAATCCACAAAAGTTTTCAAAAAATAATTTAAATCATCAAAGATTCAATTTTGAAAACCAACATGTAAACTATAAAAAATATTCAAATACTCAAAATATCAATTATATTGGACAAATTAAAAAAACATTAACACATAATGAGCCAAAATAGATTTAAAAACAATTCCATGACATGTAATTCTATAAAAACAAAGCAATTGGAATTATATATAAATTTGAAATTAATCAATCTCAAATTTCTCAAAAGCACATAATCATGTAGTCTATAAATAGACAAACAATGAAGATAAATGTCAAACAAAATATTCATAAATATCTCATGGACATTTAATCTAATAATCACTAAAAATTTAGGAAATCAAATTCAAACATTTAAGCCATTCAAGAGATACAATTTCCATAATAAATGTCAATAGAATATTTATTTCAATAATTCAAAAATATATAGAATATAGAAAATGTGCTCCCTAAAATAAGCAAACATGTTCCCTAAATGTGCTCCCTAAAATGAACAAACATGTTCCATAAAATACAACACACACATATATATGCATTAACATTCAAATTCAAAGGTGTACAAAAAAATTCAAATTCAAATATTTCAAAAATATAAAGTTACCAATATGTAATTCCTTTTGTTGGATTCAAGAAAGTCATAATAGTTGCTTCATTTGAATTAATTTCTCATTTGAAGTCCAAGCAACCAATTGCTTCTTGAAATCACACCTACAAAGAAGGCTTAATCAAAGGATTTTGGTACCCATTTATTGGGTCCTTCATTGTTAGGAAACAAAGATTTTGGAATCCATTTCAAATTAGTTTCAACATTAATAGCATTCATTCTTGGCAAATAACAAGTATGATATTTATGACCAATTTTGCCACATGAATAACAAGTAACATTAGGCAAGAATTTCTTTTTAACAAATTGATTTTTCACAATATTTTTCTCAAAGAAATTCTTTCTAGGAGTATTTTTCAATTTAAAACAATTAGGTCTAATATGACCTTTAACTCCACAATAATGACATGTAGGCACAAATTTTGATTTCAAATGCATACTTCTAGTTTTTCCATGATTATGAACAAATTTAGCACTATGCATGCATTTGGATAAAGCATGATAATGTTTAGGCTCTAATTTTGATTTTTCATAGATAGGTTTAGCCTTTTCATGCTTATGCTCAAATTTCACATCATGACCACATTTTGATCTAGCATGATATTGTCTAGGTACAAAATTTGAATTTCCATGGATATTTATAGATTTTTCATGCTTTTGTACCAATTTAGATTTAACAAAATTAGGCACATTGGGTAAAGCATCTTTAGGCATACTAGGGGTAGCTTTAACAAAGATAGTCTTAGAACTAGATAAAGAATTTTCATCCACATAACCTAATCCCCTTTTATCATTAAAAGGTTTACCCATGTCAATAATTTTATCTAATTTTTGTGCACCAATAGTTAATTTCTTGATAGACTCTTTTGCAATTTCAAGCTCTTTATTAGCAAACAATTCATTTTCTTTAAGCACATGCAAAAGATCATTTTTCTCATTATTATCACATTCAAGAAATTTAATTTTGTCAACAAATGAACATTTCTCTTTTTCTAAGGATATATTGCTATTTTCCAAATTATAAATTTTATCTTTCAAGCTAGCAATTTCATCTTTTAATTCTAAAGATAAAGATTCAATATTCTCATTCTTATTTCTCAAATCATTCAATTCAATTTTTAATTCACATGATAAAGATTTGAGCTCATCATTCTCTTTTTCAAGTAAAATAATGTTATCATTTAATGCATTTTTCTCAACACAATAATCATCAATTTTATTATGCAACAATACATTATTATCTCCACTTTTCAAACATGAATTTTCATCTATCAAAGATTTATTCTCAATACATAAGATCTTATACTTCTTTGATAGTTTGACATATTTAGAACCAAGTTTTTCCAAATCATGTTGTATGCTTTCAAATGCATCAAATAATTCATCATAAGAAGGTGATTGATGATTTACCTCATCTTTATCACTTTCATCAATGGATTTGTTGTCCAAATGACCCATCAAGCATAGGGAGGCTCCATCACATTTTTCATTTCCCACTTCGTTGTCCAAATGACCCATCAAGCATAGGGAGGCTCCATTACATTTTTCATTTCCCACTTCATGAAATTTTTCTTGATTTTGAGAATTACAATTCTCCTTCACATCAAATAAATCATTAATAGTACAAGGAGAATTTTCTACACTATACACATTATCAAGAAAATTTAAAATATCATATGCATATGTAAAATGTAAAATTTCATCACATATTTTTCTATCTAATGCACAAGATATGATATTTACGGCTTGGGCATTAAAAGAAAGCAATTTAAGCAATTTATCATCAATTTTCAATTTTGATAAATCATGCTCACAAACATACATAATATTGAAATCAATAGCAAGCAAAAAAGTTTTCATTCTCTTTCTCCAAACATCATAATTTCTACCATCAAAGAAATTAGGTTTATCAATACAATGACCTTCAAGAAAATCTAAAGTTGCCATAGCTCTTAGCAATTAAGCTTTTGAAATAATTTTTCAAAATATTAATAAGATACTTTAAATATCAAAATAATATTTAAAAATTATTTTATCAAAAGAGCAACCGCTCTAATATCAATTGTTGAAGTGAAAACTCAAACAATGAATATTGGATGGAATAACTTTTGAAAAATATATTCGATTAAAAATAAGAGCAACCTCGCTCTGATACCAATTGTAGGATCGGTATGGCAACCCTAGAGGGGGGGTGAATAGGGTTTATTTAAACTTTATAAAACTTTTTCTTAATGTGGGCCCAATCAAACAAATTTATACAATTTTTCCAATAATTAATTTAAATAAGAAATCATGCAAATAAATTCACCTCAAATTAAACAAGAAATTAAATCTAACAATTTCAAACACCTTATTTAATTCTAAAAGCAAGATTGGTAAAGAATATGTAAAGATAAAATTGTACCAACCAAAATATACATACAAGAACACTTAATTTTATGCAATATAATATAATAACAAATTAATTGTAAAAAATGAAATAAGATAGGGATAGAGAAATTGACACCGTAAATTTATAGTGGTTCGGCACAACCCGACCTACTCCACTCCCCAAGCTCCTCTTGGGTATTTCACTAGATCAATGACTCTTTCCACAGCTTAGAGTCTAACTGTTACAACGTTCCTTTTCCGGGCTCAAGAACAAACCCGATCCTTTCCACGGTTCAGGATCAAACCGTTACAACCTCTTTTTTTTTTTTTTTTTTTTGGGATCAAGAGAAACCCTTACAATGGATTGGAAGATGAAGAACAAGATGGAGAAACTCTCTCAAAGAGTAGATACACAAATCAAAGCTCACAACTATGTAAGAAATGATTTCTTACAAGTAAAAGCCCTCAAGTGGCTATGAAAATTAAAGAAATTGAAGCTCAAAAATTGCTCAAAAATATTGAAAATGCTCTCCAAGAGAAGTAGTATTTTTCAGAATTTTTTCCACATTTTTTCCAATTTTTTTCGAGCCTTAAATAGAAGAGAAGAGTCAAAACTAGCCGTTGGGTGCCACGTGGCAGCTTCTGATTGGCTGAAATAAAGTAATTCAAAATTAATAATTAAATAATAAAATATTATTAAAATAACAAAATATTAAAATAATATTAAAATCAAAATTTGACCGTTGGAAGTTTTCCTTTTTTCTTTTTTTTTTTTAATATTAATTTCTTTTTTTTTTTTTTAAAAAACTCAAATATGCCACGTGTCGTATTTCTATTGGTCCACGTGTGTGCCACATCATCGTCCACGTCATCCGACACGTCAGCAATTATGACCGTTCGAAGTGCCACGTCATCATCCACGTCGACGCCACGTCACTGACACGTCATCAATGTTGACCGTTGACCAGCCACGTCATCCATATATGCCACGTGTCACGCCATGTAGGATTTTTCTTTGATTTTGTTTTGCCCATAACTTCTTCGTTTGAGCTCCGATTCGAATGATTCAAGATGCGTTGGAATCGTTATTCTGAGCTCTACGCTATGGACACTTCAAAACACTAAAATTATTAATAAATAAAATCAAGTTTGTTATCATCAAAACATTAATTAATTAATTAATTAAAATGAATTAATTTGAGATTAAGGGCCAAAAAGCCAACAAGATTAACCGGCCAAACTCTTTAGCCTAGCTAATCAACATTCGTTAACCACCGGGACACTCCACTAAAGCCCAGTGGCTGCACTCTCCTCACTGTAGATATATTTTTGTCCACTCGATATAACCATGATTAGTAAGTCGATCCTTCACAGGTCGTTTGTAATTACAGCTGGGTCAAATAAACCGTTTTACCCCTGTAATTACTTCTTGTTCCTTAAGTCCCACTGATCCTCTAATGAACAATTTGGTTTGTGGTCCAACCAACAAACTGTATCCCTCTCGGCCCAACGAGAGGGTGAGCCCATTGTTCAAGACCCGGAGTCAGTACTTAAGGGAACAACCTCTCTACTAAACCCTAAAGCGGGTAGGAGTGAATTCCATCTCGCATGACTATGTTCCCAACTATCTACCTGGTCTTATCCCCAAAATGGGAGGCTTATTGAGTCGGCGATCTCGGGCCACTCTCACCCATGCAAATCTAAGGATAATCCCTAATAAACAGGAGTTCATAGCACGCTCAGGATTAAGATCGAGTTACCTAGGTCATTGTATGAATATAGTCAGTTAAGATAGTAAACGGAGTTATAAAGTCTAAGTGACTATTTCGCGGTCCAATCTTATGCAAACTCATTGCATAGGACGCCCCCACTTTCATGTCTCCACATGAACGATTCAGGATCACATCGTTAGTACTATACAAAGTGGGCCGCGTCCATAGTGTCTCTAGGATAAGGTACCCAACCCTATCCCTATACTATAGACCGTTCTGGCTATAACTCGAACTTGATCCACTTTTATGTCATACATAAAGTTCAAGTATACATATTATAGCCAAGGGTACTTAGTTCATTGGATTTGGGTTATAGAATACACAATTCACTTTATTCAATAACACATTTACTGAATAAACCTCAATAACATCTTTATAGTAAAATAGAATATACATTCAGTTTACAAAACCACGAGTTTTAGGACATAAAACCCAACACATGCATCCCTTTAAGAATATATATTCAAACATACACTCCGACCTGATTTCTCCAAACATGTAAAAGTTGATCGTCCTCAAATAAAAAAATAACAATGATCAAAATGATGAACTCTTTAACTACGACCATCTATCTAATGTATATACTAGAACATACATCTCTAATGATCCAAGTAGTTCAAACCTTTATTGGATTTTTTAGAAAATAAAAGAAATGGAATTTGATGATTAAGTTAGTTTTGACTTGAAATTTGGGCCATTTGGCATTTATATGTGTTGAGGATGGAAAATTGTGAAAAAAGAATAATGAACTACCACAATAATCGAAATGATGAACTACCTAAGAACTAACATCTACATAACAATATATAGAGGAACATGCCTCTTCATTGATTTTTCTAACAAACTCAAGCAATGTACATATGTTTAAATACTCATTAAGCATATAGAAACAGAATGATGACCCACCAATTTTTTATTTCAAAACCCTAATACATCCATCATCAATCATTTTTACATGCCATCATTTATGAAGATGTTCCACACTTGAAAATCCCTTATGCTCCAGATGAATATCACTGTATTTTCATACATCTATGGGTGTTGCTAAGTTCATGAAGATAAACCTAAACCTATCATATCTACATCAACCTCCTGGGTAATGTATGTCCCTGCAAAAAACGTTGTAAATATCATATATACATGGTGTATAAAGTGATCAATACTTAACTTAAAAGGTATATACCTGAATTTTCTCAATTAACTAGCTACAAACTAAAGAATGAAGGTGTATGCCTCTTCAGGTGAACCTCTAATAAGGTTTAAAGTCTTCTCTCTCCCTCCACGCTTTGTCATAACTAATCTTAATCTGAGGTGAACCTCTTCTTTTTGTTGCAGTTGGCCAATATTATTTCAATTTCTCCCATTTCATAGTTCCCAACACATCATAAAAAAATTTTTACAATCATTAGTGTCAGGCATTGCACCAAACTTAGAAGGTCATCCAAATTATGAATTGTAGATAGGCAATTCATATAGTAGAAGGTGTTGGCTTTTTAGCCCTTCATCTCAAATTAATTAATTAATATTTTGATGATAACAAACCTGATTTCGTTTATTAACAATTTTAGTATTTTTGAAGTATCCATTGTGTAGAGCTCGGAATAACAATTATAACGCAACTTGAATCGTTCGAATCGGAGCTCAAATGAAGAAGCTATGGAAAAAACAAAATTGAATGGAAAATCTTACATGGCATGACATGTGGCATATATTGATGACGTGGAAGGTCAACGGTCAACCTTGATAACATGGTGATAACGTGGCGATGATGCGGCACCTTCAAACGGTCAAAAATGATGACGTGGATGATGACATGACAAAACGTTGACCAATAGCAATACGACATGTGGCATATTTGGGTTTTTTTAAATTAAAAAAAAAAAAGAAAAATAATTTAATATTAAAAAATCTCAACGGTCAAATTTTAATTTATTATTATTATTTTAATATTTTAATATTATTTTATAATTATAATAATATAATAATATTATTAATTTTGAATTGTTTTTTTCAGCCAATCAGAAGCTGCCACGTGGCAGCCAACGACTATTTTCTTCTTCCTCTCTCTGTTTAAAGCCTGAAAAAAATTGAAGAAAATGGAAAAAAATTCTAAAAAATTCTACTTCTCTTGGAGATCATTTCCAACATTTTTTAGCAATTTTTGAGCTTCTATTTTTTATTCTCTTTAGCCATTTAAGGGCTTTAATTTGTAAGAATTCTTTCTTACAAAGTGTGTGAGTTTTGATTTGTATATCTACTCTTTGAGAGAGTTTATACATCTTGTTATTCAACTTCTTATCCATTATAAGGGTTTCTCTTAATCCAGAAAAAGAGAGGTTGTAACAGTTTGATTATGAACCATGGAAAGAATCGAGTTTGTTCTTGCTCCCGCAAAGGGAACTTGTAACGGTTGGACTCTAAGCTATGAAAAGGGTCGTTCGTTTTTCTTTGAAATACCCAAGAGGAGCTTGGGGAGTGGAGTAGGTCGGGTTGTGCCGAACCACTATAAAATTTCCATTGTCAATTTCTTTATCTCTATCCTATTTCATTTTTGCAATTAATTTGTTGTTATATTATATTGCATAAAATCAACTGTTCTTGTATGTCTATTTTGATTGGTATAATTTTATCTTTACATATTCTTTACCAATCTTGTTTTTAGAATTAAATATGGTGAATTTATTTGCATGATTTCTTGTTCAAATTAATGGTGATAAAAAATGTGTTAATTTATTTAATTGGGCCCACATTTGAAAAGGTTTTATAAAATTTGAAGAAACCCTATTCACCCCCCTCTAGAGTTGCCATACCTATCCAACAGAATGGAGTAGATTTTCATAATTTTTTTAACATAAATACAACCTCAAAGTGCATGGAAAACGTCTTCATCCCTTGTTTTACACCTCTACCAAAATGATTCTATATCCATGCTCTTTTTTTTTTTTAGTTTCAAAAGTATGTAGGCACATATTCAAATTCAAATTCTTGAATCAAACCCTAATTTCTATAAATCTCCTTTTCTCTCTCTTATCCATCTAGAATATTTCAAACACCATCTTTGTGTCTCGTGGTTGCTCCGAGTTGCTGCTTCTTCTAAGGATTGTGGCTATGAGTATTTAGGTCTTCCCCCAATCGCCGTCAACAAATCGATTATAGGTCTCATATGGGAACAAATTGCTATTCTCTTCACTAGCTCGTCAAAAGATCTTTGACGAAAGATAACGAGAGATATGGGAAATGAATACGATTGCTACTTAAACACTTTTTATAAATTACGATTACGATTACCATTTAAAAAGATAAATATTAGATTCTGAAAATTCATAACATATCTTAAAAGATATCCAAAAAATATATATCAATTTTCTGTTAGGCTGGTTGACTATAAATGCACGGATATACTGGGGGTATAAATAGAAAGAAAACTCTTCACTCTCTTCTCCTAAAATCATGTTAGCTAAAATTCTAAATATGAAACATTTTTAGCCTTTTTTCATAATAGCTATTTATTTGTAGACATTAGTTACAATTTTCCATAAACAAATTATTTTTCTTTTAGCAAATAAACAAACTGACTTTATATTACTCATAGTTTCAATAAATTTAATAATTTATGGGCAAGACTTGGGTGCTGCCTGGGCAGCACCCAAATCATGTGCAGCCCACATCTAAGCCACACGTTTTTCTTAAAAAAAAAACAAAAAATAAAAATCACAAATTCAATGGCTATGAAGTGGGCATTACCATACTTGGGTGCTGCCCAGGCAGCACCTAAGTTTTTTCCATAATTTATTGAATAAGACCTAATAATGAACAAAACTAATGACTGACTTTTGCTGATCTGTACTTAAATTATATAGATATAAATACAAAGTTGTTATGAATTTCATTATTTTTGCATTGGGCTCTTTCATATTGACTTAATTTTAAGGAAAAATTGCACAAATGTCAACCGAAACATAATCAACCTATGTTTATATTAGCATTGTAATAATTGTTATAGTTCATGAGTAGTTTGTGCATTTTGTAATATTTAAGCTCTTAATTGTAAAATCTCATAAGTTTAGAGGATGATTGATTAAATTAAAAGTTTGAAGGTGTGATTGTAATAATCTCTACAGTTTTTGTAATTTTCTCTCATTTTTATATTCAATGCTAAAGATTGGTGAAGGTTGGTTATTATTATTATTAATAAATATCCTTGACATTAAACAGACCTTATATTCTTAATTAAGTAAATTTAATGTTAGATAAAAATGAGTGGTTTCAACTTTTAAATATTTACATGCCAACGTGAGTTACAACTTAGCATTTAAGTCATTTTTTTAATAATGCATTTAAAGCATTTACTCATTTTTTTAGGTCAAATATTGAGATCTTCAATCTCACATCCCTTGAAAAAAAGCAATTGGAATTGTTACAACTTAGGATTACACATTCAACTCTTAAATTGGAAAAATAGTTCTACAAACTTTTGTTATTGTAGGCCCCATTTCATAACTATTTAGGTCTTTTTTTATAACTATTTAGACCCCGTTTGATAACTATTTGGTTTTTGGTTTTTGAAAATTATGCTTGTTTTTTTTACAATTTCTCTCCATCCTCTATAATGCTTTCCATCTTTCTTGAGGAATCATTTGAGTTTCTAGCCAAATTTCAAAAACAAAAACAAGTTTTTGAAAACTAATTTTTTTAGTTTTCAAAATTTAACTTGGCTTTTGAAAACATAGGTAAAAAAATAGATAAGAAAACATAGAAACTCATAGGTGGAAGTAGTATTTTTAGGCTTAATTTTCAAAAACCAAAAACCAAAAACCAAAAACCAAATAGTTATCAAACAAATCCTTAGGCCCCGTTTGATAACCATATAAGGCCCCGTTTGATAATCATTTAGTTTTTGGTTTTTGGTTTTTGAAAATTAAACTTGTTTTCTCTCAATTTCTCTATAATTGTTTTCATCTACCATAAGGAAGTATTTGAATTCTTAGCCAAATTCTAAAAACAAAAACAAGTTTTTGAAAACTACCTTTTTTAGTTTTCAAAACATGGCTTGGTTTTTGAAAACATAGGTAAAAAGGAGATAACAAAACAAGTATATCAGGTGGGAGTAACATTTATAGGTTTAATTTTCAAAAACCAAAAACCAAAATCCAAATGGTTATCAAACGGGGCTTTGTTGTTTTTGGTTTTTGAAAATTAAGCTTGTTTTCCCTCAATTTCTCTACAATGGTTTTCATTTCCCTTAAGGAAGTATTTGAATCCTTAGCCAAATTCTAAAAACAAAAACAAGTTTTTGAAAACTACTTTTTTTAGTTTTCAAAACATGGCTTGGTTTTTGAAAACATAGGCAAAAAGTAGATGACAAAACAAGTAAAACCATAAGTGGGAGTAGTATTTATAGGCTTAATTTTCAAAAACCAAAAACCAAAAATCAAATGGTTATCAAACGGGGCCTTTAGTTTTTGGTTTTTGGTTTTTGAAAATTATACTTGTTTTCTCACAATTTCTCAACCATGGTTGTTGAATAAGAAATTTTGGCCAATCATAAATTGTCACATCATTATTTTAAATTGATGACAAAGTTGCATATTATTAAATTTTGGACCAATTATAAATTAACATATGTCCCTAAATTAAATTAAATGAAATTAGATTGAAAAAAAAATAAATAATGACACGTGTCTATCTTATGGCCATTTGAATTTAATCCAATTAGATTGGCTATGCCATGAATTAGTCCAATCAAAATTTTTCATGTCTGCATGATGACACAAGTTAATCCAATCAAACAATGTCATGTGTATTTAATGACATAAAATATTGGCCCAATTGAATTGCACCATTTGGCAGCAATATCACAATCAAACAAGCCCAAGTCCATCTGATCTCCTATAAATAGAGGAGGTCACCCCTCATTCAAGGACATGGAGAATTCAGAGAGAATTACCAAAAGACTGGAGACTCTGAAGACCAAAGATGCTCTGAAGTTCAAAAAACTTCAAGACTTCAATTGATCTTCAAGATCAACAAGTTAGAGGCCGATCATCCAAGAAGATCAACAAGTCGTAGCCCGATCATCTGAAAAGATTAACAAGCTGGAGGCCGATCATTCAAGAAGATCAACAAGCCAAAAACTGATCATCCCAGAAGATCAACAAGCTGTAGGCCAATCATCTAAGCAGATCAACAAGTCGAAGGCTGATCATCTAAGCAAATCAACAAGCCGTAAATCGATCATCCAAGAAGATCAACAAGTCGTAGGCCGATCATCCAAGAAGAACAACAAGCCAGAGGCCGATCATCCAAGAAGATCAACAAGCGAGAGGCCGATCATCCAGAAGATCAACAAGCCAAAGGCCGATCATTCAAGAAGATCAACAAGCTAGAGGCCTATCATTCAAGAAGATTAATAAGCCAAGCATCTATCCAACGATCAACAAGCCAAAGATCAATCCAACAAGATCAACATGCCAAGGGCCAATCCAACAAGGTTAACAAGTCGAAAGATCGATCAGAAAAGACCAACAAACGTGCTTGAGAATAAGCTGCAAAGCCCTCGAGACATTTCTATATGAGAGAAAGAATCAAAGGATAAATATTAGAGATTGTAATGCATCCACAAAATCAATGCAAATTAAGTTTATTTACATGTATAAAATTTCTTTGTTGAAATCTCGTGTGAACAATGGTTTTCATCTTTTCTATAATAGTTTCCATCTTTCTTAAGGAAATATTTGAGTCTCTAGCCAAATTCCAAATTCCAAAAACTACCTTTTGAAAACTACTTTTTTTAGTTTTCAAAACGTAGTTTGGTTTTTGAAAATATATGTAAAAAGTAGATAAGAAAACATGAAAATCAATAGGTGGAAGTGGTATTTATAGGCTTAATTTTCAAAAATGAAATGGTTATCAAACAGGGCCTTAGTTTTTAGTTTTTGGTTTTTGAAAATTAAGGTCCTATTTGATAACCATTTGATTTTTAGTTTTTAGATTTTGAAATTTGTGTTTGTTTTCTCACCATGTCTCTACAATGGATTTCATCTTTCTTAAAAAAATATTTGAATTCTTAACCCAATTTCAAAAACAATTTTTTTTAAAAAAAAACTTGGCTTGATTTTTGAAAATATATGTAAAAAGTAGATAACAAAATAAGAAAACTCATAGGTAGAAGTAGCATTGATAGACTTAATTTTCAAACCAAAAACAGAGGCCTCGTTTGATAACCATTTGGTTTTTGGTTTTTAGTTTTTGATTTTTGAAAATTAAGCCTATAAATACTACTTCTACTTCTACCTATGAGTTTTCATGTTTTCTTATCTACTTTTTTATATATGTTTTAAAAAACCAATCCAAGTTTTGAAAACTAAAAAAAGTAGTTTTCAAAAATTTATTTTTGTTTTTGGAATTTGGCTAGAAACTCAAATGTTTCCTTAAGAAAAATGGAACTATGGTAGAGAAAATGAAAACTATTGTAGAGAAATCGTGAGAAAACAAACACAATTTTCAAAAACTAAAAAGCAAAAATCAAATGGTTATCAAACATAGCCTAATTAAGCTTATAAATACTACTTGCACCTATGAGTTTCTTTATTTTGTTATCTATTTTTTACATATATTTTCAAAAACCAAGCCAAGTTTTGAAAACTTAAAAAAAGTAGTTTTCACAAACTTGTTTTTGTTTTTGGAAGTTGGCTAAGAATTCAAATGTTTTCTTAGAAAAGATGAAACTCATTGTAGAGAAATGATGATAAAATAAGCATAATTTTCAAAAATCAAATGGTAACGAGGAGTAATAATTAAACTTTGTCATTATAATTCAATTAGTTTCAATTTAAAAAATACACAAACAACAAATTAATTTGTCACAATACTTACAACCTTATCAAAGTGTTGTCATCATACTTTCACTTATAAGGGTAGCAACTATGAAGTAATTGTTCAAATTGAAAGTTTTATTGTATAACTTTAATAATTTGGTACAAGTAATTGCTCAAATTGAAAGTTTTATTGTATAACTTTAATGACTTGGTACCCTTGTGGTTGTGCAATTTTTCTTATTTATTGTCGTTTTTTAATGTGCTATATTAAAAGGATCAATCTTGAGAATCATTAAAACTTATGTTAAATTTTTTCAAATTGGCTATCCAAAAATAACTTTTCCATTCTGGGGAGCTTAAAATAGGGCTAACAGCAACAACAGACAAATTTAAATGTGCATTTTGAATAAAGGCCACATAAATTTTTCTTCTTTGAAATGACCAAACAGTTTTTTTTTTTTTTTTTCATTTTTAAATCGAATTATTAAATGTCGAAAATACTCTTTACCACAAATTTGAATCCAAGATACTAAAATTATCCTATAATTATTTCAAATCTACTACAAAATCCCTTAAATAAAAGATTAGTTATACATTTGAAAATAAAAAATACATTATCTTTGAAATTCTAACTAATTAATAAATAAACCTAACTAAAACGATAATTATAATAACTCAAAATTTAGGCATTGGATAAACAAATACCTTTATTCAAAATAATTATTAGATGAAGACTCTTAAGACTAAGCCTCCAAATACATTCTCGCTCCCGTGCTCATGTTTTTTGGCTTCCCTAAATTCAAATATTTGAAGAGTGGTTTCCAGGTTTGAAACCTTTAGGACCTTACTGATAGGAACTGTAGGGTAACCAAGCTTCCGCAAATCAAGATGATATTAATACTTCTCATGAAACAGTTTTTCGAATGCCCTCATAGTATCCATCTAGGTGTTTGGTCAAGATCTCGTCCACGAGCTTTTGACAACCACATAATATCTTCCTTCTTGTCCTCTATGAAAACTTGATTTTTGTCAAAGTCAATCAAGCATATTATGTATAGAGTAGGATCATGAGTGATTGAACAAGAAATACAACCGTAGAAAACCTACATACCTATAATTCGAGATGATATGTGATCAAAGGTTTTAAACCTAAATAAGCAGAACAAAATTTACAATTGAATGACTCTAAACCAACTCGATAGCAAGTCATGATCATTTGGAAAAAAAAAAAAAAACTTTCTAGATATCATATCAATTGTATAAAAACGTAAAAATAAAAAAAATATATATAAAGATTATAAATATCTAGTTTTAAACTTTGAAAGATAATTCAAATACAAAAAAAAATAAATTAAGATCCATAAATATCTAGAGATTCGAAATTGAAATCTGCACAAGATAACGACCTCAAATTTGAATTAGTAAGAGATTTGATATATAGTTTTTTAAATACAATATAAATCAGATCACATTGTAGGAACAAATATCATATCAATCGTATAAAAATGTGAAAACAAAAAAAATTTAAAGATTATAAATATCTAGTTTTAAACTTTGAATGATAATTCTAATACAAAAAAATAAGTTGAAATCCATAAATATCAAGAAATTCGAAGTTTAAATCTACACAAGATAACAACCTCAAATTTGAATTAACAGAGACATTGAAAATTTTGAAAAATTTAATTGGCACAAGTTTTCCACGTGTGGCCATAAATCTCATGCATTTTTTGTTTTTGGACATTTTTTAAAATGCCACCTTTTACTTGGCCATCCAATCCAATTTCCCCTTTTAAAATATATATACACTTAAGAACATCAACCATAAAATTGTTTTAGCAAAGAACAAATAGCTAAAACGTATTAATCCACTTCATTTGTCAGAGACCCACACATGGCCAAGTGCACTCTACAAGATGAGACAGGCTGATTCAGCAAATTACAAGCCAAGAGACTCAAAAAACAAGATCAAACAGTCTTCTGCACTGAGCTTTATTGAACTTTATAGAACAGTATCGTCTTCAAAAGAAACTAAATAATTTTTTTTTTTTGACATGCTTTCCAGTTTCATGCTATCTCAATTCAATAATAAACCAGATACTGAGACAGACTTTGAATTTACAACCCAAATGAATGAATCTTAAGGTTCCACCTGCAGCACGGTCTATATGTACAGAGGGCAGCCGTGTCTCAGGGCGAACAACACCGAACAACACCACCTTCTCATTTACTCACTCTCGTAGTCTTCGTCGTCGCCAAATGTGAAAACAGAAGCATCAGCTGCCATTGCCTTGAATTCACTTTCTGAATTTGGAACTTCTGAGAGGGAGTCAGATCTTCCGACTCCATCACCTTTTTGGTCGCTGGCTGGAGCAGTCTGTTTAGCTCCACCATCTCCCAGGGAAACTTGCTTTGTTGCATTTGATAAACTTGCAACATCGTCTGATGAAGTCGCACTTGTTTGAGATTTAGATGCCAACTTGACAGCTGATCCTTCAGCCCCTGATCCTGTAGCTGCCTCCTTCTTGCTCTTTGAAGAACCACCTTCTGATTCACTATCAGAAAATACATCATCTTTATCATTAGTTCCTGATTTTCTGTTTTGGTTCTCAGAAATTTCACTCCCATCCACTGGAGAAGGTTTCGAGCCCGAGCTTTCATCCGACTTCTTGGTAATATTGTCCACGTTGGGTGACGTATCTACTAGAACAACCTCCACCTGAAATCCAGGGGACGGCAGTTTCCTCTACAGAAAACCAAATAGAGATCTTTTAGAATGTTAAACAAGAAACGACTCCTAATAAGTGTAATATTGGAAGTAGGTTAAGAAGTGGACAAGAAAACAAAAGGTTCTAAATGCATACGAGTTCCACTCAATCATCATATTACACGAGACAACGAAACCCTTGATACTCACCTTGTCAAACCCATCAAGATCATTAGTGTAGAGCATTTTCCGATTTTCAGTCATGGTTGTGTTTAGCCAACTGAAAATAAAACAGACCAGGTAAACTCAACTGATTTCCTTGCACTACTTAAAGAAACCCAAGAAGCAGAGTGTCAGGGGGGTCGGGATGCAGATCATATACCAATAGAAATCTCCTTGGCGATCGTGAAAATGAACCTTGAAGTCCCCACACAACTCAGCTAGACCAGGCTCCCCGGGCAAGGCGAATACCATTATCCCCTTCTTTGGTGCAGTAAACCAAAAATCTTCTGGCTACAGATATAAACTACGTTAGTGAAACTAATAGGCTTGCAAAGGACTATTGCACAACTCAACGACATTATAAAAGGCAAAAGAAGATGTTGAAGCCTTTTCTTTTGAAAAGGCGAAGCATGAGCTTGAGTGAGAACAAAATGAAGCATATATCTCATGAGAAATAGAAAAAAAAAATCTTTTTTTTTATAGCATATTCATAAAAACATAAAAATAGAAAACGATATACTAACAAACTATATAATTATTATCGTACAAGTATAGAACCAAAAGGTTTTCAGAACGTCAGTTTTAACCTCCTTAAATAGAAATTATAAACTGTCATTTTCATCATCATCATTACGACGATCACTAATGAAATGGTCTTATTCTTTAATCTTCGTCTTCCAAGTTCTTTTAAAGTTAGGCTAAACTACCGTAACCCCCGTTATATTATTATAACATACATTAGCAGTCTTTTATTTCTAAAAGAACAAGAATATAAAATAAACTGACATTGTTATTTAACAATACATGAGGCACAAACTCCAAGTCTTAGTGTGCTCTCATGGAGACTAAGCCTCTTATAAACAAAAGGAAGCATAAGCCTAGAGTTAAAAGTTTGTGCCTTTGCCTTAAGTTGTGCGTCTCAAAAGCCATTTAAAATATTGTCCCATGCAAGAAGACGAAGGAATTTTACGAATATCTCAATTTCAAAATATAGAACTTGGATGCTAGATAGACCCAGAAAATCTTTGACTGATATTCTCAAAAATTCTTAAACTAGATCCATTACTGTATGCAAGTCCGGATATTCTTAGTTCCCCTACTTTAAAAAATAATCAAATACATACCGAGAGACTCTTGGTTCTTTGATGCGTTTTAGTGGAGAACAGAACACCTGCCAATTAGGGAAATAATTAGAGCAAACTATTAGCATTATTTGGATACTAGATATTCTAAAGCCCAATGATTGTTTCAATCTATGCATAAAGGTGAGATTTAAAATCAAAGTGAATCACAAAAATCACAATTATAGCAAAAAAATAAAGAAAACTAAGTTCAGGGAAAATATGACACCATAAATTATTAATTGGAACAGTGAACTCCTTGGCTGAAAAGAAAATTTGGAGATATACCATTATGGTCATATACAGTAATGGAAGGCCTGATCCAATATGGACATCTGTGGAGACGAAACCCTCTAAGCACACACCTGCAGAAAATTTAATGTGAACATGCTAGCTGCAAGAGTAATTGAGAAATAGAAATGACATTAGTGTTTTATAGAAAGAATAATACCTGCGACTGGGAGGATTTTCTCCATTGAAGTATGTTAAAATACGCTCAAAATATTTGACATACCTCTAGAAAGATAGAAAACGATACTATTTTAGAAGCTTTTGACAAATGAAAAGCGTAGATACAAAATCGCTGAAGGTAATTTTTACTTACAATCTGACTCGGTAAAACCAGGCCTTTGCCATCAAAACACCTTCTCTGGTTGTAGTATTCAATGGATTCTTCAGCGGTTGGAAAGAACTGCAAAAGATGCAGGCAGGTGAAAATCAAGAAAAATGACAACATAATTATGGAATATTTTTCAAAACTTCTTCAAATTTTCAGATATAGACAACAAATCCAAACCTTCAGAAATAGAAGAAGACTGGAAATCATCAAGCCTGTCCTGGCCATTCCTGCCTTGCAATGCACAACCACTACATTTTCGATATCATCCTTCAGCCATGAATAAGCACTTTGGCAAAATGATATTATCAGTTGAACTGGGGGACAGTTATGGTCATCAAAAGGAAAACAAGCCACCTGAAGAAAGATCCCAGAATACCATCCATGTCAACTTTTCACCTATCTAGTCTGGGAAAAAACAAATAATCTAGAGAACAATCTCAAAAAATAATCCCCAAAGACATATATGCTTGGAAGTGTCAATTAAAATGGTCTGCTTGAAATCTTACATAGGAAAAAAAAAAAAAAAAAAAACTTGCTGAACCAGCATGCAGCATATAAACTATATAAATATACGTTAAAGTAATAAAAACACAAATTTATTCATAATATATTATAACTTCAACCATCATGGGAACTGGTTTTTTGGTTGAGAACCCATTCTGGAACTTCAATTAGTAGTTTTCATTTTCAACAAACCCTATTTTACTGCTTGTAATAATTCACAAAGTTTCACTGTCAAAAGAATTTGTGATCCCACCCCACCCCCCAAAAAACTCAGATAATAAGAGATCATCACGTACCCTATTTTACTGCTTGTAATGCTTCACAAAGTTTCACTGTCAAGAATTTGTGACCCCACCCCACCCCTCAAAAAACTCAGAATATTAATGATAATAAGAGATCATCACGAACCTTTCCTTCAAATAATGACGCATCATATAGCCTCTCGGCACAAAGATTATATACTTTGTATTTTCCCTGCAGATAAAAAATGAGAACACAAAACATGAAAGCACAAATCTACTGCAGATCAATCATGGAAAGATGGTCATCTGACAAAAGAATCCATACATAAACAGTAAATATATGAAATATCTTTAAGAAGATTAAAAACAGTAAAAAAACATCTTATGGACAAATCCATCCATACCTTGTGATGTGTTTCAAAGAACTTAATGACTTCTTCCATATGATTCCTGTAGAAACCCTGCATCGCAACTCATAAATATTAGAATGAAATAATTTAAGTCAGGTCGATACAACACATGAGTAAGTTAGTAACAGTGAATAACCTCAACATATCCGAAAAACCCAGAGCTCATGTCACCAGCAGGGAAACCCATAGCAATGATATTTTCAGTAATATAAGTCATATCCAAATCAAATCCACCTTCCTGGAAAAGAGCAACCATATAATCATGATTAAAAAAAAAAACAAACATATATCAAAAGCAGTACTTTAACCAGAAACAAATAATAATCTCCATATACTATATCATATTTGGTAAGAAAAAATGCATGCATCAGGTATTCCCATTACTCATATTCACTGATAGGAAAAACAGCAACATGAGACATAATGTATGAACTAAAAGTATACAGATTGTGTACACAGTTGTCGAATACTGATTTCATAAATGCTATTAGACATATAACAGCTGATCTTATTCCAACAGTTACAACTACTGCTTGAGGTCCAAAAATTGTATTTTCTGCTTGCATCAAGAAATTTGAACATGCCAAAATGCAAGTAAAGACAACGTTACGCTATCACATCACCTATCCACAAAGACTGGAAACATAAAAGTTATCTTCCTCTGATTCTAAAACTAATAAAGATCTGCCCAACAAAGTGTAAATCTCAATCTTTTTATAACACAAGAAAACACTATATACATATATCATTAGTTGTAATATCTTACAATATAGTCACATAAGAAAAAAGCCAATTCTATGTGCGACAAACCTGGTATCTTCGCTTATTTTGGGAGACAACATGACGAGCTTTAACTTGTACAGCCTTTACAGCACTCTTTGAAGAGTCAACCAACCCTCTTGTAATTGATCCCACAAAACTGGGTTGGGCAGTTTTAGAAGTTCCATCCGGGGAATCATTAGGTGCAGCAGATTTTGGAGATAAATTCAAGCCTAAGCCACTAGTAAAACGTGCAAAAGCTGACTTCCCAGCATTTTCAGTCGTGCCATCTTGTGAAGCTGACTGTGGTTGAGAAATTTTCAAGCTTTTAGCCCATGAAGTTATGCCAGTAGGAGATAGCTTAGACGGTGCATCACGGGCCACATTATCGATTCTAGAGGTAGCAGGAGCCTGAGACTGTACTTCTGGAGGTTTAGTCTCCGAGGTATTAACAGTAGGTGATGCGGAATCAGTAGATTTTGGATCCATTCTATGACTAGAGATATGCCAGATGAACACTGGAGATAGCGTCAAGAACCCCACATAAGCTATACTCCTTCAGAAGAATCTAAATATTGAAACTGCAGGAAAAATCACCACTAGAACATAGAAGACAAAAGAGGCATTTGAGTTTTCCATGTTTTGATACATCTCAAAATGATCATCTTGGATAGTGCCAAATGCAAAATCCTCAACAAATAAACGAGAAAGAAATATATAACAAGCATAGAAATGCCAAAAAATTTCTAAGAGCAAGAACACTCCCTATGAAAGAATTCATTTCATTTCCAAAAAAGAGAAAAGAGAGCCACGATTAAGCTATGTTGCAAACAGACCCTCATTTAAAAAGAAACCCAAAATAAGCGAACAAAAGGTGTTAAAGATACAATTCACAGATAAATAAAGAAGGGCAAGAAAGAACCCAGCAATAAAAACAATACTATCTCAAGATCCCGCCAATTAAAAACACTCACAGAGTGAATGAGCAAATACTGAAATGAACCCATTCGAATCCAGCAGAGAAAGCGCAATCTTACCCAGAGAAAAACACCGGTAGCTGAACAATCCAAGCGAAAAAGGGTGCGAAATTTTCAAGGAGAGATGTCGATTTAGGGTTTCGAAGGTGGGAGGGGGGGACAGGGAGGGAACTGGAGCGGTCAAACTGAAAATCGCCGTGGTTTTGAAGGTATGGGTTAAAGGGTCATTTCGTTTTCGACATGGTCTTCCAGTCAACGCATCGTGTGGTGATGATTTGGCCTTTGCGATGATCGAGAAATCGGATGGTGCAGGGGAATTTGTGTGGTAATACAATTACGACCGTTGGATTAGATAACTGATCATTTTAACCGTGGATTTTGATTCAGATGTGTCCGCTCCTTGCCTTGGCGTTTTGTTTCTATTTTGCGATTTCTTTTTTGCTTTTTTGTTCTTTTTTTAAGGTCTTCAGTTACATTCTTGCATTTATTTTTTATGTTACGATTTAATGCCATCATGTTTAGGTTTTTTTTTATTAATATTGTAAGTTTCTAAACTTATTATAAAAATATTGCAAGTTTGAAACTATTTTAAAGAATACTGTAGTTTTAAAATACGTAGATCAAGGTCGTCACTCAAGAGACGACCTTGTGTTGTGAAAGCAGGTCATCTCTTCAAAAGATGACCTACAATAGGTTTTTTAAAAACATACAACGTCGTCTCTAAGAGACTGACCTTGGCATTTTTTTTTTAGTTTAAAATTTTGATAATAATTTCTATTGACTTGTTTTGAGTCAACTAACTGTAATATTTAAACCAACTAAATTGATCGGAACAAAAATCAAGAACAATGTGAAAACAAGAAAAAGAGGATTGCGTTGAACATGTAAAAGACAATAAGAAAAAGTAAATGATTGCACCAAAGAATAGGCCATTTGCTATTTTTGTTTAACTCACAAGTTCAAATGTCAGTGCTAAAAATTCAATACTCCTTTCAATCAAGCTCAGCCTTTAACCTCATTGGAGGGGAAGAAGAAAGATAGAAATTAACAAAGAAATGGTAGATGATCACAAGTAATGGTCTCTCAAATAAGAATTACAATAGCAGCAGAGAAACATGATCTACTGACCCAAAATAATGGCTTGAGTGATCTCCCCCTCTAATCCCAATTATATAAGCACAAAAAAATGCAGTGTAAAGGATATTGAGGTTTAAATTTTTATTCATCATAATTGAGGTTAAATTTTTATTCATCTAATTTTTAATCATAATTTTTAAGTAATTAATATCTGAAAATAAGATAAAAAAACTTGAAATCAAAGTAATTAACATATAAATACCAAAAAAAACGTAAAACCAAAGTAATTAATGTATGAATACAAGTTTAAAAAAAAAAATCTAATGTGTGCCACAAGATGGACGTCGCCAATTACGAGGGGATTGTCGACGACGAACCCTCGGTTCTTGATCATGTTCCTTTTGTGCTTCCAGTTCATCTGGTTTTTCTTGTGCTCCAGTAGGATACAAATATTGATCATGCTCTCCATGTCCACATCCACGTATGCGAGTATGTGATGATGAGGGACCAGACTCAAAAGCATGTGCGTTTGATGTATGAAGATATTGTGAACTAGGAACCGGTATCATCATCATTGGAGTGGAACTGCACTGTCATGTGTCTAAGTGATGGGAGGCATGTGCGTCGACGTTATGATCAACCTCAGCTGGTACAGCTCGGGGCAACTGCTCCTCTTTTTCAATGTCTTCATGTTGAGCAATGTTCTATCCTCGAGCACGTCTTCTATGTCTAAGACTAAGAGGAGGAGTAATAGAAATGTTATACATATAATGAAGCTGGTCTATATTTTGTTTCCCACTATCGTAGAGGATAATAATCTCTAAATTTTGTGAGAGATCTCGAATTTTTCTGAAGCATGACATATCTTCAAATGATAAGGAAAATTAGACAATATTTAAAATAAATTTATAATTTAAAGTAAATATAAATTAAAAATTAAATGAAACTTGTATTGCTTGACCATAGGACGTTCCCTCACGAGTGATGTAGCACCTGGTAATATTCTGATACCAATTCATATAGTTTGGAGTCGTATGTCCATAGGCATCAACTAGAGGAGCATCAACTACGAGCTGCCGGCCCATCTGCCATCGCTCCACGTACGGTGCCAGCACAACTAACCAATCTTGATGTCAGAGGTCTATGGCATGTAAGTTCGGGTCTTTGTTGCATACTTTTGGGATAGCTTGTTTCATCCCAAATTGCCTCATCACTCTATTTGATAGATACCACTCAATAATATGAAAACAGATGAGTGAAGTTACTGAACGCCAGATATCATGACCATTTCTACAATAATAAGGTAATGTGGTCATGACATTGGTGTATAGCCCCCAAATCATCTAAAATATCAAAATATTGACAATTAGTGTATTATAAAAAAATCAAAAGTAAAATAAATTACTGCACTCGTACCATGTTAGGTCTAAGAAGGTCAAACATATATCTATACTGTACGAGCACATGCGCAGATGATCCGGTGATACAAAATTGGTCATTCCACCTATATTAATATTAAAAAATTAAATTTCAATTATGTCAATCATATAGAAAACAACATTAAATTAAAAATCAATTCACATACCGAGAACCAAGTGCTCGTCCAACTAATTCAGCATCGTTGATGCGGCGATGCTATGGAGCCATCATTGGGAATTGTTCTCAACCCCAAAGATGAAGAATGATTATAGGCCCAGTAATCTCGCGTGAATCTAATCGACTCGTCTTACAAAGCTGCCTATATAACCATACTAAACAGGCTCCACCCCAAGAATATCATCCTGCAACCTCAAAGTTTGCCAGGAGTGGCAGGAACATTAAGTGCACCTTATCCCTAGATTTATCGCAGAATAAGCTCCCACCAAATAGCTGCAAAATGTATGTCCGGGCATACCTCACTATAGTAACCTCATCTGCATTATCGTTCAACCCTGGAAATTGAGATGCTAACGAAGGTAAGCTTAATCTGGGCCTTTAATATGGTTGTCGCCTGGAGTCACCTTGAGCAACAGTGCACAAGTCTGCTTCCAGTTGTAACTCATCGGTCCAATGAGAGGCTTGTCATCCACTGGTAATCCAAGCAATACTACAACATCCTCTAAAGTGACAGTGCACTCCCCCCCAGGCACGAGAAATGTATGTGTTTTCGGCCTCCATTTCTTCACGAGTGCAATGATGAAGTGTCAGTCTAATCCTAATCTGGCTACTCCCTCCAACCCTACAGCCCGAAGATGAGGCAATATAAGACGGTGTAGTGGGATGGTGCACTGAACAATTGCTTTCCGACATCTACAGTGTAGCTCTTCCAAATTCCAATCTTGCTAAACAAGCTCTGATCGATGGGAATGTTGAGCATATAAGACCGATGTATCTATGGTCTTGGATTGACATCCATGATCTAAAAAAACAAAAAATTGAGGTTCAATCCTTATTGAATATAAATAACAAATTGAAAATAAAAAACTAAATTATAAAATAATTAAAATAAAACAACAAATTGAAATTCAATTCATATTGAATATAAATAACAAATTGAAAATAAACTTCTAAATTATAAAATAATTAAAAAGAAGCAACAAATTGAATTTCAATCCATATTGAATATAAATAATATCATTAAATACCAAATTACAACAAAAACCAAAAAACAAGCATAAAATAAAAAACTACAAAAAAAAAAAAAAAAAAAGTTCCCTAAGGTGTTTCTCTTTGTCTTGAAGACCAACTCCTCTTATTGTGACCCAATTGATTACATAGACCACAACGTTGTTGAGTATTTGGTTCTCTCCAATCCATCTTATTATTGTAACGAGAACTTTTTAATCTACCAGGTTCTCTCAACAACTTTGGGTCAACATATAGAATGGGTATGTTTGGAGGTGCAATCCAATAATCTTCATGTGGGGTTGGTTGAAATTGAGGAAAGTAGCTTGAGTATATATTGAAAACTTGTATGTGTCATCAATGAAATCTTCAAAGTTCAATTTTAGGTGTGAGCAAACTGTCACTTATTGCATGAACAATAATGAACTTCTCTTTTTTCTTCTCGAGTTAATCTCAGAGATTGAATATTTCCTCCTTTAGCATTGAAGTAAAGTAGCCCAGTTTTCACGTGAAACACACTGCCTTCTCGATCATAGGACACTACCTCATTGATGTAGGTTAGTTAGATTATTTAGGGTTCTCTTTGTAACTTAGCTTTACTAGGGTTCTCTTTGTAATCTAGCTTAAGTATTTTATTTTATTTGTTTTCTTAGTTAGGTTGTTAGTTAGTTACTGTGGTTAATATAATTAACCACCCTTGTAATTAAAGCCCATTAGCCCGTTAGCTAAGCCTATATATAAAGGCTAAGGCTTCCCCTTTTGTAACACTTTTTTGAAGATTAATAAAATACCGCCATAAGGCTTTTCGGCTCCACCAAGATTGGTATCAGAGCTTGAATCAAGATCCGGCCAAGAAGGATGACCAACACCAAGAAATTGGAATCGGGTAAGGAAGAGACCTATTCCAGCGAGCTTTATGCGATTGTGCTCGATATCCAACATCGCATCCTTCCGTTGGAAGGTTTAATCGAACGGATGACAAGAGTAGAAGAAGCTATTGAAGATCTACAAAAAAGCTTTAGAGGATTAATGAAGGAAAACACTAAACTTAGTGCACAAATTGACAAAGGAAAAGAGAAAGTTGCAGAAAGTTCAGCGGGCCAAACTAGAGAACACAAGGATGAAGAACCGGTTGATCTATTTGCAAAGAAGTATGAAAGGAAGAAAAATAAAGGCTCAAAACACAAAGAGGAAAAAGATGAACAGATTTCTGGTCAAGAAGTTGACAGTTCCAGTGAAGAAAAATCCAAGAAAGGCTCCAAGAATCACAAAAAAACCAAGAAAAAGAAGGGAAAGATCCAAGAATCAGATTGATCATCCAGCAGTGGTACTTCTTATCTTTCAAGTGATGAAGACAACAGTGATGACGGATCAAAAACAAGGAGAAGACGAAAATATAAAAAGAAACACAAGGGATACAAGCTGAAAATCGACTTGCCGTACTTTGATGGGCGATTAGACAGGGAAAATTTCTTAGATTGGATCAAGCAAGTAGAAGACTTCTTCGAATGCATGGATATCCCCGAAAAAAGACAAGTTAAGTTGGTAAAATACAAATTGAAAGGAGGGGCAGCAGCATGGTGGGACCAATTAACCTCAAATAGAAGAAAAATAGGCAAGAAAGCAGTGAAAGATTGGGAAAAAATGAGGAAGATGTTAAAGGCAAGATTCTTACCCGACAATTATGAGCAAATCTTGTATCAATCATATCAAGAATGCAAGCAACATAACCGGACAGTAGATGAATATACAGGTGAGTGGTACCGATTGAATGCAAGAAATGATTTGTCAAAATCCGATTATCAACAAGTAGCACGGTACATTCATGGCCTTCCAGAAGAAATTCAAGATCGAATTGATTTGTTTCCTTTAGGAGGAATTCGGGAAGCAGTAGCAATGGCCTTGAAGGTTGAGAAGAAAATCAAGAGAGAAAGAAGTAGAGGCTATGGACAATCAAGCTGGAATGATAATCCAAGAATTCCAAATTGGAGTAAAGGAGGAAGGACATCATTTGGCCGCACAACATCTAATTCAAGAGGAGATTTTAAGCAAGCCAACAGAAATTGGGAGCAAACTAACGAAGCCTACGAAGGAGTAGAATTGAAGACAACATCTAGATCAAACTATCCAAAGAATGGGAGTGAAAAGTATAATGTGCAGTCTACAAACATCAAGAAAACAGCCACCAAACCAGAAAATCCATATGCAAGAACATCAAGTTCAAAGAAATGTTATAGGTGTGGACAAACTGGTCATTTTTCTAATGAATGTCTAGAAAGAAAGAAGATTGCCTTGGTAGAAGAAGGTTCTGAACAAGAAAATTACAGCAGCAGACATGAGGAAAAAAATTCAGAAGAAGATGCAGAAATCTTTGAAGAAGGAGATGACGGTGAAAGAGTAATTTGAGTGCTTCAAAGGCTTTTATTAAATCCAAGAACAGAGATGAACACAACTCAAAGGCACTCAATATTCAAGACAAGATGCACCGTGAATAACAAAGTATGTGATATAATAATAGACAGTGGGAGTTGTGAAAATGTTGTGTCCAAAGCATTAGTAAAGGCTCTTGGATTGAACATAGAACCTCATCCTAACCCTTACAAAATAGGATGGATCAAGAAAGGAAATGAGGTAACTATTACCGACATTTGCACTATCCCATTATCTATTGGAAAGCATTACAAAGACCAAATCACTTGTGAAGTCATCGACATGGATGCTTGCCACATCTTGCTTGGTAGACCTTGGCAATTTGATCTTTCGGCCATCCACAAAGGGAGAGAAAACACATATGAATTTACTTGGCTTGGCAAGAAGATAGTCTTACTACCTAGCAAACCAAGGGAGGTAAATTCAACGGGTACATCTTCTAAACTCTTCTCTATTATTCCTGCAAATGAGTTTTTAGGTGAACACAACAAAAACTTAGTTGCACTTGTTATTAAAGGTCATAACGAGGATGTCCTAGATACCGAAACTCCACAAGCCATTACTAAGTTACTGCATGCTTTCAAAGACTTGTATCCTAAAGAATTACCCAATGAACTTCCACCTTTGAGAGATATACAACATCATATAGACTTAATTCCTAGTGCATCTTTGCCAAACTTGCCACATTACATAATGAGTCCAACTGAATATAAAATTATGCATGATCAAGTTGATGACCTCTTGAAAAAAGGATTAATACGTCATAGTATGAGTCCTTGTGCGGTTCCCGCCCTACTTACACCTAAAAAAGATGGAACTTGGAGGATGTGTATTGATAGTCGTGCAATAAATAAAATTACAATTAGATATAGGTTCCCAATTCCTAGATTACCCGACCTTTTAGATCAATTATATGGTTCAAAAATCTTTTCTAAAATTGATCTTCGAAGTGGATATCACCAAATCCGTATAAGGCCGGGAGATGAGTGGAAAACTGCCTTTAAAACTAATGAGGGATTGTTTGAATGGCTTGTAATGCCATTTGGACTTACTAATGCACCGAGTACATTCATGCGCCTTATGAACAAAGTTTTACAACCATTTTTTGGCAAATTCGTGGTAGTTTATTTTGATGATATCTTGGTATATAGCACAAGTCTAGATGAACATATCATTCATTTGAAGCATGTTTTTTCCACTCTTAAAGCTAATTCTTTATATATTAACTTCAAGAAGTGTATTTTTGGAGTGCCCAAACTTGTCTTTTTAGGCTTTATAATAGGTGAACATGGCATAGAAGTTGACCCTCTCAAGACTAAAGCTATAAATGAATGGCCAACACCTTCGAATGTCAAGGAAGTTCAAAGCTTTCATGGTCTTGCATCTTTCTATAGGAGGCTTATTCGAAATTTCAGCACCATAGCATCACCTTTAACCGAATGTCTTAAGAAAAAAGGGTTCCATTGGGGCAAAGATCAACAAAACAGTTTTGAGATCCTAAAACAAAGGTTAACTTCAGCACCTATTTTAGCATTACCTAGCTTTGATAAACTTTTTGTTGTAGAAGTTGATGCTTCGGGTTTGGGAATAGGTGGTGTGTTAAGTCAAGAAAATAAACCTATTGAATATTTTAGTGAGAAACTTAGTGAAGCAAGACAAAAATGGTCTACATATGAACAAGAACTTTATGCCTTGGTTGGAGCTTTAAAACAGTGGGAACATTACTTAATAGGAAATGAATTCATTTTATATACAGACCATCAATCCCTTCGTTATATTAATTCCCAAAAACATTTGTCTAAGATGCATGCTAGGTGGATTACTTTTATCCAACGTTTTGATTTTTCCATCAAACATAAATCCGGACAAACTAATAAAGTAGCCGATGCATTAAGTAGAAGATTTCACTTATTAAATATATTGAGGAGTGAAATAATTTCCTTTGATAGCCTTGTTGATTTATATGAGTTTGATGAAGATTTTTCTGATATTTGGCTTACATGCAAGGATGGACATGCTTATAAAGATTTTAGTATGACTAACAGTTTTCTCTTTAAAGATAATGTGCTTTGTATTCCACGCACATCATTAAGGATACAAATCCTTAGGGATATTCATTCGGGTGGCCTAGGAGGACATTTTGGCCGCGACAAAACATATGAACAAATCTCCCAACGATTCTTTTGGCCACACCTTCGAAAGGATGTTGAGAATTTTGTTCAAAGATGTCCAATTTGCCAAGTTAACAAAGGCCAAGGACAAAATACAGGTTTGTACACTCCCCTACCAATTCCAAAAACAATTTGGGAAGACCTCACTATGGATTTTGTGTTGGGTTTACCGCGGACCCAACGAGGTAATGATTCTACCTTTGTGGTGGTTGACCGTTTCAGCAAAATGGCTCATTTTATACCATGTAGAAAAACTAATGATGCTATTCATATTGCTAACCTTTTTTTTAAAGAAGTGGTTCGGCTACATGGAATTCCAAAAACCATCACTAGTGATAGGGACACAAAATTCTTAAGCCATTTTTGGAAGTGTCTTTGGCGCAAGTTTGATACCCATTTGAAGTATAGCACCACTTGCCACCCACAAACTGATGGTCAAACCGAAGTCACAAATAGGACTTTGGGTAATTTAATTCGGTGTTTAAGTGGAGATAAGCCGAAACAATGGGATCTTTGTTTACCACAAGCTGAATTTACTTTCAACAACATGAAAAATTGATCCACAGGCAAAACACCCTTTGAGGTAGTATATACTAGCCCTCCTCGATTAACTCTTGATCTTATAAGTTTACCTAGTGCTGCAGATTTGAGTTCAGAAGCTGAATTGATGGCTGATCGGGTTCAAAGAATACACAAGGAAGTCACAGACCATCTTCAAGAAGCTAATACTAAATATGCCCAATTTGCTAACATTAAAAGGAGGCATAAGGAGTTTGCTGAAGGTGATTTAGTCCTTGTACACCTTAAGAAAGAATGATTTCCTAGAGGGACTTACAACAAGCTGCACAAGAAGAAAATTGGACCGTGTCGGATCCTTAAAAAAATTGGCAGCAATGCTTATGTGGTGGAGCTTCCAAACGACTATAACATATCTAACACCTTCAATATTTCAGATTTGTCTACCTATTTTCCTCCCGATGAACTTCATGTTTAACTCGAGGATGAGTTCTTTTTTCATGAAGGGGGGAATTGATGTAGGTTAGTTAGATTATTTAGGGTTCTCTTTGTAACTTAGCTTTACTAGGGTTCTCTTTGTAATCTAGCTTAAGTATTTTATTTTATTTGTTTTCTTAGTTAGGTTGTTAGTTAGTTACTGTGGTTAATATAATTAACCACCCTTGTAATTAAAGCCCATTAGCCCATTAGCTAAGCCTATATATAAAGGCTAAGGCTTCCCCTTTTGTAACACTTTTTTGAAGATTAATAAAATACCGTCATAAGGCTTTTCGGCTCCACCACTCATGCTTACTGGATCTTGATTCCCACCTCACAATCTTATCAAGAGCATAACTGATATATATTTGATTCAGGGTGATGAGTATGTTGAAATAAGGTAATTTGACTAATACGAAAAATAAGTTGCTTGATCACTTGGTATATTTCTCTTGTTGCTGCAAAGAACTTCTTGTTTCTTTTCTTCTCTTCTCAAAATATTCTACACACCTATGAAGGTAAGTTGAGCAAGTGTAGTGATTGGCAACATGTGAACTCCTTTAAGAACTCCATTTATGCTCTCTAATAGATTAGTTGTCATCCACACATATCTAAACCTCCATCATGGGATTGAGTTCATTTCTCAGCACTAATGTTGTTGAAAAAGTTCATACAAGAGCTATTTATTGCTTTAATCTCTTCAACACATTTGTTGTACTTACGAATTTGGTGTTGACACCCAACACGATAAACTAGGTCTTTCAACTTTTTAGACTTATATTTATTATTGAAGTTGCTAGCAGCGTGTCGTAAGCAAAACATGTGATGAGATTTATCGTCTGCCCAACCATTCTATGGAGTGTTAACAGCAGAAATTATGCTTTTAATTTGATTTTTAAAAATTACTTTTGATTTTTAAAAATTACTTTTAATTTTAAACTACAATTTAAATACGTTTTTGAAATGTATATATATATATTAAAAGTTACAAAATAAGATTCATCATGATTTAAAACGTATTGTATAAATAAATTTAATTTTAAGAGACTATTTATTAATTTTAACAAGTTTCTTGCTTTCTTAAAAAAATATTTCAAAAGAAAAGAAAACGAAAAAAAACTACAACTATATTAAATGACATTTCTTTAAACTTACACATATGGTAATTAGTATTCAAATTATTCTAACTTCTTTTGCATACAATTATTTCTTTTCATATGGCCAATTTTTTTTTTCATACGGGGTTTTAATTTTTAGTAATAACTATTTTTTATTTAAAGTCTAAAAATAATCTTCAATTTTTCATCAGGTATCTCTCTTTTTTGTTTTCATTTTTTTAATCTTTTCCTTTTCTTTTGCTACAATTTTCTTTGTCGATACTCTATCTCTTTTTCAAATTAAGTTTTAGGCATGACTTTTGCACATCATATTAATCGTTTTCTCTTTATTTTTTTCAACCTTTTTGATATATTTTTTTCAAAATTGTATCTCTTTTTCAAATTAAGTTTTTGGCCTTGGCAAAAAAAAAATCTCCAATTAATTACGTATTTGTACGTAATTCAAATGAATCAGATGGTAATTAGTATTCAAATTATTCTAACTTCCTTTGCATCCAATTATCTTTTTTTTTTCATATGGTGTTTTAATTTTTAGTAATAACTATTTTATATTCAAGTTTAAAGTAGCTGTCTCCAATTATCATTAGAGCCATCTCCAATTTTTCATCAGGGCCATATCTAGTTTCTCCATTTTTTTTTGTTTTCATTTTTTTCTAACTTTTTTCCTTCTTTTTCTTTTTCCTGCCATTTTCTTTGTCCATACTCTATCTTTTTTATTACTTTATCTCTTTTTAAAATTAAGTTTTAGGTGCGACTTTTGCACATCATATTATAGATACAACTCTACTTTGCCATGACTATTAATAAGGCTCAAGAACAGGCAATACCTAACATCGATGTTTATCTTCTTCAATATATTTTTTTTCGCATGGACAACACTTTCAAGAGGGATCTCTATGGCAAAGACAAAAGTATTGATCAAATCAAATGACAATTTGACCAAAAACATTGTCTATAAAGAAGCTTTGACTTTGTAAACCAATTTGTTTAAAATGTATTTTTGTATTATTTAGCATAATTATTGTTAAATTAAACAAAATATATTATTACAGAAAGTACATATTATATTATATATAATAATAATAATAATAATAATAATAGAAATAAAAATTATGTTATATTATATGAAAAATTATATTATAATAGAAAAAATAATATAATATAAATATTATATTATATTCAAATTAGTCACATTAAAAAATATAAAATCATAATAGAAATAGAAAAAACAAAACTAATATAAGTATGCATAAAAAAAATTAATTAGTTAAATTCATTGTTAATTCATTTTACTTCATACTATTTTGATTACACGTGCAATGCATGTGGTAAAAAACTAGTATATAATAAATGATAAATTCAAACTTTTATGAAATATTAATTTTTGTTTCTAAGGAAATTAAAAAAAAATTCTCTTTAAATAGAAATTTCTCATTAGGAATTAACAATTTAAATAGATCTTTTTTAAAAAATATTTTATTTAATCAAAATTGAAAAAAAATGAAAATCATAAATAGAGAATAATTTCCTACGGGAGATCCCATTGATAGCATGCATAAATGTGCTATTTTTAGGCTTAGTTTTATGCTAGTTTTGCTATGATTTCGTGTGCTTTCTTATATTTCTATGTTTATTTCTCAGAAACCGAGCAATTGGAGCAAAACCGGAGAATCGTGAGATAATTGGACAAATTTGAGCAACTTAAGACTATAATTAAAGATTCAAGCATTGAAGAAAAGGAACAAGGCTTTTGGACCCAAGGGCGTAGTGTTGCAACGCTCTTATAGTGATGCAACGCCATTTGAGAAGCCTTTCTGCCTGGAAGAACCGCAAGCATAGCGTTGCAACACTACTCAAACATATTTTTTCCTTCTTTATAAAATTCGAAGGGACAGCGTTTGCTGTCCCTAGCATTGCAACGCTGTCCCGATTCTATAAAAGGGAAAGTTGTATTTCGAGCAAAGCGAGCTGTTTTGGAGAGACCTAAACCCTAATTTCGATAGAAGCAGTGTTTGAGAGGTTTAGAGAGCACATTGGAGAGCTAAGGAGGAGACTCAAGTCTCGGGATCGCGGGACATCACGTCGAGAACGAGTGTTGGCACGCCGTCCAATTTTTCTCTTTTCCCTTTCTCTTGCTTTCTCAATGTTAGGATTTAGTGAACTGAATTTGCATGAACTTTTTAGACTTTCTATTGTAAGATTGTATGAACTATGTTTGATTTTTGAATGTGATTGTGACGTTTTTTATGCATCTTGATTTAGTATTCTTAGCTATTGGTCATAGCTTTGTATGTTAGGTTAGATTTAGCTTGAGAAAGTAAATTTAACTAAGAACTTGGATGTATAACTAGGTTTAATCTATTGCATGAGAATGAATAGGTTAAAACTAGAAGTTGATAAAAGAATTTCATAATGTCGTGTTTAGTTGTAAAAATAGACTGATAGGTTGATTTACCTCTTGCATGAGTTCAATTGGGCTTGAGAGAGTCAATTGAATACTTTAGTAATTCTTGACTTAGAACAGTTGCATGATTCACAATTCAATAGTCAATATCATAGTCGAGCTTCACGAATAGCAATTAACGAATGTCTCTCTAGAATTAGACTCCAACTTTGTAAATAATAGGATAGATTTTATGCTTTCAAACCAAATTCAAATTAGTTTTTCTCTAAATAAAATTAGGCACAATTAACTGCGGTACTTAATTAAATCTAAAGAACTCAAATCCCTGTGGATGACCCCAGCCACTAATATTGCAAAATACTTAGAGGTCTGGTTTTATAAATTTAATCTTGATACGACCTTTGACAAGTCGCCCTATCACCCATCCCTGCGAATTTTTGCGGAGAATCACCGCCCTGTTCCACATGAAATTAAATGGAAAATTTTGTAGGGACAAAGAATGAAATGAGAGGCAAGGACAAGGACAAAAAAGTGATTTTTCGGCTCCACCCCACCCGACCCCATGGACAGCTTTACATGTATCATTGATCAAGAGGTCAGAGGTTCGAAACCCCCCCACCCCCAAATGTTATTGAACTAAAAAAAATGAATATCATACATATACATTTGTTTTTGTGTGTGTGTATGTAATTTGAAAATTAAGTCCTTTCTTTACTGTAATTAATTTAAAATTAAATATTATTCATTTTATTTTAATAAATTAAAAATAAAATACCATTTATTTTTGTTATTTTGAAAATAAAAAATATATATCTTTTTAATTTTAATACGTTAACTTAAAATTAAATGTTATTTTAAAAATATTTATATGAGTAAGTTGTCTAAAATATACTTTTTTTAATCTTAAAATAATAAAATTGTATGTAAAACTAAAACTATGGTTAATTAAATATAGATAAATGAAAAGAATTGTGAGGAAAATGGATCTAGAAATGGTGGGACCCACTAAAATTATGATAAAAATGAAGAGATAAATAGTTGGTCCCACTAACTTTATGAAAGAAAGAGAAACCATGGGTTTAGAGAAGGTTTGGAGATTGTAATGCCATAGAGTTGTGTTGAAAACAAGGGTTTTGGATACATTGGGCCAAACCTGATTTTGTCAAACCCATGGGCCAAACGCCCCCTACAAGTTTTGAAAAACCCCAAAATGCTCTATTCTCTCTCCTTCTTCCCATCTCTGTTCCTAGCCTTTAGCTGTTAGTTTTTTCTATCTCCATCCTTGCTGTCGATGATCATCTTTAGTCTCCATTTGATTTTCGGCTACCCTTTTTCCCTTCTTCATCCCTTCTTTGCTATTTTAGCCTTCAGTCGCTGATTCTCCCTCATTTTGGTTCACTTCGTCTGTTGTCGTTCTCTTTGTCTGTTGCTTTCTCCCTAAAAAAATGGAAGTGTGTAGTTGTTCGATTAATAATTCATTCTTCTGTATTTGGTTTGATGTTGATAATTTTTTTGTGGAATCAAGAAAGAATAAATTTCCTCTCTCCATCTCATTTGAGATAGTTTGAAAAAGCCACCATGGACCTTCTACATCCTCTTAGTCATAAGTTTTTTTTAAAGCAGACCGGTGATGAATTAGAATCAACTAGGTTGTCGAAAGTTCCTTCATCCTCAAGTTAGTTATGAGGTGTGTCGTTTGGTCTTTCTTCTGGTGGAAGGAATTTTCTTCATGTTTCGATGGGTCAATTGAAAAAGGGTTGGCTTCTATTTGGAAAATGTTACATGACTTCCTTAAGAGTTTTGATGTTAGCAAGGTTCATTTTAAGAGCTCTAATCAACCGTAAAAGTGTGCAAAGTCTAGTGCTAATAGAAATTCTATAAAGTTGGTTCTTGGTCATTCCAAAAAAAATAGAGCTCAATTTTTCTTGGTTTGAAGGAAATAAATGCAGGCTTGAAGAATCTTCATGTTTCTTATTGGGTTAGAAAAAACTATGATGTTATACCAACTAATTTTGATAATTTATGGGTGGTTTCCAAATTATTTGTGCATAATGAATGGAAAGAAATTGCAGAGGTCTTGAATTGTCATTTCAAAACTAAAGTTGTGATTAATCCGTTTTTTGCTGACAAGGCGTTGATTAAATCTGTTAATGGTAATTTAGCTAAGTTTATTGATTCTCCTCGAAAATGAAAGGCTTTGGGTGATTTTCATTTGTTTTTTGAAAAGTGGAATGGTGGAATTCACAGTCATCCAAGATTTATGAACGGATACGAGGGTTGGATTTCTATTAGAAACCTTCCTCTAGATTATTGGTGTCGCAAGTCCTGTGAAGCCATTGGAGTTTACTTCGGAGGTCTTGAGAGTATTGATACAGATACTCTTAATTTGATAAATTGTTTTGAGGCACATATTAAGGTGAAACGAAATTTGTGTGATTTATACCCGTTTCAATTAAACTCAAGATAATATTAGAGGGAATATTTTCCTTCATTTTGGTGATGTGATTGCACTGGACCTTCCAAATATTGTTCATGGTGATCTTTTTGTAAAGGATTTTTCGAATTCAGTTGATCTTTCTCGTTTGAAGCAAGTTATGGAAGACGAAGGTATTGATCCTAGTATTCAAAGTGCTAAGGTTACTTATTATGAATCAGTGCAAGAAATTCAATCAATTTCTAGAGATTCTATGGCAATGGTTGTTTTGGATGATTCAATTTTGATGGTTAATCATTATGGACTGGTTTCCAAGTTTTCTGAGATGGAGAAGAATGAGATTTCTGAGGTTCCTCCTTTGGTTGATCTGAACGGTTGTGATGGTTCAATTGAGGTAGCTTTAAATGAGCAAGAGAATGTGCCTTTAATTAATAACAGTCTGCATGAAGAGTGCGTTAATTCAGCCTTGGATTCTATTTCCAAGGACTTGGTGCACGAGGATGTAGAATTAAATAACATCATTGGAAATGATTCATTAATTTCGAAAGGATCAGCAACCCATTTTAACATCCCAATCGACAGAAATTTGAATTTTAATGAAGACGAGTCTATTCCATCATCGTTATTGCCTTCTCGTAAGTGTGGATTATCTAGCCCTCAAGTCTCTTCCTTAATTCACAAGAAGTCTGGTGATGAGGGGTGTTTTGAGCCTTTGCCTAATAATCTCTCTGGTTCCCATGAAAAATTAATTCTTGATTGAAGCATTCCCTATGCATTATATTCGGAAAAAAGGAGTTGAAGGGTCAATTATTCCGACTATTGTAAATTGGAAATTGGAAGTATTCCAAAGTATTGATCTCACATAGAACGGATACAACAAAATTCAAAATGGTGGCAAAGATGTTCACACTGAAGGGAGTGATCAAATTAAACCCATAGTAGAAGCATTAGATCACATTTGATTTATTTAGAATTAAACTAAAATACAATTTTTGGCTAAACAAAACATACCTTGACTTAAATATAGAGATTTTTCTAGTGGGTCTTTAATCTTCTTGCTCCAACTCTAACAAGGTTGAAACTCCAATTTCATAAAGCCTACTTGCTATGACTCAAACACAGGATCAAGGCTTCTGGGAGCCTCTTGAAAGAAAAAAAAAGGAGAAGTTCAGAGAGAATTCTACAATTCTCTGTAGAGGAGATGTGTCTCTTATGAAGAATGTACACAATGACTCACCCCTAGGGTCTTATTTATAGTGGCTTAGGGAAAATAATTAAATGATATATTTTAATATCTAATATATTGAAATATATTTATCTGACAAATTTGAATCTTATTCAAACCTTTTAAAATTCTCCTACGATATCTATTTCGTAATTTGAATCTAATTCAAATTTAATAAATATATTTTCTTTAATGTATCTTAATACATTAATAATTTCTTTGATATTTAATGTATGATATACATTATATATGTTTTTCCTCATTTAATATATCAAATATATTAAATTTTAATTTGAACATTTCAAAATTTTCTCTCAACGAAATTGATCCTTATTTGTTCATATGAGCTAGCAATGGGACCTTATGGACCTACAAATTATAAGTTCCAATGATGCAAAATTAATTAATTAAACTTTTAATTAATTAATTTTCATTTATTAACTCTAGGGTCATTCTACTATAGACCTAGAGTTACACTCTTATGTATTGTAGGACAAGTTATGTCCATGGATATAACCACACATGCAAGTCGATCATTCACGAGTTGTTTGTAATTACAACTGGGTCAAAAGTCCGTTTTACCCCTATAATTACATCTTGCATCTTAAGTACCACTGATCCTCTAATGAACAATCTGTTTATAATCTAATTATAAACTAAGTCCCTATTGGGCTAGTGAGAGGGTGGGCACCATTGTTCAAGTTTCGAAATTAGCACTTAAGGGAACTACTCATCTACTTACCATATATGAGAATGAGTGAATTATATCTTGTGAAATTATGTTCCTAACTCCCTATTTGGTCAAGTCCCCAAAATGGTAGGCATATTGAATTGGTTACAAAAGCCACTCTCACCTATGCAAATCAAAGGACAAGCCCTCACAGACAGGAGTTCATAACTCACTCAGGATTAAGATCGAGTCGCATATGATCATCCTGATGAAATATTAATCTTCTCAATTAACAAATTTATAAATAGAAGTTAAATATTTCGTGGTCCAGTCTTACACAAACTCATTGTATAAGATACCCCCACTCACATGTCTCTACATGAATGATTTGGATCAAATCATTTATAACTATTACAAAGTGGGTCGTATCAATAGTGTTGTCAGAATAAGGCACCCAACCTTATCCATATACTATAGATCTTTTAGGTTATTTCTTGAATATGGTCCTCTCGTATGTCAACCACATACTGTTCAAGATTACACTAATAAGTTTCGATTTTTCATATAATGGATAATATTATATTACAAATAAAATAATCAAAATAATTATTAATTATTAAATAAATCGTTAATTACAAGGCTTTAGGGCATAAATCCCAACACACACAAAGCAACCTCAGTAACCAATATAAACAAGATTGAGAAGGTTGTATGTATACTAAAAATCAATAAGAAAAAGATGAGATTCAAACATGTTTTTGCCAATTGAAAGGAATTGCAGCCTAATATGCAATTGCAATCTTTACTCAAACACCAAAACAATGTAAATCAGGTTCAACTCCTATTCAACCTTAATGAAAAGATTTTTAGAAGCCTAAGCGAATAAATAGATATATCTGTGGCTAATACGAACTTAGTTTAATGAGAACACAGCCTGTTTGGTCTTAGAGGCTTTACCCTATGTCTAGAGTAAAAAACAAGGGCTTATGTCTAAACTCATTTTCTCTATTACTTTTATGAAAACCAAATCTCATCTAACCCTTTCAATATTAAACTCGATTTTTGTATGTACACCTAGGTGATCAAGCTAGACTCACAATAAAAAATTAAATCAATAAAAGCAAACAATGCTATGAAATTGAGCAAAGTTACTTTAACATATTAGACCTAAAAAGAATGAACGTTTCACTCCGCAACAGAAGCATTGGATCGTCTTTGATTTTATTTAAAATTAAACTAAAAATAAATATTAAGCAAACTTACTTGGAGTAAATATGGAGATATTTTTGGCGGATCTTTATCACCTCCATAAAAACTTCCTGACTATGACTCGAACACAGGACCAAAGCTTGTGGGAGCCTCTTGAAAGAAAATCCACAATGAATTATAGAGAAAGAGGTCTAGAGAGAATTCTCTAATTCTCTATTGAGGAGATATGTATTATCTCTAATGGCTCAACACAAGGGTTCTATTTATAGAGACTAAGGAAAATTTTTTGCCATAGTTAAAATATTATATTTTAATATTTAATGTATTAAAATATATCTTATATTTATTTGAATATCATTCAAATCTCTTACAATATTTATTTATTTGAATCTTATTCAAATTCTATAAATATATTTTATTTAATGTATATAATATACATTAATTATTTTAATATTTAATATATCAAATACAATAAATATATTTTCTTCTTATATATTTAATATACCTAATATATTAAATATTAATTTGAACATTTCAAATTTTTCTTTCAACTAAATTGATATTTTAGTGTTACTATGTGCTAGCAAAAGGACCTTATGGACCTACAAATTATAAGTTCCAATGATACAAAATCAATTAATTAAACTCTTTAATTAATTAATTTTCATTCATTAACTATAGGTCATTCCACTATAGACCTAGAGTCTAGGACAAGTTGTGTCCATAGATATAATCATTATATGCAAGTCGATCATTCACAAGTTGTTCGTAATTACAACTGGGCCAAAAGTCCGTTTTACCCCTATAATTATATCTTGCATCTTAAGTACCACTAATCCTCTAATGAACAATCTGTTTATAATCTAATTATAAACTAAGTCCCTCTCGAGCTAGTGAAAGGGCGGGCCCCATTGTTCAAGTCCCGAAATTAGCACTTAAGGGAACTACTCATCTACTTACCCTACATGGGAAGGAGTGAATTCCATCTTGTGAAATTATGTTCCCAGCTCCCTATTTGGTCAAGTCCCCAAAATGGTAGACATATTGAATCGGTTACAAAAGCCACTCTCACCCATGCAAATCAAAGGACAAGCCCTCACAGACATGAGTTCATAACTCACTCATGATTAAGATCGAGTCGCATATGATCATCCTAATGAAATATTAATCTTCTCAATTAACGGATTTATAAAGATAGATTAAATATTTCGTGTCCCAGTCTTACACAAACTCTTTGTGTAAGATACCCTCACCCACATGTCTCCACATGAACGATTTGGAACAAATCATTTGTAACTATTACAAAGTGGGTCATATCAATAGTGTTAACAGGATAAGACACCCAATCTTATCTATATACTATGACCCTTTAGGTTATTTCTTGAACATGATTCTCCCGCATGTTAACCACATACTGTTCAAGATGACACTAATAACCTTGAATTTTTCATATAATGGATAATATTAAATTGCATATATAATAATCAAAATTATTATTATTTATTAAATAAATCATTAACTATGAAGCTTTAGGGCATAAATCCCAACATGACCTAGCTTCTATCTTTAGGGCATCCACATATTCGAATCCTAAAGATAGAATTAACTCATAATGAAAGAAGAAAATAATAAAACTTTAAGTAAAGAAGACTTCTGATGGGACTGCTAACGCCACAAAGCACAATTGCACGCGGTCTCTCAAGTAATATATGGAAATACTCCAAGTATCGAACCCAATGGAGTGGATGTAACAAAACTTTCCAATCATAACAAGATTTCTCAAAGTTTGCAACCGAAGTGGTAACTAAGAAAACAAAAGTGATTTTGGAGTTTTTTTTTGTAAAACGACGAGTAAAAACAAAGTAAACTAAAAAAGGAATGAGAAAACACTGATGAGAGAGCAATGGATTCAATTATGGTTCAACTTTGAGCAAATGCGCCCACCATGCGCCAGCATTTTGCTCAACTAAGTGAAGAACATCTAGTGATTGTTGTCTATTTGTACCCACAATCTAGTTCTTTCGAGCTTGTACGGTACGAACAAAATGCTACGAAGATGCGCCCACATTCTACCCTAATCTTAATACCGTGAATTGAGTTCAACATCTATTCAGCCATTTTTAAGTGATTTTAGGAGCCTAAGTAATTAAACACATTTGTTTATGGCTAATTTTAACTTAGATAAATAAAGAACACAACTCAAAAGATTTTAGAAGTTTTTGTCTTATGTCTAGGTACATAAAATGAAGTTCTATTTTTAGAATCTTCTCCTAGATTACTTTTATGAAAATGTGTGTTCGATCCAACCTTTTTAGTATTGAATTCACACAAACTATGCTAACTCAAGTGATCAGTTTAAGCTAACAATGAAACTTAAACTTAATAAAAGCAAATGGTGCTAAATGTTAAGCAAAGTTGCTAAATCACATGGTGGGTTTATCTCCATTTTAGGGTATTCACTTCATTGAATCTCTCCCAAGGAGTTTCGTTACTCATTGAAAAGAAAACCAAAGTGCAGAAAATAAAGAGAAACAAGAATGAGAAAGAATAAACTTCATTGAAATAATGAACTTGAATACACTTTGAAGTAAACAAATAAAGAACTAATGGTATGAGGAAATAAACTGGAATTATAACTTAGAACTAGAATTCAAATGTAAAAACAGAACTTACAATGTTGAAACTAAAAAAAAACAGCAACTACAAAACTAGAAAATAGAAAGTACAAAACTTAGATGAAAATAATAAAAATCCTAAGCTTGTTCCTCCTTTCTAACTTGTCCAACCTTTTTCAAGGAGAATAAGTCCATACTCTTCCTTTTTTAGAAGTTAGACTCTGAATGGAGTATGTGTTAGGATTTATGTCATAAAGCCTCGTAATTAATGGTTGATTTAATAATTAATAATAATTTTGATTATTTTATTTGCAATATAATATCATCAATTATATGAAAAATTCAAGGCTATTAGTGTAATCTTGAACAATATGTGGTTGACATACGGGAGGATCATGTTCAAGAAATAACCTAAAGGGTCATAGTATATGGATAAGGTTGGGTGTCTTATTCTGGTAATACTATTAATACGTAGAGATGTCTACGGGGCGGGGCGGGGCGGGGCGGGGAAGGGGATGGCTTCCCCGCCCCCCATTTAAATCCCCATCCCCGCAAAATTCTCCATTAAATTTTGCGGGGATCGGGGCTGGGACTCCCCACGGGGAATGAGCGGGGATCGGGTTCCCCGCGGGGAATTATTCCCCGTTTAATTTTTTTTCTTTTAAGAATCAAATAATTTTTTTGATAAATTTTCAAATAGTTAACTTCTATGAAAAATATCCATTAATTTTCAATTACATTGTTAATTATTCACCAAAAATCTTAATTTAAATAGTTAATTTTCTATTAAAAAGAATATCTATTTAAAGATAAAATTCTTGAACCTCCTAATAAAAACAAAACAATATTTCAAATTATCCAATTAATCCATACATATAATTAAAATATTTACTATATGGTTCAAACATATCCAATTATTTAAATCATTAACAATAAACTTTTAAATGACATATATATACTTATACACATATATACATACATACATATATATATATATATATATATATATATATATATATATATTAAAAAATAAAATATAAATATAAAAAAATTAAACGGGACGGGGAAAGGGAATACATTCCCCGTCCCCGTCCCCGTTTAGCTCGTGGGAAATTTTTTTCCCCCACTCCCTCCCCCATTCCCAGCCCCGTTAAGGAGGGTCCCCGCGGCCCCGTCCCTACGGGAAAAATGGACATCTCTATTGATACGACCCACTTTGTAATAGATACAAATAATTTGATCCAAATCATTTATGTGGAGACATGTGAGTAGGGGTATTTTATACAATGAGTTTGTGTAAGACTGGACCATGAAATATTTAATCTCTCTTTATAAATCCGTTAATTGAGAAGATTAATATTTCATCAGGATGATCATATGCGACTCGATCTTAATCCTGAGTGAGTTATGAATTCTTACCTGTAAAGGCTTGTCCTTTGATTTGCATGGGTGAGAGTGGCTTTTGTAGCTGATTCAATATGCTTACCAATTTGGAGACTTGACCAAATAGGGTGATGGGAACATAATCTCACAAGATAGAATTCACTCATTCCCTATATAGGATAAGTAGATGAGTAGTTTCCTTGGTACTTAAGGTGCAAGATGTAATTATAAGAGTAAAAAGGACTTTTGACCCAACTGTAATTACAAACAATTCGTGAAGAATCGACTTGTATGTAGTGATTATATCCATAGACACAACTTGTCCTACAGTGCATAAGAGTGTAACTTTAGGTCTATAGTGGAGTGACCCTAGAGTTAATGAATGAAAATTAATTAATATTAAAGAGTTTAATTAATTAATTTTGTATCATTTGAGCTTATAATAGGTCTATAAGGTCCCCTGCTACCTCATATGAACAAATAGGGATCAATTTTATTGAGAGAAAATTTTGAAATGTTCAAATTAAAATTTAATATATTAAATGAGGGAAAACATATTTATTGTATATGATACATTAAATATAAAAATTACAAAAAAAAATATTAATGTATTAAGATACATTAAAGAAAAGATATTTATTAAATTTGAATTAGATTCAAATTAGGAAATAGATGTCGTAGGAGAATTTAAGAAGGTTTGAATTGAAGGGAATAATCGAATTAAACCCATAGCGGAAGCATAGGAATCGTCTTTGATTTATTTAGAATTAAACTAAAATACAAGGGTTAAGCAATAAATACCTGAAAATAATATTATGGAGAATATTATGGCGGATCTTTATCTCTTCCACAAAGTCTTCCTGACTATGACTCGAACACAGGACCAAGGCTTATGGGAGCCTCTTGAAAGAAAATCCCCAATGGATTGGAGAGGAAGAGGTCTAGAGAGAATTCTCTAATTCTCTCTATTGAGGAGATGTGTGTTGTGAAGAATGCTTTAACCCAAGGGTTCTATTTATAGAGACCAAGGGAAGATCTTTGCCATTATTAAAATATTATATTTTAATATCTAATATATTAAAATATATCTTTTATTTATTTGAATCTCATTCAAATCTCCTACGATATTTATTTTGTAACACCCGAGAAGTTTTGGGTAAGTTTAAAATGTTGTTTTGGTAAAGTTTTATTAAGGATTTAATTGCTTTGAGGGTAATTTGGTGATTTTTGGAAAAGGAAAGGGTATTATGGTCTTTTATAGAAAAGATATTTTGATTTTATTTTATTTAAAAAAAAAAAAAATTAATTTTGAAACTTCATCTCTCTCGCGCAGCCCCTCTCTCTCTCTCTCTCTCTCCGAGCATCTTCTTCTCCTTCCTCTCGAGCTCACGCCGGAGCTCCATCCCACGCCGCAAGCTCCTCACACCGACTGGAATAACCATCGGCGCTGCAAACTCACCCTCACCGCGAATCGCTGCACGCCCACACCCCTCCTTTCTCTCGATCTTCATCTTCTTCCCCTCACGTCGGCGGTGGCCACCTCTGCCAGCCCTCCAACCGCCGAACGAAGCTCCAGCCCCGTCGACCTGCACGCTCAGCTCCGTCGCACGTCAGTTGCCGAACAAAGCCGCCGTAGAACATCGCCGGAAAACACCATTTCAGCCGCGTTTTCAAGGTGGGTTTTCGATTCCGTGAGATGTTTGGCGTTTTGGGCTCGAGTTTGATTGATTTTCAGCAAAATGACCTCGAATTCTTGTAGATCGGGCCGCAACACACCAGAAGCGAACCTCCACGCTCCGATAGGTTGACTCACGCGCCGCCGCCGTGAAGCCCACGCGCTGTCGCCGGAGTTCCACGCGCCGCCGCTCGCCGGAGTTGGGTAAAATTGCCATTTGGTCCGTTTCGTCGAGTTATTAATGTTAGAATGTGTTTTAGCGTAATTCGGATGGTTTAAGACACGTTTAGAACACTTTTTAGGTGATTTGTCGAGGACCTTGGTTTGTACTTGGAGTGGGGACTTGAGAAGCTCATTACTAGTGGAGAAAGGGTATTTTAGTAAGTAAAGTTTTAAGGTAAGGGATCTCACAACGAAAGAAGTTTTCGAAACCGAGAGCTAGCTCTATATTTACTTTGAAAGTTTATGTTTTTCGTGTTAAGTATTTAAGAAAGAAAGTGTTTTATATGTATATTCCTTTATACGCTAGTTCCATGAGTTCTATTTGAGTTTTCATGTTAAAAAGAATGGAAATGATATGTATGTCTTTGAAATGCGATTGTCTTGACTTATGCATTCATGAGTATGTTCTAAAACGAGCGGGACCTCATGCATGTGTTGTGTGCTCATGAAAAGATTTATATAAGGCCGTGACGATAATTCTCCCAAAAGTTTTATGTGGGTTATGAGGGAACCCGAGTCTTCGGACTCTCTATGCTCCCGGGGTTCGAGAGTGCTCCACGATGGTAGCCGACGGGCTTGAGTCTTCGGACTCCACGATGGTAGCCTTAGGGCTGAGTCTTCGGACTCCACGATGGTAGCCTTCGGGCTGAGTCTTCGGACTCCACGATGTATGTTAGCTTTCGAGCTCAACTCTCAGAGTTAGGGGAGGACTCTATTAGATGGAAAATTATGTCTTCGGACTATTCACGAGGCCCTCGGGAGAATTTAATCGTTCACGAGAGCCGCGAGGAAAAGTACATGGTTTATAAAACGAATTTTAGGTCCCCTACTAAAGCGATGGTTTACGATGGTTTTATGATTCAAAATGACATGTTGCATGCGATTGAAACTCTTACTTTGAAACTATGAGTTACTTACTGAGTATTATTCGTTAATACTCACCCTTTTCCTTTTAAAAATGTTTTCAGGTAAGGCTAAGATCGGCCCTAGCGCGTGACCGGAGATCAGCTACTCGAGTCATGGGAGCCGAGCGATCGCTATTCCGCTTCTTTTATGTTTCTGGATGTACATAGAACTCATGTCGAGTTTTTAAATGTTTAGGAGGATGTTTCAAAGTCTTTTAACCTTTCTTTGTAAATCGTGCACGTGTATTTGGCTTTCTAAGTTTGAATTCACTTGGTCTCTGCTGTTTGAACCCTAGCATCATATTGAGAAGTTTGTTGAATGATAGGAGGTTGTTTGAAAATCTTACAAGTGTGTTTTTCTATGTCGTATCAGGTAAGGGTCCAATTTTTGGTTTTCGCGTAGTTACGTCGTTATGCTGCCGAAATTTTCGGTAATATAGCGACGTGACTTAGTAATGACTCTTAGGTAGCGTGTTGAGCCTATAGGGTCGTTACATATTTATTTGAATCTTATTCAAATTCTATAAATATCTTTTATTTAATATATCAAATATACATTAATTATTTTAATATTTAATGTATCAAATACAATAAATATATTTTCCTCTTTTATATTTAATATATCTAATATATTAAATATTAATTTGAACACTTCAAATTAAATATTAAATTTGAACATTTCAAATTTTAATATTTAATGTATCAAATACAATAAATAATTTTCCTCTTTTATATTTAATATATCTAATATATTAAATATTAATTCGAACACTTCAAATTAATATTAATTTGAACATTTCAAAATTTTCTTTCAACTAAATTGATCTTTTAGTGTTACTATGAGCTAGCAAGGGGATCTTATGGACCTACAGATTATAAGCTCCAATGATACAAAATTAATTAATTAAACTCTTTAATTAATTAATTTTCATTCATTAACTATAGGTCACTCCACTATAGACCAAGAGTTGCACTCTTATGCACTGTAGGACAAGTTGTGTCCATAGATATAATCATTACATGCAAGTCGATCCTTCACGAGTTGTTCGTAATTACAGCTGGGTCAAAAGTCCGTTTTACCCCTATAATTACATCTTGCACCTTAAGTACCACTGATTCTCTAATGAACAATATGTTTATAATATAATTATAAACTAAGTCCCTCTCGGGCCAATGAGAGGGTAGGGCCCCATTGTTCAAGTACCGAAATCAGCACTTAAAGGGAACTACTCATCTACTTACCCTATATGGGAAGGAGTGAATTCCATCTTGTGAGATTATGTTTCCAGCTCCCTATTTGGTCAAGTCCCCAAAATGGTAGGCATATTGAATCGGCTACAAAAGCCACTCTCACCCATGCAAATCAAAGGACAGACCCTCACAGGCAGGAGTTCATAACTCACTCAGGATTAAGATCGAGTCGCATATATCATCCTGATGAAATATTAATCTTTTCAATTAACGGATTTATAAAGAAAGATTAAATATTTCGTGGTCCAGTCTTATACAAACTCATTGTATAAGATACCCCCCACTCACATGTCTCTACATGAATGATTTGGATCAAATCATTTGTAACTATTACAAAGTGAGCCGTATCAATAGTGTTACCAGGATAAGGTACCCAACCTTATCCATATACTATGACCCTTTAGGTTATTTCTTGAACATGATCCTCTCGTATGTCAACCACATACTGTTCAAGATTACACTGATAACCTTGGATTTTTCATATAATGGATAATATTATATTGCAAATAAAATAATCAAAATTATTATTAATTATTAATTACGAGGCTTTAGGGCATAAATCCCAACATAAATAAGATTCAAATTGGTTAGATAAATATATTTTAATATATTAGATATTAAAATATATTATTTAATTATTTGCCCCAAGCCACTGTAAATAAGACCTATGAGATGAGTCATTATTTAATTATTTGCCTCAAGCCACTGTAAATAATTCTCCTCAATAGAGAATTAGAGAATTCTCTTTAGACTTTTTCCTCTCCAATCCCTTGTGGATTTTCTTTCAAGAGACTCCCACAAGCCTTGATCCTGTATTCGAGTCATAGCTAGGAAGACTTTGTGGAGGAGATAAAGACCTTCTTGAAATATCTCTATATTTATTCCAAGTAAGTTTGCATAATCTTATTTTTTTTAGTTTAATTTTAAATAAAATCAAAGACAATCCAATGCTTCCATTGTAGAGTGAAACGTTCATTCTTTCAGTATGAATAGAACTTAGGGGAGACTTAGTGTGACAACTTGAAAATTGAAGAGAAAACGACAAAACTTTGGTGAAGAAGGTAGAAATTCGAGCTCTCTTGAAATTTAGGTATGAGTCGCCTTTTATAGACTTCACGCCTAGAGTTTCCTACCGAGATCAGTGTGAGAGGCTTTGGTCGACCATATCCCTTGATTTGAGGAGAATTGGATGGGAATCTTCCATAAAATCTGTCAAATCTGCAAATCTGGAAGAATCTATCGAAATGGTCCAATTGTTGGAGGCTCATTTGCTATCTGTTGAAATGGTCTAAATGTTGGCGCATTTATGTGACTTTTCTGCTTCCCTTGGAATTTTCCTTATGCTTTCAAATGTTGTCGCATTTAGGTCACATTTTGCTAAACTCAACACTTAAGCACATTTTCTTCTTCTCCAAATGCTACCTTAATGTTGTCGCGTTTGGACCATTTTTTCTACCTCAACATAAAAGAAACAAAACTTAACAAATTTTTAACAAAAATGGCTCTTTTTACACCTATTTACTTATTTTTATAAAATCGTGACTTCAAGCACATGTAAAGCTTGTTTTTACTTAAATTCCCTCTAAATGACATGAAATGTAATATTAAACACCCGCTTTCTAAGCAAAAAACTTAGTTTTTAGGGCTAAATAGCACTCATAAATGAATGTTAGTGTTATCAACTTCATACTAAACTTGCAGAAAATTATAACTTACTCAACAAAAAAAAATAAAAACAAAACTTTAAAGAAGTAAAGAGCTTGCTAGAAATTAAATGAATAACCAACTTTATTAAACTACGTGTTGGAATGTAAAACTGAATTACAAAGAATAATAAGTCTGAAAAATAGAAGGAAAAAACTAAAACATAAAGAACAAACTAAACTGAAAAGAACAAAGCAAACTAAACTTGGAATTGAAAACAACAATGAATGCCGAAACTTGAAGAAGAAGAATTTTCGCTCCAATTCAACCTTTGTCAAGGAGAACTGAGTGTTAACAGTTCAAGACTTTCGAATGAACTGGATCAGTACATGTGCAACAACTATTTTCTTCTTGAATTCAACCAACATAAATGTAAAGTGCATAAATTATGTGTGGGAAACATCTTCCTCCTTCGTGGCTTGTTTTTCCTCTATCTATAGCCTCCAATAGCTAAGGTTTGCATGAAATATGTTTATGGAATGTTTTGAACCCTCAAGGCTTGGAATCGTGGAGAAAATCTTCGAATTATCTTCTAAAAATTGAAATTTGAGATTTTTCGAAATTCTATCTGTTGATAACTTGTAGAAATACAAGTTATTATAACCTAATAAACAAATCATATGCGTCTAATTTAGATACTGGCAAGGTATTGAAAGAGATTATTAGCATTTTCTTAGATAACTTGCATAAACGATCAATTATCTAAGAAGAATTCATTTGGAAGTTAAGAATGTAATACTTGTCTATTTTTAGGAAATTGATGTGTTGAAAAGGAAACAAGTATAAGGATGCGGTGACGAAATGCTGAAGGAATTGAACGCATGTTGACAATGGAGGTTCAGATATCTACTGGGAACCTGTCGCTTCAAAGGAAATCATTACATTGGAAAAGTTTTGAAGAGACTTACTAAACGACGTGTTCAAATCATATTGGAACTCCATGCAAGTAGACAAACAATGGACGATAATTGGACCAACAAAACAAGGACAAAATCAACTTGGGCCGAGCTCGCGTGCGTAATTGACAAAAAGGCTACGTGCCCTTTGGCTATTGGGTGACATTGGCTTTATATGTTTGAAAAATCATGCAGAAAGGGTAAGTAATTTTCCAGTGAATTGACATTTTTCTTTCAATAGTTCAAAGGAGAAGAATAAGAGGACGAAGACTTCACTCATCATATTGTAGGTGGCACTTTCCGCCATTGACGTAACAACATGAGGATAACAAGATTCTTCATTCTTTCTCATTTTCCTTAATGTCACATTTCCAGTACTTTAGTGTTCACGCGTTTACAACATTTATTGTTTAGTCATTTCTGCATGTAGGATACTTTGTGAACTCAACCAATTTAATTTTAAGTAATTACAGAATATCATTTCCCATTCACTGTTTTGTATTAGTTAATCTATTTTATATCATGAGTAGCTATATTCCTTTAAAGATGGCTAAGGACGATATTAGCATAATGTGATTCAAAAATAATAAATGTATGTTGGAAGTTAATCCTTAGTTTTCTTGGATGTATTATGTTCTATAAAACTGATCTCCATTTGGCCAACAGAGAAAGGTGAAAGCATGTGTTCATACTGAAATGGTGAAACATGCAGAAAGACTAAGAAAAACAAGAGTGATCACTATTCACATGATTAATTTAGGAATAAGATAATTAACTTGTAAGAAAAAATGAATCGGCGAGTTATTCTTTGTGTTGAGCATAGGAATATGATTGCACAAAGTGCTTAACATTCTTCACAAAAGTGCAAGAATAAGTAGGTATTCATTCTTCTAAGGAATAATGACCAACATGCATTGACTGTATTTTCCATTATACTAAGGAAATCCTTAGCCAAACCCTCTTTCTTCATTTAGTAAAAGCATTCATTTACATTTTGCTTAAGCATTTAGCATCCCATCATCGTTTATTCCTTATTACTGCATGAACATTCAATCTACAATTAGCAGTTTACATAACTAAGTCCCTGAGGATCTCGATCTCGAAATATTCCTCGAGTATTACTTGCTTGCATTTGGTTTATACTTGGACCTTACGTAAGTTGACATTGATCGCTTGAAATGTATGATTAATCGCATGTTGTTATCGTTACCCAAGTGCATGTTTAGGTGAAGTTGTTATTTAAAGTGAGTCTAAATCTAGATATTTTCTTCGCAACTGGAGCCACGACAAGTTTTTGGCACTACTGCCTGGGACTTATTTTTTGTAAATTTGATTAACTAAGAAATTATTAATTACGAGGCTTTAGAGCATAAATCCCAACAATAACAAATCTCCAAACTTAATGGTGGTCAATGTCCCCATTGATCGAAAATAACACAAGGGGTATGAAGGGGTTACTTGTAAACAACTGAGCTAGATTCTCCTAAGCGCATTCAATGTACAAACTTAGGTGAATTTGAAGCTTGGGTATTTTATAAAGACAAGGAATCATGAAGTTATTTGTTCGGGAAGCATCTAAGTAATGTTTCTAAGTATTTAATGAACCGAGCATACTCCAAAACTTCATCATTAAGGGTATTCAACAAGAGCAATGATCAAAGAAATCGTACAAGTGTTGGTCAAATCAAGCAAGTCACAAGCATTCACAATTATTTTCATCTAGAGTTCACAAAGCAAATAAACTAAAGAAAGCATAAAAGAACCTAACTAAAGATAAATAAATAACAACAAACAACAGAACAAAACAAGTAAGCAAAAGCTATAAAGATAAAGTAAAAAAGAAACTCCCATAAGGGGAAAAGAATGTGTCATTGTTGCCATTATTGTCCTCGATGGTTTTTGAATCTCGAATAAGAATGTTTGGGAAGTCCGAGAGAGGTGGCACTTTTCCTTTGGAGAGGGTGGAAAGTGTGGCCTTGATTGCTTCATCTTTCTTTTGACATATTCCCAATAAGCCTTGTTTTGCTTTTCATGTAGGCCAATTCTGCTTGAAGGGAAGGGGTAATAGAGAATTGCAAAGTGGATATAGTTGCAATTCCTGGCTAGGTTGCTTGGGTACTAGGTGTGTGGCGGCGATTGGCTTTGCGAGCATTGTGCCTAATTAAGGCCTTGACTCTTATTGCATCTAAAGCGTTTGCTTCCAGTTTAGCTCCAGTGGTTGGGAGTTTAGCTTGATGGCAAAGTTGAGTGATCAAATATGGGAAAAATAGCTTCCTCGCCTTCTTCTTGCCACAAGTTACAATTTCATCTTTTATGCGTCTGCCTACATTGAGCTCCAACCCCTTGTAGATGTTATATAATAGCATTATCCGCTCTTGAGAAATTGTGGAGTCGTGGGTTGTTGGGATTAACCTGTTTCATATGAGATTGAGCCAAACTACAGGCTCATCCTTCAAATCTCCTGCCATCACATGCCTCTTGCCATATAAAGAAACTTGCCATTGAGCTCCTTCTCGAGCCAACAGTCTCAAAGCCTTTTCCAACTGCTCCTGAGTTGGGTTATCTATGACTTCATTCCCTTGTGGATTTCATATTGATTTCAACCCATAGATCCCGTTTATCTCTTTGGCCAAGTACTGCACCTTGTGGCCATGAAGGGTCATTTCATTCAGCTCATCCCCACTCAAGTTTGCATAAAAGTCTAGGATTAGAGGTATGCTTGCTGGCTCGAGGTGTTCACAAAGCCTCTCCCACTTGTGTTGTTGAATTGTCGAAGTGATGAACTCCAGGAGTGACCATGCTTGAGTGGAGAATCCACGATCTTCTCTCAACCCCATTTTCTAAAAACTTCTTATCCTGGCATGTACATTTTTGACTTATTCTACTCTTTTTTCTTCCTCTTCAATTGGCTCTTTGGTTGTTTTCTTTTAGGCAACCTTTCCCTTTCCTTTAGATTATTCTCTCTTCCTCTTTTTGGTTGGGGAAGGTGGCTGTCAATCATCCGAATTCCTCTCCAGCTCCTGCACATCTTCAACCTCTTCATTCTCATCATTTTCTTTTTCTTCTTGGTTCCTGGATACCTATTCAACAACAAAATCATTCCCCATCTCAAATGATGGGAAGCATTCAAGGGAAATTCCCCTTTGTCTCATAGTTGAACAGCTCATCGAAGTTATCCTCTTGCCTAAATTATTCTTGGTTTTTTAGCTCGATGGGCTGCTTCTCCCTTTTTTCTTCATTCTCTTCATTTGTAGCAACTTCATTTGCTGCAATCTCTCTTTCAACATCCTCAGCTGGTGCTCGGCCTTCCTGAAATTGCAATTGCAATTTTCTTTTGCAATTGCAATTGCAATTTTCTTTTGCAATTGCAATTGCAATTTCTTTCTCTTGCATGTTCTTCTAGAATCTTCTTTTAGCCTCTCATTTTTCATGTTTTTCCACATAAAACTTAAAAGTAAGACATTAAAAAGTTCACACAATTTCTTCTAAGGCATAGTTAACTTTTGGAATTTTCAAAATTTGAATTTAGATTTGATTTATTGAATTCCCAAGTGAATTCTCAGATAGAGGTGTTCCTTGACGGTCAGCTTAAATACCTCGGTCTTAGACAAGATTCTCCATAGACGAAGTTTATCAAAATAAAACTCTTTATTCCAAAAATTGAGATTCTAAAAGTTGAGTTTCATTTTTTTTTTTTAACAAAATGAAAGAACAAAAGTTAAACTTATCCAATTCCAATAGGGAAGCCGCAGTCTTGTTCCTTCATTTTGCACCTAGGTCTCAATGATGGACGAGATTTCAATTGTAGTTGAGGTGCTTTAATCACAACGAACTTTTCAGCTCAAAAGATTTATATGTGCCTCTAAATGTAGAAATGGTGGTCACAACTTGTGTCGCATTCTAAAAATTGTCATCCCTTATGCACTTATCTCTGAATCCTTCTTCTTTTAGCATTTCTTACAAGCTACAACAAGTGAAAGTATCTATTGAACCAATAACATGGTATTTCAGTGCAGGGAGCACATTGGACGTCATTTGCTGTGAAGTTACAATTGCATAGCTCACTGCAATTTCCTTTGGTGGTTTATTCTCTTCATTCTTTTTGTGAGGTGATGTTTCTTTGATTTCTTCTCTCCCTTTTGGCTTCTCGATGCTTTCAAGTGTTGGAGTGCTTTGTGCTTCTGCTGGGAGGTTAAGGTCTTCATGTTCTAATTCACTTCTAAGTGCCACTACCTCGTATTATTCTTTTTCTTCTTGTTTTGAAGTCTCTGTGTTGTTAAGCACAATTCCTTGGGACTTGTTCTTCAATTCGTTTGCAATTTGTTCTATTTGGATCTTTAAATTCAGTAAAGATGCAATTTGTCTTTGCATCACTGTATCGTTCTTTGCCCTATATTCCCTCATAAGTTCTTCCATGCTAAGCTCTTTTGGAATAATTTTCCCTTGCTAGTAATACTAGTACTGATGTTGGTTTGCAAAACTGGGTAGACATCCATAACATAAAGAATCAGGGGTTATAAGGACAATTCAAATAAATGACTTCCTTTACAATAAACACAAGAAATAGATGAGATAGGGTTAATAAGAGCTATAAGATTTTCCATAATTAATGTGTCCAGCATGTAGCATATTGATGAAACTTGTGCGCTCAATGCTGCAATGACGTCTACTTCTATCATATGAATTATCTCAAGTAATCAAGCCCTATGTCATGCCTTTCTTCTCTCACTTTCATTCTCCCTCAACCTGCAAAACAGTGTAAACAATAATTGGGCTTTCTCTAGGAAATAGGATAATTGTGGTTGCAATCCGATCGCAATCTGTGCTGCAAAATTGAATTTTGTTAGTAATACCATTCTCCAGCAATGACACCAAAAACTTGATCGACTGAAAACATGTGGGCTTTAGAAGAAAACTTTTTAATAGAAAAAGTCTTCAATCTAGTGCAAGTGCACACTGTCAAACAAGTAGTAAATTGAAAGTATTCCAAAGTATCGATCCCACAGAGAACGGATACAACAAAATTCAAAATAGTGGCAAAGATGTTCGCACAAAACAACCTCGATAACCAATGTAAATAAAATTGGTAAGGTTGTATGCATACTAAAAATCAATAAGAAAAAGATGGGATTCAAACATGCTTTTGTCCCTTGAAAGGAATTACGGCTTAATATGCAATTGCAATCTTTACTCAAACACCAAGCAATGTAAACTGGGTTCAACTCCTATTCGACCTTAATGGAAAGATCTTTAGAAGCCTAAGCAATTAAACTGATATATCTATGGCAAATACAAACTTAGTTTAAGGGGAACACGACCTGTTTGGTCTTAGAGGCTTTGCCCTATGTTTAGGGTAAAAAACAAGGGCTTATGTCTAAACTCCTTTCCTCTATTACGTTTATGAAAACCATATCTCGTCTAACCCTTTCAATATTAAACTCGATTTTTGTCTGTTCACCTAAGTGATCAAGCTAGACTCACAATAAGAAATTAAATCAATAAAAGCAAATAAAGCTATGAAATTGAGCAAAGTTACTTTTACATATTAGGCCTAGCTTCCTATCTTTAGGGCATCCACATATTCAAATCTCAAATATAGAATTAGCTCATAATGAAAGAAGAAAATAACAAAACTTTAAGTAAAGAAGACTTCATACTAAGCTTGTAGAAAGTTATAACTTACTCAACAAAAGAAATAAAAACAAAACTTTAAAGAAGTAAAGAGCCTGCTGGAAATTAAATGAGTACCCAACTTTATTAAACTACTTGTTGGAATGTAATCCTGAATTACAAAGAATAATAAGTCTGAAAAACAAAAGGAAAAAACTAAAACTTAAAGAACAAACTAAACTGAAAAGAACAAAGCAAACTAAACTTGGAATTGAAAACAAGGAATGCCAAAACTTGAAGAAGAAGAATTATGGACCAATCTCGATCTAACCCAATTCAACATTTGTCAAGGAGAATCGGGTTTTAACGGTTCAAGACTTTCAAATGAACTGGATCAATACAGGTACAACAATTATTCTCTTCTTGAATTTGGCCAACAAAAACATAAAGTGCAGAAATTTGGCATGGGGAACGTCATCCTCCTTCATGGTTTGTTTCTCTTCTATTTATAGTCTCCAATAGCTAGGGTTTGTACAAAATATGTTTATGGAATGTTTCAAACCCTCAAGGCCTGGAATCATAGAGAAAATCTTCTTATCTTCTGAAAATCGATATTATAGATTTTTTGAAATTCTATCTATCGGCAAGATTGCAATTGCAATACAATTGCAATCGAATTTAGCAATTCTAGGCAGTTGGCAGTTTTTTGCATAAAATCACCAAAAATCAGTAATTTTCTACTCTTTTCCTCTCATTTCATAATTCTCATCACAAAACAACAGTTTTACTGATTTGGGCTATTCTTATATCTCTTTTCTAACAATTATGGACATATAAGCATGAATTCTTACAAATACCCTAAGTTTAAAGGGCAAAAAATATGTAAAATATGAAAATCATCAACTTCTATAATCAAAGGAGTTCTTATTACTCCTTTTTCTAAGAAAGAATCCCTTCAGATTTTTCCTTCTCTTCATAATGAATTCGATGTTGATTCAGACATGAGTGTAAGCAGTGTTGATTTTGATCTGCATTTATTGGAGACTGAAAAGATGTATCTCGATAGAAGAAGACTCCTTTTCAGCGGCTTTTAATTTGATTTTTCAGGATAATAATTTGGCAGATCCTTCTCAAAAGAAAGTGGATATCAGTGACTCATCGGCTAAAGATTCCTATTCTCCTTCGGTTCCCAAGAGAATTTTCTTCTCTTATAGAAGTTTGTGGTCTGCAGATGAAAAATATCACTCTAAAAGCAAGTAATTGAAGACTTTTCTTTCATTTTTTATTCTCCATGAATATAATCTCATGGAATACTTGGGGCCTTGGGGATAGTTCTAAAAGAGCATCATTGTCTGAATTTGGTATTAATACAGGAGACTAAAATGGTTTCTATTGATCATTGAGTGATAAAGTTTATTTGGAGCTCTAGAAGATATGGGTTGGGTATATGACAAATCATGGGGCAGATATGGTGGTTTACTAATTATGTAGGATGAAAACAAATTTAAAATTTTGGAATTCATAAAAGGTGGATACTCTCTTTCGGTAAAAGTTTCTTTTTTGCAGGAAAAGACTTGTTGGATTACTAATGTTTACGACCCTAATGACTATAGAGAAAGAAAGTTTTTTGGGAAGGCGTTACGTTCTCTGTTTTTGTATGTTGAAGATTCTTGGTGCATTGGTAGGGATTTCAACATTACTCGTTGGGTACACAAAAAACTTCCATGTAGAAGACAAACCAGAGGAATGTGAATTTTTAATAAGCTGACTGAAGAGCTTGGAATTATGAAAGTACCTTCGTCAAATGGTAAGTATACGTGGTTTAGGCTGGGTGATGATTCAATACATTCTCTCATTGATAGATTCTTTGTTTCTAAAGATTGGGATGTGATGCTTGTTAATTCAAGGGTCTCTAGACAGGTTCGTACCTTTTCAGACCATTTTCCTCTTTTCCTTGAAGTTGGAAATTTTAGTTGGAATCCTTCCCCTTTTCGTTTTTACAATAGTTGGTTGAGTATGTCGGATTATAGAAGCCTAATTGAGTCTAAATCTTTTTCAAAATAATTCTTATGGTTGAGTTGGATATGTCATTACCTCCAAGCTTAGAAATTTGAAAGGGATCATCAAAGCTTGGTGTGCTGATTATGAATCATAAAGGAAAAATAAGGAAAAGAGTCATATCTCTGAGATTGCTGGTTTTGATGCTAAATCATAAGAGGTTTCTTTATCGTCACAAGAGATCAGCCGTTGGTATCCTGCTAAAGATGAGCTTCTAAATTTGTATATGACAGATGAGAGAAATTTAATTCAGAAATGTAAGTTGCTTTGGCTTAAAGAAGGGGATGAAAATACAATTTCTTTCATACATTTCTTGCTGCAAGAAAAAGAAAACTACTGATTTTTGAATTAAAATCTGGAGATGGGAGTTAAATTCTTTCTTTTAGAGAAATTGAGATGAAAATTATTGGGGTTTTCACCACTCTTTACCAAAAGACTACGGGAATGAGATCTATTCATCGTAACTTTCTTTGGTGGTTTCTCCAAGACAAAATGCTGATTTGATTAACCCATTTTCGATTGAAGAAATCTGGTTAGCAGTGAAATCTCTTGGTAAGAATAGAGCTCCGGGGCCGATGGTTTTACTACAGAATTCTTTGTCAGATTTTGGCCCTTACTCAAGGGTGATTTTATGAGGTTGTTTAGTGAATTTCATATAAATGAGCATGCCAATTCTTGTTTAAAAGAGAACTTCATTTGCTTAATACAAAAGAAGGAAGTGGCCACTTTTGTAAGGGATTTTCAGCCAATTAATTTAACTTCTATTTATAAGATTTGAGATTGAAATTAGTTATGCCCTCAATCATTTCTCACTACCAAAATGTTTCCATTAAAGGTAGGCAAATCTTAGATCTAATACTTATTGCAAATGAAATTGTGGAAGATTATAGGATTAAAAAGAAGAAAAGGTGGATATTGAAGCTTGACATGAAAAGGTTTTTGATTGTGTAGATTGGGATTTTTTGAAGGAAGTTTTAAAGCTTAAAGCCTTTGATAGCAAGTGGATTCAATGGATCCGTAGATGCATTAGAGATCCTTAAGTTTTCTATTTTTATCAATAGAAGACCCCGTGGAAGAATAAATGCTTCTAGGAGAATAAGACAATGAGATCCTCTTTTCCCTTTCTTATTTCTTTTGGCGAGTGAAGTGTTTAGTGCCTTGATTGAGAATGTGTATTCTAAAGGTGTGTGTGAAGGGTTCAAAGTGGGTAATGACATGATTCATGTTTTATGGTTGCAATTTGTTGATGATGCCTTACTTTTTTATAAGTATGATGACAATATGTTTGAAACTCTCATACAAAATATTGAGCTGTTTGAATGGCATTCCGATCAGAAGATAAATTGAGAGAAGTATGCTTTGTGTGGGATAAATGTGGATAAATCAAAGTTGTTGCAGTTTGCTTCAAGGCTTAATTGTAAGATTGAATCATCACCATTCCTTTATCTTGGCCTTCCTCTTGGTGGATGTCCCAAAAAAAAAAAAATCCTTTTTGGCAACCTGTTCTTGATAAGATTCAGAAAAAGATTGATAGATGGAAGCGTTTTACTCTCTCTCGTGGGGCAAGGTTGACATTATGTAATTTGGTTCTATCTGCATTCCTTTGTACTATTTGTCTATTTTTCTAATGCCTACAAAGGTTAGTTTGGAGCTTGAGCAGATTTTACGTGCTTTTTTTTTGGGAAGGCAGTGAGGGCAACAAAATTAATCACTTGGTTAGGTGGAATTTAGCTTTCAAAGGTCAAAATCAGGGGTCTCAGTATTGGAGCTTTAAAGCACAGGAATTTGGCTCTCATTTTTACATGGGGTTGGCAATTTTTTTAATGAGAGCCTAATGCTTCCTGGAGAAAGGTAATTATCAGCATTCATGGATCAAATGAATTTGTTTGGCATATGATTGGAAGAAATAATTTGAGCCTCCAAAGTCCTTGGGTGAGTATTTCCAAATCTTGGAAGGTGGAATCATAGGTACATTTTACTTTGGGGAATGGTAGCATAATTTTCTTTTGGCATGATCCTTGGATTAATAATTCTCCTTTAAAAGATTGTTTTCCTTGGTTGTTTACTATTTCTTCTAATCCAGAAGGACCTTTTATTGAAGCTTTCTTCAGTTTCTCCTATGAAGACTCTCGAAGATGTTCCTTTAAACTTTCTGGCATATTTTTGGTTAAATGGTTGACTGATTATTTGGCTTCTTCATCATCTATGGACAAAGTTTTATTTGCTGCTATATGGAAATCTAAAAGTCCAAAGAAAACTAATATCCTCCTATGAATTTTGATCAATGGGACTCTTAACTCTTCGGAAGTTTTGCAAAGAAAACTTCCTAATCATAGCTTATTGCCTTCGGTTTGCTTTCTGTGTTTTTCGACAGGAGATTCTCTCAATCACATTCTCTTTGAATGTTCCTATTCGAGTTCGTGTTGCTTTCTAGTGGGTTTTCTCTAATCGTGTGAAGGAAAATGTTTCTCATCTTCTTATTGGTCCCCTATTGATTCATAAAACAAATCTTCTTTGGTTGAACATGGTTAAGACCATTCTTCCAGAATTATGGTGGGAAAGGAATCAGAGGAATTTTCAAAGTTCACAACTTCCTTGGTTTGACAGATTTGATTCATCTCATTTAAAGTCGTCTTCGTGGTGCTCTTTTAAGTCATTTGATGGTTTCTCTTTGTAGGATATCTATTGAAATTGGGATGATTTTCTTACTACTTTTTAGTTAACGGTTGTATTTGCTTCTGTTTTGCTAATTTATGTTTTGTTTTTTTGCTTTTTTCTCACTCCTTTTGGAGTTTGTATCTTTGAGCAGTCTCTTTTCATTTCTTTAATGAAAAGTTTCGTTCTTGTTAAAAAACAACATAGAATTTGAAACGTTTTGAAAAATATTGTGAACTCATGTGTTAGTTTTAATCAAACATAAATTACTAAGACTCCGTTTGATAACCATTTGATTTTTTTTTTTTTAAAGTTGTGCTTGTTTTCTCACAATTTTTTTAAAATCTTTTCATCTTTTATAAGGAAAGATATAAGTTCATATCCAAATTCCAAAAACCAAAACAAGTTTTTTAAAACTATTTTTTTTTTAGTTTTCAGTTTTGAAAACTAACAAAATAAAGAAATTTATAGGTGGAAATAGTATTTATAAGTTTAATTTTCAAAAATCAAAAATCAAATAAGTATCAAACGGAACTTGAAACACAGCCAACCTAAACATAGCTTAATTGCTTTAGGCAGCCAACCTAAACATAGCTTAATGGCTTTAGGCATGTGCATTCATCGAAACTAATAAATGTTGGGTCAGGGTTCTGCATTGTTATAAAAAAAAGACTAAGAGATGAGTTTTTTTAGTTCAGCAATTGTAGGATTTGGGGATTCAATCATGAACTTTTGCAATAGTAATTAATGTTTTATCGACTAAGATATAGGCAAAAATATTTTATGAACACATATATTCTCAAATATTTATGAAACAGAAGGTTTTGATTGCGTTTTTAAGAAATCGGATAAAACGATAAGAGAGAAAAATAAATCCATAATTAAAGAGACCAAAAGAAGAAAAAAGAGGTGAACAAAAATAGGATTGTTATTTTTTAAGGCTTCTTTTCTAATATAAATGATGATTATTTCATTTAACCGAATTTTGTTTCCTCTGAATTTTAAAAACCAAATCACTTGAAAAGTTAAAACCCAACCTAGCAATACCGGATTTTGTTCATCGTTTGAATTTTCTAACACTTTCAAATCTAATCCAAATTTATAGAAACTAGAAACACAAACAAAATTATAACAAAACAGTCTTCCTTTTCTAAAATTCAAAAAAACGAACCACATCCAAGAGAAGGAATTGACAAATATATACAATTTATATTCCAAGCAAATGAGATGAAGTTTGTTACAAGTTTTCACCTGAAGAAACTTTATGTACAAAGTCATCATGGAATGTTTGAAAGCAGAAGGGAAATTAACACAATCAAAGTTCAATACTGTAAAAGGAAAATAAGCCCCACAAGAGCAAAGATAAATAGATGAAGGTCTCATCAAGCTTCTACTGGTCATAGCTTTCTGTACTCTGAACAACCTGTGCTCACTCTAATAGTCAATTGCGCTGATGGCCCCGACAAGAATTGCAGACCTCTCAAGCACCAACGAACATCTTCCCAAGCTTCTGAATGCCCCTCTTACGTTTAGCAGGAACGCGCTTCAGCAAATTGACTCCGATCAAGCTGCCTTTGCTCTGTGATAACATGAACTTGATGAGTTTACAGGACGAGATACACATTGAATCATGAGCATTCGTTAGAAAACTATGTAATGTGACGTACCATACGACAAGTTCCTGCCTCAAGGTCACAGATGGGATATTCATGGGGGCAGCAGCTGTAATGGTCGTCGCAACAGGTCGCAGACTCGAGCGGGCAGCATCCCCAGCCAAAGCAGGTACTTTCATACTGATAGATACAGCAGCAGGTACTTCCTTCTTGGCACGAGAAGTATTCATCGCATTTGGTTGGGGTCGGGGGCTTGACAGGGGATGGTGGAGAAGGAGCAGGTTTTGGAGGGTTATTTCCAGTCTTGATGGGGTATGAAGGCTCTATGGCTATACCACACTTGCCTGTGGTAATGTTGGCCACATTTCTCTCCAACCTGATATAGCCATTCTCTCCCCAGTTTTTGCCCCAGGAATTCCTCACAATCCAATAATCTGTACCATTTTCTGTGCCATATCCAACAGCAACGACACCGTGATCCAGATCAGTTCCGCAACGTCCGGTGAAGACACCCTAAATGATGCATAAACATAGATTGTCTTTCAAAGATTCATACACAACATCAATGATTGTCTTAAAAAAAACACACACAAAGAACCCTGAATGATGCATAAACACAAATTGTCTTTAAAACACACGACAACCTTAATGATGCATAAACATAGATTGTACTTAAAATACAGACACAAAACACCCTGAATGATGCATAAGCACAAATTGTCTTTAAAACACACCTAAACACAACAGAAAACATCCTGAAGGATGCATAAAAGACCGATTGTCTTAAGACTTGTTTGGAATGACTTTTCAAGTGCTTAAAAAGGATTTTTAAGTTTATAAAAAGTATTTTTAAGCACTTAGAAAATCATTCCAAACAGGCCCTTAGAAACACAAGCAAAAACACAACACCTAATGGTACATAATTAACAACACCATAAATGATCCATAAACATAGATTGTCTTTAAAATAAACACACAACAGAATATGCTCGAATAAGCATTCAAAACAGATATCATTTAAGCCAGAGATGTCAAAACCTTAGCTTTGTGAAACAACATACAGGAAGTTGTTCAAAGTAAAAGAGATTACCGATTGGTAAAGTTGGAAGGCCCTGCCACCAGCTTCAATGGCAACACTAACCGGTTGATTTGCCACAGCCTTTTTCAAGGAGCTCTCATCATTCTCAGGAACATCTTCATATCCATCTATGCTTACAGCCTTAGCATTTCTCTGTTGACAAAACATTAGCAACCAACCAAATCAAATTAGGATGCTGGGTACAATAAATGAATCAAATGAAACAGTTCGAGCCGAACCCGGTTGGGATCGCAAGCCCCATCGTGGCCCTTGTAAGGGTAATCTTCCTCAGTGTCAATTCCACCATTGTCAATGATGAACTGGAAAGCATAGTCCATAAGACCACCATTGCATCCCATGTTATATGATTTATCACAGTCCACAAGTTCCTGCTCAGACAGAGAGATCAATTCACCTGTGGCGATTTGATTTATTCCTTCCACTGCAGCAACTGTTGAGAAAGCCCAACAGCTCCCTTCATTCATTCAAAACATAATCCAGTTACGTTAATCATCCATGAAAATCTGTACAAGCATGTAGAAAAAGAACTAGATTCTGGCACAGAAAGCCATTATCAAAACAATCCTCCAAGATAAAAAGGTTTCTTGGAAAACAAGTTTTTTTCAAAAAGTTTCTAATAGAGTTTTCCGATGTGATCAATGATCATTAACCAATCGCCAGAGATAAAATCAAGCTGTTTTAACCAGATACAAAATATGATCAGGGTTAAATGTTAGCCAATGTCTAATGAATCTATTTTAGACAAATGTTTCCTATAAATATGGATCTCCTAACAAATTTCCTGGGAAAATATAACCACTGGTAGTTTGCAAGAGTCAAAAATCAAAGACCAAAGACCAAAGACCAAACGAGAAAACGAAAAGAAAACACAGAATCCAACCATCATTCCCATCGGATCAGTTCAACAAAAATGGTGCAAAAAAAATAGAAAACAAAACTCACCACACTGTCCTTGATCTTTAACAGCCGCAACAGCGCCCTTCTTTCTCCAATCGACATGATCCGGCAGATCATCGCCGAGCGCCGTCGCGTACCTGCCGCTCTTGGCGGCGGAGAGCCGATGCTTTCGGGAGAACCGGCCGCCCAAAAACATAGCCCGATACTCCTCATTGGTGAGATCGGCGAAACGGGTCAATCCAACCTTATAACTCCGCGATTCCCTGTTATGTTCATCGATGAACCTCAGATTATCCTTGAAAATCTCAAACCGCCTCTCCTTCTCGCCGAGAGCGTTGTAAGCTTTTCCATGGTGGACCAACCACGACTCGTACAGAGCCGCAACCTCCTCCTCGGTCCGCTGAGGGGATCCGAATTGGGAATAGGGGATACCCAAGTGGTGTTTTGCGTTTTCATCGATGATGGAGAAGCTCGATGAATCAGAAGCCGATGAAGATGAGGAAAAATAGAGGAACAGGGCTAGAAAAGCGACGATGGAGAAGGAAAAATTGTGAGAAATCGCCATGTTTGGTGGGTTGGGCAGAAAAGAAAATGGGTATGAAAGGAAAGCAAAGGGGATTCGCGAATTATATAGGGAAGTTGAGAAGAAGAGATGGAATTGGCAAAAGAAGTCCGAAATTACAGAGAATATTTGCAAATTCGAATCTGTTTGAAAACTCCACTTTTCGCCATTGGTGGTGGGTGGGCCAACCGGCATAGTGAAAGCGTGGCTACTTAATAATGGTTGGATAGAAATTTAAAAAATTTGTGATTTTATCCCCGGTTGGATAAAGATTCAAAATAATTTAGAGATTTATTTTATTTTCGTCCTTATACTTTTAAGTTAAATAATAATAATAATAATAATTTTAATATAAAAAAAAACAGTAAATATAAAAAATTAATATAGAGACTAATTTTAAACTTTATTTAAAGTACATCATCAAACTCCTACTTGATCATAATCTGATTTAATTTCAAATTCAAACAACGATAATAAGATACTTTAATTTAAAATAGAATTTTGATAATTTTTTAAAATGAATTTGATACAGAATTCCTAGATAACAATTCAATTGATTATTTAATTTGATTCAAAATCAAAATCGATTAAATGAATTTGATTCAAAATTCCTAGATAATAATTCAATTGAATATTTGATTGGATTCAAAATCAAATCGATTTGAATCTAAATTTCTTCTATAAATCTATATCTATACTATATTAAAAAGCAAGAATTCATGAAAAAATATTTTTAGACTAAAATACCTTTTTAAATTTTAGTTAATTAAATAATCAAATCCCCTACTTGATCATTGATCGGGTGAACTTTAGGTGAAGAAAAGTAAGAAAATACGTTCAACCCCATTGCAAGTGCACAATGTTGATGCAAGTAATAAAACAGGAGTATTCCTGAGTATCAATCCACAAGGAACGGGGTAACAAAAATATTGCAGAGCAAAATGTAAGGAGAATTGCAACTTGGAAACTAAAAATTGCAAAAACAAGGTTGGGTTTGGTGTGCTTGTTAAAAACAAAATAATTACATAATCTAATTATAAGTTAAAGTGACAAAGATTGCATAATTGAATTGCAGAATCGAAAATTGCTAGATTGAATAACAATAAATAGACTTGATAAAAGAAATGAAAATTGCAAAAGAAATTCTTTAGAGAAATGAGGGGCTCAAGAATGTCATTGCCCTAAGTTGTAATAGCAAACCAAAATTGCAATTCCAACATATTCTACATTCAATTGTAAACCGAAATTACTACTCCTATTTACCTTGAAATTAGGTTCTAG